>CP136056.1:529395808-530816607 GCA_032464435.1 Aegilops umbellulata | reverse complement strand
CGATGCCGCCGAATCAAGATAAGACTAGTAACAGCAAGTAAATTGACAAAATCGACGCCCACAACAACTTGTGTTCTACTCGTGCATAGAAACTATGCACAGACCTAGCTCTGATACCACTGTTAGGGATCATAGCAGAAATTTAAAATTTTCTACGCATCACCGAGATCAATCTATGGAGTAATCTAGCAACGAGGGAAGGGGAGTGCATCTACATACCCTTGTAGATCGCTAAGCGGAAGCGTTGCAAGTACGCGGATGAAGGAGTCATACTCATAGCGATTCAAATCGCGGTTGATTCCGATCTAAGCGCCGAACAACGGCGCCTCCGCGTTCAACACACGTGCAGCCCGGTGAAGTCTCCTACGCCTTGATCCAGCAAGGGGAGAAGGATAGGTTGGGGAAGACTCTGTCCAGCAGCAGCACGACTGCGTGGTGGTGGTGGAGGAGCGCGGGACTCCAGCAGGGCTTCGCCAAGCACTACGAGAGACGAGGAGGGAGAGAGGTAGGGCTGCGCCAAGAGGGAGATCAAATCATGTGTTGGGTGTTGGGGAACGTAGTAATTTCAAAAAAATTCCTACGCACACGCAAGGTCATGGTGATGCATAGCAACGAGAAGGGAGAGTGTTGTCTACGTACCCTCGTAGACCGAAGTGGAAGCGTTGACACAACATAGAGGAAGTAGTCGTACGTCCTCCTCCCGATCCGACCGATCCAAGCGCCGTTACTCCGGCGCCTCCGAGTTCTTGACACACGTACAGCTCGATGACGTCCCCAGGTCTCGATCCAGCAAAACCTCCGGGGATGAGTTCCGTCAGCACGATGGCGTGGTGACGATCTTGATGAACTACCGACGCAGGGCTTCGCCTAAACACTGCGACAATATGACCGAGGTGGAATATGGTGGAGGGGGGCACCGCACACGACTAAGGAACGATCTCAAGGATCAACTTGTGTGTTCTAGGGTGCCCCCCTGCCCCCGTATATAAAGGAGCAAGGGGGAGGCCGGCCGGCCCTGGTTGGGCGCGCCAGGAGGAGGAGTCCTCCTCCTAGTAGGAGTAGGACTCCCCTCTTTCCTACTCCTACTAGGAGGGGGAAAGGAAGGGGGAGAGGGAGAGGGAAAGGGGGGCGCCGCCCCCTTCTCCTAGTCCAATTCGGACCAGAGGGGGAGGGGGCGCGCGGCCCACCCTGGCCGCCCCTCTCTCTCTCCACTAAGGCCCATGTGGCCCAATACTTCTCCCGGGGGGTTCCGGTAACCCTCCGGCACTCCGGTTTTCTCCGAACCACTCGGAACCATTTCGGTGTCCGAATATAGTCGTTCAATATATCAATCTTTACGTCTCGACCATTTCGAGACTCCTTGTCATGTCCGTGATCACATCCGGGACTACGAACTAACTTCGGTACATCAAAATGCATAAACTCATGATAATTGTCATCGTAATCTTAAGCGTGCGGACCCTACGGTTTGAGAACAATGTAGACATGACCGAGACACATCTCCGGTCAATAACCAATAGTGGGACCTGGATGCCCATATTGGCTCCTGCATATTCTACGAAGATCTTTATCGGTCAGACCGCATAACAACATACGTCGTTCCTTTTGTCATCGGTATGTTACTTGCCCGAGATTCGATCGTCGGTATCCAATACCTAGTTCAATCTCGCTACCGGTAAGTCTCTTTACTCGTTCCGTAATACATCATCCCGCAACTAACTCATTAGTTGCAATGCTTGCAAGGCTTATGTGATGTGCATTACCGAGAAGGCCCTGAGATACCTCTCCGACATTCGGAATGACAAATCCTAATCTTGAAATACGCCAACCCAATAAATACTTTCGGAGACACCTGTAGAGCACCTTTATAATCACCCAGTTATGTTGTGACGTTTGGTAGCACACAAAGTGTTCCTACGGTAAACGGGAGTTGCATAATCTCATAGTCATAGGAACATATATAAGTCATGGATAAAAGCAATAGCAACATACTAAACGATCTGGTGCTAAGCTAATGCAATGGGTCATGTCAATCAGATCATTTAACTAATGATGTGACCTTGTTAATCAAATGACAACTCCTTTGTCTATGGTTAGGAAACTTAACCATCTTTGATCAACAAGCTAGTGAAGTAGAGGCATACTAGTGACACTCTGTTTGTCTATGTATTCACACATGTATTATGTTTCCGGTTAATACAATTCTAGCATGAATAATAAACATTTATCATGAAATAAGGAAATAAATAATAACTTTATTATTGCCTCTAGGGCATATTTCCTTCATTGGGCAGCCCCCATACCTCAAGTATATATAGGGGGAGGGGAGGGGCTGCGCCCCCACCTAGGGTTCCCTCCCTAGGGGTGGCGGCAGCCCCCAGATCCCATCTGGGAGGCGGCCAAGGGGGAGAGAGAGGGGGGCACCTAGGGTGGGCCTTAGGGCCCATCTGCGCCTAGGGTTTGCCCCCTCTCCTCTTGAGGGCGCCTTGGGCCTTGGTGGGAGGCGCCCCAGCCCACATAGGGGCTGGTCCCTTCCCACTTATGGCCCACGCAAGCCTCCGGGGCTGGTGGCCCCTCCCGGTGGACCCCCGGACCCTTCCGGTGGTCCCCGTACATTACCGGTGATGCCCGGAACACTTCCGGTGGCGAAATCCTCACTTCCTATATATCAATCTTTACCTCCGGACCATTCTGGAACTCCTCGTGACGTCCGGGATCTCATCCGGGACTCCGAACAACATTCGGTAAACGCGTACATACTTTCCCTATAACCCTAGCGTCATCAAACCTTAAGTGTGTAGACCCTACGGGCTCGGGATTCATGCAGACATGGCTGAGACAACTCTCCGGTCAATAACCAACAGCAGGATCTGGATACCCATGTTGGTTCCCACATGCTCCACGATGATCTCATCGGATGAACCACGATGTCAAGGATTCAATCAATCCCGTATACAATTCCCTTTGTCTACCGGTATATTACTTGCCCGAGATTCGATCGTCGGTATCCCGATACCTTGTTCAATCTCGTTACTGGCAAGTCTCTTTACTCGTTCCGTAACACGTCATCCCGTGATCAACTCTTTGATCACATTGTGCACATTATGATGATGTCCTACCGAGTGGGCCCAGAGATACCTTTTCATCACACGGAGTGACAAATCCCAGTCTCGATTCGTGCCAACCCAACAGACACTTTCGGAGATACCCGTCCTGTTATGTTGTGACGTTTGGTACATACAAAGCATTCCTACGGTATCCGGGAGTTGCACAATCTCATGGTCTAAGGAAATGATACTTGACATTAGAAAAGCTTTAGCATACGAACTACACGATCTTGTGCTAGGCTTAGAATTGGGTCTTGTCCATCACATCATTCTCCTAATGATGTGATCCCGTCATCAACGACATCCAATGTCCATTGTTAGGAAACCGTAACCATCTATTGATCAACGAGCTAGTCAACTAGAGGCTTACTAGGGACATGGTGTTGTCTATGTATCCACACATGTATTTGAGTTTCCTATCAATACATTTATAGCATGGATAATAAACGATTATCATGAACAAGGAAATATAATAATAACTAATTTATTATTGCCACTAGGGCATATTTCCAACAGCCCAAACCCCCAAATCCTCCCAAAGCCACCTCCGCCGCGGAGCTCGCCGCCGGCGACTCCCTCCATCCCCGCCAGCCTGTCGACCACCGGGAGGACCGCCCGGGATTGGTGGATCCATCCCCGCCCTCAGAACCCCGCAGGGAACCGCCGTTCGTCGACGGCGATCGCCGGAGCCCGCCTCGCCTCAGCCAGAGGAGAAAGAGGGCGCCGGCGACTGGTCAAACCTGACCAGTGGGCCCGAGGGACCCACTATCAGTGACCCCGAGCCGGTGCGCTCTGGTTTAAGTGGAAGCGTAAACACGGAAGTACATGTCCTCCGCAACAAAAACGTATTCTAAATCGAACCGTTTTATTTTTCTGTTTTATTTAAAAACAGAATTTTGACTAAACTTTGACTGGCTATAACTTTTGAAATATAAGTCCAATTGAGTTGATTCTTTTTCTCTTGTTTCTCAAATTCTGTCTAGTTTATTTTCATATTTATTTGAAAATTTTCCAAACAACTTTTTTGCACTGTACTCTCGGGTACGACCAGCGAAAATTCTAAATTTACTGTAACCAAAAGTACAAATTCCTCGTTTTCCCCAACCATGGATTTTCCCACGCAGCGCCAGCATTACACACTGTAGTTTTTACACCACTTATTTTCCCACTCTCTGTAGCCACATTTTATTGCATGAGTAAGATGGGTACTTTCTGTGAAATTATTTTGAGATAGTAGGAGTAATTCTTTTCAAAGCAGCCCTTAGCAAATCTCGAGGACGAGATTCTTTTTAGGGGGGTAGTGTTGTAACACCCCAAAAATTTAAACAGGATTTGTTTACTAAAATTTTGCCAGGAAATTAAAATTTTCATTTTCTGGATTTTCTTTGATTTCAGAACCACTCCTTTCTTTGATATTATGGAGTTTTTACCCCAAGTGAAAACTTTCCAAATGAATTGTTGGACTTATATACCCTCTCAAGAAAACATTTTTTTTATCAGTGTAATTATTTATATAATTATTTTTCCTGAACTTTATTTCTTTTAAAATGGATTTTCATAAGTTTTGGGGTCAGTTTGCACTGCAACCCTTTCAAATGCTCTTTTAAAATTTCCACCAAAATTTGGGGGTGACATGTGATGTCCCCACATCACTTTTATGCAAAAATCTCTTTGGTCATTTGGAAATTTTGGGCTCTACCCCAAGTTTTCAAAACTGGTCTAGTTTGTAAAATTGCACTACAACCTATTTAAATATTTCTTTAAAGCCTCCACCAAAATAAGGGGATGATAGTAGGAGTATATTATTCAACTTTATGCAAAAACCCACTGGTGTTCTTTGAAAAATTTGAGCAAATCATCCTCTTTTGCTCTTTGATCCAGTTGGGTGTTTTCTACTGCAACTCTATTTTATTTTGCTCTAGTGCCCATGATCTTTCTACTTCTTGTAAACCACCCTACAAAACCCTTAAGTCCAGGAGAGTGGACTCATTGGAGTATGTTTGGTCCATGCAATGATGCCCTTTAGTTTCTGTCCAGAATTGGTTTTCTCAAAAACTTGCACTAACAAGTTTGTGTTTTGCCAAACTAACCTTGCCAACCTCTTCATCATCTAAAGAGACTAGGATCTGGAGATTTTGGCCACCCCAAGAGTTGCCTAGATGCCCTTGGCATTCTGTCAAGCACCTTATGTGCATGGCCAGTTTTGACTTAGTTTTTAGTTTGTGTTATGAACTTGATCCTCTGACCCAACAAGCTTGTCCACTAAGCTCCTATATAACTCTAACCTAGAGCTGTTAATCCCCAACCCCATCCAAGCCCTCTAGCACGCGCTGGCATTGCGTCGAGCACTTGGCGCGCGCCCAGAGCGCGCGTTTTGCACGTGCGTGCGCCCGAGTCGCCGCGTCTGGCCCCTGACCCTTGCTCGCCCGCAGGGCTACGCCTCGTCCTCACCCACTCACCAGAAGCCTCCAGGACGCCCCTGGAGCCCCACAGCGCTGCCGTCAGGTCGGCCATGGCGGCTAGCGGGCGGCCGCAGCAGGCTACTGCCATGGACGGCACCGCCCGAGCCACAGCCGCGCGCCAGCTGCCCCTCGAATAGCCCGAAGCTTATCCTCGAGCATGTTCGCAAGCGCCCGTCGCCGCCACGCGCCCCCTGACGACAGAACGGCGGTTCGCCGACGATCCTATCCACGGCCGCCGCAGAACCGACCTTGACCACCTATAAAGGAGCCCCGAGCTCGTCCAGACCCTCAGGCAACCCCGTACCATCCCCCTAACGCTCCCATAGCCAGCCAACGATGGAGGGAGGCCGTCTTCCTCATCTCCGACCAGTTTGGCCGCCGCAACGCTCCGGTTCAATTCGTCGCAAGCAGGACCACCCTCGCCCATCCAGTGCCACCATCCTCTTCCCCTCGACCTTGCGGAGCAACCCCACCTTTCAAAGTTGATCGAGAACCACCGTAGCCCAAACCCCCAAATCCTCCAGAAGCCACCTCCGCCGTAGAGCTCGCCGCCGGTGACTCCCTCCATCCCCGCCAGCCTGTCGACCACCGGGAGGACCGCCCGGGACTGGCGGATCCATCCCCGCCCTCAGAACTTCACGGGGAGCCGCCGTTCGTCGACGGCGATCGCTGGAGCCCGCCTCGCCTTGGCCAGAGGAGAAAGAGGGCGCGGGCGACTGGTCAATCCTGGCCAGTGGGCCCGAGGGACCCATTGTCAGTGCCCCGAGCCGGCCCGCGCTGGTTTAAGTGGAAGCGTAAACACAGAAGTACGTCTCCTCCGCATCAAAAACGTATTCTAAATCGATCCGTTTTCTTTTTCTGTTTTATTTAAAAACAGAATTTTGACTAAACTTTGACTGGCTATAACTTTTTAAATATAAGTCCAATTGAGTTGATTCTTTTTCTGTTGTTTCTCAAATTATGTCTAGTTTATTTTCATATTTATTTGAAAGTTTTCAAAACAACTTTTTTGCACCATTTTGAAACTATGTGTTAATTTGAATTTTCTTAAATAGGATTTTTGAAGAAGGAAGCAACTTTCAAAAGCCTCCGTGCTGTTGGTATTCGACATGTTGTGATAGTAGTCACCCTCATATGCCGTTCATGCCTACCGGAAGGAATCCGGGAAAGCCTCTGTCTTGGGTGGACACGGGCTTGTCTTCGGTTCTTCGTCGAGATGGTTGTGTCTGGTAGGGCATGGTGAGGTATGATGAGTGGTGATTCTGTCTTTTTGTTGAAATATATTTGTTATGCTAATCATGCAGGGAATACCTAAACCTCCTGAGTCGACCATAGATCGAGTCTTGTTCCAGTAACCCCCATACTTGTTTCGTACTACCACTTGTCCCTGCCACAGGTAGGGTACAGTTCAGTAAGTGGTCAACCCCTTCCTAGCACACACCGTACAGAGGCGCCATGGTGGAAGATACCGGAGGCATCCGGTAGGCATGCCACCTGGTCCGAGGGCATGGGTGTTTTTGGTTGGAGCCGAAGGGGTAGCTCCCCTAGTTTGTGCGCGGTATAAATTTTGTGATTCCATGCTACTCGAGGTTGTAGCCTCCCCACTTAGAGTTTCGCTTAACGGGTGTCGTGGATGATTCCAGACACCGGTAAGTTAGGCTGGTGTGTGCGGTCAGGTGTGTTTTCTATCAAAATACCGTAGAAGGAATTAGTCCCGATGGACTAAAGGAATCCGTTACTCGTGGGTAAAGAGTACACCCTCTGCAGAGATTATATCTATTCGAATAGCCGTGTCCTTGGTCAAGGACTACAGTCTGGGATGGGTCAAGTGGCGGCCTTAGTGTCGGTCTTTGGAGGAAAAACTGCTAAACCGGAACATGGATCATGACTTGTGACTCGTGATGACTATGATTATTATTATTATGAACTAACCATTTACATTATCTGAATTATTGAGTATCCTTGGGATGGTTCTACCTCCTGGATATTCACTGCGATTATTCTCTTATAAGCCCTGTATGTGGTGTCGCTGAGACGCCCAAATGTGGCATGTTGGTTATTTCTTTTATTTATAAGCCCTTTATGTGGTGTCGCTGAGACGCCCGACTATGGCATGTTGGTTATTTCTTTTATTTATAAGCCCTTTATGTGGTGTCGAACGAACGCCCGACTGTGGCATGTTTGCTACTTATTTCCTTTATAAGCCCTTTATGTGACGTCGCTCAGACGCCCGACTGAGGCATGCTTTATATTATTATCCTTTCGAGGCGTCGGTTCAGACACTCGATCGGTGCATTCTATTTCTACTCTCTGATTGCATATTCATATTTGACATGAATAACCTGCTTGCGTGCATCATGAATTTTATTCGTGGCTGACGTTGTGGTCATAGAAAATTTCAGAGCATGGTTATTATTTGTTATATTATACCCGTGTTCATAATGTTTGCGAGTACATTCAAAAGTACTCACTGGCTTGTCCCTGGCTATTGTCTTGGCCAGATTTCTTGCGTGAAGAGGAGCCCTGCGATGACAGCCCCGGAACCTAGGCAGTGATGATAGCAGACTCGCGAAAATAGGAGTTATGCAGGTCAGCTGTTCCTGTGGGAAATGGAGTCCCATAACGCCATCAACCACTAGAAACCATTTGTTGTACTCATAGGCCAGAAAGGTCTTGTACTACATATCTTGTATTTTGCTTGGAGTTTCTGTATCAAGTTGGTGCCTCATCAGCTAACAGTAATCCTGGGGCTGGTGAGCACAAGGGCCATTTTCCGGGAAATTAATATCCCGAAAATCCGGTCCTGACAACCTTGGTATCAGAGCCAGGCTGACCATTGGCTAACCCTATCTTAGCCAGTTCGAAAAACCTAGGTTAACCAACCCACCAGATCTTAACCTAACCCCGGCCATGCTTCTCGTGTAAGATAGCCACACAGTGACCCCGACACCTTTTGGCAGTCGGTGCCCAACCTATCATCCTAGCCTGTCAATCACGCGCCAGTGACCAACACCTAAAATGTCTCATTCACAAGCGTGCGAAGGAAGACTCCGTCCCCTTTTCCTATAAAAAGGGCATGCTAGCCTCAACCCAG
Organism: Aegilops umbellulata; assembly: GCA_032464435.1. Classification (NCBI taxonomy): domain Eukaryota; kingdom Viridiplantae; phylum Streptophyta; class Magnoliopsida; order Poales; family Poaceae; genus Aegilops; species Aegilops umbellulata. The sequence continues at coordinate 530,807,944 of CP136056.1, read as the reverse complement.
CACAACACAGCCTCTACCCCAAACCAAGCTAAAATGCCAGGACCCATTGTTCACAATGAGACCACAGCAACCAACCTTGGAAGTTTTGTGACCGTGCTAGCAAACCTCACCCGCCGTGCGTTTGCATTAGAAGAGCCCCCAGAATATGTTGTGTACCAAGGGCCCATGAGCGGTGAGAGCCGTCAATTTTGGGCCACTATGCACGTCTATGGTAGGGGTCTATCGCCAGAACGCCCCTACAGGTTCACCGGAAGGACAACTTCCTTTGAGCCACGAGCAATCCAACTAGCTGCTCGCGAGGCTATAGTTCAACTCCGACACTTGTCGCCCAGAGTTAACTGTCGCTCGTTCTACTACTACCCCAGCCATGACGGGTATGGTAGGCCACCCCAAGTTGCCAACGGAGACCACGAGACGGATCCTGCATTGTTGCATCTGGTGCGCTATGTAAGTCCAGTAGAGGAACTGTTCGATCAAATCACCCTTGATCTGATCGCAGCCCGTGGAGAACTGGTTCGCCGAGCCCCGACAAGAAGAGAAGATGAGCCCGACGCCGACAACCCAGTCGTGCTGTTCGGACAACCGATCGACTCCTTGAGGTCTGCCCTAGCCATCGACCAAGGTGCTTTGGTGTCCCCAGAAGTGCTTCGTCGCCTTTTGGGAACACGCTCCAACGGGATTGTGGCCAACAACCCCCGCGATGGTCATCATCGCTACCCCGACCCTGCAGTTCCTCAACCCCCTCCAGCTAACCCCGATGCTGAAACCCGAGGAGAAGCCTCGACGTCCACAAGGCAAGCCCACTTAGATATTAACAAGGTAGACTAAGTCACTCGAGTAGTACCGAGTCATAGTATGCCCATGCCCTATAATTGTGTGATCTTGTATCACCATAATTAAATGTTGTTTGCTTGTGGGCCCCTACTTTAAATAGTAGCCATGCATAAGTATGTTAGTGTACGATTGCATTTTTAATTCCGGACGTAGCTACCAAAAACCACCCCCGACGACTCCCACAGTAATACGTCACTTTTGTGAGATATGTGTATCCGTGGCATTAACCCCGAACCCATAAGAGCAGATCCGACAAACTAGTTGCCCCTCACCGTGGTAAATGACCCAGCCCAGCTACTATATAAAAGGCCACCTCGTGGCCTTGCTAAGTGCCCCTCACCTTGTGCACAACTCTCACAACCATTTCTTTGCCATGCCGAGCCCTAGTATTTATCCGAGAACTCCAGATGCAACCCCAGGCAGCTTTGTTAAAATATTGTGGGACTTTACCTGCAGTACCATGAGTTCTATCCATCCACCCCAGTACGAGTTGCTCAAATCGAGGATCACCCCATCCACCTTGAAATATTGGGCAGTAGTGCACATCCCTCCCGCAAACCCAAACCAAGACCCAACGGAAGTCTCCTTTGTGGGGAAATCTATGCCAACTCCCCAAATGGCCATAGAAGCTGCTGCGTACGAAGCACTTGCTCGCCTTTGATTCGCGGTACCCTATGCCAGCGATCAAGGGTATTATTACTTTCCGAGTCGTGCAGCACCCGGAGAAGTAGCATCTTTTTCGGGTGGACGAATTGAGAGAGACCCAGTGCTGGCCAACCTTGCACAGTATGTCATCGCTCAAGAGCGTTTGACCCAGTGAGTAATAGGTTATCTCCAGAGCCTCGCTGATTTAAATCCTCAGATCGCCATCGGCTGACCACTGAGTCCCGACCAGGAGAGATGCATTCATCGACTAGTCAATCCGCTTTCCCCGATAGAAGAAGAGTGTGCCCCAGTACCAGAGACGTTTTCTCGGGACCCTGTCCATTTACCGTTCCCATTGTAGACGTCACCGCTATGTTTATTGTTCCAGCATTTATTTATGTGTTGTAACTTGCGCATGGTAATCTTGAGTTTGTGCGACGAATCAATTATTTGGTTTCAATTAATGTGAGTAGTTTTTACTGCTATTAATTTTGATTTAACTAATTTCACTCGCGATAAATTCTGAAGGGAGATTCCTTTTCCCTGAGTTGCTGCAACGTATATCTCTTCACGGCATTAATTTTATTCACGCAGCACCACCACAGCAGGCTCACAACCACGACCACTCGAACACATGCACTAGTTGCAAAACCAGGTACCCATGTTACATTTAACTGATCACCTCCCTAACACACCACCGTCTCTGAAGGAGAGATTAGTGGGTAATCATCCGGGTGCTTGTTACCACCAGCACACCGACAGCAGTTAGCACCCGACACCACACCTAATCCTCGTGATCACCGCCACCGCGGAGAGCCAACACTCGAGCGGCAGCATCACGACGATCATCGAGGATCATCGCGCACAGGAGCACGGAGAACCCCAGCAATGCCGCCAGCCCTCCGCACACCAGGATCAGGTACCAGCCCGGCACCACCTCCGCCATTAGAGCCTTGTCTCGAGCTTCTGCAAATGGAAATGGAGGAGAAGGAGAAGCGAGGCCAGGTGTGAGGAAGAAGAGGGAAGCACCTCAGTCATTTTATAGCTCGAGATCGGTGTACGGTGGGCGAAGTCCACCAGCGCCGCTCGTCGCACGATCGCCGGTGGTCGGAGGCGAATCCGCGAGCAGTGCCGACAGCGCACTGGCCCGCAAGGTGAGTGCACGCTGCACCGGCAGCTAGCACGCCGCGCACTACCGCAGTACGGCCTAGATACCCTACGTGCTAGACGTCGCCGATGGAGAAAGCGCGGGAAAGCGCGCGAGAGAGAGAAAGAAGAAAGAGCCAGAGGTAGAAGAAGAGAGTGACAGTGGACCCCGGGTCCACCTGTCAGCTAGAGAAAGTACTGTACTCTCGGGTACGACCAGCGTATTTTAGAAATTTAGAATTTTATTCTAAATTTACTGTAACCAAAAGTAGAAATTCCTCGTTTTCCCCAACCATGGATTTTTCCACGCAGCGCCAGTATTACACACTGTAGTTTTACACCACTCATTTTCCCTCTCTCTGTAGCCACATTTTATTGCATGAGTAAGATGGATACTTTTTGTGAAATTATTTTGAGATAGTAGGAGTAATTCTTTTCAAAGCAGCCCTTAGCAAATCTCGAGGACGAGATTTTTTTTAGGGGGGTAGTGTTGTAACACCCCAAAAATTTAAACAGGATTTGTTTACTAAAATTTTGCCAGGAAATTAAAATTTTCATTTTCTGGATTTTCTTTGATTTCAGAACAACTCCTTTCTTTGATATTATGGAGTTTTTACCCCAAGTGAAAACTTTTCAAATGAATTGTTGGACTTATATACCCTCTCAAGAAAACATTTCTTTTTATCAGTGGAATTATTTATATAATTATTTTTCCTGAACTTTATTTCTTTTAAAATGGATTTTCATAAGTTTTGGAGTCAGTTTGCACTGCAACCCTTTCAAATGCTCTTTTAAAATTTCCACCAAAATTTGAGGGTGACATGTGATGTCCCCACATCACTTTTATGCAAAAATCTCTTTGGTCATTTGGAAATTTTGGGCTCTACCCCAAGTTTTCAAAACTGGTCCAGTTTGTAAAATTGCACTACAACCTATTTAAATATTTCTTTAAAGCCTCCACCAAAATAAGGGGATGATAGAAGGAGTATATTATTCAACTTTATGCAAAAACCCACTGGTGTTCTTTGAAAAATTTGAGCAAATCATCCTCTTTTGCTCTCTGGTCCAGTTGGGTGTTTTCTACTGGAGCTCTATTTTATTTTGCTCTAGTGCCCATGATCTTTCTCCTGCTTGTAAACCACCCTACAAAACCCTTAAGTCCAGGAGAGTGAACCCATTGGAGTATGTTTGGTCCATGCAATGATGCCCTTTAGTTTCTGTCCAGAATTGGTTTTCTCAAAAACTTGCACTAACAAGTTTCTGTTTTTGCCAAACTAACCTTGCCAACCTCTTCATCATCTAAAGAGACTAGGATCTGAAGATTTTGACCACCCCAAGAGTTGCCTAGATGCCCTTGGCATTCTGTCAAGCACCTTGTGTGCATGGCCAGTTTTGACTTAGTTTTTAGTTTGTGTTATGAACTTGATCCTCTAACCCAACAAGCTTGTCCACTAAGCTCCTATATAACTCTAACCTAGACCTGTTAATCCCCAACCCCATCCAAGCCCTCTAGCACGCGCTGGCATTGCGTCGAGCACTTGGCGTGCCTGCTCTGGGCGCGGCCAGAGCGCGTGTTTTGCACGTGCGTGCGCCCGAGTCGCCGCGTCTGGCCCCTGACACTTGCTCGCCCGCAGGGCTACGCCTCGTCCTCACCCACTCACCAGAACCCTCCAGGACGCCCCTGGAGCCCCACAGCGCCGCCGTCAGGTCGGCCATGGTGGCTAGCGGGCGGCCGCAGCAGGCTACTGCCATGGACGGCGCCGCCCGAGCCACAGCCGCGCGCCAGCTGCCCCTGGAACAGCCCGAAGCTTATCCTTGAGCATGTCCGCTAGCCCCGTCGCTGCCACGCGCCCCTGACTACAGAACGGCGGTTCGCCGACGATCCTATCCACGGCCGCTGCGGAACCGACCTTGACCACCTATAAAAGGAGCCCCAAGCTCGTCCAGACCCTCAGGCAACCCCGTACCATCCCCCTAGCGCTCCCATAGCCAGCCAGCGACGGAGGGAGGCCGTCTTCCTCATCTCTGACCAGTTCGGCCGCCGCCACGCTCCTGTTCAATTCGTTGCAAGCAGGACCACCCCCGCCCATCCAGTGCCACCATCCTCTTCCCCTCGACCTTGCGGAGCCACCCCACCTTTCCAACTTGATCGGGAACCACCGTAGCCCAAACCCCCAAATCCTCCCGAAGCCACCTCCACCGCGGAGCTCGCCGCCGGCGACTCCCTCCATCCCCACCAGCCTGTCGACCACTGGGAGGACCGCCCGGGACTGCCGGATCCATCCCCGCCCTCAGAACCCCGCGGGGAGCCACCGTTCGTCGACGGCGATCGCTGGAGCCCGCCTCGCCTTGGCCAGAGGAGAAAGAGGGCGCGGGCGACTGGTCAAACCTGACCAATGGGCCCGAGGGACCCACTGTCAGTGACCCCGAGCCGGCCCGCGCTGGTTTAAGTGGAAGCGTAAACACAGAAGTACGTCTCCTCCGCATCAAAAACGTATTCTAAATCGATCTGTTTTCTTTTTATGTTTTATTTAAAAACAAAGTTTTGACTAAACTTTGACTGGCCATAACTTTTTAAATATAAGTCCAATTGAGTTGATTCTTTTTCTGTTGTTTCTCAAATTCTGTCTAGTTTATTTTCATATTTATTTGAAAATTTTCCAAACAACTTTTTTGCACTGTTTTGAAACTATGTGTTAATTTGAATTTTCTTAAATAGGATTTTTGAAGAAGGAAGCAACTTTCAAAAGTGCACCCCCACTTGCGTACCCTTTAAGGCAAGCATTCTGAACCCTGGCATAATATTGTTGTGTGTTGTTTGATATGATCACAACACCACCTTGACATGGATTTTCGTTATTTCATGTGATGATATGTTCATACTCATAAGTGCATATTGATGATTCCGTGCTGTTGGTATTCGACATGTTGTGATAGTAGTCACCCTCATATGCCATTCATGCCTACCGGAAGGAATCCGGGAAAGCCTCTGTCTTGGCTGGACACGGGCGTGTCTCTGGTTCTTCGTCGAGACGGTTGTGTCTGGTAGGGCATGGTGACGTATGATGAGTGGTGATTCTGTCTGTTGGTTCAAATATATTTTTTATGCTAATCATGCAGGGAATACCTAAACCTCCTGAGTCGACCATAGATCGAGTCTTGTTCCAGTAACCCCCATACTTGTTTCGTACTACCACTTGTCCCTGCCACAGGTAGGGTACGGTTCAGTAAGTGGTCAACCCCTTCCTAGCACACACCGTACAGAGAGGCCATGGTGGAAGATACCGGAGGCATTCGGTAGGCATGCCACCTGGTCCGAGGGCAAGGGTGTTTTCGGTTGGAGCCGAAGGGGTAGCTCCCCTAGTTTGCGCGCGGTATAAATTTTGTGATCCCATGCTAATCGAGGTTGTAGCCTCCCCACTTAGAGTTTCGCTTAACGGGTGTCGTGGATGATTCCAGACACGGGTAAGTTAGGCTGGTGTGTGCGGTCAGGTGTGTTTTCTATTAAAAGACCGTAGACGGAATTAGTCCCGATGGACTAAAGGAATCCGTTACTCGTGGGTAAAGAATACACCCTCTGCAGAGATTATATATATTTGAATAGCCATGTCCATGGTCAAGGACTACAGTCTGGGATGGGCCAAGTGGCGGTCTTAGTGTTGGTCTTCGGAGGAAAAACTGCTAAACCGGAACATGGATCATGACTTGTGACTCGTGATGACTATGATTATTATTATTATGAACTAACCATTTACATTATCTGAATTATTGAGTATCCTTGGGACGGTTCTACCTCCTGGATATTCACTGCGATTATTCTCTTATAAGCCCTGTATGTGGTGTCGCTGAGATGCCCGACTATGGCATGCTGGTTATTTCTTTTATTTATAAGCCCTTTATGTGGTGTCGCTGAGACGCCCGACTGTGGCATGCTGGTTATTTCTTTTATTTATAAGCCCTTTATGTGGTGTCGCACAGACGCCCGACTGTGGCATGTTTGCTACTTATTTCCTTTATAAGCCCTTTAGGTGACGTCGCTCAGATGCCCGACTGAGGCATGCTTTATATTATTATCCTTTCGAGGCGTCGGTTCAGACACTCGATCGGTGCATTCTATTTCTACTCTCTGATTGCATATTCATATTTGACATGAATAACCTGCTTGCGTGCATCATGAATTTTATTCGTGGCTGACGTTGTGATCATAGAAAATTTCAGAGCATGGTTATTATTTGTTATATTATACCCGTGTTCATAATGTTTGCGAGTACATTCAAAAGTACTCACTGGCTTGTCCCTGGCTATTGTCTTGGCCAGATTTCTTGCGTGAAGAGGAGCCCTGCGATGACAGCCCCGGAACCTAGACAGTGATGATAGCAGACTCGCGAAGATAGGAGTTATCCAGGTCAGCTGTTCCTGTGGGAAATGGAGTCCCATAGACGCTGATGATCCGCAAACCGCTTCCGCCATCAACCATTAGAAACCATTTGTTGTACTCATAGGCCAGAAAGGTCTTGTACTACATATCTTGTATTTTGCTTGGAGTTTCTGTATCAAGTTGGTGCCTCATCAGCTAACAGTAATCCTGGGGCTGGTGAGCACAAGGGCCATTTTCTGGGAAATTAATATCCCAAAAATCCGGTCCTGACATGTGTGCTCCGAGCATACATATAGTCCCGCGATGTTCTGCTGGACATAAAGTAGGGGAAGGTAAAGAAGGTCAGCATGGCACATTGTGCTTGCTTGGTTGGTCGTTATAAATGAATCATGAGGCTCTGTGCAATTATTTATTCAACCAAGAATCAAGATGCCCAAAATCTGGGTGAACTTCAAGTATTTGAAATCTCATCGTCCTTGAGGGACACACCTTTCGTATCTTTTCGATGAAAATAACAACATCAATAGTAATAATCAACAGGGCCAATGTAGAACGTACATATCTCCATGATGTGAGGGATATTGATAGAAGATTTAGACGACATAATACGGATAATTTTTTCTATGTGGGTCCTTTGATTTGTAGTATCAAATCCTATGCTAATTTTTGTTAACGATTTTTACATCATATTTCATTAAATACCTGTTTACACAACCTCTCGGAAAAGTTTTTTTAAGACTACTTCCAGTTATTTTAATATTATTTTGGTGTAATCAAACAAACTTTGACAAAAAAACAATCCCACTTGATTCATGTGAATATGACAATGCATTTTTGTGGGTTTTCCTGTTCCTGCATTTTTTAAATCCAGCAAATCAAGCTCATTAAAAGATCGCCGGCAAAGTTTAATTTGCAAACATAATACAGTTAAAACCGACCTGGATTGAAAAGTACAAGGTACAAGCTTCAGGGATTTAAAGGTGGAGGTTCATTTGTGTCGAGCTCTATGATGCGACCGTCGACAGAAAAACGACGGCACGAATAAATTCCCCAATCTTTCATGGTACGGTGTCACCTGAAACGATGTGGCGCTCGCGATCTTGTAGATGCAATCACCACAAAAACAACACGCACACCCGATAAAGAAAGTACGTGGACGATCTTCAAAAGATCAGCAGCAAATTAGAAGTTGATGCCTCCAATCTCCTTGCCGTAACACACAAAGTATTCAACTCATCAACTAGTATTATCTGGTCAAGGGAAGATACCCCGACTTGACTCTGTCCATGAGGATCCAAAAACCAATCTAAAACCAAACAGTTTGTCTAATTCACATCTAGATGTTATTTAAGGATATCACATCTAAGCTCCCACAAATATATAATGTAGCAACAAGAAACAAAAAAACTAGGAAAAAAATAGACCACAAACAGAGTAGACATCAACTTAGATGTGACATAACTATGTCACATCTAGATGTGTCCTAGACAGAACCAAAACCAAAACTGCCCTGGACACTACGACGCAAAACATATAAATAACTCTCTGGACGGTTCCAAACCAAGTCGTACCCGACTAGTACTCTCAAGAATCCTAACCGAACTCTACTTTTATATTTAACTAGATGACACCCCGCGCGTTGCTGTGGGAATATATGCTAAAAAAAATCGAACACTGCTTTTGAAATAGTTGTTCAAATAAAAAAACATTGTTCCCTGCCAAAAAAAGGGATAACAAAACATTCTTGAGAGAACCTATGTTCAGTGATGAAGCATGAAGTACATATATTGATATGTCTTATAATCATTGTTAGTAGTAGGACACTGATATCACTTGATAGTACAAAAAAGAAGCTCGCGTATACATCACAATCTGTTATATTTACTAAATAAAACAACCATTTGCCAGACATTATGGTTTAAAGAAACATACTATGCATATACTGAAACAATGTCTTCACAGTGAACATAAACTATGATGGATTTCACACCTCCCTAGTAAAGAAAGAGCAGTTCAAGTGCTTGGAGCAATACAGTAGGGAGCATGTATGGAAAAGTACGATGACGAAATTGAAAGGAAAAAAATAATGAAACTGCATATGTAATCAATCAAATAATTGTAGTAACATGTTGGTGTGGTTGGGAAAAGGAGCCAATAATATGTACTGATGCAAAGTAGCATGACATCGCCGGATGGCGTGGGGATGAGGTCGCACACTGAGGCTCTGTAGCGCTCAACCAGGGAGAGAGAGGCCAGGTTGTGGTGGGTCCTTAGCAATTAATCCAAGCTTATGTGGCAGGGGGAGAGAGAGGCCAGGTTGTGGTGGTCCCACATGAAAGACACTAAAAGAATGCTGATGTGGCAGGTTTGATGAGGTGGATAGGCTGCATGTCAAGAGAAATAGATTAGTGGGGATGAACTATTTAGATATTATAGATTAATAACAACCGGCCGATTAGGCACTGCAATTAGGCACACAGGCCTCTAGTCTTCTTAACCAACATGTGCACGTGTTGGAACTTTAACTTGCATGCGCTGTGCACCTTACCTCCCTCGATTGAAATCAACAGGTCCGATTGTAGCTGGAACAGATGTACGCACACAACCCCGGTAGTTTGAGCTCCCCTTCGGTTCTGCATGTTCTTTAACAACGTAGCTGAACTGTGCAACATGCATCTTATATTTCTTTTTGTGAACAATATTTCCATGCCGTCGCACAGAGTTTACAGACCCCATTGTCCGCGGGACTTGTCAACGTAGTGCATGCACAATATACTTGGTGTTTCGTCCTTGGTTGACCGTTTTAATAAGATCAGTACTGACGACACATAGGGCTGCATTACTCTACAACCTAGGTTTATTCCAGACTTCAGCCAAAAATGGTTAACAGGTGTAGTATGGCCGAATGATAACCAATATAGTAAAACGACTATAGCTTGAATCTAAATTCAGTCACTGATTCGAACTCTAGCACAATAGAAAATTTAATTCCGGAAATCAAATTCGGCTATTTGGGAGCATATGCTCCTGCCCATCAATTTTTTTAAATGTGAAAAATGTGGAAAAAAATAGATGTGTTCATTGTCACATCAAAACGCTACCTGCAATTTTTAGGAGGAAAACTTAAGTATTTTGATTTGTGCAAAAAAAAAGCGACCTATGCCGAACGACAAATGTTACCTCTAAATGTTACATTTATTTTTGTTTTTTTCATCGACAAAGCGCCGTCATCCCATTTCGCATGAAAATTGACAAGCACACTTGTTACGCTAACAAGAAGACATACAAAAACAATTCAGAATTTATTTATTTATTATTTATTTTGAATTTACTTTTTATTAGGGAGTATATGCACCCGAGAGACAAAAACGGCCCTCCCATTTAATTTTCACTACTAAAAGACAAATATCAATTCCAGGTTTCGTTTCAACAGGCGAAATATTTTTGAACTACAGTAAAATGTAACTAAAATAAGACTGAAAACTACCCCGCAGGAAAGAAGAAGAAATGAGATTGGAAACTGCTCTAAAATCTCCAGCACAGCACGCATGGTTGTTGCCGTCGAGGGATTCGCCCGTTGAAAGTATTTTCAGTTTTTTCATTTTTGAGGCAAGAAAGTATTTTTCAGTTGCAAACGAACCAGGGCCAGGTCCAGCCCGTTAAAGAAGGAGAGATGGGCTAAGCCCAAAGGCATCCGCGACCGCGAGAAAAAAGACCTACCTCTCTCTCCTCTCCGTTCGCCGCCGCCCGCCGCCGTCACTTCCACCAACCGGCTGCACTCGCTCTGCTCGTCGGACGGATCGAGAGCTCGCAACAACCGGCGAGGCCACCATGGCGGACACCGCAAGAGCAAGAGCAAGAGCGCCGCCTCCCAACCGCAGCCTCCCGGAGGAGATCATCATCTGGGAGGTCCTCGTCCGCCTGCCCCCCAAATCCCTCCTCCGCTGCCGCGCCGTCTGCCCCGCGTGGCGCCGCGCCACCTCCGCCCGCGACTTCCTCCTCGCTCACCACGCCCGCCAGCCCACCCTCCCTCTCCTCGACGACTTGAGCAGCATCCCCACCGCAAGAGCAAGAGCAAGAGCCCACCCTCCCTCTCCTCTCCGCGACCATGGCGGACACCGCAAGAGCAAGAGCGAGAGCGCCGCCTCCCCACCGCGGCCTCCCGGACGAGATCTTCATCTGGGAGATCCTCGTCCGCCTGCCCCCCAAATCCCTCCTCCGCTGCCGCGCCGTCTGCCCCGCCTGGCGCCGCGCCACCTCCACCCGCGACTTCCTCCTCGCCCACCGCGCCCGCCAGCCCTCGCTCCCCCTCCTCTACGGCTTCAACGACGTCGACGGCGTGTCCCTAGACGTCACCCCCTTCGACCGTCGTCGGGCGGGACTCGCCGCCGCCGACCAGCTCCAGTATGTCGCGCGACTTGGTGACGCTTTCTTCGGTTCGTCCGCCTCCTGCGACGGCCTCCTCGTTCTCCCCATGAGCAACGACCGCTTAGTCCTCTGCAACCCGGCAACTCGTCAGTATGCTCGCCTCCCGATGCTTTCTGGCTTCGTACCCTTGGGGATGTACCCGCACAGCCCTACCGGTGAGTACCGATTATTGCTCTTCTTGTACCAGAATTGGAGGTATGAAAATGACGCACCAGATGGCTACTACGTCTTCGCATTAGGCTCCAGCGAGCCACCGAGGAACATCGGGCTCCCCGATGCGGACGAACATACATACGCCACCGGATCTGTCTTGTTCAATGGTAGCCTACATTGGCATCCAGGCAAAATGATTATTGTATTCGACACCACAGCTGAGTCGTTTCGGCAGATGCGCGCGCCGCTTGTTCCTGGCCACGCTAACTTGTTTGAGATGGATGGGATGCTCGGATTGTCCAGCTTTAATGATGCTGCCACGACCATTGATATCTGGATGGCGCGGGACTACGAGCATGAGCTCTGGGCCATCAAATACCGGGTTCAGTTGCCGGTTGCAGAATTCAGTGTGCAGTTTGGAAAGTTCTACAAAAATTGTTCTCTGGTGGTCGCTTCTTGGAGTGATGTACTCGTGCTGGTCAAATTTGGTGAGTGGCTACTTCAGGTTGACGGGGATGGCAAGTTGGTTGCCAGTTTCCATCGCAGAGGGCTCGGTCCTACTCAATACCGAATCAAGCAAACCCTTGTTCAGCATACCTTCTTTCCGACACTAGAGGGTGATCTTGTCAACGCCTCGCCTTTCATCTGGCCAGGAGATTATGTTGTGAACACTTAGCCTTTTATCTCAGTGCTGTCGAGTGTGGTGGTGCTTCTTATCGGCCTAGCACTGCGTATCCACATGAGCTGCACTATGTATTAATCAGATCCACTATGACCCTGCTACCTTCTTTCTTGATGTATTATAAATTATGATCAAGAAGCTCCAACTATTACATGTTTCTGTTCTGTTTTGTTGAATATCCTTTTGGGCTAAAGTGTCTGTCGTGAGTGTTTATGCTCTGACTCGTGTTTCTGTTTTCTTGAACTGGAGAATGGACTATGCTATTTTTCTTCATATTATATGGTGGTCTTTATAGTACCCAATAGTTAGCCAGCTAGCTGCCTCTTGTCTCTGTTTATTGAACAGAAGAACTGCCATGCCCTTTTATAAGGTTTTCTATTGTAGGGATTACCCAGTAGTCTGATAACACTAAAGATTTGCAAATGAGGCAGATTATCTCTATTATCTTGTCTCAGTAGTCTTTCCTCTTTCCATGTTTTGTTTTAGCTGATGATGAATGAGGCAGATTATCCTCCTCGACTAGCAAGTTACACCTGAATTTTATGAGAGTTCAGAGCACTAGTTAAATTGAAAGATTGCATTATAATTTGGTAATTGAAACATATTGTAGCTCTGCCGTTCTTGCATCATTTGGAATTATTTATCATTTCAGTTTAGCTGCTAACTATTTTAAGAAATCAATGCTTCATGTGATCTCCGTACATATGCTCGAGAAATGAAACCTGTACCGATGAGCAGAAGAAAGATTTATCATGGACAGGCTGAGGTCCAGATTGAGTTCCCTTTTGACTGCCAGCCATGATCCTTTTTCTCGTGTCATGCACAATGCATATGAATTGGGTCCACTGTGAGCCGGCTAGTTTCTTTTTGATGTGTAGAAGTTATGACCAAGAATCTCTGACTGTTTCATGGTTGCATTAAATTTATACTTGTGTGAATTTCCTTGTGGCTAAAATTGTGAATCCGCTGTGGCATTTGGAATAGTCGCTAATTGACTTGGCCCGTGCCTCTGGCTTTCTTACTGTAGAATTGACTTGGTTTTTTTTATCAGTGTCTTCTTCTTTCTTAGAGATCATCCAGTGGTTTTCTGATAGTAAATATTTAGCCAATATACATCACTTTCATGTTTCTAAGTATTGTTCTAGCTGATGATTAAATGTGGCAGATCATCCTCTCAAGTTGTTCACTTGCTAGCTTCACCTGATTGTTAGAGGAGCTTGGAGCACTGGGATTGAATGAATGGATTGATTGTATTATGCCTGTGAGTGAAATGTTCCATAGCAATTTCATGTGTCCATTGCATCTGGTTAGGTATTGAATTTTCCTGTTATAGGTTTCATCTCTGATGTTGCATTGTTTGGGATTATCTCTATTATAGTCAAGCTTGAACAATGTAGAGTTTATAGTGGTTTTCTCAGTACTCGAGAGTTAGCAATGTAGCTGCCTCTTGTCTGTTTATTGAACTGACTTGTCCTTTTATTGATGTCTTCCATTGTAGAGTTTATCTGGTGGTCATTTTAATGCTGAAACTTGAATATACACGCGTGTCTTGTGTCTGTTTTTTTTTTGGCTCTAGCCGATTATCCACTAGCTGACTGGCATGTTGCACCTCATTTTCAGAAGAGCTTGGAACACTATTCTTGTTGAATTTAGTGATTAAATTATAGTCAGCTTTTCAGAAATGCTCATCATTTGGAATGTTGTGCTGCAATTCATTCTTCATGAATTCATTGCATCATTCGGAATATTCTGTTACCATTCCAGGTTCTTGTTGCATCATTTGGAATTCTCATTTCACTTTAGCTGCTTACCATTTTCATGAATTGATACTATGCTGGCACTATTCCCTTGATAATTAGGATCACCTATGTAGATTTGATAGCAAAGATAAGAAATGGACTAATTAGGGCGGGTGCTTGTTGCGCCTTTTTTACTTGTGTTTCTTTTACTGTTGTTTCTGGTTATTAATTTGAGCGTTAGGGGTGCTTTGCTATTCACTGTTTTCAAGAACTGTTGTGCCTGATTTCCATTCCCACACAACTTACCTAAAAGCTGTATTCTTATCATGCTAGTGCAAGCAATCACGCTAGTGATCACAACCAAAGATCAGTTCACAGGGTCTCTTATGTTCGCTGTCAGGACATGTATTGCTAGTTTATAAGAATAGTTCACTGTCAGGTATGGTAAGGAAAAATAGTTACTCCTGTCTTTGTCTGTGAGTAGCAAAGCACAAGTGCTGTGGTGGTCGACTTAGATGTGTGTGCAGCCCAAGTGCCTAACTGGTTGCCAGATTCCTAGGTTTGTAAGGAACTGGTGACACATGCAGTCGGTGGTCTTGTTATTTCACCTCCCTTGGTGAAACAGAGCATGATGCTACCCTTTTTTTCTTGTATACTTTCTATGATCAAGCATGCTGATGCTCAAAATATGTATTGTTAAGAGCGGTCTTAAGCTAAATTATTTATTGAATAGAATATCTTATTGTTAAAAATTGTTGGGATGGCCGAGTGGTCTAAGGCGGCACATTCAGGGTGTGTTCCGAAAGGGCGTGGGTTCAAATCCCACTCTCAACAAACTTAACCTTTTTTCTCTAATATGAAACGTTCTCCTCTTTTGATTTTTTTTGTCCAGCCATAAGTAATCCGAATTGTTTCTTATGTTGGGCCAGAGTCATTCAGTTGCAGGCACAGCTTCCCAAGGCCTCCATTACCATTTTCTTTCGGCCCAATAGAAACAGCTCTGTGTCTTTTCCTTTCATTCTTTTCTGCCAATCAGGCGCCCCTATGTCTTGCTTATAGCGAGACATAGAGAAATCTCGCTGAAGGCAAGAGCGAATTGGCTGGTCCAGGCGCGCGGAGGCCACAACCTCGTCTTTTTTTCACGTTTTTTGGTTTGTATTTTTTTTATACTTCCAAATATTTTAAATAAATACTCCCTTTGTCCCAACATAAGTGTCTCAACTTTAGCACAACTAATTCAGGGGCGGAAGGAGTATATTAGAAAAAGCACTTTACAACAAACATTGAAAAATAAATGTTGACCAAACCTTTGAAAAATATTAAATGCGTATAGCGAAAATGTTTTCCATGTATACAAAAAATATAATTGGTGTGGAAAATTTTTTATCATGTATTTAAAAATTGTAAATCAAGCATTTAAAAAATATTAATCAAGCATTTGGAAAGTGCTAAATGTGTATAGAAAAGTGTTGACTATGTCTTACATTTCCGAATTCTTGCATTTGAAAAATGTTAGTCAAGAATTCGGAAAATGTTAAATGTGTATGGAAAAAATGTTGACCATGTATTCAAGAAATGTTAATCTTGTACCTGAATTTTTTAATAAAGCATTAGAAAAATATTAAATGTCTGCAGATAAAATATTGGCCATGTATTAAAGAAAATACTAAACTTATATCTGAAAGATGTTAAACATGTTTTAGAATTTTTTACTAGATATATACCAACAGTTCACAATATGTATGGAATAAAAGTAGACATAAAAAATCAAGTTTTTAAAACATGTTAATCATGCATTTGCAAGATGTTAATCATCTTCATAAAATATGTTTCTGATGTATAAGAAAAGTGTTGAATGTATACTAAAATAGTTAACACGTGTTGATTAAAAAAAAGAAACCGATGAAAATCGACATAAAAACAAAGAAAAATAAGTAAACCAATGAAAAAAACAAAGTGAAATAATGAAAAAGAAAGAAACCAATGCAAAAGAATGAACCTGAGAGAACAAAAAAACAGAGAAAAGCAAAGAAAACCGATTAAAAGGAAGAAAAAATATCAATGAAAACAGAAAGAAACAATTAAAAACAAAGAACAACAAAAACCAGTGAAAACTAAGAAAGAAACGAAGTAAACCAACGAAAACTGAGAAAGAAACAAAGAAAATCAATGGAAACGCAAAGAAAACAGAAAAATAACAAAAACCATGAATAAATTGAAGAAACCCGATGCAAATAGAAAGGAAAAAAGCAAAAAACCCAAAGAAAACAAAGAAGAAGGAAAAAACTGAAATAGAAAAAAAAACGGATTCAAATAGCGATCGTTCGCGAGCGATCGGAAGGAAAAGACAAATGGGCTAGCCGAAGTCTATGCAATATGAAGATTTCCTTCAGCGAGAGAAGCTATGGTCTCGCTATAACCGAGACATAGCTCTCGTACTGTCAATCTTTCTTAGAAAATATTTCATACAAAGAGATTTCTTAGAAAATAAAGGAGACGTTGCTTTCGGAGAACCTTTTTCGCAGTTCACATGTGGTTAAGAATGGTGAATGATGATGATGCTGCTTGTTTGTTGTGTGTTGCCGCTTGCGTTGCCTTTCTTTATTTTTGTTTTTATGCTTGTGTGCAACCTTAATGACTAAACTAAGTCCTCATAATGTATCGTTGAAGATGATGCCTAGAACATTGATGAGAAGAATGGAAGATGATGCCGAAGAGCATACCTTTCTTTTGTTATAATGAGATCTCGAGACACACTTATGGTTGTACCTCAACATGTGCTTATTTGAAGTTGTGGCATGCCATTATGTGAGAGACTGAGACTGAGAGATGATTTTGTGCTATTGCTATGTCATTTTGTGAGGACCGGGAATCGTTTGCGTATATGCTTATTGAAGTTATGTCATTTTGTGAGAATTTGACTGCTTAGGGCATTTCTAACTGATCTCCAATAACTGGTACCCTGGTTTTACTCCTCTAACTGACACCTAGTCGATCCCCAATCAGCCTTATAGGAGTAAAAATTATCCTCAACCGCCGTAGTTCTCCCTATATTTACTCCACCGCTCGACGGCTGAGTAAAAAAAATCTCACTCTCTCTTCCCCTCCTATGCCTCCCCCCCCCCCCCCCCCGTCGGTG
This sequence comes from Aegilops umbellulata, assembly GCA_032464435.1. Classification (NCBI taxonomy): domain Eukaryota; kingdom Viridiplantae; phylum Streptophyta; class Magnoliopsida; order Poales; family Poaceae; genus Aegilops; species Aegilops umbellulata. Next base: position 530,790,800 of record CP136056.1, on the reverse strand, counting down.
CCTCCCTCGCCATTCCTTGCTCCCCTCCCGCCAATGGCCAGACGAGGTGGGAGGAGGTCCCCGCCGTTGATCTACATTGCGAATCCATGCCGCCATGTCTGCGGTGCATCCTCAAGCCGTCGCTGCCGCGCGCACGCCCGATCCGCTGGGCCCCGCCTGGTTCACTGACTTCCCATACCTCCCTCCGTTGCGGGCGCCACAGAGGACATACATCGACATCCGACAGTGCGCGTGGGGAACATGGGCGGCGGAGATCACCGACCGGGAGACCCACACGAGGAAGTGGGTCGGGTCGTTCCACATGGCGGAGCTTGCGGCGCTGGAATACAACCGGTGGCAAGTCTGGTTCCACTTCTTCGTCGCGAGGCTCAACTTCCCGTTGTGGACAGCGTCTGTCCACCGCATCCTGCAGGCACTATGTGTGGTGAGTGCGACGATGAATCGAGAGGACCGAGAGGCGAGGGAGCGCCTCGAGGCGGAGGCTGCCGACGAGGCGTACATGGCAGATCTCCGTTGCCAGTACTTTGAGCTCGTGGAGGGGGAGCCGGCGATGTTTGCTGACAATGACAGGGAGGTAGTCATCATCTCCGACGGCGAGGTGCAAGGCGGTGAGGAGGAGCAGGACTTCGACGTCGAGGAGTGGCGGCGCATCTTCCCCGGTTGCGACGACGACGACACCGGCCCGGACCCATGTCTCACCGGCGGTGCCCTGTCGAGGAATGATTGACTCGACCTCCACTGTGGCTGATCAGTAGTCTAGTGTAGTTTAAATTTGAATTTATGTTTAATGTTCGGTTGTCAAGACTATGTTGAACTTATATTTGATTGTATGCAGAGTTTGGTTGAAACTTAGGTTGAATTTATGCAAATTTTATGTTTTACTCCACTAAGTTTAGGAGATCGGCTAGAATCGACCAAAATTTAGTGGAGTATAAATACTCCACCAAGGTTTACTTGGCTGGATCCTCCTCTATTTTTAGGTGGTCGATTAGAAATGTCCTTATTCGGTGATGTGCACTTATCCTATGTCACTTTGTGACAATCCAAGAGCTTATTTGATGGCATGCACTTCTGCTACGTCATTTTGTGAGAATTCAAGAGCTTATGTCAATTTTGTGCTATGTCTTATGTATGGATGTTGACATAACCCGATGGACATTCATCAGGTTTGGACATGCATGGATATAATTTTCCACCCATGGTTTTTTTGTGTGGACATGCAGTGAATGACTTCATGGATTTGGGTATGGACTTGACATTGGTCAACCCGAGCCGAACCTGGCCCATTGCCATCTTGACATATCGAATGCACATATATCATGTTGCTTTACTTGTCTTCTAAAATAGTTTTAGATCATTTGTCCTTTTAGTAATGTTGTTGGCACTTTATAAGTGGGAAATTTATGGTAAAAAAGCCATGCATTATACAATGAAAAATCAAAGAGCTTCTTCTGTTATAGAGCATAAAGAACCAAGTTTACTATTCCATCTACCTTGGTTTGTAAGTACCACAAAAATTTTGATAAAAAAACTTTGTCCATTAATTTAGTCAACAAAATATGATTTATATGCCACCCGAATCAAGATTCAAAAATAGATGTGGAAGAGGGAAAGGGAAGAGCGGGGTTGCAATATACAAGTGAAATGTTAATATAATGATATAGACATACAATATACAATTGAAATGTTAATATAATGATATAGACATACACACAATATTTTAGTGACCATATTAATGATCAAAGCTTTCATTGAGATATCTTCGAAACTTATAAACCTGGCCGAAGAGAGTATTGCCTCTCAGAATGGTCCTAGAGGCTGAGATTTTCGACTCTTGGGCTCTGTGATACATGAAATTTATCAAACATATCAAATTAAAAAGTTTAGAAATTTTAAAAACCATCCCACATGTACATGTGGGCATGCGCTACATATTTTAAAAAGTTAATTAATAAGTTTTCTAGTTTTTGTGCTACACGAAAACTTAAATGTGTGGATGTATAATGGTGAGTAGTAAATCCATTATAGATTCACCTATTTATACATATCATGTCAGCTAATATTAAAATTAGTTTCTTCCTAAACATTGTGCAGGTCCATTGTGAGCATCTGCATGCAGATTTTTATTTATTTATTAGAGTTTTTGAAACAACAAAACATGAATCTAAAAAAACATGAATCTATTTTTGAACTTGCAAACAAACCTTGCTCAATTCTCAGGCATCAGTTACAAATATGGGTTGTCGCGGGCTGAAATTGAGATTTGACATTTCTTTGGCGCCGAATGCATTTGTTTGGGTGGTATATGAGGTGAATCGGATGTCAATATCGAATAATTCTCAGGAGAATTTGGTCCGTGTTCCCTCCTGCACCTCATTTGCCGTTTGGACCCCCCCCCCCCCCCCCCCAAAAAAAAAGAAGATGTGCCATGATAGCTCGATGGCGGTGCAGGTCAGTTTCTCCGCCCTCATCCTGCAACCCCGTGGGTGCCTCGGCCCCAAATGTGAACCTATTAGTATTTTCTTAATCTGAAATCCCACAATCCTTGAATATAAATCTAGCATAATAAAAGATCTAATTTGAGCTACCAAAATAAATCAATTCCAAAGTTTTTTGGGATCAGACGATCGGTAGTTGTATAAGATAAGAAATAAATTTGAAAACAAATATAAATGCAATAACACGTTTTGTTTTACTCTCCAACTACTAAAAAAACAAATAGCAATTCCAAAGTTTTTCATAGGGGTGCTTGTTGTATAAGATTGAAATAGTATATATATATATATATATATATATATATATATATATATATATATATATATATATATATATATATATATATATATATATGGATTGACTATTCGTCATCCATGGTGAAGAATTCTTATTCTTCACCCCAGCCGAATCACACGCCACAGTCACAACCACTAGGAAAGAAAGAGTGGAACGTAAATTTACCTCACAGCCGAACCACATGCCACACCCACGAGCACACGCCCTGAACCGCCGTAAGAAAGGGCTTCTGAGGTAATCTTACGATGTGCATGCAAGGCAAGTTACGTTGTGGATGTGTGAGGAACTGAACCAGGGTAATCGCTGTAAGAAACCAGATGCTATTGATGTAATTTTACAACAAAAAGGAACGTAGAAAAAAAGACTACAAAACACATAGGTTTTACACAGCGTAATTTCTGAATCCGACTGATGTCGTAGACCGATGAGATCAAAAACTAATCGAATTATGTTAATGATCAAAATGAGAGAATTATACAGTAACAAAAGGAACCTCAAACCTCTGATTTCTCCTCATAAACAAAAAATCTCCAAGAGTGTGAGCTTAAAGCTTGACATGATAATTAACATCCATGAGAAGAAATTGTACATAATTTTTTTAAGGAACATGATAAATTATATCGTCCAAGTCAACAGTCTATATTACAGCAAGCTAGTAGCAACTAAAAATTGACCACATAAAGAAGCAACAACTCAATAAAAATTCAGAGTTATGGCCAGAAAACTAAATATTTTCAGTTTCATATAATTGTACAGCTTCTGTATTGAGAAAACTAACTTGCTAGGCAACATGTACACGCCATATGGCTGAACCGAACACTCTTCCATCAACCATGACATCTAGTACATGATAAGTACAAGAAAAATAAGAATGACACGGTCTATGAACAAAAACATGGAAGTCTTCTGCTCAAGCAACACATCCAGGCAGTACCCAAGATCCCCTATAACAAAACATAGCTAATAACATGGATGACACCCAGGGTAGTAGTCAATCAAAACGTGCATTCAGAGTGCTAATATTATGGTTTCATCATACAAAATTTGACGAGCATGCAGTTTTACTTGGTTACAATTTGGACCATATGGTGTTGAAATAAAACAATCTGGGCCATATCAGGTAAATGTCATGCTTAGTGGTTCGTTACCCTTTCTATTGTTTATTTCTGCAGCTTACTGAAGTTCTACCTAGAGTAGGCATGGATCCTAGAGTCAGTGATTAAACAATCTGACTGGATCTTGTTGGCAAATCGAGAGGCAAGGCTGCTGCCGAGAAGTACCTCATGGACACCCAGCACACGCACCAAGTAGCAGCCATCAAATTGGATAATAGTTCTTGAAGCATAGGGGCCTAAAAAACAAAACGAAACGTGGTTTGGTACTTTGGGTTCAGATTTCGTCTGTGGCCGCTGGGTCCTAATCCCCACCCTTCTTTGTTTTCTCCCATAACTGTTGTCAACTCTGGCTTTGGTCCTATGAACGCTTGCAAAATAGTACATATCACCTCCCAGATAATAACAATCAAATCACATTAAATTTGACAGTAATGAAAATACATTTGAGGTATTTTTTTTATTTTCTGTGGTTAAGATCACCAAATTTCGTGCAAAGTAAAATATCTGACTAGTTCTAGGCTGCGCATCGTGCTCCATATGTAATGTGCATGCGGATGTGTTTTTCATAACAATGAGCATTGAAACCATTCCATAGAAAATACCTTGCTGGATGTATCTGTTTTGTGCTATTTTACATATTTTTCTCCTATTCACATATGTTTAATGATAATTTTTCACATAACACAACACTCATCTGGGAAATCACAACACTACACCAGAATTTTGAAGAAACGAACAGCTGCCAATCTGATGTAAGCTTGTAGGATAGCTATGTCCAAAAGAAATATATTTGTGGACGTAATCCATCCTAATTCTGCTACCTAGTTTTCTTACTGATCTAACTTAATTCAAGCAAATATTTCGCATGGGAGAGTAAATCAAGACATACTCATGTAAAATGATGGAGAGTGGTCGATACTGAAGAACTCCGGCTGCAAACAGCTAGTTGCCGACCGTTGTCGTAGGAGGAGATACCGCCCGCATCAAGTAGAATGCCAACCACCACTGTACCCTGATACCGAGACCATCAGTAATGCTAAAAGATTATACAACAACAGAAGTTGCTACATGAAAACAGTAAATAGGCACATAATTCGAGCAGACACATTGGATGGGAGAGTAAATAGACACATACTCATATAAATTGATGGACTGGGGGCAATACTGATCGCATTAATATGTTCATAGCAAATGATAAAAGTACACTGGGATTTCATTTTTGAAGTTATTAATTGATACAATTTCCGATTTATCCAATAATCTATGTGGAAACTTTTCGAGCTAACTCAGCATTTCTTTTATCTAATTTATAGAGGCCCTGGTGATCCTTCATAAATTTTCATGTTGTGCATAAACAAGTTTCAAGCAACTAACTCAATATTTACGCAGAGAGGTCAGGTTAGCTGAAACCAAATCAAAGTGAATACGATGATGGTCATAAGTTTATTTGATTTTTTGTACACCCCTTAAAATCAGAAACTGAATTCTTAGATCACGATTCATGTCATCTAGATATTACAGTTTGGACAGGATACTGGAAGAACTTTGAGCTATCACTATATATTTTGGAGGCAAAGCTATCCCTGTACTAAGGAGAGCAAGCTCGAATACATTAGAACACCTTTAAGCTTTATACTGAATCCCAGACTTGTTGGAACTACCAAATCGCTAGTTCCGAATTCCAATTAGATGGCTGCATAGTCCAGCTACCTACACTAGGAGCTACAGAGTATGCCTACTCGTACTATCTTTAGATCAAGCTAATTTTATGGCACACACATGGCCATCTCCTGTAGCAGCTGATGCAGCCAAATTTGGGACTAACAAACTGAAGAGTAATCGAACCAGTCTCCTAACCAATCGAAATTCAAATGGTTCTTGTTTTGCTTCACGCAACCATCAACCAGAGCACCTCATATATGGCCTGTTTGGCAAATGATGAGGAGAGCAGTAGGAGATATACAGGAGGGAGTTAGTAGGATATTGGGCAAGGGAATTAGTTTTATGGCCAATACTTTTTTTGCTTTATTTTAGGAATTACTAGCAGGGAGTGAAGGAGAAAGGTTTGATCGCCTTTTTGATTAGTGGGTCAGAACAAGAACTAGATGCAACATTACCAAATTGACCATTAGTCTGTTTGTTCCCCACCAATCAAAAATATTAACTAAATTGCTACTGGATCAAATAACGTCTACTATGTGATCATGATCATGGTCAAGTATCTGATGGATGTTTCTGCTTTCTTCTTATATGCGTGCGCTCCTGCAGCCATAGTCGAAGATCTGAGGCAACTAAAATAAGGCTACGACTATCAGCTGGAAACATTTTTGAAATAAATTGAAGTTATTGAAGCATATCCAGCCATAGCTGCGAGCCTGTGAGGATCTCCATCTAGTCGAGTAGTCGGGCGTAACAAAGCAAAATCTGTGCAGAAGTTGTAGGAATGGAAGAATCAAACAAAACTCTTTTTAAAATGAATCAAACAGACAGGGCTGGATCCTGAAGCAAATCACTGGGGCATCTATCGGAGAGCGTCAAAGTACCTCTTAAAGAAGCAGACACGACACGACTCGCCACGCCGCCCAACCACGACCAGCTCGTCGTCCAGCCAAGGACGCCGCTAAACCCTGGTTCATGGCGTGGCCCCGTCTTCGGCCGAGTGTTCGTCGCCGGCGACTCTGCCGATGTGGCGCCGTCCACACGGGAGATGCAGCCCTGACGCCAAGCACTACCGACGTCGCAACACAACGGCTCAGCCCGCCGCGTTGCCCGAAACTAAGACCACCCTGCAGAGACGCCGATCCCACGCGCCGCTCCCAACGCCGTGGAGCATCACGACGCCGGAGCCCAACCGCCGCTCGGAGCTCGCACCCCTCGTCCACTCCGCCCTTGGTTTTTTTCTTTTTTCAGATTATTACTCGCCCTTGATTAGAATTGGACGAGGGAGTTCGCTCTTTTTTTTCATCTCGGGTGTGGCCTTGTTTTTTTTTTCTTTATTAGGGACGGAGTGGGCTCTTGACTCCATGTAAAATTACATCACACGGGATAAAATTTTACATCTGTATGGAGGCGACCGGTAGACCCAGGGGTGGTGCGATCGGGGAGTCTGGCTCGTTGTCTCGACCGGGGTGTGTAATTCTTCACCCAGGGTTATTAATAGACTTTCTCTCTCTATCTCTACTCCTAATGAACGAGTTGATAGCCTGGTACGGTTTATTTTCGTCCCTCTCCCTACTCCTAATGAACGAGTTGGTAGCCTGGTACGGTTTATTTTCGTCCCTCTCCCACCACCACCACCACCACCACCACCACCACCACCACCACCACCACCACCACCACCACCACCACCCCTCCCACCGGTTTTTGCAGTCGAAACCGATTCCCCACCCCCACGATAGAAAATGCTGAAGAAAAGGCAACGACCCTCCCTCCAGATCCCTAGCCTCACTCGCCGCCGCCGCCGCCTCCTCCTCCTGATCTCACCCGAGCACCACGACCTATTCGCATCGTGGGAGACCGGCCCGGATCACGTCGTCACCACCGCCTATCTGTCTGTCAAACTCACCCGATCCATCCCACTCCTCCCGATCCAGGCAATGCACGTACCCTAATCTGCAACAGTTTCTCACGATCCCCTGCTTCGTGCGCTTTGGTAGTCACGCAGGGCGGCGTGACGAACGGTTGCCGCCACAAGGCTGCCTCCGGGAAGTCGGGAGTCTCCAGATGCAGGGTCGTCGCCGTAGGACGGACGGGTTACAATTGTTCATATCCAAGGCGACGAGCACGGCATCGACCCCACCGGCCACTATGACGACACGTCCGACCTCCAGCCTGTGGCAGGTTCGTGCCCGTGCGTACAAACTACAAAGATGAGCGGCCATGTCTCCCATTTTTCATTCTTTCGTCGTCGTAATTCTCCGGACCGAGGCGAAGAAGATCGGCACTAGATGAACGGATGCACTATGCTATGCAATGCATGCCAGCTTAATTACACGACGCCTTAGATGCAGATAGATTGATGGCCATAGTTAACACCTTGAAAGAGAAGGGCCTGACTAGGACGGCTAAAGCGTTTCCATTCATATATGCACGGGGCTTCACTGTGAAACCAGATTTATCTCTACTGGGGAAAGGGGCACTAAGCCATCGGAGCTGAGCTCATCGACTTTGTGCTTGATGTTGTCCGGAAGGGGGTGCAGAACTGCCACTGCATGCCTTCAATGTCATTTTTTTTTCTCTACTGCCATTCTTTGTTGGAGGAAGTTGACCCCTTCGCATCCAACTACGGCGATGTCTGCTTCGAGGAGATCCAGTCCAAAGTCATCTCTGGCAGGTCTTGGACCGACATCGGCAACCTCGATGAGGCGGCCATAGGCCGCTCGGTGCTCATCTGCGGGTCCGTGCAAACATTACGGCCGGTCAGCAAGAAAATGGACTTCATCGTGCTGCGCCAGAGCAAGAGCACCGTGCACTGCATGCTCGACGCCGGCGTCAGCACGCAGATGGTGCAATTTGCCGCCTCCCTCAGCAAGGAGAGCATTGTCGATGTCGAAGGCATCGTCACCCTCCCCAAGGAGCCCCTCAAGGCCACCACACAACAGGTTAGTCATCTCAGCCATCACGCCCATTTTAGATGCTTGTTTCTTGTGTGTTTCGAAATTATTGTTGTCTAATTTTTGTACGTGAAGCGCATGCTTATTACATCTTCGGATTGTTTGGGTGTTATACTGTGCCTAGCTGATCAATTGTTTGTGTGTTCGCTTTGACTGGCAGGTCGAGATTCAGGTTAGTACGTAAGGCTACTGCATCAATAGGGCGATCCCCACACTTCCGATCAACCTGGACGATGCAGCCCGTGGTGAAGCAGAATTTGAGCCTGGTACTCCGGTTAATTTCCGTCCCCCCTCCCACCACCACCACCCCTCCCACTGTTTTTTCCAGTCAAAACCGATTCCCCACCCCCACAATAGAAAATGCTGGAGAATCCCTATCCTCACCCACCGCTGCCGTCTAAATTTTTATGTGAAGCGCATGCTTGTTACATCTTCGGTCTATTTGGGTGTTATACTGTGCCTAGCTGATCAATTGTTTGTGTGTTCGTTTTGACTGGCAGATCGAGATTCAGGTTAGGAAGGCTACTGCATCAATAGGGCGATCCCCACACTTCCGATCAACCTGGACGATGCAGCCCGTAGTGAAGCAGAATTTGAGCCTGGTACTCCGGTTAATTTTCGTCCCCCCTCCCACCACCACCACCCCTCCCACTGTTTTTTCCAGTCAAAACCGATTCCCCACCCCCACAATAGAAAATGCTGGAGAATCCCTATCCTCACCCACCGCTGCCGTCTAAATTTTTATGTGAAGCGCATGCTTGTTACATCTTCGGTCTATTTGGGTGTTATACTGTGCCTAGCTGATCAATTGTTTGTGTGTTCGTTTTGACTGGCAGATCGAGATTCAGGTTAGGAAGGCTACTGCATCAATAGGGCGATCCCCACACTTCCGATCAACCTGGACGATGCAGCCCGTAGTGAAGCAGAATTTGAGCCTGGTACTCCGGTTAATTTTCGTCCCCCCTCCCACCACCACCACCCCTCCCACTGTTTTTTCCAGTCAAAACCGATTCCCCACCCCCACAATAGAAAATGCTGGAGAATCCCTATCCTCACCCACCGCTGCCGTCTAAATTTTTATGTGAAGCGCATGCTTGTTACATCTTCGGTCTATTTGGGTGTTATACTGTGCCTAGCTGATCAATTGTTTGTGTGTTCGTTTTGACTGGCAGATCGAGATTCAGGTTAGGAAGGCTACTGCATCAATAGGGCGATCCCCACACTTCCGATCAACCTGGACGATGCAGCCCGTAGTGAAGCAGAATTTGAGCCTGGTACTCCGGTTAATTTTCGTCCCCCCTCCCACCACCACCACCCCTCCCACTGTTTTTTCCAGTCAAAACCGATTCCCCACCCCCACAATAGAAAATGCTGGAGAATCCCTATCCTCACCCACCGCTGCCGTCTAAATTTTTATGTGAAGCGCATGCTTGTTACATCTTCGGTCTATTTGGGTGTTATACTGTGCCTAGCTGATCAATTGTTTGTGTGTTCGTTTTGACTGGCAGATCGAGATTCAGGTTAGGAAGGCTACTGCATCAATAGGGTGATCCCCACACTTCCGATCAACCTGGACGATGCAGCCCGTGGTGAAGCAGAATTTGAGAAGGCTGAACAAGTACGTCCGTTGCAAATTATTTCATTTGCCTTTTTCTCTTTGTAGGAAGTGCTCAGTTGTTGTTCTATGGTTCTTATTCTTCCCATGGTTACAGGCTGGGGAGAAGCTGCACTACAGGAAAATCATGTGTTACCGTGCGGCGCTTTCTGGCTCTCGGTTTATAGGAAAACCGCGCCGCGCACTCCGTCTTTCGGTTTATAAGTAAGCCGTGTTCTCGGCCCACGGTATATATGGGACACATGGCACTGCCGTTAAACGTCCGGCCGCCATGATGTTACTTTATTAACCCGAGAGCCATGGCTCTTGGATTATACCTTATAAGCCGGTCCTTAGTAAGCCGAGACTTTTACTCGGCTTGTATATAAACCGAGGGTTTTCCGGCATAAGCAGATTGTATTGGGCACACGGCTTACTTTTTTTACCTGTAGTGCTGGTACGTGTTCACCATGTGCGTTGTTATTATTAAAAATAAAACCTGGTCCCATCACCGTTCATTCTTTCATCTTAGTATCTCCATCTACCAGCTAAAGGCACCTTGGCCAAACTATGCTTATGTTTGTGACATTCATGTGGCATCCCATGCAGATAGATTTTATTATGTATTTCTATAGCATGCATGTTTATTTTCTTCTTTTGGTTCATACATGTCATGATTGTTGGATACCCATGCAGAAATTCATAGAGTTTTTTTTCTCGGAGAATTTTATTGGGATCCACAGTCCAAAGTTGATTGGTGGATCAAGGGAAGGTGGTGCATTTGTATTCAAGTTGGAGTACAATGGCCAGTCTACTTGTTTAGCGTAATCTATTCTCCACAATTATACAAGAAGATGAGCATCTGTGGTGGCTTTGGGCGCCGTGTTTTGAGCTTGGCCCCGTATTTAGAGCAGGAAAATCAAACACTCACATGCATCTGTGTGAGTTTATTGGGTTGGATGTAGAAATGAAAATTAAGGAGCACTACTTTGAGCTAAGGAAGATTTGGAGGAAATAAGTCTTTACTTTGTCTATTAAAGTGATGCTGACCAAGTACTGATTTTTGTATATAGGTTTGTGATATCATAGATGGCTTATTTGTAGCAATATTCAAACACCTGAATGAAAATTGTAAGAAGGAACTCGCAACAATAAATAGGCAGTGTCCATTTGAACCTATGAAGGTAAAATATTACTCCTTACTGTTTTGTCGGAGATGGCTATATTGCCCTAGATCACTCGATCGATTAAAATCTCCCTTGCAAAACTTATCTTACCAATGTGACTGTATTTTATACTCCCTCCATCCCAAAATAAGTGTCTAAATCAAAGACACTTATTTTGGGACAGAGGGAGTACTTAACAAGGTAACCAATCAAGCTAAACTGGATTTGCATTTATTTTTCTAACTTCTATGAATGCCACACAAATTGTTATGGTAATTTCTATACATATGTGTGATTTTGCAGCATACCAATAAAGCTTTTAAAATAACTTGGATTGGTAAAAGTAAAGTTAGACGGCGGAAGATGCTTGAGTACGCAAGCTGTACCTTGTCAGTTTTGATGACAAGAAGTCTCTCTTTGAGGGCATCCACAGAATGATTTTGCACTCTAAGACTGCCTCTAATGATTTTTGGTTTGCCTTTATACATTGCAGATTTTGATCTGGCTTCCTCTAGGCAGAATGCTTTTGCAATCCCCTAGATCTCGGCTGCAACAAAAAAGACCCAACAAGGCTAATGTTTCAAGCTCAGATCCTCTTCATTGCGCGTGGTGCTAGAAGGAGAACTGGGCTGTTGTTGCTGGTCAATTTCTTTTGACTATTTCACTTAGGCCATCATCAACCACGCATGTTTGCTTCCTGGATCGATCCCTTTCTCTTCCTGGATCTTAAACGGTTGTTGTGACTAGAATTATGATAGCATTAGTGTTCATCATTATTCTTTTTGGACTTGAATAGATCTATGTCTAAATCACACTTAATGTGTACGAGCAAATTACTATGTTGTACTTTCTGTCTTAAATCCGCGGCGAAGCATAGTCACCTTAGTACTATGTTGCTTTGCACATGTCTTCTCATGGCCTTATTAATGATCTTGTTTCTATGGTTTTCAACACAAGATGATATTTTTGTAGCACATTTCATATAAGTTTTCCTCCTACAAGGCTATAATTTAAAATTCAAGCGGCTATAATTTAAAATTCAAGGCCACACGACACACAAAGTTTATATTTTTTTACTATTTTCTATATAGGAAGTACTTGGTGTGGCGGTGGCGTTGATGAACAACACCCAATGTAGAGGCATCATGACCATGGGGAAGAGATCAAGAACAATGTAGAGGCAACATGACCATTGGGAAGAGATCAAGAACATAAAGCTCTTGCGGTTCCTCCTCATCGTCATCACCAACAACAACAATGATGACCAGCTCACGAATCGGCTATTAGAGCGGGGAGTGAGGAAGAGGGAGACAGATCTTGTAGGTAGGTAGGACAACCACGGTTTGGAATATAAATGACATTTGGTGGTAAGTCACCATTGTATTTGTATCCAATCTGTCACACACCATAACATGTCGAATGTATTGTACAAATATTATTCCATAAATATGTTTGTAGCTCTTGATATTTTAGTATGCTTGTAAATTTATCCATCACATATCACTCGGAGAAGCATTTTTAGTTGAGAGAAGGAAGAAAGGAAGAAAAGGAGAGCGCCTTGACAGTAAAAAGAAGAAGTCAATGCAGCCCGTTGCAACGCACGGGCATTCTACTAGTATATATATATAACTGGAATGAAACTTTTTTTTGACTCTCCAAGTACAATGAAACGTTTTTTTTTTTTTTGAGAAACAACTACTATGAAACTTGGTATGATAAGACTGAAAACTGCTCAAAATCCAATGCTGGCCGAAAAAAATCTTTGGCGTGCTTGTTTGAGAAAGAGACATGGGCTAAGACTAGCTCAGCCCAAATGCATCCGCCAGAAAGACCTACCTACGTCTCCCCTCCGCCGCCGTCTCACTTCCACAGTCCACCACGGATCCAGAGCACCCAGCCGGCGACCATGGCGGCGGCCCCTAGTGCAGCAGCATCCCCTCCTCCCCACCATGGCCTCCCGGATGAGATCTTCATCTGGGAGATCCTCGTCCGCCTGCCCCCCAAATCCCTCCTCCGCTGCTGCGCCACCTTTGCCCGCGACTTCCTCCTGTCCCACCACGGCCGCCAGCCCGCGCTCCCCCTCCTCCACTGCTACAACTTTGTCGGCGACGAAGTTGACTCCCTAGACATCATCCCCTTCGACCACCGGGCAGGGGTCGCCGCCGCCGACCAGCTCCAGTCCGTCGCACGGCTTGGACACGCCTTCTTCCGTCCGTTGGCCTCCTGCGACGGCCTCGTCGTCCTCACCAAGAACCATGGTTTTAAATAGCCCGCTATAGCTACCCTATAGCACGCTATAGCGTTTAAAAAAGGTCATGCGCTAAGAGTCTTTTATTCAAACACATGAGCAAACATTTTAAATAGCTCGCTATAGCACCGCTATAGCACGCTATAGCATTTAGAAGAGGTCCGCCGCTAAGAGGCTTAGCGCGCTATTTAAAACTTTGCCAAGAACCACGCCCGCTTCTCCATCTGCAACCCGGCAACTCGTCAGTATGCTCCACTCCCGCTGCTTTCTGATTTCATTTTCTTGGGGATGTACAAGCACGGCCCTACCGGCGAGTACCGGTTATTGCTGGGACCTGAAGCTCAAGATGGCTGCTTTGTCTACACATTAGGCTCCGGCCTTCCCCCCAGGCACGTAGACATAGACTGCCCCGATGTGGAGGAAGAGGAACTGACGATATACCCCTCCGGATCTGTACTGTTCCATGGTAGCCTGCATTTGTGCATAGGAAGCATGGTAATTGCTTTCAACACCATCACCGAGTCGTTCCGTCAGATGCGCGTTCCAGTTGATCCTTGGGGCGCTGACCTGTTTGAGATGGATGGAATGCTTGGAATGTCCATCTACAATGATGCGTCGACATCCATTGATATATGGAGGACGCAGGACTATGAAAGCGAGGTCTGGGCCTTGAAATACCGGGTTGAATTACCGGTTGCAGAGTTTGGAAACTTCAGCAAACATTGGTGGGTGGTGGTCGTCTCTTCAGACGGTGATGTACTTTTGCTAGTCAAAGTTGATGACCGGCTACTTCAGATTGACGTGGATGGCAAGCTGGTTGCCAGTTTCCATCGCAGAGTTCTGGGTCCTACTCGACATCGGCTCAGACAAACTCTAGTTCCACATACATGGTTTGCGGCACTAGAAGGTTACGTTGTGAACTCTTTGCCTTTCCTTTGACCAGATGATTATTTTGTGAACATTAGCATTTCATCTGAGGGCAGTTGAGTGTGGTGCTGCTGCTTAACAGCCTAGCTATCCATATCCACATGAGCTGCAGTACGTATTAACTGAATCCGCTATGAGCCTGCTAGCTTCTTTGTTCATGTATAAAAAGTTCTGATCAAGAAGCTTTGCCTGTTACATTGTTGTTGAATATTCTTTTGGTCTGAAGGGGCTGCCGTGAGTGTTGATGCTAAAATTACAAGACATTGCATTTCCTTTTATCGAGGTTTTCTTTTACAGAGATTACCCAGTAGTCTTGTTAACACTAAAATTTTGCAAATATACATGAATTTCCTGTTTAATGTTTTGTTTTAGCTGTGGATGAATGAGGCAGATTAGCCTCCTTGTCGACTAGTTAAATTGAAGATGATTGCATTATAATTCTTGTTAAGTATTGGAACATACTATAATCTTCCTTTGTTGTATCATTTGGAATTATATTTATCATTTCACTTTAGCGGCTAACTATTTAAGGAATCAATGCTTCATGTGATTTTCGATCTTACATATGCTCGAGAAATGGAACTTGTACTGATGAACAGAAGAAAGATTTATCATGGTCAGGCTCAGGTCCAGATTTTGTTCCACTTTAGATTGCCAGCCATATTCTTTTTCTTGCTATGACATGCACAATGCATATGAGTTGGGCCCATTGAATAATTGCATTAGTCAACTTTCAAGTAATGTTTTGTTGCAGTTCATTCTTGTTCATGATTCCATTGCATTTGGTTAGGTATTGAAACATAGTGTTATAGTTCTGCCCTTGTGTTGCATCGTCTGGAAATATATTTATCATTTGACTTTAGCCGCTAACCATTTAAGGAATCAATGCTTCATGTGATGTTCGATCTTAACATAAGCTCAAAAAATGTTGTACTGATGGGCAGAAGAAAGGTTTATCATGGTCAGGCTCAACACTGTCACTGTTCTCCTTTAGACGATGTAAATGCCAGTGATGACCTTTTTTTCTTCTGCGAGCCAAGCAAATGTGTATGAATTGGGTCAACTATTAGCCGCCTTGTTTGTTTTTATGTATACAAGTTATGGTCAAGAATCTCTGACTGTTTCATGGCTGCATGAAATTTATACTTGTCTGAATATCCTTTTGGTTTGAAGCCGCTAGCATGTTGATGGTAAAATTGTGAAGTCACTGTGGTCAGCGTTTGAGATAGTTGCTAATTGATTTGTCTGATGCTTCTATTTCTCTGAACTGAAGAATTGACCTGGTTTTTCTTTTATATATTGATGTCTTCTCTTTCTTAAATATTATCCAGTGGTTTTTTAATACAAAATGTTTCCAAGTATTGTTGTAGCTGAGGATAAAATGGGGGCAGACCATCCTACCAGTTTGTTCAGTTTGTAGCTTCACCTGATTATTGTATGAGGTTGGAGCTAGCACTGCTGGTTAATACTGAACGGAATGGTTGCATTATACTAGTAAACATACCAGTGGAATGTTCTGTTGCAATTCATTTTGGGCATGTGTCCATTGCATCTGGCTAGGTATTGAATTGCCCTGTTACAGTTCCATCTTTGCCATTTTGTTGCTTGGGAGTATCTCTATCATGGTCACAGGCTCAGGTCTTAGATTGTGTTACTCTTTTTTTTTCGCTGTAATGGGTGCAAGGCCGTGTTGCAGAGTTGCAGGCTACTCTCAATTGCCTTTTGCGTGCTTGCCCCTGCCTGGCATCCGAGTGTGTGTGATAAATGTACCCACTGGAGACAAAAATATTTTTGAAGTGTAGAAGTCAGTGCCTGGATTAACTTATCCCAATGTGTCTGCTATCTTAAACCAGTGAACAGCTGAAGCACTTCTTCTATAGCAGTTGCATGACCTGCCTTAACTGATTTTTTTTTTAATTTTCGGCCCAAGGTTGCCGTTCTTCTAGAGCAATTATATGAGCATCCTTGACTGAATTCTTTGATTTTCTGCGCAAGATTGCAGTTCTTATTGTACCAGAGCTCACCGAGGGACTGGCTGAGTAAGTACATTGCGATCCGTCAGCAAGTGTTCCTCCATTCTTATCCTGGCTTTAGTAGCTGAAGTTGGAGCGAGGTTAACTAGAACTGAAATTCAGTTCAGAAAACCCAGTAGAAACTGATGGGAAAACATGAAGCGTATTTTTTGAAAAACAATGAAAGGAAACCAAAAGGAGGAATACCAGGGAGAAAAAGGTTTGAAAAAAAATTCAAAATTGGGCGGAGAGAATAGAAGGAACATACTAGGTTGGAAAAAAAGATGAAAAATGTTGGGAACAAGTTGCCAAAAGAAAATACAGTAA
The DNA here is from genome assembly GCA_032464435.1 of Aegilops umbellulata. Lineage (NCBI taxonomy): Eukaryota > Viridiplantae > Streptophyta > Magnoliopsida > Poales > Poaceae > Aegilops > Aegilops umbellulata. The sequence goes on along the minus strand of CP136056.1, from coordinate 530,774,005 downwards.
GCCATGCTCAGGGTATATTCAGAATAACATTATCTGCTTCTCGCAGACTTGCATCAGTTGCCCCGTATGTAGACATGAAAAAACATTTTGTAAATATGTTTGCGTATCCATTAAATGTGCTACCTACTTAGGGAAACATGTTTTTATCCAACTCATGCAAAATGTTCTTGTTCTGAGAAAAAGCATGATAAAGCCTATTGTGTTAGAATCAATTTATTCTGTTCAAAATATATGTACACACATGTGATAATTTTTTTATTTCTCAAAAAAGTCATAAAACTGCATCAAAATATTACCCAAGTATCGATGGAACTCAAGAAAGCTAATTAAAATAAAATAAAAGGTAAAATATAAATATAAAACAAATTAATAGTATTATAAACTCCATGAGAAAATATATAAAAGAGGAATATAAAACTAAAAAGTAAAAAAACATGAAACCAAAATGCAAAAATACTGGAAGATCAAACAAGGACATTTTGTTGGGCTTTGTTAAGGTAAGCTAGTGAGTTTTTTCTTTGACCCTTAAGCTAGCTGATTTCTTTTTGTGACATCAAACTTGCTGATTTTTTTTGCGAGAAAACATCCAATCTATTCATCTTGAATCATGGCAGTACAATGAACACCAGAAAAAAAAATTACATCCAGATTCATAGACAACCTGACGACGACTACAAGCACTGAAGCGAGCGGAAGATGTGCCGCCGTCATGGCCCCTCCCTAACCGAAGCCGGGCAAAACTTGTTGTAGTAGATAGTCGGAAGTGGATGTGCTCGTTCTGGGGCCTAGGCCGTCCTCCACGCTGGAGCTCGGACGGGTGACGCTCGGTTGTCACACTCGACTGCTAGCGTGCTGAAGCACGACCGAGGAGAAAGCCGACGTCGGAGTGAAGTAGAACGGGCAAGCGACCAATTGCGTAGGGGACTAGGGGAGCAAGTCCTACGGGGCGCGGCGTGCGTCGCCATGAGGACATTGAACACCACCACCAGTCGATTCAACAACAACATCGCAGATCCTTCCTCTTAGCCCTCCCAAAATTTCACCATGCCCGCCTCTCCTGCATACAAAATTGCAATCCAGCAATGAAATGATGGTAGAGGTGAGTTTAGAAGCTAACCGGCAATTGCAGCCTCGAAATCCCGTTCGCCCCATGCCCGTGCTCTCACCATTCTCTGTTCGATCCCCAAATCTCCTAAGCTCGATCCACTGGAGAGAGAGAGAGAGAGAGTTGCCAGACGGGAGGTACCGCCGGGGGGGGGGGGGTGTTAAAAACTACAAGTCTTCTCCAACAAGGCTCGTCATCTTCGTATGACCGGCTAAGTCCAATACAAATCCTCGTAGGTGTGGCGCTAGTTTGAATCCCATTGTAGCTACCACAACGTCTTCCCATATACCCATCAATCCCATGTCCCAAGACCAGGGCCGGCCCTAGTGTATGACCGACGAGGTGACGGCCTGAGAGGGGCCCATGATCTGGCATGCAGGTATATTATTAGTATAGAGAAAAATATTAGGCAGAGAAAAAAGTTAAGAAAGGAAGCGAAGCTAGGCCCAATTCCCTTGCTGATTGCTAGCGCTAGTTGAAGCGTCGCTACGGACGGCCGCTTCGTCTCTTCGTCATCAATCAGATCGCTGACCCCTAAAAAAAATCAATCAGATCGCTAATCGCTTCATCAGTTTGTCTCTTCGTTTCTTCATCAAGACGTCAATCGTCGCTCCGGCTGCTCGGAATTCTTCTTCCCGTCACCGCTGCGCGCGTTAGCCTGGTGCCAGCGACCCAGTGGCGGGGGTCCAAGTCGAACTCCACTCCCCAATCACGGCAACGCGCCGCCGCCGCCGTCCAGGACACATCAAACCCTAGTCCCAATCACAGCAAGGCTATCACCGTCGATACCGCGGTGGCGGCGGCCGTGGAGGAGAAGCCAGTAGGATCGTCTTCAGGTTCGGTTAGTGACTGCATCGGCTCCTTTCTATTGAATCATGTTAATTTGTATGGATTTTGAGATTTATTCCCTTCCTTGCTTCACGTGGAGAAAAAAGTAATCCATTCCTTGTAGAAACTTCCAACTTAGATTAGGATCAAAGTTGACAGAATATGATGTTTCTGTAACTGCAGATTATATCAAGTAATACGCCAGATCTTTGGGTCAATGCGTTTCTCATATTGCTTATGATATTTAACTCATTATCCATGTTATTTCTCGGGCTTAGAAGATGGTTCTCATAATTCATCAAAGAGCAAAAAATCTTGTCAAGAATGACATGTGTAGAAGGAGCCACCGGATTGATAATTGCTGAGGTATGCTTACTTGTTGTGATTGCTTTTGTCCTACTGTAAGAAGTATGTGCATCATTTAAATAACTACTAGTATATATTAATAAAAACAATGTGAGGTTTGTAAATGTCCCAATAGCAGTTAGGTTTAGCATATTCCCCAATGCATTTGTACTATCATTAGCATATCACTACTTTATGTGCCAACCATTTGTACTTTCAATGACTCCGGATTAAAAACATGTCCTTCGTTCTTAAGCAAGCCGTCAATCCCGATGTACCAAGCCCATGTATATCTTGCCTTCATCATGTTCGTTTTCTAATTTTAGCTATGGAATCCTCATTTTTCACTGCCCAATCCTTTTTTTAAAATGCACTGCCTAATCCTTGATGAAGCATCAACCGTTCTCCAATCAGTCCCTCTTTTTTCTGTCGAGGGAAAAACACACAATGTTGTTTTTGGTGGCAGGGTTTTCGATTTCCAACTTAATTCTACAACCGCACTAGTATGAGAAGACAAAACTAACTGGATATACTACTCGTACAACAGTTCAGCAAATTGAAGGCTGAACAAAGGCATGGAACCCATCCTCATACATGTCCATAATCTGTTCATTTTTCCCAAACCTCAACTCACAAACCCAAGGGTTCAATGGCACCAGGATGCATGTGCTTTAACATAGGACTGAACTGCCTTTATGATCTGGCATGTGGAGAAGGCAGCCGTAACTGAATATTTCATGCACAGAGCAGACAAGCTTAAACGAGCAATATACCACAAGAGACCAGGGACACATTTTGCAAAACATTCAACCATCCACTAATTAAAGTACCACACATAATGAACGTACTGTCAGCATATAGGTTTACCATCGAACTAATATACTAAGCTCGAAATGTTGTGTCTTACAATCATCGCTTAAGATTCTCCAATGGTCGCTCCCCTGTCGCTCCCGCGGGCGGCTCGGGAGCTAACCCTAGCCGCCGCCGCGAGCACCCCACCCACCGTCTCTTCCACCACTCGCCGCCGCCGGTGGCAGTCGCCGGGCAAAGCCCGTGCGGCTCGGCGGCGGCGGGGCCTTTCTCCTCCTCCGTCCGTGGCTGGCTGGCGCGGGCCGGTTGCTTCAGCGGATGCTCGGGCGGCAGCGCACGTCCGGGGTGGCCCTTCTGGCTAGCGAGGCTGCGCATGAGGACGCGGGTGAGCGGGGCGCGCGTAGGAGGCGTGCTGGACTGCGGATCTGGTGCTTCGAGGGCGCGCGGTGCTGCATGGCGACCGCGTCCGGTTCGCGGGCGCGGATGGTTGCGGCGGCTCAGCGAGGCAACATCGGTCGCCGTGGTGGGCTCGACGCAAAGGCTTGGCTGGTCGCTGGGCATCCGCGCTGGTGGTGGCGCGGCTTCGGCCGTGTGATCTCCAGCTGGGGATCTGGATCTGGCTGGTCTGCTCCCGATCTGCGATCGATGGGCTGGCTGTTGGCGGTTGGTGGTGCCCGGATGTCTCTGCCTGGAGCAGGGGGGATCCTGCCATGGTGGATGCCTGGAGCGGAGGCTCCGGCCGTGGTGGATGCCTGGAGTAGGGAGGCTCCGGCCGTGGTGGTTTGCGTGGGGTGCAGGGCCCGATCTGGTTTCTGCAGGCTCGGCGTAGAGGATGGTGGTGGCCCGGTGCAGCGTTGGCGTGCTCGTTGCATTGGGGGTGCGCGATCCAGTGGAGGTACCTGTCGGCCTTTGGTCGGCTGCGTGGGAATGGTTGCTCTGGGTGAAAGCCTGGCCGCTGCTCGCCGGCCGGCGGCGACGGCGCCCGTGGGCGTCGTTATCCTCCTTGGAGGCGTCGTCAGGGATCTTTGTAGCCCTACTCCTGGATCAAGACCTTTAGGTGAAAACCAAGATCCTGCTGTAGGATCGGGCGGTGGCGTCGTCTTCAGCGTCGTTTCCCCTCTTGAGGGCACCGTCTTGAAGATCTTGATCCCAATGGTGCTTTCTATGGACTGGATGTGCACGGTGGCTTCAGTGGCAATGATGATGGGGGTGAGCAAGGTCGAAGGCATGGCATTGGTCGAGGTAGTCGGCTCTTCTCCGGCGTGTTCGTGATATTGCCTCGGCTATTTGTTGTTGTGAAGTCGAAGCTGCGTTGGAGAGGCCCAGGTGGCGTACGATGACACGCGACAGGTGGTCCGTTCGGCGATCTTCCATGACGCCTACTATGCCTAGCTTTTGGTAGTTCATCATCAGAGTTGGAGCTGTGTTGCCTTGTAGTGGGTGGATGGCGTTCCGTACACTAGTAGAAAACCGGCCTTTTGTCCCGGTTCGTAAGGGCCTTTAGTCCCGGTTCCCGAACCGGGACAAAAGGGTCGTTACTAATACCCTCACCCTTTAGTCCCGGTTCAAACCAGAACCGGGACAGATGGGCCTCCACGTGGCCTGCGCGCCGAGCCCAGGCAGGAGGGCCTTTGGTCCCGGTTGGTGGCACCAACCGGGACCAATAGACCTCCACGCGTCAGCATTTCTGTGGTTGGGGTTTTTGGTTTTTTTAAGGGGGGGGGGGGGTTGGGGGTTTTGGGGGGTTAATTTAGGTATTTCATATATTGTGTTAGATAGCTAATTAATAGAGAGAAGTGTCCTCTCTTATGTCCGTGTTTGGTCGACGCTATGTACTATACATACGTATAGAGAGGACTAGGCACGCTAACTAGCTAGTAAGCAAATGAAGGAAACAGAAGATCGTCATGAACATATATGCATACAGAGAGAAGTGATATCGACCACCTCTCCTTTCCGAGAGATTGGTCGAACAACAAGTTCTCGTATATCTATCGTCCGACACTACCGGCTACATATATACAATAATTATCTTTTACAAATATAATCTCTTAAATTATGGACGCATGGTCCACATAATATTCTCCGTCTTCAGCGATCACGTGGTCAAGAAAGAACGCCGCCAATTCCTCTTGAATTGCTCGCATGCGATCTGGTTCTAGGAGTTCATCCCGCTGCCGAAACATCTAATTTGAAGAAGGGGGTCAATACATATACATATACATATATATATATATATACATATATATATATATATATATATATATATATATATATATATATATATGAATGAATGAAAGTCAACACAAATGATGGTAATAAACAAAAATTGTGAATATTATTTCTTACGCACTTCATATTGTTTCTCAGAGTACCCGCCCCGCTCACAGGTCGTGTGGCGGATGGACTCGCAGACGTAGTATCCACAGAAATCATTCCCTTGTTCCTGCCACAACCACTTTACAAGAAATAGAGGTCAATCAAACAGATAAGCAAGAATGCCAAATGGTATTGATGAAATCAATAGCTAGGAGACGCGCGGAACATGGTACTATAGTACTTACTTTCGGGTATCTGAATTCCAGCTCCTTCGGGAGTCCCGGGGATTTTGTGCTGAATTTTCTCCAAACACTGCCAGACAAAAGAAAACAATTACTTGATATCAGGAAATGAACAAATTTGCTGATATGGTGGATAATGATCGATTTAACTTCTTGAGGATTTCAGTCATGTCCGCATACTCCTGGGGATCTTTTCGTCTCGAGTCCAAGACAGTTACTACTCCCTTCTCAAGCCTAATCTCCAAGAGAATATAGTGGAAACTGCGCACGCATGCATAACTCATCAATTACATTACTATAACCTGGACTAATATATAAGGGAAACCGAATATGCACAAGACAACACTCACTTGAAGTTGTAAGGAAAGAGTATTATATCTTTGTGTTCATTTATTTTGAATGATCGTAGCAAGTTGGCCTCGGTTTCTGCGGCATGATCTTTAACCTGAACTGCATCTATGAGATTAGTGTTAATGAACCCAATATCACCTATTTGTCTTTTCTTCAATTCGGCGATCTTCAATCTGCATAATATAGTGAGGATAATTATAAATACATGCAATGAAAGAGCTGAGCTATATAGAGAGACTTAATGACAGAAGTAGTAGTACTTACAGACAGTAGCAGGTGACCGTTGCTTTATCGAGGGCCAATTGATTCAAAAACTGATAGAACTCCTCAAATGGAACATGCAACAGTTCAATTCCAACGAGGTCATGCCCCGGTTTAACTCTCATATACAAAGTATTCCTCCCCCCAGACTCTCTGCAGGTTTTCATGTACCAATCATGCAATCTTCGCATCATCGTTGTTAGAGATCTTTCATCTTTGACGAGAGGCTTCCCGTACTCGTATCTGTGTATCTGCACGTCCAGGAAATCATAATCTACATCGTCGGGCAGGTAATCGTCAAGATTGGTATAACCGGGCGCCACCCTCGGATCGATGCTAGGCACCTTGAGCGGGGGGCACGATTGCTTTGCTTGTTCGCCGAGCTGGGCAATATGTTTCCCAGCTACTCGTCGTTTTTCAGCCTTTGATCACTGACTGTACTTCCCGACCGCGATGCTTCGGCCCATGTCTTTGCAATAATGCGCTCATAGTTGCCTATCGGCGGAGACTTAGGTGGTTTTGCCGGGGCAGCTAGAGTGCGCTTCACTTTCACCGAATCTACCTTCTCCTTCGGAGGTGGATGTCTCTGTGCTTTCAACCCTTGAAACCAGTCATCCATCTCGGTTCGCGCGATCCTCGCGTTCTCCTCCGGGCTCATCTCGTATGGTAACTCTGGAGTCTTCAGAGAAGGACCGAATTTGTATTTTCTCCCGCGTCTAGCTGTACTGCTAGACGCCGGCAGAGCAGACGGAGCGGCAATCTTCTTGACTTGCTTACGAGGCGGAGGAGAAGGACTACGACGCGCCGGAGCAGCTGCTGGAGCGGCGTCGGGTCTCTTCCGCCCTTGCTGACGAGGCGGAGAAGGAGTAGGCTGGCTGCTCGGGCGCGCCGGCGCAGGCGGAGAAGGAGGCGGAGTGCCGCCACGCGCCGGAGAAGGAGCCGGCCGAGGGCCCTGATCGTCACTCGCCGGAGGAGGAGGCGGTGGAGGAGGCGGAGTGCCCTGACTCGCCGGAGGAGGAGGAGGAGGCGGAGGCGTCCAGTTTGGAAGCTTGATGAGCTCTTTCCGCCATAGGCATGGAGTCTTCAGAGCAGAACCCAGCCGAGTCTTCCCTTCTCCGGTAGGGTGTTCAAGCGGGACGTCCTCAAATCCCTCCGTTATTTCATCCACCATCACCTTAGCATATCCTTCTGGAATCGGCTCGCAGTGAAAAGTTGCGTCGGGTTCATTAGGAAAAACAGAGCCAGCAGCCGCCTTGACCTTCATATTCATCCATTGCGTCATAAGGTGGCAAATTTGAGCCTCCGTGATAGCATCCACGGGATAGCTGGCAGGAGCCGTCAAGACAAGCTCTGGCTGAAGCAGCTCGGTGGAAGCCACACTGCTTCTCCGCTGAGATGGCGGGGTAGCTTCAGGGGAAGCTTTGGCAGTTCGTTTGCTGCGATTTGCTTCTCGTTCCTCTATCCCGAGTACCCTTGCTTTAAGCGCCTGCAGTTCGGACTGCTGCACTTTCTTCCTCCTCTCCTGGCTTTTGTAACCGCCTGCGTCCGGAAACCCAGCCTTCCACGGAATGAAGCCTGGCGTGCCTCGTGTCCGTCCAGGGTGCTCAGGATTTCCGAGGGCCTTTGTGAGCTCGTCGTTCTATCTGGAAGGAACGTCCCTTTCTGCGCTGCAGCGATATAGTACCGAAGCTTCTTCAAGGGTATGTCAAGTTGCTCATCCGTCCAAATGCACTTCCCTGTTACAGGGTCCAAGGTTCCACCAGCCCCAAAGAACCAAGTCCGGCAACGGTCTGGCCAACTCATTGTCTCTGGTTCGATCCCTTTTGCAAGAAGATCATTCTCAGCCTTGGCCCACTTAGGCTGGGCTACGAGGTAGCCACCTGACCCCGTGCGATGGTGAAGCTTCTTCTTCGCAGCATTTTTCTTGTTTGTCGCCGACATCTGCTTACTCTTTTCCAATGTCTTGTAGGCCACAAATGCAGGCCAGTCATCTCTGATCTTCTCATATATGCCCTTGAATTCTGGTGTCTCTTTTTTCTTGACAAACCTATTCAGGTCATTCTTCCACCTCCTGAATAGGTCTGCCATCTTCTTAAGAGCAAAAGACTTGATTAATTGCTCAACTGGCTTCTCTGGATCATCCTCTGGCGGTAGGGTGAAATTTGTCTTCAGCTCAGTCCAAAGATCATTTTTCTGCATATCATTGACGTAAGACACCTCAGGGTCTTTTTTAGCCGGCTTGAACCATTGGTGGATGCTGATCGGAATCTTGTCCCTAACCAGAACCCCGCACTGAGCAACAAATGCCTTCTTTGTTCGGTTGGGTTCAATAGGTTGGCCGTCGGGCGCGATTGCTATGATCTCAAACTTTTCATCCGAGCTCAACTTTTTCTTCGGGCCTCGTCTCTTTACCTCAGTTGTGCTCGATCCGGAGGGCTAGAAAAAAGAGCAAAGACTTAATTAATATGCGTACATACCAAAACAATGAATGCATCAATTAGCTAGTCAGCACAGGCTTAACTGATATATATACCTGGCCGGACTCGGTTCAATCACCGGAGCCGTCATCACGGTCTCCTTGCACCAGCATTGGGTCACCGGAGCCGTCCTCACGTTCTTCTTCTTGCACCAGCATTAGGTCACCAGAGCCAGCTTCTTCTTCCAGAGTAACATCGGTGTCGTTGAGATACAACGAGACGGCATCACTTCCTTCTGCGATTATGTCCCTCAACATTGCTTCGTTTGCTTCGTCTCGGGTGGTGTCCATAGTTTCTACAAATATTTACAACATGGCAATTATTATTCAAACATGACAAATGGATATATTAGTGGCAAACGTAGAACTAGCTAGCTAATCATGGTAAGGAATCATATATATTAATTAGTGGCCTCGACGCTGCTTCTCTAGGGTTTGGGGTGGCCTCGAGAGAGTTTGTCGGGTAGGGGCGCGGCGGGAGGGGGTAGGAGACCGACATCGTTTTTTTCTAGGGTTTGGGTATCCTCGAGAGTTTTGGTCGAGCGAGAGGGTCGGGGGGTGCTCCCGCGATATAAGTTATTATCACAGTCGAGAGGGGGTATATATATCGACCGCCCCTCATGTCAAAGTTATCCGAGGGGTATATCGACCCCCCCTCGTGTTGAAGTTATCGGGAGAGGGAATATATAGAGAGGAGAAGAAGAAAGGAATAGAGGATAAGATCGAAGAAAAAAAGAAGAAGAAAAAAGGAGAAGAAGAAAGAAATAGAGGAGAAGAAGAAAAAAAACAAAAATTTCTATTTTTTCTTCTTCTCCTCTATTCCTTTCTTCTTCTCCTCTTCTTTTTCTTCTTTTTTCCTCTTCGTATTTATTTCTCCTCCTTTTCCTCTCCTCTTCTTCTTTCTTCCCCTTCTTATTTTCTTCTTTCCTATCCTTCTTTTTCTTCTAAATTTCAGCATATTCTAAATGTTCTTCTAACTTTCTATATATGAAAAAAACTTTCTATGAACAAAAAACTTTATATATATATATATATATATATATATATATATATATGAACAAAATTTCTATGAACAAATTTTTTTTAAACTAACCACATACACATAAACATACACATATACATTATACATAGACATATACATACACATATACATACACATATACAATATACATACACATATGAAAAAAAATAAACTAAAAAAATTAAAGGGCAGGGGCGCGCGGCGGCGTCGGCGGCCAGTACAGGGGGAGGAGCAGGGGAACGGGGCGGCGCTCACCGCGAGGTGGCGTCGGCGACGAGGAAGGGGACGGCAGAGGCGCGCGCGCTCGGGGGTGAGGGCAGGGGTGCGCGGGCTCGGGGACGACATCGGCGACGGCGACGGCGACGGCGAGGCACGGGCGACGGCGACGGCGTGCTCGGCGGCGACGGCAGGGGCGGCGGACGGCGTCGGGGCAGCCTGGCGGCGTCGATGTGCTCGGCGTCGTCGGGCGGGCCGGGGGGCAACTGGCGATGAGTTCGCCAAATTTTCCTAAGTGCTACTTATATACCCAGGTCTTTGGTCCCCGTTCGTGGCACCAACCGGGACCAATGCCCCTCTTTAGTCCCGGTTGGTGCCACCAACCGGGACCAAAGGCCTCTTTTCAGCAGCCCAAAGGGCGGGAAGCGGCGGCCTTTGGTCCCGGTTGGTGGTGTTGGGGAACGTAGTAATTTCAAAAATTTCCTACGCACACGCAAGATCATGGTGATGCATAGCAACGAGAGGGGAGAGTGTTGTCCACGTACCCTCGTAGACCGAAGCGGAAGCGTTGACGCAACGTAGAGGAAGTAGTCGTACGTCTTCCCGATCCGACCGATCCAAGCGCCGTTACTCCGGCGCCTCCGAGTTCTTAACACACGTACAGCTCGATGACGTTCCCCGGGCTCCGATCCAGCAAAGCTTCGGGGACGAGTTCCGTCAGCACGACGGCGTGGTGACGATCTTGATGTACTACCGACGCAGGGCTTCGCCTAAGCACTGCAACAATATGACCGAGGTGGAATATGGTGGAGGGGGGCACCGCACACGGCTAAGGAACGATCACGAAGATCAACTTGTGTGTTCTAGGGTGCCCCCTGCCCCCGTATATAAAGGAGCAACGGGGAGGGGCGACCGGCCTAGAAGGGGCGCGCCAAGGGGAGTCCTACTCCCACCGGGAGTAGGATTCCACCTTTCCTAGTCCAACTAGGAGAAGGGGGGAAAGGAGGGGAGTGGAGAAGGAAGGGAGAGGGGGCCGCGCCCCCAAACCCCTTGTCCAATTCGGACTGGGCTTGGGAGGGGCGCGCGCCACCTCCTGGCTCCTTCCCACTAAGGCCCAATAAGGCCCAATACTCTTCCCCGTATTCCCGTAACTCCCCGGTACCTCCGAAAATACCCGAACCACTCAGAACCTTTCCGATGTCCGAATATAGTCGTCCAATATATCGATCTTTACGTCTCGGCCATTTCGAGACTCCTCGTCATGTCCCCGATCTCATCCGGGACTCCGAACTCCTTCGGTATATCAAAACTCATAAACTCAAAGAGTACTAAGGTGTGATCATGTTTTGCTTGTGAGAGAAGATTAGTCAACGGGTCTGCCAAAATTCAGATCCGTATGTATTTTGCAAATTTCTATGTCTACAATGCTCTGCACGGAGCTACTTTAGCTAATTGCTCCCACTTTCAATATGTATCTAGATTGAGACTTAGAGTCATCTAGATTAGTGTTAAAACTTGCATCGACGTAACCTTTTACGACGAACCTTTTTGTCACGTCCATAATCGAGAAACATATCCTTATTTTACTAAGGATAATTTTGACCGATGTCCAGTGATCTACTTCCTAGATCACTATTGTACTCCCTTGCTTAACACAGTGTAGGGTATACAATAGATCTGGTACATAGCATTGCATACTTTATAGAATCTATGGCTGAGGCATAGGGAATGACTTTCATTCTCTTTCTATCATCTGCCGTGGTCGGGCTTTGAGTCTTACTCAATTTCACACCTTGTAACACAGGCAAGAACTCTTTCTGTGACTGTTCCATTTTGAACTACTTCAAAATCTTGTCAAGGTATGTATTCATTGAAAAAACTTATCAAGCGTCTTGATCTATCTCTATAGATCTTGATGCTCAATATGTAAGCAGCTTCATCGAGGTTTTTCTTTGAAAAACTCCTTTCAAACAATCCTTTATGCTTTGCAGAATAATTCTACATTATTTCCAATCAACAATATGTCATTCACATATACTTATCAGAAATGTTGTAGTGCTCCCACTCACTTTCTTGTAAATACAGGCTTCACCGCAAGTCTGTATAAAACTATATGCTTTGATCAACTTATCAAAGCATATATTCCAACTCCGAGATGCTTGCACCAGTCCATAGATGGATCGTTGGAGCTTTCATATTTTGTTAGCACCTTTAGGATTGACAAAACCTTTTGGTTGCATCATATACAACTCTTCTTTAAGAAATCCATTAAGGAATGCAGTTTTGTTTATCCATTTGCCAGATTTCATAAAATGCGGCAATTGCTAACATGATTCGGACAGACTTAAGCATAGATACGAGTGAGAAACTCTCATCGTAGTCAACACCTTGAACTTGTCGAAAACCTTTTGCGACAATTCTAGCTTTGTAGATAGTAACACTACTATCAGCGTCCGTCTTCCTCTTGAAGATCCATTTAATCTCAATGGCTCGCCGATCATTGGACAAGTCAATCAAAGTCCATACTTTGTTCTCATACATGGATCTCATCTCAGATTTCATGGCCTCAAACCATTTCGCGGAATCTGGGCTCATCATCGCTTCCTCATAGTTCGTAGGTTCGTCATGGTCAAGTAACATGACCTCCAGAATAGGATTACCGTACCACTCTGGTGCGGATCTCACTCTGGTTGACCTACGAGGTTCGGTAGTAACTTGATCCGAAGTTACATGATCATCATCATTATCTTCCTCACTAATTGGTGTAGTAGTCACAAGAACAGATTTCTGTGATGAACTACTTTCCAATAAGGGAGATGGTACAATTACCTTATCAAGTTTTCTACTTTCCTCCCACTCACTTCTTTCGAGAGAAACTCCCTTCTCTAGAAATGATCCATTCTTGGCAATGAATGTCTTGCCTTTGGATCTGTGATAGAAGGTGTACCCAACTGTCTCCTTTGGGTATCCTATGAAGACATATTTCTCCGATTTGGGTTTGAGCTTATCAGGATGAAACTTTTTCATATAAGCATCACAATCCCAAACTTTAAGAAACGACAACTTTGGTTTCTTGCCAAACCACAGTTCATATTGTGTCGTCTCAACGGACTTAGATGGTGCCCCTTTTTAACGTGAATGCAGCTGTCTTTAATGCATAACCCCAAAAATGATGTTGATAAATCTATAAGAAACATCATAGATTGCACTATATCCAATAAAGTACGGTTATGACGTTCGGACGCACCATTATGCTGTGGTGTTCCAGGTGGCGTGAGTAGTGAAACTATTTCACATTGTTTTAACTGAAGACCAAACTCGTAACTCAAATACTCTTCTCTACGATCAGATTGTAGAAATTTTATTTTCTTGTTACGATGATTTTCCACTTCACTCTGAAATTATATGAACTTTTCAAATGTTTCAGACTTCTTATTTCATTAAGTAGATATACTCATATCTGCTTAAATCATCTGTGAAGGTTAGAAAATAATGATACTTGTCACGAGCTTTAATATTCATCGGACCACATACATCAGTATGTATGATTTCCAACAAATCTGTTGCTCGCTCCATTGTTCCGGAGAACGGAGTCTTAGTCATCTTGCCCATGAGGCATGGTTCGCAAGCATCAAGTGATTCATAATCAAGTGATTCCAAAAGCCCATCAGCATGGAGTTTCTTCATGCGCTTTACACCAATATGACCTAAACGGCAGTGCCACAAACAAGTTGCACTATCATTATTAACTTTGCATCTTTTGGCTTCAATAATATGAATATGTGTATCACCACGATCGAGATCTAACAAACAATTTTTGTTGGGTGTGTAACCATATAAGGTTTTATTCATGTAAACAGAACAACAATTTATTCTCTTACTTAAATGAATAACCGTATTGCAATAAACATGATAAGATCATATTCATACTCAACGTAAACACCAAATAACACTTATTTAGGTTCAACACTAATCCCGAAAGTATAGGGAGTGTGCGATGATGATCATATCAATCTTGGAACCACTTCCAACACACATCGTCACTTCACCCTTAACTAGTCTCTGTTCATTTTGCAACTCCCGTTTCGAGTTACTAATCTTAGCAAATGAACCAGTACCAAATACTGAGGGGTTGCTATGAACACTAGTAAACTACACATCAATAACATGTATATCAAATATACTTTGTTTACTTTGCCATCCTTTCTTATCCGCCAAATACTTGGGTAGTTCCGCTTCCAGTGACTAGTCCCTTTGCAGTAGAAGCACTTAGTCTCAGGCTTAGGACCAGACTTGAGCTTCTTCACTTGAGCAGCAACTCACTTGCCGTTCTTCTTGAAGTTCCTCTTCTTCCCTTTGCCCTTTTCTTGAAATAGTGGTCTCGTCAACCATCAACACTTGATGTTTTTCTTGATTTCTACCTTCGTTGATTTCAGCATCACGAAGAGCTTGGGAATTACTTTCGTCATCCCTTGCATATTATAGTTCATCACGAAGTTCTACTAACTTGGTGATGGTGACTAGAGAATTCTGTCAATTACTATCTTATCTGGAAGATTAACTCCCACTTGATTCAAGCGATTGTAGTACCCAGACAATCTGAGCACATGCTCACTAGTTGAGCGATTCTCCTCCATCTTTTAGCTGTAGAACTTATTGGAGACTTCATATCTCTCAACTTGGGTATTTGCTTGAAATATTAACTTCAACTCCTGGAACATCTCATATGGTCCATGACGTTCAAAACGTCTTTGAAGTCCCGATTCTAAGCCGTTAAGCATGGTGCACTAAACTATTAAGTAGTCATCATATTGAGCTAGCCAAACGTTCATAACGTCTGCATCTGCTCCTGCAATAGGTCTGTCACCTAGCGGTGCATCAAGGACATAATTCTTCTGTGCAGCAATGAGGATAAACCTCAGATCACGGATCCAATCCGCATCATTGCTACTAACATCTTTCAACACAATTTTCTCTAGGAACATATCAAAATAAACATATGAAAGCAACAACGCGAGCTATTGATCTACAACATAGATATGCTAATACTACCAGGACTAAGTTCATGATAAATTAAAGTTCAATTAATCATATTACTTAAGAACTCCCACTTAAATAGACATCCCTCTAATCTTCTAAATGATCACGTGATCCAAATCAACTAAACCATAACCGATCATCACGTGAAATGGCTTAGTCTTCAAAGGTGAACATCATTATGTTGATCATATCTACTATATGATTCACGCTCGACCTTTCGGTCTCCGTGTTCCGAGGCCATATCTGTTATATGCTAGGCTCGTCAAGTTAAACCTGAGTATTCCGCGTGTGCAACTGTTTTGCACCCGTTGTATTTGAACGTAGAGCCTATCACACCCGATCATCACGTGGTGTCTCAGCACGAAGAACTTTCGCAACGGTGCATACTCAGGGAGAACACTTCTTGATAATTAGTGAGAGATCATCTTATAATGCTACCGTCAATCAAAGCAAGATAAGATGCATAAAAAGATAAACATCACATGCAATCAATACAAGTGATATGATATGGCCATCATCATCTCGTGCTTGTGATCTCCATCTCCACAGCACCATCATGATCACCATCGTCACCGGCGCGACACCTTGATCTCCATCGTAGCATCGTTGTCGTCTCGCCAATCTTATGCTTTTACGACTATCGCTACTGCTTAGTGATAAAGTAAAGCATTACAGGGCGATTGCATTGCATACAATAAAGCGACAACCATACGGCTCCTGCCGGTTGCCGATAACTCGGTTACAAAACATGATCATCTCATACAATAAAATTTAGCATCATGTCTTGACCATATCACATCACAACATGCCCTGCAAAAACAAGTTAGACGTCCTCTACTTTGTTTGTTGCAAGTTTACGTGGCTGCTACGGGCTGAAGCAAGAACCAGTCTCACCTACGCATCAAAACCACAACGATAGTTTGTCAAATAGACTCTGTTTTAACCTTCTCAAGGACCGGGCGTAGCCATACTCGGTTCAACTAAAGTTGGAGAAACTGACACCCGCCAGCCACCTGTGTGCAAAGCACGTCGGTAGAACCAGTCTCGCGTAAGCGTACGCGTAATGTCGGTCCGGGCCGCTTCATCCAACAATACCGCCGAACCAAAGTATGACATGCTGGTAGGCAGTATGACTTGTATCGTCCACAACTCACTTGTGTTCTACTCGTGCAAAACATCAAACCATAAAAACCTAGGCTCGGATGCCACTGTCGGGGAACGTAGTAATTTCAAAAATTTTCTACGCACACGCAAGATCATGGTGATGCATAGCAACGAGAGTGGAGAGTGTTGTCTACGTACCCTCGTAGACCGAAGCGGAAGCGTTGACGCAACGTAGAGGAAGTAGTCGTACGTCTTCCCGATCCGACCGATCCAAGCGCCGTTACTCCGGCGCCTCTGAGTTCTTAACACACGTACAGCTCGATGACGTTCCCCGGGCTCCGATCCAGCAAAGCTTCGGGGACGAGTTCCGTCAGCACGACGGCGTGGTGACGATCTTGATGTACTACCGACGCAGGGCTTCGCCTAAGCACTGCAACAATATGACCGAGGTGGAATATGGTGGAGGGGGGCACCACACACGGCTAAGGAACGATCACGAAGATCAACTTGTGTGTTCTAGGGTGCCCCCTGCCCCCGTATATAAAGGAGCAACGGGGAGGGGGCGACCGGCCTAGAAGGGGCGCGCCAAGGGGGGTCCTACTCCCACCGGGAGTAGGATTCCACCTTTCCTAGTCCAACTAGGAGAAGGGGGGAAAGGAGGGGAGTGGAGAAGGAAGGGAGAGGGGGCCGCGCCCCCAAACCCCTTGTCCAATTCGGACTGGGCTTGGGAGGGGCGCGCGCCACCTCCTGGCTCCTTCCCACTAAGGCCCAATAAGGCCCAATACTCTTCCCCGTATTCCCGTAACTCACCGGTACATCCGAAAATACCCGAACCACTCAGAACCTTTCCAATGTCCGAATATAGTCGTCCAATATATCGATCTTTACGTCTCGACCATTTCGAGACTCCTCGTCATGTCCCCGATCTCATCCGGGACTCCAAACTCTTTCGGTACATCAAAACTGATAAACTCATTATATAACTGTCATCGAAACCTTAAGCGTGCGGACCCTACGGTTCGAGAACAATGTAGACATGACCGAGACACGTCTCCGGTCAATAACCAATAGCGGAACCTGGATGCCCATATTGGCTCCTACATATTCTACGAAGATCTTTATCGGTCAGACCGCATAACAACATACGTTGTTCCCTTTGTCATCGGTATGTTACTTGCCCGAGATTCGATCGTCGGTATCTCAATACCTAGTTCAATCTCGTTACCGGCAAGTCTCTTTACTCGTTCTGTAATACATCATCTCGCAACTAACTCATTAGTTGCAATGCTTGCAAGGCTTATGTGATGTGCATTACCGAGAGGGCCCAGAGATACCTCTCCGACATTCGGAGTGACAAATCCTAATCTCGAAATACGCCAACCCAACATCTACCTTTGGAGACACCTGTAGAGCTCCTTTATAATCACCCAGTTACATTGTGACGTTTGGTAGCACACAAAGTGTTCCTCCGGCAAACGGGAGTTGCATAATCTCATAGTCATAGAAACATGTATAAGTCATGAAGAAAGCAATAGCAACATACTAAACGATCGGGTGCTAAGCTAAGGAATGGGTCATGTCAATCGGATCATTCAACTAATGATGTGACCTCATTAATCAAATAACAACTCTTTGTCTATGGTTAGGAAACATAACCATCTTTGATTAATGAGCTAGTCAAGTAGAGGCATACTAATGACACTCTTGTTTGTCTATGTATTCACACATGTATTATGTTTCCGGTTAATACAATTCTAGCATGAATAATAAACATTTATCATGAAATAAGGAAATAAATAATAACTTTATTATTGCCCCTAGGGCATATTTCCTTCAGGTGGCACCAACCGGGACTAAAGAGGGGCATTGGTCCCGGTTGGTGCCACGAACCGGTACCAATGCACCCCTTTGGTCCCGGTTCGTCCCACCAACCGGGACCAATGTCCTTGTGCTGCCCCGCGCCCAAAAGTTTAGTCCCACCTCGCTAGTTGAGAGGGCTCGGGAGTGGTTTATAAGCGCTGTTGCGCCCACCCTCTCGAGCTCCTCTCAACTGCAGGCTTTCGGGCCTAATCTGTCACTGCAATGCCTGTGGGCCTACTGGGCCTGCTGCGGGCTTGAATCCTGGCCCATGGTTGGGTTTCTAGTCGTATTCAGGTCGTGGTGGCCCAGTTGGTGGCATTTTTTTTGCTATTTTTTTCATTTCTACTTAGAACTAAATACTTATATTTTTGTAGTGATTTCTTTTTATTTTATGTCACTAGTTTATGAATAATTTTACAATAAAAATTGATTTTTGAGTCATTGTTTTTCCTGCTATTTAATATTATTGTGTTTTATCATTATAACCAATTTGGTAATTTTAGTTAGTCATAACAAATATTATAGGCATTTTTCTTTTGTTTTTTGCTTTATTTTTTTATTCTTTTTGCTTAGGTCAGCAAAATTATAAAATTTCTGTTTGTGCCATTAGTTTTAGAAAAATTATAAACTCAAATTTGAATAGTTAAAATTTGAATTCTTTGAAATTTGTGTGAATCACAAGTTTGTTATTAACTTTACTAAAAAAATGAACATAGATGCACCTATAGAGAAAATTCGACCTAAATTCATAGTTTTCAAATGAACTCTGAAAAAGTTGGCATAGCATGCTTGTCTGTTACAAATTTGGCATGGTATCATCATAATAGTTGTGGGAGAAAGTCTTCACTTTTTCTTCGCTTTTGTCATTTGCTTATTGCGCCGTAACCATGGATAATCTTCATCGTTTATCAGGATGCTTGGGTCAGCCTTGACATCGAAGGGACGAATTTCATGAAACCTTTCATAATCTTCAGACATGTCTGTCTTGCCCTCCACTCCCAGGATATCCCTTTTTCCTGAAAGAACTATGTGGCGTTTTGGCTCATCGTATGATGTATTCGTTTCCTTATCTTTTCTTTTTCTCGGTCTGGTGGACATGTCCTTCACATAGATAACATGTGCCACATCATTGGCTAGGACGAACGGTTCGTCAGTGTACCCAAGATTTTTCAGATCCACTGTTGTCATTCCGTACTGTGGGTCTACATGTACCCCGCCTCCTGACAGATTGACCCATTTGCACTTAAACAAAGGGACCTTAAAATCTTGTCCGTAGTCAAGTTCCCATTTGTCCACTATGTAACCATAATATGTGTCCTTTCCCTTCTCGGTTGTTGCATCAAAGCGGACACCGCTGTTTTGGTTGGTGCTCTTGTGATCTTGGTCAATCGTGTAGAATGTATTCCCATTTATCTCGTATCCTTTGTAAATCAATACATTCAAAGATGGTCCCCTGGACAACAAGTACAACTCATCACAAACAGTGTTGTCACCTCTGAGACGTGCTTCCAACCAACTGCTCAAAGTCCTAATGTGTTCACACGTAATCCAGTCGTCGCACTGCTTCGGGTGTTTGGAGCGCAGACTGTTCTTGTGTTCATCGACATACGGGGTCACCAAGGTAGAGTTCTGTAGAACTGTGTAGTGTGCTTGAGACCAAGAATGCCCGTCCCTGCATATTATTGAGTCCGCTCCTAGCGTGCCTTTTCCAGTCAGTCTCCCCTCATACCGCGATTTAGGGAGACCTATCTTCTTAAGGCCAGGAATGAAGTCAACACAAAACCCGATGACATCCTCTGTTTGATGGCCAATGGAGATGCTTCCTTCTGGCCTAGCACGGTTACGGACATATTTCTTTAGGACTCCCATGAACCTCTCAAAGGGGAACATATTGTGTAGAAATACGGGCCCCATAACGACAATCTCGTCGACTAGATGAATTAGGACATGCGTCATGATATTGAAGAAGGATGGTGGGAACACCAGCTCGAAACTGACAAGACATTGCGCCAAATCACACCTTAGCCTTGGTACCATTTCTGGATCGATCACCTTCTGAGAGATTGCATTGAGAAATGCACATAGCTTCACAATGGCTAATCAGACGTTTTCCGGTAGAAGCCCCCTCAATGCAACCGGAAGCAGTTGCGTCATAATCACGTGGCAGTCATGAGACTTTAGGTTCTCTAACTTTTTCTTTGGGATATTTATTATTCCCTTTATATTCGATGAGAAGCCAGTCGGGACCTTCATACTTAGCAGGCATTCAAAGAAGATTTCTTTCTCATCTTTCGTAAGAGCGTAGCTGGCAGGACCTTCATACTGCTTCTGAGGCATGCCGTCTTTTTTGTGCAAACGTTGCAGGTCCTCCCATGCCTCAGGTGTATCCTTTGTCTTTCCGTACACGCCCAAGAAGCCTAGCAGGTTCACGCAAAGGTTCTTCGTCACGTGCATCACGTCGATTGAAGAGCGGACCTCTAGGTCTTTCCAGTAGGGTAGGTCCCAAAATATAGATTTCTTCTTCCACATGGGTGCGTGTCCCTCAGCGTCATTAGGAACAGCTACTGCGCCGGGACTCTTTCCAAAGATTACGTGTAAATCATTGACCATAGCAAGTACGTGATCACCGGTACACATGGTGGGCTTCTTCCGGTGATCTGCCTCGCCTTTGAAATGCTTGCCTTTCTTTCGACATTGATGGTTGGTTGGAAGAAATCGACGATGGCCCAGGTACACATTTTTCCTGCATTTGTCCAGGTATATACTTTCAATGTCATCTAAACAGTGTGTGCATGCGTGGTATCCTTTGTTTGTCTGTCCTGAAAGGTTACTGAGAGCGGGCCAATCGTTGATGGTCACGAACAGCAACGCCTTTAGGTTAAATTCTTCATGTCCGTGCTCATCCCATGTACGTACACCGTTTCCATTCCACAACTGTAAAAGTTCTTCAACTAATGGCCTTAGGTACACATCAATGTCGTTGCCGGGTTGCTTAGGGCCTTGGATGAGAATTGGCATCATAATGAACTTCCGCTTCATGCACATCCAAGAAGGAAGGTTATACATACATAGAGTGACCGGCCAGGTGCTGTGATTGTTGCTCTGCTCCCCGAAAGGATTAATGCCATCCGCGCTTAAAGCAAACCATACGTTCCTTGGGTCCTTTGCAAACTCATCCCAGTACTTTCTCATGATTTTTCTCCACTGCGACCCGTCAGCGGGTGCTCTCAACTTCCCGTCTTTCTTACGGTTCTCACTGTGCCATCGCATCGACTTGGCATGCTTTCCGTTTCTGAACAGACATTTCAACCATGGTATTATAGGAGCATACCACATCACCTTCGCAGGAACCCTCTTCCTGCGGGGCTCGCCGTGAACATCACTAGGGTCATCTCGTCTGATCTTATACCGCAATGCACCGCATACCGGGCATGCGTTCAGATCCTTGTATGCACCGCGGTATAGGACACTAGTAGAAAACCGGCCTATTGTCCCGGTTCGTAAGGGCCTTTAGTCCCCGTTCCTGAACTGGGACTAAAGGGTCGTTACTAATACCCTCACCCTTTAGTCCCGATTCAAACCAGAACCGGGACAGATGGGCCTCCATGTGGCCTGTGCGCCGAGCCCAGGCAGGAGGGCCTTTGGTCCCGGTTGGTGGCACCAACCGGGACCAATAGACCTCCACGCGTCAGCATTTCTGTGGCTGGGGTTTTTGGTTTTTTTTGAAAGGGGGGAGGGGGGTTTGGGGATTTTGGGAGGTTAATTTAGGTATTTCATATATTGTGTTAGCTAGATAGCTAATTAATAGAGAGAAGTGTCCTCTCTTATGTCCGTGCTTGGTCGACGTTACGTACTAAACATACGTATAGAGAAGACTAGGCATATGCTAGCTAGTAAGCAAACGAAGGAAACAGAAGATCGTCATGAACATATATGCATACAGAGAGAAGTGATATCGACCACATCTCCTTCTCCGAGAGATTGGTCGAACAACAAGTTCTCATATATCTATCGTCCGACACTACCGGCTACATATATACAATAATTATCTTTACAAATATAATCTCTTAAATTACGGACGCCTGGTCCACATAGTATTCTCCGTCTTCAGCGATCACGTGGTCAAGAAAGAATGCCGCCAATTCCTCTTGAATTGCTCGCATGCGATCTGGTCCTAGGAGTTCATTACGCTGCCGAAACATCTAATTTGAAGAAGGGGGTCAATACACACACACACACACACACACACACACACACACACACACACACACACACACACACACACACACATATATATATATATATATATATATATATATATATATGAATGAATGAAACTCAACACAAATGATGGTAATAAACAAAAATTGTGAATATTATTTCTTACGCACTTCATATTGTTTCTCAGAGTACCCGCCCCGCTCACAGGTCGTGTGGCGGATGGACTCGCAGACGTAGTATCCACAGAAATCGTTCCCTTGTTCCTGCCACAACCACGTTACAAGAAATAGAGGTCAATTAAACAGATAAGCAAGAATGCCAAATGGTATTGATGAAACTAGCGCTTGAATTAATAACTAGGAGACGCGCGGAACATGGTACTATAGTACTTACTTTCGGGTATCTAAATTCCAGCTCCTTCGGGAGTCCCGGGGAATTTGTGCTGAATTTTCTCCAAACACTGCCAGACAAAAGAAAACAATTACTTGATATCACGAAATGAACAAATTTGCTGATATGGTGGATAATGATCGATTTAACTTACTTCTTTAGGATTTTAATCATGTCCGCATACTCCTCGGGATCTTTTCGTTTCGAGTCCAAGACAGTTACTACTCCCTTCTCAAGCCTAATCTCCAGGAGAATATAGTGGAAACTGCGCACGCATGCATAACTCATCAATTACAGTACTATACCTGGACTAATATACAAGGGAAACCGAATATGCACAAGACAACACTCACTTGAAGTTGTAAGGAAAGAGTATTATATCTTTGTGTTCATTTATTTCGAATGATCGTAGCAAGTTGGCCTCGGTATCTGTGGCATGATCTTTAACCTGAAATGCATCTATGAGATTTGTGTTAATGAACCCAATATCACCGATTTGTCTTTTCTTCAATTCGGCGATCTTCAATCTGCATAATATAGTGAGGATAATTATAAATACATGCAATGAAAGAGCTGAGCTATATAGAGAGACTTAATGACAGAAGTAGTAGTAGTAGTACTTACACACAGTAGCAGGTGACCGTTGTTTTATCGAGGGCCAATTGATTGAAGAACTGATAGAAATCCTCAAATGGAACATGCAACAGTACAATTCCAACGAGGTCATGCTCCGGTTTAACTCTCACATACAAAGTACTCCTCCCTCCTGACTCTCTGCAGGTTT
The DNA here is from genome assembly GCA_032464435.1 of Aegilops umbellulata. Classification (NCBI taxonomy): domain Eukaryota; kingdom Viridiplantae; phylum Streptophyta; class Magnoliopsida; order Poales; family Poaceae; genus Aegilops; species Aegilops umbellulata. Next base: position 530,750,632 of record CP136056.1, on the reverse strand, counting down.
TCATGTACCAATCATGCAATCTTCGCATCATCGTTGTTAGAGATCTTTCATCTTTGACGAGAGGCTTCCCTTACTCGTATCTGTGTATCTGCACGTCCAGGAAACCATAATCTACATCGTCGGGCAGGTAATCGTTAGGATTGTTATAACCGGGCGCCATCCTCGGATCGACGCTAGGCACCTTGAGCGGGGGGCACGATTGCTTTGCTTGTTCGCCGAGCTGGGCAATTTGTTTCCCAGCTCCTCGTCGTTCTTTCAGCCTTTTATCACTGACTTTACTTCCCGACCGCGACGCTTCAGCCCATGTCTTTGCAATAATGCGCTCATAGTTGCCTTTCGGCGGAGACTTGGGTGGTTTTGCCAGGGCAGCCAGAGTGCGCTTCACTTTCACCGGATCTAGCTTCTCCTTCGGAGGTGGATTTCTCTTTGCTTTCAACCCTTCAAACCAGTCATCCACCTCGGTTTGCGTGATCCTCGCGTTCTCCTCCGAGGTCCTCTCGTATGGTAACTTCTCTGGAGTCTTGAGAGAAGGACCGAATCTGTATTTGCTCCCGCCTCTGGCTGTACTGCTAGACGCCGGCAGAGCAGACGGAGCGGCAGTCTTCTTGACTTGCTTACGAGGCGGAGGAGAAGGACTACAACGCGCCGGAGCAGCTGCCGGTGCGGCGGCGGGTCTCTTCCGCCCTTGCTGACGAGGGAGAGAAGGAGGAGGCTGGCTGCTTGGGCGCGCCGGCGCAGGCGGAGGAGGCGGAGTGCCGCCACGCGCCGGAGAAGGAGCCGGCCGTGGGCCCTGGTCGTCACTCGCCGGAGGAGGAGGCGATGGAGGAGGCGGAGTGCCCTGACTCGCCGGAGAAGGAGGAGGAGGAGGCGGAGGCGTCCAGTTCGGAAGGTTGATGAGCTCCTACCGCCATAGGCATGGAGTCTTCAGAGCAGAACCCAGCCGAGTCTCCCCTTCTCCGGTAGGGTGGTCAAGCGAGAGGTCCTCGAATCCCTCCGTTATTTCATCCACCATCACCTTAGCATATCCTTCTGGAATCGGCCGGTAGTGAAAAGTTGCGCTGGGTTCATTAGGAAAAACAGAGCTCGGCGGCGACGGCGACGAGGAGCAGAAGGCGTCGGGGCGAGAAGAAACAGATGGATTTGGTCGAAAACTGCTAAGTGTTGCTTATATAGCAAAAGCATTAGTCTCGGTTCGTGGCACAAACCGGGACTAATGCCCACCTTTAGTCCCGGTTGGTGCCACCAACCGGGACAAAAGGCTTATTTTCAGCAGCCCAAAGGGCGGGAAGCGGCGGCCTTTGGTCCCGGTTGTTGCCACCAACCGGGTCTAAAGGTGGCCATTGGTCCCGGTTTGCGCCACGAACCGGTACCAATGCCCCCCTTTAGTCCCGGTTGGTGGCACCAACCGGGACCAAAGGCCTTGTGCTGCCCCGCGCCAAAACTTTAGTCCCACCTAGCTAGCTGAGAGAGCTCGAGAGTGGTTTATAAGCGCTGCTGTGCTCACCCTCTCGAGCTCCTCTCGACTGCAGGCTTTCGGGCCGAATTGTTACTACAATGCCTGTGGGCCTGCTGGTCCTGCTGCGGGCCTGAATCCTGGCCCATGGTGGTTGGGTTTCTAGTCGTATTCAGGCCGTGGTGGCCCAGTAGGTGGCATTTTTTTGCTATTTTTTCATTTCTACTTAGAACTAAATACTTATAGTTTTGTAGTGATTTCTTTTTTATTTTATCTCACAAAAATTATAAACTTTCTGTTAGCGCAATTAGTTTTAAAATTAGAATAGTTTAAATTTGAATTTTTTAAAATTTGTGTGAATCACTAGTTTATGAATAACTTTACAATAAAAATTGATTTTTTAGTCATTGTTCTTCCTGCTATTTAATATTACTGTGTTTTATCATTATAGTCACTTTGGTAATTTTAGTTAGTCATAACAAATATTATAGGCATTTTTTCACTTTGAGAGGAGCTCAACAATGCAGAGAGGGACAGGCTTTTGTTTTTGTTTTGCTTTCTGTATTATTTATTTTCTTTTGTTCTTTGCTTTATTTTTTTATTCTTTTTGCTTTTAGGTCAGCAAAATTATAAACTTTCTGTTAGTGCCATTAGTTTTAGAAAAATTATAAACTCAAATTTGAATAGTTAAAATTTGAATTCTTTGAAATTTGTGTGAATCACAAGTTTGTGATTAACTTTAATAAAAAAATTAACATAGATGCACCTACTCGTATGTTTTCAAATGAATTCTAAAATACTTGACATAACATACTCGTCTGTTACAAATTTGGCATGGTATCATCATAATAGTTGCGGGAGAAATTCTTCACTTTTTCTTCGCTTGTGTCATTTGCTTATTGCACCGTAACCATGGATAATCTTCAGCGTTTATCAGGATGCTTGGGTCAGCCTTGACATTGAAGGGAGGAATTTCATGAAACCTTTCATAATCTTCAGACATGTCTGTCTTGCCATCCACTCCCAGGATATCCCTTTTTCCTGAAAGAACTATGTGGCGCTTTGGCTCATCGTATGATGTATCCGTTTCCTTATCTTTTCTTTTTCTCGGTCTGGTAGACATGTCCTTCACATAGATAACCTGTGCCACATCATTGGCTAGGACGAACGGTTCATCAGTGTACCCAAGATTTTTCAGATCCACTGTTGTCATTCCGTACTGTGGGTCTACATGTACCCCGCCTCCTGACAGATTGACCCATTTGCACTTAAACAAAGGGACCTTAAAATCTTGTCCGTAGTCAAGTTCCCATATGTCCACTATGTAACCATAATATGTGTCCTTTCCCTTCTCGGTTGTTGCATCAAAGCGGACACCGCTGTTTTGGTTGGTGCTCTTCTGATCTTGGTCAATCATGTAAAATGTATTCCCATTTATCTCGTATCCTTTGTAAATCAATACAGTCAAACATGGTCCCCTGGACAACAAGTACAACTCATCACAAACAGTGTTGTCACCTCTGAGACGTGCTTCCAACCAACTGCTAAAAGTCCTGATGTGTTCACATGTAATCCAGTCGTCGCACTGCTCCGGGTGTTTGGAGCGCAGACTGTTCTTGTGTTCATCGACATACGGGGTCACCAAGGTAGAGTTCTGTAGAACTGTGTAGTGTGCTTGAGACCAAGAATGCCCGTCCCTGCATATTATTGAGTCCGCTCCTAGCGTGCCTTTTCCAGTCAGTCTCCCCTCATACCGCGATTTAGGGAGACCTATCTTCTTAAAGCCAGGAATGAAGTCAACACAAAACCCGATGACATCCTCTGTTTGATGGCCCACTGGTCCCGGTTCGTGGCATGAACCGGGACTAAATGGGAGCCTTTGGTCCCGGTTCATGCCACGAACCGAGACCAATGGTGGTGGGCCAGGAGCCAGGCACATTGGTCCCGGTTCGTCCCACCAACCAGGACCAAAAGGTCCAGACGAACCGGGACCAATGGCCCGCGTGGCCCGGCCGGCCCCCTGGGCTCATGAACCGGGTCCAATGCCCCCATTGGTCCCGGTTCTAGTTTGAACCGGGACTAATGGGCTAACCCACCCTGGACCATTGCCCCCTTTTCTACTAGTGGGATGCAGTCATTAGGGCATGCATGTATCCTCTCCACCTCCAATCCTAGAGGGCATACGACCTTCTTTGCTGTGTATGTACTGTCGGGCAATTCGTTATCCTTTGGAAGCTTCTTCTTCAATAATTTCAGTAGCTTCTCAAATCCTTTGTCAGGCACAGCATTCTCTGCCTTGCACTGCAGCAATTCCAGTACGGTACCGAGTTTTGTGTTACCATCTTCGCAATTGGGGTACAACCCTTTTTTGTGATCCTCTAACATGCGATCGAACTTCAGCTTCTCCTTTTGACTTTCGCATTGCGTCCTTGCATCAACAATGACCCGGCGGAGATCATCATCATCGGGCACATCGTCTGGTCCTCTTGATCTTCAGCACCTTCACCCGTTGCAGCATCATTGGGCACATCGTCTGGTTCCTCTTGATCTTCACCAGCTCCCCCCGTTGCAGCAGCACGGTATTCAGGGGGCACGTAGTTTTCATCGTACTCTTCTTCTTCGTCGTCTTCCATCATAATCCCTATTTCTCCGTGCCTCGTCCAAACATTATAGTGTGGCATGAAACCCTTGTAAAGCAGGTGGGTGTGAAGGATTTTCCGGTCAGAGTAAGACTTCGTATTCCCACAATCAGGGCATGGACAACACATAAAACCATTCTGCTTGTTTACCCCAGCCGCATCGAGAAATTCATGCACGCCCTTAATGTACTCGGAGGTGTGTCTGTCACCGTACATCCATTGCCGGTTCATCTGCGTGCATTATATATAATTAAGTGTCCAAATTAATAGAAGTTCATCATGACATGCATTAAAAGCAAAGTACATACATAGTTCTCATCTAACAACATATAGCTCTCCAGAGCATCTAATTAATTAAACCATACATTGAAACTATGTAAAACATTTTAATGCGAAAACAAAGGCGATCATAATCGCAACCAAGGTAACAATTGACCCAACGGCATAATGATACCAAGCCTCGGTATGAATGGCATATTTTCTAATCTTTGTAATCTTCAAGCGCATTGCATCCATCTTGATCTTGTGATCATCGACGACATCCACAACATGCAACTCCAATATCATCTTCTCCTCCTCAATTTTTTTTATTTTTTCGTTCAACAAATTGTTTTCTTCTTCAACTAAATTTAACCTCTCGACAATAGGGTCGGTTGGAATTTCCGGTTCACATACATCCTAGACAAATAAAATCTATGTCACGTTGGTCCGCATAATTTTCATAAACAATAAATGAACCAATAGTTATAAAGATTAATGTATATACCACATCCGAATCATAGACAGGACGAGGGCCGACGGGGGCGGATACCAAAACCATCGCACTATATAAGATGCAATAATAAAAGTAAGAAAATGATACAAGTATATATCTAAACATACAAATAAGAATATTTTTCCTTTCAGAAAGAAGATAAGAACAAGAGGCTCACCACGGTGGTGTCGGTGATGAGATCGGCCCGGGTGATCGACGGCGGTGAAGACGGGGATGGGGCGTGACGGACCGCTAAATCTAGACAAATCTCGAGGAAAATGGAGCTTTGAGGTCGAGCTTCGAGAGGAGAAAGCTTAACTAGTGTGGCTCGGGCATTTCATCGAACACCTCATGTGCATAGGAGGTGAGCTAGAGCACCACAAACACCTCCCCTCGCCGGCCCAGGAAAACAGAGCACTGGAGTGCTCTGCTCGCGGGCGAGGGTATATATAGGCAGCACTATTGGTCCCGGTTCGTCGCATGAACCGGGACTAAAGGGGAGCCTTTGATCCCGGTTCAAGCCACCAACCGGGACCAATGGTGGTGGGCCAGGAGCCAGGCCCATTGGTCCCGGTTCGTCCCACCAACCGGGACCAAAAGGTCCAGACGAACCGGGACCAATGGCCCACGTGGCCGGGCCGGCCCCCTGGGCTCACGAACCGGGACCAATGCCCCCATTGGTCCTGGTTCTAGACTGAACCGGGACTAATGGGCTGCCCCGGGCTGAACCGTTGCCCCTTTTTCTACTAGTGGTAGAGTGTAGTGTTGTTCTACACCTAATAGGGTTGCTGTTTATTATTTTTCTTTGATCTTCGGATCTTCATCATGTTATGCTTCCGTTGCTTCCTGCTTAATCTGAATCAAGCCAGCAATTTGCTGGATCTTTCAAAAAAAAATACTAAGCTCAGAGTGATCACAGTCACTTACACACCAAGTGCCGGGGGTGCAAGCTAAAACTTGAATCACTGGCTCAAAACACCCATATCGTACCTAGCATGGGAAACTACGGGAATTATTACCACACCTCAATCATGAAATCTGGGAGCTCAGCTCTGCTCCCGTCATGGAAATCACCTCATACACGATTAATTTGCGGAGGTACTGCAACCGGCCCTGCACACAGACATTGCAAACAAGTGCTTCAGCACTCATCATTGTATTCATGAATATAAAGCCCAGGTTATATCCCCTGTACATGAGCGCTAGCTGCAGAAAATGCACATATCCCCTGGTCAAAAATCACATGGGTTTGTCTAACAACACGAGTCCCCATAGTATGGAACACTCACCAAAAATCACAAAGCAAAGATATTACGCCATCTGATTTGTTGGGAACTGTACATCCGTCCCTCTTTGTAGACAGCATTCACGACACTGCAGCCCAGTCTATTGTAGACAGCAGCCCACCAGGTCCAAATTCTTTGATAAAGTCTTGTCCTGACAGCACTATCAAGTATGGTAGTAGATGCTTGAACCACTTCCTGTGATTCACAAATCAGGCAACATTCCCAGGGATGCTAGTTATTTTATATTCTCACTGCAAGAGAAATTAAAGTATTGACTTGTTGCGCTCCCTAGAGGAGCATGCCAGCATGTTGTCATACAAAGCTAGAACATCCCTTGCAACGGCATGCTTCGGCCTAGCTTTTCCTGGGAATTTATCACCCGTCTCAGCTTTAACTATGGTCCTGACTATCCCTACATGCAAACGCATGTTTCTAGACATTCGCCCGGACACCATTCCCGTTCCTCTTCATGCACCACCTTCATGTTCACGGTCACCACTATAGTTTTCAATTTCAGTTTCAGAAAAATTTCACCACCATTAAATATTAACCTGAATTCAATTAAATATTAACCTGAACTTGCATGGTTTTAACCTGAATTCAATTAAATAAAAAAATGAAAAATATTTGAATTCCTGTGTACTGCTGAAATTGCTGAAATATTTTGGTCGAAACGTAAATATTTCAATGTTTGCTGAAATTAGTGAAATTCAGTGAATTTCATCAAAATCTCATAGAAAGTGAAAACCATGGTTACCACCCCTGCCGGACAATGCAATGTTATAGTTTTTGCAACCAGAAGTCAGGTTATTACAGACAAATAAGTGGAGCTCACCTGAATCCATATTATTACTGTCAGACTAAAGTGGGCTGCCATGGTTATTGTGTCCTGTATTAGTAATGAAATATGTATTTTCAACAAACCAATAGTGATGACGAGCTACACCGGTCGTATGTCTATCTTATAATGTGTTGGAAGACGCACGCTGCACCAACTTGACCGGGTCGTGCGCTACAACGTCCACGCGCCCACGTCGCTCGCGGGGCGTCCGTCTGTTACGCACGAACCCCTCATCTAGCGATCCCACTGTTGTAACTGAGTGTATATATAGTAACCATGTACATTGAATGAATTATGGTGATTCACACCTTTCATCTTGGTTATCAGAGCCTCTTTCCTGCCCTCCATGGAGACCGGCGGCACCTCCTCCTCCAGCGACGCCACAAGCCCAATCCCTTCCTCTCCGCTCCCGACGCTTTCCTCTCCTGGCCTCGTCGCCCCTGTCACCAATGCTCGACTAGCCTCTGCTTCCTCGACCATGTCCATGCTGCCGCTCGAACCATCGCCAGCGCTTCCCATCACGGCGCCCTCCTCCTCAACCGCCGCCATCCCCTCGATCCACGACCTCCACAACATCGGCAACCTCATCACCTTCAAACTCGACGTCCAGTCCGACGGCTACTCTAAGTGGCGTGAACTTTGGCGCTGCATCCTCACCATGTACGACGTTGAGGGACATGTCGACCACTATTCTGATCCCTCAAAGCAGACCCCCGCCTGGCGCCACACCGAACTCGCCTTTTGTAGTGTTAACAGTATTCACCATTTGAACCATGATGCAAACAAGGATATATCAAACTAACCATGTGCGGAAACGAACCCAATGAGAGTTGTTAAAAAGGAAATTAGTTTGGCTTACTTCTGAACATCGATGTTTGCGCCCATGATTCGATAGCCCCTGGACCTCGACCTGGTCTATGTAATCACGGGTAGCTTTGTTGAGCGCATTCACAATGTCCGCGTATTGCATCCACTGATTCACAAGAGCTAGCAGATTAGCGTTGTGGGACTGAACATATGATGTTGCTACTTCAAGATGGGTGGAACTCTGGTCCTGAAGAATCTTGTGAATACCATCCTTTTCATTGCTATCCGAAGGCATGCTGGGTGCATTGTTCAACTTGACACAAAATTCAACATCCAGCTTCGTCATTCTTATCTTAAGATATTCTGATATTCTACAACAGTGTCCTTCACACGTATGGAATCTAGTGTTTCTTTCATTTTTTCTATCATCAAGCGATTAGACTGCGCTGTCTGAACAAGTAAAAATATATATATGTTGGAAAACATGCGATGAATATTATTAGTGTTTATGTCTTATAATTCTTTTCATATTTGTCTTACTTGGTCACTCAAGAGAGCCTTTTTGTCATCCTCTTCGTTAGTGTCATCATCATCCATTTCAAAATAAAAAATAACATGCTCTTCACCACCATCACCCTCTGTTTATTTTTCCATGTTGAAAGGAGCATCCTCGCTGTACACACTTTCAGAGAGATCCTTGATCTGCAAAAATCGAGCAGTTTAACATATGCACGTATGAAGGGCCATTTTAAAAAGTTGCATGTACTAAATATATCCTTGAGTATGTACAGCAAACACACACATTTAGAATGTCAATATCTTGCTTCATTAGCCAGTCCAAATGCTTATTTGTCAGATGTTGCACCCGCGGGAAACCTTCACGTATGCCGAGTTTGTCAAGTTCCTCATCGCTTATCATATCAAGAAATATAACCTGTACGGAAGCATGTAAAAATGTATGTAAGTTGAACAATTTTTTCAAGTAAAAACCACTTAAACATGAATGACTTAAAAATTACTTACCACTAGGAGAAGTGGGCAGCCAACCAACCAGCTTGATTCCTCCAAAAGGACCTCTGAGATGTTTTTCACCAAATAATCGACAATAAAGTCTGACCAGTTCCGGTCCTCGGCCTTTCTAAGCATAGTTTTTAACCTTCTTCTACATTTAGTGAAGAGTTGGGGGCCAAGAGGCTAGAAAATATCGCATACTTATAGATTTTGTAGCTGGCCTTTCTCGATTTTGTAGATGTTTTCATCTTCCTTAGATAGTCCTACAACACCATTTTAGACTTTTTATCATTCTTTCTTGGACTCTCCGAGCCTATATCTTTGCTTTTGTGACTTTTTCTTCCACCGTGGAAAGGATCTATTGGAACTGTTCTTCCTTTGTTCCGTAGCAAAAATAACTTTGGTACAGCCTTCTTCAAGTCAATTACTACCTTCTTATCATCCTTCCCCGAGTGTTAATGCTTTTGCAACAGGGTCTAATTTTAGAGTTGACTTCATCCCTACTTTAAGGGAGCTACGAAATTCGGTTTGCGTCATAGCACTTATCTGTTCATGAGTCATTTGTTTGTAAAGTTCATGTTACAACTCTGGGTTGGCCTCTGAATCTGACGGTGGTTAGTGTAGCAGAAATATCTTCCGCATCTTGCTCACTTTGTGTGGTCATCCCTTGGTCAATCGAGCACCTCCCGTGAGACAACCACACAAAGTGAGCAAAATGCAGAAGATCTTTCTGCTACACTAACCACCGCCAGATTCAGAGGCAACCCCAGAGTTGTACATGAACTGTACAAATAAATGACTCCTGAACAGATAAGTGCTATGATGGAAATCGAATTTCGTGTCTCCCTCAAAGTAGTGATGAAGTCAACTTTAAAGTAGACCCTGCTGCAAAAACACTAACACTGGGGAAAGGATGATAAGAAGGTAGTAATTGACTCAAAAAAGGATGTACCAAAGGTATTTTTGCTACGAAATAAAGGGGAAATAGTTCCAGTAGATCCTTTCACTGGTGGAAGAAAAAGTCGCAAGAGCCAAGATATAGGATCGGAGAGTCCGAGGAAAAATGGTAAAAAGTCAAAAATGGTGCTGCAGTACTACCTAAGGAAGATGAAAACATGTACAAACTCGAGGAAGGCCAGCTACAGAATCTATAAGTCTGCGATATTTACTAGCCTCTTGGCCCCAACTCTTCATTAAATGTAGAACGAAGGTTCAAAAATATGCTAAGAAAGGCTGAGGATTGGAACTGGTCAGACTTTATTGTCTATTATTTGATGAACATCGTCTCAAAGGTTCTTTCGGGGGAATCAAGCTGGTTGGTTGGCTGCCCACTTCTCCTAGTGGTAAGTAATTTTGAAGTCATTCATGTTTACGTGGTTTTTTAAATGAAAATTTTGTTCAACTTACATACATTTTTACATGTCTCCGTATAGGTTATATTTCTTGATATGATAAGAGATGAAGAACTTGACAAACTCAGCATATGAGAAGGTTTCCTGCGGGTGAAGCATCTGACAGATAAGCATTTGGATTGGCTAATGAAGCAAGATTTTGACGGTCTAAATGTGAGTGTTTACTATGCATACTCAAGCATATACTTAGTACATGCAGCTTGTTAAAATGGCCCATTCATACGTGCATATGTTTAAATGCTCTTTTTTTGCAGATCAAGGATCTCTCTAAAAGTGTATAGCGAGGATGCTCCTTTCAACATGAAAAAAAAAACAGATGGTGATAGTTGTGAAGAGCATGTTATTTTTTATGTTGAAATGAATGATGATGACAGTAGCGAAGAGGATGACAAAGAGGCTCTCTTGAGTGACCAAGTAAGACAAATATGAAAAGCATTATAAGACATAAATACTAGTAATATTCATCGCATGATTTCCAACATGTATATTTTTTACTTGTTCAGGCAGCTCAATCTAATCGCTTGATGATAGAAAAACTAAAAGAACACTATATTCCATACCTGTGAAGGACACTGTTGTAGAAGATCTTAAGACAAGAATGACCAAGCCGGATGTTGAATTTTGTGCCAAATTGAACAATGCACCCGGCATGCCTTCGGATAGCAATGAAAAGGATGGTATTCACAAGATTTTTCAGGACTGGAGTTCCACCTATCTTGAAGTAGAGACATCATATGTTCAGTCCGACAACGCTAATCTGCTGGCTCTTGTGAATCAGTGGATGCAATACACGGAGCATGTGATTGCGATCAACAAAGCTACCCGTGCTTACATAGAATAGGTCGAGGTCCATGGGTTATCAAAGCATGGGCGCAGACATCGGTGTTCAGAAGTAAGCCAAACTAATTTCCTTTTTAACAACTCTCATTGGGTTTGTTTCTGCACATGTTTAGTTTGGTATATCCTTGTTTGCATCATGGTTCAGATGGTGAATACTGTTAACACTACAAAAGGCGAGGTCGGTATGGCGCCAGGCGGGGGTCTGCCTCAAGGGATCAAGTGGGTCATCAACCTTAGCGTCGTCCTTAGCGTCGCCGTTAGCAACAAGTGGGCCATCAACCAGCCCAATGTCAGGGACGCCTTCCTCCACTGCGCTCTCGACGAGCTCATCTACAGCCAGCAGCCGGCCGGCTTCATTGACTCCTCCTGCCCTTGGGCCGTGTGCAAGCTCCACAAATCCTTGTACGGGCTCAAGCAGGCTCCCCTGGCGTGGTTTCAGCGGTTCACCACATTCTTGCTCTCTTTTGGCTTCACGACGTCCAAATGCGACTCCTCGCTCTTCATCCTATGACGTGGTGTCGCGGTGGCCTATCTCCTGTTGTACATCGACGACATCATCCTCACCGCTAGCTCCTCCACGCTACTACCTCCATCACTACCGCCCTCACTTCTGAGTTTTCCATGACAAACCTCGACGCTCTCCACCATTTCCTCGACATCAATGTCCACCGCAGCACCACCAGTCTATTTTTCTCGCAACAACAGTACACACTTGAGATACTCGACCGTGCCACCATGCTCAACTACAAACCCATTGCCACTTTCGTCAACACCAAAGCTAACCTATCCGCTACTAGTGGCAACCCCGCACCCGATCCATCGCTCTTTCGCAGCCTCACCGGCGCTCTGCGGTATCTAACACTGACGTGCCCAGGCATGGCCTATGCCGTACAGCAGGTCTACCTCGTCATGCACTCGCCACGTGCGCTGCACATCGCCCTCCTCAAGCGCATCTTGCACTATCTACGCGGCACCGCCCACCTCGGCCTTCATCTCCGCCCGTCGACCTCGTCGCAGCTCATTGCCTACACCGACGCTGATTGGGCGGGGTGTCCCGACACTCGTCGGTCGACGTTCGGCTTCAAAATGTTATTGTTTTAAGAACAAACACGATAAAATCTTTTGTGCTAAAATTACTGTACTTTGTTTCAAATATATACAAAAACATGAGATTATTCTTTTTATTTCTCAAACAAAATATAAAACAGCATAAAAATATTGTGTACCGGTGGAACACATGAAAGCTTATTACAAAAAAGTAAAAGGCAACTCAAAAAACAAAAATAAAAGTAAAAGGGGAATATAAATATGAAATAAATACAAATATTAGAAACTCCATAAGAAAAAACAAAATAGATAGAAGTCGAATATACAAATGAAAAGAAAAAAAATACATGAAACTAAAATGCAAGAATACTGGAAGATCAAACAACGGTATTTTATTGGGATTTTGTAAGGTAAGCTGGCTGGTTTTTCTCTGAAATTTAAGGTAGCTGATATTTTTGTGACATCAAACTAGTTATTTATGTTGCCTATGCCTCCTCCCCCAAAAAAGGCTAGATTTTCTTTATCTCCCTCCGGCGCCGCCCGCCGGTCCGTCTCGTCTCCGGTGGCCTTAGGGCCATGGCGGCGCGGTTGATCCCGGTCCGTGCCGACAGGAGGGCTCCGTCTTTAGACATTCCTTCGAGTTTTGTTAGTGTTTGTGTCCCACTCAGGAAAACAAGACGGTGGCGGCTCATTGAAGATGGATAAGGTTCTTCCCGTCTAGTTCCCGTCCCGGTGGTGCGTCTAGCATCGTCGGTGGGCGTGTGGAGGTGTGTCTCGGACACATCTTTTCTTGGTGGATTTGCTCGAATCTTATCATAGTTTGTCTACGTTCATGTGTCTTGAAGTTGGATCCTTCCGATCTACGCTACACTTCAATGGTGGTGGTTGCTGTTCTAGTGCACTGGTCCTATGAGGCCTTAGCACGATGACTTCCCGGTGTTGACGGCGGCGCATCTTTGGCTCGCTTCAATGCTTCTAGTCGTCGTTATGTGGTCTATGGATCTGGATGTAATTCTTATTATTTATAGTGTCGTTGTACTGCCAAATGATTAAAGATAAATAGATTGTGAGTTTTTCGGCCAAAAAACTAGTTAATTATGTTAATTGTGATTATCCATCTATAGTTAACTAACCTCACTACCAGTTTTTGTGAAACCGTTCTCACCTCTCAAACCCTAGAGAGGAGATTTTCTGGATGCACCGCGCCGCCATCTCTTGTCCGGTGGTAGGTCGCCACCTCCACTGCTGATATGGGAGTGCGGGGAAGCCCTAATCTACCATATGGATCTCTAGTATTCCAGTTGAACAGTACTAATCTCTAGTATTCCCCTCTTTGATGCTTTTACTAGGGCTGCGCGGCAGCGGGGTCGGTGTGGCGAATAAAGTTTCCTCGAGCCCCCCATCTCAACAATGTCGCCTGCGATGGTTCGATGGCTCGCTGTCGTAAATTATTGTTGACCTATCTATCTGGCTAGGTGAGGGTCTGTTGATTTTGCCGGCGTGGCAGTGACGGCTGCTTCCCTTTGCTGTTTGGCGTGGCAGTGACCATCTCGGCTCATAAAGCAGCGTTGCCGTAGATTTTTGTTCAGTACATGAAGAAGCAGCTATGTATCACGGTTCAACCTGTTCAGCTATTAACTTGAACTAGTCCGGGCATCAAAGAATATGGTGTACGATACGTATAGGCTTACCGTGCTGGCATGGCATGCACGTGATTTTGGATCGATCTTGCCATCCCACTTGAACTTGATCATCTGCTAATCACTTCTTCATGCACGGCTACTTGACCCAACGACTTGATCGATTACATGGGCGGAGTCGTCGTTTACTTCGACTCCAGCTCTTGCTTGCCATCGGCAGTGAAAACCACTTGCCCACGTCGTTAACCCGGCCGGCCTATCCTAGCCCACGGTTAAGCATCCAGCTAATTAACATGCATGCATGGTTATTTGACCGTAAGATAAAATGGTAATCATGCATGCAAGTAGCATAAACGGACACAGATGTAACTAGTCCAGGCATTCAGTGGTGGTGTGGGCTTAATTACCTACTCAGACAAGATGATCCTTGGTGCCGGCATGAACGTGGTTTGGATTTTTGCCATCTGCTAGTACAATACCCTCCAAATTCAACTACCGAAACTTCCAGGTTGCTGCCTCCTCTGCTCTAATGTCAACTATTCAAGCCTAGAGCTAGATGTGTTCATCAGTGGATGCTTGCATGCATGTGTTTTAGAACTGTTGACCCAACGTGGATGCGATCACGATTAGAAGTCAGTCATCTCTTTTACTTTTACCTGCACCAATTAAGGCACTAATTATTCTAAGCCTCCACCTACAGTTGAGACATGACTTCGTCAACAACTCCACCAACACCCCCAACATGCATGGCCGGAAGCACCACTATAAATATCCATTGATGTTTCGCTTAGAACTCACCTCATCTTGCAAGAGTACACACTTCCATAAAACACACACAATGGTAGGCACAAAGCTAGTAGCCCTCGGCTATGTTGTCCTCTTGAGCATTGGACTAGCCAATGCTGCAAGGGTGGTTAGATTCGGTAGTGGAAGCGCCACGGGAACTGGAGCAGGAGGAGGAGAGGGTGGGGGAACTGTGAGTGGTGGTGGCTCGGGTGCTGGGAGTGGAACTGGGTCTGGCGTGAGTTCTAGTAGTGGTAGCCATGCAAGCGGTGGAGGTGGAGGTGGCGGCGGAGGCGGTGGCCAAAATGGTGGAACTGGATATGGTAGCGGGTCCGGCTCTGGCTCCGGTTCCAGTCAATATAGTCAAGGATCTTCATATCCTTATGGTGGTGGCTATGGTGGATATACTAGCGCCGGCGGTGCCGGTGGCGGTGGTGGTGGAGGGCAAGCTAGTGGTTATCAAGGATCTAGTGGGTATGGGGCTGGTAGTGGCACTGGTTCTGGCTCAGCTACTGCTACTAACAATTGGTATAGACAAGGTAGTACAAATGCAGATGCTGGTGGAAACGGTGGTGGCAATGGCGGAGGAAGAAATGGTGGGCATGGTGCAGGCAAAGGTGCTGGATCTGGGTATGGCAATGCCTACCCCTAGTCCCTTCATGCGAGGAATCTAAAAAAATGGAGCCCAACCTACTGTACTGTGACTCTTTTTTCATTTATTTGTTATTATCTTACATATTATCAAATAAGGGCTTCATTGTTCTTGTGGAAAATGTACTAGTGTTTGTGATATATTCCAAGAATGTTACATGTCAATGTATCACTATATATATATGTATTAAGTTATATACCAATATTTTGGCCAAATGACTTGCAATGGAAACTCTTTGCACGTGTTATGGTTATGTAACATAAGTTGCTCACTTATGGTTAAATGCCGAAAATTATCATTTCAATCATACACGTCGTTTCACTAAAGGCGCCAGTCATGTAACATGTAAATCACATCCACCTCTTTCATTTTGCATAAACTTCTCTCGCTAGGTAGTGCCTCTACGGAGTTCCAAGGCTATGAACCCCCATTGTGAAACCACACCCCAATATATTGCACATCCTCGGTCATCCACACATTGCCTTGAGTGAGTGGTGATCATCACAAGCCCTACTATGTCGCACCTATCATGACTTTTCGCCATGAAGTCATGAATGGTGGGAAGGTGCACGGTCTAATTTCTTATATTTATATTTTCATTACATTTTCATTTTTGTTGCATGATCCACTTGTTTGATTAGTAAGTTATCTTTAGAACTTCATTTCCATTGATCACAATGGCAGAAATTGTTATTCCAATGTTGTTCTTTCAATGTTGACATATCTTTTTAAGTATGGTTCTCCAAAGTTCCTTTCTTTAGGGGTCAAAAATCTTACTTATTTTGTGAAGTCATGGACTGATTTTTTTTAAAGCTTGTCAAATTTTTGATAGTTGTGGTTGTTCTTAGAGTTTCTGAAATTCTGAAATTTCATTTCATTTCAAGATGAATATTGTTCTCTAGTCTCCAATAGTTTTTGTTGAACTGTCTAGGAGCTCAACATAATTTTTCAACAAAGCTAGTATTTTGTCTGAACAAGGGGTTTCATTAATTGATAATACTGCATATACAGTCCTTTGAAAGGAGCTAAAAATAGCAGATGGTACGTCTAGGATCCAGATGGATCAGTTTGCACTCCTAGCAGCTACCTGCGCCAAAGAGTGAGCACCCTTATTTTCTCCCTATGGTGTATAGAACATTCCACAACAACGATATCATCCCCAAGACCTCCTTGTAATTGTGACATAGCAATGATATTAATGAGTGACAAGCTGTCCGACTCAATGATCGAACTTGTCAAATTTTTGATAGTTGTGGTTGTTCTTAGAGTTTTTGAAATTGTGAAATTTCATTTCATTTCAAGATGAATATTGTTCTCCAGTCTCCAATAGTTTTTGTTGAACTGTCTAGGAGCTCAACATAATTTTTCAACAAAGCTAGTATTTTGTCTGAACAAGGGGTTTCATTAATTGATAATACAACATATACAATCCTTTGAAAGGAGCTAAAAATAGCATATGGTACATCTAGGATCCAGATGGATCAGTTTGCACTCCTAGCAGCTACCCGCGCCAAAGAGTGAGCACCCTTATTTTCTCCTTGTAATTGTGACATAGCAATGATATTAATGAGTGACAAGCTGTCCGACTCAATGATCGAAAACATAATAGCTCGTTCCTGGAAAAGTTTAATGCCCCCCTCCACACACTCTAATCCATCCACTTCGTCAGGATCATGACATCACCGACTAGTTACCGCAGCCGCCATTAGCACTCCTTCCCCTGGAGTTCCTCCCAACTTCTCGGAAGGCTGTGGAGCACGAAAACAGGCCAAAGCTTGCAACAATACTTAGTTTAGTCCAACCCGGTGGCAGGGGAGACCACCTAGCAGGTCCCTTCGCCGATCGAGCCATCCATCATTTGGCACTCATATTCATCTAATTTTGTTGGTAAAACTAGAAAGTGTCTATTTAAAGAAATCTGGATGTGGGCTTCTAAATTCTCATACTAAAAATAACTTCACTCATTGTTACCTAGTGATGACGGAGTCACTCGCTGGGGTGTACATGGAAAATAAAGGCAATGCTATGAAAGATGGACGTGAGGTCATTTAAGGTGACTTGGAACAATGGAAAAATGGATTTTCTTATCTCTTGGAGGACTAGCGTTAGAAATAAATGAGATATTATATGAATCCGTTGAAAATTAACCAAATGAAAACTCGTCTCAAATATTCAAAATTCTCGAGCCATCACCGATCAAATCCCATGAGATCTGTCGGAGACACACCTCCACACGTCCTCCAATGACGCTAGACGCACCGCCGGGCCGGGGGCTGCGTGAGGAGAACCTTCCTCCTTTTTAGGGAGCCGCTGCTACCTCACGTGCTTGAGCGGGTCAAAAAGCCTACACAAATGAAAAAATACACCTAAACCGACCAGGAGCCCTCTGACGCGGCAAGTCGCCTCCAGGACATGAGGCATAATGGTAGCGCCACCGCCGGAGGCGGGGAAACCCCGGTCACTTGGGAGTCGCTTCTAGGGATGAGAGGAAACAGTTTTGGCCTTGCTTGAGATGATGACCCATCTTGTTAACTAACATCATGAGATGTTCTTCCGAAACCATACCCCACTCTCCAAACCCTAGAGAGGAGATTTTCTGGAGGCACCGTGCTAGCACCTCTCATCTGGTGGGTAGGTCGTCACCCCTCCTCTTCCAGAACCGGCATGGGAGTGCGGGGAAGCCCTGATCTACCATATGAATATCTAGTTTGGTGGTTTCTTCTCCGGGCCAATAGTTCGTTAGGAGTGTGGACTTGGCGACTGCTCGTCCATCATCAACAACTACTGGTTATCTCTGGTGATGGAGAGGCAAGAACGGCGATGCTCCATCGTCCCGTTCAGGAGGTGAAAGACGACCGGACCCTAGGGAGGCTCATGTTCATTTATTTTATTTTACATGGTAGTATGTACCACTTGGTTTGGTGGCGGAGGCAAGATTTTCAAATTGGATGTGCATGGCTAAAAAAGATGGTATTCTACTAATTAATTATAACATTAATTAGGAGATTTGAACTATTGTTTAGAAACTAATGAGTTTACAAATATACACCCATGTCCTTGTCAGGCTCTGCCTATGGCTGGTCAATAGATGTGAGGCATTATTATTTTTAGAGAGAAAAAGTTGAGTATGTTACTTTCGCTGTTCAGATCATAAAGCAATTATGTATCATGGTTCACCGAAACCCATCTAGGGTTAGGTTGCCTCCATGATCTCGCCGCCGCCACCAAATCACCGTCTGGCAAAGTCCAGGCGGGGGGGGGGGGGGAGGCTAGTGGCGGCGGGGCATCCCTCCATCGTGGCTCTGGGTGTGGGTGCAACGGTTCTCGTGGGCGGTGTTGGCCCGTGGTGGTTCCTATGTGGTGGTGGTGCCCTCGCGGCTCAGGAAGTGTTTGTGCCGATGGGTTTGTAGGCCAGAGATGCTTGCGAGTCTTCCCGCATTCATTCGACGGCATGGGGGTGCGGAGCAAGATTTTCTCCGGGCGAAAGTTGATGGCGCGGTGTGTACGGACGTCGCTCTCCTCCTGGGGGTCATAATGGAGCTCTTCTACCTCCTTAGCTCTCGGGTCACATCGTCGGGTCAAGGCCTAGACCTTGCGGTGGAAGGTCAGACGACGGCGTCCTTCTCACGTCGCTTCCCCTCCTGAGGATGTCGTCTTGAAGTTTGTGTAACCCTGGGTGCTTTGCCGGGACTAGACTTGCACAACTTCGTGGCCAATGTGGAACGGCGTGGCATCTACCACATCACTAGTGTAGAAACCCCTTATAGAATTTTGCTATTAGCAGCGTGTAGCTGGACCTGAACGCGACATCAATTTTTTCAAACTACCACCAGCGTCCGTGTTTGTGACAAACATCACCGATATTTTAGAACTAGCGCCTGCTTTGCCCTAGAACACAGCTAGTGAGGTGCACCATCCATGGATGCCATCCAAAACTACTAGCAGCGTTTGAGGGCTGCCGAACTTTGCTAGTTTTACGCAATCCGGTAGCGTGCATTTCAGGCTTGAATTAGATAGGTTAATGTAAATTGATGCATACTATAAATCTGCTATACAAATGTCCGATGATCGTCCTATTCGAAACTATCATAAAGAAAATGTTGTGTTTTCAATATCCAATAAAAATTAGGTATTTCTCAATTGTTTTGTTCATCAAGACTTAAATACACAGTAAAAATTGTGTTCATACAAATTGGAAGGCAAAAGACCAAGAGTTCTGCTTAAAATGTTAAAATGCATAAATTTTACCAACAACGTTCGCTGTGGGCAAACACGGCTACTGTGCTAGCTAGCAGCGTGTATTTACAGCCAAACGCTGCCAATGTAAATATTGTATGATGTTATCTTCAAATTTCAAAGATATCCCTAATATATCTATAATTTGATATGTGAATGTAAAATGGTGCATATATTCACACTTATGTAGTCAAATATAATGGTGCTATACCATCTCTCTCTCTCTCTCTCTCTCTCTCTCTCTCTCTCTCAAACCGGAAACTTTGGCTCCCCCTTCAAAATTACCTTCGAATCTCGACCCCGTAGATATCCCTTCGGTTTGTAGGGGATATATCATAACTTACGTGCAACTCTTTGAAAAGAAAAAGGAAAAAGGAAAAAAGAAAAAGAAAAATGTATTACGATTCATAAACTGTAGATCTAGAGCATGTCGACGAGCAGAACACCACTCTGATCAAAATTAACCAACCCATCCTAGACCCATCCAAATCTAGCTAGTCAGTTTTTCATAAGCCTACCCGCAAAAAAAAATGGTGTATAAGCTTGCGGCACTGACATGAACGTGCATGGTTAGATCGATCTTACCATCCACTTGAACATGATCATGCACGGCTACTTAACCCAGCGACTTGATTACAAGGTCGGAGTCGACGTTTACTTAAACGGACACAGATGTAATTAGTCCAGGCATTCAGTGGTGGTGTAGGCTTAATTACCTTGACAAGATGATCCTTGCTGCCGGCATGAACGTGGTTCGGATTTTTTCCATCTTCCAGTACAACACCCTCAAAATTCAACTACCGAAACTTCCAGGTTACTACCTCCTCTTCTCTGATGTCAACTATTCAAGCCTGGAGCTAGATGTGTTCATCAGTGGATGCTTGCATGCATGTGTTTTAGAACTGTTGACCCAACGTTGATGCGATCACGATTAGAAGTCATCCACCATCGTTTACTTTTACCTGCACCAATTAAGGCACTAATTATTCTAAGCCTCCACCTAGAGTTGATGCATGACTTCGTCAACAACTCCACCCACACCCCCAACATGCATGGCCGGAAGCACCACTATAAATATCCATTGATTTCGCTTAGAACTCACCTCATCTTGCAAAAGTAAACACTTCCATAAAAGACACACAATGGTAGGCACAAAGCTAGTAGCCGTCGCCTATGTTGTCCTCTTGAGCATTGGACTGGCCAATGCTGCAAGGGTGGTTAGATTCGGCAGTGGAAGCGCCACGGGAACGGGAGTGGGAGGAGGAGAGGGTGGGGGAACTGTGAGTGGTGGTGGCTCAGGTGCTGGGAGTGAAACTGGGTCTGGCGTGAGTTCTAGTAGTGGTAGCCATGCAAGCGGTGGAGGTGGAGGTGGCGGCGGAGGCGGTGCCCAAAATGGTGGAACTGGATATGGTAGCGGGTCCGGCTCTGGCTCCGGTTCCAGTCAATATAGTCAAGGATCTTCATATCCTTATGGTGGTGGCTATGGTGGATATACTAGCGCTGGTGGTGCCGGTGGTGGAGGGAAAGCTAGTGGTTATCAAGGATCTAGTGGATATGGGGCTGGTAGTGGCACTGGTTCTAGCTCAGCTACAACTACTAACAATTGGTATAGACAAGGTAGTACGAATGCAGATGCTGGTGGAAACGGTGGTGGCAATGGCGGAGGAAGAAATGGTGGGAGTGGTGCAGGCAAACACTAGCAGAAAAGGGGGCAACGGTTCAGGCCAGAAAAGGCATTAATCCCGGTTTCGAGCGGCGAGGGCGTCGGAAAGGCATTACTCCCGGTTCAAATGGGACCTTTAGTCCAGGTTCGTGGCACGAACCGGTACTACAGGGTGCGATGCCCATTAGTACCGGATCATGGCACGAACCGATACTAAAGGTCTAACCTTTAGTACCGGTTCGTGCCACGAACCGGTACTAATGGGGTTGAGACCTTTAGTACCGGTTCGTGCTACGAACCGGTACTAATGGTGCAATTCTCAAACTCCCCCCCCCCCCTTGGACCGCCTTTTCAGTTTTAGAAAAAACAAAAGAAAATGATGGAAATGTCAATAAAATAAAATAAAATAAGTTTCCCATGTGATATGTGGTCTAGTTGTTGGGAAAATTTACAAATATGAATTTCGACTTTATTTACAAAATCTCTCTGGAATTTGTAAAAATGGGCATAACTTTTGCATACGAACTCGGATTAAAAAGTTTTTTATATGAAAAATCATCTACTCAAAAAGTTACATCCGATGGAAACGGCCTTCGGCCGGTTTGCAAATTTGTAGAATCCTCAAATTCCAAAAGGAAAAAAAGTTATGCTCAAATTTCAGTTTTTTTTTAAAATTTTCATTAAATTTGGTCAAACTATGGTCAAACTACTTATTCAAGAAGTATTGGTGTTACTAAATAATTATTCAAGAATATTAGTGTTATTAAATAATTATTTCAGTTTTTTTGAATTTTGGTCAAATCTGGTCAAACTGTGGTCAAACAATGGTCAAACTACTTATTCAAGAAATATTAGTGTTACTAAATAATTATTGTTTTTTAAAACAATAGTTTCAAACTCAAACAGTGAAATGTGTGACTTCATGCTCAAGCTAAACTCCTGAGGGTTAATAGGATTAACATCTTACAATTGTCAGGAAAACAACGAGTGCAGACTTGGAAACGAGGGAGAATAGAACTTGGAAGTTAAGCATGCTCAGGCTGGGGGAGTGGGAGGATGGGTGACCGTCCGGGAAGTTAGATGATTTGGAATGATGAGGGGTGATTAGAGATTAAATTGAGCAGTGATGAGGGGTGATTAGAGATTAGAGGTTAAAATAATTCAGAAATTTGAAAATAAAAAATTTCAAAAAAAAATTCAAAAAAATATCAGAAAATTTCCTTTAGTACCGGTTGGTGTTACCAATCGGGAATAAAGGTGGACCTCCAGGCAGCGGCCACGTGGAGGGCCTTTAGTCCCGGTTTTGGTTCGAACCGGGACTAAAGGGTCGTTACTGCTGGATCTGGGTATGGCAATGCCAACCCCTAGTTCTCTTCATGTGAGGAATCTAAAAAAATGGAGCCCAACCTACTGTACCATGTCAAATTGATAGCTTTGACTCTTTTTCATTTATTTGTTATTATCTTATATATCATCGAATAAGGTCTTCATTGTTCTAGTGAAAAATGTACTAATGTTTGTGATATATTCTGAGAATGTAAAATGTCAATGTATCACTATTTGCATGTATTAAGTTATATACCATCGTTTTGGCCAACTGACTTGCAATGGAAACCCTTTGCGTGTCTTATGGTTATGTAACATAAGTTGCTCACTTATGGTTGAGCAGCGAAAATTATCATTTCAATGATACATGTCGCTTCACGAACAGCGTCAATCATGTAACACGTAACTCACATCCACCACTTTTGTTTTGCATTAACTTCTCTCGCTTGGTAGTGCTTCTAGGGAGTTCCAAGGCTACGAACCCCCATCGTGAAACCACACCCCAATATCCTTCACATCATCGGTCACCCACACATTGCCTTGAGAGAGTGGTGATCATCACGAGCCGTACTAGGTCGCACCTATCATGACTTTGTGGCATGAATTCATGAATGGTGGGAAGGTGCATGGTCTAATTCTCTTATATTTACATTTATATTATACTTTCATTTTTTGTATGATCCACTTGTTAGATTAGAAAGTTGGCTTTACAACTTTGGAACTTCATTTACATTGATCACAATGGCAGAAATTGTTATTCCAATGTTGTGCTTTCAATTTTTTTTGAATGTTGACATATCTTTTAAAGTTATGGTTGTCCAAAGTTCCTTTCTTTTGGGGTCAAAGTCGTTACTTCTTTTTATGAAGTCGTGTATTATTTTTTCTTCGAAAGCTTGTACGGTCTCTGACAATTGTGGTTGTTCTTATACTTTGCGATATTTGATTTCCACTCAAGATGCAAAGTTTGTTCTCCAGTCTCCAATAGTTTTTGTTGAAATGTCTAGGAACTCAGAATAATTTTTCTACAAAGCCATTTTTTTCCAAAACAGGGGGTTTCATTAATTGATAATAATGTATTTACAATCCAGGAGCTAAAATGCATCTAGGCTCCAGATGGATTTTTTTGCACTCCTAGAGCAGCTACCTGCGCGAGAGCACGAGCAACCTTATTTACTCCCTGTGGTGTATGATAGAACCTGCCATCCCGAAAAAACTATATCATCCTCCAGCCTTCCTTGTACTGGTACATCGCAACAATCTGTTCTCTCCTCCATCACTCAGGGTATTGATGAGTGACATGCTACCAGAACTGATGACCGAAGACATAGTAGCTTGTTCCGGGAAAAGTTTAATACCCTCCGTACCACTTCCTCAGGAGTATGATACCACCCACTAGGTACGGAGCTGCCATTAGCACTTGCCCCCTGCAGTTCCTTGCAACTGCCACGAAGCCTTCGAGCATGAGGACGTGTCAAAGCTTGCATCAATACTTACTTTGGCCAAACCCGGTGGTGGGGGAGATCACCTAGCAGGTCCCTTACCCGTTGCAGGCATCCATCATTTGGTACACATAATCATCTAATTTTGTTGGTAAAGCCAGAAAATGCCTATTAAAGAAAAAATGCTTGAGAAATTTCCAGCCTATTCATATTCAATCATGCCAATACAAAGAACACCAGAGGTAATAAAATTATAACTAGGTCAGTGGACTACCTAGAGACAACTACAAGCACTGGAGCAAGCCGAAGGCGGGCCGTCGTCATCGCCCCTCCCTCGCTGGAGCCGGGCAAACCTTGTTGTAGTAGAGCAGCAACCATCACTGATGAAGAAAGTCCTAGATTGGAAGGATCAAAATCTGTAGACACAATAAACACGAATGAAGACCAGATCCAAATAGATCCACCAAAGACCGTCACCGACTGAATCCCGCGAGATCTGGAGGAGATGCATCTCCACACGCCCTCTGATGACGCTAGATGCACCATCGAGACAGGGATATAATGTGGGAGGAATTATTTCTAGTGAGGGACATCGCCACGGCCACACAACCTCAACCAAGACGTTGAACCAAACAAGAACGAGAACGGGGTCCTTCCTGTCGGCGAGGGGCCGAGGTCCTCCTCACCTCCATGGTCCAAAGGCCTTCGAAGATGGGGCAGACTGGTGGCGGCGCCGACGGGAGGATGACGAAAGTGTGAGATCTTTTCTTGTGGAGGAGAAAAGAGAAGGTTTACTATTTAAAGAAATCTAGATGCGGGCTTCTAAATTCTGATACTAAAAATCTTCATTCATTGTTACGCAATGATGACAGAGTCACTCGCTGGGATGCACAAGGAAAATAAAGGCAATGATATGAAAGATGGAGGTAAGGCTAGTTAAGGCGACCTTGCAAGAAAACGGGAGAGCATATGCTCCACCCACCACATAAAGGTTACCCCGGTGCAATTAATGATGTCCAGTGTATAGGAGACGTGTCAACTAGCAAAAATGCACATACGAAGCTTAATTAACAAGAAATGAGAGATATATTATATCTTAATATATAGAAGTAATATGTATAGTGTATTAATGCAATATTATAAAACATACAACTTCAGATACATTGAGTCTGCCCTAAGCAAATGGTGAAATGGGTGTTGTACGTGTGTTGATCTCCTTCATCGTTATCACAGAGACGTTGCTGCAATTGGCAATATCAGCAAAAAATCCATTCCCGCAGAGCTATGAAATACATGGTTTCTTTGCTGAGAAATGTTAATTGTAGTCAATTGCATTGCATTACATTGCTCACCATGTGTCCAACCAAATTATCCCGATCGAGTAATGGCTACATGATGTATCTCTTTATTGCCTACGTGATATATCCATGTCTACAAGCACTAATTAAGGCGCTAATTATTTTATGGCCCCACTCCAACTTTGCTAAGGCTAGTTAGGCTACTTCCAATGCATTGGTGCTTACATGAGGTGCTAAGCATTTTTAAAGCCCCCAATACATAGGTGTTTAACTTGTGATGCTAACCATCCTTCATTTAATGATTTTGCAACTAAAGTTCTTCATGTATTAATGGGATTCTTTCATTTAAGTGTTTTGCCTAGATTGTTGCGCTTGGCATTATTTCTTTCTGGGGTCACCATACTCATCTCTCTCCTCTTAATTACCTTGCCACATCAGATTTTTTGCCAATATGGCAGCCTTAGCACCTGTATAAGGTGGAGAATTTGGAGGGGCCTTATAGTGGGAAGTAACTTAGACTAGTGTCATGCATATGCCACTAGACTATGTTACTACCTTTTTAGTGCAAAGTAACATAGAAGTAGTATTATAGATGATTGCATTTATTAGTTTGTAGAATCATTTATTCTTGAGAAGCGCTATGTTACAGTAACATATTATGTCACTCTAAACACCTCTCTTCTCATTAACTACTTGCCACATAAGCAATTTTGCATTGGGGTGTGTTATGTTACTAGTTAAGTTACTCCCACTTGAGTCTAGTCATAGCGGGAGTAACTTAGATGGTAACATAACACGTCCTAAGACAAATTTGCTTATGTGGCATGGAGTTAATGAGGAGAGAGAAGTTTGTGGTAACATAATATGTTATTGTAACATAACACCCTCCGAGATAAAATGAGTCTATATCTCAATTAATGAAGGCTTGCATGTTAATGTCCATATATTACTACCTATTATGAAGGTAGTAACATAGACTAGTAACATATGCATGTTAGTAGTCTAACTTACTCCCAACTAACCAGCCTAACAAGTCCATACCACCAATGTATTCATGGTCGGAAGCACTCTCCAAACCAATAGCGGAGCAGATGGCATACTGTCAAAGATTCTTAATTATAATCAATGGATGCCTGCTGCATGCAGTGGCAAGTAAGCGCTCAAGTCCATTCAATTACATCGGCGGAGTCATCGTTTACTTTGATTCCAGGTTTTGCTTGCCATCGGGCAGACAATAGCGACCACTTGTTAACCCGGCCCAAGAGGATCGGTCGACCGGTCGAGCAAGTTGCCTGCTCATGAGAGAATCAACGCTTATCCAAGCCCACTTGATCGTCCAGCATCCCGATAATCAGTTCTTCATGCATGCATGGTTACTTGACCATAGGATAAGCACAACCAAGTAGCTACGCCTATGCGCAGTTTTTTGGATTTTTGCCATGTGTGAGATTAACGTAAGATAGACACTACGAGTAGAGATCCATGGTGCTGGCACGCAAAACATGGTTTGGAATTTTTTCCGTCTGGTATGGTGCCCACGGATATACATGCGGAAGTCAACTACTGGAGTTAGTTGTGTTCATCACTGGATGCTTGCATGTGTGTGCGGAACTGAACATATGCCAATGGAAGCGAGCATCCAAAGGAAATATTGCACACGGTAATATCTCCAGTCTTCATCGCTTATATGGTGTGTATCTAAGTCTTCAAGCATCAATTAATGCGCTGAATATTTAAGCCTCCACTTGACATTGTCAACAACTCCCACCCCACCAGTATGGTCGCAAGCACTATAAATATGCATACAATGTTTCACTTAGAACCCATCTCATCTTGTAAGAGTACACTTCGATAGAAGACACACACACAATGGTAGGCACAAAATTACTAGCTCTTGGTTTTGTTGTCCTGTTGAGCATTGGATTGGCCAATGCTGCAAGGGTGGCTAGGTACTCCAGTGCCTCTGGAGTAGGAACGGGAGGAGGAGAGGGTGGGGGGTCTCAGGGTGGTGCTGGCTCTGGTTCTGGGAGTGGAACTGGGTCAGGCGTGAGCTCTAGTAGTGGTACACATGCAAACGGTGGAGGAGGAGGCGGAGGTGGTGGTGGTAGCCAATATGGTGGAACTGGATCTGGTAGCGGGAGTGGCTCGGGCTCTGGTTCTAGTCAATATAGTCAAGGATCTTCCTATCCTTATGGTGGTAGCTATGGTGGATATACTAGTGCTGGTGGTACCGGTGGCGGCGGTGGTGGAGGGCAAGCTAGTGGTTATCATGGATCTAGTGCATATGGGGCTGGTAGTGGCACTGGTTCTGGCTCAGCTACTGCTAATAATAATTGGTATGGACAGGGTAGTACAAATGCATATGCTGGTGGAAATGGTGTTGGCAATGGCGGTGGAACAAATGGTGGAAGTGGTGGAGGCGGAGGTGCTGGATCTGGGTATGGCGATGCGTACCCCTAGTTTCCTTTACGTGAGGAATCTAAAAGTATGGAGCCCAAGCTGGTGTGTCAAATAGATGTCTTCAAACTTTTTCATTTATTTGTTATCGTCTTACATATTATCAAATAAGGGCTTAATAGTTATGGTAAACAATGTTGTAGTGTTTGTGATATATACCAAGAATGTAACATGTCAATGTATCACTATGTACATATGTATCAAGTAATCAGTGTTTGTGCCAATTGACCTGCAATGAGAACTATGTGTATCATATGGGTAAGTAACAAAAGGTGCTCTTTTATAGTTAACTACTAACAATCATAAATTTAGTTATCCACCTTTAAGGAGTTTCGAGGTTCTGAATCACTATCTCAAAACCACACCACTATATCCATCACATCCACGCTCGCGGACACTCTCATACATTCCCTCAGTGGGGCCATGGTCCTTGCAAGCGCTACAAGGCTGCCACCATCATGTCTTGGTGCCCTGAAATTCCATTAATTCATGGAAACCGTCGAGGGTGTCCTTCACAACCGCTGGCCATGAATGGCTGGGAAGTCCACGATCCTATTATCATCATTATTCCTTTTATTTCTTTTCCATTTTTTGCCGGCTCCAGTTGTTAGATTAGAAAGTTAGCTTTAGAACTTTGAAAGTTCATTTTCATCGATCATTATGGTAGAAATTGCTACTCCAAAGTTTTGCTAGAATTTTTTCGGCATTTTCACAAATTTTTTATTGTCATTGGTGTGCTCAGATTTCTGGAAGTTCCTTTTGTGTGGTGAAATCCATTACTTGTGGGCTTTTATTTTTTTGATAGTTTGTTAGACACTTAGACCTTTGATAGTTGTGGTTATTCTTAGACTTTTTGAAATTCGTTGTTATTTAAAGATGAAGTGGGTTCGCCGAACTCTAATCTGTTCAAATTATCCTAAAGCTCATCCTAATTTTTAGCAATGGTTGTTTCATTGGTAATTTGAAATGTGAAGCTTAATTGGCATTAAAAGAGATGTATATTGTATCTTAATCTGGATATATCGGCTCTCATGGCGCAGAGAATGCATATTTTCTTTTATTTCTCTCACAACCAATACATGTTAAATTGATGTTCCCTTTATATTAGATAAAGCAAGTTAAGATACATCCATGGGTATATATAAGTCAATGTTGATTATGAAAGCTTCAAAGGTCGCCTCTCTGTTGTCAATTGGTTGAGCTGCTTTCATCAGTGGATGCTTGCATGTGTGTTGAACCGTTGACCAAACATATATGGATGTGATTAACCAGGGTCATCATTTACTCTTATCAAACGAATGGCCAATCCTATCATTAATACTTATTACTAGCTAGTGAATACTGATACATATCCAACATATCTATAATTTATGAAGTATTCATGCTATTATATTATCCATCTTAGATGTTTTATATGCATTTATATGCTATTTTGTATGATTTTTGGGACTAACCTATTAACCTAGAGCCCGGTGCCAACTTCTGTTTTTTTTCCTTGTTTTTGAGTTTTACAGAAAAGGAATACCAAATGGAGTCCAATTGACGTGCCAATTTTTGTTGATTTTTTATGGACCAAAAGAAGCCCCTGGAGCAAAAGAGTTGGGCCAGAAGAGTCCTGGGTTGTCCACGAGGGTGGGGGCGCGCCCACCCCCCTGGGCATGGACCCCTACCTCGTGGACGACTCGGAGACCCCCCTGACGTGAAACCAACGCCAAAAATTCATATAAATACAGAAACCCCTAGAAAATAACCTAGATCGGGAGTTCTGCCGCTGCAAGCCTCTGTAGCCACCAAAAACCAATCGGGACCCTGTTCCGACACCCTGCCGGAGGGAGGAACCCTCACCGGTGGCCATCTTCATCATCCTAGCGCTCTCCATGACGAGGAGGGAGTAGTTCACCCTCGGGACTGAGGGTATGTACCAGTAGCTATGTGTTTGATCTCTCTCTCTCTCTCTCTCTCTCTCTCGTGTTCTTGAGGTGATACAATCTTGATGTATCGCGAGCTTTGCTATTATAGTTGGATCCTATGATGTTTCTCCCCCTCTATTCTCTGGTAATGGATTGAGTTTTCCCTTTGAAGTTACCTTATTGGATTGAGTCTTTAATGATTTGAGAACACTTGATGTATGTCTTTCGTGGGATAACCGTGGTGACAATGGGTTATTCTACTGATTCACTTGATGTATGTTTTGGTGATCAACTTGCGGGTTCCGCCCATGAACCTATGCATAGGGGTTGGCACACGTTTTCGTCTTGACTCTCCGGTAGAAACTTTGGGGCACTCTTTGAAGTACTTTTGTGTTGGTTGAATAGACGAATCTGAGATTGTGTGATGCATATCGTATAATCATACCCACGGGTACTTGAGGTGACATTAGAGTATCTAGGTGACATTAGGGTTTTGGTTGATGTGTGTCTTAAGGTGTTATTTTACTACGAACTCTAGGGCTGTTTGTGACACTTATAGAAATAGCCCAATGGATTGATCAGAAAGAATAACTTTGAGGTGGTTTCGTACCCTACCATACTATCTTCGTTTGTTCTCCGCTATTAGTGACTTTGGAGTGACTCTTTGTTGCATGTTTAGGGATAGTTATATGATCCAATTATGTTATTATTGTTGAGAGAACTTGCACTAGTGAAAGTATGAACCCTAGGCCTTGTTTCCTAGCATTGCAATACCGTTTACGCTCACTTTTATCATTAGTTACCTTGCTGTTTTTATATTTTCAGATTACAAAAACCTATATCTACCATCTATATTGCACTTGTATCACCATCTCTTCGCCGAACTAGTGCACCTATACAATTTACCATTGTATTGGGTGTGTTGGGGACACAAGAAACTCTTTGTTATTTGATTGCACGGTTGCTTGAGAGAGACCATCTTCATCCTACGCCTCCCACGGATTGATAAACCTTAGGTCATCCACTTGAGAGAAATTTTCTACTGTCCTACAAACCTCTGCACTTGGAGGCCCAACAACGTCTACAAGAAGAAGGTTGTGTAGTTGACATCAAGTACTCCCTCCGTCCCAAAATAAGTGACTCAAGTTCATAGTAAGACCATGTTTATTTGGGCTTTTACTTCTGGTTTTGCAGCTTTTCCATTTTGGCCAAAAAGTCATAAAAGCTCCTAAATAGGTGCTTTTGGAGATTTTTGGGCTTTTGATGAATCAATGTAACAATATTGAGCTCCAAAAGCCATAAAAGCTCCAAAAGCACATATTTAGGAGCTTCTATGGCTTTTTGGGCAAAGTGAAAAAGCTGTAAAAGCAAAAGCAAAAGCCCAAACAAACAGGGCCTAAAACTGGTACAAAGTTGAGTCACTTAATTTTGGACAGAGGAAGTATTTTCTAAGTTATTATTTCTTGTGATTTTATTGGTTGTGTTCTATCCGAATAGCCAATAGTGAAAGTATTATTTTTTGCAAGGGAGCCATTATTGAAAATGATCCTATACTCATCCTAACATGTATTTCCACTCCTCACTTTGATGAATTGGTTATATATGTTAGTTATCATTTTTAATGTACTTCATTAGGGATTCTTACAAGATATCCAGAGTGAATTATATGGACAATTTCGTCAGGATTTATATATTTTACACAGTGTATATATATGCTCCCTCCATCCGGAAGTACTTGTCGGAGAAATGGATAAAAATGGGTGTATAACTAAAATACGTCTAGGTATACTCATCTCTGACAAGTATTTTTGGACGGAGGGACTACTATTTTTATAGGTACAAAGAGTACATTACAAGAAATAGGAGAGTCGTGATGTTTTAGAGTATACTCATACTGGCGCATCTTAGAATAGTTAATTAGTGAAATGTATTGAGAATAATAAAGAAGTATAATAAATTCATGGGAAAAGATTCCGATCACCCGACATATCCCACGCTAAACGTCCACCGCCTCCCCTATGCGCCACGTGCCTATGTGAGTCTGCACCACCGCTTTTATCTTTCCTTCTTATCTCCAACGAACAGAACCCATCCACATCTCCTTCCCCAACCTCTTCTCTTACCTCCAGTACATCAAACCAAATGGCATTGCTCCGCCACCCGTGACCTTCCTCTTCTCCTCCCTCCTCCTTTCTCTCTTTCCTCTGCGAGGCATGCCGCCGCCGGAGCACCGTTGTCGCCATCCTGGAGGAGCACCGGTGTGGACAGGCATGGCTGATGCTTCCTCAAGGTCAGTTACAAACACCAGTGCCGCGTGCAGCAGCAGTTCCCGCAACAACGGCGCTGTTGCAATGGCGGCTGGATGCGGTGAAGTTTTCTGCAATATAGTCTTTGTTGAATAGAATTGCAACAAGGAGTTTGTTGCAGAAATACGAAGAAGAGGTCAGAGATGCTACTGTAAATTTTGCAATAAGGGTGTTTTGCAAGAATACAAAGAAGTAGCTGGAGATATTGCAAGGCTTTGCAACTTAGATCTTGTTGCAGGAATTAGGTTTGCAACAAGAGTCTTGTTGCACAAAAAAGGAGAACAAATTTTGCAATTGAGATCTTGTTACAGGAATGAGGTTTGCAACAAAGGGCATGTTGCAGAAAATAGAAAAGAGGAACGAAATAGAAAAGAGGAACGGACGGCTCACGCCATACAAATAGACAGCTTGCAAGGTGACGGATCTTTTTAAAAGATCCGCCGACGGGTATGCAAAGGGTATGCCCCCCAAAATCACATTAGCTTCTCACCTTTTGACTTGCACTCTTGACGATAGTTTTTCGTATACCCGTCCCCCCCCCCTCCTCTGAAAAGCGACATAACTGACACATGCAGATTCTACTTATTTTTATTCTGTCATATCCTAGATAAATAAATTAAACCGAAGCATGCATGACATTTTACTGTGAAAACTTGGAAACTTGTAGTTGCCATTAACTCAAGACGGTTGATTGATGTTCAGGGTCGAATTAAAAGCTGGTTGGTATCCTTCTTACATGCACATGCTAATTTTCTTCATGCTTTACAGTTTACTCTCATACATTGGTCGTGTGCAATCAATCATCCATCTCAAGTAGAAAAAGACACCCTGCAACAAAAAGAGAATAGAGTTTGAGATCAAGATACTTTTCGCCAGTTTCAGATCTTAGAAATACTGTAATATAATAATCAAAGAATTTTTTTATTGGTGCAAACAAATCTTTTTTTTAGAGTATGCAAATTGCGTACCATAACTTTATAGAAGAAGAGAAAATTTCTACAAGAAAACTACCACTCGATGCGAACAACGAGCGTAGCACAACTCCACAATTGGCTAGCCCACAAACAGCCCGCACGACAACACAACTACAACACAACAAAGCCTACCCAAACCGAGAGCCTCGCCGCGTCTCCACCGACGCCAGTCACCTCCGAAGAATAGCAGCTCCCGCCAAGCTTCTCTTGTCAATGCACCATCCCCCCATAAAGCCTAGAGTGGCAGGAGGATGACGGGACTCGATCCGACCCAAGGAAGGCACCGTCTTGGCATCACCGGCGACAATCGTACATTGCTCCAAGGCAGAACGACCAAGGCAACGGCGAACACCGGAGGAGCTCAACATAGGATCATCAAGTCTCCTGGCACAATGTTCCCAACAGAGGGACGACGTCAAAGACGCCGTCATCGTGTCGATCGAGAAGAATCAAGGCTTTCGCCCGGAGACAGCTGCCAACCCCAAGCAGGCGAGGAGAATGGCAACACACTCGACAGTGCCTCCAGGGAGGGGAACGGCACCCACGGGTACCATCGCCGCCTGCCCGGTCAGAACCGGACAGGATTTTCATCCATAATGCCACGAATTAGCACACCTCCAACGTATGGGCAGCACTGACCCAGATGCCTCGCATCGCCATCACCACAGCAAATTGTTGTCGAAGCCGCCTCCGACCACTCCGGCGCCAACTCGTCTGAGGCATCACCGCTTGCCCCTCTCGCAGAGACGGCCGACCGCCCGCTGCATGCCATATGAAAATACACACAAATGCTATCGGAGAGGGGGTATATCGACCCCCCTCATGTATCCACATACATACATATATACTTGCATATATGTAAATTTTTTGCATATATAAAGTTTTTCTAAAATCTAACTTTTGCATATATGAACATATATACACAGAGAACATATGCATATATACACATTTTTATAATAATGCAAAAAATAAGAGAAAAGGGCGCCGGCGGCCGGACCGAAGGCGGCGGCGTGTGGTCGGGGCAACGGCGACGGGGTTGGGGAAGGCGCGACGGCGACGGTGACGGCGACGGGGTCGGGGAAGGGGCTGGC
Source organism: Aegilops umbellulata (assembly GCA_032464435.1). Taxonomy (NCBI): domain Eukaryota; kingdom Viridiplantae; phylum Streptophyta; class Magnoliopsida; order Poales; family Poaceae; genus Aegilops; species Aegilops umbellulata. Next base: position 530,716,767 of record CP136056.1, on the reverse strand, counting down.
GCGCGCGGCGACGGCCACGGGGTCGGGGAAGGGGCGGCGACGGCGACGGGGTCGGGGAACGGGCGACGCACGCGGCGACGGCGACGGGGTCGGGGAAGGGGCGGCGCGCGCGGCGACGGCGACGGGGTTAGGGAACGGGTGGCGCGCGCGGCGACGGCCACGGGGTCGGGGCAGGAGCGGCGCGCGCGGCGACGACGATGATGTCGGGGCCGGCAGGGGCGGCAGGCGCGGCGATGGTGTCGGGGCAGTGGCTCGGCAGCGGCGACGGCGAGGTGGACCAGCCTGACGGCGTCGGGGCAGGGCTCGGCGGCGACGGCGACGAGGAGCAGAAGGCGTCGGGGCGAGAAGAAACAGATGGATTTGGTCGAAAAGGCTTATTTTCAGCAGCCCAAAGGGCGGGAAGCAGCGGCCTTTGGTCCCGGTTGTTGCCACCAACCGGGTCTAAAGGTGGCCATTGGTCCCGGTTTGCGCCACGAACCGGTACCAATGCCCCCCTTTAGTCCCGGTTGGTGGCACCAACCGGGACCAAAGGCCTTGTGCTGCCCCGCGCCAAAACTTTAGTCCCACCTCGCTAGCTGAGAGAGCTCGAGAGTGGTTTATAAGCGCTGCTGCGCCCACCCTCTCGAGCTCCTCTCGACTGCAGGCTTTCGGGCCTAATTATTACTGCAATGCCTGTGGGCCTGCTGGGCTGCTGCGGGCCTGAATCCTGGCCCATGGTGGTTGGGTTTCTAGTCGTATTCAGGCCGTGGTGGCCCAGTAGGTGGCATTTTTTTTTGCTATTTTTTTCATTTCTACTTAGAACTAAATACTTATAGTTTTGTAGTGATTTCTTTTTTATTTTATGTCACAAAAATTATAAACTTTCTGTTAGCGCAATTAGTTTTAAAATTAGAATAGTTTAAATTTGATTTTTTTTAAAATTTGTGTGAATCACTAGTTTATGAATAACTTTACAATAAAAATTGATTTGTTAGTCATTGTTTTTTCTGCTATTTAATATTACTGTGTTTTATCATTATAGTCAGTTTGGTAATTTTAGTTAGTCATAACAAATATTATAGGCATTTTTTCACTTTGAGAGGAGCTCAACAACGCAGAGAGGGACAGGCTTTTGTTTTTGTTTTGCTTTCTGTATTATTTATTTTCTTTTGTTCTTTGCTTTATTTTTTTATTCTTTTTGCTTTTAGGTCAGCAAAATTATAAACTTTCTGTTAGTGCCATTAGTTTTAGAAAAATTATAAACTCAAATTTGAATTCTTTGAAATTTGTGTGAATCACAAGTTTGTGATTAACTTTAATAAAAAAAATTAACATAGATGCACCTACTCGTCTGTTTTCAAATGAATTCTAAAATACTTGGCATAACATACTCGTCTGTTACAAATTTGGCATGGTATCATCATAATAGTTGCGGGAGAAATTCTTCACTTTTTCTTCGCTTGTGTCATTTGCTTATTGCGCCGTAACCATGGATAATCTTCAGCGTTTATCAGGATGCTTGGGTCAGCCTTGACATTGAAGGGATGAATTTCATGAAACCTTTCATAATCTTCAGACATGTCTGTCTTGCCATCCACTCCCAGGATATGCCTTTTTCCTGAAAGAACTATGTGGCGCTTTGGCTCATCGTATGATGTATCGGTTTCCTTATCTTTTCTTTTTCTCGGTCTGGTAGACATGTCCTTCACATAGATAACCTGTGCCACATCATTGGCTAGGACGAACGGTTCATCAGTGTACCCAAGATTTTTCAGATCCACTGTTGTCATTCCGTACTGTGGGTCTACATGTACCCCGCCTCCTGACAGATTGACCCATTTGCACTTAAACAAAGGGACCTTAAAATCTTGTCCGTAGTCAAGTTCCCATATGTCCACTATGTAACCATAATATGTGTCCTTTCCCTTCTCGGTTGTTGCATCAAAGCGGACACCGCTGTTTTGGTTGGTGCTCTTCTGATCTTGGTCAATCGTGTAAAATGTATTCCCATTTATCTCGTATCCTTTGTAAATCAATACAGTCAAAGATGGTCCCCTGGACAACAAGTACAACTCATCACAAACAGTGTTGTCACCTCTGAGACGTGCTTCCAACCAACTGCTGAAAGTCCTGATGTGTTCACATGTAATCCAGTCGTCGCACTGCTCCGGGTGTTTGGAGCGCAGACTGTTCTTGTGTTCATCGACATACGGGGTCACCAAGGTAGAGTTCTGTAGAACCGTGTAGTGTGCTTGAGACCAAGAATGCCCGTCCCTGCATATTATTGAGTCTGCTCCTAGCGTGCCTTTACCAGTCAGTCTCCCCTCATACCGCGATTTAGGGAGACCTATCTTTTTAAGGCCAGGAATGAAGTCAACACAAAACCCGATGACATCCTTTGTTTGATGGCCCACTGGTCCTGGTTCGTGGCATGAACCGGGACTGAATGGGAGCCTTTGGTCCCGGTTCATGCCACGAACCGGGACCAATGGTGGTGGGCCAGGAGCCAGGCACATTGGTCCCGGTTCGTCCCACCAACCGGGACCAAAAGGTCCCGGTTCGTCCCGGTTCGTCCCACCAATCGTACTCTTCTTCTTCGTCGTCTTCCATCATAATACCTATTTCTCCGTGCCTCGTCCAAACATTATAGTGTGGCATGACACCCTTGTAAAGCAGGTGGGTGTGAAGGATTTTCCGGTCAGAGTAAGCCTTCGTATTCCCACAATCAGGGCATGGACAACACATAAAACCATTCTGCTTGTTTACCCCAGCCGCATCGAGAAATTCATGCACGCCCTTAATGTACTCGGAGGTGTGTCTGTCACCGTACATCCATTGCCGGTTCATCTGCGTGCATTATATATAATTAAGTGTCCAAATTAATAGAAGTTCATCATGACATGCATTAAAAGCAAAGTACATACATAGTTCTCATCTAACAACATATAGCTCTCCAGAGCATCTAATTAATTAAACCATACATTGAAACTATGTAAAACATTTTAATGCGAAAACAAAGGCGATCATAATCGCAACCAAGGTAACAATTGATCCAACGGCATAATGATACCAAGCCTCGGTATGAATGGCATATTTTCTAATCTTTGTAATCTTCAAGCGCATTGCATCCATCTTGATCTTGTGATCATCGACGACATCCACAACATGCAACTCCAATATCATCTTCTCCTCCTCAATTTTTTTTATTTTTTCGTTCAACAAATTGTTTTCTTCTTCAACTAAATTTAACCTCTCGACAATAGGGTCGGTTGGAATTTCCGGTTCACATACATCCTAGACAAATAAAATCTATGTCACGTTGGTCCGCATAATTTTCATAAACAATAAATGAACCAATAGTTATAAAGATTAATGTATATACCACATCCGAATCATAGACAGGACGAGGGCCGACGGGGAAGGATACCAAAACCATCGCACTATATAAGATGCAATAATAAAAGTAAGAAAATGATACAAGTATATATCTAAACATACAAATAAGAATATTTTTCCTTTCAGAAAGAAGATAAGAACAAGAGGCTCACCACGGTGGTGTCGGTGATGAGATCGGCCCGGGTGATCGACGGCGGTGAAGACGGGGGTGGGGCGTGACGGACCGCTAAATCTAGACAAATCTCGAGGAAAATGGAGCTTTGAGGTCGAGCTTCGAGAGGAGAAAGCTTAACTAGTGTGGCTCGGGCATTTCATCGAACACCTCATGTGCATAGGAGGTGAGCTAGAGCACCACAAACACCTCCCCTCGCCGGCCCAGGAAAACAGAGCACTGGAGTGCTCTGCTCGCGGGCGAGGGTATATATAGGCAGCACTATTGGTCCTGGTTCGTCGCATGAACCGGGACTAAAGGGGAGCCTTTGGTTCCGGTTCAAGCCACCAACCGGGACCAATGGTGGTGGGCCAGGAGCCAGGCCCATTGGTCCCGGTTCGTCCCACCAACCGGGACCAAAAGGTCCAGACGAACCGGGACCAATGGCCCACGTGGCCGGGCCGGCCCCCTGGGCTCACGAACCGGGACCAATGCCCCCATTGGTCCTGGTTCTAGACTGAACCGGGACTAATGGCCTGCCCCGGGCTGAACCGTTGCCCCTTTTTCTACTAGTGGTAGAGTGTAGTGTTGTTCTACACCTAATAGGGTTGCTGTTTATTATTTTTCTTTGATCTTCGGATCTTCATCATGTTATGCTTCCGTTGCTTCCTGCTTAATCTGAATCAAGCCAGCAATTTGCTGGATCTTTCAAAAAAAATATACTAAGCTCAGAGTGATCACAGTCACTTACACACCAAGTGCCGGGGGTGCAAGCTAAAACTTGAATCACTGGCTCAAAACACCCATATCGTACCTAGCATGGGAAACTACCACTGGTAGAAAAAGGGGCTTCCATACGCCGCCATTAGTCCCCAACAGAACCGAACCGCGACCAAAGGGCTCTTTAGTCGCGGTTCGGGAGAAGGCCCGCGACCAACTACCTGGGCCCCCACGTTCGGTCGATAGCTGGCCGACGGGAGGGTCTTTAGTCCCGGTTGGCCAGGCCAACCGGGACTAAAGGTCCCCGAAGGCCTTTAGTCCCGGTTGGCCAGGCCAACCAGGACTAAAGGCCCATCCAGCTAGCGGACGGGAGGGCTTTAGTCCCGGTTGGCCTGGCCAACCGCGACTAAAGGCCCATCCCTATATATACTCAGCTCACTCCACTTCACTCAGCTCATCACACTTCACAATTTTCAGAAAGTGGTGGTGGGGTGGTGATGGTTTGCTTTTGGTTTCTCCTATGCACACAAGGTGTTTGATGAAATGCCCGAGAGCCTGAAACAAGCCACACTTGAGCTTTCTCATTTATTTTTCCTCCGCGATCGCGGTTAGCAACTCGAACCTTTCATGTGTCATTGATAAAATACGCATGTGTGTAGTTCATTGTTTAATTAGTATTATTTCTAGCTACTTAGTTTAACAAATGCATGATGGTTAATTATATACTTTATATAATAATAATGCAGATGAATCGGCAATGGATGTACGGTTCCCGACTCTCCGGCGAGTTCACTACGGGTTTGAAAGATTTCCTCGTAGTGGCAAATGCGAACAGGCAGCAAGGTTTTATTATCTGTCCATGTGCTGTCTGTAAGAATGATAAGGGTTACTCCTCGCCAAGACGAGTTCACATGGACCTGCTTATGCATGGTTTCATGCCAAGCTATTATTGTTGGACCAAGCATGGAGAAAGAGGGGTCAGAATGGAAGACGATGAAGAAGGGGATGATATCGATGACAACTATCGTGATCATTTTGGTGATACTTTCATGGAGGATGATGCTGAAGGTGGGGAAGGGTTAGGTGAAGGTGAAGAAGAGGCACATGATGAGCCCGCTGATGATCTTGGTCGGACCATTGCTGATGCACGGAGACGCTGCGAAACTGATAAGGAGAGGGAGAATTTGGATCGCATGTTAGAGGATCACAAAAAGTCGTTGTATCCAGGATGCGATAATAGTCTGAAAAAGCTAGGCTGCACACTGGATTTGCTAAAATGGAAGGCACAGGAAGGTGTAGGTGACTCATCATTTGAAAATTTGCTGAAAATGTTGAAGAATATGTTGCCGAAGAATAACGAGTTGCCCGCCAGTACGTACGAAGCAAAGAAGGTTGTCTGCCCTCTAGGTTTAGAGGTTCAGAAGATACATGCATGCATTAATGACTGCATCCTCTACCGCGGTGAATACGAGAATTTGAATGAATGCCCTGTATGCACTGCATTGCGATAAGATCAGAGGCGATGACCCTGGTGACGATGTTGAGGGCGAGAAACCCAGGAAGAGGGTTCCCGCCAAGGTGATGTGGTATGCTCCTATAATACCACGGTTGAAACGTCTGTTCATGAACAAAAAGAATGCCAAGTTGTTGCGATGGCACAAAGAGGACCGTAAGTCCGACGGGCAGTCGAGACACACCGCTGATGGAACGCAATGGAGAAAGATCGACAGAGTTTTCAAAGATTTTGCAGCTGACGCAAGGAACTTAAGATTTGGTCTAAATACTGATGGCATTAATCCTTTTGGCGAGCAGAGCTCCAGCCATAGCACCTGGCCCGTGACTCTATGCATCTACAACCTTCCTCCTTGGTTGTGCATGAAGCGGAAGTTCATTATGATGCCAATTCTCATCCAAGGCCCTAAGCAACCCGGTAACGACATCGATGTGTACCTAAGGCCATTAGTTGAAGAACTTTTACAGTTGTGGGCGAAACCTGGTGTACGTGTCTGGGATGAGCACAAAGGAGAGGAATTTGATCTACGAGCGTTGCTTTTTGAAACCATCAACGATTGGCCTGCTCTCAGTAACCTTTCGGGACAGACAAATAAGGGATACAATGCATGCACGCACTGCTTACATGAGACTGAAAGTGTACGTTTGGTTAATTGTAAGAAGAACGTGTACCTGGGTCATCGTCGATTTCTTCCCCGAAATCATAACGTAAGAAAGAAAGGCAAGCATTTCAACGGGAAGGCAGATCACCGGCCGAAGCCTGCGGAACGTACTGGTGCTGAGATATTTGATATGGTCAACGATTTGAAAGTCATCTTTGGAAAGGGTCCTGGCGGACAATCAGTTCCGCGGGGAGTTGACGGGCACGCACCCATGTGGAAGAAGAAATCTATATTTTGGGAGCTAGAATATTGGAAAGTCCTAGAGGTCCGCTCTGCAATCGACGTGATGCATGTTACGAAGAATGTTTGCGTGAACCTGCTAAGCTTCTTGGGCGTGTATGGGAAGACAAATGATACAAAGGAAGCACGGCAGGACCAGCAACTTTTGAAAGACCCAGATGACCGGCATCCGGAATGGTTTCAAGGTCGTGCCAGCTACGCTCTTACCAAAGAAGAGAAGGTCATTTTTTTTGAATGCCTGAGCAGTATGAAGGTCCCGTCTGGCTTCTCGTCGAATATAAAGGGAATAATAAACATGCCGGAGAAAAAGTTCCAAAACCTGAAGTCTCACGACTGCCACGTGATTATGACGCAATTGCTTCCGATTGCTTTGAGGGGGCTCCTACCGGAAAATGTTCGAGTAGCCATTGTGAAGCTATGTGCATTCCTCAATGCAATCTCTCAGAAGGTAATCAATCCAGAAGATCTACCACGGTTACAGAACGATGTGGTCCAATGCCTTGTCAGTTTCGAGTTGGTGTTCCCACCATCCTTCTTCGATATTATGACGCACCTCCTGGTCCACCTAGTCGAAGAGATTTCCATTCTCGGTCCTGTATTTCTACACAATATGTTCCCCTTTGAGAGGTTCATGGGAGTATTAAAGAAATATGTTCGTAACCGTGCTAGGCCAGAAGGAAGCATCGTCAAGGGCTATGGAAATGAGGAGGTAATTGAGTTCTGTATTGACTATGTTCCTGACCTTAAACCGATTGGTATTCCTCAATCGCGGCACGAGGGGAGACTAAGTGGAAAAGGCAAGATCGGAAGGGATACCACGATATGTATGGACGGTCATTCTATGACTGAAGCACACCACACAGTCCTGCAAAATTCCAGCTTGGTGGCTCCGTACTTCGAGCAATACAAGAATATTTTACGCTCGGACAACCCGGGGAAGCCTGAATCCTGGATTAGAAAGGCCCACATGGAGACTTTCGGCAGTTGGTTGCGAAAACATTTCATGAATGACAATGATGTTGGAGATCAGCTGTACATGTTGGCCAAGAAACCATCTTCGACTATAACGACTTTTCACGGGTACGAGATAAATGGGAATACATTTTACACCATCGCCCAAGATAAAAAGAGCACCAACCAAAACAGTGGTGTCCGCTTTGATGCAGTAACCGAGAATGGGCAAAAGGTCACATATTATGGTTACATAGAGGAGATATGGGAACTTGACTATGGACCCTCCTTTAAGGTCCCTTTGTTCCGGTGCAAATGGTTCAAGCTACCAGGAGGTGGGGTAAAGGTGGACGAGCAATACGGAATGACAATGGTGGATTTCAACAATCTTGGTTACCTTGACGAACCATTCGTCCTTGCCAAAGATGTCGCTCAGGTTTTTTATTTGAAGGACATGAGTAGCAAACCGAGGAAACGGAAAGATAAGAAAACGATCAGTACATCATGCGATGATCCAAAGCGCCACATTGTTCTTTCAGGGAAAAGAAACATCGTGGGAGTGGAGGACAAGACAGACATGTCAGAAGATTATAATATGTTTGGTGAAATTCCGCCCTTCAAAGTGAACACTGACCCAAGCATTAAGTTAAATGATGAGGATGCTCCATGGATACGGCACAATCGTAAGCAAGCAGGGACGTCCAAGGGAAGAATTGATGTGTAATAATGTATAATTGTACCAAACTTTGTATTTGGTCGATGAACTGAATGATGTATCAAACCTTTTGTCAAACCTTCAAGGGATTTTAAGATTTTTTTGATATATAATTGTATTTTTAAGATTTTAAAATGAATTAGTTTTATTTTTCTGATTTTTTTGATATATAATTATATTTTTAAGATTTTAAAATGAATTAGTTTTATTTTTCTGATTTTTTTGATATATAATTGTATTTTTAAGATTTTAAAATGAATTAGTTTTATTTTTCTGATTTTTTTGATATATAATTGTATTTTTAAGATTTTAAAATGAATTAGTTTTATTTTTCTGATTTTTTGATATATAATTGTATTTTTAAGATTTTAAAATGAATTAGTTTTATTTTTCTGATTTTTTTGATATATAATTGTATTTCTAAGATTTTAAAATGAATTAGTTTTATTTTTCTGATTTTTTTGATATATAATTGTATTTTTAAGATTTTAAAATGAATTAGTTTTATTTTTCTGATTTTTTTGATATATAATTGTTCTTTTAAGATTTTAAAATGAATTAGTTTTATTTTTCTGATTTTTTTGATATATAATTGTATTTTTAAGATTTTAAAATGAATTAGTTTTATTTTTCTGATTTTTTTGATATATAATTGTATTTCTAAGATTTTAAAATGAATTAGTTTTATTTTTCTGATTTTTTTGATATATAATTGTATTTTTAAGATTTTAAAATGAATTAGTTTTATTTTTCTGATTTTTTTGATATATAATTGTACTTTTAAGATTTTAAAACTAAAAATATGCCACCACGGACCTTTAGTCCCGGTTGGGGAGGCGGACCGGGACTAAAGGGTGCCCTTTAGTCCCGGTCCGCCTCCCCAACCGGGACTAAAGGCTCAGTCTGCGCGGGAACGAAAACACCTTTAGTCCCGGTTGGGGAGGCGCACCGGGACTAAAGGGTACCTTTAGTCCCGGTCCGCCTCCCCAACCGGGACTAAAGGTCCTACTACATATAAGCAGTTCGCCTCCCATTCTCCTCATTCTCTCTCTCGATCGACGCCGAAGCGCCGCCCGACGCCGACGCCCCGCCTCGCCGTCGCCGCGCCGTCCCCGCGTCCCCGCGCCGTCCCCGCGTCCCCGCGCCGTCCCCGCGTCCCCGCGCCGCCGTGAGCTCCTCCTCCTCCCTTCCCCCTCTGTCGTCGGCGCCGTCGTCGCCCCGCCTCGCCGTCGCCTCGCCGTCGCCGCCCCGACGCCGACGCCCCGCCTCGCCGTCGCCGTCGCTGCATGCCCTGTTCGCTGCCGCTGCCTCTGCCGGCCCCCTGCATCCCCACCTCGCCGTCGAAGAAAATAAAGCAAATAAAGAAATAAAGAAAATAAAGAAAAATAAAGCAAAGAAAAAGAAATAAAGAAATAAAGCAAATAAAGCAAATAAAGAAATAAAGAAGAAGAAAGGAAGAAGAAAGGAAGAAGAAGAAAGAAAGAAAAATGAAAAAGGAAAGAAGAAGAAAGAAAGAATAGAAAGGAATAAGAAGAAAAGGAAGAAGAAGAAAGAAAGAAAAAAGAAAAAGGAAGAAGAAAGAAAGAAGAAGAAAGAAAGAAGAAGAAAGAAAGAAAAAAGAAAAAGGAAGAAGAAGAAAGAGGAAGAAGAAAGGAAAGAAGAAGAAAGGAAAGAAGAAAGAAAGAAGAAGAAAGGAAGAAGAAGAAAGAAAGAAGAAGAAAGGAAAAAGGAAGAAGAAGAAAGGAAGAAGAAGAAAGAGGAAGAAGAAAGGAAGAAGAAGAAAAAAAGATTTTTTACTTAAAAAATCTTATTTTTTAATTCCTCCTCCTCTATGTCCCCTTAATCTTATTTTTTAATTCCTTTACACTTAGAGAATTTTTACTACATGCAGGAGTGACATATGGCGGACGACAGAACCGAGCCGCTTAGGGATCCGGAGGCTGAACGTTATTTAATGGGCATCATCAACAACGAGATTCCTTATGTGCCGGGCTCAGAAGATGAGCAACAAGAGGATGATGTAGTCTCTTCTTATCTGAACCTTGCCGGTGACGATGATCAAGAAGGTGAAGGAACGGACATTGTCGACGGAGGTCAACCGTCAACAACCGACGATCTCCAATTGCAAGTAGCAACAACCACCTCCGGCGAGGTATTTATATACATTGAGAGCCTCTCGTGATACAAACTTACTGAAATGTGAATACATATGTATTAACGCGCGCGACTCTCTTTCTTTTTTTAGCCCTCCGGATCCGGATCGAGTACGACAAAGCATCGTGGCAAATCCAAGGCGATGAGAACAGGAGAAACATATGCCATTGAGTCTGTCAGTGAAACCGGCAAGCCCCTACAGCACACCTCAAAGTTTGTCAACCAATGCGGAGTCGTTGTTAGAGACAACGTCTCGATCACCGTCCAGGAATGGAATGAGCCAAAGAAGGCACATCTTGGTTTCAGTTTTGTCGACAAGAGAACGAAAAAGGATTGCTGGAGAAAGCTTATGGAACATTTCATTCTACCTCCGGAATACAACAAAGTCGATGAATTCGGTAACGAGGTTCCGGGTGGACGTCAGAGGAGGAGGCTAGTTAAAGAGTTCGCTCTTCAGAAGATGGCCGATGCATTCCGGAACTTCAAGAAAAATTTAACCCGTGACTATGTCAACAAGGGCAAGACTCCGGATTTCAATGGACAACATGAGAAACTGAAAGATGATTGGCCAGAATTTGTGAGGCAAAAGCAATCGGACCACTTCAAGGAAATATCGAAAAAAAATAAGGATAATGCGGGTAATAAAAAGTACCATCATGTTATGGGGCCAGGAGGATACCGCATTGCGGACCCTAGGTGGCAGAAGATGGAGGAGGACCTGAGGGTGCGAGGAATCCCTCTAGGTACAGAGGGATGGGACCCAAGGGCCAAAAGCTGGTGGTACGGGCATGGGGGGTCGCTAGACCCGGAGACAGGGGAGTGTGTTCACCGGCATCGACACTTTGCTCCGACCCAAGCCCTTATTGACGCAATGACCCAAGCTCAAGCGGGCTTGATCAAGTTCAACAGAGAGAAAGACGCACTGACTTTAGCCCTCGGGAATGATGAACACGGAGGACGTGTACGAGGCAAAGGCAAAGTTCCGTGGAAAGTAGGGTTTTCCCAGGACAATGACCCGTACGGTTACAGAAGCCGTAAGAGAAAGACGGACCGGGATGCAGATCTTATGACGAAGTTTGCATCGGAACTCCATGAGTTGAAGCAGACCGTGCATGTACTAATGAAAGAAAAATCGGCTGCAGGGCCGCATGAAGATCATGAAGCGGATCGCGAAAGCCAGCAGCGGAGAAGCAGCGTGGCTTCCACGGATGCCCCGCCTTGTGCTAGTGCACCGATGATCGAGATTCGTGCACCGGAGCCTCACTACCCCGTGGATGATGTAAAGGAGATGAAAGACTGTGATCTGCATTATCCCGTGGGGAACATTTCCATGAAGGTAGCTAGCGGCAGTGCTTTACCCTGTACACCTGGAGCACTCCACCACAACAACCCCATTGCATATGGCTATGCTCGTGTCACGGTGGAAGACATAGTCCAAGGGTTTGAGGACCTCGAGATTGACAAACCTACACCCGAAGGGGAGAGAAGACTTGGAGATGTCAAGCGCCAGTACATTCTATGGAAAAAGAAGTACATAGTGTTTCCAGGCGAGGCGCCAAGGCCAGCAAGTCCACCCCCCTCCGATGGTGGTGGTGGTGGTGGTGGCGGTGGTGGCGGTGGTGGTGGTCGTGGTGGTTCACCTACACCTCCTTCACGCCATTCGACGCCGTCCCCCGATCCACAACATCCGGCGGGTACGACGCCCCCCAATCCTCCTCTGGCGGGTACGACACCCCCCAATCCACCTCCGGCGGGTAAGCAGACGCCCCCCAATCCACCTCCGGCGAAGAAGCAGAAGCAGGCGGACAGCAAGGAAACCCGCTCCTGGACTATTAACCCGGACCCTTATGTACCTAAGACCACAAGGGTACCGGAGCCATCACTGAAGCCTCTCCTCCCAAGGCCTGGGGAACTTAGTGAAGCTGACCTCACATTGGCCGCGGCTGCTGATTATGAGAAATGGAAGGCGGATATGATGGCCAAAAAACAGCCTGAGCCCAAGCAAGTATTCACTGAGAAGCAAAAGAAGTGGGCTAAGGATTTTTTGACGACACCGTCCCAAGCCGAGCTGAATATGCCTGACGACTATGGACATGAACTTCGTAAGCAAGCAAAAATGTTGAAGGAGGAAGAAAGTCGTAAAAAAAGCGGGAAACAAGTTGACCAGCTCGGGATGCAGAAGAAACAATCGATCCCCCCGCTCATAGTGAAAGCCGGTCCGGAAGAGGACCCCGAGATCATAGCAGCTGCGGCAGCACTTGGATTGACTATAGCGGGTGCCATGCAACAAGCGTCCGAGATGGGTTTGACTCTTCGTGCCTGCTTAGACCTTGAGGATGCGCCTGTAGGTGAGATAGCATTCCAATATGTGCGGAAGGGGCCTCTCGTCGAGCCTGAGCAGGAAAATAGTCTACCACAACAAATGCGAAATCTGCTACGTTGGTACAAGCAATTCATATCATGGGCCGACAAAGAATATGTTTATGCGGATGTTACAGAACAGCATCACACCAAACGGTACTCTGTAGAAATTCATATGAGTGAATTGTTCCAGCTGTTCAATCTGCGCGCCCTCGACAAATCTATGCTGAGTTGCTACGTTCTGTAAGTGATTTATTTCTACCTCATCTCGTTCTTCATTATTGCCTGCACTATATATATATATTGTCCTAACTATATTGTTTGGTACGCTATTATGCAGAATGAAGATTTGGGAATGCAAAATAAGAAACATCCATGATGTTGGGTTCATTGACCCACATATCGTTAATGGACATGTGTTAAAACATCACCCCAATGACGTGGAGAAAGACCTGTACAACTTTCTTACAAAGCATCAACTCAAAAGTCATATTCTATTTCCTTACCATTTTGGGTGAGTGTTTTCTCTCTTGTGCCCATTCTCTTTTGTTTACTCCATGCATGGTATGTCTAATCGATGAGTTATGCATGACTGTGCATGTAACGTGTCCGCAGGTTCCACTGGATTCTGCTAAATATTGAACTTCACACCTCCACAGTTCTAATCAGCGACTCTAAGGATTCGGATCCAAAGCATTGGGCCGACATGAGAAAAATGCTGAAAAAGTAATTATTTTCAATCATTTGAGCTCTATATCGATCGGTCTCTTTCGTTCATTTCCTAATATCAACTAACTAATATAACTCTCTTATTCATTTGATTTTCTTTGCCCTGTAGGGTTTGGAGACGGTTTTCAGAAGAAATTGTCGGTGAATTCAAACATGAGCTAGATTTCAGAAAGTTAGTTAATGTGGATCAGCAGCCACCGGCGACCGATCTATGTGGATACTATGTTTGTGAGAACATCCGGAGAGAAACCACTGAGCGGAAGGAATCAGCTAGCGTGCGGAACGCGAGGGATAACTTGCGGAGGAGGCTTAGTCCAGAAGCTCGCTTCCGACCAATTCAAGAAGAATTAGCAGGATTTTTAATGAGGGAAGTCATCGATCCTAAAGGACAACACTATACCGAGGACGTAGAAATTTATATGCATACCCGAGATTGAAACTTGTTCGAAGTTGTATATGGTCATCCATCGTAATTGTGTATGGAAACTTGTTCAGAGTTGTATATATATATTATATATTCCTCTTGAATTCTTCTTGTTTGAAATTTCATATGCATGTATATATATAGTAGCGTAGAATATGTGTACTGAAACTTCATCAAAAATAAAATAAAACACAAAATAAAATATAAAACAAATAAAACAATACAAATTAAAAAGAAACCAGGTTTAGGGGGGCTAAAACCCTAAACCTGCGGAGGAGGCCTTTAGTCCCGGCTGGCCACGAGAGCCGGGACTAAAGGTCCTCGGCCCCGGCGGACCACGGGCGCCCACGTGGCGGGCCTTTAGTCCCGGTCAGCCACAAGAACCGGGACTAAAGCCTTTTGTCGCGGTCCGGAAGAGCCGCGGCTAAAGAGAGGGGGGGGCTTTAGTCGCGACCCTTTAGTCCCGGTTGCACAGCCGGGGCTAAAGGCTGTTGCGAACCGGGACTAGAGGGCTTTTTTCTACCAGTGTACGGGAATTATTACCACACCTCAATCATGAAATCTGGGAGCTCAGCTCTGCTCCCGTCATGGAAATCACCTCATACACGATTAATTTGCGGAGGTACTGCAACCGGCCCTGCACACAGACATTGCAAACAAGTGCTTCAGCACTCATCATTGTATTCATGAATATAAAGCCCAGGTTATATCCCCTGTACATCAGCGCTAGCTGCAGAAAATGCACATATCCCCTGGTCAAAAATCACATGGGTTTGTCTAACAACACGAGTCCCCATAGTATGGAACACTCACCAAAAATCACAAAGCAAAGATATTACGCCATCTGATTTGTTGGGAACTGTACATCCGTCCCTCTTTGTAGACAGCATTCACGACACTGCAGCCCAGTCTATTGTAGACAGCAGCCCACCAGGTCCAAATTCTTTGATAAAGTCTTGTCCTGACAGCACTATCAAGTATGGTAGTAGATGCTTGAACCACTTCCTGTGATTCACAAATCAAGCAACATTCCCAGGGATGCTAGTTATTTTATATTCTCACTGCAAGAGAAATTAAAGTATTGACTTGTTGCGCTCCCTAGAGGAGCATGCCAGCATGTTGTCATACAAAGCTAGAACATCCCTTGCAACGGCATGCTTCGGCCTAGCTTTTCCTGGGAATTTATCACCCGTCTCAGCTTTAACTATGGTCCTGACTATCCCTACATGCAAACGCATGTTTCTAGACATTCGCCCGGACACCATTCCCGTTCCTCTTCATGCACCACCTTCATGTTCACGGTCACCACTATAGTTTTCAATTTCAGTTTCAGAAAAATTTCACCACCATTAAATATTAACCTGAATTCAATTAAATATTAACCTGAACTTGCATGGTTTTAACCTGAATTCAATTAAATAAAAAAATGAAAAATATTTGAATTCCTGTGTACTGCTGAAATTGCTGAAATATTTTGGTCGAAACGTAAATATTTCAATGTTTGCTGAAATTAGTGAAATTCAGTGAATTTCATCAAAATCTCATAGAAAGTGAAAACCATGGTTACCACCCCTGCCGGACAATGCAATGTTATAGTTTTTGCAACCAGAAGTCAGGTTATTACAGACAAATAAGTGGAGCTCACCTGAATCCATATTATTACTGTCAGACTAAAGTGGGCTGCCATGGTTATTGTGTCCTGTATTAGTAATGAAATATGTTTTTTCAACAAACCAATAGTGATGACGAGCTACACCGGTCGTATGTCTATCTTATAATGTGTTGGAAGACGCACGCTGCACCAACTTGACCGGGTCGTGCGTTACAACGTCCACGCGCCCACGTCGCTCGCGGGGCGTCCGTCTGTTACGCACGAACCCCTCATCTAGCGATCCCGCTGTTGTAACTGAGTGTATATATAGTAACCATGTACATTGAATGAATTATGGTGATTCACACCTTTCATCTTGGTTATCAGAGCCTCTTTCCTGCCCTCCATGGAGACCGGCGGCACCTCCTCCTCCACCGACGCCACAAGCCCAATCCCTTCCTCTCCGCTCCCGACGCTTTCCTCTCCTGGCCTCGTCGCCCCTGTCACCAATGCTCGACTAGCCTCTGCTTCCTCGACCATGTCCATGCTACCGCTCGAACCATCGCCAGCGCTTCCCATCACGGCGCCCTCCTCCTCAACCGCCGCCATCCCCTCGATCCACGACCTCCACAACATCGGCAACCTCATCACCTTCAAACTCGACGTCCAGTCCGGCGGCTACTCTAAGTGGCGTGAACTTTGGCGCTGCATCCTCACCATGTACGACGTTGACGGACATGTCGACCACTATTCTGATCCCTCGAAGCAGACCCCCGCCTGGCGCCACACCAAACTCGCCTTTTGTAGTGTTAACAGTATTCACCATTTGAACCATGATGCAAACAAGGATATATCAAACTAACCATGTGCGGAAACGAACCCAATGAGAGTTGTTAAAAAGGAAATTAGTTTGGCTTACTTCTGAACATCGATGTTTGCGCCCATGATTCGATAGCCCCTGGACCTCGACCTGTTCTATGTAAGCACGGGTAGCTTTGTTGAGCGCATTCACAATGTCCGCGTATTGCATCCACTGATTCACAAGAGCTAGCAGATTAGCGTTGTGGGACTGAACATATGATGTTGCTACTTCAAGATGGGTGGAACTCTGGTCCTGAAGAATCTTGTGAATACCATCCTTTTCATTGCTATCCGAAGGCATGCTGGGTGCATTGTTCAACTTGACACAAAATTCAACATCCAGCTTCGTCATTCTTATCTTAAGATATTCTGATATTCTACAACAGTGTCCTTCACACGTATGGAATCTAGTGTTTCTTTCATTTTTTCTATCATCAAGCGATTAGACTGCGCTGTCTGAACAAGTAAAAATATATATATGTTGGAAAACATGCGATGAATATTATTAGTGTTTATGTCTTATAATTCTTTTCATATTTGTCTTACTTGGTCACTCAAGAGAGCCTTGTCTTACTTGGTCACTCAAGAGAGCCTTTTTGTCATCCTCTTCGTTAGTGTCATCATCATCCATTTCAAAATAAAAAATAACATGCTCTTCACCACCATCACCCTCTGTTTATTTTTCCATGTTGAAAGGAGCATCCTCGCTGTACACACTTTCAGAGAGATCCTTGATCTGCAAAAATTGAGCAGTTTAACATAGGCACGTATGAAGGGCCATTTTAAAAAGTTGCATGTACTAAATATATCCTTGAGTATGTACAGCAAACACACACATTTAGAATGTCAAAATCTTGCTTCATTAGCCAGTCCAAATGCTTATTTGTCAGATGTTGCACCCGCGGGAAACCTTCACGTATGCCGAGTTTGTGAAGTTCCTCATCGCTTATCATATCAAGAAATATAACCTGTACGGAAGCATGTAAAAATGTATGTAAGTTGAACAATTTTTTCAAGTAAAAACCACTTAAACATGAATGACTTAAAAATAATCTGACCAGTTCCGGTCCTCGGCCTTTCTAAGCATAGTTTTTAACCTTCTTCTACATTTAGTGAAGAGTTGGGGGCCAAGAGGCTAGAAAATATCGCATACTTATAGATTTTGTAGCTGGCCTTTCTCGATTTTGTAGATGTTTTCATCTTCCTTAGATAGTCCTACAACACCATTTTAGACTTTTTATCATTCTTTCTTGGACTCTCCGAGCCTATATCTTTGCTTTTGTGACTTTTTCTTCCACCGTGGAAAGGATCTATTGGAACTGTTCTTCCTTTGTTCCGTAGCAAAAATAACTTTGGTACAGCCTTCTTCAAGTCAATTACTACCTTCTTATCATCCTTCCCCGAGTGTTAATGCTTTTTCAACAGGGTCTAATTTTAGAGTTGACTTCATCCCTACTTTAAGGGAGCTACGAAATTCGGTTTGCGTCATAGCACTTATCTGTTCATGAGTCATTTGTTTGTAAAGTTCATGTTACAACTCTGGGTTGGCCTCTGAATCTGACGGTGGTTAGTGTAGCAGAAATATCTTCCGCATCTTGCTCACTTTGTGTGGTCATCCCTTGGTCAATCGAGCACCTCCCGTGAGACAACCACACAAAGTGAGCAAAATGCAGAAGATATTTCTGCTACACTAACCACCGCCAGATTCAGAGGCAACCCCAGAGTTGTACATGAACTGTACAAATAAATGACTCCTGAACAGATAAGTGCTATGATGGAAATCGAATTTCGTGTCTCCCTCAAAGTAGTGATGAAGTCAACTTTAAAGTAGACCCTGCTGCAAAAACACTAACACTGGGGAAAGGATGATAAGAAGGTAGTAATTGACTCAAAAAAGGATGTACCAAAGGTATTTTTGCTACGAAATAAAGGGGAAACAGTTCCAGTAGATCCTTTCACTGGTGGAAGAAAAAGTCGCAAGAGCCAAGATATAGGATCGGAGAGTCCGAGGAAAAATGGTAAAAAGTCAAAAATGGTGCTGCAGTACTACCTAAGGAAGATGAAAACATGTACAAACTCGAGGAAGGCCAGCTACAGAATCTATAAGTCTGCGATATTTACTAGCCTCTTGGCCCCAACTCTTCATTAAATGTAGAACGAAGGTTCAAAAATATGCTAAGAAAGGCTGAGGATTGGAACTGGTCAGACTTTATTGTCTATTATTTGATGAACATCATCTCAAAGGTTCTTTCGGGGGAATCAAGCTGGTTGGTTGGCTGCCCACTTCTCCTAGTGGTAAGTAATTTTGAAGTCATTCATGTTTACGTGGTTTTTTAAATGAAAATTTTGTTCAACTTACATACATTTTTACATGTCTCCGTATAGGTTATATTTCTTGATATGATAAGAGATGAAGAACTTGACAAACTCAGCATATGAGAAGGTTTCCTGCGGGTGCAGCATCTGACAGATAAGCATTTGGATTGGCTAATGAAGCAAGATTTTGACGGTCTAAATGTGAGTGTTTACTATGCATACTCAAGCATATACTTAGTACATGCAGCTTGTTAAAATGGCCCATTCATACGTGCATATGTTTAAATGCTCTTTTTTTGCAGATCAAGGATCTCTCTAAAAGTGTATAGCGAGGATGCTCCTTTCAACATGAAAAAAAAAACAGATGGTGATAGTTGTGAAGAGCATGTTATTTTTTATGTTGAAATGAATGATGATGACAGTAGCGAAGAGGATGACAAAGAGGCTCTCTTGAGTGACCAAGTAAGACAAATATGAAAAGCATTATAAGACATAAATACTAGTAATATTCATCGCATGATTTCCAACATGTATATTTTTTACTTGTTCAGGCAGCTCAATCTAATCGCTTGATGATAGAAAAACTAAAAGAACACTATATTCCATACCTGTGAAGGACACTGTTGTAGAAGATCTTAAGACAAGAATGACCAAGCCGGATGTTGAATTTTGTGCCAAATTTAACAATGCACCCGGCATGCCTTCGGATAGCAATGAAAAGGATGGTATTCACAAGATTTTTCAGGACTGGAGTTCCACCTATCTTGAAGTAGAGACATCATATGTTCAGTCCGACAACGCTAATCTGCTGGCTCTTGTGAATCAGTGGATGCAATACACGGAGCATGTGACTCCGATCAACAAAGCTACCCGTGCTTACATAGAATAGGTCGAGGTCCATGGGTTATCAAAGCATGGGCGCAGACATCGGTGTTCAGAAGTAAGCCAAACTAATTTCCTTTTTAACAACTCTCATTGGGTTCGTTTCTGCACATGTTTAGTTTGGTATATCCTTGTTTGCATCATGGTTCAGATGGTGAATACTGTTAACACTACAAAAGGCGAGGTCGGTATGGCGCCAGGCGGGGGTCTGCCTCAAGGGATCAAGTGGGTCATCAACCTTAGCGTCGTCCTTAGCGTCGCCGTTAGCAACAAGTGGGCCATCAACCAGCCCAACGTCAGGGACGCCTTCCTCCACTGCGCTCTCGACGAGCTCATCTACAGCCAGCAGCCGGCCGGCTTCATTGACTCCTCCTGCCCTTCGGCCGTGTGCAAGCTCCACAAATCCTTGTACGGGCTCAAGCAGGCTCCCCTGGCGTGGTTTCAGCGGTTCACCACATTCTTGCTCTCTTTTGGCTTCACGACGTCCAAATGCGACTCCTCGCTCTTCATCCTATGACGTGGTGTCGCGGTGGCCTATCTCCTGTTGTACATCGACGACATCATCCTCACCGCTAGCTCCTCCACCCTACTACCTCCATCACTACCGCCCTCACTTCTAAGTTTTCCATGACAAACCTCGACGCTCTCCACCATTTCCTCGACATCAATGTCCACCGCAGCACCACCAGTCTATTTTTCTCGCAACAACAGTACACACTTGAGATACTCGATCGTGCCACCATGCTCAACTACAAACCCATTGCCACTTTCGTCAACACCAAAATTAACCTATCCGCTACTAGTGGCAACCCCGCACCCGATCCATCGCTCTTTCGCAGCCTCACCAGCGCTCTGCAGTATCTAACACTGACGTGCCCAGGCATGGCCTATGCCGTACAGCAGGTCTACCTCGTCATGCACTCGCCACGTGCGCTGCACATCGCCCTCCTCAAGCGCATCTTGCACTATCTACGCGGCACCGCCCACCTCGGCCTTCATCTCCGCCCGTCGGCCTCGTCGCAGCTCATTGCCTACACCGACGCTGATTGGGCGGGGTGTCCCGACACTCGTCGGTTGACGTTCGGCTTCTGCATGTACCTTGGCGACAACCTCGCGTCTTGGTCCTCAAAGCGATAGACCACGGTGTCCTGCTCGAGCGCGGAGGTGGAGCATACGGCCGTTGCCAACGCAGTCGCCGAATCATGTTGGCTACGACAACTCATGCCGGAAATCGGGGCCCCACCGGAGCGCGGCACCGTCGTCTACTGTGACAAATCTTGGCGACGTACCTCCTCCAACCCGGCACAACACCAAACATGTGGAGATCGATCTCCATTTTGTGCGTGATCGCGTTGCCTTTGGTGACGTCCGCGTTCTGCACGTTCCATCGTCGTCCCGGTTTGCCGACGTGTTCACCAAGGGGTTGCCAACCAGCGTCTTCACTAACTTTCGATCCAGCCTCAACAACGTCGAAGACCCCGTTTCAGCTGCGGGGGGTTGTTGGAAGATGCACGCTACACCAACCTGACTGGG
Source organism: Aegilops umbellulata (assembly GCA_032464435.1). Classification (NCBI taxonomy): domain Eukaryota; kingdom Viridiplantae; phylum Streptophyta; class Magnoliopsida; order Poales; family Poaceae; genus Aegilops; species Aegilops umbellulata. The sequence continues at coordinate 530,695,590 of CP136056.1, read as the reverse complement.
TCTTGCGCTACAACGTCCATGCGCCCACGTCGCTCGCGGGGCGTGCGTCTGTTACGCACGATCCCCTCATCTAGCGCTCCCACTGTTGCAACTAAGTGTATATATATGTAACCATGTACATTGAATGAATATACGGTGATTCACACCTTTCATCTTAATGAACATTATGTAGATGTGAGATGTTTATAGCACCTGGGACATCTGAAGCAACATGCTCGCGACCTCCTGCCATGCTTGATTTCATTCTTTGCCTGCCAGCTATTCCTGTGATAGACCACAAATATTCCAAGATTAATATGATCTCAATCAAAGGTTCTGAATGACTGCCACTGTAATCAGGTACCTGAAGGAAATATGCCCTAGAGGCAATAATAAAGTTGTTATTTTTATTATATTTCCTTATCAATGATAAAGTTGTTATTTATGCTGGAAAGTCATTGTGCTAAGCCCCATTGGACCAACAACGCTTCAGGAACAACAACCGCTGCCAATGAAGTGTAGCGTAGATCGGAAGGATCCAACCTGAAGACACGCGAACGTAGACGAACGGCGAACAAATCCGAGCAAATCCACCAAAGACAGATCCACCGGAGACACATCCCACACGCCTACCGAAGATGCTAGATGCACCACCGGAACGTGGGCTAGGCGGGGAGAACCTTATTCCATCTTCAAGGAGTCGCCGCCTCTCACCTTCTTGAGCAGGACACAAACCCTAACAACACTCGAAAACGCCTCTAAGAACGGAGCCCTCCCACCGACAAGGGCCGGGATCCACCGCACCTCCATGGCTCTAAGGCCACCGGAGACGAGGCGGACCAGCGGCGGCGCCGGCTGGAGGCGGAGGAGCGGCTGCTTGAGCCCCTACGCGCGTGTGTTGTATAACTTGCTGATTTTGTTAATTGTGATGATCCATCATGGTAATCAAAATGTTATTGTTTTAAGAACAAACACGATAAAATCTTTTGTGCTAAAATTACTGTACTTTGTTTCAAATATATACAAAAACATGAGATTACCGGTGGAACACATGAAAGCTTATTACAAAAAAGTAAAAGGCAACTCAAATAACAAAAATAAAAGTAAAAGGGGAATATAAATATGAAATAAATACAAATATTAGAAACTCCATAAGAAAAAACAAAATAGATAGAAGTCGAATATACAAATGAAAAGAAAAAAAATACATGAAACTAAAATGCAAGAATACTGGAAGATCAAACAACGGTATTTTATTGGGATTTTGTAAGGTAAGCTGGCTGGTTTTTCTCTGAAATTTAAGGTAGCTGATATTTTTGTGACATCAAACTAGTTATTTATGTTGCCTATGCCTCCTCCCCCAAAAAAGGCTAGATTTTCTTTATCTCCCTCCGGCGCCGCCCGCCGGTCCGTCTCGTCTCCGGTGGCCTTAGGGCCATGGCGGCGCGGTGGATCCCGGTCCGTGCTGGCAGGAGGGCTCCGTCTTTAGACATTCCTTCGAGTTTTGTTAGTGTTTGTGTCCCACTCAGGAAAACAAGACGGTGGCGGCTCACTGAAGATGGATAAGGTTCTTCCCGTCTAGTTCCCGTCCCGGTGGTGCGTCTAGCATCGTCGGTGGGCGTGTGGAGGTGTGTCTCGGACACATCTTTTCTTGGTGGATTTGCTCGAATCTTATCATAGTTTGTCTACGTTCATGTGTCTTGAAGTTGGATCCTTCCGATCTACGCTACACTTCAATGGTGGTGGTTGCTGTTCTAGTGCACTGGTCCTATGAGGCCTTAGCACGATGACTTCCCGGTGTTGACGGCGGCGCATCTTTGGCTCGCTTCAATGCTTCTAGTCGTCATTATGTGGTCTATGGATCTGGATGTAATTCTTATTATTTATAGTGTCGTTGTACTGCCAAATGATTAAAGATAAATAGAGATTGTGAGTTTTTCGGCCAAAAAACTAGTTAATTATGTTAATTGTGATTATCCATCTATAGTTAACTAACCTCACTACCAGTTTTTGTGAAACCGTTCTCACCTCTCAAACCCTAGAGAGGAGATTTTCTGGATGCACCGCGCCGCCATCTCTTGTCCGGTGGTAGGTCGCCACCTCCACTGCTGATATGGGAGTGCGGGGAAGCCCTAATCTACCATATGGATCTCTAGTATTCCAGTTGAACAGTACTAATCTCTAGTATTCCCCTCTTTGATGCTTTTACTAGGGCTGCGCGGCAGCGGGGTCGGTGTGGCGAATAAAGTTTCCTCGAGCCCCCCATCTCAACAATGTCGCCTGCGATGGTTCGATGGCTCGCTGTCGTAAATTATTGTTGACCTATCTATCTGGCTAGGTGAGGGTCTGTTGATTTTGCCGGCGTGGCAGTGACGGCTGCTTCCCTTTGCTGTTTGGCGTGGCAGTGACCATCTCGGCTCATAAAGCAGCGTTGCCGTAGATTTTTGTTCAGTACATGAAGAAGCAGCTATGTATCACGGTTCAACCTGTTCAGCTATTAACTTGAACTAGTCCGGGCATCAAAGAATATGGTGTACGATACGTATAGGCTTACCGTGCTGGCATGGCATGCACGTGATTTTGGATCGATCTTGCCATCCCACTTGAACTTGATCATCTGCTAATCACTTCTTCATGCACGGCTACTTGACCCAACGACTTGATCGATTACATGGGCGGAGTCGTCGTTTACTTCGACTCCAGCTCTTGCTTGCCATCGGCAGTGAAAACCACTTGCCCACGTCGTTAACCCGGCCGGCCTATCCTAGCCCACGGTTAAGCATCCAGCTAATTAACATGCATGCATGGTTATTTGACCGTAAGATAAAATGGTAATCATGCATGCAAGTAGCATAAACGGACACAGATGTAACTAGTCCAGGCATTCAGTGGTGGTGTGGGCTTAATTACCTACTCAGACAAGATGGTCCTTGGTGCCGGCATGAACGTGGTTTGGATTTTTGCCATCTGCTAGTACAATACCCTCCAAATTCAACTACCGAAACTTCCAGGTTGCTGCCTCCTCTGCTCTAATGTCAACTATTCAAGCCTAGAGCTAGATGTGTTCATCAGTGGATGCTTGCATGCATGTGTTTTAGAACTGTTGACCCAACGTGGATGCGATCACGATTAGAAGTCAGTCATCTCTTTTACTTTTACCTGCACCAATTAAGGCACTAATTATTCTAAGCCTCCCCCTACAGTTGAGACATGACTTCGTCAACAACTCCACCAACACCCCCAACATGCATGGCCGGAAGCACCACTATAAATATCCATTGATGTTTCGCTTAGAACTCACCTCATCTTGCAAGAGTACACACTTCCATAAAACACACACAATGGTAGGCACAAAGCTAGTAGCCCTCGGCTATGTTGTCCTCTTGAGCATTGGACTAGCCAATGCTGCAAGGGTGGTTAGATTCGGCAGTGGAAGCGCCACGGGAACGGGAGTGGGAGGAGGAGAGGGTGGGGGAACTGTGAGTGGTGGTGGCTCGGGTGCTGGGAGTGGAACTGGGTCTGGCGTGAGTTCTAGTAGTGGTAGCCATGCAAGCGGTGGAGGTGGAGGTGGCGGCGGAGGCGGTGGCCAAAATGGTGGAACTGGATATGGTAGCGGGTCCGGCTCTGGCTCCGGTTCCAGTCAATATAGTCAAGGATCTTCATATCCTTATGGTGGTGGCTATGGTTGATATACTAGCGCCGGCGGTGCCGGTGGCGGTGGTGGTGGAGGGCAAGCTAGTGGTTATCAAGGATCTAGTGGGTATGGGGCTGGTAGTGGCACTGGTTCTGGCTCAGCTACTGCTACTAACAATTGGTATAGACAAGGTAGTACAAATGCAGATGCTGGTGGAAACGGTGGTGGCAATGGCGGAGGAAGAAATGGTGGGCATGGTGCAGGCAAAGGTGCTGGATCTGGGTATGGCAATGCCTACCCCTAGTCCCTTCATGCGAGGAATCTAAAAAAATGGAGCCCAACCTACTGTACTGTGACTCTTTTTTCATTTATTTGTTATTATCTTACATATTATCAAATAAGGGCTTCATTGTTCTTGTGGAAAATGTACTAGTGTTTGTGATATATTCCAAGAATGTTACATGTCAATGTATCACTATATATATATGTATTAAGTTATATACCAATATTTTGGCCAAATGACTTGCAATGGAAACTCTTTGCACGTGTTATGGTTATGTAACATAAGTTGCTCACTTATGGTTAAATGCCGAAAATTATCATTTCAATCATACACGTCGTTTCACTAAAGGCGCCAGTCATGTAACATGTAAATCACATCCACCTCTTTCATTTTGCATAAACTTCTCTCGCTAGGTAGTGCCTCTACGGAGTTCCAAGGCTATGAACCCCCATTGTGAAACCACACCCCAATATATTGCACATCCTCGGTCATCCACACATTGCCTTGAGTGAGTGGTGATCATCACAAGCCCTACTATGTCGCACCTATCATGACTTTTCGCCATGAAGTCATGAATGGTGGGAAGGTGCACGGTCTAATTTCTTATATTTATATTTTCATTACATTTTCATTTTTGTTGCATGATCCACTTGTTTGATTAGTAAGTTATCTTTAGAACTTCATTTCCATTGATCACAATGGCAGAAATTGTTATTCCAATGTTGTTCTTTCAATGTTGACATATCTTTTTAAGTATGGTTCTCCAAAGTTCCTTTCTTTTGGGGTCAAAAATCTTACTTATTTTGTGAAGTCATGGACTGATTTTTTTTAAAGCTTGTCAAATTTTTGATAGTTGTGGTTGTTCTTAGAGTTTCTGAAATTCTGAAATTTCATTTCATTTCAAGATGAATATTGTTCTCCAGTCTCCAATAGTTTTTGTTGAACTGTCTAGGAGCTCAACATAATTTTTCAACAAAGCTAGTATTTTGTCCGAACAAGGGGTTTCATTAATTGATAATACTGCATATACAGTCCTTTGAAAGGAGCTAAAAATAGCAGATGGTACGTCTAGGATCCAGATGGATCAGTTTGCACTCCTAGCAGCTACCTGCGCCAAAGAGTGAGCACCCTTATTTTCTCCCTATGGTGTATAGAACATTCCACAACAACGATATCATCCCCAAGACCTCCTTGTAATTGTGACATAGCAATGATATTAATGAGTGACAAGCTGTCCGACTCAATGATCGAACTTGTCAAATTTTTGATAGTTGTGGTTGTTCTTAGAGTTTCTGAAATTCTGAAATTTCATTTCATTTCAAGATGAATATTGTTCTCCAGTCTCCAATAGTTTTTGTTGAACTGTCTAGGAGCTCAACATAATTTTTCAACAAAGCTAGTATTTTGTCTGAACAAGGGGTTTCATTAATTGATAATACAACATATACAATCCTTTGAAAGGAGCTAAAAATAGCAGATGGTACATCTAGGATCCAGATGGATCAGTTTGCACTCCTAGCAGCTACCCGCGCCAAAGAGTGAGCACCCTTATTTTCTCCTTGTAATTGTGACATAGCAATGATATTAATGAGTGACAAGCTGTCCGACTCAATGATCGAAAACATAATAGCTCGTTCCTGGAAAAGTTTAATGCCCCCCTCCACACACTCTAATCCATCCACTTCGTCAGGATCATGACATCACCGACTAGTTACCGCAGCCGCCATTAGCACTCCTTCCCCTGGAGTTCCTCCCAACTTCTCGGAAGGCTGTGGAGCACGAAAACAGGCCAAAGCTTGCAACAATACTTAGTTTAGTCCAACCCGGTGGCAGGGGAGACCACCTAGCAGGTCCCTTCGCCGATCGAGCCATCCATCATTTGGCACTCATATTCATCTAATTTTGTTGGTAAAACTAGAAAGTGTCTATTTAAAGAAATCTGGATGTGGGCTTCTAAATTCTCATACTAAAAATAACTTCACTCATTGTTACCTAGTGATGACGGAGTCACTCGCTGGGGTGTACATGGAAAATAAAGGCAATGCTATGAAAGATGGACGTGAGGTTATTTAAGGTGACTTGGAACAATGGAAAAATGGATTTTCTTATCTCTTGGAGGACTAGCGTTAGAAATAAATGAGATATTATATGAATCCGTTGAAAATTAACCAAATGAAAACTCGTCTCAAATATTCAAAATTCTCGAGCCATCACCGATCAAATCCCATGAGATCTGTCGGAGACACACCTCCACACGTCCTCCAATGACGCTAGACGCACCGCCGGGCCGGGGGCTGCGTGAGGAGAACCTTCCTCCTTTTTAGGGAGCCGCTGCTACCTCACGTGCTTGAGCGGGTCAAAAAGCCTACACAAATGAAAAAATACACCTAAACCGACCAGGAGCCCTCTGACGCGGCAAGTCGCCTCCAGGACATGAGGCATATTGGTAGCGCCACCGCCGGAGGCGGGGAAACCCCGGTCACTTGGGAGTCGCTTCTAGGGATGAGAGGAAACAGTTTTGGCCTTGCTTGAGATGATGACCCATCTTGTTAACTAACATCATGAGATGTTCTTCCGAAACCATACCCCACTCTCCAAACCATAGAGAGGAGATTTTCTGGAGGCACCGTGCTAGCACCTCTCATCTGGTGGGTAGGTCGTCACCCCTCCTCTTCCAGAACCGGCATGGGAGTGCGGGGAAGCCCTGATCTACCATATGAATATCTAGTTTGGTGATTTCTTCTCCGGGCCAATAGTTCGTTAGGAGTGTGGACTTGGCGACTGCTCGTCCATCATCAACAACTACTGGTTATCTCTGGTGATGGAGAGGCAAGAACCGCGATGCTCCATCGTCCCGTTCAGGAGGTGAAAGACGACCGGACCCTAGGGAGCCTCATGTTCATTTATTTTATTTTACATGGTAGTATGTACCACTGGGTTTGGTGGCGGAGGCAAGATTTTCAAATTGGATGTGCATGGCTAAAAAAGATGGTATTCTACTAATTAATTATAACATTAATTAGGAGATTTGAACTATTGTTTAGAAACTAATGAGTTTACAAATATACACCCATGTCCTTGTCAGGCTCTGCCTATGGCTGGTCAATAGATGTGAGGCATTATTATTTTTAGAGAGAAAAAGTTGAGTATGTTACTTTCGCTGTTCAGATCATAAAGCAATTATGTATCATGGTTCACCGAAACCCATCTAGGGTTAGGTTGCCTCCATGATCTCGCCGCCGCCACCAAATCACCGTCTGGCAAAGTCCAGGCGGGGGGGGGGGGGAGGCTAGTGGCGGCGGGGCATCCCTCCATCGTGGCTCTGGGTGTGGGTGCAACGGTTCTCGTGGGCGGTGTTGGCCCGTGGTGGTTCCTATGTGGTGGTGGTGCCCTCGCGGCTCAGGAAGTGTTTGTGCCGATGGGTTTGTAGGCCGGAGATGCTTGCGAGTCTTCCCGCATTCATTCGACGGCATGGGGGTGCGGAGCAAGATTTTCTCCGGGCGAAAGTTGATGGCGCGGTGTGTACGGACGTCGCTCTCCTCCTGGGGGTCATAATGGAACTCTTCTACCTCCTTAGCTCTCGGGTCACATCGTCGGGTCAAGGCCTAGACCTTGCGGTGGAAGGTCAGACGACGGCATCCTTCTCACGTCGCTTCCCCTCCTGAGGATGTCGTCTTGAAGTTTGTGTAACCCTGGGTGCTTTGCCGGGACTAGACTTGCACAACTTCGTGGCCAATGTGGAACGGCGTGGCATCTACCACATCACTAGTGTAGAAACCCCTTATAGAATTTTGCTATTAGCAGCGTGTAGCTGGACCTGAACGCGACATCAATTTTTTCAAACTACCACCAGCGTCCGTGTTTGTGACAAACATCACCGATATTTTAGAACTAGCGCCCGCTTTGCCCTAGAACACAGCTAGTGAGGTGCACCATCCATGGATGCCATCCAAAACTACTAGCAGCGTTTGAGGGCTGCCGAACTTTGCTAGTTTTACGCAATCCGGTAGCGTGCATTTCAGGCTTGAATTAGATAGGTTAATGTAAATTGATGCATACTATAAATCTGCTATACAAATGTCCGATGATCGTCCTATTCGAAACTATCATAAAGAAAATGTTGTGTTTTCAATATCCAATAAAAATTAGGTATTTCTCAATTGTTTTGTTCATCAAGACTTAAATACACAGTAAAAATTGTGTTCATACAAATTGGAAGGCAAAAGACCAAGAGTTCTGCTTAAAATGTTAAAATGCATAAATTTTACCAACAACGTTCGCTGTGGGCAAACACGGCTACTGTGCTAGCTAGCAGCGTGTATTTACAGCCAAACGCTGCCAATGTAAATATTGTATGATGTTATCTTCAAATTTCAAAGATATCCCTAATATATCTATAATTTGATATGTGAATGTAAAATGGTGCATATATTCACACTTATGTAGTCAAATATAATGGTGCTATACCATCTCTCTCTCTCTCTCTCTCTCTCTCTCTCTCTCTCTCTCTCTCTCTCTCTCTCTCTCTCTCTCTCTCTCTCTCTCTCAAACCGGAAACTTTGGCTCCCCCTTCAAAATTACCTTCGAATCTCGACCCCGTAGATATCCCTTCGGTTTGTAGGGGATATATCATAACTTACGTGCAACTCTTTGAAAAGAAAAAGGAAAAAGGAAAAAAGAAAAAGAAAAATGTATTACGATTCATAAACTGTAGATCTAGAGCATGTCGACGAGCAGAACACCACTCTGATCAAAATTAACCAACCCATCCTAGATCCATCCAAATCTAGCTAGTCAGTTTTTCATAAGCCTACCCGCAAAAAAAAATGGTGTATAAGCTTGCGGCACTGACATGAACGTGCATGGTTAGATCGATCTTACCATCCACTTGAACATGATCATGCACGGCTACTTAACCCAGCGACTTGATTACAAGGTCGGAGTCGACGTTTACTTAAACGGACACAGATGTAATTAGTCCAGGCATTCAGTGGTGGTGTAGGCTTAATTACCTTGACAAGATGATCCTTGCTGCCGGCATGAACGTGGTTCGGATTTTTTCCATCTTCCAGTACAACACCCTCAAAATTCAACTACCGAAACTTCCAGGTTACTACCTCCTCTTCTCTAATGTCAACTATTCAAGCCTGGAGCTAGATGTGTTCATCAGTGGATGCTTGCATGCATGTGTTTTAGAACTGTTGACCCAACGTTGATGCGATCACGATTAGAAGTCATCCACCATCGTTTACTTTTACCTGCACCAATTAAGGCACTAATTATTCTAAGCCTCCACCTAGAGTTGATGCATGACTTCGTCAACAACTCCACCCACACCCCCAACATGCATGGCCGGAAGCACCACTATAAATATCCATTGATTTCGCTTAGAACTCACCTCATCTTGCAAAAGTAAACACTTCCATAAAAGACACACAATGGTAGGCACAAAGCTAGTAGCCGTCGCCTATGTTGTCCTCTTGAGCATTGGACTGGCCAATGCTGCAAGGGTGGTTAGATTCGGCAGTGGAAGCGCCACGGGAACGGGAGTGGGAGGAGGAGAGGGTGGGGGAACTGTGAGTGGTGGTGGCTCAGGTGCTGGGAGTGAAACTGGGTCTGGCGTGAGTTCTAGTAGTGGTAGCCATGCAAGCGGTGGAGGTGGAGGTGGCGGCGGAGGCGGTGCCCAAAATGGTGGAACTGGATATGGTAGCGGGTCCGGCTCTGGCTCCGGTTCCAGTCAATATAGTCAAGGATCTTCATATCCTTATGGTGGTGGCTATGGTGGATATACTAGCGCTGGCGGTGCCGGTGGTGGAGGGAAAGCTAGTGGTTATCAAGGATCTAGTGGATATGGGGCTGGTAGTGGCACTGGTTCTAGCTCAGCTACAACTACTAACAATTGGTATAGACAAGGTAGTACGAATGCAGATGCTGGTGGAAACGGTGGTGGCAATGGCGGAGGAAGAAATGGTGGGAGTGGGGCAGGCAAACACTAGCAGAAAAGGGGGCAACGGTTCAGGCCAGAAAAGGCATTAATCCCGGTTTCGAGCGGCGAGGGCGTCGGAAAGGCATTACTCCCGGTTCAAATGGGACCTTTAGTCCAGGTTCGTGGCACGAACCGGTACTACAGGGTGCGATGCCCATTAGTACCGGATCATGGCACGAACCGATACTAAAGGTCTAACCTTTAGTACCGGTTCGTGCCACGAACCGGTACTAATGGGGTTGAGACCTTTAGTACCGGTTCGTGCCACGAACCGGTACTAATGGTGCAATTCTCAAACTCCCCCCCCCCCCCTTGGACCGCCTTTTCAGTTTTAGAAAAAACAAAAGAAAATGATGGAAATGTCAATAAAATAAAATAAAATAAGTTTCCCATGTGATATGTGGTCTAGTTGTTGGGAAAATTTACAAATATGAATTTCGACTTTATTTACAAAATCTCTCTGGAATTTGTAAAAATGGGCATAACTTTTGCATACGAACTCGGATTAAAAAGTTTTTTATATGAAAAATCATCTACTCAAAAAGTTACATCCGATGGAAACGGCCTACGGCCTGTTTGCAAATTTGTAGAATCCTCAAATTCCAAAAGGAAAAAAAGTTATGCTCAAATTTCAGTTTTTTTTAAAATTTTCATTAAATTTGGTCAAACTATGGTCAAACTACTTATTCAAGAAGTATTGGTGTTACTAAATAATTATTCAAGAATATTAGTGTTATTAAATAATTATTTCAGTTTTTTTGAATTTTGGTCAAATCTGGTCAAACTATGGTCAAACTGTGGTCAAACAATGGTCAAACTACTTATTCAAGAAATATTAGTGTTACTAAATAATTATTGTTTTTTAAAACAATAGTTTCAAACTCAAACAGTGAAATGTGTGACTTCATGCTCAAGCTAAACTCCTGAGGGTTAATAGGATTAACATCTTACAATTGTCAGGAAAACAACGAGTGCAAACTTGGAAACGAGGGAGAATAGAACTTGGAAGTTAAGCATGCTCAGGCTGGGGGAGTGGGAGGATGGGTGACCGTCCGGGAAGTTAGATGATTTGGAATGATGAGGGGTGATTAGAGATTAAATTGAGCAGTGATGAGGGGTGATTAGAGATTAGAGGTTAAAATAATTCAGAAATTTGAAAATAAAAAATTTCAAAAAAAAATTCAAAAAAATATCAGAAAATTTCCTTTAGTACCGGTTGGTGTTACCAATCGGGAATAAAGGTGGACCTCCAGGCAGCGGCCACGTGGAGGGCCTTTAGTCCCGGTTTTGGTTTGAACCGGGACTAAAGGGTCGTTACTGCTGGATCTGGGTATGGCAATGCCAACCCCTAGTTCTCTTCATGTGAGGAATCTAAAAAAATGGAGCCCAACCTACTGTACCATGTCAAATTGATAGCTTTGACTCTTTTTCATTTATTTGTTATTATCTTATATATCATCGAATAAGGTCTTCATTGTTCTAGTGAAAAATGTACTAATGTTTGTGATATATTCTGAGAATGTAAAATGTCAATGTATCACTATTTGCATGTATTAAGTTATATACCATCGTTTTGGCCAACTGACTTGCAATGGAAACCCTTTGCGTGTCTTATGGTTATGTAACATAAGTTGCTCACTTATGGTTGAGCAGCGAAAATTATCATTTCAATGATACATGTCGCTTCACGAACAGCGTCAATCATGTAACACGTAACTCACATCCACCACTTTTGTTTTGCATTAACTTCTCTCGCTTGGTAGTGCTTCTAGGGAGTTCCAAGGCTACGAACCCCCATCGTGAAACCACACCCCAATATCCTTCACATCATCGGTCACCCACACATTGCCTTGAGAGAGTGGTGATCATCACGAGCCGTACTAGGTCGCACCTATCATGACTTTGTGGCATGAATTCATGAATGGTGGGAAGGTGCATGGTCTAATTCTCTTATATTTACATTTATATTACACTTTCATTTTTTGTATGATCCACTTGTTAGATTAGAAAGTTGGCTTTACAACTTTGGAACTTCATTTACATTGATCACAATGGCAGAAATTGTTATTCCAATGTTGTGCTTTCAAATTTTTTTGAATGTTGACATATCTTTTAAAGTTATGGTTGTCCAAAGTTCCTTTCTTTTGGGGTCAAAGTCGTTACTTCTTTTTATGAAGTCGTGTATTATTTTTTCTTCGAAAGCTTGTACGGTCTCTGACAATTGTGGTTGTTCTTATACTTTGCGATATTTGATTTCCACTCAAGATGCAAAGTTTGTTCTCCAGTCTCCAATAGTTTTTGTTGAAATGTCTAGGAACTCAGAATAATTTTTCTACAAAGCCATTTTTTCCAAAACAGGGGGTTTCATTAATTGATAATAATGTATTTACAATCCAGGAGCTAAAATGCATCTAGGCTCCAGATGGATTTTTTTTGCACTCCTAGTGCAGCTACCTGCGCGAGAGCACGAGCAACCTTATTTACTCCCTGTGGTGTATGATAGAACCTGCCATCCCGAAAAAACTATATCATCCTCCAGCCTTCCTTGTACTGGTACATCGCAACAATCTGTTCTCTCCTCCATCACTCAGGGTATTGATGAGTGACATGCTACCAGAACTGATGACCGAAGACATAGTAGCTTGTTCCGGGAAAAGTTTAATACCCTCCGTACCACTTCCTCAGGAGTATGATACCACCCACTAGGTACGGAGCTGCCATTAGCACTTGCCCCCTGCAGTTCCTTGCAACTGCCACGAAGCCTTCGAGCATGAGGACGTGTCAAAGCTTGCATCAATACTTACTTTGGCCAAACCCGGTGGTGGGGGAGATCACCTAGCAGGTCCCTTACCCGTTGCAGGCATCCATCATTTGGTACACATAATCATCTAATTTTGTTGGTAAAGCCAGCAAATGCCTATTAAAGAAAAAATGCTTGAGAAATTTCCAGCCTATTCATATTCAATCATGCCAATACAAAGAACACCAGAGGTAATAAAATTATAACTAGGTCAGTGGACTACCTAGAGACAACTACAAGCACTGGAGCAAGCCGAAGGCGGGCCGTCGTCATCGCCCCTCCCTCGCTGGAGCCGGGAAAACCTTGTTGTAGTAGAGCATCAACCATCACTGATGAAGAAAGTCGTAGATTGGAAGGATCAAAATCTGTATACACAATAAACACGAATGAAGACCAGATCCAAACAGATCCACCAAAGACCGTCACCGACTGAATCCCGCGAGATCTGACGGAGATGCATCTCCACACGCCCTCTGATGACGCTAGATGCACCATCGAGACAGGGATATAATGTGGGAGGAATTATTTCTAGTGAGGGACATCGCCACGGCCACACAACCTCAACCAAGACGTTGAACCAAACAAGAACGAGAACGGGGTCCTTCCTGTCGGCGAGGGGCCGAGGTCCTCCTCACCTCCATGGTCCAAAGGCCTTCGAAGATGGGGCAGACTGGTGGCGGCGCCGACGGGAGGATGACGAAAGTGTGAGATCTTTTCTTGTGGAGGAGAAAAGAGAAGGTTTACTATTTAAAGAAATCTAGATGCGGGCTTCTAAATTCTCATACTAAAAATCTTCATTCATTGTTACGCAATGATGACAGAGTCACTCGCTGGGATGCACAAGGAAAATAAAGGCAATGATATGAAAGATGGAGGTAAGGCTAGTTAAGGCGACCTTGCAAGAAAACGGGAGAGCATATGCTCCACCCACCACATAAAGGTTACCCCGGTGCAATTAATGATGTCCAGTGTATAGGAGACGTGTCAACTAGCAAAAATGCACATACGAAGCTTAATTAACAAGAAATGAGAGATATATTATATCTTAATATATAGAAGTAATATGTATAGTGTATTAATGCAATATTATAAAACATACAACTTCAGATACATTGAGTCTGCCCTAAGCAAATGGTGAAATGGGTGTTGTACGTGTGTTGATCTCCTTCATCGTTATCACAGAGACGTTGCTGCAATTGGCAATATCAGCAAAAATTCCATTCCCGCAGTGCTATGAAATACATGGTTTCTTTGCTGAGAAATGTTAATTGTAGTCAATTGCATTGCATTACATTGCTCACCATGTGTCCAACCAAATTATCCCGATCGAGTAATGGCTACGTGATGTATCTCTTTATTGCCTACGTGATATATCCATGTCTACAAGCACTAATTAAGGCGCTAATTATTTTATGGCCCCACTCCAACTTTGCTAAGGCTAGTTAGGCTACTTCCAATGCATTGGTGCTTACATGAGGTGCTAAGCATTTTTAAAGCCCCCAATACATAGGTGCTTAACTTGTGATGCTAACCATCCTTCATTTAATGATTTTGCAACTAAAGTTCTTGATGTATTAGTGGGATTCTTTCATTTAAGTGTTTTGCCTAGATTGTTGCGCTTGGCATTATTTTTTTCTGGGGTCACCATACTCATCTCTCTCCTCTTAATTACCTTGCCACATCAGATTTTTTGCCAATATGGCAGCCTTAGCACCTGTACAAGGTGGAGAATTTGGAGGGGCCTTATAGTGGGAAGTAACTTAGACTAGTGTCATGCATATGCCACTAGACTATGTTACTACCTTTTTAGTGCAAAGTAACATAGAAGTAGTATTATAGATGATTGCATTTATTAGTTTGTAGAATCATTTATTCTTGAGAAGCGCTATGTTACAGTAACATATTATGTTACTCTAAACACCTCTCTTCTCATTAACTACTTGCCACATAAGCAATTTTGCATTGGGGTGTGTTATGTTACTAGTTAAGTTACTCCCACTTGAGTCTAGTCATAGCGGGAGTAACTTAGATGGTAACATAACACGTCCTAAGACAAATTTGCTTATGTGGCATGGAGTTAATGAGGAGAGAGAAGTTTGTGGTAACATAATATGTTATTGTAACATAACACCCTCCGAGATAAAATGAGTCTATATCTCAATTAATGAAGGCTTGCATGTTAATGTCCATATATTACTACCTATTATGAAGGTAGTAACATAGACTAGTAACATATGCATGTTAGTAGTCTAACTTACTCCCAACTAACCAGCCTAACAAGTCCATACCACCAATGTATTCATGGTCGGAAGCACTCTCCAAACCAATAGCGGAGCAGATGGCATACTGTCAAAGATTCTTAATTATAATCAATGGATGCCTGCTGCATGCAGTGGCAAGTAAGCGCTCAAGTCCATTCAATTACATCGGCGGAGTCATCGTTTACTTTGATTCCAGCTTTTGCTTGCCATCGGGCAGACAATAGCGACCACTTGTTAACCCGGCCCAAGAGGATCGGTCGACCGGTCGAGCAAGTTGCCTGCTCATGAGAGAATCAACGCTTATCCAAGCCCACTTGATCGTCCAGCATCCCGATAATCAGTTCTTCATGCATGCATGGTTACTTGACCATAGGATAAGCACAACCAAGTAGCTACGCCTATGCGCAGTTTTTTGGATTTTTGCCATGTGTGAGATTAACGTAAGATAGACACTACGAGTAGCGATCCATGGTGCTGGCACGCAAAACATGGTTTGGAATTTTTTCCGTCTGGTATGGTGCCCACGGATATACATGCGGAAGTCAACTACTGGAGTTAGTTGTGTTCATCACTGGATGCTTGCATGTGTGTGCGGAACTGAACATATGCCAATGGAAGCGAGCATCCAAAGGAAATATTGCACACGGTAATATCTCCAGTCTTCATCGCTTATATGGTGTGTATCTAAGTCTTCAAGCATCAATTAATGCGCTGAATATTTAAGCCTCCACTTGACATTGTCAACAACTCCCACCCCACCAGTATGGTCGCAAGCACTATAAATATGCATACAATGTTTCACTTAGAACCCATCTCATCTTGTAAGAGTACACTTCGATAGAAGACACACACACACAATGGTAGGCACAAAATTACTAGCTCTTGGTTTTGTTGTCCTGTTGAGCATTGGATTGGCCAATGCTGCAAGGGTGGCTAGGTACTCCAGTGCCTCTGGAGTAGGAATAGGAGGAGGAGAGGGTGGGGGGTCTCAGGGTGGTGCTGGCTCTGGTTCTGGGAGTGGAACTGGGTCAGGCGTGAGCTCTAGTAGTGGTACACATGCAAGCGGTGGAGGAGGAGGCGGAGGTGGTGGTGGTAGCCAATATGGTGGAACTGGATCTGGTAGCGGGAGTGGCTCGGGCTCTGGTTCTAGTCAATATAGTCAAGGATCTTCCTATCCTTATGGTGGTAGCTATGGTGGATATACTAGTGCTGGTGGTACCGGTGGCGGCGGTGGTGGAGGGCAAGCTAGTGGTTATCATGGATCTAGTGCATATGGGGCTGGTAGTGGCACTGGTTCTGGCTCAGCTACTGCTAATAATAATTGGTATGGACAGGGTAGTACAAATGCATATGCTGGTGGAAATGGTGTTGGCAATGGCGGTGGAACAAATGGTGGAAGTGGTGGAGGCGGAGGTGCTGGATCTGGGTATGGCGATGCGTACCCCTAGTTTCCTTTACGTGAGGAATCTAAAAGTATGGAGCCCAAGCTGGTGTGTCAAATAGATGTCTTCAAACTTTTTCATTTATTTGTTATCGTCTTACATATTATCAAATAAGGGCTTAATAGTTATGGTAAACAATGTTGTAGTGTTTGTGATATATACCAAGAATGTAACATGTCAATGTATCACTATGTACATATGTATCAAGTAATCAGTGTTTGTGCCAATTGACCTGCAATGAGAACTATGTGTATCATATGGGTAAGTAACAAAAGGTGCTCTTTTATAGTTAACTACTAACAATCATAAATTTAGTTATCCACCTTTAAGGAGTTTCGAGGTTCTGAATCACTATCTCAAAACCACACCACTATATCCATCACATCCACGCTCGCGGACACTCTCATACATTCCCTCAGTGGGGCCATGGTCCTTGCAAGCGCTACAAGGCTGCCACCATCATGTCTTGGTGCCCTGAAATTCCATTAATTCATGGAAACCGTCGAGGGTGTCCTTCACAACCGCTAGCCATGAATGGCTGGGAAGTCCACGATCCTATTATCATCATTATTCCTTTTATTTCTTTTCCATTTTTTGCCGGCTCCAGTTGTTAGATTAGAAAGTTAGCTTTAGAACTTTGAAAGTTCATTTTCATCGATCATTATGGTAGAAATTGCTACTCCAAAGTTTTGCTAGAATTTTTTCGGCATTTTCACAAATTTTTTATTGTCATTGGTGTGCTCAGATTTCTGGAAGTTCCTTTTGTGTGGTGAAATCCATTACTTGTGGGCTTTTATTTTTTTGATAGTTTGTTAGACACTTAGACCTTTGATAGTTGTGGGTATTCTTAGACTTTTTGAAATTCGTTGTTATTTAAAGATGAAGTGGGTTCGCCGAACTCTAATCTGTTCAAATTATCCTAAAGCTCATCCTAATTTTTAGCAATGGTTGTTTCATTGGTAATTTGAAATGTGAAGCTTAATTGGCATTAAAAGAGATGTATATTGTATCTTAATCTGGATATATCGGCTCTCATGGCGCAGAGAATGCATATTTTCTTTTATTTCTCTCACAACCAATACATGTTAAATTGATGTTCCCTTTATATTAGATAAAGCAAGTTAAGATACATCCATGGGTATATATAAGTCAATGTTGATTATGAAAGCTTCAAAGGTCGCCTCTCTGTTGTCAATTGGTTGAGCTGCTTTCATCAGTGGATGCTTGCATGTGTGTTGAACCGTTGACCAAACATATATGGATGTGATTAACCAGGGTCATCATTTACTCTTATCAAACGAATGGCCAATCCTATCATTAATACTTATTACTAGCTAGTGAGTACTGATACATATCCAACGTATCTATAATTTATGAAGTATTCATGCTATTATATTATCCATCTTAGATGTTTTATATGCATTTATATGCTATTTTGTATGATTTTTGGGACTAACCTATTAACCTAGAGCCCGGTGCCAACTTCTGTTTTTTTCCTTGTTTTTGAGTTTTACAGAAAAGGAATACCAAACGGAGTCCAATTGACGTGCCAATTTTTGTTGATTTTTTATGGACCAAAAGAAGCCCCTGGAGCAAAAGAGTTGGGCCAGAAGAGTCCTGGGTTGTCCACGAGGGTGGGGGCGCGCCCACCCCCCTGGGCATGGACCCCTACCTCGTGGACGACTCGGAGACCCCCCTGACGTGAAACCAACGCCAAAAATTCATATAAATACAGAAACCCCTAGAAAATAACCTAGATCGGGAGTTCTGCCGCTGCAAGCCTCTGTAGCCACCAAAAACCAATCGGGACCCTGTTCCGGCACCCTGCCGGAGGGAGGAACCCTCACCGGTGGCCATCTTCATCATCCTAGCGCTCTCCATGACGAGGAGGGAGTAGTTCACCCTCGGGACTGAGGGTATGTACCAGTAGCTATGTGTTTGATCTCTCTCTCTCTCTCTCTCTCTCTCTCTCTCTCTCTCTCGTGTTCTTGAGGTGATACGATCTTGATGTATCGCGAGCTTTGCTATTATAGTTGGATCCTATGATGTTTCTCCCCCTCTATTCTCCGGTAATGGATTGAGTTTTCCCTTTGAAGTTACCTTATTGGATTGAGTCTTTAATGATTTGAGAACACTTGATGTATGTCTTGCGTGGGATAACCGTGGTGACAATGGGTTATTCTATTGATTCACTTGATGTATGTTTTGGTGATCAACTTGCGGGTTCCGCCCATGAACCTATGCATAGGGGTTGGCACACGTTTTCGTCTTGACTCTCCGGTAGAAACTTTGGGGCACTCTTTGAAGTACTTTTGTGTTGGTTGAATAGATGAATCTGAGATTGTGTGATGCATATCGTATAATCATACCCACGGATACTTGAGGTGACATTAGAGTATCTAGGTGACATTAGGGTTTTGGTTGATGTGTGTCTTAAGGTGTTATTTTACTACGAACTCTAGGGCTGTTTGTGACACTTATAGAAATAGCCCAATGGATTGATCAGAAAGAATAACTTTGAGGTGGTTTCGTACCCTACCATACTATCTTCGTTTGTTCTCCGCTATTAGTGACTTTGGAGTGACTCTTTGTTGCATGTTTAGGGATAGTTATATGATCCAATTATGTTATTATTGTTGAGAGAACTTGCACTAGTGAAAGTATGAACCCTAGGCCTTGTTTCCTAGCATTGCAATACCGTTTACGCTCACTTTTATCATTAGTTACCTTGCTGTTTTTATATTTTCAGATTACAAAAACCTATATCTACCATCTATATTGCACTTGTATCACCATCTCTTCGCCGAACTAGTGCACCTATACAATTTACCATTGTATTGGGTGTGTTGGGGACACAAGAAACTCTTTGTTATTTGATTGCATGGTTGCTTGAGAGAGACCATCTTCATCCTACGCCTCCCACGGATTGATAAACCTTAGGCCATCCACTTGAGAGAAATTTTCTACTGTCCTACAAACCTCTGCACTTGGAGGCCCAACAACGTCTACAAGAAGAAGGTTGTGTAGTTGACATCAAGTACTCCCTCCGTCCCAAAATAAGTGACTCAAGTTCATAGTAAGACCATGTTTATTTGGGCTTTTACTTCTGGTTTTGCAGCTTTTCCATTTTGGCCAAAAAGTCATAAAAGCTCCTAAATAGGTGCTTTTTGGAGATTTTTGGGCTTTTGATGAATCAATGTAACAATATTGAGCTCCAAAAGCCATAAAAGCTCCAAAAGCACATATTTAGGAGCTTCTATGGCTTTTTGGGCAAAGTGAAAAAGCTGTAAAAGCAAAAGCAAAAGCCCAAACAAAGAGGGCCTAAAACTGGTACAAAGTTGAGTCACTTAATTTTGGACAGAGGAAGTATTTTCTAAGTTATTATTTCTTGTGATTTTATTGGTTGTGTTCTATCCGAATAGCCAATAGTGAAAGTATTATTTTTTGCAAGGGAGCCATTATTGAAAATGATCCTATACTCATCCTAACATGTATTTCCACTCCTCACTTTGATGAATTGGTTATATATGTTAGTTATCATTTTTAATGTACTTCATTAGGGATTCTTACAAGATATCCAGAGTGAATTATATGGACAATTTCGTCAGGATTTATATATTTTACACAGTTTATATATATGCTCCCTCCATCCGGAAGTACTTGTCGGAGAAATGGATAAAAATGGGTGTATAACTAAAATACGTCTAGGTATACTCATCTCTGACAAGTATTTTTGGACGGAGGGACTACTATTTTTATAGGTACAAAGAGTACATTACAAGAAATAGGAGAGTCGTGATGTTTTAGAGTATACTCATACTGGCGCATCTTAGAATAGTTAATTAGTGAAATGTATTGAGAATAATAAAGAAGTATAATAAATTCATGGGAAAAGATTCCGATCACCCGACATATCCCACACTAAACGTCCACCGCCTCCCCTATGCGCCACGTGCCTATGTGAGTCTGCACCACCGCTTTTATCTTTCCTTCTTATCTCCAACGAACAGAACCCATCCACATCTCCTTCCCCAACCTCTTCTCTTACCTCCAGTACATCAAACCAAATGGCGTTGCTCCGCCACCCGTGACCTTCCTCTTCTCCTCCCTCCTCCTTTCTCTCTTTCCTCTGCGAGGCATGCCGCCGCCGGAGCACCGTTGTCGCCATCCTGGAGGAGCACCGGTGTGGACAGGCATGGCTGATGCTTCCTCAAGGTCAGTTACAAACACCAGTGCCGCGTGCAGCAGCAGTTCCCGCAACAACGGCGCTGTTGCAATGGCGGCTGGATGCGGTGAAGTTTTCTGCAATATAGTCTTTGTTGAATAGAATTGCAACAAGGAGTTTGTTGCAGAAATACGAAGAAGAGGTCAGAGATGCTACTGTAAATTTTGCAATAAGGGTGTTTTGCAAGAATACAAAGAAGTAGCTGGAGATATTGCAAGGCTTTGCAACTTAGATCTTATTGCAGGAATTAGGTTTGCAACAAGAGTCTTGTTGCACAAAAAAGGAGAACAAATTTTGCAATTGAGATCTTGTTACAGGAATGAGGTTTGCAACAAAGGGCATGTTGCAGAAAATAGAAAAGAGGAACGAAATAGAAAAGAGGAACGGACGGCTCACGCCATACAAATAGACGGCTTGCAAGGTGACGGATCTTTTTAAAAGATCCACCGACGGGTATGCAAAGGGTATGCCCCCCAAAATGACATTAGCTTCTCACCTTTTGACTTGCACTCTTGACGATAGTTTTTCGTATACCCGTCCCCCCCACCCTCCTCTGAAAAGCGACATAACTGACACATGCAGATTCTACTTATTTTTATTCTGTCATATCCTAGATAAATAAATTAAACCGAAGCATGCATGACATTTTACTGTGAAAACTTGGAAACTTGTAGTTGCCATTAACTCAAGACGGTTGATTGATGTTCAGGGTCGAATTAAAAGCTGGTTGGTATCCTTCTTACATGCACATGCTAATTTTCTTCATGCTTTACAGTTTACTCTCATACATTGGTCGTGTGCAATCAATCATCCATCTCAAGTAGAAAAAGACACCCTGCAACAAAAAGAGAATAGAGTTTGAGATCAAGATACTTTTCGCCAGTTTCAGATCTTAGAAATACTGTAATATAATAATCAAAGAATTTTTTTATTGGTGCAAACAAATCTTTTTTTTAGAGTATGCAAATTGCGTACCATAACTTTATAGAAGAAGAGAAAATTTCTACAAGAAAACTACCACTCGATGCGAACAATGAGCGTAGCACAACTCCACAATTGGCTAGCCCACAAACAGCCCGCACGACAACACAACTACAACGCAACAAAGCCTACCCAAACCGAGAGCCTCGCCGCGTCTCCACCGACGCCAGTCACCTCCGAAGAATAGCAGCTCCCGCCAAGCTTCTCTTGTCAATGCACCATCCCCCCATAAAGCCTAGAGTGGCAGGAGGATGACGGGACTCGATCCGACCCAAGGAAGGCACCGTCTTGGCATCACCGGCGACAATCGTACATTGCTCCAAGGCAGAACGACCAAGGCAACGGCGAACACCGGAGGAGCTCAACATAGGATCATCAAGTCTCCTGGCACAATGTTCCCAACAGAGGGACGACGTCAAAGACGCCGTCATCGTGTCGATCGAGCAGAATCAAGGCTTTTGCCCGGAGACAGCTGCCAACCCCAACCAGGCGAGGAGAATGGCAACACACTCGACAGTGCCTCCAGGGAGGGGAACGGCACCCACGGGTACCATCGCCGCCTGCCCGGTCAGAACCGGACAGGATTTTCATCCATAATGCCACGAATTAGCACACCTCCAACGTATGGGCAGCACTGACCCAGATGCCTCGCATCGCCATCACCACAGCAAATTGTTGTCGAAGCCGCCTCCGACCACTCCGGCGCCAACTCGTCTGAGGCATCACCGCTTGCCCCTCTCGCAGAGACGGCCGACCGCCCGCTGCATGCCATATGAAAATACACACAAATGCTATCGGAGAGGGGGTATATCGACCCCCCTCATGTATCCATATACATACATATATACTTGCATATATGTAAATTTTTTGCATATATAAAGTTTTTCTAAAATCTAACTTTTGCATATATGAACATATATACACAGAGAACATATGCATATATACACATTTTTATAATAATGCAAAAAATAAGAGAAAAGGGCGCCGGCGGCCGGACCGAAGGCGGCGGCGTGTGGTCGGGGCAACGGCGACGGGGTTGGGGAAGGCGCGACGGCGACGGTGACGGCGACGGCCACGGGGTCGGGGAAGGGGCGGCGACGGCGACGGGGTCGGGGAACGGGCGACGCACGCGGCGACGGCGACGGGGTCGGGGAAGGGGCGGCGCGCGCGGCGACGGCGACGGGGTCAGGGAACGGGTGGCGCGCGGCGACGGCGACGGGGTCGGGGCAGGGGCGGCGCGCGCGGCGACGACGATGATGTCAGGGCCGGCAGGGGCGGCGGGCGCGGCGATGGTGTCGGGGCAGTGGCTCGGCGGCGGCGACGGCGAGGTGGACCAGCCTGACGGCGTCGGGGCAGGGCTCGGCGGCGACGGCGACGAGGAGCAGAAGGCGTCGGGGCGAGAAGAAACAGATGGATTTGGTCGAAAACTGCTAAGTATTGCTTATATAGCAAAAGCATTAGTCCCGGTTCGTGGCACAAACCGGGACTAATGCCCCCCTTTAGTCCCGGTTGGTGCCACCAACCGGGACCAAAGGCTTATTTTCAGCAGCCCAAAGGGCGGGAAGCGGCGGCCTTTGGTCCCGGTTGTTGCCACCAACCGGGTCTAAAGGTGGCCATTGGTCCCGGTTTGCGCCACGAACCGGTACCAATGCCCCCCTTTAGTCCCGGTTGGTGGCACCAACCGGGACCAAAGGCCTTGTGCTGCCCCGCGCCAAAACTTTAGTCCCACCTCGCTAGCTGAGAGAGCTCGAGAGTGGTTTATAAGCGCTGCTGCGCCCACCCTCTCGAGCTCCTCTCGACTGCAGGCTTTCGGGCCTAATTCTTACTGCAATGCCTGTGGGCCTGCTGGGCCTGCTGCGGGCCTGAATCCTGGCCCATGGTGGTTGGGTTTCTAGTCGTATTTAGGCCGTGGTGGCCCAGTAGGTGGCATTTTTTTTTGCTATTTTTTTCATTTCTACTTAGAACTAAATACTTATAGTTTTGTAGTGATTTCTTTTTTATTTTATGTCACAAAAATTATAAACTTTCTGTTAGCGTTTAAAATTAGAATAGTTTAAATTTGATTTTTTTTTTAAATTTGTGTGAATCACTAGTTTATGAATAACTTTACAATAAAAATTGATTTTTTAGTCATTGTTTTTTCTGCTATTTAATATTACTGTGTTTTATCATTATAGTCAATTTGGTAATTTTAGTTAGTCATAACAAATATTATAGGCATTTTTTCACTTTGAGAGGAGCTCAACAACGCAGAGAGGGACAGGCTTTTGTTTTTGTTTTGCTTTCTGTATTATTTATTTTCTTTTGTTCTTTGCTTTATTTTTTTATTCTTTTTGCTTTTAGGTCAGCAAAATTATAAACTTTCTGTTAGTGCCATTAGTTTTAGAAAAATTATAAACTCAAATTTGAATAGTTAAAATTTGAATTCTTTGAAATTTGTGTGAATCACAAGTTTGTGATTAACTTTAATAAAAAAATTTAACATAGATGCACCTACTCGTCTGTTTTCAAATGAATTCTAAAATACTTGGCATAACATACTCGTCTGTTACAAATTTGGCATGGTATCATCATAATAGTTGCGGGAGAAATTCTTCACTTTTTCTTCGCTTGTGTCATTTGCTTATTGCGCCGTAACCATGGATAATCTTCAGCGTTTATCAGGATGCTTGGGTCAGCCTTGACATTGAACGGATGAATTTCATGAAACCTTTCATAATCTTC
Organism: Aegilops umbellulata; assembly: GCA_032464435.1. Classification (NCBI taxonomy): domain Eukaryota; kingdom Viridiplantae; phylum Streptophyta; class Magnoliopsida; order Poales; family Poaceae; genus Aegilops; species Aegilops umbellulata. The sequence goes on along the minus strand of CP136056.1, from coordinate 530,671,275 downwards.
AGACATGTCTGTCTTGCCATCCACTCCCAGGATATGCCTTTTTCCTGAAAGAACTATGTGGCGCTTTGGCTCATCGTATGATGTATCCGTTTCCTTATCTTTTCTTTTTCTCGGTCTGGTAGACATGTCCTTCACATAGATAACCTGTGCCACATCATTGGCTAGGACGAACGGTTCATCAGTGTACCCAAGATTTTTCAGATCCACTGTTGTCATTCCGTACTGTGGGTCTACATGTACCCCGCCTCCTGACAGATTGACCCATTTGCACTTAAACAAAGGGACCTTAAAATCTTGTCCGTAGTCAAGTTCCCATATGTCCACTATGTAACCATAATATGTGTCCTTTCCCTTCTCGGTTGTTGCATCAAAGCGGACACCGCTGTTTTGGTTGGTGCTCTTCTGATCTTGGTCAATCGTGTAAAATGTATTCCCATTTATCTCGTATCCTTTGTAAATCAATACAGTCAAAGATGGTCCCCTGGACAACAAGTACAACTCATCACAAACAGTGTTGTCACCTCTAAGACGTGCTTCCAACCAACTGCTGAAAGTCCTGATGTGTTCACATGTAATCCAGTCGTCGCACTGCTCCGGGTGTTTGGAGCGCAGACTGTTCTTGTGTTCATCGACATACGGGGTCACCAAGGTAGAGTTCCGTAGAACCGTGTAGTGTGCTTGAGACCAAGAATGCCCGTCCCTGCATATTATTGAGTCCGCTCCTAGCGTGCCTTTACCAGTCAGTCTCCCCTCATACCGCGATTTAGGGAGACCTATCTTTTTAAGGCCAGGAATGAAGTCAACACAAAACCCGATGACATCCTTTGTTTGATGGCCCACTGGTCCTGGTTCGTGGCATGAACCGGGACTAAATGGGAGCCTTTGGTCCCGGTTCATGCCACGAACCGGGACCAATGGTGGTGGGCCAGGAGCCAGGCACATTGGTCCCGGTTCGTCCCACCAACCGGGACCAAAAGGTCCAGACGAACCGGGACCAATGGCCCACGTGGCTCGGCCGGCCCCATGGGCTCACGAACCGGGTCCAATGCCCCCATTGGTCCCGGTTCTAGTTTGAACCGGGACTAATGGGCTAACCCACCCTGGACCATTGCCCCCTTTTCTACTAGTGGGATGCAGTCATTAGGGCATGCATGTATCCTCTCCACCTCCAATCCTAGAGGGCATACGACCTTCTTTGCTGCGTATGTACTGTCGGGCAATTCGTTATCCTTTGGAAGCTTCTTCTTCAATAATTTCAGTAGCTTCTCAAATCCTTTGTCAGGCACAGCATTCTCTGTCTTCCACTGCAGCAATTCCAGTACGGTACCGAGCTTTGTGTTACCATCTTCGCAATTGGGGTACAACCCTTTTTTGTGATCCTCTAACATGCGATCGAACTTCAGCTTCTCCTTTTGACTTTCGCATTGCGTCCTTGCATCAACAATGACCCGGCGGAGATCATCATCATCGGGCACATCGTCTGGTTCCTCTTGATCTTCAGCACCTTCACCCGTTGCAGCATCATTGGGCACATCGTCTGGTTCCTCTTGATCTTCACCAGCTCCCCCCGTTGCAGCAGCACGGTATTCAGGGGGCACGTAGTTTTCATCGTACTCTTCTTCTTCGTCGTCTTCCATCATAATCCCTATTTCTCCGTGCCTCGTCCAAACATTATAGTGTGGCATGAAACCCTTGTAAAGCAGGTGGGTGTGAAGGATTTTCCGGTCAGAGTAAGACTTCGTATTCCCACAATCAGGGCATGGACAACACATAAAACCATTCTGCTTGTTTGCCCCAGCCACATCGAGAAATTCATGCACGCCCTTAATGTCCTCGGAGGTGTGTCTGTCACCGTACATCCATTGCCGGTTCATCTGCGTGCATTATATATAATTAAGTGTACAAATTAATAGAAGTTCATCATGACATGCATTAAAAGCAAAGTACATACATAGTTCTCATCTAACAACATATAGCTCTCCAGAGCATCTAATTAATTAAACCATACATTGAAACTATGTAAAACATTTTAATGCGAAAACAAAGGCGATCATAATCGCAACCAAGGTGACAATTGATCCAACGGCATAATGATACCAAGCCTCGGTATGAATGGCATATTTTCTAATCTTTGTAATCTTCAAGCGCATTGCATCCATCTTGATCTTGTGATCATCGACGACATCCACAACATGCAACTCCAATATCATCTTCTCCTCCTCAATTTTTTTTTATTTTTTCCTTCAACAAATTGTTTTCTTCTTCAACTAAATTTAACCTCTCGACAATAGGGTCGGTTGGAATTTCCGGTTCACATACATCCTAGACAAATAAAATCTATGTCACGTTGGTCCGCATAATTTTCATAAACAATAAATGAACCAATAGTTATAAAGATTAATGTATATACCACATCCGAATCATAGACAGGACGAGGGCCGACGGGGGCGGATACCAAAACCATCGCACTATATAAGATGCAATAATAAAAGTAAGAAAATGATACAAGTATATATCTAAACATACAAATAAGAATATTTTTCCTTTCAGAAAGAAGATAAGAACAAGAGGCTCACCACGGTGGTGTCGGTGATGAGATCGGCCCGGGTGATCGACGGCGGTGAAGACGGGGGTGGGGCGTGACGGACCGCTAAATCTAGACAAATCTCGAGGAAAATGGAGCTTTGAGGTCGAGCTTCGAGAGGAGAAAGCTTAACTAGTGTGGCTCGGGCATTTCATCGAACACCTCATGTGCATAGGAGGTGAGCTAGAGCACCACAAACACCTCCCCTCGCCGGCCCAGGAAAACAGAGCACTGGAGTGCTCTGCTCGCGGGCGAGGGTATATATAGGCAGCACTATTGGTCCCGGTTCGTCGCATGAACCGGGACTAAAGGGGAGCCTTTGGTCCCGGTTCAAGCCACCAACAGGGACCAATGGTGGTGGGCCAGGAGCCAGGCCCATTGGTCCCGGTTCGTCCCACCAACCGGGACCAAAAGGTCCAGACGAACCGGGACCAATGGCCCACGTGGCCGGGCCGGGCCCCTGGGCTCACGAACCGGGACCAATGCCCCCATTGGTCCTGGTTCTAGACTGAACCCGGACTAATGGGCTGCCCCGGGCTGAACCGTTGCGAACCGGGACTAGAGGGCTTTTTTCTACCAGTGTACGGGAATTATTACCACACCTCAATCATGAAATCTGGGAGCTCAGCTCTGCTCCCGTCATGGAAATCACCTCATACACGATTAATTTGCGGAGGTACTGCAACCGGCCCTGCACACAGACATTGCAAACAAGTGCTTCAGCACTCATCATTGTATTCATGAATATAAAGCCCAGGTTATATCCCCTGTACATCAGCGCTAGCTGCAGAAAATGCACATATCCCCTGGTCAAAAATCACATGGGTTTGTCTAACAACACGAGTCCCCATAGTATGGAACACTCACCAAAAATCACAAAGCAAAGATATTACGCCATCTGATTTGTTGGGAACTGTACATCCGTCCCTCTTTGTAGACAGCATTCACGACACTGCAGCCCAGTCTATTGTAGACAGCAGCCCACCAGGTCCAAATTCTTTGATAAAGTCTTGTCCTGACAGCACTATCAAGTATGGTAGTAGATGCTTGAACCACTTCCTGTGATTCACAAATCAGGCAACATTCCCAGGGATGCTAGTTATTTTATATTCTCACTGCAAGAGAAATTAAAGTATTGACTTGTTGCGCTCCCTAGAGGAGCATGCCAGCATGTTGTCATACAAAGCTAGAACATCCCTTGCAACGGCATGCTTCGGCCTAGCTTTTCCTGGGAATTTATCACCCGTCTCAGCTTTAACTATGGTCCTGACTATCCCTACATGCAAACGCATGTTTCTAGACATTCGCCCGGACACCATTCCCGTTCCTCTTCATGCACCACCTTCATGTTCACGGTCACCACTATAGTTTTCAATTTCAGTTTCAGAAAAATTTCACCACCATTAAATATTAACCTGAATTCAATTAAATATTAACCTGAACTTGCATGGTTTTAACCTGAATTCAATTAAATAAAAAAATGAAAAATATTTGAATTCCTGTGTACTGCTGAAATTGCTGAAATATTTTGGTCGAAACGTAAATATTTCAATGTTTGCTGAAATTAGTGAAATTCAGTGAATTTCATCAAAATCTCATAGAAAGTGAAAACCATGGTTACCACCCCTGCCGGACAATGCAATGTTATAGTTTTTGCAACCAGAAGTCAGGTTATTACAGACAAATAAGTGGAGCTCACCTGAATCCATATTATTACTGTCAGACTAAAGTGGGCTGCCATGGTTATTGTGTCCTGTATTAGTAATGAAATATGTTTTTTCAACAAACCAATAGTGATGACGAGCTACACCGGTCGTATGTCTATCTTATAATGTGTTGGAAGACGCACGCTGCACCAACTTGACCGGGTCGTGCGTTACAACGTCCACGCGCCCACGTCGCTCGCGGGGCGTCCGTCTGTTACGCACGAACCCCTCATCTAGCGATCCCGCTGTTGTAACTGAGTGTATATATAGTAACCATGTACATTGAATGAATTATGGTGATTCACACCTTTCATCTTGGTTATCAGAGCCTCTTTCCTGCCGTCCATGGAGACCGGCGGCACCTCCTCCTCCAGCGACGCCACAAGCCCAATCCCTTCCTCTCCGCTCCCGATGCTTTCCTCTCCTGGCCTCGTCGCCCCTGTCACCAATGCTCGACTAGCCTCTGCTTCCTCGACCATGTCCATGCTGCCGCTCGAACCATCGCCAGCGCTTCCCATCACGGCGCCCTCCTCCTCAACCGCCGCCATCCCCTCGATCCACGACCTCCACAACATCGGCAACCTCATCACCTTCAAACTCGACGTCCAGTCCGGCGGCTACTCTAAGTGGCGTGAACTTTGGCGCTGCATCCTCACCATGTACGACGTTGAGGGACATGTCGACCACTATTCTGATCCCTCGAAGCAGACCCCCGCCTGGCGCCACACCAAACTCGCCTTTTGTAGTGTTAACAGTATTCACCATTTGAACCATGATGCAAACAAGGATATATCAAACTAACCATGTGCGGAAACGAACCCAATGAGAGTTGTTAAAAAGGAAATTAGTTTGGCTTACTTCTGAACATCGATGTTTGCGCCCATGATTCGATAGCCCCTGGACCTCGACCTGTTCTATGTAAGCACGGGTAGCTTTGTTGAGCGCATTCACAATGTCCGCGTATTGCATCCACTGATTCACAAGAGCTAGCAGATTAGCGTTGTGGGACTGAACATATGATGTTGCTACTTCAAGATGGGTGGAACTCTGGTCCTGAAGAATCTTGTGAATACCATCCTTTTCATTGCTATCCGAAGGCATGCTGGGTGCATTGTTCAACTTGACACAAAATTCAACATCCAGCTTCGTCATTCTTATCTTAAGATATTCTGATATTCTACAACAGTGTCCTTCACACGTATGGAATCTAGTGTTTCTTTCATTTTTTCTATCATCAAGCGATTAGACTGCGTTGTCTGAACAAGTAAAAATATATATATGTTGGAAAACATGCGATGAATATTATTAGTGTTTATGTCTTATAATTCTTTTCATATTTGTCTTACTTGGTCACTCAAGAGAGCCTTTTTGTCATCCTCTTCGTTAGTGTCATCATCATCCATTTCAAAATAAAAAATAACATGCTCTTCACCACCATCACCCTCTGTTTATTTTTCCATGTTGAAAGGAGCATCCTCGCTGTACACACTTTCAGAGAGATCCTTGATCTGCAAAAATCGAGCAGTTTAACATATGCACGTATGAAGGGCCATTTTAAAAAGTTGCATGTACTAAATATATCCTTGAGTATGTACAGCAAACACACACATTTAGAATGTCAAAATCTTGCTTCATTAGCCAGTCCAAATGCTTATTTGTCAGATGTTGCACCCGCGGGAAACCTTCACGTAGGCCGAGTTTGTCAAGTTCCTCATCGCTTATCATATCAAGAAATATAACCTGTACGGAAGCATGTAAAAATGTATGTAAGTTGAACAATTTTTTCAAGTAAAAACCACTTAAACATGAATGACTTAAAAATTACTTACCACTAGGAGAAGTGGGCAGCCAACCAACCAGCTTGATTCCTCCAAAAGAACCTCTGAGATGTTTTTCACCAAATAATCGACAATAAAGTCTGACCAGTTCCGGTCCTCGGCCTTTCTAAGCATAGTTTTTAACCTTCTTCTACATTTAGTGAAGAGTTGGGGGCCAAGAGGCTAGAAAATATCGCATACTTATAGATTTTGTAGCTGGCCTTTCTCGATTTTGTAGATGTTTTCATCTTCCTTAGATAGTCCTACAACACCATTTTAGACTTTTTATCATTCTTTCTTGGACTCTCCGAGCCTATATCTTTGCTTTTGTGACTTTTTCTTCCACCGTGGAAAGGATCTATTGGAACTGTTCTTCCTTTGTTCCGTAGCAAAAATAACTTTGGTACAGCCTTCTTCAAGTCAATTACTACCTTCTTATCATCCTTCCCCGAGTGTTAATGCTTTTTCAACAGGGTCTAATTTTAGAGTTGACTTCATCCCTACTTTAAGGGAGCTACGAAATTCGGTTTGCGTCATAGCACTTATCTGTTCATGAGTCATTTGTTTGTAAAGTTCATGTTACAACTCTGGGTTGGCCTCTGAATCTGACGGTGGTTAGTGTAGCAGAAATATCTTCCGCATCTTGCTCACTTTGTGTGGTCATCCCTTGGTCAATCGAGCACCTCCCGTGAGACAACCACACAAAGTGAGCAAAATGCAGAAGATATTTCTGCTACACTAACCACCGCCAGATTCAGAGGCAACCCCAGAGTTGTACATGAACTGTACAAATAAATGACTCCTGAACACATAAGTGCTATGATGGAAATCGAATTTCGTGTCTCCCTCAAAGTAGTGATGAAGTCAACTTTAAAGTAGACCCTGCTGCAAAAACACTAACACTGGGGAAAGGATGATAAGAAGGTAGTAATTGACTCAAAAAAGGATGTACCAAAGGTATTTTTGCTACGAAATAAAGGGGAAACAGTTCCAGTAGATCCTTTCACTGGTGGAAGAAAAAGTCGCAAGAGCCAAGATATAGGATCGGAGAGTCCGAGGAAAAATGGTAAAAAGTCAAAAATGGTGCTGCAGTACTACCTAAGGAAGATGAAAACATGTACAAACTCGAGGAAGGCCAGCTACAGAATCTATAAGTCTGCGATATTTACTAGCCTCTTGGCCCCAACTCTTCATTAAATGTAGAACGAAGGTTCAAAAATATGCTAAGAAAGGCTGAGGATTGGAACTGGTCAGACTTTATTGTCTATTATTTGATGAACATCATCTCAAAGGTTCTTTCGGGGGAATCAAGCTGGTTGGTTGGCTGCCCACTTCTCCTAGTGGTAAGTAATTTTGAAGTCATTCATGTTTACGTGGTTTTTTAAATGAAAATTTTGTTCAACTTACATACATTTTTACATGTCTCCGTATAGGTTATATTTCTTGATATGATAAGAGATGAAGAACTTGACAAACTCAGCATATGAGAAGGTTTCCTGCGGGTGCAGCATCTGACAGATAAGCATTTGGATTGGCTAATGAAGCAAGATTTTGACGGTCTAAATGTGAGTGTTTACTATGCATACTCAAGCATATACTTAGTACATGCAGCTTGTTAAAATGGCCCATTCATACGTGCATATGTTTAAATGCTCTTTTTTTGCAGATCAAGGATCTCTCTAAAAGTGTATAGCGAGGATGCTCCTTTCAACATGAAAAAAAAAACAGATGGTGATAGTTGTGAAGAGCATGTTATTTTTTATGTTGAAATGAATGATGATGACAGTAGCGCAGAGGATGACAAAGAGGCTCTCTTGAGTGACCAAGTAAGACAAATATGAAAAGCATTATAAGACATAAATACTAGTAATATTCATCGCATGATTTCCAACATGTATATTTTTTACTTGTTCAGGCAGCTCAATCTAATCGCTTGATGATAGAAAAACTAAAAGAACACTATATTCCATACCTGTGAAGGACACTGTTGTAGAAGATCTTAAGACAAGAATGACCAAGCCGGATGTTGAATTTTGTGCCAAATTGAACAATGCACCCGGCATGCCTTCGGATAGCAATGAAAAGGATGGTATTCACAAGATTTTTCAGGACTGGAGTTCCACCTATCTTGAAGTAGAGACATCATATGTTCAGTCCGACAACGCTAATCTGCTGGCTCTTGTGAATCAGTGGATGCAATACACGGAGCATGTGACTGCGATCAACAAAGCTACCCGTGCTTACATAGAATAGGTCGAGGTCCATGGGTTATCAAAGCATGGGCGCAGACATCGGTGTTCAGAAGTAAGCCAAACTAATTTCCTTTTTAACAACTCTCATTGGGTTCGTTTCTGCACATGTTTAGTTTGGTATATCCTTGTTTGCATCATGGTTCAGATGGTGAATACTGTTAACACTACAAAAGGCGAGGTCGGTATGGCGCCAGGCGGGGGTCTGCCTCAAGGGATCAAGTGGGTCATCAACCTTAGCGTCGTCCTTAGCGTCGCCGTTAGCAACAAGTGAGCCATCAACCAGCCCAACGTCAGGGACGCCTTCCTCCACTGCGCTCTCGACGAGCTCATCTACAGCCAGCAGCCGGCCGGCTTCATTGACTCCTCCTGCCCTTCGGCCGTGTGCAAGCTCCACAAATCCTTGTACGGGCTCAAGCAGGCTCCCCTGGCGTGGTTTCAGCGGTTCACCACATTCTTGCTCTCTTTTGGCTTCACGACGTCCAAATGCGACTCCTCGCTCTTCATCCTATGACGTGGTGTCGCGGTGGCCTATCTCCTGTTGTACATCGACGACATCATCCTCACCGCTAGCTCCTCCACCCTACTACCTCCATCACTACCGCCCTCACTTCTGAGTTTTCCATGACAAACCTCGACGCTCTCCACCATTTCCTCGACATCAATGTCCACCGCAGCACCACCAGTCTATTTTTCTCGCAACAACAGTACACACTTGAGATACTCGATCGTGCCACCATGCTCAACTACAAACCCATTGCCACTTTCGTCAACACCAAAATTAACCTATCCGCTACTAGTGGCAACCCCGCACCCGATCCATCGCTCTTTCGCAGCCTCACCAGCGCTCTGCAGTATCTAACACTGACGTGCCCAGGCATGGCCTATGCCGTACAGCAGGTCTACCTCGTCATGCACTCGCCACGTGCGCTGCACATCGCCCTCCTCAAGCGCATCTTGCACTATCTACGCGGCACCGCCCACCTCGGCCTTCATCTCCGCCCGTCGGCCTCGTCGCAGCTCATTGCCTACACCGACGCTGATTGGGCGGGGTGTCCCGACACTCGTCGGTCGACGTTCGGCTTCTGCATGTACCTTGGCGACAACCTCGCGTCTTGGTCCTCAAAGCGATAGACCACGGTGTCCTGCTCGAGCGCGGAGGTGGAGCATACGGCCGTTGCCAACGCAGTCGCCGAATCATGTTGGCTACGACAACTCATGCCGCAATCGGGGCCCCACCGGAGCGCGGCACCGTCGTCTACTGTGACAAATCTTGGCGACGTACCTCCTCCAACCCGGCACAACACCAAACATGTGGAGATCGATCTCCATTTTGTGCGTGATCGCGTTGCCTTTGGTGACGTCCGCGTTCTGCACGTTCCATCGTCGTCCCGGTTTGCCGACGTGTTCACCAAGGGGTTGCCAACCAGCGTCTTCACTAACTTTCGATCCAGCCTCAACAACGTCGAAGACCCCGTTTCAGCTGCGGGGGGTTGTTGGAAGATGCACGCTACACCAACCTGACTGGGTCTTGCGCTACAACGTCCATGCGCCCACGTCGCTCGCGGGGCGTGCGTCTGTTACGCACGATCCCCTCATCTAGCGCTCCCACTGTTGCAACTAAGTGTATATATATGTAACCATGTACATTGAATGAATATACGGTGATTCACACCTTTCATCTTAATGAACATTATGTAGATGTGAGATGTTTATAGCACCTGGGACATCTGAAGCAACATGCTCGCGACCTCCTGCCATGCTTGATTTCATTCTTTGCCTGCCAGCTATTCCTGTGATAGACCACAAATATTCCAAGATTAATATGATCTCAATCAAAGGTTCTGAATGACTGCCACTGTAATCAGGTACCTGAAGGAAATATGCCCTAGAGGCAATAATAAAGTTGTTATTTTTATTATATTTCCTTATCAATGATAAAGTTGTTATTTATGCTGGAAAGTCATTGTGCTAAGCCCCATTGGACCAACAACGCTTCAGGAACAACAACCGCTGCCAATGAAGTGTAGCGTAGATCGGAAGGATCCAACCTGAAGACACGCGAACGTAGACGAACGGCGAACAAATCCGAGCAAATCCACCAAAGACAGATCCACCGGAGACACATCCCACACGCCCACCGAAGATGCTAGATGCACCACCGGAACGTGGGCTAGGCGGGGAGAACCTTATTCCATCTTCAAGGAGTCGCCGCCTCTCACCTTCTTGAGCAGGACACAAACCCTAACAACACTCGAAAACGCCTCTAAGAACGGAGCCCTCCCACCGACAAGGGCCGGGATCCACCGCACCTCCATGGCTCTAAGGCCACCGGAGACGAGGCGGACCAGCGGCGGCGCCGGCTGGAGGCGGAGGAGCGGCTGCTTGAGCCCCTACGCGCGTGTGTTGTATAACTTGCTGATTTTGTTAATTGTGATGATCCATCATGGTAATCAAAATGTTATTGTTTTAAGAACAAACACGATAAAATCTTTTGTGCTAAAATTACTGTACTTTGTTTCAAATATATACAAAAACATGAGATTACCGGTGGAACACATGAAAGCTTATTACAAAAAAGTAAAAGGCAACTCAAAAAACAAAAATAAAAGTAAAAGGGGAATATAAATATGAAATAAATACAAATATTAGAAACTCCATAAGAAAAAACAAAATAGATAGAAGTCGAATATACAAATGAAAAGAAAAAAAATACATGAAACTAAAATGCAAGAATACTGGAAGATCAAACAACGGTATTTTATTGGGATTTTGTAAGGTAAGCTGGCTGGTTTTTCTCTGAAATTTAAGGTAGATGATATTTTTGTGACATCAAACTAGTTATTTATGTTGCCTATGCCTCCTCCCCCAAAAAAGGCTAGATTTTCTTTATCTCCCTCCGGCGCCGCCCGCCGGTCCGTCTCGTCTCCGGTGGCCTTAGGGCCATGGCGGCGCGGTGGATCCCGGTCCGTGCTGGCAGGAGGGCTCCGTCTTTAGACATTCCTTCGAGTTTTGTTAGTGTTTGTGTCCCACTCAGGAAAACAAGACGGCGGCGGCTCACTGAAGATGGATAAGGTTCTTCCCGTCTAGTTCCCGTTCCGGCGGTGCGTCTAGCATCGTCGGTGGGCGTGTGGAGGTGTGTCTCGGACACATCTTTTCTTGATGGATTTGCTCGAATCTTATCATAGTTTGTCTACGTTCATGTGTCTTGAAGTTGGATCCTTCCGATCTACGCTACACTTCAATGGTGGTGGTTGCTGTTCTAGTGCACTGGTCCTATGAGGCCTTAGCACGATGACTTCCCGGTGTTGACAGCGGCGCATCTTTGGCTCGCTTCAATGCTTCTAGTCGTCGTTATGTGGTCTATGGATCTGGATGTAATTCTTATTATTTCTAGTGTCGTTGTACTGCCAAATGATTAAAGATAAATAGATTGTGAGTTTTTCGGCCAAAAAACTAGTTAATTATGTTAATTGTGATTATCCATCTATAGTTAACTAACCTCACTACCAGTTTTTGTGAAACCGTTCTCACCTCTCAAACCCTAGAGAGGAGATTTTCTGGATGCACCGCGCCGCCATCTCTTGTCCGGTGGTAGGTCGCCACCTCCACTGCTGATATGGGAGTGCGGGGAAGCCCTAATCTACCATATGGATCTCTAGTATTCCAGTTGAACAGTACTAATCTCTAGTATTCCCCTCTTTGATGCTTTTACTAGGGCTGCGCGGCAGCGGGGTCGGTGTGGCGAATAAAGTTTCCTCGAGCCCCCCATCTCAACAATGTCGCCTGCGATGGTTCGATGGCTCGCTGTCGTAAATTATTGTTGACCTATCTATCTGGCTAGGTGAGGGTCTGTTGATTTTGCCGGCGTGGCAGTGACGGCTGCTTCCCTTTGCTGTTTGGCGTGGCAGTGACCATCTCGGCTCATAAAGCAGCGTTGCCGTAGATTTTTGTTCAGTACATGAAGAAGCAGCTATGTATCACGGTTCAACCTGTTCAGCTATTAACTTGAACTAGTCCGGGCATCAAAGAATATGGTGTACGATACGTATAGGCTTACCGTGCTGGCATGGCATGCACGTGATTTTGGATCGATCTTGCCATCCCACTTGAACTTGATCATCTGCTAATCACTTCTTCATGCACGGCTACTTGACCCAACGACTTGATCGATTACATGGGCGGAGTCGTCGTTTACTTCGACTCCAGCTCTTGCTTGCCATCGGCAGTGAAAACCACTTGCCCACGTCGTTAACCCGGCCGGCCTATCCTAGCCCACGGTTAAGCATCCAGCTAATTAACATGCATGCATGGTTATTTGACCGTAAGATAAAATGGTAATCATGCATGCAAGTAGCATAAACGGACACAGATGTAACTAGTCCAGGCATTCAGTGGTGGTGTGGGCTTAATTACCTACTCAGACAAGATGATCCTTGGTGCCGGCATGAACGTGGTTTGGATTTTTGCCATCTGCTAGTACAATACCCTCCAAATTCAACTACCGAAACTTCCAGGTTGCTGCCTCCTCTGCTCTAATGTCAACTATTCAAGCCTAGAGCTAGATGTGTTCATCAGTGGATGCTTGCATGCATGTGTTTTAGAACTGTTGACCCAACGTGGATGCGATCACGATTAGAAGTCAGTCATCTCTTTTACTTTTACCTGCACCAATTAAGGCACTAATTATTCTAAGCCTCCACCTACAGTTGAGACATGACTTCGTCAACAACTCCACCAACACCCCCAACATGCATGGCCGGAAGCACCACTATAAATATCCATTGATGTTTCGCTTAGAACTCACCTCATCTTGCAAGAGTACACACTTCCATAAAACACACACAATGGTAGGCACAAAGCTAGTAGCCCTCGGCTATGTTGTCCTCTTGAGCATTGGACTAGCCAATGCTGCAAGGGTGGTTAGATTCGGTAGTGGAAGCGCCACGGGAACTGGAGCAGGAGGAGGAGAGGGTGGGGGAACTGTGAGTGGTGGTGGCTCGGGTGCTGGGAGTGGAACTGGGTCTGGCGTGAGTTCTAGTAGTGGTAGCCATGCAAGCGGTGGAGGTGGAGGTGGCGGCGGAGGCGGTGGCCAAAATGGTGGAACTGGATATGGTAGCGGGTCCGGCTCTGGCTCCGGTTCCAGTCAATATAGTCAAGGATCTTCATATCCTTATGGTGGTGGCTATGGTGGATATACTAGCGCCGGCGGTGCCGGTGGCGGTGGTGGTGGAGGGCAAGCTAGTGGTTATCAAGGATCTAGTGGGTATGGGGCTGGTAGTGGCACTGGTTCTGGCTCAGCTACTGCTACTAACAATTGGTATAGACAAGGTAGTACAAATGCAGATGCTGGTGGAAACGGTGGTGGCAATGGCGGAGGAAGAAATGGTGGGCATGGTGCAGGCAAAGGTGCTGGATCTGGGTATGGCAATGCCTACCCCTAGTCCCTTCATGCGAGGAATCTAAAAAAATGGAGCCCAACCTACTGTACTATGACTCTTTTTTCATTTATTTGTTATTATCTTACATATTATCAAATAAGGGCTTCATTGTTCTTGTGGAAAATGTACTAGTGTTTGTGATATATTCCAAGAATGTTACATGTCAATGTATCACTATATATATGTATTAAGTTATATACCAATATTTTGGCCAAATGACTTGCAATGGAAACTCTTTGCACGTGTTATGGTTATGTAACATAAGTTGCTCACTTATGGTTAAATGCCGAAAATTATCATTTCAATCATACACGTCGTTTCACTAAAGGCGCCAGTCATGTAACATGTAAATCACATCCACCTCTTTCATTTTGCATAAACTTCTCTCGGTAGGTAGTGCCTCTACGGAGTTCCAAGGCTATGAACCCCCATTGTGAAACCACACCGCAATATATTTCACATCCTCGGTCATCCACACATTGCCTTGAGTGAGTGGTGATCATCACAAGCCCTACTATGTCGCACCTATCATGACTTTTCGCCATGAAGTCATGAATGGTGGGAAGGTGCACGGTCTAATTTCTTATATTTATATTTTCATTACATTTTCATTTTTGTTGCATGATCCACTTGTTTGATTAGAAAGTTATCTTTAGAACTTCATTTCCATTGATCACAATGGCAGAAATTGTTATTCCAATGTTGTTCTTTCAATGTTGACATATCTTTTTAAGTATGGTTCTCCAAAGTTCCTTTCTTTTGGGGTCAAAATTCTTACTTATTTTGTGAAGTCATGGACTGATTTTTTTTAAAGCTTGTCAAATTTTTGATAGTTGTGGTTGTTCTTAGAGTTTCTGAAATTCCGAAATTTCATTTCATTTCAAGTTGAATATTGTTCTCCAGTCTCCAATAGTTTTTGTTGAACTGTCTAGGAGCTCAACATAATTTTTCAACAAAGCTAGTATTTTGTCCGAACAAGGGGTTTCATTAATTGATAATACTGCATATACAGTCCTTTGAAAGGAGCTAAAAATAGCAGATGGTACATCTAGGATCCAGATGGATCAGTTTGCACTCCTAGCAGCTACCTGCGCCAAAGAGTGAGCACCCTTATTTTCTCCCTATGGTGTATAGAACATTCCACAACAACGATATCATCCCCAAGACCTCCTTGTAATTGTGACATAGCAATGATATTAATGAGTGACAAGCTGTCCGACTCAATGATCGAACTTGTCAAATTTTTGATAGTTGTGGTTGTTCTTAGAGTTTCTGAAATTCTGAAATTTCATTTCATTTCAAGATGAATATTGTTCTCCAGTCTCCAATAGTTTTTGTTGAACTGTCTAGGAGCTCAACATAATTTTTCAACAAAGCTAGTATTTTGTCTGAACAAGGGGTTTCATTAATTGATAATACAACATATACAATCCTTTAAAAGGAGCTAAAAATAGCAGATGGTACATCTAGGATCCAGATGGATCAGTTTGCACTCCTAGCAGCTACCCGCGCCAAAGAGTGAGCACCCTTATTTTCTCCTTGTAATTGTGACATAGCAATGATATTAATGAGTGACAAGCTGTCCGACTCAATGATCGAAAACATAATAGCTCGTTCCTGGAAAAGTTTAATGCCCCCCTCCACACACTCTAATCCATCCACTTCGTCAGGATCATGACATCACCGACTAGTTACCGCAGCCGCCATTAGCACTCCTTCCCCTGGAGTTCCTCCCAACTTCTCGGAAGGGTGTGGAGCACGAAAACAGGCCAAAGCTTGCAACAATACTTAGTTTAGTCCAACCCGGTGGCAGGGGAGACCACCTAGCAGGTCCCTTCGCCGATCGAGCCATCCATCATTTGGCACTCATATTCATCTAATTTTGTTGGTAAAACTAGAAAGTGTCTATTTAAAGAAATCTGGATGTGGGCTTCTAAATTCTCATACTAAAAATAACTTCACTCATTGTTACCTAGTGATGACGGAGTCACTCGCTGGGGTGTACATGGAAAATAAAGGCAATGCTATGAAAGATGGACGTGAGGTTATTTAAGGTGACTTGGAACAATGGAAAAATGGATTTTCTTATCTCTTGGAGGACTAGCGTTAGAAATAAATGAGATATTATATGAATCCGTTGAAAATTAACCAAATGAAAACTCGTCTCAAATATTCAAAATTCTCGAGCCATCACCGATCAAATCCCATGAGATCTGTCGGAGACACACCTCCACACGTCCTCCAATGACGCTAGACGCACCGCCGGGCCGGGGGCTGCGTGAGGAGAACCTTCCTCCTTTTTAGGGAGCCGCTGCTACCTCACGTGCTTGAGCGGGTCAAAAAGCCTACACAAATGAAAAAATACACCTAAACCGACCAGGAACCCTCTGACGCGGCAAGTCGCCTCCAGGACATGAGGCATATTGGTAGCGCCACCGCCGGAGGCGGGGAAACCCCGGTCACTTGGGAGTCGCTTCTAGGGATGAGAGGAAACAGTTTTGGCCTTGCTTGAGATGATGACCCATCTTGTTGACTAACATCATGAGATGTTCTTCCGAAACCATACCCCACTCTCCAAACCCTAGAGAGGAGATTTTCTGGAGGCACCGTGCTAGCACCTCTCATCTGGTGGGTAGGTCGTCACCCCTCCTCTTCCAGAACCGGCATGGGAGTGCGGGGAAGCCCTGATCTACCATATGAATATCTAGTTTGGTGGTTTCTTCTCCGGGCCAATAGCTCGTTAGGAGTGTGGACTTGGCGACTGCTCGTCCATCATCAACAACTACTGGTTATCTCTAGTGATGGAGAGGCAAGAACCGCGATGCTCCATCGTCCCGTTCAGGAGGTGAAAGACGACCGGACCCTAGGGAGCCTCATGTTCATTTATTTTATTTTACATGGTAGTATGTACCACTGGGTTTGGTGGCGGAGGCAAGATTTTCAAATTGTATGTGCATGGCTAAAAAAGATGGTATTCTACTAATTAATTATAACATTAATTAGGAGATTTGAACTATTGTTTAGAAACTAATGAGTTTACAAATATACACCCATGTCCTTGTCAGGCTCTGCCTATGGCTGGTCAATAGATGTGAGGCATTATTATTTTTAGAGAGAAAAAGTTGAGTATGTTACTTTCGCTGTTCAGATCATAAAGCAATTATGTATCATGGTTCACCGAAACCCATCTAGGGTTAGGTTGCCTCCATGATCTCGCCGCCGCCACCAAATCACCGTCTGGCAAAGTCCAGGCGGGGGGGAGGCTAGTGGCGGCGGGGCATCCCTCCATCGTGGCTCTGGGTGTGGGTGCAACGGTTCTCGTGGGCGGTGTTGGCCCGTGGTGGTTCCTATGTGGTGGTGGTGCCCTCGCGGCTCAGGAAGTGTTTGTGCCGATGGGTTTGTAGGTCGGAGATGCTTGCGAGTCTTCCCGCATTCATTCGACGGCATGGGGGTGCGGAGCAAGATTTTCTCCGGGCGAAAGTTGATGGCGCGGTGTGTACGGACGTCGCTCTCCTCCTGGGGGTCATAATGGAGCTCTTCTACCTCCTTAGCTCTCGGGTCACATCGTCGGGTCAAGGCCTAGACCTTGCGGTGGAAGGTCAGACGACGGCGTCCTTCTCACGTCGCTTCCCCTCCTGAGGATGTCGTCTTGAAGTTTGTGTAACCCTGGGTGCTTTGCCGGGACTAGACTTGCACAACTTCGTGGCCAATGTGGAGCGGCGTGGCATCTACCACATCACTAGTGTAGAAACCCCTTATAGAATTTTGCTATTAGCAGCGTGTAGCTGGACCTGAACGCGACATCAATTTTTTCAAACTACCACCAGCGTCCGTGTTTGTGACAAACATCACCGATATTTTAGAACTAGCGCCTGCTTTGCCCTAGAACACAGCTAGTGAGGTGCACCATCCATGGATGCCATCCAAAACTACTAGCAGCGTTTGAGGGCTGCCGAACTTTGCTAGTTTTACGCAATCCGGTAGCGTGCGTTTCAGGCTTGAATTAGATAGGTTAATGTAAATTGATGCATACTATAAATCTGCTATACAAATGTCCGATGATCGTCCTATTCGAAACTATCATAAAGAAAATGTTGTGTTTTCAATATCCAATAAAAATTAGGTATTTCTCAATTGTTTTGTTCATCAAGACTTAAATACACAGTAAAAATTGTGTTCATACAAATTGGAAGGCAAAAGACCAAGAGTTCTGCTTAAAATGTTAAAATGCATAAATTTTACCAACAACGTTCGCTGTGGGCAAACACGGCTACTGTGCTAGCTAGCAGCGTGTATTTACAGCCAAACGCTGCCAATGTAAATATTGTATGATGTTATCTTCAAATTTCAAAGATATCCCTAATATATCTATAATTTGATATGTGAATGTAAAATGGTGCATATATTCACACTTATGTAGTCAAATATAATGGTGCTATACCATCTCTCTCTCTCTCTCTCTCTCTCTCTCTCTCTCTCTCTCTCTCTCTCTCTCTCTCTCTCTCTCTCTCAAACCGGAAACTTTGGCTCCCCCTTCAAAATTACCTTCGAATCTCGACCCCGTAGATATCCCTTCGGTTTGTAGGGGATATATCATAACTTACGTGCAACTCTTTGAAAAGAAAAAGGAAGAAGGAAAAAAGAAAAAGAAAAATGTATTACGATTCATAAACTGTAGATCTAGAGCATGTCGACGAGCAGAACACCACTCTGATCAAAATTAACCAACCCATCCTAGACCCATCCAAATCTAGCTAGTCAGTTTTTCATAAGCCTACCCGCAAAAAAAAATGGTGTATAAGCTTGCGGCACTGACATGAACGTGCATGGTTAGATCGATCTTACCATCCACTTGAACATGATCATGCACGGCTACTTAACCCAGCGACTTGATTACAAGGTCGGAGTCGACGTTTACTTAAACGGACACAGATGTAATTAGTCCAGGCATTCAGTGGTGGTGTAGGCTTAATTACCTTGACAAGATGATCCTTGCTGCCGGCATGAACGTGGTTCGGATTTTTTCCATCTTCCAGTACAACACCCTCAAAATTCAACTACCGAAACTTCCAGGTTACTACCTCCTCTTCTCTAATGTCAACTATTCAAGCCTGGAGCTAGATGTGTTCATCAGTGGATGCTTGCATGCATGTGTTTTAGAACTGTTGACCCAACGTTGATGCGATCACGATTAGAAGTCATCCGCCATCGTTTACTTTTACCTGCACCAATTAAGGCACTAATTATTCTAAGCCTCCACCTAGAGTTCATGCATGACTTCGTCAACAACTCCACCCACACCCCCAACATGCATGGCCGGAAGCACCACTATAAATATCCATTGATTTCGCTTAGAACTCACCTCATCTTGCAAAAGTACACACTTCCATAAAAGACACACAATGGTAGGCACAAAGCTAGTAGCCGTCGCCTATGTTGTCCTCTTGAGCATTGGACTGGCCAATGCTCCAAGGGTGGTTAGATTCGGCAGTGGAAGCGCCACGGGAACGGGAGTGGGAGGAGGAGAGGGTGGGGGAACTGTGAGTGGTGGTGGCTCAGGTGCTGGGAGTGGAACTGGGTCTGGCGTGAGTTCTAGTAGTGGTAGCCATGCAAGCGGTGGAGGTGGAGGTGGCGGCGGAGGCGGTGCCCAAAATGGTGGAACTGGATATGGTAGCGGGTCCGGCTCTGGCTCCGGTTCCAGTCAATATAGTCAAGGATCTTCATATCCCTATGGTGGTGGCTATGGTGGATATACTAGCGCTGGCGGTGCCGGTGGTGGAGGGAAAGCTAGTGGTTATCAAGGATCTAGTGGATATGGGGCTGGTAGTGGCACTGGTTCTAGCTCAGCTACAACTACTAACAATTGGTATAGACAAGGTAGTACGAATGCAGATGCTGGTGGAAACGGTGGTGGCAATGGCGGAGGAAGAAATGGTGGGAGTGGTGCAGGCAAACACTAGTAGAAAAGGGGGCAACGCTTCAGGCCAGAAAAGGCATTAATCCCGGTTTCGAGCGGCGAGGGCGTCGGAAAGGCATTACTCCCGGTTCAAATGGGACCTTTAGTCCCGGTTCGTGGCACGAACCGGTACTACAGGGTGCGATGCCCATTAGTACCGGTTCATGGCACGAACCGATACTAAAGGTCTAACCTTTAGTACCGGTTCATGCCACGAACCGGTACTAATGGGGTTGAGACCTTTAGTACCGGTTCGTGCCACGAACCGGTACTAATGGTGCAATTCTCAAACTCCCCCCCCCCCCCGACCGCCTTTTCAGTTTTAGAAAAAACAAAAGAAAATGATGGAAACGTCAATAAAATAAAATAAAATAAGTTTCCCATGTGATATGTGGTCTAGTTGTTGGGAAAATTTACAAATATGAATTTCGACTTTATTTACAAAATCTCTCTGGAATTTGTAAAAATGGGTATAACTTTTGCATACGAACTCGGATTAAAAAGTTTTTTATATGAAAAATCATCTACTCAAAAAGTTACATCCGATGGAAACGGCCTACGGCCTGTTTGCAAATTTGTAGAATCCTCAAATTCCAAAAGGAAAAAAAGTTATGCTCAAATTTCAGTTTTTTTTAAAATTTTCATTAAATTTGGTCAAACTATGGTCAAACTACTTATTCAAGAAGTATTGGTGTTACTAAATAATTATTCAATAATATTAGTGGTATTAAATAATTATTTCAATTTTTTTGAATTTTGGTCAAATCTGGTCAAACTATGGTCAAACTGTGGTCAACAATGGTCAAACTACTTATTCAAGAAATATTAGTGTTACTAAATAATTATTGTTTTTTAAAACAATAGTTTCAAACTCAAAGAGTGAAATGTGTGACTTCATGCTCAAGCTAAACTCCTCAGGGTTAATAGGATTAACATCTTACAATTGTCAGGAAAACAACGAGTGCAGACTTGGAAACGAGGGAGAATAGAACTTGGAAGTTAAGCGTGCTCAGGCTGGGGGAGTGGGAGGATGGGTGACCGTCCGGGAAGTTAGATGATTTGGAATGATGAGGGGTGATTAGAGATTAAATTGAGCAGTGATGTGGGTGATTAGAGATTAGAGGTTAAAATAATTCAGAAATTTGAAAATAAAAAATTTCAAAAAAAATATCAGAAAATTTCCTTTAGTACCGGTTGGTGTTACCAACCGGGACTAAAGGTGGACCTCCAGGCAGCGGCCACGTGGAGGGCCTTTAGTCCCGGTTTTGGTTTGAACCGGGACTAAAGGGTCGTTACTGCTGGATCTGGGTATGGCAATGCCAACCCCTAGTTCTCTTCATGTGAGGAATCTAAAAAAATGGAGCCCAACCTACTGTACCATGTCAAATTGATAGCTTTGACTCTTTTTCATTTATTTGTTATCATCTTATATATTATCGAATAAGGTCTTCATTGTTCTAGTGAAAAATGTACTAATGTTTGTGATATATTCTGAGAATGTAACATGTCAATGTATCACTATTTGCATGTATTAAGTTATATACCATCGTTTTGGCCAACTGACTTGCAATGGAAACTCTTTGCGTGTCTTATGGTTATGTAACATAAGTTGCTCACTTATGGTTGAGCAGCGAAAATTATCATTTCAATGATACATGTCGCTTCACGAACAGCGTCAATCATGTAACACGTAACTCACATCCACCACTTTTGTTTTGCATTAACTTCTCTCGCTTGGTAGTGCTTCTAGGGAGTTCCAAGGCTACGAACCCCCATCGTGAAACCACACCCCAATATCCTTCACATCATCGGTCACCCACACATTGCCTTGAGAGAGTGGTGATCATCACGAGCCGTACTAGGTCGCACCTATCATGACTTTGTGGCATGAATTCATGAATGGTGGGAAGGTGCATGGTCTAATTCTCTTATATTTACATTTATATTACACTTTCATTTTTTGTATGATCCACTTGTTAGATTAGAAAGTTGGCTTTACAACTTTGGAACTTCATTTACATTGATCACAATGGCAGAAATTGTTATTCCAATGTTGTGCTTTCAATTTTTTTTGAATGTTGACATATCTTTTAAAGTTATGGTTGTCCAAAGTTCCTTTCTTTTGGGGTCAAAGTCGTTACTTCTTTTTATGAAGTCGTGTATTATTTTTTCTTCGAAAGCTTGTACGGTCTCTGACAATTGTGGTTGTTCTTATACTTTGCGATATTTGATTTCCACTCAAGATGCAAAGTTTGTTCTCCAGTCTCCAATAGTTTTTGTTGAAATGTCTAGGAACTCAAAATAATTTTTCTACAAAGCCATTTTTTCCAAAACAGGGGGTTTCATTAATTGATAATAATGTATTTACAATCCAGGAGCTAAAATGCATCTAGGCTCCAGATGGATTTTTTTGCACTCCTAGTGCAGCTACCTGCGTGAGAGCACGAGCAACCTTATTTACTCCCTGTGGTGTATGATAGAACCTGCCATCCCGAAAAAACTATATCATCCTCCAGCCTTCCTTGTACTGGTACATCGCAACAATCTGTTCTCTCCTCCATCACTCAGGGTATTGATGAGTGACATGCTACCAGAACTGATGACCGAAGACATAGTAGCTTGTTCCGGGAAAAGTTTAATACCCTCCGTACCACTTCCTCAGGAGTATGATACCACCCACTAGGTACGGAGCTGCCATTAGCACTTGCCCCCTGCAGTTCCTTGCAACTGCCACGAAGCCTTCGAGCATGAGGACGTGTCAAAGCTTGCATCAATACTTACTTTGGCCAAACCCGGTGGTGGGGGAGATCACCTAGCAGGTCCCTTACCTGTTGCAGGCATCCATCATTTGGTACACATAATCATCTAATTTTGTTGGTAAAGCCAGAAAATGCCTATTAAAGAAAAAATGCTTGAGAAATTTCCAGCCTATTCATATTCAATCATGCCAATACAAAGAACACCAGAGGTAATAAAATTATAACTAGGTCAGTGGACTACCTAGAGACAACTACAAGCACTGGAGCAAGCCGAAGGCGGGCCGTCGTCATCGCCCCTCCCTCGCTGGAGCCGGGCAAACCTTGTTGTAGTAGAGCAGCAACCATCACTGATGAAGAAAGTCGTAGATTGGAAGGATCAAAATCTGTAAACACAATAAACACGAACGAAGACCAGATCCAAACAGATCCACCAAAGACCGTCACCGACTAAATCCCGCGAGATCTGACGGAGATGCACCTCCACACGCCCTCTGATGACGCTAGATGCACCATCGAGACAGGGATATAATGTGGGAGGAATTATTTCTAGTGAGGGACATCGCCGCGGCCACACAACCTCAACCAAGACGTTGAACCAAACAAGAACGAGAACGGGGTCCTTCCTGTCGGCGAGGGGCCGAGGTCCTCCTCACCTCCATGGTCCAAAGGCCTTCGAAGATGGGGCAGACTGGTGGCGGCGCCGATGGGAGGATGACGAAAGTGTGAGATCTTTTCTTGTGGAGGAGAAAAGAGAAGGTTTACTATTTAAAGAAATCTAGATGCGGGCTTCTAAATTCTCATACTAAAAATCTTCATTCATTGTTACGCAATGATGACAGAGTCACTCGCTGGGATGCACAAGGAAAATAAAGGCAATGATATGAAAGATGGAGGTAAGGCTAGTTAAGGCGACCTTGCAAGAAAACGGGAGAGCATATGCTCCACCCACCACATAAAGGTTACCCCGGTGCAATTAATGACGTCCAGTGTATAGGAGACGTGTCAACTAGCAAAAATGCACATACGAAGCTTAATTAACAAGAAATGAGAGATATATTATATCTTAATATATAGAAGTAATATGTATAGTGTATTAATGCAATATTATAAAACATACAACTTCAGATACATTGAGTCTGCCCTAAGCAAATGGTGAAATGGGTGTTGTACGTGTGTTGATCTCCTTCATCGTTATCACAGAGACGTTGCTGCAATTGGCAATATCAGCAAAAAATCCATTCCCGCAGTGCTATGAAATACATGGTTTCTTTGCTGAGAAATGTTAATTGTAGTCAATTGCATTGCATTACATTGCTCACCATGTGTCCAACCAAATTATCCGGATCGAGTAATGGCTACGTGATGTATCTCTTCATTGCCTACGTGATATATCCAAGTCTACAAGCACTAATTAAGGCGCTAATTATTTTATGGCCCCACTCCAACTTTGCTAAGGCTAGTTAGGCTACTTCCAATGCATTGGTGCTTACATGAGGTGCTAAGCATTTTTAAAGCCCCCAATACATAGGTGTTTAACTTGTGATGCTAACCATCCTTCATTTAATGATTTTGCAACTAAAGTTCTTCATGTATTAATGGGATTCTTTCATTTAAGTGTTTTGCCTAGATTGTTGCGCTTGGCATTATTTCTTTTTGGGGTCACCATACTCATCTCTCTCCTCTTAATTACCTTGCCACATCAGATTTTTTGCCAATATGGCAGCCTTAGCACCTGTATAAGGTGGAGAATTTGGAGGGGCCTTATAGTGGGAAGTAACTTAGACTAGTGTCATGCATATGCCACTAGACTATGTTACTACCTTTTTAGTGCAAAGTAATATAGAAGTAGTATTATAGATGATTACATTTATTAGTTTGTAGAATCATTTATTCTTGAGAAGCGCTATGTTACAGTAACATATTATGTTACTCTAAACACCTCTCTTCTCATTAACTACTTGCCACATAAGCAATTTTGCATTGGGGTGTGTTATGTTACTAGTTAAGTTACTCCCACTTGAGTCTAGTCATAGCGGGAGTAACTTAGATGGTAACATAACACGTCCTAAGACAAATTTGCTTATGTGGCATGGAGTTAATGAGGAGAGAGAAGTTTGTGGTAACATAATATGTTATTGTAACATAACACCCTCCAAGATAAAATGAGTCTATATCTCAATTAATGAAGGCTTGCATGTCAATGTCCATATATTACTATCTATTATGAAGGTAGTAACATAGACTAGTAACATATGCATGTTATTAGTCTAACTTACTCCCAACTAACCAGCCTAACAAGTCCATACCACCAATGTATTCATTGTCGGAAGCACTCTCCAAACCAATAGCGGAGCAGATGGCATACTGTCAAAGATTCTTAATTATAATCAATGGATGCCTGCTGCATGCAGTGGCAAGTAAGCGCTCAAGTCCATTCAATTACATCGGCGGAGTCATCGTTTACTTTGATTCCAGCTTTTGCTTGCCATCGGGCAGACAATAGCGACCACTTGTTAACCCGGCCCAAGAGGATCGGTCGACCGGTCGAGCAAGTTGCCTGCTCATGAGAGAATCAACGCTTATCCAAGCCCACTTGATCGTCCAGCATCCCGATAATCAGTTCTTCATGCATGCATGGTTACTTGACCATAGGATAAGCACAACCAAGTAGCTACGCCTATGCGCAGTTTTTTGGATTTTTGCCATGTGTGAGATTAACGTAAGATAGACACTACGAGTAGAGATCCATGGTGCTGGCACGCAAAACATGGTTTGGAATTTTTTCCGTCTGGTATGGTGCCCACGGATATACATGCGGAAGTCAACTACTGGAGTTAGTTGTGTTCATCACTGGATGCTTGCATGTGTGTGCGGAACTGAACATATGCCAATGGAAGCGAGCATCCAAAGGAAATATTGCACACGGTAATATCTCCAGTCTTCATCGCTTATATGGTGTGTATCTAAGTCTTCAAGCATCAATTAATGCGCTGAATATTTAAGCCTCCACTTGACATTGTCAACAACTCCCACCCCACCAGTATGGTCGCAAGCACTATAAATATGCATACAATGTTTCACTTAGAACCCATCTCATCTTGTAAGAGTACACTTCGATAGAAGACACACACACACAATGGTAGGCACAAAATTACTAGCTCTTGGTTTTGTTGTCCTGTTGAGCATTGGATTGGCCAATGCTGCAAGGGTGGCTAGGTACTCCAGTGCCTCTGGAGTAGGAACGGGAGGAGGAGAGGGTGGGGGGTCTCAGGGTGGTGCTGGCTCTGGTTCTGGGAGTGGAACTGGGTCAGGCGTGAGCTCTAGTAGTGGTACACATGCAAGCGGTGGAGGAGGAGGCAGAGGTGGTGGTGGTAGCCAATATGGTGGAACTGGATCTGGTAGCGGGAGTGGCTCGGGCTCTGGTTCTAGTCAATATAGTCAAGGATCTTCCTATCCTTATGGTGGTAGCTATGGTGGATATACTAGTGCTGGTGGTACCGGTGGCGGCGGTGGTGGAGGGCAAGCTAGTGGTTATCATGGATCTAGTGCATATGGGGCTGGTAGTGGCACTGGTTCTGGCTCAGCTACTGCTAATAATAATTGGTATGGACAGGGTAGTACAAATGCATATGCTGGTGGAAATGGTGTTGGCAATGGCGGTGGAACAAATGGTGGAAGTGGTGGAGGCGGAGGTGCTGGATCTGGGTATGGCGATGCGTACCCCTAGTTTCCTTTACGTGAGGAATCTAAAAGTATGGAGCCCAAGCTGGTGTGTCAAATAGATGTCTTCAAACTTTTTCATTTATTTGTTATCGTCTTACATATTATCAAATAAGGGCTTAATAGTTATGGTAAACAATGTTGTAGTGTTTGTGATATATACCAAGAATGTAACATGTCAATGTATCACTATGTACATATGTATCAAGTAATCAGTGTTTGTGCCAATTGACCTGCAATGAGAACTATGTGTATCATATGGGTAAGTAACAAAAGGTGCTCTTTTATAGTTAACTACTAACAATCATAAATTTAGTTATCCACCTTTAAGGAGTTTCGAGGTTCTGAATCACTATCTCGAAACCACACCACTATATCCATCACATCCACGCTCGCGGACACTCTCATACATTCCCTCAGTGGGGCCATGGTCCTTGCAAGCGCTACAAGGCTGCCACCATCATGTCTTGGTGCCCTGAAATTCCATTAATTCATGGAAACCGTCGAGGGTGTCCTTCACAACCGCTAGCCATGAATGGCTGGGAAGTCCACGATCCTATTATCATCATTATTCCTTTTATTTCTTTTCCATTTTTTGCCGGCTCCAGTTGTTAGATTAGAAAGTTAGCTTTAGAACTTTGAAAGTTCATTTTCATCGATCATTATGGTAGAAATTGCTACTCCAAAGTTTTGCTAGAATTTTTTCGGCATTTTCACAAATTTTTTATTGTCATTGGTGTGCTCAGATTTCTGGAAGTTCCTTTTGTGTGGTGAAATCCATTACTTGTGGGCTTTTATTTTTTTGATAGTTTGTTAGACACTTAGACCTTTGATAGTTGTGGTTATTCTTAGACTTTTTGAAATTCGTTGTTATTTAAAGATGAAGTGGGTTCGCCGAACTCTAATCTGTTCAAATTATCCTAAAGCTCATCCTAATTTTTAGCAATGGTTGTTTCATTGGTAATTTGAAATGTGAAGCTTAATTGGCATTAAAAGAGATGTATATTGTATCTTAATCTGGATATATCGGCTCTCATGGCGCAGAGAATGCATATTTTCTTTTATTTCTCTCACAACCAATACATGTTAAATTGATGTTCCCTTTATATTAGATAAAGCAAGTTAAGATACATCCATGGGTATATATAAGTCAATGTTGATTATGAAAGCTTCAAAGGTCGCCTCTCTGTTGTCAATTGGTTGAGCTGCTTTCATCAGTGGATGCTTGCATGTGTGTTGAACCGTTGACCAAACATATATGGATGTGATTAACCAGGGTCATCATTTACTCTTATCAAACGAATGGCCAATCCTATCATTAATACTTATTACTAGCTAGTGAGTACTGATACATATCCAACGTATCTATAATTTATGAAGTATTCATGCTATTATATTATCCATCTTAGATGTTTTATATGCATTTATATGCTATTTTGTATGATTTTTGGGACTAACCTATTAACCTAGAGCCCGGTGCCAACTTCTGTTTTTTTCCTTGTTTTTGAGTTTTACAAAAAAGGAATACCAAACGGAGTCCAATTGACGTGCCAATTTTTGTTGATTTTTTATGGACCAAAAGAAGCCCCTGGAGCAAAAGAGTTGGGCCAGAAGAGTCCTGGGTTGTCCACGAGGGTGGGGGCGCGCCCACCCCCCTGGGCATGGACCCCTACCTCGTGGACGACTCGGAGACCCCCCTGACGTGAAACCAATGCCAAAAATTCATATAAATACAGAAACCCCTAGAAAATAACCTAGATCGGGAGTTCTGCCGCTGCAAGCCTCTGTAGCCACCAAAAACCAATCGGGACCCTGTTCCGGCACCCTGCCGGAGGGAGGAACCCTCACCGGTGGCCATCTTCATCATCCTAGCGCTCTCCATGACGAGGAGGGAGTAGTTCACCCTCGGGACTGAGGGTATGTACCAGTAGCTATGTGTTTGATCTCTCTCTCTCTCTCTCTCTCTCTCTCTCTCTCTCTCTCTCTCTCTCGTGTTCTTGAGGTGATACGATCTTGATGTATCGCGAGCTTTGCTATTATAGTTGGATCCTATGATGTTTCTCCCCCTCTATTCTCTGGTAATGGATTGAGTTTTCCCTTTGAAGTTACCTTATTGGATTGAGTCTTTAATGATTTGAGAACACTTGATGTATGTCTTGCGTGGGATAACCGTGGTGACAATGGGTTATTCTATTGATTCACTTGATGTATGTTTTGGTGATCAACTTGCGGGTTCCGCCCATGAACCTATGCATAGGGGTTGGCACACGTTTTCGTCTTGACTCTCCGGTAGAAACTTTGGGGCACTCTTTGAAGTACTTTTGTGTTGGTTGAATAGATGAATCTGAGATTGTGTGATGCATATCGTATAATCATACCCACGGATACTTGAGGTGACATTAGAGTATCTAGGTGACATTAGGGTTTTGGTTGATGTGTGTCTTAAGGTGTTATTTTACCACGAACTCTAGGGCTGTTTGTGACACTTATAGAAATAGCCCAATGGATTGATCAGAAAGAATAACTTTGAGGTGGTTTCGTACCCTACCATACTATCTTCTTTTGTTCTCCGCTATTAGTGACTTTGGAGTGACTCTTTGTTGCATGTTTAGGGATAGTTATATGATCCAATTATGTTATTATTGTTGAGAGAACTTGCACTAGTGAAAGTATGAACCCTAGGCCTTGTTTCCTAGCATTGCAATACCGTTTACGCTCACTTTTATCATTAGTTACCTTGCTGTTTTTATATTTTCAGATTACAAAAACCTATATCTACCATCTATATTGCACTTGTATCACCATCTCTTCGCCGAACTAGTGCACCTATACAATTTACCATTGTATTGGGTGTGTTGGGGACACAAGAAACTCTTTGTTATTTGATTGCACGGTTGCTTGAGAGAGACCATCTTCATCCTACGCCTCCCACGGATTGATAAACCTTAGGTCATCCACTTGAGAGAAATTTTCTACTGTCCTACAAACCTCTGCACTTGGAGGCCCAACAACGTCTACAAGAAGAAGGTTGTGTAGTTGACATCAAGTACTCCCTCCGTCCCAAAATAAGTGACTCAAGTTCATAGTAAGACCATGTTTATTTGGGCTTTTACTTCTGGTTTTGCATCTTTTCCATTTTGGCCAAAAAGTCATAAAAGCTCCTAAATAGGTGCTTTTGGAGATTTTTGGGCTTTTGATGAATCAATGTAACAATATTGAGCTCCAAAAGCCATAAAAGGTCCAAAAGCACATATTTAGGAGCTTCTATGGCTTTTTGGGCAAAGTGAAAAAGCTGTAAAAGCAAAAGCAAAAGCCCAAACAAAGAGGGCCTAAAACTGGTACAAAGTTGAGTCACTTAATTTTGGACAGAGGAAGTATTTTCTAAGTTATTATTTCTTGTGATTTTATTGGTTGTGTTCTATCCGAATAGCCAATAGTGAAAGTATTATTTTTTGCAAGGGAGCCATTATTGAAAATGATCCTATACTCATCCTAACATGTATTTCCACTCCTCACTTTGATGAGTTGGTTATATATGTTAGTTATCATTTTTAATGTACTTCATTAGGGATTCTTACAAGATATCCAGAGTGAATTATATGGACAATTTCGTCAGGATTTATATATTTTACACAGTTTATATATATGCTCCCTCCATCCGGAAGTACTTGTCGGAGAAATGGATAAAAATGGGTGTATAACTAAAATACGTCTAGGTATACTCATCTCTGACAAGTATTTTTGGACGGAGGGACTACTATTTTATAGGTACAAAGAGTACATTACAAGAAATAGGAGAGTCGTGATGTTTTAGAGTATACTCATACTGGCGCATCTTAGAATAGTTAATTAGTGAAATGTATTGAGAATAATAAAGAAGTATAATAAATTCATGGGAAAAGATTCCGATCACCCGACATATCCCACGCTAAACGTCCACCGCCTCCCCTATGCGCCACGTGCCTATGTGAGTCTGCACCACCGCTTTTATCTTTCCTTCTTATCTCCAACGAACAGAACCCATCCACATCTCCTTCCCCAACCTCTTCTCTTACCTCCAGTACATCAAACCAAATGGCGTTGCTCCGCCACCCGTGACCTTCCTCTTCTCCTCCCTCCTCCTTTCTCTCTTTCCTCTGCGAGGCATGCCGCCGCCGGAGCACCGTTGTCGCCATCCTGGAGGAGCACCGGTGTGGACAGGCATGGCTGATGCTTCCTCAAGGTCAGTTACAAACACCAGTGCCGCGTGCAGCAGCAGTTCCCGCAACAACGGCGCTGTTGCAATGGCGGCTGGATGCGGTGAAGTTTTCTGCAATATAGTCTTTGTTGAATAGAATTGCAACAAGGAGTTTGTTGCAGAAATACGAAGAAGAGGTCAGAGATGCTACTGTAAATTTTGCAATAAGGGTGTTTTGCAAGAATACAAAGAAGTAGCTGGAGATATTGCAAGGCTTTGCAACTTAGATCTTATTGCAGGAATTAGGTTTGCAACAAGAGTCTTGTTGCACAAAAAAGGAGAACAAATTTTGCAATTGAGATCTTGTTACAGGAATGAGGTTTGCAACAAAGGGCATGTTGCAGAAAATAGAAAAGAGGAACGAAATAGAAAAGAGGAACGGACGGCTCACGCCATACAAATAGACGGCTTGCAAGGTGACGGATCTTTTTAAAAGATCCGCCGACGGGTATGCAAAGGGTATGCCCCCCAAAATGACATTAGCTTCTCACCTTTTGACTTGCACTCTTGACGATAGTTTTTCGTATACCCGTCCCCCCCACCCTCCTCTGAAAAGCGACATAACTGACACATGCAGATTCTACTTATTTTTATTCTGTCATATCCTAGATAAATAAATTAAACCGAAGCATGCATGACATTTTACTGTGAAAACTTGGAAACTTGTAGTTGCCATTAACTCAAGACGGTTGATTGATGTTCAGGGTCGAATTAAAAGCTGGTTGGTATCCTTCTTACATGCACATGCTAATTTTCTTCATGCTTTACAGTTTACTCTCATACATTGGTCGTGTGCAATCAATCATCCATCTCAAGTAGAAAAAGACACCCTGCAACAAAAAGAGAATAGAGTTTGAGATCAAGATACTTTTCGCCAGTTTCAGATCTTAGAAATACTGTAATATAATAATCAAAGAATTTTTTTATTGGTGCAAACAAATCTTTTTTTTAGAGTATGCAAATTGCGTACCATAACTTTATAGAAGAAGAGAAAATTTCTACAAGAAAACTACCACTCGATGCGAACAACGAGCGTAGCACAACTCCACAATTGGCTAGCCCACAAACAGCCCGCACGACAACACAACTACAACGCAACAAAGCCTACCCAAACCGAGAGCCTCGCCGCGTCTCCACCGACGCCAGTCACCTCCGAAGAATAGCAGCTCCCGCCAAGCTTCTCTTGTCAATGCACCATCCCCCCATAAAGCCTAGAGTGGCAGGAGGATGACGGGACTCGATCCGACCCAAGGAAGGCACCGTCTTGGCATCACCGGCGACAATCGTACATTGCTCCAAGGCAGAACGACCAAGGCAACGGCGAACACCGGAGGAGCTCAACATAGGATCATCAAGTCTCCTGGCACAATGTTCCCAACAGAGGGACGACGTCAAAGACGCCGTCATCGTGTCGATCGAGCAGAATCAAGGCTTTCGCCCGGAGACAGCTGCCAACCCCAAGCAGGCAAGGAGAATGGCAACACACTCGACAGTGCCTCCAGGGAGGGGAACGGCACCCACGGGTACCATCGCCGCCTGCCCGGTCAGAACCGGACAGGATTTTCATCCATAATGCCACGAATTAGCACACCTCCAACGTATGGGCAGCACTGACCCAGATGCCTCGCATCGCCATCACCACAGCAAATTGTTGTCGAAGCCGCCTCCGACCACTCCGGCGCCAACTCGTCTGAGGCATCACCGCTTGCCCCTCTCGCAGAGACGGCCGACCGCCCGCTGCATGCCATATGAAAATACACACAAATGCTATCGGAGAGGGGGTATATCGACCCCCCTCATGTATCCACATACATACATATATACTTGCATATATGTAAATTTTTTGCATATATAAAGTTTTTCTAAAATCTAACTTTTGCATATATGAACATATATACACAGAGAACATATGCATATATACACATTTTTATAATAATGCAAAAAATAAGAGAAAAGGGCGGCGGCGGCCGGACCGAAGGCGGCGGCGTGTGGTCGGGGCAACGGCGACGGGGTTGGGGAAGGCGCGACGGCGACGGTGACGGCGACGGGGTCGGGGAAGGGGCTGGCGCGCGCGGCGACGGCCACGGGGTCGGGGAAGGGGCGGCGACGGCGACGGGGTCGGGGAACGGGCGGCGCACGCGGCGACGGCGACGGGGTCGGGGAAGGGGCGGCGCGCGCGGCGACGGCGACGGGGTCAGGGAACGGGTGGCGCGCGCGGCGACGGCGACGGGGTCGGGGCAGGGGCGGCGCGCGCGGCGACGACGATGATGTCGGGGCCGGCAGGGGCGGCGGGCGCGGCGATGGTGTCGGGGCAGTGGCTCGGCGGCGGCGACGGCGAGGTGGACCAGCCTGACGGCGTCGGGGCAGGGCTCAGCGGCGACGGCGACGAGGAGCAGAAGGCGTCGGGGCGAGAAGAAACAGATGGATTTGGTCGAAAACTGCTAAGTATTGCTTATATAGCATAAGCATTAGTCCCGGTTCGTGGCACAAACCGGGACTAATGCCCCCCTTTAGTCCCGGTTGGTGCCACCAACCGGGACCAAAGGCCTTGTGCTGCCCCGCGCCAAAACTTTAGTCCCACCTCGCTAGCTGAGAGAGCTCGAGAGTGGTTTATAAGCGCTGCTGCGCCCACCCTCTCGAGCTCCTCTCGACTGCAGGCTTTCGGGCCTAATTGTTACTGCAATGCCTGTGGGCCTGCTGGGCCTGCTGCGGGCCTGAATCCTGGCCCATGGTGGTTGGGTTTCTAGTCGTATTCAGGCCGTGGTGGCCCAGTAGGTGGCATTTTTTTTTGCTATTTTTTTCATTTCTAGTTAGAACTAAATACTTATAGTTTTGTAGTGATTTCTTTTTTATTTTATGTCACAAAAATTATAAACTTTCTGTTAGCGTTTAAAATTAGAATAGTTTAAATTTGATTTTTTTTAAAATTTGTGTGAATCACTAGTTTATGAATAACTTTACAATAAAAATTGATTTTTTAGTCATTGTTTTTCCTGCTATTTAATATTACTGTGTTTTATCATTATAGTCAATTTGGTAATTTTAGTTAGTCATAACAAATATTATAGGCATTTTTTCACTTTGAGAGGAGCTCAACAACGCAGAGAGGGACGGGCTTTTGTTTTTGTTTTGCTTTCTGTATTATTTATTTTCTTTTGTTCTTTGCTTTATTTTTTTATTCTTTTTGCTTTTAGGTCAGCAAAATTATAAACTTTCTGTTAGTGCCATTAGTTTTAGAAAAATTATAAACTCAAATTTGAATAGTTAAAATTTGAATTCTTTGAAATTTGTGTGAATCACAAGTTTGTGATTAACTTTAATAAAAAAAGTTAACATAGATGCACCTACTCGTCTGTTTTCAAATGAATTCTAAAATACTTGGCGTAACATACTCGTCTGTTACAAATTTGGCATTGTATCATCATAATAGTTGCGGGAGAAATTCTTCACTTTTTCTTCGCTTGTGTCATTTGCTTATTGCGCCGTAACCATGGATAATCTTCAGCGTTTATCAGGATGCTTGGGTCAGCCTTGACATTGAAGGGATGAATTTCATGAAACCTTTCATAATCTTCAGACATGTCTGTCTTGCCATCCACTCCCAGGATATGCCTTTTTCCTGAAAGAACTATGTGGCGCTTTGGCTCATCGTATGATGTATCCGTTTCCTTATCTTTTCTTTTTCTCGGTCTGGTAGACATGTCCTTCACATAGATAACCTGTGCCACATCATTGGCTAGGACGAACGGTTCATCAGTGTACCCAAGATTTTTCAGATCCACTGTTGTCATTCCGTACTGTGGGTCTACATGTACCCCGCCTCCTGACAGATTGACCCATTTGCACTTAAACAAAGGGACCTTAAAATCTTGTCCGTAGTCAAGTTCCCATATGTCCACTATGTAACCATAATATGTGTCCTTTCCCTTCTCGGTTGTTGCATCAAAGCGGACACCGCTGTTTTGGTTGGTGCTCTTCTGATCTTGGTCAATCGTGTAAAATGTATTCCCATTTATCTCGTATCCTTTGTAAATCAATACAGTCAAAGATGGTCCCCTGGACAACAAGTACAACTCATCACAAACAGTGTTGTCACCTCTGAGACGTGCTTCCAACCAACTGCTGAAAGTCCTGATGTGTTCACATGTAATCCAGTCGTCGCACTGCTCCGGGTGTTTGGACCGCAGACTGTTCTTGTGTTCATCGACATACGGCGTCACCAAGGTAGAGTTCTGTAGAACCGTGTAGTGTGCTTGAGACCAAGAATGCCCGTCCCTGCATATTATTGAGTCCGCTCCTAGCGTGCCTTTACCAGTCAGTCTCCCCTCATACCGCGATTTAGGGAGACCTATCTTTTTAAAGCCAGGAATGAAGTCAACACAAAACCCGATGACATCCTCTGTTTGATGGCCCACTGGTCCTGGTTCGTGGCATGAACCGGGACTAAATGGGAGCCTTTGGTCCCGGTTCATGCCACGAACCGGGACCAATGGTGGTGGGCCAGGAGCCAGGCACATTGGTCCCGGTTCGTCCCACCAACCGGGACCAAAAGGTCCAGACGAACCGGGACCAATGGCCCACGTGGCCCGGCCGGCCCCATGGGCTCACGAACCGGGTCCAATGCCCCCATTGGTCCCGGTTCTAGTTTGAACCGGGACTAATGGGCTAACCCACCCTGGACCATTGCCCCCTTTTCTACTAGTGGGATGCAGTCATTAGGGCATGCATGTATCCTCTCCACCTCCAATCCTAGAGGGCATACGACCTTCTTTGCTGCGTATGTACTGTCGGGCAATTCGTTATCCTTTGGAAGCTTCTTCTTCAATAATTTCAGTAGCTTCTCAAATCCTTTGTCAGGCACAGCATTCTCTGCCTTCCACTGCAGCAATTCCAGTACGGTACCGAGCTTTGTGTTACCATCTTCGCAATTGGGGTACAACCCTTTTTTGTGATCCTCTAACATGCGATCGAACTTCAGCTTCTCCTTTTGACTTTCGCATTGCGTCCTTGCATCAACAATGACCCAGCGGAGATCATCATCATCGGGCACATCGTCTGGTTCCTCTTGATCTTCAGCACCTTCACCCGTTGCAGCATCATTGGCACATCGTCTGGTTCCTCTTGATCTTCACCAGCTCCCCCCGTTGCAGCAGCACGGTATTCAGGGGGCACGTAGTTTTCATCGTACTCTTCTTCTTCGTCGTCTTCCATCATAATCCCTATTTCTCCGTGCCTCGTCCAAACATTATAGTGTGGCATGAAACCCTTGTAAAGCAGGTGGGTGTGAAGGATTTTCCGGTCAGAGTAAGACTTCGTATTCCCACAATCAGGGCATGGACAACACATAAAACCATTCTGCTTGTTTGCCCCAGCCGCATCGAGAAATTCATGCACGCCCTTAATGTACTCGGAGGTGTGTCTGTCACCGTACATCCATTGCCGGTTCATCTGCGTGCATTATATATAATTAAGTGTCCAAATTAATAGAAGTTCATCATGACATGCATTAAAGCAAAGTACATACATAGTTCTCATCTAACAACATATAGCTCTCCAGAGCATCTAATTAATTAAACCATACATTGAAACTATGTAAAACATTTTAATGCGAAAACAAAGGCGATCATAATCGCAACCAAGGTAACAATTGATCCAACGGCATAATGATACCAAGCCTCGGTATGAATGGCATATTTTCTAATCTTTGTAATCTTCAAGCGCATTGCATCCATCTTGATCTTGTGATCATCGACGACATCCACAACATGCAACTCCAATATCATCTTCTCCTCCTCAATTTTTTTTATTTTTTCCTTCAACAAATTGTTTTCTTCTTCAACTAAATTTAACCTCTCGACAATAGGGTCGGTTGG
This sequence comes from Aegilops umbellulata, assembly GCA_032464435.1. Taxonomy (NCBI): domain Eukaryota; kingdom Viridiplantae; phylum Streptophyta; class Magnoliopsida; order Poales; family Poaceae; genus Aegilops; species Aegilops umbellulata. The sequence continues at coordinate 530,634,933 of CP136056.1, read as the reverse complement.
AATTTCCGGTTCACATACATCCTAGACAAATAAAATCTATGTCACGTTGGTCCGCATAATTTTCATAAACAATAAATGAACCAATAGTTATAAAGATTAATGTATATACCACATCCGAATCATAGACAGGACGAGGGCCGACGGGGGCGGATACCAAAACCATCGCACTATATAAGATGCAATAATAAAAGTAAGAAAATGATACAAGTATATATCTAAACATACAAATAAGAATATTTTTCCTTTCAGAAAGAAGATAAGAACAAGAGGCTCACCACGGTGGTGTCGGTGATGAGATCGGCCCGGGTGATCGACGGCGGTGAAGACGGGGGTGGGGCGTGACGGACCGCTAAATCTAGACAAATCTCGAGGAAAATGGAGCTTTGAGGTCGAGCTTCGAGAGGAGAAAGCTTAACTAGTGTGGCTCGGGCATTTCATCGAACACCTCATGTGCATAGGAGGTGAGCTAGAGCACCACAAACACCTCCCCTCGCCGGCCCAGGAAAACAGAGCACTGGAGTGCTCTGCTCGCGGGCGAGGGTATATATAGGCAGCACTATTGGTCCCGGTTCGTCGCATGAACCGGGACTAAAGGGGAGCCTTTGGTCCCGGTTCAAGCCACCAACCGGGACCAATGGTGGTGGGCCAGGAGCCAGGCCCATTGGTCCCGGTTCGTCCCACCAACCGGGACCAAAAGGTCCAGACGAACCGGGACCAATGGCCCACGTGGCCGGGCCGGGCCCCTGGGCTCACGAACCGGGACCAATGCCCCCATTGGTCCTGGTTCTAGACTGAACCCGGACTAATGGGCTGCCCCGGGCTGAACCGTTGCCCCTTTTTCTACTAGTGGTAGAGTGTAGTGTTGTTCTACACCTAATAGGGTTGCTGTTTATTATTTTTCTTTGATCTTCGGATCTTCATCATGTTATGCTTCCGTTGCTTCCTGCTTAATCTGAATCAAGCCAGCAATTTGCTGGATCTTTCAAAAAAAATATACTAAGCTCAGAGTGATCACAGTCACTTACACACCAAGTGCCGGGGGTGCAAGCTAAAACTTGAATCACTGGCTCAAAACACCCATATCGTACCTAGCATGGGAAACTACGGGAATTATTACCACACCTCAATCATGAAATCTGGGAGCTCAGCTCTGCTCCCGTCATGGAAATCACCTCATACACGATTAATTTGCGGAGGTACTGCAACCGGCCCTGCACACAGACATTGCAAACAAGTGCTTCAGCACTCATCATTGTATTCATGAATATAAAGCCCAGGTTATATCCCCTGTACATCAGCGCTAGCTGCAGAAAATGCACATATCCCCTGGTCAAAAATCACATGGGTTTGTCTAACAACACGAGTCCCCATAGTATGGAACACTCACCAAAAATCACAAAGCAAAGATATTACGCCATCTGATTTGTTGGGAACTGTACATCCGTCCCTCTTTGTAGACAGCATTCACGACACTGCAGCCCAGTCTATTGTAGACAGCAGCCCACCAGGTCCAAATTCTTTGATAAAGTCTTGTCCTGACAGCACTATCAAGTATGGTAGTAGATGCTTGAACCACTTCCTGTGATTCACAAATCAGGCAACATTCCCAGGGATGCTAGTTATTTTATATTCTCACTGCAAGAGAAATTAAAGTATTGACTTGTTGCGCTCCCTAGAGGAGCATGCCAGCATGTTGTCATACAAAGCTAGAACATCCCTTGCAACGGCATGCTTCGGCCTAGCTTTTCCTGGGAATTTATCACCCGTCTCAGCTTTAACTATGGTCCTGACTATCCCTACATGCAAACGCATGTTTCTAGACATTCGCCCGGACACCATTCCCGTTCCTCTTCATGCACCACCTTCATGTTCACGGTCACCACTATAGTTTTCAATTTCAGTTTCAGAAAAATTTCACCACCATTAAATATTAACCTGAATTCAATTAAATATTAACCTGAACTTGCATGGTTTTAACCTGAATTCAATTAAATAAAAAAATGAAAAATATTTGAATTCCTGTGTACTGCTGAAATTGCTGAAATATTTTGGTCGAAACGTAAATATTTCAATGTTTGCTGAAATTAGTGAAATTCAGTGAATTTCATCAAAATCTCATAGAAAGTGAAAACCATGGTTACCACCCCTGCCGGACAATGCAATGTTATAGTTTTTGCAACCAGAAGTCAGGTTATTACAGACAAATAAGAGGAGCTCACCTGAATCCATATTATTACTGTCAGACTAAAGTGGGCTGCCATGGTTATTGTGTCTTGTATTAGTAATGAAATATGTTTTTTCAACAAACCAATAGTGATGACGAGCTACACCGGTCGTATGTCTATCTTATAATGTGTTGGAAGACGCACGCTGCACCAACTTGACCGGGTCGTGCGTTACAACGTCCACGCACCCACGTCGCTCGCGGGGCGTCCGTCTGTTACGCACGAACCCCTCATCTAGCGATCCCACTGTTGTAACTGAGTGTATATATAGTAACCATGTACATTGAATGAATTATGGTGATTCACACCTTTCATCTTGGTTATCAGAGCCTCTTTCCTGCCCTCCATGGAGACCGGCGGCACCTCCTCCTCCAGCGACGCCACAAGCCCAATCCCTTCCTCTCCGCTCCCGACGCTTTCCTCTCCTGGCCTCGTCGCCCCTGTCACCAATGCTCAACTAGCCTCTGCTTCCTCGACCATGTCCATGCTGCCGCTCGAACCATCGCCAGCGCTTCCCATCACGGCGCCCTCCTCCTCAACCGCTGCCATCCCCTCGATCCACGACCTCCACAACATCGGCAACCTCATCACCTTCAAACTCGACGTCCAGTCCGGCGGCTACTCTAAGTGGCGTGAACTTTGGCGCTGCATCCTCACCATGTACGACGTTGAGGGACATGTCGACCACTATTCTGATCCCTCGAAGCAGACCCCCGCCTGGCGCCACACCAAACTCGCCTTTTGTAGTGTTAACAGTATTCACCATTTGAACCATGATGCAAACAAGGATATATCAAACTAACCATGTGCGGAAACGAACCCAATGAGAGTTGTTAAAAAGGAAATTAGTTTGGCTTACTTCTGAACATCGATGTTTGCACCCATGATTCGATAGCCCCTGGACCTCGACCTGGTCTATGTAAGCACGGGTAGCTTTGTTGAGCGCATTCACAATGTCCGCGTATTGCATCCACTGATTCACAAGAGCTAGCAGATTAGCGTTGTGGGACTGAACATATGATGTTGCTACTTCAAGATGGGTGGAACTCTGGTCCTGAAGAATCTTGTGAATACCATCCTTTTCATTGCTATCTGAAGGCATGCTGGGTGCATTGTTCAACTTGACACAAAATTCAACATCCAGCTTCGTCATTCTTATCTTAAGATATTCTGATATTCTACAACAGTGTCCTTCACACGTATGGAATCTAGTGTTTCTTTCATTTTTTCTATCATCAAGCGATTAGACTGCGCTGTCTGAACAAGTAAAAATATATATATGTTGGAAAACATGCGATGAATATTATTAGTGTTTATGTCTTATAATTCTTTTCATATTTGTCTTGCTTGGTCACTCAAGAGAGCTTTTTTGTCATCCTCTTCGTTAGTGTCATCATCATCCATTTCAAAATAAAAAATAACATGCTCTTCACCACCATCACCCTCTGTTTATTTTTCCATGTTGAAAGGAGCATCCTCGCTGTACACACTTTCAGAGAGATCCTTGATCTACAAAAATCGAGCAGTTTAACATATGCACGTATGAAGGGCCATTTTAAAAAGTTGCATGTACTAAATATATCCTTGAGTATGTACAGCAAACACACACATTTAGAATGTCAAAATCTTGCTTCATTAGCCAGTCCAAATGCTTATTTGTCAGATGTTGCACCCGCGGGAAACCTTCACGTATGCCGAGTTTGTCAAGTTCCTCATCGCTTATCATATCAAGAAATATAACCTGTACGGAAGCATGTAAAAATGTATGTAAGTTGAATAATTTTTTCAAGTAAAAACCACTTAAACATGAATGACTTAAAAATTACTTACCACTAGGAGAAGTGGGCAGCCAACCAACCAGCTTGATTCCTCCAAAAGAACCTCTGAGATGTTTTTCACCAAATAATCGACAATAAAGTCTGACCAGTTCCGGTCCTCGGCCTTTCTAAGCATAGTTTTTAACCTTCTTCTACATTTAGTGAAGAGTTGGGGGCCAAGAGGCTAGAAAATATCGCATACTTATAGATTTTGTAGCTGGCCTTTCTCGATTTTGTAGATGTTTTCATCTTCCTTAGATAGTCCTACAACACCATTTTAGACTTTTTATCATTCTTTCTTGGACTCTCCGAGCCTATATCTTTGCTTTTGTGACTTTTTCTTCCACCGTGGAAAGGATCTATTGGAACTGTTCTTCCTTTGTTCCGTAGCAAAAATAACTTTGGTACAGCCTTCTTCAAGTCAATTACTACCTTCTTATCATCCTTCCCCGAGTGTTAATGCTTTTTCAACAGGGTCTAATTTTAGAGTTGACTTCATCCCTACTTTAAGGGAGCTACGAAATTCGGTTTGCGTCATAGCACTTATCTGTTCATGAGTCATTTGTTTGTAAAGTTCATGTTACAACTCTGGGTTGGCCTCTGAATCTGACGGTGGTTAGTGTAGCAGAAATATCTTCCGCATCTTGCTCACTTTGTGTGGTCATCCCTTGGTCAATCGAGCACCTCCCGTGAGACAACCACACAAAGTGAGCAAAATGCAGAAGATATTTCTGCTACACTAACCACCGCCAGATTCAGAGGCAACCCCAGAGTTGTACATGAACTGTACAAATAAATGACTCCTGAACAGATAAGTGCTATGATGGAAATCGAATTTCGTGTCTCCCTCAAAGTAGTGATGAAGTCAACTTTAAAGTAGACCCTGCTGCAAAAACACTAACACTGGGGAAAGGATGATAAGAAGGTAGTAATTGACTCAAAAAAGGATGTACCAAAGGTATTTTTGCTACGAAATAAAGGGGAAACAGTTCCAGTAGATCCTTTCACTGGTGGAAGAAAAAGTCGCAAGAGCCAAGATATAGGATCGGAGAGTCCGAGGAAAAATGGTAAAAAGTCAAAAATGGAGCTGCAGTACTACCTAAGGAAGATGAAAACATGTACAAACTCGAGGAAGGCCAGCTACAGAATCTATAAGTCTGCGATATTTACTAGCCTCTTGGCCCCAACTCTTCATTAAATGTAGAACGAAGGTTCAAAAATATGCTAAGAAAGGCTGAGGATTGGAACTGGTCAGACTTTATTGTCTATTATTTGATGAACATCATCTCAAAGGTTCTTTCGGGGGAATCAAGCTGGTTGGTTGGCTGCCCACTTCTCCTAGTGGTAAGTAATTTTGAAGTCATTCATGTTTACGTGGTTTTTTAAATGAAAATTTTGTTCAACTTACATACATTTTTACATGTCTCCGTATAGGTTATATTTCTTGATATGATAAGAGATGAAGAACTTGACAAACTCAGCATATGAGAAGGTTTCCTGCGGGTGCAGCATCTGACAGATAAGCATTTGGATTGGCTAATGAAGCAAGATTTTGACAGTCTAAATGTGAGTGTTTACTATGCATACTCAAGCATATACTTAGTACATGCAGCTTGTTAAAATGGCCCATTCATACGTGCATATGTTTAAATGCTCTTTTTTTGCAGATCAAGGATCTCTCTAAAAGTGTATAGCGAGGATGCTCCTTTCAACATGAAAAAAAAACAGATGGTGATAGTTGTGAAGAGCATGTTATTTTTTATGTTGAAATGAATGATGATGACAGTAGCGAAGAGGATGACAAAGAGGCTCTCTTGAGTGACCAAGTAAGACAAATATTAAAAGCATTATAAGACATAAATACTAGTAATATTCATCGCATGATTTCCAACATGTATATTTTTTACTTGTTCAGGCAGCTCAATCTAATCGCTTGATGATAGAAAAACTAAAAGAACACTATATTCCATACCTGTGAAGGACACTGTTGTAGAAGATCTTAAGACAAGAATGACCAAGCCGGATGTTGAATTTTGTGCCAAATTGAACAATGCACCCGGCATGCCTTCGGATAGCAATGAAAAGGATGGTATTCACAAGATTTTTCAGGACTGGAGTTCCACCTATCTTGAAGTAGAGACATCATATGTTCAGTCCGACAACGCTAATCTGCTGGCTCTTGTGAATCAGTGGATGCAATACACGGAGCACGTGACTGCGATCAACAAAGCTACCCGTGCTTACATAGAATAGGTCGAGGTCCATGGGTTATCAAAGCATGGGCGCAGACATCGGTGTTCAGAAGTAAGCCAAACTAATTTCCTTTTTAACAACTCTCATTGGGTTCGTTTCTGCACATGTTTAGTTTGGTATATCCTTGTTTGCATCATGGTTCAGATGGTGAATACTGTTAACACTACAAAAGGCGAGGTCGGTATGGCGCCAGGCGGGGGTCTGCCTCAAGGGATCAAGTGGGTCATCAACCTTAGCGTCGTCCTTAGCGTCGCCGTTAGCAACAAGTGGGCCATCAACCAGCCCAACGTCAGGGACGCCTTCCTCCACTGCGCTCTCGACGAGCTCATCTACAGCCAGCAACCGGCCGGCTTCATTGACTCCTCCTGCCCTTCGGCCGTGTGCAAGCTCCACAAATCCTTGTACGGGCTCAAGCAGGCTCCCCTGGCGTGGTTTCAGCGGTTCACCACATTCTTGCTCTCTTTTGGCTTCACGACGTCCAAATGCGACTCCTCGCTCTTCATCCTATGACGTGGTGTCGCGGTGGCCTATCTCCTGTTGTACATCGACGACATCATCCTCACCGCTAGCTCCTCCACCCTACTACCTCCATCACTACCGCCCTCACTTCTGAGTTTTCCATGACAAACCTCGACGCTCTCCACCATTTCCTCGACATCAATGTCCACCGCAGCACCACCAGTCTATTTTTCTCGCAACAACAGTACACACTTGAGATACTCGATCGTGCCACCATGCTCAACTACAAACCCATTGCCACTTTCGTCAACACCAAAGCTAACCTATCCGCTACTAGTGGCAACCCCGCACCCGATCCATCGCTCTTTCGCAGCCTCACCGGCGCTCTGCAGTATCTAACACTGACGTGCCCAGGCATGGCCTATGCCGTACAGCAGGTCTACCTCGTCATGCACTCGCCACGTGCGCTGCACATCGCCCTCCTCAAGCGCATCTTGCACTATCTACGCGGCACCGCCCACCTCGGCCTTCATCTCCGCCCGTCGGCCTCGTCGCAGCTCATTGCCTACACCGACGCTGATTGGGCGGGGTGTCCCGACACTCGTCGGTCGACGTTCGGCTTCTGCATGTACCTTGGCGACAACCTCGCGTCTTGGTCCTCAAAGCGATAGACCACGGTGTCCTGCTCGAGCGCGGAGGTGGAGCATACGGCCGTTGCCAACGCAGTCGCCGAATCATGTTGGCTACGACAACTCATGCCGGAAATCGGGGCCCCACCGGAGCGCGGCACCGTCGTCTACTGTGACAAATCTTGGCGACGTACCTCCTCCAACCCGGCACAACACCAAACATGTGGAGATCGATCTCCATTTTGTGCGTGATCGCGTTGCCTTTGGTGACGTCCGCGTTCTGCACGTTCCATCGTCGTCCCGGTTTGCCGACGTGTTCACCAAGGGGTTGCCAACCAGCGTCTTCACTAACTTTCGATCCAGCCTCAACAACGTCGAAGACCCCGTTTCAGCTGCGGGGGGTTGTTGGAAGATGCACGCTACACCAACCTGACTGGGTCTTGCGCTACAACGTCCATGCGCCCACGTCGCTCGCGGGGCGTGCGTCTGTTACGCACGATCCCCTCATCTAGCGCTCCCACTGTTGCAACTAAGTGTATATATATGTAACCATGTACATTGAATGAATATACGGTGATTCACACCTTTCATCTTAATGAACATTATGTAGATGTGAGATGTTTATAGCACCTGGGACATCTGAAGCAACATGCTCGCGACCTCCTGCCATGCTTGATTTCATTCTTTGCCTGCCAGCTATTCCTGTGATAGACCACAAATATTCCAAGATTAATATGATCTCAATCAAAGGTTCTGAATGACTGCCACTGTAATCAGGTACCTGAAGGAAATATGCCCTAGAGGCAATAATAAAGTTGTTATTTTTATTATATTTCCTTATCAATGATAAAGTTGTTATTTATGCTGGAAAGTCATTGTGCTAAGCCCCATTGGACCAACAACGCTTCAGGAACAACAACCGCTGCCAATGAAGTGTAGCGTAGATCGGAAGGATCCAACCTGAAGACACGCGAACGTAGACGAACGGCGAACAAATCCGAGCAAATCCACCAAAGACAGATCCACCGGAGACACATCCCACACGCCCACCGAAGATGCTAGATGCACCACCGGAACGTGGGCTAGGCGGGGAGAACCTTATTCCATCTTCAAGGAGTCGCCGCCTCTCACCTTCTTGAGCAGGACACAAACCCTAACAACACTCGAAAACGCCTCTAAGAACGGAGCCCTCCCACCGACAAGGGCCGGGATCCACCGCACCTCCATGGCTCTAAGGCCACCGGAGACGAGGCGGACCAGCGGCGGCGCCGGCTGGAGGCGGAGGAGCGGCTGCTTGAGCCCCTACGCGCGTGTGTTGTATAACTTGCTGATTTTGTTAATTGTGATGATCCATCATGGTAATCAAAATGTTATTGTTTTAAGAACAAACACGATAAAATCTTTTGTGCTAAAATTACTGTACTTTGTTTCAAATATATACAAAAACATGAGATTATTCTTTTTATTTCTCAAACAAAATATAAAACAGCATAAAAATATTGTGTACCGGTGGAACACATGAAAGCTTATTACAAAAAAGTAAAAGGCAACTCAAAAAACAAAAATAAAAGTAAAAGGGGAATATAAATATGAAATAAATACAAATATTAGAAACTCCATAAGAAAAAACAAAATAGATAGAAGTCGAATATACAAATGAAAAGAAAAAAAATACATGAAACTAAAATGCAAGAATACTGGAAGATCAAACAACGGTATTTTATTGGGATTTTGTAAGGTAAGCTGGCTGGTTTTTCTCTGAAATTTAAGGTAGCTGATATTTTTGTGACATCAAACTAGTTATTTATGTTGCCTATGCCTCCTCCCCCAAAAAAGGCTAGATTTTCTTTATCTCCCTCCGGCGCCGCCCGCCGGTCCGTCTCGTCTCCGGTGGCCTTAGGGCCATGGCGGCGCGGTGGATCCCGGTCCGTGCTGGCAGGAGGGCTCCGTCTTTAGACATTCCTTCGAGTTTTGTTAGTGTTTGTGTCCCACTCAGGAAAACAAGACGGCGGCGGCTCACTGAAGATGGATAAGGTTCTTCCCGTCTAGTTCCCGTTCCGGTGGTGCGTCTAGCATCGTCGGTGGGCGTGTGGAGGTGTGTCTCGGACACATCTTTTCTTGATGGATTTGCTCGAATCTTATCATAGTTTGTCTACGTTCATGTGTCTTGAAGTTGGATCCTTCCGATCTACGCTACACTTCAATGGTGGTGGTTGCTGTTCTAGTGCACTGGTCCTATGAGGCCTTAGCACGATGACTTCCCGGTGTTGACGGCGGCGCATCTTTGGCTCGCTTCAATGCTTCTAGTCGTCGTTATGTGGTCTATGGATCTGGATGTAATTCTTATTATTTCTAGTGTCGTTGTACTGCCAAATGATTAAAGATAAATAGATTGTGAGTTTTTCGGCCAAAAAACTAGTTAATTATGTTAATTGTGATTATCCATCTATAGTTAACTAACCTCACTACCAGTTTTTGTGAAACCGTTCTCACCTCTCAAACCCTAGAGAGGAGATTTTCTGGATGCACCGCGCCGCCATCTCTTGTCCGGTGGTAGGTCGCCACCTCCACTGCTGATATGGGAGTGCGGGGAAGCCCTAATCTACCATATGGATCTCTAGTATTCCAGTTGAACAGTACTAATCTCTAGTATTCCCCTCTTTGATGCTTTTACTAGGGCTGCGCGGCAGCGGGGTCGGTGTGGCGAATAAAGTTTCCTCGAGCCCCCCATCTCAACAATGTCGCCTGCGATGGTTCGATGGCTCGCTGTCGTAAATTATTGTTGACCTATCTATCTGGCTAGGTGAGGGTCTGTTGATTTTGCCGGCGTGGCAGTGACGGCTGCTTCCCTTTGCTGTTTGGCGTGGCAGTGACCATCTCGGCTCATAAAGCAGCGTTGCCGTAGATTTTTGTTCAGTACATGAAGAAGCAGCTATGTATCACGGTTCAACCTGTTCAGCTATTAACTTGAACTAGTCCGGGCATCAAAGAATATGGTGTACGATACGTATAGGCTTACCGTGCTGGCATGGCATGCACGTGATTTTGGATCGATCTTGCCATCCCACTTGAACTTGATCATCTGCTAATCACTTCTTCATGCACGGCTACTTGACCCAACGACTTGATCGATTACATGGGCGGAGTCGTCGTTTACTTCGACTCCAGCTCTTGCTTGCCATCGGCAGTGAAAACCACTTGCCCACGTCGTTAACCCGGCCGGCCTATCCTAGCCCACGGTTAAGCATCCAGCTAATTAACATGCATGCATGGTTATTTGACCGTAAGATAAAATGGTAATCATGCATGCAAGTAGCATAAACGGACACAGATGTAACTAGTCCAGGCATTCAGTGGTGGTGTGGGCTTAATTACCTACTCAGACAAGATGATCCTTGGTGCCGGCATGAACGTGGTTTGGATTTTTGCCATCTGCTAGTACAATACCCTCCAAATTCAACTACCGAAACTTCCAGGTTGCTGCCTCCTCTGCTCTAATGTCAACTATTCAAGCCTAGAGCTAGATGTGTTCATCAGTGGATGCTTGCATGCATGTGTTTTAGAACTGTTGACCCAACGTGGATGCGATCACGATTAGAAGTCAGTCATCTCTTTTACTTTTACCTGCACCAATTAAGGCACTAATTATTCTAAGCCTCCACCTACAGTTGAGACATGACTTCGTCAACAACTCCACCAACACCCCCAACATGCATGGCCGGAAGCACCACTATAAATATCCATTGATGTTTCGCTTAGAACTCACCTCATCTTGCAAGAGTACACACTTCCATAAAACACACACAATGGTAGGCACAAAGCTAGTAGCCCTCGGCTATGTTGTCCTCTTGAGCATTGGACTAGCCAATGCTGCAAGGGTGGTTAGATTCGGTAGTGGAAGCGCCACGGGAACTGGAGCAGGAGGAGGAGAGGGTGGGGGAACTGTGAGTGGTGGTGGCTCGGGTGCTGGGAGTGGAACTGGGTCTGGCGTGAGTTCTAGTAGTGGTAGCCATGCAAGCGGTGGAGGTGGAGGTGGCGGCGGAGGCGGTGGCCAAAATGGTGGAACTTGATATGGTAGCGGGTCCGGCTCTGGCTCCGGTTCCAGTCAATATAGTCAAGGATCTTCATATCCTTATGGTGGTGGCTATGGTGGATATACTAGCGCCGGCGGTGCCGGTGACGGTGGTGGTGGAGGGCAAGCTAGTGGTTATCAAGGATCTAGTGGGTATGGGGCTGGTAGTGGCACCGGTTCTGGCTCAGCTACTGCTACTAACAATTGGTATAGACAAGGTAGTACAAATGCAGATGCTGGTGGAAACGGTGGTGGCAATGGCGGAGGAAGAAATGGTGGGCATGGTGCAGGCAAAGGTGCTGGATCTGGGTATGGCAATGCCTACCCCTAGTCCCTTCATGCGAGGAATCTAAAAAAATGGAGCCCAACCTACTGTACTGTGACTCTTTTTTCATTTATTTGTTATTATCTTACATATTATCAAATAAGGGCTTCATTGTTCTTGTGGAAAATGTACTAGTGTTTGTGATATATTCCAAGAATGTTACATGTCAATGTATCACTATATATATGTATTAAGTTATATACCAATATTTTGGCCAAATGACTTGCAATGGAAACTCTTTGCACGTGTTATGGTTATGTAACATAAGTTGCTCACTTATGGTTAAATGCCGAAAATTATCATTTCAATCATACACGTCGTTTCACTAAAGGCACCAGTCATGTAACATGTAAATCACATCCACCTCTTTCATTTTGCATAAACTTCTCTCGCTAGGTAGTGCCTCTACGGAGTTCCAAGGCTATGAACCCCCATTGTGAAACCACACCCCAACATATTTCACATCCTCGGTCATCCACACATTGCCTTGAGTGAGTGGTGATCATCACAAGCCATACTATGTCGCACCTATCATGACTTTTCGCCATGAAGTCATGAATGGTGGGAAGGTGCACGGTCTAATTTCTTATATTTATATTTTCATTACATTTTCATTTTTGTTGCATGATCCACTTGTTTGATTAGAAAGTTATCTTTAGAACTTCATTTCCATTGATCACAATGGCAGAAATTGTTATTCCAATGTTGTTCTTTCAATGTTGACATATCTTTTTAAGTATGGTTCTCCAAAGTTCCTTTCTTTTGGGGTCAAAATTCTTACTTATTTTGTGAAGTCATGCACTGATTTTTTTTAAAGCTTGTCAAATTTTTGATAGTTGTGGTTGTTCTTAGAGTTTCTGAAATTCCGAAATTTCATTTCATTTCAAGATGAATATTGTTCTCCAGTCTCCAATAGTTTTTGTTGAACTGTCTAGGAGCTCAACATAATTTTTCAACAAAGCTAGTATTTTGTCCGAACAAGGGGTTTCATTAATTGATAATACTGCATATACAGTCCTTTGAAAGGAGCTAAAAATAGCAGATGGTACATCTAGGATCCAGATGGATCAGTTTGCACTCCTAGCAGCTACCTGCGCCAAAGAGTGAGCACCCTTATTTTCTCCCTATGGTGTATAGAACATTCCACAACAACGATATCATCCCCAAGACCTCCTTGTAATTGTGACATAGCAATGATATTAATGAGTGACAAGCTGTCCGACTCAATGATCGAACTTGTCAAATTTTTGATAGTTGTGGTTGTTCTTAGAGTTTCTGAAATTCTGAAATTTCATTTCATTTCAAGATGAATATTGTTCTCCAGTCTCCAATAGTTTTTGTTGAACTGTCTAGGAGCTCAACATAATTTTTCAACAAAGCTAGTATTTTGTCTGAACAAGGGGTTTCATTAATTGATAATACAACATATACAATCCTTTAAAAGGAGCTAAAAATAGCAGATGGTACATCTAGGATCCAGATGGATCAGTTTGCACTCCTAGCAGCTACCCGCGCCAAAGAATGAGCACCCTTATTTTCTCCTTGTAATTGTGACATAGCAATGATATTAATGAGTGACAAGCTGTCCGACTCAATGATCGAAAACATAATAGCTCGTTCCTGGAAAAGTTTAATGCCCCCCTCCACACACTCTAATCCATCCACTTCGTCAGGATCATGACATCACCGACTAGTTACCGCAGCCGCCATTAGCACTCCTTCCCCTGGAGTTCCTCCCAACTTCTCGGAAGGCTGTGGAGCACGAAAACAGGCCAAAGCTTGCAACAATACTTAGTTTAGTCCAACCCGGTGGCAGGGGAGACCACCTAGCAGGTCCCTTCGCCGATCGAGCCATCCATCATTTGGCACTCATATTCATCTAATTTTGTTGGTAAAACTAGAAAGTGTCTATTTAAAGAAATCTGGATGTGGGCTTCTAAATTCTCATACTAAAAATAACTTCACTCATTGTTACCTAGTGATGACGGAGTCACTCGCTGGGGTGTACATGGAAAATAAAGGCAATGCTATGAAAGATGGACGTGAGGTTATTTAAGGTGACTTGGAACAATGGAAAAATGGATTTTCTTATCTCTTGGAGGACTAGCGTTAGAAATAAATGAGATATTATATGAATCCGTTGAAAATTAACCAAATGAAAACTCGTCTCAAATATTCAAAATTCTCGAGCCATCACCGATCAAATCCCATGAGATCTGTCGGAGACACACCTCCACACGTCCTCCAATGACGCTAGACGCACCGCCGGGCCGGGGGCTGCGTGAGGAGAACCTTCCTCCTTTTTAGGGAGCCGCTGCTACCTCACGTGCTTGAGCGGGTCAAAAAGCCTACACAAATGAAAAAATACACCTAAACCGACCAGGAGCCCTCTGACGCGGCAAGTCGCCTCCAGGACATGAGGCATATTGGTAGCGCCACCGCCGGAGGCGGGGAAACCCCGGTCACTTGGGAGTCGCTTCTAGGGATGAGAGGAAACAGTTTTGGCCTTGCTTGAGATGATGACCCATCTTGTTAACTAACATCATGAGATGTTCTTCCGAAACCATACCCCACTCTCCAAACCCTAGAGAGGAGATTTTCTGGAGGCACCGTGCTAGCACCTCTCATCTGGTGGGTAGGTCGTCACCCCTCCTCTTCCAGAACCGGCATGGGAGTGCGGGGAAGCCCTGATCTACCATATGAATATCTAGTTTGGTGGTTTCTTCTCCGGGCCAATAGCTCGTTAGGAGTGTGGACTTGGCGACTGCTCGTCCATCATCAACAACTACTGGTTATCTCTAGTGATGGAGAGGCAAGAACCGCGATGCTCCATCGTCCCGTTCAGGAGGTGAAAGACGACCGGACCCTAGGGAGCCTCATGTTCATTTATTTTATTTTACATGGTAGTATGTACCACTGGGTTTGGTGGCGGAGGCAAGATTTTCAAATTGTATGTGCATGGCTAAAAAAGATGGTATTCTACTAATTAATTATAACATTAATTAGGAGATTTGAACTATTGTTTAGAAACTAATGAGTTTACAAATATACACCCATGTCCTTGTCAGGCTCTGCCTATGGCTGGTCAATAGATGTGAGGCATTATTATTTTTAGAGAGAAAAAGTTGAGTATGTTACTTTCGCTGTTCAGATCATAAAGCAATTATGTATCATGGTTCACCGAAACCCATCTAGGGTTAGGTTGCCTCCATGATCTCGCCGCCGCCACCAAATCACCGTCTGGCAAAGTCCAGGCGGGGGGGAGGCTAGTGGCGGCGGGGCATCCCTCCATCGTGGCTCTGGGTGTGGGTGCAACGGTTCTCGTGGGCGGTGTTGGCCCGTGGTGGTTCCTATGTGGTGGTGGTGCCCTCGCGGCTCAGGAAGTGTTTGTGCCGATGGGTTTGTAGGCCGGAGATGCTTGCGAGTCTTCCCGCATTCATTCGACGGCATGGGGGTGCGGAGCAAGATTTTCTCCGGGCGAAAGTTGATGGCGCGGTGTGTACGGACGTCGCTCTCCTCCTGGGGGTCATAATGGAGCTCTTCTACCTCCTTAGCTCTCGGGTCACATCGTCGGGTCAAGGCCTAGACCTTGCGGTGGAAGGTCAGACGACGGCGTCCTTCTCACGTCGCTTCCCCTCCTGAGGATGTCGTCTTGAAGTTTGTGTAACCCTGGGTGCTTTGCCGGGACTAGACTTGCACAACTTCGTGGCCAATGTGGAGCGGCGTGGCATCTACCACATCACTAGTGTAGAAACCCCTTATAGAATTTTGCTATTAGCAGCGTGTAGCTGGACCTGAACGCGACATCAATTTTTTCAAACTACCACCAGCGTCCGTGTTTGTGACAAACATCACCGATATTTTAGAACTAGCGCCTGCTTTGCCCTCGAACACAGCTAGTGAGGTGCACCATCCATGGATGCCATCCAAAACTACTAGCAGCGTTTGAGGGCTGCCGAACTTTGCTAGTTTTACGCAATCCGGTAGCGTGCGTTTCAGGCTTGAATTAGATAGGTTAATGTAAATTGATGCATACTATAAATCTGCTATACAAATGTCCGATGATCGTCCTATTCGAAACTATCATAAAGAAAATGTTGTGTTTTCAATATCCAATAAAAATTAGGTATTTCTCAATTGTTTTGTTCATCAAGACTTAAATACACAGTAAAAATTGTGTTCATACAAATTGGAAGGCAAAAGACCAAGAGTTCTGCTTAAAATGTTAAAATGCATAAATTTTACCAACAACGTTCGCTGTGGGCAAACACGGCTACTGTGCTAGCTAGCAGCGTGTATTTACAGCCAAACGCTGCCAATGTAAATATTGTATGATGTTATCTTCAAATTTCAAAGATATCCCTAATATATCTATAATTTGATATGTGAATGTAAAATGGTGCATATATTCACACTTATGTAGTCAAATATAATGGTGCTATACCATCTCTCTCTCTCTCTCTCTCTCTCTCTCTCTCTCTCTCTCTCTCTCTCTCTCTCTCTCTCTCTCTCTCTCTCTCTCTCTCTCTCTCTCTCTCTCAAACCGGAAACTTTGGCTCCCCCTTCAAAATTACCTTCGAATCTCGACCCCGTAGATATCCCTTCGGTTTGTAGGGGATATATCATAACTTACGTGCAACTCTTTGAAAAGAAAAAGGAAAAAGGAAAAAAGAAAAAGAAAAATGTATTACGATTCATAAACTGTAGATCTAGAGCATGTCGACAAGCAGAACACCACTTTGATCAAAATTAACCAACCCATCCTAGACCCATCCAAATCTAGCTAGTCAGTTTTTCATAAGCCTACCCGCAAAAAAAATGGTGTATAAGCTTGCGGCACTGACATGAACGTGCATGGTTAGATCGATCTTACCATCCACTTGAACATGATCATGCACGGCTACTTAACCCAGCGACTTGATTACAAGGTCGGAGTCGACGTTTACTTAAACGGACACAGATGTAATTAGTCCAGGCATTCAGTGGTGGTGTAGGCTTAATTACCTTGACAAGATGATCCTTGCTGCCGGCATGAACGTGGTTCGGATTTTTTCCATCTTCCAGTACAACACCCTCAAAATTCAACTACCGAAACTTCCAGGTTACTACCTCCTCTTCTCTAATGTCAACTATTCAAGCCTGGAGCTAGATGTGTTCATCAGTGGATGCTTGCATGCATGTGTTTTAGAACTGTTGACCCAACGTTGATGCGATCACGATTAGAAGTCATCCACCATCGTTTACTTTTACCTGCACCAATTAAGGCACTAATTATTCTAAGCCTCCACCTAGAGTTGATGCATGACTTCGTCAACAACTCCACCCACACCCCCAACATGCATGGCCGGAAGCACCACTATAAATATCCATTGATTTCGCTTAGAACTCACCTCATCTTGCAAAAGTACACACTTCCATAAAAGACACACAATGGTAGGCACAAAGCTAGTAGCCGTCGCCTATGTTGTCCTCTTGAGCATTGGACTGGCCAATGCTGCAAGGGTGGTTAGATTCGGCAGTGGAAGCGCCACGGGAACGGGAGTGGGAGGAGGAGAGGGTGGGGGAACTGTGAGTGGTGGTGGCTCAGGTGCTGGGAGTGGAACTGGGTCTGGCGTGAGTTCTAGTAGTGGTAGCCATGCAAGCGGTGGAGGTGGAGGTGGCGGCGGAGGCGGTGCCCAAAATGGTGGAACTGGATATGGTAGCGGGTCCGGCTCTGGCTCCGGTTCCAGTCAATATAGTCAAGGATCTTCATATCCCTATGGTGGTGGCTATGGTGGATATACTAGCGCTGGCGGTGCCGGTGGTGGAGGGAAAGCTAGTGGTTATCAAGGATCTAGTGGATATGGGGCTGGTAGTGGCACTGGTTCTAGCTCAGCTACAACTACTAACAATTGGTATAGACAAGGTAGTACGAATGCAGATGCTGGTGGAAATGGTGGTGGCAATGGCGGAGGAAGAAATGGTGGGAGTGGTGCAGGCAAACACTAGTAGAAAAGGGGGCAACGGTTCAGGCCAGAAAAGGCATTAATCCCGGTTTCGAGCGGCGAGGGCGTCGGAAAGGCATTACTCCCGGTTCAAATGGGACCTTTAGTCCCGGTTCGTGGCACGAACCGGTACTACAGGGTGCGATGCCCATTAGTACCGGTTCATGGCACGAACCGATACTAAAGGTCTAACCTTTAGTACCGGTTCATGCCACGAACCGGTACTAATGGGGTTGAGACCTTTAGTACCGGTTCGTGCCACGAACCGGAACTAATGGTGCAATTCTCAAACTCCCCCCCCCCCCCCCCCGGACCGCCTTTTCAGTTTTAGAAAAAACAAAACAAAATGATGGAAATGTCAATAAAATAAAATAAAATAAGTTTCCCATGTGATATGTGGTCTAGTTGTTGGGAAAATTTACAAATATGAATTTCGACTTTATTTACAAAATCTCTCTGGAATTTGTAAAAATGGGCATAACTTTTGCATACGAACTCGGATTAAAAAGTTTTTTATATGAAAAATCATCTACTCAAAAAGTTACACCCGATGGAAACGGCCTACGGCCTGTTTGCAAATTTGTAGAATCCTCAAATTCCAAAAGGAAAAAAAGTTATGCTCAAATTTAGTTTTTTTTTAATTTTCATTAAATTTGGTCAAACTATGGTCAAACTACTTATTCAAGAAGTATTGGTGTTACTAAATAATTTCCTTTAGTACCGGTTGGTGTTACCAACCGGGACTAAAGGTGGACCTCCAGGCAGCGGCCACGTGGAGGGCCTTTAGTCCCGGTTTTGGTTTGAACCGGGACTAAAGGGTCGTTACTGCTGGATCTGGGTATGGCAATGCCAACCCCTAGTTCTCTTCATGTGAGGAATCTAAAAAAATGGAGCCCAACCTACTGTACCATGTCAAATTGATAGCTTTGACTCTTTTTCATTTATTTGTTATCATCTTATATATTATCGAATAAGGTCTTCATTGTTCTAGTGAAAAATGTACTAATGTTTGTGATATATTCTGAGAATGTAACATGTCAATGTATCACTATTTGCATGTATTAAGTTATATACCATCGTTTTGGCCAACTGACTTGCAATGGAAACCCTTTGCGTGTCTTATGGTTATGTAACATAAGTTGCTCACTTATGGTTGAGCAGCGAAAATTATCATTTCAATGATACATGTCGCTTCACGAACAGCGTCAATCATGTAACACGTAACTCACATCCACCACTTTTGTTTTGCATTAACTTCTCTCGCTTGGTAGTGCTTCTAGGGAGTTCCAAGGCTACGAACCCCCATCGTGAAACCACACCCCAATATCCTTCACATCATCGGTCACCCACACATTGCCTTGAGAGAGTGGTGATCATCACGAGCCGTACTAGGTCGCACCTATCATGACTTTGTGGCATGAATTCATGAATGGTGGGAAGGTGCATGGTCTAATTCTCTTATATTTACATTTATATTACACTTTCATTTTTTGTATGATCCACTTGTTAGATTAGAAAGTTGGCTTTACAACTTTGGAACTTCATTTACACTGATCACAATGGCAGAAATTGTTATTCCAATGTTGTGCTTTCAAATTTTTTTGAATGTTGACATATCTTTTAAAGTTATGGTTGTCCAAAGTTCCTTTCTTTTGGGGTCAAAGTCGTTACTTCTTTTTATGAAGTCGTGTATTATTTTTTCTTCGAAAGCTTGTACGGTCTCTGACAATTGTGGTTGTTCTTATACTTTGCGATATTTGATTTCCACTCAAGATGCAAAGTTTGTTCTCCAGTCTCCAATAATTTTTGTTGAAATGTCTAGGAACTCAGAATAATTTTTCTACAAAGCCATTTTTTCCAAAACAGGGGGTTTCATTAATTGATAATAATGTATTTACAATCCAGGAGCTAAAATGCATCTAGGCTCCAGATGGATTTTTTTGCACTCCTAGTGCAGCTACCTGCGCGAGAGCACGAGCAACCTTATTTACTCCCTGTGGTGTATGATAGAACCTGCCATCCCGAAAAAACTATATCATCCTCCAGCCTTCCTTGTACTGGTACATCGCAACAATCTGTTCTCTCCTCCATCACTCAGGGTATTGATGAGTGACATGCTACCAGAACTGATGACCGAAGACATAGTAGCTTGTTCCGGGAAAAGTTTAATACCCTCCGTACCACTTCCTCAGGAGTATGATACCACCCACTAGGTACGGAGCTGCCATTAGCACTTGCCCCCTGCAGTTCCTTACAACTGCCACGAAGCCTTCGAGCATGAGGACGTGTCAAAGCTTGCATCAATACTTACTTTGGCCAAACCCGGTGGTGGGGGAGATCACCTAGCAGGTCCCTTACCCGTTGCAGGCATCCATCATTTGGTACACATAATCATCTAATTTTGTTGGTAAAGCCAGAAAATGCCTATTAAAGAAAAAATGCTTGAGAAATTCCCAGCCTATTCATATTCAATCATGCCAATACAAAGAACACCAGAGGTAATAAAATTATAACTAGGTCAGTGGACTACCTAGAGACAACTACAAGCACTGGAGCAAGCCGAAGGCGGGCCGTCGTCATCACCCCTCCCTCGCTGGAGCCGGGCAAACCTTGTTGTAGTAGAGCAGCAACCATCACTGATGAAGAAAGTCGTAGATTGGAAGGATCAAAATCTGTAAACACAATAAACACGAACGAAGACCAGATCCAAACAGATCCACCAAAGACCGTCACCGACTGAATCCCGCGAGATCTGACGGAGATGCACCTCCACACGCCCTCTGATGACGCTAGATGCACCATCGAGACAGGGATATAATGTGGGAGGAATTATTTCTAGTGAGGGACATCGCCGCGGCCACACAACCTCAACCAAGACGTTGAACCAAACAAGAACGAGAACGGGGTCCTTCCTGTCGGCGAGGGGCCGAGGTCCTCCTCACCTCCATGGTCCAAAGGCCTTCGAAGATGGGGCAGACTGGTGGCGGCGCCGACGGGAGGATGACGAAAGTGTGAGATATTTTCTTGTGGAGGAGAAAAGAGAAGGTTTACTATTTAAAGAAATCTAGATGCGGGCTTCTAAATTCTCATACTAAAAATCTTCATTCATTGTTACGCAATGATGACAGAGTCACTCGCTGGGATGCACAAGGAAAATAAAGGCAATGATATGAAAGATGGAGGTAAGGCTAGTTAAGGCGACCTTGCAAGAAAACGGGAGAGCATATGCTCCACCCACCACATAAAGGTTACCCCGGTGCAATTAATGATGTCCAGTGTATAGGAGACGTGTCAACTAGCAAAAATGCACATACGAAGCTTAATTAACAAGAAATGAGAGATATATTATATCTTAATATATAGAAGTAATATGTATAGTGTATTAATGCAATATTATAAAACATACAACTTCAGATACATTGAGTCTGCCCTAAGCAAATGGTGAAATGGGTGTTGTACGTGTGTTGATCTCCTTCATCGTTATCACAGAGACGTTGCTGCAATTGGCAATATCAGCAAAAAATCCATTCCCGCAGTGCTATGAAATACATGGTTTCTTTGCTGAGAAATGTTAATTGTAGTCAATTGCATTGCATTACATTGCTCACCATGTGTCCAACCAAATTATCCCGATCGAGTAATGGCTACGTGATGTATCTCTTCATTGCCTACGTGATATATCCAAGTCTACAAGCACTAATTAAGGCGCTAATTATTTTATGGCCCCACTCCAACTTTGCTAAGGCTAGTTAGGCTACTTCCAATGCATTGGTGCTTACATGAGGTGCTAAGCATTTTTAAAGCCCCCAATACATAGGTGTTTAACTTGTGATGCTAACCATCCTTCATTTAATGATTTTGCAACTAAAGTTCTTCATGTATTAATGGGATTCTTTCATTTAAGTGTTTTGCCTAGATTGTTGCGCTTGGCATTATTTCTTTTTGGGGTCACCATACTCATCTCTCTCCTCTTAATTACCTTGCCACATCAGATTTTTTGCCAATATGGCAGCCTTAGCACCTGTATAAGGTGGAGAATTTGGAGGGGCCTTATAGTGGGAAGTAACTTAGACTAGTGTCATGCATATGCCACTAGACTATGTTACTACCTTTTTAGTGCAAAGTAACATAGAAGTAGTATTATAGATGATTACATTTATTAGTTTGTAGAATCATTTATTCTTGAGAAGCGCTATGTTACAGTAACATATTATGTTACTCTAAACACCTCTCTTCTCATTAACTACTTGCCACATAAGCAATTTTGCATTGGGGTGTGTTATGTTACTAGTTAAGTTACTCCCACTTGAGTCTAGTCATAGCGGGAGTAACTTAGATGGTAACATAACACGTCCTAAGACAAATTTGCTTATGTGGCATGGAGTTAATGAGGAGAGAGAAGTTTGTGGTAACATAATATGTTATTGTAACATAACACCCTCCAAGATAAAATGAGTCTATATCTCAATTAATGAAGGCTTGCATGTCAATGTCCATATATTACTATCTATTATGAAGGTAGTAACATAGACTAGTAACATATGCATGTTATTAGTCTAACTTACTCCCAACTAACCAGCCTAACAAGTCCATACCACCAATGTATTCATTGTCGGAAGCACTCTCCAAACCAATAGCGGAGCAGATGGCATACTGTCAAAGATTCTTAATTATAATCAATGGATGCCTGCTGCATGCAGTGGCAAGTAAGCGCTCAAGTCCATTCAATTACATCGGCGGAGTCATCGTTTACTTTGATTCCAGCTTTTGCTTGCCATCGGGCAGACAATAGCGACCACTTGTTAACCCGGCCCAAGAGGATCGGTCGACCGGTCGAGCAAGTTGCCTGCTCATGAGAGAATCAACGCTTATCCAAGCCCACTTGATCGTCCAGCATCCCGATAATCAGTTCTTCATGCATGCATGGTTACTTGACCATAGGATAAGCACAACCAAGTAGCTACGCCTATGCGCAGTTTTTTGGATTTTTGCCATGTGTGAGATTAACGTAAGATAGACACTACGAGTAGAGATCCATGGTGCTGGCACGCAAAACATGGTTTGGAATTTTTTCCGTCTGGTATGGTGCCCACGGATATACATGCGGAAGTCAACTACTGGAGTTAGTTGTGTTCATCACTGGATGCTTGCATGTGTGTGCGGAACTGAACATATGCCAATGGAAGCGAGCATCCAAAGGAAATATTGCACACGGTAATATCTCCAGTCTTCATCGCTTATATGGTGTGTATCTAAGTCTTCAAGCATCAATTAATGCGCTGAATATTTAAGCCTCCACTTGACATTGTCAACAACTCCCACCCCACCAGTATGGTCGCAAGCACTATAAATATGCATACAATGTTTCACTTAGAACCCATCTCATCTTGTAAGAGTACACTTCGATAGAAGACACACACACATGGTAGGCACAAAATTACTAGCTCTTGGTTTTGTTGTCCTGTTGAGCATTGGATTGGCCAATGCTGCAAGGGTGGCTAGGTACTCCAGTGCCTCTGGAGTAGGAACGGGAGGAGGAGAGGGTGGGGGGTCTCAGGGTGGTGCTGGCTCTGGTTCTGGGAGTGGAACTGGGTCAGGCGTGAGCTCTAGTAGTGGTACACATGCAAACGGTGGAGGAGGAGGCGGAGGTGGTGGTGGTAGCCAATATGGTGGAACTGGATCTGGTAGCGGGAGTGGCTCGGGCTCTGGTTCTAGTCAATATAGTCAAGGATCTTCCTATCCTTATGGTGGTAGCTATGGTGGATATACTAGTGCTGGTGGTACCGGTGGCGGCGGTGGTGGAGGGCAAGCTAGTGGTTATCATGGATCTAGTGCATATGGGGCTGGTAGTGGCACTGGTTCTGGCTCAGCTACTGCTAATAATAATTGGTATGGACAAGGTAGTACAAATGCATATGCTGGTGGAAATGGTGTTGGCAATGGCGGTGGAACAAATGGTGGAAGTGGTGGAGGCGGAGGTGCTGGATCTGGGTATGGCGATGCGTACCCCTAGTTTCCTTTACGTGAGGAATCTAAAAGTATGGAGCCCAAGCTGGTGTGTCAAATAGATGTCTTCAAACTTTTTCATTTATTTGTTATCGTCTTACATATTATCAAATAAGGGCTTCATAGTTATGGTAAACAATGTTGTAGTGTTTGTGATATATACCAAGAATGTAACATGTCAATGTATCACTATGTACATATGTATCAAGTAATCAGTGTTTGTGCCAATTGACCTGCAATGAGAACTATGTGTATCATATGGGTAAGTAACAAAAGTTGCTCTTTTATAGTTAACTACTAACAATCATAAATTTAGTTATCCACCTTTAAGGAGTTTCGAGGTTCTGAATCACTATCTCGAAACCACACCACTATATCCATCACATCCACGCTCGCGGACACTCTCATACATTCCCTCAGTGGGGCCATGGTCCTTGCAAGCGCTACAAGGCTGCCACCATCATGTCTTGGTGCCCTGAAATTCCATTAATTCATGGAAACCATCGAGGGTGTCCTTCACAACCGCTAGCCATGAATGGCTGGGAAGTCCACGATCCTATTATCATCATTATTCCTTTTATTTCTTTTCCATTTTTTGCCGGCTCCAGTTGTTAGATTAGAAAGTTAGCTTTAGAACTTTGAAAGTTCATTTTCATCGATCATTATGGTAGAAATTGCTAATCCAAAGTTTTGCTAGAATTTTTTTGGCATTTTCACAAATTTTTTATTGTCATTGGTGTGCTCAGATTTCTGGAAGTTCCTTTTGTGCGGTGAAATCCATTACTTGTGGGCTTTTATTTTTTTGATAGTTTGTTAGACACTTAGACCTTTGATAGTTGTGGGTATTCTTAGACTTTTTGAAATTTGTTGTTATTTAAAGATGAAGTGGGTTCGCCGAACTCTAATCTGTTCAAATTATCCTAAAGCTCATCCTAATTTTTAGCAATGGTTGTTTCATTGGTAATTTGAAATGTGAAGCTTAATTGGCATTAAAAGAGATGTATATTGTATCTTAATCTGGATATATCGGCTCTCATGGCGCAGAGAATGCATATTTTCTTTTATTTCTCTCACAACCAATACATGTTAAATTGATGTTCCCTTTATATTAGATAAAGCAAGTTAAGATACATCCATGGGTATATATAAGTCAATGTTGATTATGAAAGCTTCAAAGGTCGCCTCTCTGTTGTCAATTGGTTGAGCTGCTTTCATCAGTGGATGCTTGCATGTGTGTTGAACCGTTGACCAAACATATATGGATGTGATTAACCAGGGTCATCATTTACTCTTATCAAACGAATGGCCAATCCTATCATTAATACTTATTACTAGCTAGTGAGTACTGATACATCTCCAACGTATCTATAATTTATGAAGTATTCATGCTATTATATTATCCATCTTAGATGTTTTATATGCATTTATATGCTATTTTGTATGATTTTTGGGACTAACCTATTAACCTAGAGCCCGGTGCCAACTTCTGTTTTTTTCCTTGTTTTTGAGTTTTACAAAAAAGGAATACCAAACGGAGTCCAATTGACGTGCCAATTTTTGTTGATTTTTTATGGACCAAAAGAAGCCCCTGGAGCAAAAGAGTTGGGCCAGAAGAGTCATGGGTTGTCCACGAGGGTGGGGGCGCGCCCACCCCCCTGGGCATGGACCCCTACCTCGTGGACGACTCGGAGACCCCCCCCCCCCCTGACGTGAAACCAACGCCAAAAATTCATATAAATACAGAAACCCCTAGAAAATAACCTAGATCGGGAGTTCTGCCGCTGCAAGCCTCTGTAGCCACCAAAAACCAATCGGGACCCTGTTCCGGCACCCTGCCAGAGGGGGGAACCCTCACCGGTGGCCATCTTCATCATCCTAGCGCTCTCCATGACGAGGAGGGAGTAGTTCACCCTCGGGACTGAGGGTATGTACCAGTAGCTATGTGTTTGATCTCTCTCTCTCTCTCTCTCTCTCTCTCTCTCTCTCGTGTTCTTGAGGTGATACGATCTTGATGTATCGCGAGCTTTGCTATTATAGTTGGATCCTATGATGTTTCTCCCTCTCTATTCTCTGGTAATGGATTGAGTTTTCCCTTTGAAGTTACCTTATTGGATTGAGTCTTTAATGATTTGAGAACACTTGATGTATGTCTTGCGTGGGATAACCGTGGTGACAATGGGTTATTCTATTGATTCACTTGATGTATGTTTTGGTGATCAACTTGCGGGTTCCGCCCATGAACCTATGCATAGGGGTTGGCACACGTTTTCGTCTTGACTCTCCAGTAGAAACTTTGGGGCACTCTTTGAAGTACTTTTGTGTTGGTTGAATAGATGAATCTGAGATTGTGTGATGCATATCGTATAATCATACCCACGGATACTTGAGGTGACATTAGAGTATCTAGGTGACATTAGGGTTTTGGTTGATGTGTGTCTTAAGGTGTTATTTTACTACGAACTCTAGGGCTGTTTGTGACACTTATAGAAATAGCCCAATG
The DNA here is from genome assembly GCA_032464435.1 of Aegilops umbellulata. NCBI lineage: Eukaryota > Viridiplantae > Streptophyta > Magnoliopsida > Poales > Poaceae > Aegilops > Aegilops umbellulata. The sequence continues at coordinate 530,608,663 of CP136056.1, read as the reverse complement.
GATTGATCAGAAAGAATAACTTTGAGGTGGTTTCGTACCCTACCATACTCTCTTCGTTTGTTCTCCGCTATTAGTGACTTTGGAGTGACTCTTTGTTGCATGTTTAGGGATAGTTATATGATCCAATTATGTTATTATTGTTGAGAGAACTTGCACTAGTGAAAGTATGAACCCTAGGCCTTGTTTCCTAGCATTGCAATACCGTTTACGCTCACTTTTATCATTAGTTACCTTGCTGTTTTTATATTTTCAGATTACAAAAACCTATATCTACCATCTATATTGCACTTGTATCACCATCTCTTTGCCGAACTAGTGCACCTATACAATTTACCATTGTATTGGGTGTGTTGGGGACACAAGAAACTCTTTGTTATTTGATTGCAGGGTTGCTTGAGAGAGACCATCTTCATCCTACGCCTCCCACGGATTGATAAACCTTAGGTCATCCACTTGAGGGAAATTTTCTACTGTCCTACAAACCTCTGCACTTGGAGGCCCAACAACGTCTACAAGAAGAAGGTTGTGTAGTTGACATCAAGTACTCCCTCCGTCCCAAAATAAGTGACTCAAGTTCATAGTAAGACCATGTTTATTTGGGCTTTTACTTCTGGTTTTGCAGCTTTTCCACTTTGGCCAAAAAGTCATAAAAGCTCCTAAATAGGTGCTTTTGGAGCTTTTTGGGCTTTTGATGAATCAATGTAACAATATTGAGCTCCAAAAGCCATAAAAGCTCCAAAAGCACATATTTAGGAGCTTCTATGGCTTTTTGGGCAAAGTGAAAAAGCTGTAAAAGCAAAAGCAAAAGCCCAAACAAAGAGGGCCTAAAACTGGTACAAAGTTGAGTCACTTAATTTTGGACAGAGGAAGTATTTTCTAAGTTTTTATTTCTTGTGATTTTATTGGTTGTGTTCTATCCGAATAGCCAATAGTGAAAGTATTATTTTTTGCAAGGGAGCCATTATTGAAAATGATCATATACTCATCCTAACATGTATTTCCACTCCTCACTTTGATGAATTGGTTATATATCTTAGTTATCATTTTTAATGTACTTCATTAGGTATTCTTACAAGATATCCAGAGTGAATTATATGGACAATTTCGTCAGGATTTATATATTTTACACAGTTTATATATATGCTCCCTCCATCCGGAAGTACTTGTCGGAGAAATGGATAAAAATGGGTGTATAACTAAAATACGTCTAGGTATACTCATCTCTGACAAGTATTTTTGGACGGAGGGACTACTATTTTTATAGGTACAAAGAGTACATTACAAGAAATAGGAGAGTCGTGATGTTTTAGAGTATACTCATATTGGCGCATCTTAGAATAGTTAATTAGTGAAATGTATTGAGAATAATAAAGAAGTATAATAAATTCATGGGAAAAGATTCCGATCACCCGACATATCCCACGCTAAACGTCCACCGCCTCCCCTATGCGCCACGTGCCTATGTGAGTCTGCACCACCGCTTTTATCTTTCCTTCTTATCTCCAACGAACAGAACCCATCCACATCTCCTTCCCCAACCTCTTCTCTTACCTCCGGTACATCAAACCAAATGGCATTGCTCCGCCACCCGTGACCTTCCTCTTCTCCTCCCTCCTCCTTTCTCTCTTTCCTCTGCGAGGCATGCCGCCGCCGGAGCACCGTTGTCGCCATCCTGGAGGAGCACCGGTGTGGACAGGCATGGCTGATGCTTCCTCAAGGTCAGTTACAAACACCAGTGCCGCGTGCAGCAGCAGTTCCCGCAACAACGGCGCTGTTGCAATGGCGGCTGGATGCGGTGAAGTTTTCTGCAATATAGTCTTTGTTGAATAAAATTGCAACAAGGAGTTTGTTGCAGAAATACGAAGAAGAGGTCAGAGGTGCTACTGTAAATTTTGCAATAAGGGTGTTTTGCAAGAATACAAAGAAATAGCTGGAGATATTGCAAGGCTTTGCAACTTAGATCTTGTTGCAGGAATTAGGTTTGTAACAAGAGTCTTGTTGCACAAAAAAGGAGAACAAATTTTGCAATTGAGATCTTGTTACAGGAATGAGGTTTGCAACAAAGGGCATGTTGCAGAAAATAGAAAAGAGGAACGGACGGCTCACGCCATACAAATAGACGGCTTGCAAGGTGGCGGATCTTTTTAAAAGATCCGCCGACGGGTATGCAAAGGGTATGCCCCCCAAAATCACATTAGCTTCTCACCTTTTGACTTGCACTCTTGACGATAGTTTTTCGTATACCCGTCCCCCCCCCCCTCCTCTGAAAAGCGACATAACTGACACATGCAGATTCTACTTATTTTTATTCTGTCATATCCTAGATAAATAAATTAAACCGAAGCATGCATGACATTTTACTGTGATAATGGAAACTTGTAGTTGCCATTAACTCAAGACGGTTGATTGATGTTCAGGGTCGAATTAAAAGCTGGCTGGTATCCTTCTTACATGCACATGCTAATTTTCTTCATGCTTTACAGTTTACTCTCATACATTGGTCGTGTGCAATCAATCATCCATCTCAAGTAGAAAAAGACACCCTGCAACAAAAAGAGAATAGAGTTTGAGATCAAGATACTTTTCGCCAGTTTCAGATCTTAGAAATACTGTAATATAATAATCAAAGAATTTTTTTATTGGTGCAAACAAATCTTTTTTTTAGAGTATGCAAATTGCGTACCATAACTTTATAGAAGAAGAGAAAATTTCTACAAGAAAACTACCACTCGATGCGAACAACGAGCGTAGCACAACTCCACAATTGGCTAGCCCACAAACAGCCCGCACGACAACACAACTACAATGCAACAAAGCCTACCCAAACCGAGAGCCTCGCCGCGTCTCCACCGACGCCAGTCACCTCCGAAGAATAGCAGCTCCCGCCAAGCTTCTCTTGTCAATGCACCATCCCCCATAAAGCCTAGAGTGGCAGGAGGATGACGGGACTCGATCCGACCCAAGGAAGGCACCGTCTTGGCATCACCGGCGACAATCGTACATTGCTCCAAGGCAGAACGACCAAGGCAACGGCGAACACCGGAGGAGCTCAACATAGGATCATCAAGTCTCCTGGCACAATGTTCCCAACAGAGGGACGACGTCAAAGACGCCGTCATCGTGTCGATCGAGCAGAATCAAGGCTTTCGCCCGGAGACAGCTGCCAACCCCAAGCAGGCGAGGAGAATGGCTACACACTCGACAGTGCCTCCAGGGAGGGGAACGGCACCCACGGGTACCATCGCCGCCTGCCCGGTCAGAACCGGACAGGATTTTCATCCATAATGCCACGAATTAGCACACCTCCAACGTATGGGCAGCACTGACCCAGATGCCTCGCATCGCCATCACCGCAGCAAATTGTCGTCGAAGCCGCCTCCGACCACTCCGGCGCCAACTCGTCTGAGGCATCACCGCTTGCCCCTCTCGCAGAGACGGCCGACCGCCCGCTGCATGCCAGGATCTCCTTCCTGGCAGGGCCTCCTCAGCGACGCCACCCCCATGGCTGAGTTCACGCCGCCGCCGCCGTTAGAGCCGGCACACCACCCTCCTCCACTACCCAGTTGTGCACCTCGCCTGGATCCACCGCACCGCCGCGCTCCCCGCCGTGCACCGGCCACCACCATCGCGAAACGGGGGACGTGGTACCATCCACCCCTGCACCCCAACGGAAGGACCATCATCCGCTCAAGGTACAGCCTTGCGAAGACACCGACACCCAGGCTCCAGATCGGAACCAAGCGAGCCCAGATCTGATCCGCCCCACCGCGGACCGCACCTCCACGCCTGCATCGCGAGGAGAAGAACACCGCTCGCCAAAGCCACCTGGTCGGCCGCACGCTGCTCGCCAGGAACCTCCTGGCCGAGCCTCTCTGCACCATCATGGACCTGCCTGAAGCTCGCGCCGCGACCTCGTGACCACACCGCTGCACTCGTCCTCCACCATCACGCCGCTGCGCACGCCGACCTCCTCCACCACACCGCTCCTCCATGTCTCCCGCTGCGCACCGGCGAAGAACCGCGCCGCCGCCTGTGCCAGCCCATGCGCAGCCCTGAGGACACAACCCACCTCCACGCGAAGGAGGAGCCATCCGGATGCGCCGCCTCGCCCGCCGCCTTTAACGGCCGGGTGCGGCCGCCACCTCCGGCGTCGGCGGCAGCAGCGGCCGAGAGGAGGTAGATCGGCCGCCTCTGCTCTAGGGTTGGGGGTCCTCCGGAGTCGCTCGCGCGAGCGACCCGGGAGGAAGGGGATTTTTCAAGCGGGAAATCTTATTTTTATTACATTGTCATTTTTGCACGATCCACTTGTTAGACTTGAGAGTTAGTTTTAGAACTTTGGACTTCAATTTTTTAAGTAGACACGTCTTTTAATTGTGGTTGTACAATTATTCCAAGGAACACGTTGCTCTCCTATGTCGGTACCAAGACGTTGCTACAATTAACTGTAAACTAGCAAAAGAGCTTGTGCGTTGCAACGGGAGAAAAAAATAGCACACGTTTTTGACCCAACAATCATCACTCAAGACCACAATAAGTCCATCTCTTTTATTTTTAGCGACGCATCATATTTGTGTTGCCTCTTATCCTCCTTCTCATCCTCGCTGGCGGTGGCCTCAGTGTTCACACAAACCAAAACGTGTTTGAATGTGGTTAATCCTAAGACATCTCTCTCTCTCTCTCTCTCTCTCTCTCTCTCTCTCTCTCTCTCTCTCTCTCTCTCTCTCTCTCTCTCTCTCTCTCTCTCTCTCTCTCTCTCTCTCTCTCTCTCTCTCTCTCTCTCTCTCTCTCTCTCTCTCTCTCTCTCTCTCTCTCTCTCTCTCTCGTGCGCGCGCGAGCGATGAGAAATCTGTGTTTTCCCCTGCGAGGTTTTTCAAAGGTATGCATGTGTAGTTATCGATGTTTTTTCCTGTATGGTTTTAGTGGGTGTTTATTTGCAATCTTGATCGCCGCCAGTACGAAAGAAAAATGGATTGTGCGCTATAGACTATAAGTTTGCTTCCAAATTAATACTTAAAATATATTTAATAAGTAAAAAATAACATCATATTCAGATTGTACACATTTTTCTAATCAAATTTCATATATAAAATGTTCAAATTGGAGTTACAGTATAAAAGATACCGATAATTTAGAAAAGCATTTGTTTGATTTAAATATCTTTCAAAATAATATTTTAAAATATTTAACAGGTAAAAATAACATCAAATACATGAAGAGTTGTTAAAAATATTGTTAAAAAGATACATGATCTTCTAATCATAAAAAGATATATTTTTGTCTGTAAAGAACATTTTTGTATAATCTCATTTTTGTATAATCTCATGTGGACGCAGGTACTTGCGCCCCTATTTCATCACTATTTATTACCATACATGTCATAGGTATCGGTCCTGTTTCATCACTATTTATATCTTATCTAACTTGTCTTTTATTTTATTTTTTGTCATGCATGCCTCCTTTTTACTTTTTTCATGCATGTCCTTTCTTTTTTCTTCTTATATATAGGTGAATAGCGCAACATCTCATCTTTATCTGATCTCCTCTGCATTTCTCTTTTATTTCTTTTACAACGGACATCCCATCTTTATTTGGTCTTTCCTTCATTTCTTGTAATGCATGTCTTTATTTATTGGGTGTCTCTAGCAAATTTATTTTCAATTTCATGTCCAATTTTGATTTTGCTGAGGTGTTCATTCCCAATCAGAATCAGTATCGGTATAAAAAAAGGACGGATAATGCATTGTTGATTAACATTGCAGCCTAGATAGTATTTTTCTTTTAAAGTGTTAACAGGTAAAATAACATCATATTCAGATTCTACACATTTTTCTAATCAAATTCCATATATAACATGTTAAATTTGAAGTTAAGATTTAGAAGATATGAGTATTTTTTAAAACAATTAATATGTACTATGAATTTAATGTCAGAAACATTAGGGGATTTTTTATAAAATAGCAAAATGGACTAAGAATACATATTTCTTTTATTAGTAGGCATAGTATATAGATATAGATTAGCAACAAAAAAACATATGCCGGTAAAGCAAGTGCCTGCAGTGCTATGAAAGACATGGCTTCTTTGCGCAGAAATGTTAATCATAGTCTAGTGTACTACTACTATTATCCGCAAAAAAAAAGTGTATTACTACTATCATAAAGCAGATGCTTTAATTAATTAGTCACGTTGTTGCATTACTCACCGGTCACCGTACGTCCAACCCATTTATCCTGATTCTCACATGGCTACGTCCAACTTGATTCTGAAACTTGCGTATTGCTTCAATACGGTCCCGGTAAAAAAAAATACCTGATCAATACAATCCTTAAGGTTAAAACTGCAGTCCTGGCCCTACACATTGCATAAGTATCTCGTATTTCTATAGCTGACAGGCTCATTTTTCTGTGGGCCGAGAAATAAAAAAACAAAAAACTTTGTCTGCGGGCCGGGAAATAACAGTGGGCCGAAAAATAAAAGCGAAAAGGACGCCCAGAAATAAAAGGAGAAAAGCACAGGCGGGGATTCGAACCCGGCAAGCTCTGCCCCGGGCGTGATAGCCACCGGGCCAAGTTAGCGATATCGTGAAATAAGGGGATGCTTTATCTTTTATATAGAAATATTGTCCTTTTAAAAAATCGTGAATTTATATAATCTTCATGAGTTTTGAAAAAACATTAACCGATTCAAAAAATGTTCATGATTAAAAAATAAAAAGTCTGTGCCTACAAAAAATGTCCACGGATTTTTTATAATATTCATAACATTGTTTGGGAATTTTAGAAAAATGTTCACTGATTCAAATTTTTTCATGAATTCATAAAATGTTTGTCACAAACAAAAAATGTTTCTTAATTTCAAACCTTGTTCCCCAATTTTAAGAAATGTTCATCTATGCAAAAAAAACCTTGTCGGTGAGTTCCAAAAAACTTTATTAGTCCATAGTTATTGGGAATTTTATCAAAGTATGCAAACTTTTCTTTTACATTGTATAAACACTTGAAACTTTTACATACACTATTTGTAAACTATGCAAACTTTTTTTTACATTATATAGACATTTTGGAAAAATTCACATACATTATCGGGAAATATGTGAGTATTTCCTTTATATCTCACCTTTATTTTTAGAATGGGAATAAACATTTTCTGAACCTTGTTGGGAATTTTATCAAACTATGTACAGTGTTTCTGCCTTATGAGACGTCAGTCTTTTCCTGCTCGTCCGAATGGACCCGTATGTCAGTGGGATGTATGAGAAATAAAAAAGGGGGGAGGGTGGGGGGGGGGGGGGCGCAACCTGTGCGCCAGTAAAGTGCGTGCTAACAACCAGACCAAGCGCGTGTGTGTGCTATATGTGTGGAGATGCACTCCTTATACATGTATTATTTTCTATAAGCGTGTTCATGTTTTTTGACGGTCTCCTATTTGGCGCGAGCGGCCTGGTACATACCCCCCTGCACTCACTATGTACGGACCTTTTGAAATTGCGAATTTTTTTAATAGATGAACATTTTTTCAAATGGTAAACAGTTTACAAATTGGGCTGAACATTTTTCGAATTTCAAATTTGTTCACTGAATTGAAAAACATTTCACCATAATTTTGAAGTTGCGAACATTTTCTAAGTTCATGAACATTTTTATAAATTCATGAATCTTTTTTGAATTCAAGAACATTTTTTGAAATTGCGTTCATGTTTTACCACAAGTTTCTTTTGCATACGCGAACAATTGTTATAAGCACGAACTTTTATTTTTGAATCGTGAACATTCTTTGAATTGATGAACGTTTAAAAAAACTATTGAACATTTTGTAAGTTCACGATTTTTTTAAAAGGATAAAGATATGCATATAAGACCGCGAGCTCGGCCTGCTGGCTAGCTAGCGCAGTGATGAGCCAGGGCATGCGTGTTCGAATCCCCACACCACGATTTTTTTGTTTTTATTTCTCGGCCCACAAACAAATCGGCCTGTCAGCTATATACTTTTTGTTTTTATTTCTCGGCCCAGAAACAAATCGGCCTGTCAGCTATAGAAATACAATTGTCTCAAAAAAAAGCTATAGAAATACAAGTGTCTCAAAAAAAAGCTATAGAAATACAAGATACGTATGGAACATGTAGAGTCAGGGCTGATGTTTCAACCTCAAGGACCATATTGGCCCACAAACAAATCGGCCTGTCAGCTATATACTTTTTTGTTTTTATTTCTCGGCCCACAAACAAATCGGTCTGTCAGCTATAGAAATACAATTGTCTCAAAAAAAAAAGCTATAGAAATACAAGTGTCTCAAAAAAAAAGCTATAGAAATACAAGATACGTATGGAACATGTAGAGTCAGGGCTGATGTTTCAACCTCAAGGACCATATTGATCACGTATTTTCTTGTATCAGGACCGTATTGAAACAATACACAAGTTTCAGGACCAAGTTGGATGTCGCCAGCGAGTACGAGGACTATAGATGCAATGATCTCTTTTCACATGCATCCCTAGGATCCTTAAGCACGTCTACATGGATAAACACATCTACAGGGATAAACACGCCTACATGCCATGCATAAACAAAAAAATCAATCACGAGAACTTTGGGGTCATCTGCTCCTGCAAACGTCAACTTCTAAGGGACGTTCTCTCAATCGATCAGTGGATACTTGTTTAAATGTATAGGGTAATGCATAGATGTGCACACAGTACCACCACTTGTTTAAATGTCTACAGTAATGCATCGAATGATATATGACATTTTAATATTAAGACATAAACTTAATGCTTACACAAGTGACATAAGGAGAAAGATACACAAAAAGAAGTACACTAGCATTATTCTGTGTGTAGTCAGAACACATTTGAGTACTACAAAATGAATACGTACTCTCATTCCAGCATATCATTTCTTCAATAATCATACCTTCATCATGGTAAGGGTTAGTTTAGCTAGGCCTTCGTGTACTTCACTCGGGAGTTAATTTAACTAGGCCGTCGTTTACTTCACTCGTGGAAGGACCTCTGAGGCTCCGATCCTGTCCTACTTGATCGATCGTCCACTCAAGTAAGCATGCACCTGCACATGATCATAAAGTAGTAAATCATGCAAATCAAGGGTACAGCAGGTTGATTTACTCAATTAGTCCACGCATCAATGGTGGTATAGGATTACGCTAAGCTTGCTTCGCCAAGATGATCATATCAATGGTGCTGGCACGAACATGGTTTGGATTTTAGCATCTGATACATCCCGCGGATACATATCTCAAAGTCAACTATGAAAACTTTGAGGTCACCTCTACATGGCAGCCTTAGCACATGTACAAGATGGAGAATTGTGAGGGGCCTTATAGTGGGAAGTAACTTAGACTAGTGCCATGCATATGACACTAGTCTATGTTACTACCATTTTAGTGCAAAATAACATAAAAGTAGTATTATAGATGATTGCATTTATTAGTTTATAGACTCATTTATTCTTGAGAAGCGCTATGTTAACATATTATGTTACTCTAAACATCTCTCTTCTCATTAATTACTTGCCACATAAGCAATTTTGCATTGGGGTGTGTTAGGTTACCAGTTAAGTTACTCCCACTTGAGTCTAGTCATAGTGGGAGTAACATAACTCAACCCAAAGCAAAATGAGTCTATAATGTAATAAATGCAATCATCTATGATACTACTTGTAGTGTGAAGATAGTAACAAAGACTAGTGTCATATGCATGACACCAGTCTAAGTTAGTCCCCACTATGACTAGTCTGAGTCTAGCCATAGTGGGAGTAACTTAGGTAGTAACATAACACGTCCTAAGACAAATTTGCTTATGTGTCATGGAGTTAATAAGGAGAGAGAAGCTTATGGTAACATAATATGTTACTGTAATATAACACCCTCCGAGATAAAATGAGTCTATATCTCAATTAATGATGGCTTGCATGTTAATGTCCATATATTACTATCTATTATGAAGGTAGTAACATAGACTAGTAACATATGCATGTTAGTAGTCTAAGTTACTCTCTACTAACCAGCCTAACAAGTCCATACCATCAATGTATTCATGGTCGGAAGCACTCTCTAAACCAATAGCGGAGTTGATGGCATACTGTCAAAGATTCTTAATTATAATCAATGGATGCCTACTGCATGCAGCGGCAAGTTAGCGCTCAAGTAAGTCCATTCAATTACATCGGTGGAGTCATCGTTTACTTCGATTCCAGCTCTTGCTTGCCATCGGGCAGACAATAACGGCCACTTGTTAACCTGGCCCAAGGGGATCGGTCGACTAATCGAGCAAGTTGCCTGCTCAGGATAAAATCAACGCCTATCCAAGCCCACTTGATCGTCCATCATCCAGCTAATCAGTTCTTCATGCATGCATGGTTACTTGACCATAGGATAAGCACAACCAGTAGCTACGCCTATGCGCGGTTTTTTTGGATTTTCGCCATGTGTGACATGAACGTAAGATAAACACAACGAGTAGATGATCCATGGTGCTGGCAAAAACATGGTTTGGAATTTTCCCGTCTGCTACGGCGCCTGCGGATATACATGCCGAAGTCAATTACGAGAACTTCGAGACCGCCTTGTGTCCATCACCGGATGCTTGCATGTGTGTGTTGAACCGAACGGATGCCAATGGAAGCGAGCATCTAAAGGAAATATCGCACACAGTAATATCTCCAGTCTTCGTCGCTTACATGGTGTGTATCCAAGTTTTCAAGCACCAATTAATGCACTAAGTATTTAAGCCTTCACTTGACATTGTCAGCAAGTCCCACCCCACCAATATGGTCGCAAGCACTATAAATACGCATATAATGCTTCGCTTAGAACCCATCTCATCTTCCAACAGTACACTTCGATAGAAGACACACACACACACACACACACACCATTTGAACCATGATGCAAACAAGGATATATCAAACTAACCATGTGCGGAAACGAACCCAATGAGAGTTGTTAAAAAGGAAATTAGTTTGGCTTACTTCTGAACATCGATGTTTGCACCCATGATTCGATAGCCCCTGGACCTCGACCTGGTCTATGTAAGCACGGGTAGCTTTGTTGAGCGCATTCACAATGTCCGCGTATTGCATCCACTGATTCACAAGAGCTAGCAGATTAGCGTTGTGGGACTGAACATATGATGTTGCTACTTCAAGATGGGTGGAACTCTGGTCCTGAAGAATCTTGTGAATACCATCCTTTTCATTGCTATCTGAAGGCATGCTGGGTGCATTGTTCAACTTGACACAAAATTCAACATCCAGCTTCGTCATTCTTATCTTAAGATATTCTGATATTCTACAACAGTGTCCTTCACACGTATGGAATCTAGTGTTTCTTTCATTTTTTCTATCATCAAGCGATTAGACTGCGCTGTCTGAACAAGTAAAAATATATATATGTTGGAAAACATGCGATGAATATTATTAGTGTTTATGTCTTATAATTCTTTTCATATTTGTCTTGCTTGGTCACTCAAGAGAGCTTTTTTGTCATCCTCTTCGTTAGTGTCATCATCATCCATTTCAAAATAAAAAATAACATGCTCTTCACCACCATCACCCTCTGTTTATTTTTCCATGTTGAAAGGAGCATCCTCGCTGTACACACTTTCAGAGAGATCCTTGATCTACAAAAATCGAGCAGTTTAACATATGCACGTATGAAGGGCCATTTTAAAAAGTTGCATGTACTAAATATATCCTTGAGTATGTACAGCAAACACACACATTTAGAATGTCAAAATCTTGCTTCATTAGCCAGTCCAAATGCTTATTTGTCAGATGTTGCACCCGCGGGAAACCTTCACGTATGCCGAGTTTGTCAAGTTCCTCATCGCTTATCATATCAAGAAATATAACCTGTACGGAAGCATGTAAAAATGTATGTAAGTTGAATAATTTTTTCAAGTAAAAACCACTTAAACATGAATGACTTAAAAATTACTTACCACTAGGAGAAGTGGGCAGCCAACCAACCAGCTTGATTCCTCCAAAAGAACCTCTGAGATGTTTTTCACCAAATAATCGACAATAAAGTCTGACCAGTTCCGGTCCTCGGCCTTTCTAAGCATAGTTTTTAACCTTCTTCTACATTTAGTGAAGAGTTGGGGGCCAAGAGGCTAGAAAATATCGCATACTTATAGATTTTGTAGCTGGCCTTTCTCGATTTTGTAGATGTTTTCATCTTCCTTAGATAGTCCTACAACACCATTTTAGACTTTTTATCATTCTTTCTTGGACTCTCCGAGCCTATATCTTTGCTTTTGTGACTTTTTCTTCCACCGTGGAAAGGATCTATTGGAACTGTTCTTCCTTTGTTCCGTAGCAAAAATAACTTTGGTACAGCCTTCTTCAAGTCAATTACTACCTTCTTATCATCCTTCCCCGAGTGTTAATGCTTTTTCAACAGGGTCTAATTTTAGAGTTGACTTCATCCCTACTTTAAGGGAGCTACGAAATTCGGTTTGCGTCATAGCACTTATCTGTTCATGAGTCATTTGTTTGTAAAGTTCATGTTACAACTCTGGGTTGGCCTCTGAATCTGACGGTGGTTAGTGTAGCAGAAATATCTTCCGCATCTTGCTCACTTTGTGTGGTCATCCCTTGGTCAATCGAGCACCTCCCGTGAGACAACCACACAAAGTGAGCAAAATGCAGAAGATATTTCTGCTACACTAACCACCGCCAGATTCAGAGGCAACCCCAGAGTTGTACATGAACTGTACAAATAAATGACTCCTGAACAGATAAGTGCTATGATGGAAATCGAATTTCGTGTCTCCCTCAAAGTAGTGATGAAGTCAACTTTAAAGTAGACCCTGCTGCAAAAACACTAACATTGGGGAAAGGATGATAAGAAGGTAGTAATTGACTCAAAAAAGGATGTACCAAAGGTATTTTTGCTACGAAATAAAGGGGAAACAGTTCCAGTAGATCCTTTCACTGGTGGAAGAAAAAGTCGCAAGAGCCAAGATATAGGATCGGAGAGTCCGAGGAAAAATGGTAAAAAGTCAAAAATGGAGCTGCAGTACTACCTAAGGAAGATGAAAACATGTACAAACTCGAGGAAGGCCAGCTACAGAATCTATAAGTCTGCGATATTTACTAGCCTCTTGGCCCCAACTCTTCATTAAATGTAGAACGAAGGTTCAAAAATATGCTAAGAAAGGCTGAGGATTGGAACTGGTCAGACTTTATTGTCTATTATTTGATGAACATCATCTCAAAGGTTCTTTCGGGGGAATCAAGCTGGTTGGTTGGCTGCCCACTTCTCCTAGTGGTAAGTAATTTTGAAGTCATTCATGTTTACGTGGTTTTTTAAATGAAAATTTTGTTCAACTTACATACATTTTTACATGTCTCCGTATAGGTTATATTTCTTGATATGATAAGAGATGAAGAACTTGACAAACTCAGCATATGAGAAGGTTTCCTGCGGGTGCAGCATCTGACAGATAAGCATTTGGATTGGCTAATGAAGCAAGATTTTGACAGTCTAAATGTGAGTGTTTACTATGCATACTCAAGCATATACTTAGTACATGCAGCTTGTTAAAATGGCCCATTCATACGTGCATATGTTTAAATGCTCTTTTTTTGCAGATCAAGGATCTCTCTAAAAGTGTATAGCGAGGATGCTCCTTTCAACATGAAAAAAAAACAGATGGTGATAGTTGTGAAGAGCATGTTATTTTTTATGTTGAAATGAATGATGATGACAGTAGCGAAGAGGATGACAAAGAGGCTCTCTTGAGTGACCAAGTAAGACAAATATTAAAAGCATTATAAGACATAAATACTAGTAATATTCATCGCATGATTTCCAACATGTATATTTTTTACTTGTTCAGGCAGCTCAATCTAATCGCTTGATGATAGAAAAACTAAAAGAACACTATATTCCATACCTGTGAAGGACACTGTTGTAGAAGATCTTAAGACAAGAATGACCAAGCCGGATGTTGAATTTTGTGCCAAATTGAACAATGCACCCGGCATGCCTTCGGATAGCAATGAAAAGGATGGTATTCACAAGATTTTTCAGGACTGGAGTTCCACCTATCTTGAAGTAGAGACATCATATGTTCAGTCCGACAACGCTAATCTGCTGGCTCTTGTGAATCAGTGGATGCAATACACGGAGCACGTGACTGCGATCAACAAAGCTACCCGTGCTTACATAGAATAGGTCGAGGTCCATGGGTTATCAAAGCATGGGCGCAGACATCGGTGTTCAGAAGTAAGCCAAACTAATTTCCTTTTTAACAACTCTCATTGGGTTCGTTTCTGCACATGTTTAGTTTGGTATATCCTTGTTTGCATCATGGTTCAGATGGTGAATACTGTTAACACTACAAAAGGCGAGGTCGGTATGGCGCCAGGCGGGGGTCTGCCTCAAGGGATCAAGTGGGTCATCAACCTTAGCGTCGTCCTTAGCGTCGCCGTTAGCAACAAGTGGGCCATCAACCAGCCCAACGTCAGGGACGCCTTCCTCCACTGCGCTCTCGACGAGCTCATCTACAGCCAGCAACCGGCCGGCTTCATTGACTCCTCCTGCCCTTCGGCCGTGTGCAAGCTCCACAAATCCTTGTACGGGCTCAAGCAGGCTCCCCTGGCGTGGTTTCAGCGGTTCACCACATTCTTGCTCTCTTTTGGCTTCACGACGTCCAAATGCGACTCCTCGCTCTTCATCCTATGACGTGGTGTCGCGGTGGCCTATCTCCTGTTGTACATCGACGACATCATCCTCACCGCTAGCTCCTCCACCCTACTACCTCCATCACTACCGCCCTCACTTCTGAGTTTTCCATGACAAACCTCGACGCTCTCCACCATTTCCTCGACATCAATGTCCACCGCAGCACCACCAGTCTATTTTTCTCGCAACAACAGTACACACTTGAGATACTCGATCGTGCCACCATGCTCAACTACAAACCCATTGCCACTTTCGTCAACACCAAAGCTAACCTATCCGCTACTAGTGGCAACCCCGCACCCGATCCATCGCTCTTTCGCAGCCTCACCGGCGCTCTGCAGTATCTAACACTGACGTGCCCAGGCATGGCCTATGCCGTACAGCAGGTCTACCTCGTCATGCACTCGCCACGTGCGCTGCACATCGCCCTCCTCAAGCGCATCTTGCACTATCTACGCGGCACCGCCCACCTCGGCCTTCATCTCCGCCCGTCGGCCTCGTCGCAGCTCATTGCCTACACCGACGCTGATTGGGCGGGGTGTCCCGACACTCGTCGGTCGACGTTCGGCTTCTGCATGTACCTTGGCGACAACCTCGCGTCTTGGTCCTCAAAGCGATAGACCACGGTGTCCTGCTCGAGCGCGGAGGTGGAGCATACGGCCGTTGCCAACGCAGTCGCCGAATCATGTTGGCTACGACAACTCATGCCGGAAATCGGGGCCCCACCGGAGCGCGGCACCGTCGTCTACTGTGACAAATCTTGGCGACGTACCTCCTCCAACCCGGCACAACACCAAACATGTGGAGATCGATCTCCATTTTGTGCGTGATCGCGTTGCCTTTGGTGACGTCCGCGTTCTGCACGTTCCATCGTCGTCCCGGTTTGCCGACGTGTTCACCAAGGGGTTGCCAACCAGCGTCTTCACTAACTTTCGATCCAGCCTCAACAACGTCGAAGACCCCGTTTCAGCTGCGGGGGGTTGTTGGAAGATGCACGCTACACCAACCTGACTGGGTCTTGCGCTACAACGTCCATGCGCCCACGTCGCTCGCGGGGCGTGCGTCTGTTACGCACGATCCCCTCATCTAGCGCTCCCACTGTTGCAACTAAGTGTATATATATGTAACCATGTACATTGAATGAATATACGGTGATTCACACCTTTCATCTTAATGAACATTATGTAGATGTGAGATGTTTATAGCACCTGGGACATCTGAAGCAACATGCTCGCGACCTCCTGCCATGCTTGATTTCATTCTTTGCCTGCCAGCTATTCCTGTGATAGACCACAAATATTCCAAGATTAATATGATCTCAATCAAAGGTTCTGAATGACTGCCACTGTAATCAGGTACCTGAAGGAAATATGCCCTAGAGGCAATAATAAAGTTGTTATTTTTATTATATTTCCTTATCAATGATAAAGTTGTTATTTATGCTGGAAAGTCATTGTGCTAAGCCCCATTGGACCAACAACGCTTCAGGAACAACAACCGCTGCCAATGAAGTGTAGCGTAGATCGGAAGGATCCAACCTGAAGACACGCGAACGTAGACGAACGGCGAACAAATCCGAGCAAATCCACCAAAGACAGATCCACCGGAGACACATCCCACACGCCCACCGAAGATGCTAGATGCACCACCGGAACGTGGGCTAGGCGGGGAGAACCTTATTCCATCTTCAAGGAGTCGCCGCCTCTCACCTTCTTGAGCAGGACACAAACCCTAACAACACTCGAAAACGCCTCTAAGAACGGAGCCCTCCCACCGACAAGGGCCGGGATCCACCGCACCTCCATGGCTCTAAGGCCACCGGAGACGAGGCGGACCAGCGGCGGCGCCGGCTGGAGGCGGAGGAGCGGCTGCTTGAGCCCCTACGCGCGTGTGTTGTATAACTTGCTGATTTTGTTAATTGTGATGATCCATCATGGTAATCAAAATGTTATTGTTTTAAGAACAAACACGATAAAATCTTTTGTGCTAAAATTACTGTACTTTGTTTCAAATATATACAAAAACATGAGATTATTCTTTTTATTTCTCAAACAAAATATAAAACAGCATAAAAATATTGTGTACCGGTGGAACACATGAAAGCTTATTACAAAAAAGTAAAAGGCAACTCAAAAAACAAAAATAAAAGTAAAAGGGGAATATAAATATGAAATAAATACAAATATTAGAAACTCCATAAGAAAAAACAAAATAGATAGAAGTCGAATATACAAATGAAAAGAAAAAAAATACATGAAACTAAAATGCAAGAATACTGGAAGATCAAACAACGGTATTTTATTGGGATTTTGTAAGGTAAGCTGGCTGGTTTTTCTCTGAAATTTAAGGTAGCTGATATTTTTGTGACATCAAACTAGTTATTTATGTTGCCTATGCCTCCTCCCCCAAAAAAGGCTAGATTTTCTTTATCTCCCTCCGGCGCCGCCCGCCGGTCCATCTCGTCTCCGGTGGCCTTAGGGCCATGGCGGCGCGGTGGATCCCGGTCCGTGCTGGCAGGAGGGCTCCGTCTTTAGACATTCCTTCGAGTTTTGTTAGTGTTTGTGTCCCACTCAGGAAAACAAGACGGCGGCGGCTCACTGAAGATGGATAAGGTTCTTCCCGTCTAGTTCCCGTTCCGGTGGTGCGTCTAGCATCGTCGGTGGGCGTGTGGAGGTGTGTCTCGGACACATCTTTTCTTGATGGATTTGCTCGAATCTTATCATAGTTTGTCTACGTTCATGTGTCTTGAAGTTGGATCCTTCCGATCTACGCTACACTTCAATGGTGGTGGTTGCTGTTCTAGTGCACTGGTCCTATGAGGCCTTAGCACGATGACTTCCCGGTGTTGACGGCGGCGCATCTTTGGCTCGCTTCAATGCTTCTAGTCGTCGTTATGTGGTCTATGGATCTGGATGTAATTCTTATTATTTCTAGTGTCGTTGTACTGCCAAATGATTAAAGATAAATAGATTGTGAGTTTTTCGGCCAAAAAACTAGTTAATTATGTTAATTGTGATTATCCATCTATAGTTAACTAACCTCACTACCAGTTTTTGTGAAACCGTTCTCACCTCTCAAACCCTAGAGAGGAGATTTTCTGGATGCACCGCGCCGCCATCTCTTGTCCGGTGGTAGGTCGCCACCTCCACTGCTGATATGGGAGTGCGGGGAAGCCCTAATCTACCATATGGATCTCTAGTATTCCAGTTGAACAGTACTAATCTCTAGTATTCCCCTCTTTGATGCTTTTACTAGGGCTGCGCGGCAGCGGGGTCGGTGTGGCGAATAAAGTTTCCTCGAGCCCCCCATCTCAACAATGTCGCCTGCGATGGTTCGATGGCTCGCTGTCGTAAATTATTGTTGACCTATCTATCTGGCTAGGTGAGGGTCTGTTGATTTTGCCGGCGTGGCAGTGACGGCTGCTTCCCTTTGCTGTTTGGCGTGGCAGTGACCATCTCGGCTCATAAAGCAGCGTTGCCGTAGATTTTTGTTCAGTACATGAAGAAGCAGCTATGTATCACGGTTCAACCTGTTCAGCTATTAACTTGAACTAGTCCGGGCATCAAAGAATATGGTGTACGATACGTATAGGCTTACCGTGCTGGCATGGCATGCACGTGATTTTGGATCGATCTTGCCATCCCACTTGAACTTGATCATCTGCTAATCACTTCTTCATGCACGGCTACTTGACCCAACGACTTGATCGATTACATGGGCGGAGTCGTCGTTTACTTCGACTCCAGCTCTTGCTTGCCATCGGCAGTGAAAACCACTTGCCCACGTCGTTAACCCGGCCGGCCTATCCTAGCCCACGGTTAAGCATCCAGCTAATTAACATGCATGCATGGTTATTTGACCGTAAGATGTAACTAGTCCAGGCATTCAGTGGTGGTGTGGGCTTAATTACCTACTCAGACAAGATGATCCTTGGTGCCGGCATGAACGTGGTTTGGATTTTTGCCATCTGCTAGTACAATACCCTCCAAATTCAACTACCGAAACTTCCAGGTTGCTGCCTCCTCTGCTCTAATGTCAACTATTCAAGCCTAGAGCTAGATGTGTTCATCAGTGGATGCTTGCATGCATGTGTTTTAGAACTGTTGACCCAACGTGGATGCGATCACGATTAGAAGTCAGTCATCTCTTTTACTTTTACCTGCACCAATTAAGGCACTAATTATTCTAAGCCTCCACCTACAGTTGAGACATGACTTCGTCAACAACTCCACCAACACCCCCAACATGCATGGCCGGAAGCACCACTATAAATATCCATTGATGTTTCGCTTAGAACTCACCTCATCTTGCAAGAGTACACACTTCCATAAAACACACACAATGGTAGGCACAAAGCTAGTAGCCCTCGGCTATGTTGTCCTCTTGAGCATTGGACTAGCCAATGCTGCAAGGGTGGTTAGATTCGGTAGTGGAAGCGCCACGGGAACTGGAGCAGGAGGAGGAGAGGGTGGGGGAACTGTGAGTGGTGGTGGCTCGGGTGCTGGGAGTGGAACTGGGTCTGGCGTGAGTTCTAGTAGTGGTAGCCATGCAAGCGGTGGAGGTGGAGGTGGCGGCGGAGGCGGTGGCCAAAATGGTGGAACTGGATATGGTAGCGGGTCCGGCTCTGGCTCCGGTTCCAGTCAATATAGTCAAGGATCTTCATATCCTTATGGTGGTGGCTATGGTGGATATACTAGCGCCGGCGGTGCCGGTGACGGTGGTGGTGGAGGGCAAGCTAGTGGTTATCAAGGATCTAGTGGGTATGGGGCTGGTAGTGGCACTGGTTCTGGCTCAGCTACTGCTACTAACAATTGGTATAGACAAGGTAGTACAAATGCAGATGCTGGTGGAAACGGTGGTGGCAATGGCGGAGGAAGAAATGGTGGGCATGGTGCAGGCAAAGGTGCTGGATCTGGGTATGGCAATGCCTACCCCTAGTCCCTTCATGCGAGGAATCTAAAAAAATGGAGCCCAACCTACTGTACTGTGACTCTTTTTTCATTTATTTGTTATTATCTTACATATTATCAAATAAGGGCTTCATTGTTCTTGTGGAAAATGTACTAGTGTTTGTGATATATTCCAAGAATGTTACATGTCAATGTATCACTATATATATGTATTAAGTTATATACCAATATTTTGGCCAAATGACTTGCAATGGAAACTCTTTGCACGTGTTATGGTTATGTAACATAAGTTGCTCACTTATGGTTAAATGCCGAAAATTATCATTTCAATCATACACGTCGTTTCACTAAAGGCACCAGTCATGTAACATGTAAATCACATCCACCTCTTTCATTTTGCATAAACTTCTCTCGCTAGGTAGTGCCTCTACGGAGTTCCAAGGCTATGAACCCCCATTGTGAAACCACACCCCAATATATTTCACATCCTCGGTCATCCACACATTGCCTTGAGTGAGTGGTGATCATCACAAGCCATACTATGTCGCACCTATCATGACTTTTCGCCATGAAGTCATGAATGGTGGGAAGGTGCACGGTCTAATTTCTTATATTTATATTTTCATTACATTTTCATTTTTGTTGCATGATCCACTTGTTTGATTAGAAAGTTATCTTTAGAACTTCATTTCCATTGATCACAATGGCAGAAATTGTTATTCCAATGTTGTTCTTTCAATGTTGACATATCTTTTTAAGTATGGTTCTCCAAAGTTCCTTTCTTTTGGGGTCAAAATTCTTACTTATTTTGTGAAGTCATGGACTGATTTTTTTTAAAGCTTGTCAAATTTTTGATAGTTGTGGTTGTTCTTAGAGTTTCTGAAATTCCGAAATTTCATTTCATTTCAAGATGAATATTGTTCTCCAGTCTCCAATAGTTTTTGTTGAACTGTCTAGGAGCTCAACATAATTTTTCAACAAAGCTAGTATTTTGTCCGAACAAGGGGTTTCATTAATTGATAATACTGCATATACAGTCCTTTGAAAGGAGCTAAAAATAGCAGATGGTACATCTAGGATCCAGATGGATCAGTTTGCACTCCTAGCAGCTACCTGCGCCAAAGAGTGAGCACCCTTATTTTCTCCCTATGGTGTATAGAACATTCCACAACAACGATATCATCCCCAAGACCTCCTTGTAATTGTGACATAGCAATGATATTAATGAGTGACAAGCTGTCCGACTCAATGATCGAACTTGTCAAATTTTTGATAGTTGTGGTTGTTCTTAGAGTTTCTGAAATTCTGAAATTTCATTTCATTTCAAGATGAATATTGTTCTCCAGTCTCCAATAGTTTTTGTTGAACTGTCTAGGAGCTCAACATAATTTTTCAACAAAGCTAGTATTTTGTCTGAACAAGGGGTTTCATTAATTGATAATACAACATATACAATCCTTTAAAAGGAGCTAAAAATAGCAGATGGTACATCTAGGATCCAGATGGATCAGTTTGCACTCCTAGCAGCTACCCGCGCCAAAGAGTGAGCACCCTTATTTTCTCCTTGTAATTGTGACATAGCAATGATATTAATGAGTGACAAGCTGTCCGACTCAATGATCGAAAACATAATAGCTCGTTCCTGGAAAAGTTTAATGCCCCCCTCCACACACTCTAATCCATCCACTTCGTCAGGATCATGACATCACCGACTAGTTACCGCAGCCGCCATTAGCACTCCTTCCCCTGGAGTTCCTCCCAACTTCTCGGAAGGCTGTGGAGCACGAAAACAGGCCAAAGCTTGCAACAATACTTAGTTTAGTCCAACCCGGTGGCAGGGGAGACCACCTAGCAGGTCCCTTCGCCGATCGAGCCATCCATCATTTGGCACTCATATTCATCTAATTTTGTTGGTAAAACTAGAAAGTGTCTATTTAAAGAAATCTGGATGTGGGCTTCTAAATTCTCATACTAAAAATAACTTCACTCATTGTTACCTAGTGATGACGGAGTCACTCGCTGGGGTGTACATGGAAAATAAAGGCAATGCTATGAAAGATGGACGTGAGGTTATTTAAGGTGACTTGGAACAATGGAAAAATGGATTTTCTTATCTCTTGGAGGACTAGCGTTAGAAATAAATGAGATATTATATGAATCCGTTGAAAATTAACCAAATGAAAACTCGTCTCAAATATTCAAAATTCTCGAGCCATCACCGATCAAATCCCATGAGATCTGTCGGAGACACACCTCCACACGTCCTCCAATGACGCTAGACGCACCGCCGGGCCGGGGGCTGCGTGAGGAGAACCTTCCTCCTTTTTAGGGAGCCGCTGCTACCTCACGTGCTTGAGCGGGTCAAAAAGCCTACACAAATGAAAAAATACACCTAAACCGACCAGGAGCCCTCTGACGCGGCAAGTCGCCTCCAGGACATGAGGCATATTGGTAGCGCCACCGCCGGAGGCGGGGAAACCCCGGTCACTTGGGAGTCGCTTCTAGGGATGAGAGGAAACAGTTTTGGCCTTGCTTGAGATGATGACCCATCTTGTTAACTAACATCATGAGATGTTCTTCCGAAACCATACCCCACTCTCCAAACCCTAGAGAGGAGATTTTCTGGAGGCACCGTGCTAGCACCTCTCATCTGGTGGGTAGGTCGTCACCCCTCCTCTTCCAGAACCGGCATGGGAGTGCGGGGAAGCCCTGATCTACCATATGAATATCTAGTTTGGTGGTTTCTTCTCCGGGCCAATAGCTCGTTAGGAGTGTGGACTTGGCGACTGCTCGTCCATCATCAACAACTACTGGTTATCTCTAGTGATGGAGAGGCAAGAACCGCGATGCTCCATCGTCCCGTTCAGGAGGTGAAAGACGACCGGACCCTAGGGAGCCTCATGTTCATTTATTTTATTTTACATGGTAGTATGTACCACTGGGTTTGGTGGCGGAGGCAAGATTTTCAAATTGTATGTGCATGGCTAAAAAAGATGGTATTCTACTAATTAATTATAACATTAATTAGGAGATTTGAACTATTGTTTAGAAACTAATGAGTTTACAAATATACACCCATGTCCTTGTCAGGCTCTGCCTATGGCTGGTCAATAGATGTGAGGCATTATTATTTTTAGAGAGAAAAAGTTGAGTATGTTACTTTCGCTGTTCAGATCATAAAGCAATTATGTATCATGGTTCACCGAAACCCATCTAGGGTTAGGTTGCCTCCATGATCTCGCCGCCGCCACCAAATCACCGTCTGGCAAAGTCCAGGCGGGGGGGAGGCTAGTGGCGGCGGGGCATCCCTCCATCGTGGCTCTGGGTGTGGGTGCAACGGTTCTCGTGGGCGGTGTTGGCCCGTGGTGGTTCCTATGTGGTGGTGGTGCCCTCGCGGCTCAGGAAGTGTTTGTGCCGATGGGTTTGTAGGCCGGAGATGCTTGCGAGTCTTCCCGCATTCATTCGACGGCATGGGGGTGCGGAGCAAGATTTTCTCCGGGCGAAAGTTGATGGCGCGGTGTGTACGGACGTCGCTCTCCTCCTGGGGGTCATAATGGAGCTCTTCTACCTCCTTAGCTCTCGGGTCACATCGTCGGGTCAAGGCCTAGACCTTGCGGTGGAAGGTCAGACGACGGCGTCCTTCTCACGTCGCTTCCCCTCCTGAGGATGTCGTCTTGAAGTTTGTGTAACCCTGGGTGCTTTGCCGGGACTAGACTTGCACAACTTCGTGGCCAATGTGGAGCGGCGTGGCATCTACCACATCACTAGTGTAGAAACCCCTTATAGAATTTTGCTATTAGCAGCGTGTAGCTGGACTTGAACGCGACATCAATTTTTTCAAACTACCACCAGCGTCCGTGTTTGTGACAAACATCACCGATATTTTAGAACTAGCGCCTGCTTTGCCCTCGAACACAGCTAGTGAGGTGCACCATCCATGGATGCCATCCAAAACTACTAGCAGCGTTTGAGGGCTGCCGAACTTTGCTAGTTTTACGCAATCCGGTAGCGTGCGTTTCAGGCTTGAATTAGATAGGTTAATGTAAATTGATGCATACTATAAATCTGCTATACAAATGTCCGATGATCGTCCTATTCGAAACTATCATAAAGAAAATGTTGTGTTTTCAATATCCAATAAAAATTAGGTATTTCTCAATTGTTTTGTTCATCAAGACTTAAATACACAGTAAAAATTGTGTTCATACAAATTGGAAGGCAAAAGACCAAGAGTTCTGCTTAAAATGTTAAAATGCATAAATTTTACCAACAACGTTCGCTGTGGGCAAACACGGCTACTGTGCTAGCTAGCAGCGTGTATTTACAGCCAAACGCTGCCAATGTAAATATTGTATGATGTTATCTTCAAATTTCAAAGATATCCCTAATATATCTATAATTTGATATGTGAATGTAAAATGGTGCATATATTCACACTTATGTAGTCAAATATAATGGTGCTATACCATCTCTCTCTCTCTCTCTCTCTCTCTCTCTCTCTCTCTCTCTCTCTCTCTCTCTCTCTCTCTCTCTCTCTCTCTCTCTCTCTCTCTCTCTCTCTCTCTCAAACCGGAAACTTTGGCTCCCCCTTCAAAATTACCTTCGAATCTCGACCCCGTAGATATCCCTTCGGTTTGTAGGGGATATATCATAACTTACGTGCAACTCTTTGAAAAGAAAAAGGAAAAAGGAAAAAAGAAAAAGAAAAATGTATTACGATTCATAAACTGTAGATCTAGAGCATGTCGACGAGCAGAACACCACTTTGATCAAAATTAACCAACCCATCCTAGACCCATCCAAATCTAGCTAGTCAGTTTTTCATAAGCCTACCCGCAAAAAAAATGGTGTATAAGCTTGCGGCACTGACATGAACGTGCATGGTTAGATCGATCTTACCATCCACTTGAACATGATCATGCACGGCTACTTAACCCAGCGACTTGATTACAAGGTCGGAGTCGACGTTTACTTAAACGGACACAGATGTAATTAGTCCAGGCATTCAGTGGTGGTGTAGGCTTAATTACCTTGACAAGATGATCCTTGCTGCCGGCATGAACGTGGTTCGGATTTTTTCCATCTTCCAGTACAACACCCTCAAAATTCAACTACCGAAACTTCCAGGTTACTACCTCCTCTTCTCTAATGTCAACTATTCAAGCCTGGAGCTAGATGTGTTCATCAGTGGATGCTTGCATGCATGTGTATTAGAACTGTTGACCCAACGTTGATGCGATCACGATTAGAAGTCATCCACCATCGTTTACTTTTACCTGCACCAATTAAGGCACTAATTATTCTAAGCCTCCACCTAGAGTTGATGCATGACTTCGTCAACAACTCCACCCACACCCCCAACATGCATGGCCGGAAGCACCACTATAAATATCCATTGATTTCGCTTAGAACTCACCTCATCTTGCAAAAGTACACACTTCCATAAAAGACACACAATGGTAGGCACAAAGCTAGTAGCCGTCGCCTATGTTGTCCTCTTGAGCATTGGACTGGCCAATGCTGCAAGGGTGGTTAGATTCGGCAGTGGAAGCGCCACGGGAACGGGAGTGGGAGGAGGAGAGGGTGGGGGAACTGTGAGTGGTGGTGGCTCAGGTGCTGGGAGTGGAACTGGGTCTGGCGTGAGTTCTAGTAGTGGTAGCCATGCAAGCGGTGGAGGTGGAGGTGGCGGCGGAGGCGGTGCCCAAAATGGTGGAACTGGATATGGTAGCGGGTCCGGCTCTGGCTCCGGTTCCAGTCAATATAGTCAAGGATCTTCATATCCCTATGGTGGTGGCTATGGTGGATATACTAGCG
Organism: Aegilops umbellulata; assembly: GCA_032464435.1. Taxonomy (NCBI): domain Eukaryota; kingdom Viridiplantae; phylum Streptophyta; class Magnoliopsida; order Poales; family Poaceae; genus Aegilops; species Aegilops umbellulata. The sequence continues at coordinate 530,583,232 of CP136056.1, read as the reverse complement.
CTGGCGGTGCCGGTGGTGGAGGGAAAGCTAGTGGTTATCAAGGATCTAGTGGATATGGGGCTGGTAGTGGCACTGGTTCTAGCTCAGCTACAACTACTAACAATTGGTATAGACAAGGTAGTACGAATGCAGATGCTGGTGGAAATGGTGGTGGCAATGGCGGAGGAAGAAATGGTGGGAGTGGTGCAGGCAAACACTAGTAGAAAAGGGGGCAACGGTTCAGGCCAGAAAAGGCATTAATCCCGGTTTCGAGCGGCGAGGGCGTCGGAAAGGCATTACTCCCGGTTCAAATGGGACCTCGTGGCACGAACCGGTACTACAGGGTGCGATGCCCATTAGTACCGGTTCATGGCACGAACCGATACTAAAGGTCTAACCTTTAGTACCGGTTCATGCCACGAACCGGTACTAATGGGGTTGAGACCTTTAGTACCGGTTCGTGCCACGAACCGGAACTAATGGTGCAATTCTCAAACTCCCCCCCCCCCCCCCGGACCGCCTTTTCAGTTTTAGAAAAAACAAAACAAAATGATGGAAATGTCAATAAAATAAAATAAAATAAGTTTCCCATGTGATATGTGGTCTAGTTGTTGGGAAAATTTACAAATATGAATTTCGACTTTATTTACAAAATCTCTCTGGAATTTGTAAAAATGGGCATAACTTTTGCATACGAACTCGGATTAAAAAGTTTTTTATATGAAAAATCATCTACTCAAAAAGTTACACCCGATGGAAACGGCCTACGGCCTGTTTGCAAATTTGTAGAATCCTCAAATTCCAAAAGGAAAAAAAGTTATGCTCAAATTTAGTTTTTTTTTAATTTTCATTAAATTTGGTCAAACTATGGTCAAACTACTTATTCAAGAAGTATTGGTGTTACTAAATAATTTCCTTTAGTACCGGTTGGTGTTACCAACCGGGACTAAAGGTGGACCTCCAGGCAGCGGCCACGTGGAGGGCCTTTAGTCCCGGTTTTGGTTTGAACCGGGACTAAAGGGTCGTTACTGCTGGATCTGGGTATGGCAATGCCAACCCCTAGTTCTCTTCATGTGAGGAATCTAAAAAAATGGAGCCCAACCTACTGTACCATGTCAAATTGATAGCTTTGACTCTTTTTCATTTATTTGTTATCATCTTATATATTATCGAATAAGGTCTTCATTGTTCTAGTGAAAAATGTACTAATGTTTGTGATATATTCTGAGAATGTAACATGTCAATGTATCACTATTTGCATGTATTAAGTTATATACCATCGTTTTGGCCAACTGACTTGCAATGGAAACCCTTTGCGTGTCTTATGGTTATGTAACATAAGTTGCTCACTTATGGTTGAGCAGCGAAAATTATCATTTCAATGATACATGTCGCTTCACGAACAGCGTCAATCATGTAACACGTAACTCACATCCACCACTTTTGTTTTGCATTAACTTCTCTCGCTTGGTAGTGCTTCTAGGGAGTTCCAAGGCTACGAACCCCCATCGTGAAACCACACCCCAATATCCTTCACATCATCGGTCACCCACACATTGCCTTGAGAGAGTGGTGATCATCACGAGCCGTACTAGGTCGCACCTATCATGACTTTGTGGCATGAATTCATGAATGGTGGGAAGGTGCATGGTCTAATTCTCTTATATTTACATTTATATTACACTTTCATTTTTTGTATGATCCACTTGTTAGATTAGAAAGTTGGCTTTACAACTTTGGAACTTCATTTACATTGATCACAATGGCAGAAATTGTTATTCCAATGTTGTGCTTTCAAATTTTTTTGAATGTTGACATATCTTTTAAAGTTATGGTTGTCCAAAGTTCCTTTCTTTTGGGGTCAAAGTCGTTACTTCTTTTTATGAAGTCGTGTATTATTTTTTCTTCGAAAGCTTGTACGGTCTCTGACAATTGTGGTTGTTCTTATACTTTGCGATATTTGATTTCCACTCAAGATGCAAAGTTTGTTCTCCAGTCTCCAATAATTTTTGTTGAAATGTCTAGGAACTCAGAATAATTTTTCTACAAAGCCATTTTTTCCAAAACAGGGGGTTTCATTAATTGATAATAATGTATTTACAATCCAGGAGCTAAAATGCATCTAGGCTCCAGATGGATTTTTTTGCACTCCTAGTGCAGCTACCTGCGCGAGAGCACGAGCAACCTTATTTACTCCCTGTGGTGTATGATAGAACCTGCCATCCCGAAAAAACTATATCATCCTCCAGCCTTCCTTGTACTGGTACATCGCAACAATCTGTTCTCTCCTCCATCACTCAGGGTATTGATGAGTGACATGCTACCAGAACTGATGACCGAAGACATAGTAGCTTGTTCCGGGAAAAGTTTAATACCCTCCGTACCACTTCCTCAGGAGTATGATACCACCCACTAGGTACGGAGCTGCCATTAGCACTTGCCCCCTGCAGTTCCTTACAACTGCCACGAAGCCTTCGAGCATGAGGACGTGTCAAAGCTTGCATCAATACTTACTTTGGCCAAACCCGGTGGTGGGGGAGATCACCTAGCAGGTCCCTTACCCGTTGCAGGCATCCATCATTTGGTACACATAATCATCTAATTTTGTTGGTAAAGCCAGAAAATGCCTATTAAAGAAAAAATGCTTGAGAAATTTCCAGCCTATTCATATTCAATCATGCCAATACAAAGAACACCAGAGGTAATAAAATTATAACTAGGTCAGTGGACTACCTAGAGACAACTACAAGCACTGGAGCAAGCCGAAGGCGGGCCGTCGTCATCACCCCTCCCTCGCTGGAGCCGGGCAAACCTTGTTGTAGTAGAGCAGCAACCATCACTGATGAAGAAAGTCGTAGATTGGAAGGATCAAAATCTGTAAACACAATAAACACGAACGAAGACCAGATCCAAACAGATCCACCAAAGACCGTCACCGACTGAATCCCGCGAGATCTGACGGAGATGCACCTCCACACGCCCTCTGATGACGCTAGATGCACCATCGAGACAGGGATATAATGTGGGAGGAATTATTTCTAGTGAGGGACATCGCCGCGGCCACACAACCTCAACCAAGACGTTGAACCAAACAAGAACGAGAACGGGGTCCTTCCTGTCGGCGAGGGGCCGAGGTCCTCCTCACCTCCATGGTCCAAAGGCCTTCGAAGATGGGGCAGACTGGTGGCGGCGCCGACGGGAGGATGACGAAAGTGTGAGATATTTTCTTGTGGAGGAGAAAAGAGAAGGTTTACTATTTAAAGAAATCTAGATGCGGGCTTCTAAATTCTCATACTAAAAATCTTCATTCATTGTTACGCAATGATGACAGAGTCACTCGCTGGGATGCACAAGGAAAATAAAGGCAATGATATGAAAGATGGAGGTAAGGCTAGTTAAGGCGACCTTGCAAGAAAACGGGAGAGCATATGCTCCACCCACCACATAAAGGTTACCCCGGTGCAATTAATGATGTCCAGTGTATAGGAGACGTGTCAACTAGCAAAAATGCACATACGAAGCTTAATTAACAAGAAATGAGAGATATATTATATCTTAATATATAGAAGTAATATGTATAGTGTATTAATGCAATATTATAAAACATACAACTTCAGATACATTGAGTCTGCCCTAAGCAAATGGTGAAATGGGTGTTGTACGTGTGTTGATCTCCTTCATCGTTATCACAGAGACGTTGCTGCAATTGGCAATATCAGCAAAAAATCCATTCCCGCAGTGCTATGAAATACATGGTTTCTTTGCTGAGAAATGTTAATTGTAGTCAATTGCATTGCATTACATTGCTCACCATGTGTCCAACCAAATTATCCGGATCGAGTAATGGCTACGTGATGTATCTCTTCATTGCCTACGTGATATATCCAAGTCTACAAGCACTAATTAAGGCGCTAATTATTTTATGGCCCCACTCCAACTTTGCTAAGGCTAGTTAGGCTACTTCCAATGCATTGGTGCTTACATGAGGTGCTAAGCATTTTTAAAGCCCCCAATACATAGGTGTTTAACTTGTGATGCTAACCATCCTTCATTTAATGATTTTGCAACTAAAGTTCTTCATGTATTAATGGGATTCTTTCATTTAAGTGTTTTGCCTAGATTGTTGCGCTTGGCATTATTTCTTTCTGGGGTCACCATACTCATCTCTCTCCTCTTAATTACCTTGCCACATCAGATTTTTTGCCAATATGGCAGCCTTAGCACCTGTATAAGGTGGAGAATTTGGAGGGGCCTTATAGTGGGAAGTAACTTAGACTAGTGTCATGCATATGCCACTAGACTATGTTACTACCTTTTTAGTGCAAAGTAACATAGAAGTAGTATTATAGATGATTGCATTTATTAGTTTGTAGAATCATTTATTCTTGAGAAGCGCTATGTTACAGTAACATATTATGTCACTCTAAACACCTCTCTTCTCATTAACTACTTGCCACATAAGCAATTTTGCATTGGGGTGTGTTATGTTACTAGTTAAGTTACTCCCACTTGAGTCTAGTCATAGCGGGAGTAACTTAGATGGTAACATAACACGTCCTAAGACAAATTTGCTTATGTGGCATGGAGTTAATGAGGAGAGAGAAGTTTGTGGTAACATAATATGTTATTGTAACATAACACCCTCCGAGATAAAATGAGTCTATATCTCAATTAATGAAGGCTTGCATGTTAATGTCCATATATTACTACCTATTATGAAGGTAGTAACATAGACTAGTAACATATGCATGTTAGTAGTCTAACTTACTCCCAACTAACCAGCCTAACAAGTCCATACCACCAATGTATTCATGGTCGGAAGCACTCTCCAAACCAATAGCGGAGCAGATGGCATACTGTCAAAGATTCTTAATTATAATCAATGGATGCCTGCTGCATGCAGTGGCAAGTAAGCGCTCAAGTCCATTCAATTACATCGGCGGAGTCATCGTTTACTTTGATTCCAGCTTTTGCTTGCCATCGGGCAGACAATAGCGACCACTTGTTAACCCGGCCCAAGAGGATCGGTCGACCGGTCGAGCAAGTTGCCTGCTCATGAGAGAATCAACGCTTATCCAAGCCCACTTGATCGTCCAGCATCCCGATAATCAGTTCTTCATGCATGCATGGTTACTTGACCATAGGATAAGCACAACCAAGTAGCTACGCCTATGCGCAGTTTTTTGGATTTTTGCCATGTGTGAGATTAACGTAAGATAGACACTACGAGTAGAGATCCATGGTGCTGGCACGCAAAACATGGTTTGGAATTTTTTCCGTCTGGTATGGTGCCCACGGATATACATGCGGAAGTCAACTACTGGAGTTAGTTGTGTTCATCACTGGATGCTTGCATGTGTGTGCGGAACTGAACATATGCCAATGGAAGCGAGCATCCAAAGGAAATATTGCACACGGTAATATCTCCAGTCTTCATCGCTTATATGGTGTGTATCTAAGTCTTCAAGCATCAATTAATGCGCTGAATATTTAAGCCTCCACTTGACATTGTCAACAACTCCCACCCCACCAGTATGGTCGCAAGCACTATAAATATGCATACAATGTTTCACTTAGAACCCATCTCATCTTGTAAGAGTACACTTCGATAGAAGACACACACACAATGGTAGGCACAAAATTACTAGCTCTTGGTTTTGTTGTCCTGTTGAGCATTGGATTGGCCAATGCTGCAAGGGTGGCTAGGTACTCCAGTGCCTCTGGAGTAGGAACGGGAGGAGGAGAGGGTGGGGGGTCTCAGGGTGGTGCTGGCTCTGGTTCTGGGAGTGGAACTGGGTCAGGCGTGAGCTCTAGTAGTGGTACACATGCAAACGGTGGAGGAGGAGGCGGAGGTGGTGGTGGTAGCCAATATGGTGGAACTGGATCTGGTAGCGGGAGTGGCTCGGGCTCTGGTTCTAGTCAATATAGTCAAGGATCTTCCTATCCTTATGGTGGTAGCTATGGTGGATATACTAGTGCTGGTGGTACCGGTGGCGGCGGTGGTGGAGGGCAAGCTAGTGGTTATCATGGATCTAGTGCATATGGGGCTGGTAGTGGCACTGGTTCTGGCTCAGCTACTGCTAATAATAATTGGTATGGACAAGGTAGTACAAATGCATATGCTGGTGGAAATGGTGTTGGCAATGGCGGTGGAACAAATGGTGGAAGTGGTGGAGGCGGAGGTGCTGGATCTGGGTATGGCGATGCGTACCCCTAGTTTCCTTTACGTGAGGAATCTAAAAGTATGGAGCCCAAGCTGGTGTGTCAAATAGATGTCTTCAAACTTTTTCATTTATTTGTTATCGTCTTACATATTATCAAATAAGGGCTTCATAGTTATGGTAAACAATGTTGTAGTGTTTGTGATATATACCAAGAATGTAACATGTCAATGTATCACTATGTACATATGTATCAAGTAATCAGTGTTTGTGCCAATTGACCTGCAATGAGAACTATGTGTATCATATGGGTAAGTAACAAAAGTTGCTCTTTTATAGTTAACTACTAACAATCATAAATTTAGTTATCCACCTTTAAGGAGTTTCGAGGTTCTGAATCACTATCTCGAAACCACACCACTATATCCATCACATCCACGCTCGCGGACACTCTCATACATTCCCTCAGTGGGGCCATGGTCCTTGCAAGCGCTACAAGGCTGCCACCATCATGTCTTGGTGCCCTGAAATTCCATTAATTCATGGAAACCATCGAGGGTGTCCTTCACAACCGCTAGCCATGAATGGCTGGGAAGTCCACGATCCTATTATCATCATTATTCCTTTTATTTCTTTTCCATTTTTTGCCGGCTCCAGTTGTTAGATTAGAAAGTTAGCTTTAGAACTTTGAAAGTTCATTTTCATCGATCATTATGGTAGAAATTGCTAATCCAAAGTTTTGCTAGAATTTTTTTGGCATTTTCACAAATTTTTTATTGTCATTGGTGTGCTCAGATTTCTGGAAGTTCCTTTTGTGCGGTGAAATCCATTACTTGTGGGCTTTTATTTTTTTGATAGTTTGTTAGACACTTAGACCTTTGATAGTTGTGGGTATTCTTAGACTTTTTGAAATTTGTTGTTATTTAAAGATGAAGTGGGTTCGCCGAACTCTAATCTGTTCAAATTATCCTAAAGCTCATCCTAATTTTTAGCAATGGTTGTTTCATTGGTAATTTGAAATGTGAAGCTTAATTGGCATTAAAAGAGATGTATATTGTATCTTAATCTGGATATATCGGCTCTCATGGCGCAGAGAATGCATATTTTCTTTTATTTCTCTCACAACCAATACATGTTAAATTGATGTTCCCTTTATATTAGATAAAGCAAGTTAAGATACATCCATGGGTATATATAAGTCAATGTTGATTATGAAAGCTTCAAAGGTCGCCTCTCTGTTGTCAATTGGTTGAGCTGCTTTCATCAGTGGATGCTTGCATGTGTGTTGAACCGTTGACCAAACATATATGGATGTGATTAACCAGGGTCATCATTTACTCTTATCAAACGAATGGCCAATCCTATCATTAATACTTATTACTAGCTAGTGAGTACTGATACATCTCCAACGTATCTATAATTTATGAAGTATTCATGCTATTATATTATCCATCTTAGATGTTTTATATGCATTTATATGCTATTTTGTATGATTTTTGGGACTAACCTATTAACCTAGAGCCCGGTGCCAACTTCTGTTTTTTTCCTTGTTTTTGAGTTTTACAAAAAAGGAATACCAAACGGAGTCCAATTGACGTGCCAATTTTTGTTGATTTTTTATGGACCAAAAGAAGCCCCTGGAGCAAAAGAGTTGGGCCAGAAGAGTCCTGGGTTGTCCACGAGGGTGGGGGCGCGCCCACCCCCCTGGGCATGGACCCCTACCTCGTGGACGACTCGGAGACCCCCCCCTGACGTGAAACCAACGCCAAAAATTCATATAAATACAGAAACCCCTAGAAAATAACCTAGATCGGGAGTTCTGCCGCTGCAAGCCTCTGTAGCCACCAAAAACCAATCGGGACCCTGTTCCGGCACCCTGCCAGAGGGGGGAACCCTCACCGGTGGCCATCTTCATCATCCTAGCGCTCTCCATGACGAGGAGGGAGTAGTTCACCCTCGGGACTGAGGGTATGTACCAGTAGCTATGTGTTTGATCTCTCTCTCTCTCTCTCTCTCTCTCTCTCTCTCTCTCGTGTTCTTGAGGTGATACGATCTTGATGTATCGCGAGCTTTGCTATTATAGTTGGATCCTATGATGTTTCTCCCTCTCTATTCTCTGGTAATGGATTGAGTTTTCCCTTTGAAGTTACCTTATTGGATTGAGTCTTTAATGATTTGAGAACACTTGATGTATGTCTTGCGTGGGATAACCGTGGTGACAATGGGTTATTCTATTGATTCACTTGATGTATGTTTTGGTGATCAACTTGCGGGTTCCGCCCATGAACCTATGCATAGGGGTTGGCACACGTTTTCGTCTTGACTCTCCAGTAGAAACTTTGGGGCACTCTTTGAAGTACTTTTGTGTTGGTTGAATAGATGAATCTGAGATTGTGTGATGCATATCGTATAATCATACCCACGGATACTTGAGGTGACATTAGAGTATCTAGGTGACATTAGGGTTTTGGTTGATGTGTGTCTTAAGGTGTTATTTTACTACGAACTCTAGGGCTGTTTGTGACACTTATAGAAATAGCCCAATGGATTGATCAGAAAGAATAACTTTGAGGTGGTTTCGTACCCTACCATACTCTCTTCGTTTGTTCTCCGCTATTAGTGACTTTGGAGTGACTCTTTGTTGCATGTTTAGGGATAGTTATATGATCCAATTATGTTATTATTGTTGAGAGAACTTGCACTAGTGAAAGTATGAACCCTAGGCCTTGTTTCCTAGCATTGCAATACCGTTTACGCTCACTTTTATCATTAGTTACCTTGCTGTTTTTATATTTTCAGATTACAAAAACCTATATCTACCATCTATATTGCACTTGTATCACCATCTCTTTGCCGAACTAGTGCACCTATACAATTTACCATTGTATTGGGTGTGTTGGGGACACAAGAAACTCTTTGTTATTTGATTGCAGGGTTGCTTGAGAGAGACCATCTTCATCCTACGCCTCCCACGGATTGATAAACCTTAGGTCATCCACTTGAGGGAAATTTTCTACTGTCCTACAAACCTCTGCACTTGGAGGCCCAACAACGTCTACAAGAAGAAGGTTGTGTAGTTGACATCAAGTACTCCCTCCGTCCCAAAATAAGTGACTCAAGTTCATAGTAAGACCATGTTTATTTGGGCTTTTACTTCTGGTTTTGCAGCTTTTCCACTTTGGCCAAAAAGTCATAAAAGCTCCTAAATAGGTGCTTTTGGAGCTTTTTGGGCTTTTGATGAATCAATGTAACAATATTGAGCTCCAAAAGCCATAAAAGCTCCAAAAGCACATATTTAGGAGCTTCTATGGCTTTTTGGGCAAAGTGAAAAAGCTGTAAAAGCAAAAGCAAAAGCCCAAACAAAGAGGGCCTAAAACTGGTACAAAGTTGAGTCACTTAATTTTGGACAGAGGAAGTATTTTCTAAGTTTTTATTTCTTGTGATTTTATTGGTTGTGTTCTATCCGAATAGCCAATAGTGAAAGTATTATTTTTTGCAAGGGAGCCATTATTGAAAATGATCATATACTCATCCTAACATGTATTTCCACTCCTCACTTTGATGAATTGGTTATATATCTTAGTTATCATTTTTAATGTACTTCATTAGGTATTCTTACAAGATATCCAGAGTGAATTATATGGACAATTTCGTCAGGATTTATATATTTTACACAGTTTATATATATGCTCCCTCCATCCGGAAGTACTTGTCGGAGAAATGGATAAAAATGGGTGTATAACTAAAATACGTCTAGGTATACTCATCTCTGACAAGTATTTTTGGACGGAGGGACTACTATTTTTATAGGTACAAAGAGTACATTACAAGAAATAGGAGAGTCGTGATGTTTTAGAGTATACTCATATTGGCGCATCTTAGAATAGTTAATTAGTGAAATGTATTGAGAATAATAAAGAAGTATAATAAATTCATGGGAAAAGATTCCGATCACCCGACATATCCCACGCTAAACGTCCACCGCCTCCCCTATGCGCCACGTGCCTATGTGAGTCTGCACCACCGCTTTTATCTTTCCTTCTTATCTCCAACGAACAGAACCCATCCACATCTCCTTCCCCAACCTCTTCTCTTACCTCCGGTACATCAAACCAAATGGCATTGCTCCGCCACCCGTGACCTTCCTCTTCTCCTCCCTCCTCCTTTCTCTCTTTCCTCTGCGAGGCATGCCGCCGCCGGAGCACCGTTGTCGCCATCCTGGAGGAGCACCGGTGTGGACAGGCATGGCTGATGCTTCCTCAAGGTCAGTTACAAACACCAGTGCCGCGTGCAGCAGCAATTCCCGCAACAACGGCGCTGTTGCAATGGCGGCTGGATGCGGTGAAGTTTTCTGCAATATAGTCTTTGTTGAATAAAATTGCAACAAGGAGTTTGTTGCAGAAATACGAAGAAGAGGTCAGAGGTGCTACTGTAAATTTTGCAATAAGGGTGTTTTGCAAGAATACAAAGAAATAGCTGGAGATATTGCAAGGCTTTGCAACTTAGATCTTGTTGCAGGAATTAGGTTTGTAACAAGAGTCTTGTTGCACAAAAAAGGAGAACAAATTTTGCAATTGAGATCTTGTTACAGGAATGAGGTTTGCAACAAAGGGCATGTTGCAGAAAATAGAAAAGAGGAACGGACGGCTCACGCCATACAAATAGACGGCTTGCAAGGTGGCGGATCTTTTTAAAAGATCCGCCGACGGGTACGCAAAGGGTATGCCCCCCAAAATCACATTAGCTTCTCACCTTTTGACTTGCACTCTTGACGATAGTTTTTCGTATACCCGTCCCCCCCCCCCCCTCCTCTGAAAAGCGACATAACTGACACATGCAGATTCTACTTATTTTTATTCTGTCATATCCTAGATAAATAAATTAAACCGAAGCATGCATGACATTTTACTGTGAAAACTTGGAAACTTGTAGTTGCCATTAACTCAAGACGGTTGATTGATGTTCAGGGTCGAATTAAAAGCTGGCTGGTATCCTTCTTACATGCACATGCTAATTTTCTTCATGCTTTACAGTTTACTCTCATACATTGGTCGTGTGCAATCAATCATCCATCTCAAGTAGAAAAAGACACCCTGCAACAAAAAGAGAATAGAGTTTGAGATCAAGATACTTTTCGCCAGTTTCAGATCTTAGAAATACTGTAATATAATAATCAAAGAATTTTTTTATTGGTGCAAACAAATCTTTTTTTTAGAGTATGCAAATTGCGTACCATAACTTTATAGAAGAAGAGAAAATTTCTACAAGAAAACTACCACTCGATGCGAACAACGAGCGTAGCACAACTCCACAATTGGCTAGCCCACAAACAGCCCGCACGACAACACAACTACAATGCAACAAAGCCTACCCAAACCGAGAGCCTCGCCGCGTCTCCACCGACGCCAGTCACCTCCGAAGAATAGCAGCTCCCGCCAAGCTTCTCTTGTCAATGCACCATCCCCCCATAAAGCCTAGAGTGGCAGGAGGATGACGGGACTCGATCCGACCCAAGGAAGGCACCGTCTTGGCATCACCGGCGACAATCGTACATTGCTCCAAGGCAGAACGACCAAGGCAACGGCGAACACCGGAGGAGCTCAACATAGGATCATCAAGTCTCCTGGCACAATGTTCCCAACAGAGGGACTACGTCAAAGACGCCGTCATCGTGTCGATCGAGCAGAATCAAGGCTTTCGCCCGGAGACAGCTGCCAACCCCAAGCAGGCGAGGAGAATGGCTACACACTCGACAGTGCCTCCAGGGAGGGGAACGGCACCCACGGGTACCATCGCCGCCTGCCCGGTCAGAACCGGACAGGATTTTCATCCATAATGCCACGAATTAGCACACCTCCAATGTATGGGCAGCACTGACCCAGATGCCTCGCATCGCCATCACCGCAGCAAATTGTCGTCGAAGCCGCCTCCGACCACTCCGGCGCCAACTCGTCTGAGGCATCACCGCTTGCCCCTCTCGCAGAGACGGCCGACCGCCCGCTGCATGCCAGGATCTCCTTCCTGGCAGGGCCTCCTCAGCGACGCCACCCCCATGGCTGAGTTCACGCCGCCGCCGCCGTTAGAGCCGGCACACCACCCTCCTCCACTACCCAGTTGTGCACCTCGCCTGGATCCACCGCACCGCCGCGCTCCCCGCCGTGCACCGGCCACCACCATCGCGAAACGGGGGACGTGGTACCATCCACCCCTGCACCCCAACGGAAGGACCATCATCCGCTCAAGGTACAGCCTTGCGAAGACACCGACACCCAGGCTCCAGATCGGAACCAAGCGAGCCCAGATCTGATCCGCCCCACCGCGGACCGCACCTCCACGCCTGCATCGCGAGGAGAAGAACACCGCTCGCCAAAGCCACCTGGTCGGCCGCACGCTGCTCGCCAGGAACCTCCTGGCCGAGCCTCTCTGCACCATCATGGACCTGCCTGAAGCTCGCGCCGCGACCTCGTGACCACACCGCTGCACTCGTCCTCCACCATCACGCCGCTGCGCACGCCGACCTCCTCCACCACACCGCTCCTCCATGTCTCCCGCTGCGCACCGGCGAAGAACCGCGCCGCCGCCTGTGCCAGCCCATGCGCAGCCCTGAGGACACAACCCACCTCCACGCGAAGGAGGAGCCATCCGGATGCGCCGCCTCGCCCGCCGCCTTTAACGGCCGGGTGCGGCCGCCACCTCCGGCGTCGGCGGCAGCAGCGGCCGAGAGGAGGTAGATCGGCCGCCTCTGCTCTAGGGTTGGGGGTCCTCCGGAGTCGCTCGCGCGAGCGACCCGGGAGGAAGGGGATTTTTCAAGCGGGAAATCTTATTTTTATTACATTGTCATTTTTGCACGATCCACTTGTTAGACTTGAGAGTTAGTTTTAGAACTTTGGACTTCAATTTTTTAAGTAGACACGTCTTTTAATTGTGGTTGTACAATTATTCCAAGGAACACGTTGCTCTCCTATGTCGGTACCAAGACGTTGCTACAATTAACTGTAAACTAGCAAAAGAGCTTGTGCGTTGCAACGGGAGAAAAAAATAGCACACGTTTTTGACCCAACAATCATCACTCAAGACCACAATAAGTCCATCTCTTTTATTTTTAGCGACGCATCATATTTGTGTTGCCTCTTATCCTCCTTCTCATCCTCGCTGGCGGTGGCCTCAGTGTTCACACAAACCAAAACGTGTTTGAATGTGGTTAATCCTAAGACATCTCTCTCTCTCTCTCTCTCTCTCTCTCTCTCTCTCTCTCTCTCTCTCTCTCTCTCTCTCTCTCTCTCTCTCTCTCTCTCTCTCTCTCTCTCTCTCTCTCGTGCGCGCGCGAGCGATGAGAAATCTGTGTTTTCCCCTGCGAGGTTTTTCAAAGGTATGCATGTGTAGTTATCGATGTTTTTTCCTGTATGGTTTTAGTGGGTGTTTATTTGCAATCTTGATCGCCGCCAGTACGAAAGAAAAATGGATTGTGCGCTATAGACTATAAGTTTGCTTCCAAATTAATACTTAAAATATATTTAATAAGTAAAAAATAACATCATATTCAGATTGTACACATTTTTCTAATCAAATTTCATATATAAAATGTTCAAATTGGAGTTACAGTATAAAAGATACCGATAATTTAGAAAAGCATTTGTTTGATTTAAATATCTTTCAAAATAATATTTTAAAATATTTAACAGGTAAAAATAACATCAAATACATGAAGAGTTGTTAAAAATATTGTTAAAAAGATACATGATCTTCTAATCATAAAAAGATATATTTTTGTCTGTAAAGAACATTTTTGTATAATCTCATTTTTGTATAATCTCATGTGGACGCAGGTACTTGCGCCCCTATTTCATCACTATTTATTACCATACATGTCATAGGTATCGGTCCTGTTTCATCACTATTTATATCTTATCTAACTTGTCTTTTATTTTATTTTTTGTCATGCATGCCTCCTTTTTACTTTTTTCATGCATGTCCTTTCTTTTTTCTTCTTATATATAGGTGAATAGCGCAACATCTCATCTTTATCTGATCTCCTCTGCATTTCTCTTTTATTTCTTTTACAGCGGACATCCCATCTTTATTTGGTCTTTCCTTCATTTCTTGTAATGCATGTCTTTATTTATTGGGTGTCTCTAGCAAATTTATTTTCAATTTCATGTCCAATTTTGATTTTGCTGAGGTGTTCATTCCCAATCAGAATCAGTATCGGTATAAAAAAAGGATGGATAATGCATTGTTGATTAACATTGCAGCCTAGATAGTATTTTTCTTTTAAAGTGTTAACAGGTAAAATAACATCATATTCAGATTCTACACATTTTTCTAATCAAATTCCATATATAACATGTTAAATTTGAAGTTAAGATTTAGAAGATATGAGTATTTTTTAAAACAATTAATATGTACTATGAATTTAATGTCAGAAACATTAGGGGATTTTTTATAAAATAGCAAAATGGACTAAGAATACATATTTCTTTTATTAGTAGGCATAGTATATAGATATAGATTAGCAACAAAAAAACATATGCCGGTAAAGCAAGTGCCTGCAGTGCTATGAAAGACATGGCTTCTTTGCGCAGAAATGTTAATCATAGTCTAGTGTACTACTACTATTATCCGCAAAAAAAAAGTGTATTACTACTATCATAAAGCAGATGCTTTAATTAATTAGTCACGTTGTTGCATTACTCACCGGTCACCGTACGTCCAACCCATTTATCCTGATTCTCACATGGCTACGTCCAACTTGATTCTGAAACTTGCGTATTGCTTCAATACGGTCCCGGTAAAAAAAAATACCTGATCAATACAATCCTTAAGGTTAAAACTGCAGTCCTGGCCCTACACATTGCATAAGTATCTCGTATTTCTATAGCTGACAGGCTCATTTTTCTGTGGGCCGAGAAATAAAAAAACAAAAAACTTTGTCTGCGGGCCGGGAAATAACAGTGGGCCGAAAAATAAAAGCGAAAAGGACGCCCAGAAATAAAAGGAGAAAAGCACAGGCGGGGATTCGAACCCGGCAAGCTCTGCCCCGGGCGTGATAGCCACCGGGCCAAGTTAGCGATATCGTGAAATAAGGGGATGCTTTATCTTTTATATAGAAATATTGTCCTTTTAAAAAATCGTGAATTTATATAATCTTCATGAGTTTTGAAAAAACATTAACCGATTCAAAAAATGTTCATGATTAAAAAATAAAAAGTCTGTGCCTACAAAAAATGTCCACGGATTTTTTATAATATTCATAACATTGTTTGGGAATTTTAGAAAAATGTTCACTGATTCAAATTTTTTCATGAATTCATAAAATGTTTGTCACAAACAAAAAATGTTTCTTAATTTCAAACCTTGTTCCCCAATTTTAAGAAATGTTCATCTATGCAAAAAAAACCTTGTCGGTGAGTTCCAAAAAACTTTATTAGTCCATAGTTATTGGGAATTTTATCAAAGTATGCAAACTTTTCTTTTACATTGTATAAACACTTGAAACTTTTACATACACTATTTGTAAACTATGCAAACTTTTTTTTACATTATATAGACATTTTGGAAAAATTCACATACATTATCGGGAAATATGTGAGTATTTCCTTTATATCTCACCTTTATTTTTAGAATGGGAATAAACATTTTCTGAACCTTGTTGGGAATTTTATCAAACTATGTACAGTGTTTCTGCCTTATGAGACGTCAGTCTTTTCCTGCTCGTCCGAATGGACCCGTATGTCAGTGGGATGTATGAGAAATAAAAAAGGGGGGAGGGTGGGGGGGGGGGCGCAACCTGTGCGCCAGTAAAGTGCGTGCTAACAACCAGACCAAGCGCGTGTGTGTGCTATATGTGTGGAGATGCACTCCTTATACATGTATTATTTTCTATAAGCGTGTTCATGTTTTTTGACGGTCTCCTATTTGGCGCGAGCGGCCTGGTACATACCCCCCTGCACTCACTATGTACGGACCTTTTGAAATTGCGAATTTTTTTAATAGATGAACATTTTTTCAAATGGTAAACAGTTTACAAATTGGGCTGAACATTTTTCGAATTTCAAATTTGTTCACTGAATTGAAAAACATTTCACCATAATTTTGAAGTTGCGAACATTTTCTAAGTTCATGAACATTTTTATAAATTCATGAATCTTTTTTGAATTCAAGAACATTTTTTGAAATTGCGTTCATGTTTTACCACAAGTTTCTTTTGCATACGCGAACAATTGTTATAAGCACGAACTTTTATTTTTGAATCGTGAACATTCTTTGAATTGATGAACGTTTAAAAAAACTATTGAACATTTTGTAAGTTCACGATTTTTTTAAAAGGATAAAGATATGCATATAAGACCGCGAGCTCGGCCTGCTGGCTAGCTAGCGCAGTGATGAGCCAGGGCATGCGTGTTCGAATCCCCACACCACGATTTTTTTGTTTTTATTTCTCGGCCCACAAACAAATCGGCCTGTCAGCTATATACTTTTTGTTTTTATTTCTCGGCCCAGAAACAAATCGGCCTGTCAGCTATAGAAATACAATTGTCTCAAAAAAAAGCTATAGAAATACAAGTGTCTCAAAAAAAAGCTATAGAAATACAAGATACGTATGGAACATGTAGAGTCAGGGCTGATGTTTCAACCTCAAGGACCATATTGGCCCACAAACAAATCGGCCTGTCAGCTATATACTTTTTTGTTTTTATTTCTCGGCCCACAAACAAATCGGTCTGTCAGCTATAGAAATACAATTGTCTCAAAAAAAAAAGCTATAGAAATACAAGTGTCTCAAAAAAAAAGCTATAGAAATACAAGATACGTATGGAACATGTAGAGTCAGGGCTGATGTTTCAACCTCAAGGACCATATTGATCACGTATTTTCTTGTATCAGGACCGTATTGAAACAATACACAAGTTTCAGGACCAAGTTGGATGTCGCCAGCGAGTACGAGGACTATAGATGCAATGATCTCTTTTCACATGCATCCCTAGGATCCTTAAGCACGTCTACATGGATAAACACATCTACAGGGATAAACACGCCTACATGCCATGCATAAACAAAAAAATCAATCACGAGAACTTTGGGGTCATCTGCTCCTGCAAACGTCAACTTCTAAGGGACGTTCTCTCAATCGATCAGTGGATACTTGTTTAAATGTATAGGGTAATGCATAGATGTGCACACAGTACCACCACTTGTTTAAATGTCTACAGTAATGCATCGAATGATATATGACATTTTAATATTAAGACATAAACTTAATGCTTACACAAGTGACATAAGGAGAAAGATACACAAAAAGAAGTACACTAGCATTATTCTGTGTGTAGTCAGAACACATTTGAGTACTACAAAATGAATACGTACTCTCATTCCAGCATATCATTTCTTCAATAATCATACCTTCATCATGGTAAGGGTTAGTTTAGCTAGGCCTTCGTGTACTTCACTCGGGAGTTAATTTAACTAGGCCGTCGTTTACTTCACTCGTGGAAGGACCTCTGAGGCTCCGATCCTGTCCTACTTGATCGATCGTCCACTCAAGTAAGCATGCACCTGCACATGATCATAAAGTAGTAAATCATGCAAATCAAGGGTACAGCAGGTTGATTTACTCAATTAGTCCACGCATCAATGGTGGTATAGGATTACGCTAAGCTTGCTTCGCCAAGATGATCATATCAATGGTGCTGGCACGAACATGGTTTGGATTTTAGCATCTGATACATCCCGCGGATACATATCTCAAAGTCAACTATGAAAACTTTGAGGTCACCTCTACATGGCAGCCTTAGCACATGTACAAGATGGAGAATTGTGAGGGGCCTTATAGTGGGAAGTAACTTAGACTAGTGCCATGCATATGACACTAGTCTATGTTACTACCATTTTAGTGCAAAATAACATAAAAGTAGTATTATAGATGATTGCATTTATTAGTTTATAGACTCATTTATTCTTGAGAAGCACTATGTTAACATATTATGTTACTCTAAACATCTCTCTTCTCATTAATTACTTGCCACATAAGCAATTTTGCATTGGGGTGTGTTAGGTTACCAGTTAAGTTACTCCCACTTGAGTCTAGTCATAGTGGGAGTAACATAACTCAACCCAAAGCAAAATGAGTCTATAATGTAATAAATGCAATCATCTATGATACTACTTGTAGTGTGAAGATAGTAACAAAGACTAGTGTCATATGCATGACACCAGTCTAAGTTAGTCCCCACTATGACTAGTCTGAGTCTAGCCATAGTGGGAGTAACTTAGGTAGTAACATAACACGTCCTAAGACAAATTTGCTTATGTGTCATGGAGTTAATAAGGAGAGAGAAGCTTATGGTAACATAATATGTTACTGTAATATAACACCCTCCGAGATAAAATGAGTCTATATCTCAATTAATGATGGCTTGCATGTTAATGTCCATATATTACTATCTATTATGAAGGTAGTAACATAGACTAGTAACATATGCATGTTAGTAGTCTAAGTTACTCTCTACTAACCAGCCTAACAAGTCCATACCATCAATGTATTCATGGTCGGAAGCACTCTCTAAACCAATAGCGGAGTTGATGGCATACTGTCAAAGATTCTTAATTATAATCAATGGATGCCTACTGCATGCAGCGGCAAGTTAGCGCTCAAGTAAGTCCATTCAATTACATCGGTGGAGTCATCGTTTACTTCGATTCCAGCTCTTGCTTGCCATCGGGCAGACAATAACGGCCACTTGTTAACCTGGCCCAAGGGGATCGGTCGACTAATCGAGCAAGTTGCCTGCTCAGGATAAAATCAACGCCTATCCAAGCCCACTTGATCGTCCATCATCCAGCTAATCAGTTCTTCATGCATGCATGGTTACTTGACCATAGGATAAGCACAACCAGTAGCTACGCCTATGCGCGGTTTTTTTGGATTTTCGCCATGTGTGACATGAACGTAAGATAAACACAACGAGTAGATGATCCATGGTGCTGGCAAAAACATGGTTTGGAATTTTCCCGTCTGCTACGGCGCCTGCGGATATACATGCCGAAGTCAATTACGAGAACTTCGAGACCGCCTTGTGTCCATCACCGGATGCTTGCATGTGTGTGTTGAACCGAACGGATGCCAATGGAAGCGAGCATCTAAAGGAAATATCGCACACAGTAATATCTCCAGTCTTCGTCGCTTACATGGTGTGTATCCAAGTTTTCAAGCACCAATTAATGCACTAAGTATTTAAGCCTTCACTTGACATTGTCAGCAAGTCCCACCCCACCAATATGGTCGCAAGCACTATAAATACGCATATAATGCTTCGCTTAGAACCCATCTCATCTTCCAACAGTACACTTCGATAGAAGACACACACACACACACACACACACACACCATTTGAACCATGATGCAAACAAGGATATATCAAACTAACCATGTGCGGAAACGAACCCAATGAGAGTTGTTAAAAAGGAAATTAGTTTGGCTTACTTCTGAACATCGATGTTTGCACCCATGATTCGATAGCCCCTGGACCTCGACCTGGTCTATGTAAGCACGGGTAGCTTTGTTGAGCGCATTCACAATGTCCGCGTATTGCATCCACTGATTCACAAGAGCTAGCAGATTAGCGTTGTGGGACTGAACATATGATGTTGCTACTTCAAGATGGGTGGAACTCTGGTCCTGAAGAATCTTGTGAATACCATCCTTTTCATTGCTATCTGAAGGCATGCTGGGTGCATTGTTCAACTTGACACAAAATTCAACATCCAGCTTCGTCATTCTTATCTTAAGATATTCTGATATTCTACAACAGTGTCCTTCACACGTATGGAATCTAGTGTTTCTTTCATTTTTTCTATCATCAAGCGATTAGACTGCGCTGTCTGAACAAGTAAAAATATATATATGTTGGAAAACATGCGATGAATATTATTAGTGTTTATGTCTTATAATTCTTTTCATATTTGTCTTGCTTGGTCACTCAAGAGAGCTTTTTTGTCATCCTCTTCGTTAGTGTCATCATCATCCATTTCAAAATAAAAAATAACATGCTCTTCACCACCATCACCCTCTGTTTATTTTTCCATGTTGAAAGGAGCATCCTCGCTGTACACACTTTCAGAGAGATCCTTGATCTACAAAAATCGAGCAGTTTAACATATGCACGTATGAAGGGCCATTTTAAAAAGTTGCATGTACTAAATATATCCTTGAGTATGTACAGCAAACACACACATTTAGAATGTCAAAATCTTGCTTCATTAGCTAGTCCAAATGCTTATTTGTCAGATGTTGCACCCGCGGGAAACCTTCACGTATGCCGAGTTTGTCAAGTTCCTCATCGCTTATCATATCAAGAAATATAACCTGTACGGAAGCATGTAAAAATGTATGTAAGTTGAATAATTTTTTCAAGTAAAAACCACTTAAACATGAATGACTTAAAAATTACTTACCACTAGGAGAAGTGGGCAGCCAACCAACCAGCTTGATTCCTCCAAAAGAACCTCTGAGATGTTTTTCACCAAATAATCGACAATAAAGTCTGACCAGTTCCGGTCCTCGGCCTTTCTAAGCATAGTTTTTAACCTTCTTCTACATTTAGTGAAGAGTTGGGGGCCAAGAGGCTAGAAAATATCGCATACTTATAGATTTTGTAGCTGGCCTTTCTCGATTTTGTAGATGTTTTCATCTTCCTTAGATAGTCCTACAACACCATTTTAGACTTTTTATCATTCTTTCTTGGACTCTCCGAGCCTATATCTTTGCTTTTGTGACTTTTTCTTCCACCGTGGAAAGGATCTATTGGAACTGTTCTTCCTTTGTTCCGTAGCAAAAATAACTTTGGTACAGCCTTCTTCAAGTCAATTACTACCTTCTTATCATCCTTCCCCGAGTGTTAATGCTTTTTCAACAGGGTCTAATTTTAGAGTTGACTTCATCCCTACTTTAAGGGAGCTACGAAATTCGGTTTGCGTCATAGCACTTATCTGTTCATGAGTCATTTGTTTGTAAAGTTCATGTTACAACTCTGGGTTGGCCTCTGAATCTGACGGTGGTTAGTGTAGCAGAAATATCTTCCGCATCTTGCTCACTTTGTGTGGTCATCCCTTGGTCAATCGAGCACCTCCCGTGAGACAACCACACAAAGTGAGCAAAATGCAGAAGATATTTCTGCTACACTAACCACCGCCAGATTCAGAGGCAACCCCAGAGTTGTACATGAACTGTACAAATAAATGACTCCTGAACAGATAAGTGCTATGATGGAAATCGAATTTCGTGTCTCCCTCAAAGTAGTGATGAAGTCAACTTTAAAGTAGACCCTGCTGCAAAAACACTAACATTGGGGAAAGGATGATAAGAAGGTAGTAATTGACTCAAAAAAGGATGTACCAAAGGTATTTTTGCTACGAAATAAAGGGGAAACAGTTCCAGTAGATCCTTTCACTGGTGGAAGAAAAAGTCGCAAGAGCCAAGATATAGGATCGGAGAGTCCGAGGAAAAATGGTAAAAAGTCAAAAATGGAGCTGCAGTACTACCTAAGGAAGATGAAAACATGTACAAACTCGAGGAAGGCCAGCTACAGAATCTATAAGTCTGCGATATTTACTAGCCTCTTGGCCCCAACTCTTCATTAAATGTAGAACGAAGGTTCAAAAATATGCTAAGAAAGGCTGAGGATTGGAACTGGTCAGACTTTATTGTCTATTATTTGATGAACATCATCTCAAAGGTTCTTTCGGGGGAATCAAGCTGGTTGGTTGGCTGCCCACTTCTCCTAGTGGTAAGTAATTTTGAAGTCATTCATGTTTACGTGGTTTTTTAAATGAAAATTTTGTTCAACTTACATACATTTTTACATGTCTCCGTATAGGTTATATTTCTTGATATGATAAGAGATGAAGAACTTGACAAACTCAGCATATGAGAAGGTTTCCTGCGGGTGCAGCATCTGACAGATAAGCATTTGGATTGGCTAATGAAGCAAGATTTTGACAGTCTAAATGTGAGTGTTTACTATGCATACTCAAGCATATACTTAGTACATGCAGCTTGTTAAAATGGCCCATTCATACGTGCATATGTTTAAATGCTCTTTTTTTGCAGATCAAGGATCTCTCTAAAAGTGTATAGCGAGGATGCTCCTTTCAACATGAAAAAAAAACAGATGGTGATAGTTGTGAAGAGCATGTTATTTTTTATGTTGAAATGAATGATGATGACAGTAGCGAAGAGGATGACAAAGAGGCTCTCTTGAGTGACCAAGTAAGACAAATATTAAAAGCATTATAAGACATAAATACTAGTAATATTCATCGCATGATTTCCAACATGTATATTTTTTACTTGTTCAGGCAGCTCAATCTAATCGCTTGATGATAGAAAAACTAAAAGAACACTATATTCCATACCTGTGAAGGACACTGTTGTAGAAGATCTTAAGACAAGAATGACCAAGCCGGATGTTGAATTTTGTGCCAAATTGAACAATGCACCCGGCATGCCTTCGGATAGCAATGAAAAGGATGGTATTCACAAGATTTTTCAGGACTGGAGTTCCACCTATCTTGAAGTAGAGACATCATATGTTCAGTCCGACAACGCTAATCTGCTGGCTCTTGTGAATCAGTGGATGCAATACACGGAGCACGTGACTGCGATCAACAAAGCTACCCGTGCTTACATAGAATAGGTCGAGGTCCATGGGTTATCAAAGCATGGGCGCAGACATCGGTGTTCAGAAGTAAGCCAAACTAATTTCCTTTTTAACAACTCTCATTGGGTTCGTTTCTGCACATGTTTAGTTTGGTATATCCTTGTTTGCATCATGGTTCAGATGGTGAATACTGTTAACACTACAAAAGGCGAGGTCGGTATGGCGCCAGGCGGGGGTCTGCCTCAAGGGATCAAGTGGGTCATCAACCTTAGCGTCGTCCTTAGCGTCGCCGTTAGCAACAAGTGGGCCATCAACCAGCCCAACGTCAGGGACGCCTTCCTCCACTGCGCTCTCGACGAGCTCATCTACAGCCAGCAACCGGCCGGCTTCATTGACTCCTCCTGCCCTTCGGCCGTGTGCAAGCTCCACAAATCCTTGTACGGGCTCAAGCAGGCTCCCCTGGCGTGGTTTCAGCGGTTCACCACATTCTTGCTCTCTTTTGGCTTCACGACGTCCAAATGCGACTCCTCGCTCTTCATCCTATGACGTGGTGTCGCGGTGGCCTATCTCCTGTTGTACATCGACGACATCATCCTCACCGCTAGCTCCTCCACCCTACTACCTCCATCACTACCGCCCTCACTTCTGAGTTTTCCATGACAAACCTCGACGCTCTCCACCATTTCCTCGACATCAATGTCCACCGCAGCACCACCAGTCTATTTTTCTCGCAACAACAGTACACACTTGAGATACTCGATCGTGCCACCATGCTCAACTACAAACCCATTGCCACTTTCGTCAACACCAAAGCTAACCTATCCGCTACTAGTGGCAACCCCGCACCCGATCCATCGCTCTTTCGCAGCCTCACCGGCGCTCTGCAGTATCTAACACTGACGTGCCCAGGCATGGCCTATGCCGTACAGCAGGTCTACCTCGTCATGCACTCGCCACGTGCGCTGCACATCGCCCTCCTCAAGCGCATCTTGCACTATCTACGCGGCACCGCCCACCTCGGCCTTCATCTCCGCCCGTCGGCCTCGTCGCAGCTCATTGCCTACACCGACGCTGATTGGGCGGGGTGTCCCGACACTCGTCGGTCGACGTTCGGCTTCTGCATGTACCTTGGCGACAACCTCGCGTCTTGGTCCTCAAAGCGATAGACCACGGTGTCCTGCTCGAGCGCGGAGGTGGAGCATACGGCCGTTGCCAACGCAGTCGCCGAATCATGTTGGCTACGACAACTCATGCCGGAAATCGGGGCCCCACCGGAGCGCGGCACCGTCGTCTACTGTGACAAATCTTGGCGACGTACCTCCTCCAACCCGGCACAACACCAAACATGTGGAGATCGATCTCCATTTTGTGCGTGATCGCGTTGCCTTTGGTGACGTCCGCGTTCTGCACGTTCCATCGTCGTCCCGGTTTGCCGACGTGTTCACCAAGGGGTTGCCAACCAGCGTCTTCACTAACTTTCGATCCAGCCTCAACAACGTCGAAGACCCCGTTTCAGCTGCGGGGGGTTGTTGGAAGATGCACGCTACACCAACCTGACTGGGTCTTGCGCTACAACGTCCATGCGCCCACGTCGCTCGCGGGGCGTGCGTCTGTTACGCACGATCCCCTCATCTAGCGCTCCCACTGTTGCAACTAAGTGTATATATATGTAACCATGTACATTGAATGAATATACGGTGATTCACACCTTTCATCTTAATGAACATTATGTAGATGTGAGATGTTTATAGCACCTGGGACATCTGAAGCAACATGCTCGCGACCTCCTGCCATGCTTGATTTCATTCTTTGCCTGCCAGCTATTCCTGTGATAGACCACAAATATTCCAAGATTAATATGATCTCAATCAAAGGTTCTGAATGACTGCCACTGTAATCAGGTACCTGAAGGAAATATGCCCTAGAGGCAATAATAAAGTTGTTATTTTTATTATATTTCCTTATCAATGATAAAGTTGTTATTTATGCTGGAAAGTCATTGTGCTAAGCCCCATTGGACCAACAACGCTTCAGGAACAACAACCGCTGCCAATGAAGTGTAGCGTAGATCGGAAGGATCCAACCTGAAGACACGCGAACGTAGACGAACGGCGAACAAATCCGAGCAAATCCACCAAAGACAGATCCACCGGAGACACATCCCACACGCCCACCGAAGATGCTAGATGCACCACCGGAACGTGGGCTAGGCGGGGAGAACCTTATTCCATCTTCAAGGAGTCGCCGCCTCTCACCTTCTTGAGCAGGACACAAACCCTAACAACACTCGAAAACGCCTCTAAGAACGGAGCCCTCCCACCGACAAGGGCCGGGATCCACCGCACCTCCATGGCTCTAAGGCCACCGGAGACGAGGCGGACCAGCGGCGGCGCCGGCTGGAGGCGGAGGAGCGGCTGCTTGAGCCCCTACGCGCGTGTGTTGTATAACTTGCTGATTTTGTTAATTGTGATGATCCATCATGGTAATCAAAATGTTATTGTTTTAAGAACAAACACGATAAAATCTTTTGTGCTAAAATTACTGTACTTTGTTTCAAATATATACAAAAACATGAGATTATTCTTTTTATTTCTCAAACAAAATATAAAACAGCATAAAAATATTGTGTACCGGTGGAACACATGAAAGCTTATTACAAAAAAGTAAAAGGCAACTCAAAAAACAAAAATAAAAGTAAAAGGGGAATATAAATATGAAATAAATACAAATATTAGAAACTCCATAAGAAAAAACAAAATAGATAGAAGTCGAATATACAAATGAAAAGAAAAAAAATACATGAAACTAAAATGCAAGAATACTGGAAGATCAAACAACGGTATTTTATTGGGATTTTGTAAGGTAAGCTGGCTGGTTTTTCTCTGAAATTTAAGGTAGCTGATATTTTTGTGACATCAAACTAGTTATTTATGTTGCCTATGCCTCCTCCCCCAAAAAAGGCTAGATTTTCTTTATCTCCCTCCGGCGCCGCCCGCCGGTCCATCTCGTCTCCGGTGGCCTTAGGGCCATGGCGGCGCGGTGGATCCCGGTCCGTGCTGGCAGGAGGGCTCCGTCTTTAGACATTCCTTCGAGTTTTGTTAGTGTTTGTGTCCCACTCAGGAAAACAAGACGGCGGCGGCTCACTGAAGATGGATAAGGTTCTTCCCGTCTAGTTCCCGTTCCGGTGGTGCGTCTAGCATCGTCGGTGGGCGTGTGGAGGTGTGTCTCGGACACATCTTTTCTTGATGGATTTGCTCGAATCTTATCATAGTTTGTCTACGTTCATGTGTCTTGAAGTTGGATCCTTCCGATCTACGCTACACTTCAATGGTGGTGGTTGCTGTTCTAGTGCACTGGTCCTATGAGGCCTTAGCACGATGACTTCCCGGTGTTGACGGCGGCGCATCTTTGGCTCGCTTCAATGCTTCTAGTCGTCGTTATGTGGTCTATGGATCTGGATGTAATTCTTATTATTTCTAGTGTCGTTGTACTGCCAAATGATTAAAGATAAATAGATTGTGAGTTTTTCGGCCAAAAAACTAGTTAATTATGTTAATTGTGATTATCCATCTATAGTTAACTAACCTCACTACCAGTTTTTGTGAAACCGTTCTCACCTCTCAAACCCTAGAGAGGAGATTTTCTGGATGCACCGCGCCGCCATCTCTTGTCCGGTGGTAGGTCGCCACCTCCACTGCTGATATGGGAGTGCGGGGAAGCCCTAATCTACCATATGGATCTCTAGTATTCCAGTTGAACAGTACTAATCTCTAGTATTCCCCTCTTTGATGCTTTTACTAGGGCTGCGCGGCAGCGGGGTCGGTGTGGCGAATAAAGTTTCCTCGAGCCCCCCATCTCAACAATGTCGCCTGCGATGGTTCGATGGCTCGCTGTCGTAAATTATTGTTGACCTATCTATCTGGCTAGGTGAGGGTCTGTTGATTTTGCCGGCGTGGCAGTGACGGCTGCTTCCCTTTGCTGTTTGGCGTGGCAGTGACCATCTCGGCTCATAAAGCAGCGTTGCCGTAGATTTTTGTTCAGTACATGAAGAAGCAGCTATGTATCACGGTTCAACCTGTTCAGCTATTAACTTGAACTAGTCCGGGCATCAAAGAATATGGTGTACGATACGTATAGGCTTACCGTGCTGGCATGGCATGCACGTGATTTTGGATCGATCTTGCCATCCCACTTGAACTTGATCATCTGCTAATCACTTCTTCATGCACGGCTACTTGACCCAACGACTTGATCGATTACATGGGCGGAGTCGTCGTTTACTTCGACTCCAGCTCTTGCTTGCCATCGGCAGTGAAAACCACTTGCCCACGTCGTTAACCCGGCCGGCCTATCCTAGCCCACGGTTAAGCATCCAGCTAATTAACATGCATGCATGGTTATTTGACCGTAAGATAAAATGGTAATCATGCATGCAAGTAGCATAAACGGACACAGATGTAACTAGTCCAGGCATTCAGTGGTGGTGTGGGCTTAATTACCTACTCAGACAAGATGATCCTTGGTGCCGGCATGAACGTGGTTTGGATTTTTGCCATCTGCTAGTACAATACCCTCCAAATTCAACTACCGAAACTTCCAGGTTGCTGCCTCCTCTGCTCTAATGTCAACTATTCAAGCCTAGAGCTAGATGTGTTCATCAGTGGATGCTTGCATGCATGTGTTTTAGAACTGTTGACCCAACGTGGATGCGATCACGATTAGAAGTCAGTCATCTCTTTTACTTTTACCTGCACCAATTAAGGCACTAATTATTCTAAGCCTCCACCTACAGTTGAGACATGACTTCGTCAACAACTCCACCAACACCCCCAACATGCATGGCCGGAAGCACCACTATAAATATCCATTGATGTTTCGCTTAGAACTCACCTCATCTTGCAAGAGTACACACTTCCATAAAACACACACAATGGTAGGCACAAAGCTAGTAGCCCTCGGCTATGTTGTCCTCTTGAGCATTGGACTAGCCAATGCTGCAAGGGTGGTTAGATTCGGTAGTGGAAGCGCCACGGGAACTGGAGCAGGAGGAGGAGAGGGTGGGGGAACTGTGAGTGGTGGTGGCTCGGGTGCTGGGAGTGGAACTGGGTCTGGCGTGAGTTCTAGTAGTGGTAGCCATGCAAGCGGTGGAGGTGGAGGTGGCGGCGGAGGCGGTGGCCAAAATGGTGGAACTGGATATGGTAGCGGGTCCGGCTCTGGCTCCGGTTCCAGTCAATATAGTCAAGGATCTTCATATCCTTATGGTGGTGGCTATGGTGGATATACTAGCGCCGGCGGTGCCGGTGACGGTGGTGGTGGAGGGCAAGCTAGTGGTTATCAAGGATCTAGTGGGTATGGGGCTGGTAGTGGCACTGGTTCTGGCTCAGCTACTGCTACTAACAATTGGTATAGACAAGGTAGTACAAATGCAGATGCTGGTGGAAACGGTGGTGGCAATGGCGGAGGAAGAAATGGTGGGCATGGTGCAGGCAAAGGTGCTGGATCTGGGTATGGCAATGCCTACCCCTAGTCCCTTCATGCGAGGAATCTAAAAAAATGGAGCCCAACCTACTGTACTGTGACTCTTTTTTCATTTATTTGTTATTATCTTACATATTATCAAATAAGGGCTTCATTGTTCTTGTGGAAAATGTACTAGTGTTTGTGATATATTCCAAGAATGTTACATGTCAATGTATCACTATATATATGTATTAAGTTATATACCAATATTTTGGCCAAATGACTTGCAATGGAAACTCTTTGCACGTGTTATGGTTATGTAACATAAGTTGCTCACTTATGGTTAAATGCCGAAAATTATCATTTCAATCATACACGTCGTTTCACTAAAGGCACCAGTCATGTAACATGTAAATCACATCCACCTCTTTCATTTTGCATAAACTTCTCTCGCTAGGTAGTGCCTCTACGGAGTTCCAAGGCTATGAACCCCCATTGTGAAACCACACCCCAATATATTTCACATCCTCGGTCATCCACACATTGCCTTGAGTGAGTGGTGATCATCACAAGCCATACTATGTCGCACCTATCATGACTTTTCGCCATGAAGTCATGAATGGTGGGAAGGTGCACGGTCTAATTTCTTATATTTATATTTTCATTACATTTTCATTTTTGTTGCATGATCCACTTGTTTGATTAGAAAGTTATCTTTAGAACTTCATTTCCATTGATCACA
Organism: Aegilops umbellulata; assembly: GCA_032464435.1. NCBI lineage: Eukaryota > Viridiplantae > Streptophyta > Magnoliopsida > Poales > Poaceae > Aegilops > Aegilops umbellulata. The sequence continues at coordinate 530,554,235 of CP136056.1, read as the reverse complement.
ATGGCAGAAATTGTTATTCCAATGTTGTTCTTTCAATGTTGACATATCTTTTTAAGTATGGTTCTCCAAAGTTCCTTTCTTTTGGGGTCAAAATTCTTACTTATTTTGTGAAGTCATGGACTGATTTTTTTTAAAGCTTGTCAAATTTTTGATAGTTGTGGTTGTTCTTAGAGTTTCTGAAATTCCGAAATTTCATTTCATTTCAAGATGAATATTGTTCTCCAGTCTCCAATAGTTTTTGTTGAACTGTCTAGGAGCTCAACATAATTTTTCAACAAAGCTAGTATTTTGTCCGAACAAGGGGTTTCATTAATTGATAATACTGCATATACAGTCCTTTGAAAGGAGCTAAAAATAGCAGATGGTACATCTAGGATCCAGATGGATCAGTTTGCACTCCTAGCAGCTACCTGCGCCAAAGAGTGAGCACCCTTATTTTCTCCCTATGGTGTATAGAACATTCCACAACAACGATATCATCCCCAAGACCTCCTTGTAATTGTGACATAGCAATGATATTAATGAGTGACAAGCTGTCCGACTCAATGATCGAACTTGTCAAATTTTTGATAGTTGTGGTTGTTCTTAGAGTTTCTGAAATTCTGAAATTTCATTTCATTTCAAGATGAATATTGTTCTCCAGTCTCCAATAGTTTTTGTTGAACTGTCTAGGAGCTCAACATAATTTTTCAACAAAGCTAGTATTTTGTCTGAACAAGGGGTTTCATTAATTGATAATACAACATATACAATCCTTTAAAAGGAGCTAAAAATAGCAGATGGTACATCTAGGATCCAGATGGATCAGTTTGCACTCCTAGCAGCTACCCGCGCCAAAGAGTGAGCACCCTTATTTTCTCCTTGTAATTGTGACATAGCAATGATATTAATGAGTGACAAGCTGTCCGACTCAATGATCGAAAACATAATAGCTCGTTCCTGGAAAAGTTTAATGCCCCCCTCCACACACTCTAATCCATCCACTTCGTCAGGATCATGACATCACCGACTAGTTACCGCAGCCGCCATTAGCACTCCTTCCCCTGGAGTTCCTCCCAACTTCTCGGAAGGCTGTGGAGCACGAAAACAGGCCAAAGCTTGCAACAATACTTAGTTTAGTCCAACCCGGTGGCAGGGGAGACCACCTAGCAGGTCCCTTCGCCGATCGAGCCATCCATCATTTGGCACTCATATTCATCTAATTTTGTTGGTAAAACTAGAAAGTGTCTATTTAAAGAAATCTGGATGTGGGCTTCTAAATTCTCATACTAAAAATAACTTCACTCATTGTTACCTAGTGATGACGGAGTCACTCGCTGGGGTGTACATGGAAAATAAAGGCAATGCTATGAAAGATGGACGTGAGGTTATTTAAGGTGACTTGGAACAATGGAAAAATGGATTTTCTTATCTCTTGGAGGACTAGCGTTAGAAATAAATGAGATATTATATGAATCCGTTGAAAATTAACCAAATGAAAACTCGTCTCAAATATTCAAAATTCTCGAGCCATCACCGATCAAATCCCATGAGATCTGTCGGAGACACACCTCCACACGTCCTCCAATGACGCTAGACGCACCGCCGGGCCGGGGGCTGCGTGAGGAGAACCTTCCTCCTTTTTAGGGAGCCGCTGCTACCTCACGTGCTTGAGCGGGTCAAAAAGCCTACACAAATGAAAAAATACACCTAAACCGACCAGGAGCCCTCTGACGCGGCAAGTCGCCTCCAGGACATGAGGCATATTGGTAGCGCCACCGCCGGAGGCGGGGAAACCCCGGTCACTTGGGAGTCGCTTCTAGGGATGAGAGGAAACAGTTTTGGCCTTGCTTGAGATGATGACCCATCTTGTTAACTAACATCATGAGATGTTCTTCCGAAACCATACCCCACTCTCCAAACCCTAGAGAGGAGATTTTCTGGAGGCACCGTGCTAGCACCTCTCATCTGGTGGGTAGGTCGTCACCCCTCCTCTTCCAGAACCGGCATGGGAGTGCGGGGAAGCCCTGATCTACCATATGAATATCTAGTTTGGTGGTTTCTTCTCCGGGCCAATAGCTCGTTAGGAGTGTGGACTTGGCGACTGCTCGTCCATCATCAACAACTACTGGTTATCTCTAGTGATGGAGAGGCAAGAACCGCGATGCTCCATCGTCCCGTTCAGGAGGTGAAAGACGACCGGACCCTAGGGAGCCTCATGTTCATTTATTTTATTTTACATGGTAGTATGTACCACTGGGTTTGGTGGCGGAGGCAAGATTTTCAAATTGTATGTGCATGGCTAAAAAAGATGGTATTCTACTAATTAATTATAACATTAATTAGGAGATTTGAACTATTGTTTAGAAACTAATGAGTTTACAAATATACACCCATGTCCTTGTCAGGCTCTGCCTATGGCTGGTCAATAGATGTGAGGCATTATTATTTTTAGAGAGAAAAAGTTGAGTATGTTACTTTCGCTGTTCAGATCATAAAGCAATTATGTATCATGGTTCACCGAAACCCATCTAGGGTTAGGTTGCCTCCATGATCTCGCCGCCGCCACCAAATCACCGTCTGGCAAAGTCCAGGCGGGGGGGAGGCTAGTGGCGGCGGGGCATCCCTCCATCGTGGCTCTGGGTGTGGGTGCAACGGTTCTCGTGGGCGGTGTTGGCCCGTGGTGGTTCCTATGTGGTGGTGGTGCCCTCGCGGCTCAGGAAGTGTTTGTGCCGATGGGTTTGTAGGCCGGAGATGCTTGCGAGTCTTCCCGCATTCATTCGACGGCATGGGGGTGCGGAGCAAGATTTTCTCCGGGCGAAAGTTGATGGCGCGGTGTGTACGGACGTCGCTCTCCTCCTGGGGGTCATAATGGAGCTCTTCTACCTCCTTAGCTCTCGGGTCACATCGTCGGGTCAAGGCCTAGACCTTGCGGTGGAAGGTCAGACGACGGCGTCCTTCTCACGTCGCTTCCCCTCCTGAGGATGTCGTCTTGAAGTTTGTGTAACCCTGGGTGCTTTGCCGGGACTAGACTTGCACAACTTCGTGGCCAATGTGGAGCGGCGTGGCATCTACCACATCACTAGTGTAGAAACCCCTTATAGAATTTTGCTATTAGCAGCGTGTAGCTGGACCTGAACGCGACATCAATTTTTTCAAACTACCACCAGCGTCCGTGTTTGTGACAAACATCACCGATATTTTAGAACTAGCGCCTGCTTTGCCCTCGAACACAGCTAGTGAGGTGCACCATCCATGGATGCCATCCAAAACTACTAGCAGCGTTTGAGGGCTGCCGAACTTTGCTAGTTTTACGCAATCCGGTAGCGTGCGTTTCAGGCTTGAATTAGATAGGTTAATGTAAATTGATGCATACTATAAATCTGCTATACAAATGTCCGATGATCGTCCTATTCGAAACTATCATAAAGAAAATGTTGTGTTTTCAATATCCAATAAAAATTAGGTATTTCTCAATTGTTTTGTTCATCAAGACTTAAATACACAGTAAAAATTGTGTTCATACAAATTGGAAGGCAAAAGACCAAGAGTTCTGCTTAAAATGTTAAAATGCATAAATTTTACCAACAACGTTCGCTGTGGGCAAACACGGCTACTGTGCTAGCTAGCAGCGTGTATTTACAGCCAAACGCTGCCAATGTAAATATTGTATGATGTTATCTTCAAATTTCAAAGATATCCCTAATATATCTATAATTTGATATGTGAATGTAAAATGGTGCATATATTCACACTTATGTAGTCAAATATAATGGTGCTATACCATCTCTCTCTCTCTCTCTCTCTCTCTCTCTCTCTCTCTCTCTCTCTCTCTCTCTCTCTCTCTCTCTCTCTCTCTCAAACCGGAAACTTTGGCTCCCCCTTCAAAATTACCTTCGAATCTCGACCCCGTAGATATCCCTTCGGTTTGTAGGGGATATATCATAACTTACGTGCAACTCTTTGAAAAGAAAAAGGAAAAAGGAAAAAAGAAAAAGAAAAATGTATTACGATTCATAAACTGTAGATCTAGAGCATGTCGACGAGCAGAACACCACTTTGATCAAAATTAACCAACCCATCCTAGACCCATCCAAATCTAGCTAGTCAGTTTTTCATAAGCCTACCCGCAAAAAAAATGGTGTATAAGCTTGCGGCACTGACATGAACGTGCATGGTTAGATCGATCTTACCATCCACTTGAACATGATCATGCACGGCTACTTAACCCAGCGACTTGATTACAAGGTCGGAGTCGACGTTTACTTAAACGGACACAGATGTAATTAGTCCAGGCATTCAGTGGTGGTGTAGGCTTAATTACCTTGACAAGATGATCCTTGCTGCCGGCATGAACGTGGTTCGGATTTTTTCCATCTTCCAGTACAACACCCTCAAAATTCAACTACCGAAACTTCCAGGTTACTACCTCCTCTTCTCTAATGTCAACTATTCAAGCCTGGAGCTAGATGTGTTCATCAGTGGATGCTTGCATGCATGTGTATTAGAACTGTTGACCCAACGTTGATGCGATCACGATTAGAAGTCATCCACCATCGTTTACTTTTACCTGCACCAATTAAGGCACTAATTATTCTAAGCCTCCACCTAGAGTTGATGCATGACTTCGTCAACAACTCCACCCACACCCCCAACATGCATGGCCGGAAGCACCACTATAAATATCCATTGATTTCGCTTAGAACTCACCTCATCTTGCAAAAGTACACACTTCCATAAAAGACACACAATGGTAGGCACAAAGCTAGTAGCCGTCGCCTATGTTGTCCTCTTGAGCATTGGACTGGCCAATGCTGCAAGGGTGGTTAGATTCGGCAGTGGAAGCGCCACGGGAACGGGAGTGGGAGGAGGAGAGGGTGGGGGAACTGTGAGTGGTGGTGGCTCAGGTGCTGGGAGTGGAACTGGGTCTGGCGTGAGTTCTAGTAGTGGTAGCCATGCAAGCGGTGGAGGTGGAGGTGGCGGCGGAGGCGGTGCCCAAAATGGTGGAACTGGATATGGTAGCGGGTCCGGCTCTGGCTCCGGTTCCAGTCAATATAGTCAAGGATCTTCATATCCCTATGGTGGTGGCTATGGTGGATATACTAGCGCTGGCGGTGCCGGTGGTGGAGGGAAAGCTAGTGGTTATCAAGGATCTAGTGGATATGGGGCTGGTAGTGGCACTGGTTCTAGCTCAGCTACAACTACTAACAATTGGTATAGACAAGGTAGTACGAATGCAGATGCTGGTGGAAATGGTGGTGGCAATGGCGGAGGAAGAAATGGTGGGAGTGGTGCAGGCAAACACTAGTAGAAAAGGGGGCAACGGTTCAGGCCAGAAAAGGCATTAATCCCGGTTTCGAGCGGCGAGGGCGTCGGAAAGGCATTACTCCCGGTTCAAATGGGACCTTTAGTCCCGGTTCGTGGCACGAACCGGTACTACAGGGTGCGATGCCCATTAGTACCGGTTCATGGCACGAACCGATACTAAAGGTCTAACCTTTAGTACCGGTTCATGCCACGAACCGGTACTAATGGGGTTGAGACCTTTAGTACCGGTTCGTGCCACGAACCGGAACTAATGGTGCAATTCTCAAACTCCCCCCCCCCCCCCCCCGGACCGCCTTTTCAGTTTTAGAAAAAACAAAACAAAATGATGGAAATGTCAATAAAATAAAATAAAATAAGTTTCCCATGTGATATGTGGTCTAGTTGTTGGGAAAATTTACAAATATGAATTTCGACTTTATTTACAAAATCTCTCTGGAATTTGTAAAAATGGGCATAACTTTTGCATACGAACTCGGATTAAAAAGTTTTTTATATGAAAAATCATCTACTCAAAAAGTTACACCCGATGGAAACGGCCTACGGCCTGTTTGCAAATTTGTAGAATCCTCAAATTCCAAAAGGAAAAAAAGTTATGCTCAAATTTAGTTTTTTTTTAATTTTCATTAAATTTGGTCAAACTATGGTCAAACTACTTATTCAAGAAGTATTGGTGTTACTAAATAATTTCCTTTAGTACCGGTTGGTGTTACCAACCGGGACTAAAGGTGGACCTCCAGGCAGCGGCCACGTGGAGGGCCTTTAGTCCCGGTTTTGGTTTGAACCGGGACTAAAGGGTCGTTACTGCTGGATCTGGGTATGGCAATGCCAACCCCTAGTTCTCTTCATGTGAGGAATCTAAAAAAATGGAGCCCAACCTACTGTACCATGTCAAATTGATAGCTTTGACTCTTTTTCATTTATTTGTTATCATCTTATATATTATCGAATAAGGTCTTCATTGTTCTAGTGAAAAATGTACTAATGTTTGTGATATATTCTGAGAATGTAACATGTCAATGTATCACTATTTGCATGTATTAAGTTATATACCATCGTTTTGGCCAACTGACTTGCAATGGAAACCCTTTGCGTGTCTTATGGTTATGTAACATAAGTTGCTCACTTATGGTTGAGCAGCGAAAATTATCATTTCAATGATACATGTCGCTTCACGAACAGCGTCAATCATGTAACACGTAACTCACATCCACCACTTTTGTTTTGCATTAACTTCTCTCGCTTGGTAGTGCTTCTAGGGAGTTCCAAGGCTACGAACCCCCATCGTGAAACCACACCCCAATATCCTTCACATCATCGGTCACCCACACATTGCCTTGAGAGAGTGGTGATCATCACGAGCCGTACTAGGTCGCACCTATCATGACTTTGTGGCATGAATTCATGAATGGTGGGAAGGTGCATGGTCTAATTCTCTTATATTTACATTTATATTACACTTTCATTTTTTGTATGATCCACTTGTTAGATTAGAAAGTTGGCTTTACAACTTTGGAACTTCATTTACATTGATCACAATGGCAGAAATTGTTATTCCAATGTTGTGCTTTCAAATTTTTTTGAATGTTGACATATCTTTTAAAGTTATGGTTGTCCAAAGTTCCTTTCTTTTGGGGTCAAAGTCGTTACTTCTTTTTATGAAGTCGTGTATTATTTTTTCTTCGAAAGCTTGTACGGTCTCTGACAATTGTGGTTGTTCTTATACTTTGCGATATTTGATTTCCACTCAAGATGCAAAGTTTGTTCTCCAGTCTCCAATAATTTTTGTTGAAATGTCTAGGAACTCAGAATAATTTTTCTACAAAGCCATTTTTTCCAAAACAGGGGGTTTCATTAATTGATAATAATGTATTTACAATCCAGGAGCTAAAATGCATCTAGGCTCCAGATGGATTTTTTTGCACTCCTAGTGCAGCTACCTGCGCGAGAGCACGAGCAACCTTATTTACTCCCTGTGGTGTATGATAGAACCTGCCATCCCGAAAAAACTATATCATCCTCCAGCCTTCCTTGTACTGGTACATCGCAACAATCTGTTCTCTCCTCCATCACTCAGGGTATTGATGAGTGACATGCTACCAGAACTGATGACCGAAGACATAGTAGCTTGTTCCGGGAAAAGTTTAATACCCTCCGTACCACTTCCTCAGGAGTATGATACCACCCACTAGGTACGGAGCTGCCATTAGCACTTGCCCCCTGCAGTTCCTTACAACTGCCACGAAGCCTTCGAGCATGAGGACGTGTCAAAGCTTGCATCAATACTTACTTTGGCCAAACCCGGTGGTGGGGGAGATCACCTAGCAGGTCCCTTACCCGTTGCAGGCATCCATCATTTGGTACACATAATCATCTAATTTTGTTGGTAAAGCCAGAAAATGCCTATTAAAGAAAAAATGCTTGAGAAATTTCCAGCCTATTCATATTCAATCATGCCAATACAAAGAACACCAGAGGTAATAAAATTATAACTAGGTCAGTGGACTACCTAGAGACAACTACAAGCACTGGAGCAAGCCGAAGGCGGGCCGTCGTCATCACCCCTCCCTCGCTGGAGCCGGGCAAACCTTGTTGTAGTAGAGCAGCAACCATCACTGATGAAGAAAGTCGTAGATTGGAAGGATCAAAATCTGTAAACACAATAAACACGAACGAAGACCAGATCCAAACAGATCCACCAAAGACCGTCACCGACTGAATCCCGCGAGATCTGACGGAGATGCACCTCCACACGCCCTCTGATGACGCTAGATGCACCATCGAGACAGGGATATAATGTGGGAGGAATTATTTCTAGTGAGGGACATCGCCGCGGCCACACAACCTCAACCAAGACGTTGAACCAAACAAGAACGAGAACGGGGTCCTTCCTGTCGGCGAGGGGCCGAGGTCCTCCTCACCTCCATGGTCCAAAGGCCTTCGAAGATGGGGCAGACTGGTGGCGGCGCCGACGGGAGGATGACGAAAGTGTGAGATATTTTCTTGTGGAGGAGAAAAGAGAAGGTTTACTATTTAAAGAAATCTAGATGCGGGCTTCTAAATTCTCATACTAAAAATCTTCATTCATTGTTACGCAATGATGACAGAGTCACTCGCTGGGATGCACAAGGAAAATAAAGGCAATGATATGAAAGATGGAGGTAAGGCTAGTTAAGGCGACCTTGCAAGAAAACGGGAGAGCATATGCTCCACCCACCACATAAAGGTTACCCCGGTGCAATTAATGATGTCCAGTGTATAGGAGACGTGTCAACTAGCAAAAATGCACATACGAAGCTTAATTAACAAGAAATGAGAGATATATTATATCTTAATATATAGAAGTAATATGTATAGTGTATTAATGCAATATTATAAAACATACAACTTCAGATACATTGAGTCTGCCCTAAGCAAATGGTGAAATGGGTGTTGTACGTGTGTTGATCTCCTTCATCGTTATCACAGAGACGTTGCTGCAATTGGCAATATCAGCAAAAAATCCATTCCCGCAGTGCTATGAAATACATGGTTTCTTTGCTGAGAAATGTTAATTGTAGTCAATTGCATTGCATTACATTGCTCACCATGTGTCCAACCAAATTATCCGGATCGAGTAATGGCTACGTGATGTATCTCTTCATTGCCTACGTGATATATCCAAGTCTACAAGCACTAATTAAGGCGCTAATTATTTTATGGCCCCACTCCAACTTTGCTAAGGCTAGTTAGGCTACTTCCAATGCATTGGTGCTTACATGAGGTGCTAAGCATTTTTAAAGCCCCCAATACATAGGTGTTTAACTTGTGATGCTAACCATCCTTCATTTAATGATTTTGCAACTAAAGTTCTTCATGTATTAATGGGATTCTTTCATTTAAGTGTTTTGCCTAGATTGTTGCGCTTGGCATTATTTCTTTCTGGGGTCACCATACTCATCTCTCTCCTCTTAATTACCTTGCCACATCAGATTTTTTGCCAATATGGCAGCCTTAGCACCTGTATAAGGTGGAGAATTTGGAGGGGCCTTATAGTGGGAAGTAACTTAGACTAGTGTCATGCATATGCCACTAGACTATGTTACTACCTTTTTAGTGCAAAGTAACATAGAAGTAGTATTATAGATGATTGCATTTATTAGTTTGTAGAATCATTTATTCTTGAGAAGCGCTATGTTACAGTAACATATTATGTCACTCTAAACACCTCTCTTCTCATTAACTACTTGCCACATAAGCAATTTTGCATTGGGGTGTGTTATGTTACTAGTTAAGTTACTCCCACTTGAGTCTAGTCATAGCGGGAGTAACTTAGATGGTAACATAACACGTCCTAAGACAAATTTGCTTATGTGGCATGGAGTTAATGAGGAGAGAGAAGTTTGTGGTAACATAATATGTTATTGTAACATAACACCCTCCGAGATAAAATGAGTCTATATCTCAATTAATGAAGGCTTGCATGTTAATGTCCATATATTACTACCTATTATGAAGGTAGTAACATAGACTAGTAACATATGCATGTTAGTAGTCTAACTTACTCCCAACTAACCAGCCTAACAAGTCCATACCACCAATGTATTCATGGTCGGAAGCACTCTCCAAACCAATAGCGGAGCAGATGGCATACTGTCAAAGATTCTTAATTATAATCAATGGATGCCTGCTGCATGCAGTGGCAAGTAAGCGCTCAAGTCCATTCAATTACATCGGCGGAGTCATCGTTTACTTTGATTCCAGCTTTTGCTTGCCATCGGGCAGACAATAGCGACCACTTGTTAACCCGGCCCAAGAGGATCGGTCGACCGGTCGAGCAAGTTGCCTGCTCATGAGAGAATCAACGCTTATCCAAGCCCACTTGATCGTCCAGCATCCCGATAATCAGTTCTTCATGCATGCATGGTTACTTGACCATAGGATAAGCACAACCAAGTAGCTACGCCTATGCGCAGTTTTTTGGATTTTTGCCATGTGTGAGATTAACGTAAGATAGACACTACGAGTAGAGATCCATGGTGCTGGCACGCAAAACATGGTTTGGAATTTTTTCCGTCTGGTATGGTGCCCACGGATATACATGCGGAAGTCAACTACTGGAGTTAGTTGTGTTCATCACTGGATGCTTGCATGTGTGTGCGGAACTGAACATATGCCAATGGAAGCGAGCATCCAAAGGAAATATTGCACACGGTAATATCTCCAGTCTTCATCGCTTATATGGTGTGTATCTAAGTCTTCAAGCATCAATTAATGCGCTGAATATTTAAGCCTCCACTTGACATTGTCAACAACTCCCACCCCACCAGTATGGTCGCAAGCACTATAAATATGCATACAATGTTTCACTTAGAACCCATCTCATCTTGTAAGAGTACACTTCGATAGAAGACACACACACAATGGTAGGCACAAAATTACTAGCTCTTGGTTTTGTTGTCCTGTTGAGCATTGGATTGGCCAATGCTGCAAGGGTGGCTAGGTACTCCAGTGCCTCTGGAGTAGGAACGGGAGGAGGAGAGGGTGGGGGGTCTCAGGGTGGTGCTGGCTCTGGTTCTGGGAGTGGAACTGGGTCAGGCGTGAGCTCTAGTAGTGGTACACATGCAAACGGTGGAGGAGGAGGCGGAGGTGGTGGTGGTAGCCAATATGGTGGAACTGGATCTGGTAGCGGGAGTGGCTCGGGCTCTGGTTCTAGTCAATATAGTCAAGGATCTTCCTATCCTTATGGTGGTAGCTATGGTGGATATACTAGTGCTGGTGGTACCGGTGGCGGCGGTGGTGGAGGGCAAGCTAGTGGTTATCATGGATCTAGTGCATATGGGGCTGGTAGTGGCACTGGTTCTGGCTCAGCTACTGCTAATAATAATTGGTATGGACAAGGTAGTACAAATGCATATGCTGGTGGAAATGGTGTTGGCAATGGCGGTGGAACAAATGGTGGAAGTGGTGGAGGCGGAGGTGCTGGATCTGGGTATGGCGATGCGTACCCCTAGTTTCCTTTACGTGAGGAATCTAAAAGTATGGAGCCCAAGCTGGTGTGTCAAATAGATGTCTTCAAACTTTTTCATTTATTTGTTATCGTCTTACATATTATCAAATAAGGGCTTCATAGTTATGGTAAACAATGTTGTAGTGTTTGTGATATATACCAAGAATGTAACATGTCAATGTATCACTATGTACATATGTATCAAGTAATCAGTGTTTGTGCCAATTGACCTGCAATGAGAACTATGTGTATCATATGGGTAAGTAACAAAAGTTGCTCTTTTATAGTTAACTACTAACAATCATAAATTTAGTTATCCACCTTTAAGGAGTTTCGAGGTTCTGAATCACTATCTCGAAACCACACCACTATATCCATCACATCCACGCTCGCGGACACTCTCATACATTCCCTCAGTGGGGCCATGGTCCTTGCAAGCGCTACAAGGCTGCCACCATCATGTCTTGGTGCCCTGAAATTCCATTAATTCATGGAAACCATCGAGGGTGTCCTTCACAACCGCTAGCCATGAATGGCTGGGAAGTCCACGATCCTATTATCATCATTATTCCTTTTATTTCTTTTCCATTTTTTGCCGGCTCCAGTTGTTAGATTAGAAAGTTAGCTTTAGAACTTTGAAAGTTCATTTTCATCGATCATTATGGTAGAAATTGCTAATCCAAAGTTTTGCTAGAATTTTTTTGGCATTTTCACAAATTTTTTATTGTCATTGGTGTGCTCAGATTTCTGGAAGTTCCTTTTGTGCGGTGAAATCCATTACTTGTGGGCTTTTATTTTTTTGATAGTTTGTTAGACACTTAGACCTTTGATAGTTGTGGGTATTCTTAGACTTTTTGAAATTTGTTGTTATTTAAAGATGAAGTGGGTTCGCCGAACTCTAATCTGTTCAAATTATCCTAAAGCTCATCCTAATTTTTAGCAATGGTTGTTTCATTGGTAATTTGAAATGTGAAGCTTAATTGGCATTAAAAGAGATGTATATTGTATCTTAATCTGGATATATCGGCTCTCATGGCGCAGAGAATGCATATTTTCTTTTATTTCTCTCACAACCAATACATGTTAAATTGATGTTCCCTTTATATTAGATAAAGCAAGTTAAGATACATCCATGGGTATATATAAGTCAATGTTGATTATGAAAGCTTCAAAGGTCGCCTCTCTGTTGTCAATTGGTTGAGCTGCTTTCATCAGTGGATGCTTGCATGTGTGTTGAACCGTTGACCAAACATATATGGATGTGATTAACCAGGGTCATCATTTACTCTTATCAAACGAATGGCCAATCCTATCATTAATACTTATTACTAGCTAGTGAGTACTGATACATCTCCAACGTATCTATAATTTATGAAGTATTCATGCTATTATATTATCCATCTTAGATGTTTTATATGCATTTATATGCTATTTTGTATGATTTTTGGGACTAACCTATTAACCTAGAGCCCGGTGCCAACTTCTGTTTTTTTCCTTGTTTTTGAGTTTTACAAAAAAGGAATACCAAACGGAGTCCAATTGACGTGCCAATTTTTGTTGATTTTTTATGGACCAAAAGAAGCCCCTGGAGCAAAAGAGTTGGGCCAGAAGAGTCCTGGGTTGTCCACGAGGGTGGGGGCGCGCCCACCCCCCTGGGCATGGACCCCTACCTCGTGGACGACTCGGAGACCCCCCCCTGACGTGAAACCAACGCCAAAAATTCATATAAATACAGAAACCCCTAGAAAATAACCTAGATCGGGAGTTCTGCCGCTGCAAGCCTCTGTAGCCACCAAAAACCAATCGGGACCCTGTTCCGGCACCCTGCCAGAGGGGGGAACCCTCACCGGTGGCCATCTTCATCATCCTAGCGCTCTCCATGACGAGGAGGGAGTAGTTCACCCTCGGGACTGAGGGTATGTACCAGTAGCTATGTGTTTGATCTCTCTCTCTCTCTCTCTCTCTCTCTCTCTCTCTCGTGTTCTTGAGGTGATACGATCTTGATGTATCGCGAGCTTTGCTATTATAGTTGGATCCTATGATGTTTCTCCCTCTCTATTCTCTGGTAATGGATTGAGTTTTCCCTTTGAAGTTACCTTATTGGATTGAGTCTTTAATGATTTGAGAACACTTGATGTATGTCTTGCGTGGGATAACCGTGGTGACAATGGGTTATTCTATTGATTCACTTGATGTATGTTTTGGTGATCAACTTGCGGGTTCCGCCCATGAACCTATGCATAGGGGTTGGCACACGTTTTCGTCTTGACTCTCCAGTAGAAACTTTGGGGCACTCTTTGAAGTACTTTTGTGTTGGTTGAATAGATGAATCTGAGATTGTGTGATGCATATCGTATAATCATACCCACGGATACTTGAGGTGACATTAGAGTATCTAGGTGACATTAGGGTTTTGGTTGATGTGTGTCTTAAGGTGTTATTTTACTACGAACTCTAGGGCTGTTTGTGACACTTATAGAAATAGCCCAATGGATTGATCAGAAAGAATAACTTTGAGGTGGTTTCGTACCCTACCATACTCTCTTCGTTTGTTCTCCGCTATTAGTGACTTTGGAGTGACTCTTTGTTGCATGTTTAGGGATAGTTATATGATCCAATTATGTTATTATTGTTGAGAGAACTTGCACTAGTGAAAGTATGAACCCTAGGCCTTGTTTCCTAGCATTGCAATACCGTTTACGCTCACTTTTATCATTAGTTACCTTGCTGTTTTTATATTTTCAGATTACAAAAACCTATATCTACCATCTATATTGCACTTGTATCACCATCTCTTTGCCGAACTAGTGCACCTATACAATTTACCATTGTATTGGGTGTGTTGGGGACACAAGAAACTCTTTGTTATTTGATTGCAGGGTTGCTTGAGAGAGACCATCTTCATCCTACGCCTCCCACGGATTGATAAACCTTAGGTCATCCACTTGAGGGAAATTTTCTACTGTCCTACAAACCTCTGCACTTGGAGGCCCAACAACGTCTACAAGAAGAAGGTTGTGTAGTTGACATCAAGTACTCCCTCCGTCCCAAAATAAGTGACTCAAGTTCATAGTAAGACCATGTTTATTTGGGCTTTTACTTCTGGTTTTGCAGCTTTTCCACTTTGGCCAAAAAGTCATAAAAGCTCCTAAATAGGTGCTTTTGGAGCTTTTTGGGCTTTTGATGAATCAATGTAACAATATTGAGCTCCAAAAGCCATAAAAGCTCCAAAAGCACATATTTAGGAGCTTCTATGGCTTTTTGGGCAAAGTGAAAAAGCTGTAAAAGCAAAAGCAAAAGCCCAAACAAAGAGGGCCTAAAACTGGTACAAAGTTGAGTCACTTAATTTTGGACAGAGGAAGTATTTTCTAAGTTTTTATTTCTTGTGATTTTATTGGTTGTGTTCTATCCGAATAGCCAATAGTGAAAGTATTATTTTTTGCAAGGGAGCCATTATTGAAAATGATCATATACTCATCCTAACATGTATTTCCACTCCTCACTTTGATGAATTGGTTATATATCTTAGTTATCATTTTTAATGTACTTCATTAGGTATTCTTACAAGATATCCAGAGTGAATTATATGGACAATTTCGTCAGGATTTATATATTTTACACAGTTTATATATATGCTCCCTCCATCCGGAAGTACTTGTCGGAGAAATGGATAAAAATGGGTGTATAACTAAAATACGTCTAGGTATACTCATCTCTGACAAGTATTTTTGGACGGAGGGACTACTATTTTTATAGGTACAAAGAGTACATTACAAGAAATAGGAGAGTCGTGATGTTTTAGAGTATACTCATATTGGCGCATCTTAGAATAGTTAATTAGTGAAATGTATTGAGAATAATAAAGAAGTATAATAAATTCATGGGAAAAGATTCCGATCACCCGACATATCCCACGCTAAACGTCCACCGCCTCCCCTATGCGCCACGTGCCTATGTGAGTCTGCACCACCGCTTTTATCTTTCCTTCTTATCTCCAACGAACAGAACCCATCCACATCTCCTTCCCCAACCTCTTCTCTTACCTCCGGTACATCAAACCAAATGGCATTGCTCCGCCACCCGTGACCTTCCTCTTCTCCTCCCTCCTCCTTTCTCTCTTTCCTCTGCGAGGCATGCCGCCGCCGGAGCACCGTTGTCGCCATCCTGGAGGAGCACCGGTGTGGACAGGCATGGCTGATGCTTCCTCAAGGTCAGTTACAAACACCAGTGCCGCGTGCAGCAGCAATTCCCGCAACAACGGCGCTGTTGCAATGGCGGCTGGATGCGGTGAAGTTTTCTGCAATATAGTCTTTGTTGAATAAAATTGCAACAAGGAGTTTGTTGCAGAAATACGAAGAAGAGGTCAGAGGTGCTACTGTAAATTTTGCAATAAGGGTGTTTTGCAAGAATACAAAGAAATAGCTGGAGATATTGCAAGGCTTTGCAACTTAGATCTTGTTGCAGGAATTAGGTTTGTAACAAGAGTCTTGTTGCACAAAAAAGGAGAACAAATTTTGCAATTGAGATCTTGTTACAGGAATGAGGTTTGCAACAAAGGGCATGTTGCAGAAAATAGAAAAGAGGAACGGACGGCTCACGCCATACAAATAGACGGCTTGCAAGGTGGCGGATCTTTTTAAAAGATCCGCCGACGGGTACGCAAAGGGTATGCCCCCCAAAATCACATTAGCTTCTCACCTTTTGACTTGCACTCTTGACGATAGTTTTTCGTATACCCGTCCCCCCCCCCCTCCTCTGAAAAGCGACATAACTGACACATGCAGATTCTACTTATTTTTATTCTGTCATATCCTAGATAAATAAATTAAACCGAAGCATGCATGACATTTTACTGTGAAAACTTGGAAACTTGTAGTTGCCATTAACTCAAGACGGTTGATTGATGTTCAGGGTCGAATTAAAAGCTGGCTGGTATCCTTCTTACATGCACATGCTAATTTTCTTCATGCTTTACAGTTTACTCTCATACATTGGTCGTGTGCAATCAATCATCCATCTCAAGTAGAAAAAGACACCCTGCAACAAAAAGAGAATAGAGTTTGAGATCAAGATACTTTTCGCCAGTTTCAGATCTTAGAAATACTGTAATATAATAATCAAAGAATTTTTTTATTGGTGCAAACAAATCTTTTTTTTAGAGTATGCAAATTGCGTACCATAACTTTATAGAAGAAGAGAAAATTTCTACAAGAAAACTACCACTCGATGCGAACAACGAGCGTAGCACAACTCCACAATTGGCTAGCCCACAAACAGCCCGCACGACAACACAACTACAATGCAACAAAGCCTACCCAAACCGAGAGCCTCGCCGCGTCTCCACCGACGCCAGTCACCTCCGAAGAATAGCAGCTCCCGCCAAGCTTCTCTTGTCAATGCACCATCCCCCCATAAAGCCTAGAGTGGCAGGAGGATGACGGGACTCGATCCGACCCAAGGAAGGCACCGTCTTGGCATCACCGGCGACAATCGTACATTGCTCCAAGGCAGAACGACCAAGGCAACGGCGAACACCGGAGGAGCTCAACATAGGATCATCAAGTCTCCTGGCACAATGTTCCCAACAGAGGGACGACGTCAAAGACGCCGTCATCGTGTCGATCGAGCAGAATCAAGGCTTTCGCCCGGAGACAGCTGCCAACCCCAAGCAGGCGAGGAGAATGGCTACACACTCGACAGTGCCTCCAGGGAGGGGAACGGCACCCACGGGTACCATCGCCGCCTGCCCGGTCAGAACCGGACAGGATTTTCATCCATAATGCCACGAATTAGCACACCTCCAATGTATGGGCAGCACTGACCCAGATGCCTCGCATCGCCATCACCGCAGCAAATTGTCGTCGAAGCCGCCTCCGACCACTCCGGCGCCAACTCGTCTGAGGCATCACCGCTTGCCCCTCTCGCAGAGACGGCCGACCGCCCGCTGCATGCCAGGATCTCCTTCCTGGCAGGGCCTCCTCAGCGACGCCACCCCCATGGCTGAGTTCACGCCGCCGCCGCCGTTAGAGCCGGCACACCACCCTCCTCCACTACCCAGTTGTGCACCTCGCCTGGATCCACCGCACCGCCGCGCTCCCCGCCGTGCACCGGCCACCACCATCGCGAAACGGGGGACGTGGTACCATCCACCCCTGCACCCCAACGGAAGGACCATCATCCGCTCAAGGTACAGCCTTGCGAAGACACCGACACCCAGGCTCCAGATCGGAACCAAGCGAGCCCAGATCTGATCCGCCCCACCGCGGACCGCACCTCCACGCCTGCATCGCGAGGAGAAGAACACCGCTCGCCAAAGCCACCTGGTCGGCCGCACGCTGCTCGCCAGGAACCTCCTGGCCGAGCCTCTCTGCACCATCATGGACCTGCCTGAAGCTCGCGCCGCGACCTCGTGACCACACCGCTGCACTCGTCCTCCACCATCACGCCGCTGCGCACGCCGACCTCCTCCACCACACCGCTCCTCCATGTCTCCCGCTGCGCACCGGCGAAGAACCGCGCCGCCGCCTGTGCCAGCCCATGCGCAGCCCTGAGGACACAACCCACCTCCACGCGAAGGAGGAGCCATCCGGATGCGCCGCCTCGCCCGCCGCCTTTAACGGCCGGGTGCGGCCGCCACCTCCGGCGTCGGCGGCAGCAGCGGCCGAGAGGAGGTAGATCGGCCGCCTCTGCTCTAGGGTTGGGGGTCCTCCGGAGTCGCTCGCGCGAGCGACCCGGGAGGAAGGGGATTTTTCAAGCGGGAAATCTTATTTTTATTACATTGTCATTTTTGCACGATCCACTTGTTAGACTTGAGAGTTAGTTTTAGAACTTTGGACTTCAATTTTTTAAGTAGACACGTCTTTTAATTGTGGTTGTACAATTATTCCAAGGAACACGTTGCTCTCCTATGTCGGTACCAAGACGTTGCTACAATTAACTGTAAACTAGCAAAAGAGCTTGTGCGTTGCAACGGGAGAAAAAAATAGCACACGTTTTTGACCCAACAATCATCACTCAAGACCACAATAAGTCCATCTCTTTTATTTTTAGCGACGCATCATATTTGTGTTGCCTCTTATCCTCCTTCTCATCCTCGCTGGCGGTGGCCTCAGTGTTCACACAAACCAAAACGTGTTTGAATGTGGTTAATCCTAAGACATCTCTCTCTCTCTCTCTCTCTCTCTCTCTCTCTCTCTCTCTCTCTCTCTCTCTCTCTCTCTCTCTCTCTCTCTCTCTCTCTCTCTCGTGCGCGCGCGAGCGATGAGAAATCTGTGTTTTCCCCTGCGAGGTTTTTCAAAGGTATGCATGTGTAGTTATCGATGTTTTTTCCTGTATGGTTTTAGTGGGTGTTTATTTGCAATCTTGATCGCCGCCAGTACGAAAGAAAAATGGATTGTGCGCTATAGACTATAAGTTTGCTTCCAAATTAATACTTAAAATATATTTAATAAGTAAAAAATAACATCATATTCAGATTGTACACATTTTTCTAATCAAATTTCATATATAAAATGTTCAAATTGGAGTTACAGTATAAAAGATACCGATAATTTAGAAAAGCATTTGTTTGATTTAAATATCTTTCAAAATAATATTTTAAAATATTTAACAGGTAAAAATAACATCAAATACATGAAGAGTTGTTAAAAATATTGTTAAAAAGATACATGATCTTCTAATCATAAAAAGATATATTTTTGTCTGTAAAGAACATTTTTGTATAATCTCATTTTTGTATAATCTCATGTGGACGCAGGTACTTGCGCCCCTATTTCATCACTATTTATTACCATACATGTCATAGGTATCGGTCCTGTTTCATCACTATTTATATCTTATCTAACTTGTCTTTTATTTTATTTTTTGTCATGCATGCCTCCTTTTTACTTTTTTCATGCATGTCCTTTCTTTTTTCTTCTTATATATAGGTGAATAGCGCAACATCTCATCTTTATCTGATCTCCTCTGCATTTCTCTTTTATTTCTTTTACAGCGGACATCCCATCTTTATTTGGTCTTTCCTTCATTTCTTGTAATGCATGTCTTTATTTATTGGGTGTCTCTAGCAAATTTATTTTCAATTTCATGTCCAATTTTGATTTTGCTGAGGTGTTCATTCCCAATCAGAATCAGTATCGGTATAAAAAAAGGATGGATAATGCATTGTTGATTAACATTGCAGCCTAGATAGTATTTTTCTTTTAAAGTGTTAACAGGTAAAATAACATCATATTCAGATTCTACACATTTTTCTAATCAAATTCCATATATAACATGTTAAATTTGAAGTTAAGATTTAGAAGATATGAGTATTTTTTAAAACAATTAATATGTACTATGAATTTAATGTCAGAAACATTAGGGGATTTTTTATAAAATAGCAAAATGGACTAAGAATACATATTTCTTTTATTAGTAGGCATAGTATATAGATATAGATTAGCAACAAAAAAACATATGCCGGTAAAGCAAGTGCCTGCAGTGCTATGAAAGACATGGCTTCTTTGCGCAGAAATGTTAATCATAGTCTAGTGTACTACTACTATTATCCGCAAAAAAAAAGTGTATTACTACTATCATAAAGCAGATGCTTTAATTAATTAGTCACGTTGTTGCATTACTCACCGGTCACCGTACGTCCAACCCATTTATCCTGATTCTCACATGGCTACGTCCAACTTGATTCTGAAACTTGCGTATTGCTTCAATACGGTCCCGGTAAAAAAAAATACCTGATCAATACAATCCTTAAGGTTAAAACTGCAGTCCTGGCCCTACACATTGCATAAGTATCTCGTATTTCTATAGCTGACAGGCTCATTTTTCTGTGGGCCGAGAAATAAAAAAACAAAAAACTTTGTCTGCGGGCCGGGAAATAACAGTGGGCCGAAAAATAAAAGCGAAAAGGACGCCCAGAAATAAAAGGAGAAAAGCACAGGCGGGGATTCGAACCCGGCAAGCTCTGCCCCGGGCGTGATAGCCACCGGGCCAAGTTAGCGATATCGTGAAATAAGGGGATGCTTTATCTTTTATATAGAAATATTGTCCTTTTAAAAAATCGTGAATTTATATAATCTTCATGAGTTTTGAAAAAACATTAACCGATTCAAAAAATGTTCATGATTAAAAAATAAAAAGTCTGTGCCTACAAAAAATGTCCACGGATTTTTTATAATATTCATAACATTGTTTGGGAATTTTAGAAAAATGTTCACTGATTCAAATTTTTTCATGAATTCATAAAATGTTTGTCACAAACAAAAAATGTTTCTTAATTTCAAACCTTGTTCCCCAATTTTAAGAAATGTTCATCTATGCAAAAAAAACCTTGTCGGTGAGTTCCAAAAAACTTTATTAGTCCATAGTTATTGGGAATTTTATCAAAGTATGCAAACTTTTCTTTTACATTGTATAAACACTTGAAACTTTTACATACACTATTTGTAAACTATGCAAACTTTTTTTTACATTATATAGACATTTTGGAAAAATTCACATACATTATCGGGAAATATGTGAGTATTTCCTTTATATCTCACCTTTATTTTTAGAATGGGAATAAACATTTTCTGAACCTTGTTGGGAATTTTATCAAACTATGTACAGTGTTTCTGCCTTATGAGACGTCAGTCTTTTCCTGCTCGTCCGAATGGACCCGTATGTCAGTGGGATGTATGAGAAATAAAAAAGGGGGGAGGGTGGGGGGGGGGGGCGCAACCTGTGCGCCAGTAAAGTGCGTGCTAACAACCAGACCAAGCGCGTGTGTGTGCTATATGTGTGGAGATGCACTCCTTATACATGTATTATTTTCTATAAGCGTGTTCATGTTTTTTGACGGTCTCCTATTTGGCGCGAGCGGCCTGGTACATACCCCCCTGCACTCACTATGTACGGACCTTTTGAAATTGCGAATTTTTTTAATAGATGAACATTTTTTCAAATGGTAAACAGTTTACAAATTGGGCTGAACATTTTTCGAATTTCAAATTTGTTCACTGAATTGAAAAACATTTCACCATAATTTTGAAGTTGCGAACATTTTCTAAGTTCATGAACATTTTTATAAATTCATGAATCTTTTTTGAATTCAAGAACATTTTTTGAAATTGCGTTCATGTTTTACCACAAGTTTCTTTTGCATACGCGAACAATTGTTATAAGCACGAACTTTTATTTTTGAATCGTGAACATTCTTTGAATTGATGAACGTTTAAAAAAACTATTGAACATTTTGTAAGTTCACGATTTTTTTAAAAGGATAAAGATATGCATATAAGACCGCGAGCTCGGCCTGCTGGCTAGCTAGCGCAGTGATGAGCCAGGGCATGCGTGTTCGAATCCCCACACCACGATTTTTTTGTTTTTATTTCTCGGCCCACAAACAAATCGGCCTGTCAGCTATATACTTTTTGTTTTTATTTCTCGGCCCAGAAACAAATCGGCCTGTCAGCTATAGAAATACAATTGTCTCAAAAAAAAGCTATAGAAATACAAGTGTCTCAAAAAAAAGCTATAGAAATACAAGATACGTATGGAACATGTAGAGTCAGGGCTGATGTTTCAACCTCAAGGACCATATTGGCCCACAAACAAATCGGCCTGTCAGCTATATACTTTTTTGTTTTTATTTCTCGGCCCACAAACAAATCGGTCTGTCAGCTATAGAAATACAATTGTCTCAAAAAAAAAAGCTATAGAAATACAAGTGTCTCAAAAAAAAAGCTATAGAAATACAAGATACGTATGGAACATGTAGAGTCAGGGCTGATGTTTCAACCTCAAGGACCATATTGATCACGTATTTTCTTGTATCAGGACCGTATTGAAACAATACACAAGTTTCAGGACCAAGTTGGATGTCGCCAGCGAGTACGAGGACTATAGATGCAATGATCTCTTTTCACATGCATCCCTAGGATCCTTAAGCACGTCTACATGGATAAACACATCTACAGGGATAAACACGCCTACATGCCATGCATAAACAAAAAAATCAATCACGAGAACTTTGGGGTCATCTGCTCCTGCAAACGTCAACTTCTAAGGGACGTTCTCTCAATCGATCAGTGGATACTTGTTTAAATGTATAGGGTAATGCATAGATGTGCACACAGTACCACCACTTGTTTAAATGTCTACAGTAATGCATCGAATGATATATGACATTTTAATATTAAGACATAAACTTAATGCTTACACAAGTGACATAAGGAGAAAGATACACAAAAAGAAGTACACTAGCATTATTCTGTGTGTAGTCAGAACACATTTGAGTACTACAAAATGAATACGTACTCTCATTCCAGCATATCATTTCTTCAATAATCATACCTTCATCATGGTAAGGGTTAGTTTAGCTAGGCCTTCGTGTACTTCACTCGGGAGTTAATTTAACTAGGCCGTCGTTTACTTCACTCGTGGAAGGACCTCTGAGGCTCCGATCCTGTCCTACTTGATCGATCGTCCACTCAAGTAAGCATGCACCTGCACATGATCATAAAGTAGTAAATCAAGCAAATCAAGGGTACAGCAGGTTGATTTACTCAATTAGTCCACGCATCAATGGTGGTATAGGATTACGCTAAGCTTGCTTCGCCAAGATGATCATATCAATGGTGCTGGCACGAACATGGTTTGGATTTTAGCATCTGATACATCCCGCGGATACATATCTCAAAGTCAACTATGAAAACTTTGAGGTCACCTCTACATGGCAGCCTTAGCACATGTACAAGATGGAGAATTGTGAGGGGCCTTATAGTGGGAAGTAACTTAGACTAGTGCCATGCATATGACACTAGTCTATGTTACTACCATTTTAGTGCAAAATAACATAAAAGTAGTATTATAGATGATTGCATTTATTAGTTTATAGACTCATTTATTCTTGAGAAGCGCTATGTTAACATATTATGTTACTCTAAACATCTCTCTTCTCATTAATTACTTGCCACATAAGCAATTTTGCATTGGGGTGTGTTAGGTTACCAGTTAAGTTACTCCCACTTGAGTCTAGTCATAGTGGGAGTAACATAACTCAACCCAAAGCAAAATGAGTCTATAATGTAATAAATGCAATCATCTATGATACTACTTGTAGTGTGAAGATAGTAACAAAGACTAGTGTCATATGCATGACACCAGTCTAAGTTAGTCCCCACTATGACTAGTCTGAGTCTAGCCATAGTGGGAGTAACTTAGGTAGTAACATAACACGTCCTAAGACAAATTTGCTTATGTGTCATGGAGTTAATAAGGAGAGAGAAGCTTATGGTAACATAATATGTTACTGTAATATAACACCCTCCGAGATAAAATGAGTCTATATCTCAATTAATGATGGCTTGCATGTTAATGTCCATATATTACTATCTATTATGAAGGTAGTAACATAGACTAGTAACATATGCATGTTAGTAGTCTAAGTTACTCTCTACTAACCAGCCTAACAAGTCCATACCATCAATGTATTCATGGTCGGAAGCACTCTCTAAACCAATAGCGGAGTTGATGGCATACTGTCAAAGATTCTTAATTATAATCAATGGATGCCTACTGCATGCAGCGGCAAGTTAGCGCTCAAGTAAGTCCATTCAATTACATCGGTGGAGTCATCGTTTACTTCGATTCCAGCTCTTGCTTGCCATCGGGCAGACAATAACGGCCACTTGTTAACCTGGCCCAAGGGGATCGGTCGACTAATCGAGCAAGTTGCCTGCTCAGGATAAAATCAACGCCTATCCAAGCCCACTTGATCGTCCATCATCCAGCTAATCAGTTCTTCATGCATGCATGGTTACTTGACCATAGGATAAGCACAACCAGTAGCTACGCCTATGCGCGGTTTTTTTGGATTTTCGCCATGTGTGACATGAACGTAAGATAAACACAACGAGTAGATGATCCATGGTGCTGGCAAAAACATGGTTTGGAATTTTCCCGTCTGCTACGGCGCCTGCGGATATACATGCCGAAGTCAATTACGAGAACTTCGAGACCGCCTTGTGTCCATCACCGGATGCTTGCATGTGTGTGTTGAACCGAACGGATGCCAATGGAAGCGAGCATCTAAAGGAAATATCGCACACAGTAATATCTCCAGTCTTCGTCGCTTACATGGTGTGTATCCAAGTTTTCAAGCACCAATTAATGCACTAAGTATTTAAGCCTTCACTTGACATTGTCAGCAAGTCCCACCCCACCAATATGGTCGCAAGCACTATAAATACGCATATAATGCTTCGCTTAGAACCCATCTCATCTTCCAACAGTACACTTCGATAGAAGACACACACACACACACACACACACACACACACAATGGGTAGGCACAAAATTACTAGCTCTTGGTTTTGTTGTCCTGTTGAGCACTAGATTGGCCAATGCTGCAAGGGTGGCTAGGTACTCCAGTGCCTCTGGAGTAGGAACGGGAGGAGGAGAGGGTGGGGGTCTCAAGGTGGTGCTGGCTCAGGTTCTGGGAGTGGAACTGGGCCGGGTGTGAGCTCTAGTAGTGGTACACATGCAAGCGGTGGAGGAGGAGGCAGAGGTGGCGGTGGTAGCCAATATGGTGGAGCTGGATCTGGTAGCGGAGGTGGCTCGGGCTCTGGTTCTAGTCAATATAGTCAAGGATCTTCCTATCCTTATGGTGGTAGCTATGGTGGATATACTAGTGCTGGTGGTACCGGTGGCGGCGGTGGTGGAGGGCAACACTAGTGCAGAACCGGGCAATAGCACCGGTTCATAAGGGCCTTTAGTGCCGGTTCTGTAGCCGGCACTAAAGTGTGGTCACTAAAGCCCCCCCCCCCCTTTAGTACCGGTTCAGCACGAACCGGTGCTAAAGGCCAACCACGTGGCGTGAGCTCGCGCCCTGGTATGGGGGACCTTTAGTACCGGTTGGTGTTACCAACCGGTACTAAAGTTTTTTTTATTTTCTTTTGAAAATTTTGGAAATTTTTTTTTATTTTTTTCGATTTTTAATTTTTCTGAATTATTTGATGATTTAGTCTCTAATCACCTCTCTTAACTGCTCAAGTGTGGATCACTCATTCCAAATCATCTAACTTCCCGACCGGTCACCCATCCCTCACTACTCCAACCCGAGCACGCTTAACTTCTGGGTTCTATTCTCCTTCATTTCCGAGTCTGCACTTGTTATTTTCCTGACAATAGTAAGATGTCAATCCTATTAATCCTCAGGAGTTTAGCTTGAGCATGAAGTCACACATTTCACTGTTTGAGTTTGAAACTATTATTCTAAAAAACAGTAATTATTTAGTAACACTAATATTTCTTGAATAAGTTTGACCATAGTTTGACCAGATTTGACCAAAATTAAAAAATTTGAAATAATTATTTAGTAACACTAATATTCTTGAATAATTATGTAGTAACATTAATACTTCTTGAATAAGTAGTTTGACCAGATTTAACCAATTTTTTTAAAAAAAACTGAAATTTGACCATATCTTTTTTTCCTTTTGGAATTTGAGGATTCTAAAAAATTCCAAACAGGTCGTAGGCCGTTTCCATCGGATGCAGATTTTCGTGCTGAATTTTTTGATATATTATACGTTTTTTCCGACATCGTATGCAAAAGTTATAGCCGTTTTACATTTTCCCTACACTTTTTGCAAAACATGTCCAAATTTAAGTTTTCAAATTTTCCTAACTAGTAGATGTAGTAATATAACTACCTCTCGAAGGATTTTATTTTTTGAAGTCTTTATCATTTTCTTTTGATTTTTTCAAAACTGAAATGGCGATACGGGGGGGTAGAGTTTGAAAATTGTCCTATAGTCCCGGTTTGTGTCTCCAATCGGGACTATAGGTCAGACCCCTTTAGTACCGGTTCATGGCATGAACCGGTACTAAAGGTTAGACCTTTAGTACCGGTTCGTGCCACGAACCGGTACTAAAGGTGATCGTGGGGCCCCGGCCTGACGCCAGCCTGCCACAGCCTCTTTAGTACCGGTTCGTGGCATGAATCGGTACTAAAGGTTCACCATGAACCGGTACTATTGATCGCCGCCACGAACCGGTACTATTGATCACATTAGTGCCGGTTTTTTTATAAACCGGCACTAATGTGCTTCACATTTGACCTTTTTTCTACTAGTGCAGGCTAGTGGTTATCATGGATCTAGTGCATATGGGGCTGGTAGTGGCACTGGTTCTGGCTCAGCTACTGCTAATAATAATTGGTATGGACAAGGTAGTACAAATGCACATGCTGGTGGAAATGGTGTTGGCAATGGCGGTGGAACAAATGGTGGAACTGGTGGAGGCGGAGGTGCTGGATCTGGGTATGGCGATGCCTACCCCTAGTTTCCTTTACGTGAGGAATCTAAAAGTATGGAGCCCAATCTGATGTGTCAAATAGATATCTTCAAACTTTTTTATTTATTTGTTATCGTCTTACATATTATCAAATAAGGGCTTCGTTATTCTAGTGAAAATGTAGTAGTGCTTGTAATATATACGAAGAATGTACCATGTCAATGTATCACTATGTATATATGAATAAAATTATTAGTGTTTGTGCCAACTGGCTTGTAGTGAGAACTATGAACGTCATATGGTTAAGTAACATAAATTGCTCGATTATGGTTAACGACTAACAAATCATCAATTTAGTTGTACATGTTGTGCCACGAGATGGGGAAGGGAGTCACCTATAACACATAACAAAATCCATCACTTTTGGTTTGCTTATTTCTCTCACGAAGTGCCTTGCCGGATTTAACGAAAAAGTGGAACATTTTGTATAGACATAGATCATCTACCTCTAGGGAGTTCCAAGGCTCCACATCACCATCTTGGAACCACACCACAATATCCATCGCATCCATGCTGATGGGCATGCTCAGACATTCTCCCAGCAGGGCCATGGTCACCGCAAGCGCTACTAGGCTACCGACATCATGACTTAGTGCCATGAAGTTTTTTTTCCTTCATGGTCTTAGTGTGCCATGAAGTTTTCTTTTTTGCCTTCATGGTCTCTATGGAGGGGTGTCCTCCCCCACCACTAGCCATGAATGGTCGGGAGGTCCATGATCTTATTCTCATGTATTATTATTTTTATTTATTTTCTGTTTTGCAGGCTCCAGCTGTTAGACTAGGAAGTTAGAGTTAGAATTTTTAAACTTCATTTTCATCTATGACCATTATAGAAAGTTTTATTCCAAAGCTTTGCTACTTAAAAAAAATAGTTGTGCTCATGTTTCTAGAAATTCCCTTCGTTTGGTGTGAAAGTTGTTACTACTTTTCAAAATTTGCTTTCTTTTCAAGATGAAAACGGGTTTGTTAGTCCCCGATTATGCTCAAATGTCCGAAAGCTCATCCAATTTTTTTTGTAAAGCTTGTTTTGTTGGTAATTTGTAATGTGAAGCTTAATTTGCAATAAATGAAGTAGAGTATGCATCTTAATCTAGATATATCAAGTCTCACGGTGCAGATAACGCACAATTACTTTTATGACTCTCACAAACAAGACATGATAAATGATGATCCCTTTAGATAAAAAAGATACAACACATAAGGTACAACTTCTGATACAATACTTGGTGCTGTATTATGTTCTCAGTCATTACACAGCAGTCTAGTGTACACAGCTGTCGTTTATTTCACTCGTAATTTTTTTTTTTTTTGCGATGGACTCGCGAACTAATTTAACTAGGTCGTCGTTTACTTCATCCTTGGAAGAAGGATCTCCGATCCCAGCACACTTTGGTTGATCATCCACTCGAGTAAGCTTGCACCTGGAGGTAGCATAAAGGGTACAGCAGGTTGATTTACTTAATTAGTCCACGCATCAATGTTGGTATAGGATTGCATAGAGCTTGCTTTGACAAGATGATCATATCAATGGTGCTGGCATGAACGTGGTTTGGGTTTTACCTTCTGATACATCACCCCGCCGATATATATGTATGCAACGTTACAAATCTTCCTGTCCACTCCATGTAAGCACTCAGTACCGCATCTAAAGAAATTAATGGACGAGTTGTATATTCAAGTCAATAAATTAAATGTCTTTTTTTTCTGTAAGCACTCTACCTACATGCTTTTAACATAAGATGAGTGCATGGCCTCCGGCACTATAAATACCTGTAAACACTTACCAGGAGCTCATCTCATCTTAAATTCCCACAATGGCAGGTACAAAACTAGCAGCTCTCGGTTTTATTGCCCTCCTGAGCATTGTATTAGCCAATGTTGCAAGGGTGGTTAGATATAGTTCTGAAGGAACAGGGTCAGGAGGGGGAGGGGGTGGAGGTGAAGTGAGTGGTGCTGGCTCAGGTTCCGGCGTTCCGGGGGTGGAACTGGTTCTGCTCAGAGTTCCAGCAGTGGTACCCATGCAAGCGGCGGAGGTGGTGGCAGTAGCCAATCCGGTGGAACCGGGTCTGGTGGTGGATATGGCGGGGGCTCAGGCTCTAGTCAATATAGTGACACATATGGTGGTGGTCGCCGAGGATATACTAGCTCTGGTGGTGGCGGTGGTGGAGGCCAGGCAACGGGATCTGGCTCTAGTAGTGCAGTTAGTAACTACCGCTATGCACAAGATAGTGCAAATGCAAATTCTAATGGTGGTGGCGGTGGCAGTGGATATGGCACAAATGGTGGTAGCGGTGGTGGCGGCGGCTCTGGGTCCGTGTTTGGCGATGCCAAGCCTTAATTATCTTCGTCTTGTTAATCCGAATATGGAACCCAACCTGCGTGTGTAATGTCGGTATCATACAATTTTTATTCTCTCCTGTTTGTACATTTTTCCATGCTTTTAGATCACTATGAATAAAGGGCTTCGCCGTTCTGATAAAATGTATTTGTGCAACTGAACTAAAATAATGTATGACCATGTGCTCCCAAGGGTGTAAGTTATCTCGGTTGAGGTCACTGTATATCCCTGTTTTCAAACAATCAAATTTTATGCATGAGTTCCTGGGCATGCAAGCTGGACTAAAAGTTAACTCTCCAGCGGTTAGATCCCATTGTTAATTAACCCAAGGAGATCGATTGAGCAAGTTGCTCATGGTCAAATCTATAGCTGGCTGGTATCCTTCTTACATACACATGCTAGTTTTCTTCATGGTCACGCAAATATGCTGTATTAAGAACACCAAAGAAACCACCTAGTTCGATAAGCAGAGCATACCTAGACCCTTTTGTTCTTACATGCTAGTTTTCTTCGTGGTTACTCATATATTGGCCGTGCATGCAATCAGCCACTCAGCTCAGGTAAAAAGAAGTGAAACCCTGCAACAAGAAAAACAGAGAATACAGTTAGAGGTCAAGATACTTTTTGCTGGTTTCAGACTGTAGAAACACTGTAATATAATAATCTGGCTGTTAAGCCTCTATTCCACCAACAATATAAACTGTAACCACACACAATTCGCCAGTATGTACAATTATCAAACGGGGAAAAGGAACTCACATGGACGCAGATGCCAATGTGCATGCTACAGAAAACTGAATGTGAGTAAAATCCATATGATGTGCATAGCTGAGCAATTACCAATGTCAGATAATACAGCCAGAAACAAATGATTGGAGTGAACTTGAGACAATCTGCTTGAGACAAAATTCCTGGTGATGTGCTGCTTGAGGGAATCTGCTTTTGACCAATGGTACTCAAGATGGTCTTGCACGGCTCACAGAGAAAAAATGAACATATGGCTGGAGGATACGGAGTCTAAAGGGGTGCACAATATGGGACCTGGGCTGGACCATGATAAACCTTTCTTCTGCTTATCACTTATCAGTACAAGTTCCATTTCTCGAGCCGATGTTGAGATCAACATCACATGAAGCGTTGATTCATTAAAATTGGTAGGAGCTAAAGTTAAATGATAAATATAGTTCCAAATGAAGCAACACAAAAGCACAACTATAATATGTTTCAATACTTAGCCAGAATTATACTGCAATCTTTCAGTTTAACTAGTGCTCTGAACCCTTGTACAAAATCGGCTGCAACTTGCTAGTCAGCAAGGAGGATGATTTGCCTCATTTCATCGTCAGCTAAAACAAAACATAGAGCCAGGAAACACATTTATATTCGCTAAATTCTAGTATTAAGAAAACCACCAGGTGATATCTGAGAAAGATCTGATAAATGGACAAGTCAATTCTTCAATTAAATAAACAGAGACAAGAGGCAGGTTGAACTGCTAACAAGTATTGAGTTGCTAACCAGTATTGAGTACTAAGAAGACACCTCTTGCTAAGGGGAAAAAGGTACATTCTTCAGTTTAAGAAAACAGAGATGAGTCTGAACAATTGACAGACATTTCAAACGCTGGCCCAAATGACTTGTAAGCATCAACCTCAACACTAATATTCTGGGTGTTACTCTTGTACTATATACCATCGAAGTGTAAACTGTAACCTCACAAACGCACACAATTCACCAGTATGTGCATTCATCACAGGAAAATAAACTCAACACACACAGAGATGGCAACTCGCATACTGAAAAAAAACTGAATGTGGGTAGCTGAGCAATTACCAATGGCACATAATACATCCAGAAGCAAATGATTAGACTCCCACAAAAAATAGTAATTGGAGGGAACTTGACACAATCTGCTTGAGACACAATTCCTCGTGATCTCCTGCTTGAGGCAATCTGCTTTCAACCAATGGTACTCATGATCTTATGCAGTCAGATCTTCTTGATCTTATGTTTTTATACTTCAACAAAGAAGCTAGCAGGCTCATAATGCATCCAGTTCAGCTAAATCCACCTCTGCAGAATCTTCAGCTGAAACGAACTGACCCTAAATACTGCAGCTGATGTGGATACAGAGAGCTAGGCTGTAAGAAGCACCACCACACTGAACAAGCCTCAGATGAAAGGATATGTGTGCTCACCACATTATCATCTGATGAAAGGCGAGTCGTTGACAACATAACCCTCTAGTGTCGGAAAGAAGGCATGTGAAACTACACTTTGCTTGAGTCGAAGTCGAGTAGGACGGAGGCCTTTGCGATGGAAACTGGCAACCAACTGGCCTTCCATGCCAACCTGAAGTAGCCAACCATCAAAATGGACCAGCACGAGCACATGACCGTCCCAAGACGACGTGACAACCACCTCCCAACGATGGTCAAACTTTCCACATTACAAGCTGATCTCCGCCACCGGCAATTCGACCCTATACTTTAAGGCCCAGATCTCGGCTTCGTAGTCCTGCATCGCCCAGATTTCAACACTTGTCCCTTCATAATTAAGACCGAACATGCCAAGCATACCACCCATCTCAAACAGGTCGGCGCAGCCAATAACAATCGGACATCGCATCAACCGGAGCGACTCAGAAATGGTGTCAAATACTGTTATGTAGTAGTTTACGTACCAATGCAGGCTACCATGGAACAGAAGAGATCCAGCGGAAAGGTATATCAGTTCCTCTGTATCACAGCACCCTATGGACCTTGGCGGCTGGCCGGAGCCTAACGAGAAGACGTAGGCGCCATCTTGAGCGTCTGGCGCCGTCGACCTCGGGAACGGGTGCAGCAGCAGTCTGTACTCGCCGGTAGGGCCGTGCTGGTACATCCCCAAGGGCATAAGGCCGCGAAGCTGAGGGAGGGGAGCATACTGACAGGTTGCCGGGTTGTAGATGGAGAAGTGCGTGTTGTAGAGGGAAAGGAGGAGGAGCCCATCGCAGGAGTCGTGGAGAACGCTGCGAGTGCGAAGCCGCGCGATGTACTGGAGCTGGTCGGCGGCGTTGCTGTCGAACGGAATGATGTCTAGGCACTCGACTAAATCCGCGACGTCGTTGTAGCCGTGGAGGAGGGGGAAGGTGGGCTGGCGGGCGTGGTGGGCGAGGAGGAAGTCGCGGCCGGAGGTGGCATGGCGCCAGGCGCGGCGGACGGCGCGGCAGCGGAGGAGGTCTTTTGGGGGCAGGCGGAGGAGGATCTCCCAGACCACGACCTCATCCGGGAGGCCAGGGAGGAGATGCGTCGCTGCTGCTCGTGCGGCCTTCGCCATGGCCATGGTCGCCAGCTGGGAGCTCTGCTTGTGTGTGTGGTAGTGACGGCGGCGGCGGAGTGGTAGCTAGGTTTTCCTCTCTCGCGTCGCGGAAACGAACAGAAATGCATTTGGGCTGGGCTTAGCCCATCTCGTTTATTTATTTATTTTAGAACGTAGCCCATCTTGTTGACTGGCTGGGCTTGGCTCATGCTCTTCTTTGCAAGCTCTAAATTTACTCAAGAGCCTCTATCCTCTAAAGAAAAGAAAAAAACTGCATCTCACCATCGATTGATATTGTGGGGATATGCTACATAGTGTGCCACTTTTGAAATTTTGGACCCTTGAGCCGAAACGTGATATCAACCATCGATCAATATTGATGCAATGGTCTACATTGCAGAGATTCACGTCTACACATGTTGTTTGCGCGGTCTTTTGGAACATAATCTCTTTTTTTTGCGGTATTTTGGAACATAATCCTCACCAATGCTTAAAAAAACAATCCATGGATGCAGATTTCATGTCCAGTGACATGTGTCGCTGTAGACAACAACGGGTAGCAACATCCCCGCACCCACAACACCGAAAACGGCTCCATGCGTGTTGGTGCGCACCTGGTCTCTTCCCTAGATTCATAAGGTCACACAAGAAACCTCGGGCCCCCTTCCCTATAAATTATTAGGCACTGCTAGCGCCAGCCTACAAAGGGTCGACTGCTAGCTAAGGGTTGGGTGATCGGAGCCTTTCTATTTCTAGCGCGTAGCACAACGACGGCATGCCTGGTTAGAACTACCGAGAATAGCAACTGCAAATGATATTTCTAAATAAAAATATATATAGTGTTCTACAGATTATTATTTTCAAATGTTATAAGAGTTCTAAAAAAATACTTTTCAAAACAATATGTTTAAAATATACAAAAAATATTCGATGTCAAATAAAATGTTCTTACAAAAACTCAAAAATATTTCAATAGGTAAAATATTTTGTATGTTACTATTTGCTTCCTTTAAATATGCTTCTTGTTTCTTAGAAAAATATTCATATGTTCAAAAGAAAATATTGATATGTTAAATAAATTGTTTGCATGACTTCAAAAAATTGTTTTGCCGACTGAAAAAACAATCCACACCATGTACAAAAAATAGCCATATATGCTAAATAAAGTGTTCATGCAACTTCTAAAATATGTGTTGACACAGATATGAACAATATGTTATTTTGCGCAAACGAAAAATGGCCTTGTGTATCTATAAAAGGTTCATACGACTTCCAAAAATTATCCCAAAACATAAAGTCTTACACGTGATTTTTCTTCTTCTTCTTTCAAGTATGGCAAACCATTGAGGAAGCGGATTTGGAGCACTCAGATGCTCACCCCCCCCCCCCCCCCCCCCACACACACACACACATATTCAAAAATAATTTATTAATTCAAAAAAGAGTCAAAAAATCCCGGAACTTTTTTGGAATCAAATATGGCCTGGTAGTGTACACGTTTTGAATGAAACAATGGCGGAGCTTGATGAAGATTGATGAGGGGGCTAATTAGAGTTGCGGTAAAAAGTTTGTTAACTCATTCAAAACGTTATTGATGCACGACAAACATGACAAAGTTATTTGTGTTAAAATTATTTCACTTTCAAAAAAGTATATACACCTGTGAAAAAATACATTACTTGAATGTTTCATAAAAACAACATCAAACAGGCTGTGTACCTGTGAAACACATGAAAAATAAAAATAAAAAGTAAAAGGGGGAAAGAGAAAATGAAAGAAGAAACAACATAGAGAAAAGTGGAAATATAAAATGAAAAGAAAAGACATGAAAGTAAAACACAAATAGTGGAAGGAGCCAACAACAAGAAGCATCATCTGGATAGAAGTGGTTGCGATGAAAGCCTACTGAAGGGTAATACATAGGTGACACTGGATCGTCAGTGGTGTCTAAATAAGTAATAGAAGGCTACTAGTTTGATTATGCTTAATTTGACTGTAATGGCTGGCCAAATAATTATGAAGGAATTGCTCGTCAAGCTGGCTCATCTTCACATGAGCCTTTCAACTCCAGCAAGAGCAGCTTTGCAGCAGGACATGAGCCTTTCAACTCCAGCAAGAGCAGCTTTGCAGCAGGACATGAGCCTTTCAACTCCAGCAAGAGCAGCTTTGCAGAAACAAGTGTTGCTTATCCCTGTTCATCATATCCTAGCGGACGAACCTTTTTTTCATTTCTTATTTACTCCTAACTCACTTCAAACCATCATTGCAAATTGCAATGACCTCAAGTAGAGGCAAGTCAAGAGTGTGGCGAATATCACCCACTCGGACTCGCTGGGAGGAGATCATCAGACAAACAAAAATCACAGACAATGAAGTTACAACAAACTTCTTTTGACTTCAGTATTTTTCCACATCTGCATGGCGCACAGCTGGTTTTTCACGGTCGATCAACGGTTGGGAAGCCATTGCGCACATACAATCCGCTGGAGTATGTTCGCGCGCTATCTCAAAGGGCTATATTTTTGCTTCTTTGCTGGATCTAAGCGCACCAATGAGAAAACCGGAAACTATTGCATATCTACAAGAGACAAGCACGGAGAGCAGGTTGGTGCTGTCTGCTGTCCAAGGGTACCAACTACTACCAGATCATCCAAGCCAGCCTCGCTGAGACTTCAGATCTTCACCTCTCGCACATCGTTTTGCCCGAATGGGGTGCCGCAGCCTGGGCACTTCCGGTGGCGTAGCTCGAGGTTCCTCTGGATACATGTCGAGCAGAACAGGTGGAAGCATTTGGTGATCACAACCTGCCAACAACCCACAAGGAACATCAGCAGTATGTGGTCACAAATTTAGGAGCTTTACACAGATAAAATGTAAATCTGGTGGCATGGGAATGGAAAAATAAAGGTATCTCAGCTTCTAAAATCTCGAGTCACGTACAAATCCGCATAATTCAAAAATAAGGCTGTGCGATTCAGTGAACAGTGAGTTACCTCTTTCGGCCGGTCAAAGCACACGCCACACTTGAGAATAGCCTTGGAGTCTTTTATCTCGTCCTGGAGCTTCTGGATAGTAGCCTCTTCGTTCTCAGATGCCAGCTCCATGACTTCATTCTTCACCTCCTCGTATGCTTCCTCAAGCTTTCTCTTCTCGCCTCTATAAGATCGCAAAAGAATGTAACAAGCCCTGGTGGCAGAACAGCAAGACAAACTTGGAACCAAAAATTAAAACCACACCAGCAAGCCTAACCTCTCACGCTCCAGCTCCGTTCTGAGCTCAGCTATTTTTTTCTGGTTTTGCTCATATTCTTTCTCAGAGGATCCAACGGCGGACCGAAGCCACTTGACCTCCTTTTCTGCTTCAGATACCTCCAGCAGAGTCTTTTCAATGGTAATTGCATGATGCCTGTTCTCTGAAGAAGTTTTTATAGCTTGTGCGACATAGGCTTTCATCTGAGACATTTACTCAAATAAAGACGCTTCAAAATCAGCTCAGTGGTAAACAGACACACACAAAATATATTCTTTTAATACAATATTCGCTTTGACGTGATCTTCAAATACTGTTGGCAGACAGCAAATTGAACTATTGAATAACACATAGGGCATGAGTCAGAGATTACCTGCTCTTCACCACGGGAGAGTTTTTGTTTAGATGACTCCAGTGAACTGTTCACCTGATGGAGTTGCTTCTGTAACAAATGCTTTTCAGAGAGAAGGGAAGCAGAGGCTTGCTTTGTCTTCACACTATCTGATACTAGCTGTTAGATGAGAAGCAAGTTACTGACGGGAACTAATAAGAAAAGCGAACAATGTATCTTCTGGCAATGCAACAGAGCATAAATGATGTGGGGTTGCAGTGCATGGTTAATAACGCAATAAGGCAAGGTGATGCCAGCATCTAGGTGCTAGCCAGAGACGTGCTGCAAGGCAACACTATATGAATCAACAAGTAGCAGCAACTGGAGTAAGTAGCTAAAAGATAGAGATGGAAAACGGAAAAGAGGGATACACAAGGCCCCCTAGCCCAACAGCCGCAGCTGTCACCATGCTTGTACACATGGAGCATGTAACAGGATCCTAGTGGTGTGTTGCTATATTGAGGGGAGTGCCATGCCGACAGCAAAGGGGAAACGCCCGTGAGACAGAAGCACAGATTCCACCACAGAAAGCCTAGCAAGCTGGCAGCGAAGATCTGCCCTGGTATCAGATACGCACCTTTATGTTAAAATCATCTCTGTCGGCAACCTGTTGAAGAAGATGCTGGTTTTGTGTCTGCATGTCTTCATATGCTTGACCAATTGTCTGCAGTGACAGCATCATTTGCTTTCAAACACACTCGCACACACACAAAAAAACACTGCTGATAAGAAAACTAAAAATGAGCTAACCTCAATTTCAGAGATATAAGCATCTCCTTCCGCTTCTTTAATTCTTATTGCCTCCTTGAGTTCCAGAACATCTCTGCAAAACAGATCATACAAGGGATGAAGCTGCAGAGATGATACAGAATATCAAGTCCTCATTGAACAATAAAATATCTACTGGTTCACAAACGTAACATATGCTGCCAGCTTAGGAAAATATAAAAGCTCGTTTAAATTACTGATCACTAGAACTAGTTGGATAATACTTGATAGCAAGATGAGGATTATTGATTTCGAATTAGGTTTTAACCTAGTTGGCCAAACAGAACAGTAAGGCACAAAATATAGTATGTATTACTAGCAGGTGCAGGAACCAGTTGCAGGAGTTAAACTGGAACCTAGCCAGTTCTGATTTCACCTGGGCTGGTTTACGGCTGCAAAAAAAAAGTCCAGTTTGTTTGTGCATTTGAGCCTATGAGTTTATTAAGAATTTAGTAAATGGAATTTAGGAACAAGGTGTATATGCTCGGATTTCCAATGGAAGTTGTGATCAAGTATGGGGGGTTAAGGGAGTGTATTGGCCATTGAGCGGCAAAATGGGCGGTTTTGAAACCTATAAAGGACTATGTTAACCGTTATTAAATAGTACTCCTCCATACGGAATTGATTGATGCTCAAACGGATGTATCTAGACGTATTTCGATGCTAGATACATCCGTTTGAACGTCAACTAATTCCGGACGGAGGAAGTATGTATTTAACACACAGAACATCTTTCACATCATCAATAGCAGCAACCAGGATGAAACAACTGCAATAATTAAGATACTGATCCCCTCAACGGAAAACTCGTTTGAAATAGCAATCCAAGTAAACTGGAGAACTATTTCAATCCCAGTAAACTGGAGAACAGATATCGAATTGTCACTAGGAGAAGATAACTGACCTTTCAGATGCATCTACATCGGTCCTTAACTCTTCCAGTTCTGCTTCAGCAATGCAAAGCCTTCGCTGGCATGCAGCTTCGGCTTCATTTGCTGCTTTTACACGAAGCTCAAGACTATGCTCCTCTAGACTAGTTCTCAAATATTCAGCCTGCTTGCGAGCTCGATTTTCTGATTCCTTGATCTCTGTAATTGTCCTAGATTCACAGTAGAGTAAAATAAGAATCTAACGAATGAAGCAAAATATATTAGTATGCAAAATTGATGAAAGTTGTGAATTGACTATCATTCTATGGATCGTTTTAGAAGGGGAAATCAATGGTAATGGAGGAAAGCGTAGAGGTAATCAACCTATGTTTATTTTTTTTCATTTTTTTAGTTCTTAGTTTATATGATTTAAACTAGTATATTTTTCTTTCGGCATTTACAAATGTCACATAGCACCTATGTCAGCTAGTGTTAGCAGATTGCATCCAAATTAAAACTGGATTGCCTAGCTCTTTCCATCAGTTTGGACTTTTCGTTGTGTTGGCTAGTGCATGAAGCTTAACATGGTATCGGAGCCTAAGGTCTCGAGTTCAAGTCCTGGCTTTAACAATTTACCCAAAAATTGCTGGTGCCTCCCTCTGTGTCCACGAATAGGCCTCTTGAGCCATACCTCACAGTCTATTCATGTGTTGACTTCCCGTGTCACACGTGAGAGGGGGTGTTGAAGTGTATATGTGGATTGTCTAGCCCTTTCCATCAGTTCGGACTTTTAGTTGCATTGGCTGCATGAAGCTTAACAATCACATGTTTTAACAACTTGATAGATTTAACTGACTGCAAATTTTCATATGTGAAGTATATAGCTGAAATTGAGGATTAGAGTAAAGATGGACTTCTTTCAGGCATACAGCAGAACATGTTTATTCAGAAGAAAAAAATGCATTGAATGATAGAACTTTAAGAATCATAAAGGGATGTAAGTAGAAAACATTTTCAAACAGAGAATTTCAAGAACTACGAGATCATCTAAGAGAATAGCATAAGTGACAATCATCAAAAATCAACACGACGATAACAATCAAGTCATACCTCGACTCAGAACATTCTTTCCCATACATATCCACAATAAATTCCAACTCCTGATTTTCCTTTTCCAACGTCTCAATCTGTTGAAATTTCATTCAGAAAACATTAGAATGGCAATCCTGACACAGTGCAAAGTTGCAAGAGCTTGGCTTCGGACCATCGAAGGGCAATACTTCCTTGTTTTTCTTCAGAAAATGGAAGATTTTTATATTTAGGCTCATATATGTAACCTTTCTTAGTTGCATATTCACTACCAGAGTTTGTTTGCCCAATTTAAGGGCCCATACTATTAGTTGCATATTCACTACCAGATATTTGTTTGCCCACAGTTGGAAAATAACAACAATTTCAGGTAGTTAGTTGCAAAAGCTGAATATACACAATGCTTGAAAGACTAAGAACTAACTGTTAATCCATAATATATTTTCAGAAACCAGGTATCAAGCAAGGACTAATCTTGACAGATCTAACTTTATTTAATGACAAGTAGAGATAACCTAATGGTGCATGCTATCTCTTCTTAAAGAATGGCTTTGTTACAGAGAGCAAAGACTAAATCTTCACAGGTAGCATGTACCCTAACGGACATAGAGATAGCAAGGACTAATCTTGACGGATCTAACCTTATTTGATCATAACTCGCCCTAACGTTACTAATTTTATATTTCCTTATATATGATTGGCTTAAGGCCCAAGCTACCTGCTCTCCAAGTTGCTCCTTTGGCCAGTTATGGGGTGAGTCTACGCTAATAAGTAATAACAAATCAGATATAATTGCTTGTGTAATAACTTGAAAATTTCTCCGAGCTGAGGGAACCATGGTGGAGGGAAAAGCAAACACTTTCAGAGAACGCAAATATATCTCAGGCTGTCAGCACAATTAGAAGACGAGAGATTTTCATGATACCATACCAATTCTTTGAGGGACTTGATCTCAGAGACTTGTGTGTTGTATCTATCAGATATTTCCTTCTGTTCACTGATCTGAAAATTGGAGATACTTCCATCAGATGTTTCGATTATGCTAGAGGTCTATTCACAATTTCTCAGGTATAGTTCAGAAGATAAAACTCTACGGAAATAGTTTGTGAATAATATTGTTTGAAGATCTAACAATGATCCTAAAAACATGTAACAATGCAAGCATATAACAGCATCAAAGTACACATGAGTATACCCGAGAGTATTGAGTTAATCCTATTTTTGTAAATAATCACCCAGCTTTAATAAAGCAGAGATAGCCTGAAGATAATATAACCTTTCTCTTCACTTCTCATTTTGGAGATCAGACACGGTCTCTGATACAAATATTAACTATAACTTTTCATATACTTTAGAGATAAAATATTCAGGAAAATGACATAGAATAAATTTTATGACAAATATGTTTTGAATGACAAACATAAACACTTCTGCATACTATATTGGGGAAAGTAAACGTACATGCAGAGGTGGTTGCTTGAGCTAGGTTTTAGATACTTGTGCATCTGGAAAACTTCTCAAAAAAGTCACATATGTGCATCTAATAGAACATGCTATATTTTAGATTTGGTTGGTTTAAATTGAGATGGTTATGTGCTAGCAGTCGACTATTTAAGTGATGACTTTGCTTCTTTGTAGAAGGTGATCAGTAAACAAACTTCCCTTGACCAGCTATTCTAGTGTTACAACCCCAACTGGTCACCCCTTCAATCTAATGTCGTTCTACCTTAATCCATCTTATTCCATTTCCAACTCTTTGTTCAACTCGGTTCATGATACGGTAAGAATGGACTAGTTCAGGTATGTGGTGCTTGCTCTTTGTACTTAATCTATATGTCAGATATATGAATGCAGAAAATATCCTATCAGATAAAATCAATGCAAAGTGAGTAAATATGTACAGGAATCACGATGAAGAAACATAAATGACTTATTTTTCATTACACACTGTGTGGCAATCTCACTACCACGTACAAACATGTTAAGTTTCAGTGACATTAACTGACATGGCAACAGATGGAGACTGAGATCCAGTCTGGAAACATCGATAGATCCAGATCAATGACATACCTTCTTAGCTAACAAGGTTCTCAACGATTCAGCTTCTTCACGTAATGCAAGTGCTTCAGAAGCCGCATCCTTTGATCTATTCAATTGATTCTCCATCATTTCCATCTCTTTGGAGAGTGCTGCAGCCATGACATGAATCTCATCCTTGAAGTCTTTTTTACCTAGACAGTGGTGGAATTGAGAACAAAGTATATTACACTGCAGAAGGAGGTTAACCCAGATATCGATTTAGCAGCCACTAAGTCAGGCCTCAATACCTGAATCCTGCAATGATTCCTCAACTTTGATCTCAAGATCATTCTTCTCAGCCATAGATTTTAGAATCTGATGTTCCAGTTCTTCGATTTTGGCCTCATAAGCGGTAATGGATTGTTTAATATTGTCCACGGATTCTCCTTTTGCACACATTTCTTTCTCCCTTTGCAAGAACTGGTTCTTATCATTCTAAAGTCAAAGAAAGTAAAAGCTCGTCAAGAGAAAATACCTTGCAAAACAAAAGCACAACAGAGGAAAAGCATATTACCTGCAATACTTCAACCAAACCCTTGTATCGTTCTATCTCAGCATTCAGATGATGTAACTGATCGCTAAGAATTGTATATGGTTTTGATGTGAAAATATAGTTATCGTCTTTTAATTGACCCTGCACACATAACACCAGAATGCAAATTATAGGAATAAGAAGACCCAGGATACAACTTGAAAGTAGGACAAATATGTCAACCATCCATTACAAAGAAGGTGCCAACCTGCAGATCTTCTAACTGCTTAGACAGTATTAGATTATCCTCTTGAGTCTCATGGAGTTCAAACAGGCGGTCTCCTGCAAGGGTCTGCCCTCCATTGGACAAATTATACTATAAGATGAAAGCTGAGCAGATAAGGCATATAAAAAGCATATATGCAATGGAATTCAGTCTGGTTAAAAGTACCTTAGCTTCCTCAACAGCATCTTTGAGATCTCCCCAGCCCATGTTTCTGTCTGAAGATTTATCAGCCGAAACAGCACCATTCACAGCGTTTGGACCAGACATGTTCATTAGTGAACCTCCATGCCTCTGCAACTGGAGAATAACCAACTTCCGTCGACTTTCCTCAAGCTCCGCCATGGTTTCCTCTAGCTCTCCTGCATAAGCACATGAATATGGATTGCTTTGCTTTAGAATCAAAGCTTGACCAGTTTTATAGCTCAAAATTTGGAAGCACAGAACAAGATAAGTTTTTTTTTATTTGGCAAGGGTCTGTTAACATATCTTAGTACATTTCTTCCAGTTGTATTGGCAGCAAGTTTTAGCACAATTAATGCCACAAATTATTTCCGTATGAAATATGCAAACTGTGATGCAAGGTCAATCTTGTCAAGAATGCAAAGCCGAGCTTGTTGTGAAAAGGGGCAGCTTTAGAAAAAAAGGACCAGCCAGGACTAGTCCTTGGCGGCATTTTTTTATAGAAGAGGTAACCTTGAGCATCACGCGTGCGAGCCGAGACTCGAATGCGGGTGGGCTGGCTGTGCATTTGCGCGCCTTGCCAACAGAAGAGTTCTTTAGTCTAAAAAAAGGGGGGCAGGGGGCAACTTTTAATCATCCAGATGACAGAAGGAAATGGTATGTTTTAAAATTAAGCCGAATGCATTCGTGTATTGTTACCTGATTCGCGATTTGCTATTCGGCTGCACGATTAGCTACCTCAGTCCGTATCGGGTTCAATGGGTGTTGTACATCTCTGATTCGCGAATCGGA
Source organism: Aegilops umbellulata (assembly GCA_032464435.1). NCBI lineage: Eukaryota > Viridiplantae > Streptophyta > Magnoliopsida > Poales > Poaceae > Aegilops > Aegilops umbellulata. The sequence goes on along the minus strand of CP136056.1, from coordinate 530,511,793 downwards.
GATCGGGTTTGGCAAACCAGAGATTGGGGTTCGGCGAATCGAAGGTCGGGTTCGGTAAATCAGAGATCGGGGTTTGGCGAATCGAAGGTCGGGTTCGGAAAATCAGAGATTGGGGTTTGGCGAATCGAAGGTCGGGTTCGTCAAATCAGAGATCGGGGTTCGGCAAATCAGAGATCAGGGTTCGGCAAATCGGAGGTTAGGGTTTGTGAACACTAGATCTTTAGGCACAAACACTAAAGTAGCACATGGTTCTGCACACAGAAGCATTGGAAAATAGGCAAAGCAAGAAACGGGCCTAGTCAGCCCACACAGCCCATAAACGATCCTGGGTCCCAACTACCAACTCGCATCCCTAAGAAGCATCGTGACTGCCTACCCTGCCGAGCATGGAGCGCCACCCCTCCAGTTTCTTTGATCTGCTTGCAAAAAGCTTTCCTTAGGGATTCTATCGACTCCATCTTCCTCACCTCATCCACATATGGTTCACGGCTATGGCCGCAGCCGCAGCCCATACCATGCCAACCTACTCGAGCACCCAATGGTGACGCTCAACTCGATCTACTCGACATGAGATAGCTGCATGGCAATTCCTTCCATTTTCCTCTCAATCTCCTTGGTTGGAATCTAATGGTCCACCTGAACGACCGGTCAGCGCATCCTTACCGATTGGCACCAAACTCGAACCCCAATCGAGATTGGGGTTTGGGGTTCAGAGGGTAGTTTAGTGAATCTGGTAACTACGGAGAAGATAATAACTCTGAATGCCCAGATATGCACACGAGACAAAAATTTAACAAATATATCAAATGAGAAAAGGAGTGACATTTTTAACACCTGAAAGATGCTTGATTTCCTGCAATTCTTTTGAGTAGCTGCTTTTGAAAGCCTCAATCTCATCCAGATACCTTTTATGCTGCTCATTGACAATAGAAATAGCTTCACGGACATTGCCAACCACCTCTTTCAAGTGATCATTATGGTTTTGAAGGGCAACAACAACATCTAAATTAAATAATGAAAGTTCAAGCAGATGTGTAATTAGCAAATAATAAAGGTGCACTGCAAAAAAATGGAGTGGAAAAGCCAGATATTACTTTTTGTCTTTACCTTCATTTGACTTCTCTCCATTTAAAGCTAATGACAAATATTCACTTCTGGCCTGTTGTGCAGCAATAGCCTCTTGAAGGGACCTCATGAGAGCAAGAGTTGCCGAACGGCGCAAAGCAAGAGCTTCTTCAGCGAATTCCAACAAGCTATTGTCGTCCTTTTTTCCATAATTGTTGGACTTCAAGAGCATGAAGAGAAAAATTTCCTCAGAAGGACATGACTCGATAGATTCTGAGCAACAAAAAAGAACACACAATCAGCTAAGGCAAGATCGCTACAGAAACAAAAAAGCACATCTCAGAAAGCAACATTAAACAGTTGAACAAATAAGCCAGCAACCTTCTGACAACTCTTCATGGTCAAGTGCAGGCAAATTGTTCAAGCCGCCACCAAATCGAACTCCAAGCAGGATTAAATCATCAACAAGCTATAATTAACATATATTAGTAAGAAGCATTACGAACCGGAAAAGAACCACAAAACAGAGTTTACATGAGACTCAGGGGATAGAACCTGATTCCACATATTATCCAGGGAAATCAGAGTATTGTCGTAAGAAGATTGTTCATTCCTCAACTCCTTGAACTTAGCTTCCAGCACATGCATTTCAGACTTCTGTGCTTCCAATTGCTGCACCAGCTTCTGGTTTTCATATTGAAGGGCTGTGGCATCCATCTTTAAATAAAAAATCAGAAAAGTTAAGTCCTACAAAAGGGCACGGAAAAGGAATGGGTTTGCACATAGATCAATGTCCACTAACCAAACTTCCAAAATTAATTGACCAATCTTATAGAGGCAAAGTATTCAGTAAGTCTTGTCGGTTTGCTAAATTTTCTAACCAGATTGTAAGACAAGTCACCATTTTTAGACTGGGAAGAGTTGGCAAGCCCCCTACAAGTCAAAATTAATCGTGCACAGGCAAACAGAGGTACTACGCCCGATCACAGTTTGATTTGAACTTTGGCTATCATACTAGTATGTTATTATCTTGACCAAGCGTTTTGCTCCATTGCAGTTTCAGGAACTGTGGATGGTATCATTGAGACCATGGTACAAGGCTCAGTTATTGGAGACGACGATTCGAGCAGCCATTTAATAGCATAATACTGGGGTAATGGACAAAGCTTTGAATTTAAGTGTTCCCTAAAATTGTCCAGTGGGACAAACACTATGGTGAATGGCAGCATCCAACAACTACTAGATTAGAACATGCCACATATATTTCCGTGAATTGGAGCAAAAGCAAGCAGAAACAGAAACCGCCGTGGGGTAGGGAGGTCCGGGAGCAGAAGCGGCTGGCCTCAGACGCCGGGAGCAGCAGCGAGATGGGGGCGGGGGGGGGGGGGGGGGGGTCTTTGGAGCATGGGACGAAAAGGCGCAGCAGGGCGAGGGGCGGCGCGGCTCGTCGGAGAAGGGCCGGGGGAAGAGCTTACCTGCAGGTCTTCGCCGCCGCGGTTAAGCCGGGGGGAAGGGGGGAGTGGATAGGGAGCAATAGTGGTCCGTGCGGCGGTGTTGAATCGAAGTTGGAGGAGGGTGGGGAGGACGAGGGAGACCGGGGTCAGGGAGAGAGAGTTGCAGGAGTCACCTTGTTTGGAGCGCCGCCGGCCGCCGGGACGCCGCCTCTGTCCGCCGCTGCCGCACGCGAGAGAGAGCAGCCTTTTTTCTTTTTTTTCTTTTGAGAACTGAGAGCAGCTACTCTCTGTGTAGGCGGTCCGATCCGGGTCGAATGACCATACACAGTGCTGGACTGCTGGGCCTTTTCTATCTCCAAGTGGGCGTTCATCGAGAGAGCCCAGGCCAGCCCAAAAAAGCCCAGAAAAGGATGAAAAAGGGGCTACATCCAGAGCACCAACTTCCATAAACGTGACACCTTCAAGGTTACCAAGATTCCTTTTTGTTTACCAAGATTTGTTTTTCAAGGTTACCAAGATTCCCAAGCCAAGGCGAACAAGAAGACCAAGACGGAGACAGCCAAGACAACCGATCAAGACCTGAATAAATAGACAAACACTCAATCGAAGCAGGGACAATTTCGACCGTAGCCAGAAGTGTCTGAAGCCTCAAAATCTTTGAGATTAATAACCTAACTGATTACATAAGATCTACTCCCTCCATTTCTAAATATAAACCCTTTTATAGAGATTTTAATATAAACTACATATGGATGTATATAGAGGTATTTTAGAGTGCCTTTAAATAATGGATTCCGTTTAGGCCAAGTGTAGCGTCTGGGTGCGTCAATGCACTGCTCTAGAGCACGCTTGGCATCTATAGTTGCAACAAGGCCACAAAAATTGTTGATATATGGTTGTTGCGAAACTATGAAAGTGAGGTTTGGAACTTAAAGTACCGGGTCAAATTCCCAATCACAGAAATTAGTGGAAGACTTGGTCGCTGTGATGAATTTTGGTACCTGACTGTTGCTTCAGGGGATGACGATGTGCTCTTAATGGTCAGTTTTGGTCCTTCGCTATTTCATGTTGACATTGATGGCAAACTAGTTGCTGGCTTCCAAGACATCTATGTTTGTGAATTTCGGCACAAACAAACTCTTGTTCCACACACCTCGTTTACGATAGTAGATAGTTCTGTTGTGAATGCTTCTTTGTTCCAACTGATGAATGTTCAGTGAGCTGGTGCTTCTTACCGAGCTAGTTTTGTATGCTCATGAGCTGCAATGTCTATGAGTTGGATCAAGTATGAGCATGGTGTTTTTTTCTTGTTCTTTTTGTGTTGATGTATATAATAAGGTTACGTTATGGCTATAAGTGACTGTTCTGTGGATTCATGAAATTTATGCTTGTTTCGATCACCCTTTCGGGCCGAACTGACTACTGACAACTAGTACTTGTGTTGGTGCTAAAGTTACCAAGCCTTTTTGCCCTGCTTTTGAAGTATTTTCCAATTGATCCCCCTGATGTCTCTATTTCCTTGTGCTGTGGAATTTGCTTTGCTTTGTTAGATTTATTATCTAGTTGTCTTCTTAGTACTCACTTTTTATTAATAGCAAGTTTTTAGTGTGCTTCCTGTTTCTAACTTTTATAGTAGCTGACAATGAAAAGAGGCAGGTTTTCCTTTTGCTGACTTGCAATCTACACCTGACTTCTATTAACACCTTGGGGGGCACTACTGGTCGAATTAAATGTTTCAGTTTTGTTCATGCAACTATTGCATCTGTTAGGTAGGGCTTACCGAGTAGTAGTGCCGCAGCCTGAGAATCTTGAATGCACATCATTCAGAGGCAGGTACTAATCATCCCCACTTTGAAAAAATGCCGAGAGTTTGTAGCTTAGGGATTCATGGAGACGTTGAGAGCAACTCGATGTAATCCAATGGTTCGTCGGGAGAGAATCGGGATGGTACGATCGTGTGGTGGGCAGACGCGTTTGGGTGTCTGTCGGTGTCAAAACTGGCGGATCTCGGGTAGGGGGTCCCGAACTGTGCGTCAAGGCCGGATGGCAACAGGAGACAAGGGACACTATGTTTTTACCCAGGTTCGGACCCTCTCGATGGAGGTAAAACCCTACTCCTGCTTGATTAATATTGATGATATGGGTAGTACAAGAGTAGATCTACCACGAGATCAAGGAGGCTGAACCCTAGAAGCTAGCCTATGGTATGATTGTTGTATGATGGAGTTGTCCTACGGACTAGAACCCTCCGGTTTATATAGACACTGGATAGGGTTAGGGTTACACAAAGTCGGTTACAATGGTAGGAGATCTTGAATATCCGCATCGCCTAGCTTGCCTTCCACGCCAAGGAAAGTCTCTTCCGGACACGGGACGAAGTCTTCAATCTTGTATCTTCATGGTCCTGGAGTCCGGCTGAAGGTATAGTCCGGCTATCCGAACACCCCCTAATCCAGGACTCCCTCAGTAGCCCCTGAACCAGGCTTGAATGACGACGAGTCCGGCGCGCAAGTTGTCTTCGGCATTGCAAGGCGGGTTCCTCCTCCAAGTCCTTCATAGAAGATTGTAAACACCAAGAGTAGTGTCCGGCTCTGCAAAATAAGTTTCCACATAGTGCCATAGAGAGAATAATATTAACACCAATCAGATCTGCTGACGTATTCTGCAGTGCGTCATTACACTGCGACCAAGTCCTTTACTCGAATAGTTTTTGCTTTTCCACCTCAGCACGTCTTGCGAGGCGATTCCTTGGCACGTCTTGTCAAAGCAGAGATCGTGTCCCCCTTTTACGGGATTCTCATCAATACGGACGTGGGTAACCCAATCGTGCCCGTTAGCACGTTTCCTTGATTAAAGACGAGTCCCAAACGGTTACGGGGAGGGCTCTTGGTATTCAACCTCTTATAAAGAGACCAAGGCCTTACTCCTTTCAATCTCAAGCGAGTTCCCCCGTCGCCTCGAGTTCCAACACCCTAGGCTCCAGATTCTAGGCGCTTCGGATCTTCGACAATGTCCGACTCTGACCTTCAAGGCCGATGGACGCCTTCCTCCGCCACGGAGGAGGACGTGCTAAAGTTGAGAGAGGCTAAGTTCTTGACCGGCGAAGTTTCGCACAGGTTGCCTGCTCAAGGGCAGGCCATCCCCAGTCCCCAGCCCGGCGAGAGCGTGGTGTTCGTGTCTCACTTCCTTCGGGGATTAGGCTTCCCCACGGATCCCTTTGTGAGAGGGTTGTTGTTTTATTACGGGCTGGAATTCCACGACTTAGCTCCGGAGTCCATCCTCCACATCTCCTCATTCATCGTTGTGTGTGAAGCGTTCCTCCGGGTTACCCCTCATTTCGGATTACGGATCAAGACCTTTAAAGTGGAGCCGAAGATGATCGAGGGACGGCATGCAGAGTGCGGAGGCGCTGTCATAAGCAGAAACGCTGATGCTCCATGGCCCGAGGGCTCTTTTCAAGAGGAGGTAGGCTTGTGGCAACGAGAGTGGTTTTATATCACCGCTCCCCGGGGCACCAAGTGGGTGGCGCCTCCTGCCTTTCGCTTGGGTCCCCCACCACGGCTAGCGTCATGGGTCAGCAAAGGGTTGGATTGGGGGTTACCCAAAGTGTTGGGGAACGTAGTAATTTCAAAAAATTTCCTACGCACACGCAAGATCATAGTGATGCATAGCAACGAGAGGGGAGAGTGTTGTCTACGTACCCTCGTAGACCGAAGCGGAAGCGTTGACGCAACGTAGAGGAAGTAGTCGTACGTCTTCCCGGTCCAACCGATCCAAGCACCGTTACTCCGGCACCTCCGAGTTCTTGGCACACGTTCAGCTCGATGGCGTTCCCCGGGCTCCGATCCAGCAAAGCTTCGGGGAGGAGTTCCGTCAGCACGACGGCGTGGTGACAATCTTGATGTTCAACTGTCGCAGGGCTTCGCCTAAGCACCGCTACAATATGACCGAGGTGTAATATCGTGGAGGGGGGCACCGCACACGGCTAAGGAACGATCACGAAGATCAACTTGTGTGTCTATGGGGTGCCCCCTGCCCCCGTATATAAAGGGGTGGAGGAGGGGAAGGCCGGCCCTCTCTATGGCGCGCCCTAGGGGAGTCCTGCTCCCATCGGGAGTAGGATTCCCCCTTTCCTAGTCCAACTAGGAGTCCTTCCATGTATTAGGAGTAGGAGACAAGGAAGGGGAAGAGGGAAGAGAAGGAAGGAGGGGGCGCCGCCCCTCCCCCTAGTCCAATTCGGACTAGCCAATGGGGGGGGGCGGCCTGCCTCTCCCTCTCCCCTAAAGCCCAATAAGGCCCATATACTTCTTCCCCCGTATTCCCGTAACTCCCCGGTACTCCCGAAAATACCCGAACCACTCAGAACCTTTTCGATGTCCGAATATAGTCGTCCAATATATCGATCTTTACGTCTCGACCATTTCGAGACTCCTCGTCATGTCCCCGATCTCATCCGGGACTCCGAACTCCTTTGGTACATCAAAACTCATAAACTCATTATATAACTGTCATCGAAACCTTAAGCGTGCGGACCCTACGGTTCGAGAACAATGTAGACATGACCGAGACACGTCTCCGGTCAATAACCAATAGCGGGACCTGGATGCCCATATTGGCTCCTACATATTCTACGAAGATCTTTATCGGTCAGACCGCATAACAACATACGTTGTTCCCTTTGTCATCGACATGTTACTTGCCCGAGATTCGATCGTCGGTATCCAATACCTAGTTCAATCTCGTTACCGGCAAGTCTCTTTACTCGTTCCGTAATACATCATCTCGCAACTAACTCATTAGTTGCAATGCTTGCAAGGCTTATGTGATGTGCATTACCGAGAGGGCCCAGAGATACCTCTCCGATAATCGGAGTGACAAATCCTAATCTCGAAATACGCCAACCCAACATCTACCTTTGGAGACACCTGTAGAGCTCCTTTATAATCACCCAGTTACGTTGTGACGTTTGGTAGCACACAAAGTGTTCCTCTGGTAAATGGGAGTTGCATAATCTCATAGTCATAGGAACATGTATAAGTCATGAAGAAAGCAATAGCAACATACTAAACGATCGGGTGCTAAGCTAACGAATGGGTCATGTCAATCACATCATTCTCCTAATGATGTGATCCCGTTAATCAAATGACAACTCATGTCTATGGCTAGGAAACTTAACCATCTTTGATCAACGAGCTAGTCAAGTAGAGGCATACTAGTGACACTCTGTTTTGTCTATGTATTCACACATGTATTATGTTTCCGGTTAATACAATTCTAGCATGAATAATAAACATTTATCATGAAATAAGGAAATAAATAATAACTTTATTATTGCCTCTAGGGCATATTTCCTTCACAAAGACGTGCCCCTGTTGCAGGGCCGCATTAGGGGTCTCTTAGAAGGAGACCTCAACCTGGTCAAAGTGACGCAGGTCATGCTGATTCGCCGGATATTGCCCGGCAAACGTCGCTCCCTTCGCCTGTGGGAGTTTAATCCAGAGGGACCGCGAGCTCTTGAGAGTTTCATGAGCGCAACGCCCGTAGAGATGTATAGACTGTTCTTCGGATCACAAGAGATGTGTCTGGACTTGACCGAGGACGGGGGCCTAAGCTGCAATCGCCCGTATACTCAAGTAAGTAACCCTGTGCCTAGACCTGCTATCCATATAATTATCTCGCCCCTAAAAGAGCTGTCCTTTTAAACAGGAGTGGATAGCGAAGGCGAAGCTGATCAGGTGTCCGGCTCCCCTTCCCGAAACCAGGCCGGATCCCGTGCTTGTCAGGATGTTGAAGATAATGCCTTTAGAGGGAAGTATGGGGGAGAACAGGGAAACTATGGCCTCCTCGAAGGAGGCTGCTCCGAAGGGAGGAACCGACAATTCCTCTCCTAAGGGGAAGAACAGGGCCGCCTCTGACGACCCGGAGACCATGGCCTCGAAGCGGGGAAAAAAAATCCTCGTCAGAGGGTCCGACGCCGGGGGGTTCCTCGGCCGAGCTACACCCTCACAGGGATCAGCCCTCCAGCGAGCCGTAAGTAGAGAAAGGTTTTCCTTTTGAGGGATTAGGGAAATCCTTGGTTTTATATATGAGAAGATTTAACCGAAATTTTACCTTGTAGTTCGGACCTCAGCCCTTCTCAGTAGAGCTCGTCTTCGGGGGATCTTCTTCCGGAGATGATGGAGAGCGGGACGCCTCCCCCTGCCGTGCCGCTTAGTGAGGCGGGCGACCCTGAGGTGTCGTCACGTAGGGTTTCTCCGAATCCGGTAAGGGCGGAAGATAGCTATGTGGCCCCCCAAGGTTATCCATGTCCGACCTTTGAAAGAGGCCATGGGACCAGTCCGGCACCGTCTGGTGCTCGGCCGGGGGAGCTAAAGATTCTGCTGGGGCGAGCTTCTATCTCAGAGGAGCACCGTGCATTGATGGGCGCGGTGATTGAAAGGATTTCATCCGCAGAAAGCGGATTGCATGAGGCCGTCAAAAGCCTACTGACGGATTTTGAGGTACGTTGGATAATGTACGCTTTTGTCAGTTGCGCATAAGTAAGATGCGCCCTGTGTAGATAGTAGCCCCTGAGACTCTGTGCGTCGTCAAGAAATGACGGCACGCAGAGGATCATAATCCCAGGTCTAAGATGTCGCCTTTGAATGTAGGCGGCAGGGTGTCCGGAATCGAGCCGAACTGATGATTTTGCCGAACTAAAGCGGCAACTGGATGTGGCAGATGCCGACATCGTGCTTGTCAACAAGCGGCTTGATGAGGCTCAAGGTATGTAATTCCTCGGGCGGCATCCGGTAAGAAGAGCTTTATGCCAGTGTCTTACGATGTGTATGCTTGACGCAGATGGTGTGGCTGTCGTGGAGAGTCTCAGGGCAGAACTTGCCCGAGCTAAGGATCAAGCCAGAAAAAGCGATGCAGCTGCCAAGAAAGCCCTTGAAGAGCTAAGAGACGAACATGCTGCTCACTGCCGAAGCAAGGAAGAGATGGCCGAGATGGCCGAAAAGTTGAGGGGCGCTGCAGACCGTTGCAAATTTCTTGAGAAAGAAGACCGGGCGAGACAGACGGACTTAGAGAAGGCCGTTGCCGATGCCAAGGACGCTCGCTCTGCGATGAGAGCTGCGAAGGAGGACCTGCGTCAGGCCGAACAGATTGCGGCTGGAAAGCCCTTTATGCTGCGGAGGAAGTTTTGTGATCCGAAGTTTGCTCCATTGGACCGGATGTGGAGTGTAGAGGACACCTATCTGGATTTGGCAGCAAGTGCTGCTGATGCAACCGAACACTTTCGAGATAAAAAAGATCGTGAAGTGGAAAATCTTTTCTGGTCGCAGTTTCACAGTCCAGAGCGTCCGCTGGCAGTGGACGATCGTTTGGCTCAATGGGCCAAACTGAATAGGTTGTCCGGACTTGCCATGAAGTACGTCATGGGTCATCTGTGGCCGGGGAGATCGGAGCCGAAGAGTTATTTCGGCTTGGTGCAGCAAGTCCTTGACGCGGTGCCGCGTATTGGTGCGATGAAGAGGTCAGCATGCATAGAGGACGCACGGATGGCTCTTGGCCGTGTCAAAACATACTGGGCAGAGATGGATACCATCGTTGTTGCGTCTTGAGACTCGGACGAAAGCCGAGTACCCTCCGAGCACTATTTTCAGGAAGTCCTTGAAGGCGCTCATGTAATAGACACGCAGTGCTCGAAGGATGCTATGTTAAGATAGCATATGTAATTATAAAGGGATATTTTGATAAATTGTATTGGCCTTTTATACTTGTGCCTTAAGTATTTGGAACACCTCCTGTGCGGCCGTTTTAAGATACAAAATCTGAAAGATGGCAGTCGTTGGCTTCAGCCCCCACGCACATAGTGCGGGGGTGCTCGCAGAAGACGCATTTTCACACTTAACCCAACGTCTTGGTCCTACAAAGGAGGTGAGAGCGCAGCGGGCCAAGCAACCGGACTATAATGCTTTAACACTTTCACTTAGCCATAGGAGCTTGACAGTGGGACTATTTAGGTAGCCCCTTGGTGGCGACTGCGCTCGCCCGAGTTCGTGTCGCGTATGTGCCTGGCCGGAAAACGGCCCTTCGTTAAAGCGGAGGAATCCTATAGATTCCGATAGGTCATCGAGTGGCTGAACAGTCTCACGCTACATCACGACAGTCAGTTTTCGGCTTTCTCTACTGAGGTGCTCGCCCGGCCGAACCGGGGCACAATCGCAGTAGTTCTCCCAGTGCTACCTTAGCCGATAGAACGGAACGTAAGGTAGCCGAACTCAGGAGCCGGGCAACCCAACATTTGATCAAAGACATGATTCGGAGCTGATGCATATAATGACAAAACTCGCGACGCCAAACACTCCCTAAGGTGTTCGGTCTTTATGAGTGCCGGCAATACAACACTCTATATTAAAAAAGCCCCTAGTGTCCAGGTACGCGCAAAAATTCTGACGTGGCCACATGCCAAGACGTCAGCCTCCTCCTTGGTTATATCAGAGAAAACCAGGGGATATGTAGCAACGAGAGACAGTAAAAAAGGTTTACGCAGGGTCTTAATCTAAAAAGAATCATTTAGGACGGGTCCCTACTGCACGTCTGCGCCTGTGTCTCCGTTGTGCCGTATCCTGGACGGGCGCCGCACGATGTTCATCTATAAAAGAGAGGAACTGAGTTGAAAAATGGGTCGTGCCGAAAGAAAGAAAAAAAAGGTAAAAAAAATATATAAAAAATTGAGCTTTATTGTCTCTCATTGTATATGTGCGAAGCCCCTAGTGCGGGGGTGTATGGCCATTTTACTGTGGGGCTGCCAAAGCGGCCGCACAGTCCTCTACTTGGGGGAAGCGCACTTCAGTGCTTCCCCTTCAAAGAGATGATGCCTCATGGACCGGGCATCTGAAGCGTGACGAATGCATAATGCGGTATTGCGTTAAAGCGGGCGAAAGTTTCGCGTCCTAGCAGTGCTTGATAGCGACTTGAGAACGGGATGATGTGGAAGGTCAGCTTTTCACGGCAGAAGTTATCGGTATAGCCGAATATAACTTCGAGCCGGAGAAAACCCATGCAATTGGTGTCCGGACCAGGTGTTACCCGTTGAAAGGAGGTTTTGCTGCGGCGGATTCTTGCTGGGTCTATCCCCATGTGACGGATTGTGTCCTGATATATCAGGTTTAGTCCATTGCCGCCGTCCATAAGGACATTTAAAAACTGTAGTTCGCCAATTATTGGATCGAGTACCAAGGCAGTCCAGCCTGTGTTCCTGGTGCTCCTAGAGTAATCCAGTTGATCGAAGATGATTGATTTTGACAACCAGTGGCGGGACCCCTTTGGGATAGGTCGTGTGGTGCGTACCTTTATGGACGCCGCATGTTTTGTTATGTGAAGTAAGTTTACAAATTTTACTTCTTGCGGGAAGTTCTTTTGTTTCCTGGTACTCTGCTTTTGGGGTTCGTCCTCGTCTTCACTTGGTGTGTCGAGCCCCTTGTGTTCGGCGTTGAGTCTGCCGGATTGTTTGAAAACCCAACAATCTCTGTGAGTATGGTTAGCAGGCTTCCCGGGAGTACTGTGTATTTGACATATCCTGTCCAGGATTTTTTTTAAATTGGATGGATCGTCCCTGTTGTCCTGGAGGGGAGGTTTTGTCTGATTCTGCCGCGAGCCTTTGAATCCGGCGTTAACTGTCGTGCTCTTCGGACTTTTTTCCTTTGTCCGGCGACGGTCCTTGTTGCGTCGCGGTTTTCCGTTTCCATCCCTGGTTTCGGATGTACTTGGATCGCCGGGGCCGCATCTTGCCAACCAGCTGTACTCTCCTGCACAAAAGTGGGTCATGAGGCTTGTTAGTGCGGTCATTGTTCTTGGCTTTTCTTGGCCGAGGTGTCTGGCGAGCCATTCGCCTCGAACGTTATGCCTGAAAGCTGTTAAGGCTTTGGCGTCCGGACAGTCGACTATCTGATTCTTTTTAGTGAGGAATCTATTCCAGAATTGCCGAGCTGATTCTCCGGGCTGTTGAGTTATGTGACTAAGATCGTCTGCATCCGGAGGGCGGACATAGGTCCCTTGAAAATTTGCTCGAAAAGCGTCCTCGAGTTCTTCCCAACTTCCAATTGTGTTTTCAGGAAGACTTTTAAGCCAATGCCGGGCTGGACCTTTAAGTTTAAGGGGTAAATATTTTATGGCGTGAAGATCATCTCCTCTAGCCATATGAATGTGGAGGATATAGTCCTCAATCCGGACTCCAGGGTCTGTTGTTCCATCATATGCCTCTATGTTTACGGGTTTGAATCCCTCTGGAAATTCATGGTCAAGGACCTCATCAGTGAAACATAGGGGGTGTGCGGCGCCCCTATATTTGGGTGCGCCGGATTTTGATGATGGCTTTAGGGCATGTACAATGGTGCTATCTTAGGAGTGCCATGTAGGATAAACAGTAAGGTGGAGGAGAGAGAACTCATAAGAAAAGGCTTGTCTTCTCTTATTTAAGATAAGACAAGAGATGATCTCTTAGCATAATTTGTCTCACCATATTTTAAGGAATGACTAGTTATTGAAGATAAGGCTAAGATATAACCCATTGTAGACATATTTTTTTGTCATCTCTAAATTACATGCAAGAATTAAGATAGGATTGTCTTATCAACCATTGTACATGCCCTTATTATATTGCTCACAAGAGCTTGCTTTCTGGGCCCGTAAATGGACCTGACTGGGCCATGATGCGAATCCTTAAGTGGGTCGCATGCCGATTTAGGTGCGGCGCCGCTTGCCGCTTTATGCTGGCCATGGGGTCGTCTATCCGACCGTGTGGCTTTCTTATTTTTTGAATGCGAGGGCTCTAGGGCCTCTTCGTCGAATTCAGGCAGTAGCTTTCTCTTCGGATAGCTTTTAGTGCGGCGACTGTCACCGTATTTATCTGCGGTATTGATTACTTTGCTCCATCTGATCCTGAGTGCGTCTTCCGCTGTTTTTAGCTTCCACTTCTGCTTTTTCAGGCTACGTGCTGTTGCAACGAGCCTCTATTGGAGATTCTTCTTCTTCGTTGGTTTATCCGGCATGAGGTCGTCCGGAATGCCGTTTTCGCCAGGGGAGGGATGTTCGGTTTCTCTGTCCGTGTTGCCCTGTTCGGATGGTTGCTCTAAGGCCTGCTCGCCATCTACCGGCTCATCCTGCTCTATGGCTGGGTCTTTATCGATGTGGGGCTTGGGTCAGCGTTTACGCCGATGCTTCGATTGCTTTTCGGGAGGTCGATCTCCCGTTCCATCCCCCTTTTCCCCGTTATCTCTCCCTTTAGGGGTATCCACCATGTACACATCGTGAGATGAGGTGGCTGTCTAATGCCCCATGGGCGTTGGTTCATCCGTATCTTCTGCATCGTCATCCATGCTGTCGATGTCTGCGGAGTCGAAGTTGAGCACGTCGTTTAAATTGTCAACAGTGGCTACCAAGTGGGTGGTGGGCAGGCTTTGAATTTTTTCATCGTTCGTATCCCATCCTCGCTGACCGTAGTCCGGCCAGAGCTCTCCTGATAAAGAGAGAGACTTAAGGGAATTCAGGATGTCGCCAAAAGGCGAGTGCTGAAATATGTCCGCGGCGGTGAACTCCATTATCTGCGCCCAATCGAATTCGATCGGTAGGGCGCGGGGGGTTCGGAGTCCGGAAAGGAGTCCGGATCCTCGGAGTCACGGGTCCTGCAGAGTGCGGGGCTGGCGTTCGCCTCGATCGCCTTTGAGATCGCAGCCCCCAAGGTGACGTCTAACCGATCATCCTCGATCCGCGCAACTGGCTCCGAATTGAGGGTCAGAGCCGGTGCGCTTGCGGCCTCCAGGGTACTGTCCGGCGGCAGAGCTAGATCATGCCCCGCGAGACAGTGCGGCGCGCTTGGCTGTGGCTCGAATCCGTCGAAGATCAAATCTCCGCGGTTGTCCGCCGTGTAGTTTAGGCTTCCAAACCTGACCTGATGGCCAGGGGCGTAGTTTTCGATCTGCTCCAGATGGCCAAGCGAATTGGCCCGCAGTGCGAAGTCGCTGAAGACGAAGATCTGACCGGGGAGAAAAGTCTCACCCTGGACCGCATCGTTGTTGATGATCGAAGGAGCCATCGAGCCCAAAAGCGACGACACAGAGGAACTCTCAATGAAAGCACCAATGTCGGTGTCAAAACCGGCGGATCTCGGGTAGGGGGTCCCGAACTGTGCGTCAAGGCCGGATGGCAACAGGAGACAAGGGACACGATGTTTTTACCCAGGTTCGGGCCCTCTCGATGGAGGTAAAACCTACTCCTGCTTGATTAATATTGATGATATGGGTAGTACAAAAGTAGATCTACCACGAGATCAAGGAGGCTAAACCCTAGAAGCTAGCCTATGGTATGATTGTTGTATGATGGAGTTGTCCTACGGACTAGAACCCTCCGGTGTATATAGACACCGGATAGGGTTAGGGTTACGCAAAGTCGGTTACAATGGTAGGAGATCTTGAATATCCGCATCGCCTAGCTTGCCTTCCACGCCAAGGAAAGTCCTTTCCGGACACGGGACGAAGTCTTCAATCTTGTATCTTCATAGTCCTGGAGTCCGGCTAAAGGTATAGTCCGGCTATCCGAACACCCCTAATCCAGGACTCCCTCAGTGTCATTGACAGACAGAGCACACAGGGAGGTGAGGAAGAAAAGCGTGAGAAGGAGAAACAATAGATGAGAGCGGCAGCCTGAGAATCTTGAATGCACATCATTCAGCGGCAGGTACTGAATACTGATCTTCCCCACTTCAGAAAAATGCCGAGAGTTTGTAGCTTAGGGATTCAGGGAGACGTTGAGAGCAACTCGATGTAATCCAATGATTCTTCGGGAGAGGATCGGGACGGTGCGATCGTGTGACGGGCAGACGCGTTTGGGCCGTCATTGGCAGACAGAGCACGCAGGGAGGTGAGGAAGAAAAGCGTGAGGAGGAGAAACAATAGATGACCTCTGAAGCCATCGATTTCATGAAGCATCACAAGCGGTTTGTCTTTTTGACAACCGTCCTTTCACGATAATCCAGCTACCATCAAAATCCCCTGATTCACACAGCTGGCCTTGCCACAAATGCTATAATGCGTCGACAAATCTTCTTTGAACTTCGGGGATAGTGATCTCGATGACCATCAGTGCTATGTTTTTGATAAGCAACTGCTCCTCTTTAGTCTTTGTTTGTTAATATGGCTTGTTCTGAGCAAGCAAAAAGCAGGTTGACTAGGTTAGTTGATGACCAATGGTGCATTGCTTTGTCACAAATACTTCCGCAATACAGGCAACTTGATTTTTTTTGAACCAGGCTAATCCCCTTTTCATTATCTTTATCTTTATCTTTACCTAATATTAAAAGATGGAGCCTTTCATGGTTCTCCGTACGTCATCCCTTTGTATCCATTGATTTTATGTTAACCACAAAGATTAACGGCTGAGATTTAATAAAGAGAAAAGTATGTTTTTAGTCCCTCAAATTCCCAAAAAGTACAGAATTGGTCCCTCAAGATTTTTTGGTATACATTTGATCCCTCAAGTCTCAAAACCGGACAAATTTAGTCCAAAACCAGATTTTGACTGGGTTTGACCGCGTAGACTTTGACCGGGTTTGACCGATGAACAGTAAATTCATAAAAAAATTCAAAAACAGTTCAAAAAAATCTGAATTTTTTTGTCATGCAACATGCTTACATGCTCAAGGTGCGTGCCAAATTTCCGAGTCTTTCGACAGTCGAGGCGCCATGGCAAAAAATAAACAAAAAATCTACTCCCGATGAACAGTAAAATCAAAAAAATAACAAAAAAAATCAAAACAATTTAATTTTTTGTGGGGTTCAATATACTGGTGTGCACAAGGCCCGTGCAAAATTTTAGCATCTTTCGCCTTCCGAGGAGCTCGTGGCAGAAAAAACAAATATTCGCTCGCAAAAAAAAGCCAATTTTTTTTTTGCCACGAGCTTCTCGAATGTCGAAAGATGCCAAAATGTTGCACGGGCCTTGTGCACACCAGTATATTGAACCCCACAAAATTTCAGATTTTTTTGATTTTTTTGCTATTTTTTGATTTTACTGTTCATCAAGAGTAGATTTTTTGTTTTTGTTTTTTTGCCACGGGAGCTACGAGTGTCGAAAGACCAGGAAATTTGGCACGCACCTTGCGCATGTAAGCATGTTGCATGACAAAAAATTTTAGATTTTTTTGAACAGTTTTTGATTTTTTTTACGAATTTACTGTTCATCGGTCAAACCCGGTCAAAGTCTGCGCGGTCAAACCCGTCAAACATGGTCAAAATCTGGTTTTGAACTAAATTTGTCCGGTTTTGATACTTGGGGGACGAAATGTATACCAAAAAATCTTGAGGGACCAAGTCCGTACTTTAACTTGAGGGACTAAAAACATACTTTTCTCTTTAATAAAAGATGTATGCACGTATAAGGAAAAAATAAACGCTGCGGGACAAGCTCATTTTCTTGGTTCCTTCCTCCGTCTCGCATGCAGGGCCAGCCCCTTCGCACTTCGGCAACGTATATAAAAAAGAGTTTTAGCTAGACTCCTGTTGTGCCAATACTATTGAGCCTTAAACGGACACCCATGGACACCAAGGCACCCATCAACAGGAGTCATGCTAAAACTCTTTTTTATATACGTTTCCGATGGACAACAGGAGTCTAGCTAATACTATTGAGGACTACGCAACACATCACGTTCGCCATGTCCCTGACCGTCCATCGGACTTCGTGAAGACCGAGCTAGATCAGAACCCGTTTCATCTAGAAGCTACTCTTTTTCGCAAGTCACATCCTGGGGCCATGATCCGATCATCGGGAAGACCGCAAGGAGGCGGAGGAAGATGGGAGCAGGAGAAGATCAGGAAGAAGAAAGTGGACGCGGGAGTCGATCGCCGAGATGGTGCCGTACATTCAGGAGACGTCGTTCCTTGTGCAGCTGTTCATCAACGGGCTCATCTTTAGGGGCTGCACGTGGGTCTGTTGTCCGCTAGCTCCATGCTAAGCCAAGCTCAACGCCTAAGCTGCCGGCCAGGACGAGCCCACGAGGTTGTGGTTTTACTCGTGGCATGTGGTTGTGACTTGTGACGAGGAGTTGCTCATGAACGGCCGACCATGAACTCCAACGTGTCCATGTCTTTCGATCATGGTATTCGCACGCTCTAGCACTCCGCTCCAATGGGTGGTCGAGGCGCTTCGTCTTGGCGCTTCTGGACATCACGGCGGACGGCAGGGTTACCGTGTCCGACAGCTAGCTTGGCGACCTCCCTGGTTGGCATGCCGGGCCTTGCCTTCTGATACACAAAATAGCCGATGACGCTGATGATGCAGAACCCCATCAGTGCCAACGTCCCGGGCCCGTACACCAATGGCCGCTGCAACTACGACGGTGACAGCCAATGCAGCGAGGAACGACGGTGATAGTTTCACGGAAGATAGGCCATGTTTTTGGCACGAGACACAAGACGAGGTCGCAAGAAACCACCGTGGCTGACAGGCTGGCTGGCATGACTCTCTTACCGGAAAGGGCGGCGGCGGTGGTGCTGGTCTGGCACCGGCACGGCCTTGACGTGCAAGGAGACAGGGTAGTAGAAGGTTGGATGGGAAGAAGAGGCGTGCCCTTCTCCTTCCCGGGTGGCGGCGGCGATAAGGGCGATCGCTCAAGGAGTGGTTGAGGGACCACTTGACATGAGTGGTAAGCTATCTCAAAAACAATGAACAAAAAAACGGAATGGTTGGGGGGTGTGAGATGAGGATGGTCATGCAAAACGGCACCCATCAATGCGACCTGGTGTGGACCTCCCCCCTGGCCGCCTTTGCATATTTTGGCAGTCATCCGGACGGTGGGTCGTCCGGACTGGTTGTCTTGTTCCGGCAAAGGACAAACTGAAAACAACGCGCGGAGCGCCGCAGGCCCGCAGCGCGTGAGAGCCATCGCATCTCAATGGCAACAACGACCCCGGGAATCCCAAGAAAAATTAGTGAGGAGGTGTGTGGTGTGTGGAGGCCATGCCGTGCGAGCGAACTCACAAACTTTGGTTAGTTGCTTGCTCCCCATGAGAGCCAGCATACGGCTGGCTGGGCGTGCTAGCCGTTTCGTGCGCGTACGGCTGGCTGGGTGCGTGCACGACGACGGTGGTCTAGAGTACACAGCGTTGTACACTGAATGCCTCACATTGACTGGTCTCAAACCAAAACCAACCCGGAAAGACCATAGCCAAGATCTTGAATTTGTAATTTCAAGGTCCGGAACACACACCAGTCACTGCACACTTTGTATTAATACTGATTTTAGACCGAAGTATATCACAGCTCACACCCATCAACAGCATGTTTGTCCTGAACTTGAGTCTGTAGCATGTTAATTCGCAGCTGATTTGTACAGTCTGTTCACATGTCATTGCATGTTTTTTAGCGGTAATTTCCGAGTTTTTGGATTAGTTTTGTGACCACATGTTAGCTACAAGTTTGGACGAGGTAGTTTCTAGCTAATTTGCACGAGCTGCTTACATCTTATTACCTGTTTTGTGAGTAATGTGTTAGCGCGTTGTCACATATTCATGTCAGACTTATTAGCATACCATCTGCTCATTGTATTGGCAAATCCAGCCACGATGATAGTTCCGCTTCATACTATTTTTTGTAACTTCACGTTGATATTCGTTTTTGTAATCTTTAACTTTCTTAGTAAGTTTGCACTAGAAATATGACTTATATTCTAGATAAATATAGTGGTTGAACAATTGATCTGTGGAGACCCCATCACCCCATCAATGTCAACCTTTTACCAATTTGTTGACAATGAATTACAGCCATTGGTTATGTATATGGATATTTTGTGCATAGCAAAATGAATATAAATTTGTGGCAAGGTGTTGTTCTACTTTATTACTTTCTTGGAAAAACATGTTGGGATTATTTACCTTCCATAAACTCTAGGGAAGTTGGATTTCATTGCATAGGCTTTTCAACTTTTGCATTTTGCGGGAATATTGCGATCACAAAACACACAGAGCGAGAGGATAAGCTGCAACGCGAATGGGGGCCGTGTTTAAATAGAGGACGTAGACCTGTGTGTCGGTAGAGCCGAGGGGAAGGGTGTTAGGTCATCTTATATGGATATGTAAGTATGATTTTTTTCCTCCCGTTGCAACGCACGGGCATGTTTGCTTTTTTTTTCGAAAAGGGGGGACTCCCCGGCCTCTGCATCTGTCTCAACAATATACCAACCGCATATGATGTTTAACACCAAGGACCGCCCCAACTGTGCGCCAGGCAATCCTGGCCATAGGGCAAAGGAAAAACAGATGAGTATAAGTCTCTCTGCAATCACAAAACGAACAACGGGGGTCACCCGCCCAATTTTTATGCCTGATAACATCTCTGGTTAACACGGCATCTTGGAAAAGTTGCCACAAGAAGATCTGAATTTTTATCGGTAATTTGGCTTTCCAAATCCATCGATAATCACACCCAGCAAGATCTTTCTCAAGAAACGAATACATAGCTTTGGCCGTGTAACTATCTTTGGGGCCTAAGATCCATTTAATTTTATCCGGTTCAGCAGAAGGGGCAAGATCATTGATGATTTTTCCAATCCCCTCCAGCTGACGTGTTAGATCAGGATTCAGTCTTCGCCTGAAGACCCCGACCCCCCCCCCCCCCCCCCAAATCTCTCCTATTGCGAAATTGAGCAATAGTGTCATCTGGGTAGTTCGTTATACTAAACAGATCTGGATAGGTATCACGCAACGGGGCGTGTGTGCCAATGGAATCGTGCCAAACTTTAGCAACATCACCAGCATTGATCACCACTTTCCTTCCAGCCATGTACACGTCCTTAATTTTGAGCAAAGCATTCCATACGGGAGAGTCATTAAACCTGGGTTTAACATCACCAACTGAGCTGTTTTTGAGGTACTTAGCACTAACCACCTCCTGCCGCAGGCCCTCACCCGTATCTAATTTCCACCACGATTTAGCAAGGAGAGAAATATTTTGTCTATGGAGGTCTTTAACCCCAAGCCCTCCCTTATTTTTGGACCGACACACACGAGTCCACTTAACGAGATGATAACGCTTTCTCACCATGCCACCACACCAGAAGAACTTACGACGGTATTGTCTAATCTCTCAATGAAAGTTTTAGACAACAGAAACATCAACATATAGTAACTTGATTGACAAACAAGATTTACTTAACGTAGTTTGACCATGCCTCTCTAAAACAAATGTCTGCAATAAAGGTACTGACTACGGCGCAACACCACCAACTTTCAATATGTTTTCATTTCTCTGAATACACACACGTTCAGAGTTATCCATTGTCAGTTATCAGCATTCCGTAGAAGGGACCATGACACATTTGCTGCCTTAGAACACGCCATTTTCTTGGAGCTTCAAAACTAATTAGTTTACCCTGATTAAGCCCCGTACCAAACCATTCAAACGGATCTAAATCCAAGAAAGTTCTAACCTCATTGCAAGAGGTGAAGTAATCACTCTTGAGTATCCACCTATTTGGGGAGAAAAAGAGCTAACATTCAGATTTGTGACATGGCAGACTTTGTAGATAAGAGAAAAATGTAAGTTACATACATACGTAGCAAGATGCCAGTTTGTCCAGTTAAGCAGTACATTTGATTTTTGGTCTAATTGAGAATGGACTATAAAGGTAATTCTGTAGCTACAATTCAAATTTTATGTTCCTGAGGATGTCGATCAGTTTGTACCTTCCTACAGCAGCTGCTGTGGAGAACTTCTCGGTAAAATGCGTTGTTTGATATGACCGATAATCTCTGCAAACTCATCCCTTCCGCATCTAAGTATTGACCAATAATATTTTCTCTGTTGACAATGTTCACTTGAAATAAAGCATGCAGGATCCAACGTGATGAAGGTTCCAGCTGCATTTCCACGGCGAAAATAAAGAATGCTTCCTCTTAGTGGTGGTGCGCGGCTGAGGCCTTTGCCATGACTGTGGCTGAAGCACGAGCTTTATTTCTCTTTGATGGGAATGCTTTAGCTGCTGATACAATCACATCAGCAATTTTTTCATGCTTTCTGCCTGACTTATCTTCCACTGCTTTATTTTCCTCTTGTCAACCACTTACCTGGCTCCATATTCGAACACGTTCTCATGGGAATTTGTACCACAATCATCCGCAGTTGCATTACTTGAAAGTGTTTTAGGGTAATCTTTTACATTTTCTGAAGGAAACAAGTCATCAAACAGTGACTCTGCAGGCACTGTTTCAATTACCCACTGATGATTCAATGGTCATGTTGATTAGTAAGCAGTAGTTGAAACAAAGACCAGTGGGTGAGCTATTGAACAGCATATACATGCACAACTACTACTTCTCACCCTACCTCTATAAATTCTTCTTCACCTCCAACTGCTGCATCAAGTCTCGGTCTGTGCTTTCTGCTGCAGTTTAGCTGCTTTATATCTTATTGTTGCAGAAGTTTAGCTTAGCGAGATGGATCAGCATGGGCCTGTAGGACCAGGTTGGTGAGACCCAGCAGGATGGGGCCAGGAGGGTGGGGTCTGGTTCAACCTGGCTGGCCTGAGTTTCCTTGTGGCCTGGGTTTGGTGGCTTCTTTGGATCCTGATAAGTTAAATCCTCATCTAAATTATGGAAATTCAATTGTTTACCTTTCTAATGTTTCAGGGGCGAGGTGTAAAATATTCAACACTAACTCAATGTTTAATTCAAAGCTAATTGTTGTACCTCTTAAACTCTCCTCTGTTTTCGACGAAACTCTGAATGGATGGTTCTTCTGCAGCTTCTATCTCCTCTGCTCCTGCTGCCTGCTCCAAGATTGCTGCAGCCCTCTCTTCGGAGTTTGGACACCTGGGCCCAGGTGTCCCGCTGCCCCTCTCTGATAGTTTGCGAAGCCGCCACCTGTATCCTATCCACCATAACAAATATGCTGAAGAACCCACCTTGGGTGATGATGTTGCATTCTCTGTCAACACTACTGAAAACCATGGTCTTATAATCTCTTGGAGATAGTTGTTTTCAGTCTTATTTAGTTACATGTACTAGTGTTATTAAGCGGCTGAATTCAATTATCAGCTCCGAATGCACAAAGAACAAAGATGTTCTCTCCATATAAAATATTTGTGACACAGTTTGCAGTTGCTAATTCTAAAGAGAGGTTATGTAGATCCTTTACATATTTTCACCAGGCAGGTTTACATATCCCGTTCAGAGAATACTCCCTCCGTCCGGAATTACTTGTCGCATAAATGGATAAAAGTGGATGTATCTAGAATTAAAATATGTATTGGTACATCGGGTGGCCGGTGACAACTTCAGCAACTTTCAACAAGGTACCTGCCCGGATGCGTGATAGCCTACATTGGTATCCAATGTATTATCCAAATAAAAGCAACCCACTTGTCCGGCTCGTAAGCAGACTTGTAACTGTATTCGACACCATAGCTGAGTCATTCCGGCAGATGCGTGCTCCAGTTATTCCCACTAACTCGAAAATCTTTGAGATGGATAGCACGCTTGGCATCTATAGTTGCAACAAGGCCACAGAAATTGTTGATATATGGTTGTTGCGGAACTATGAAAGTGAGGTTTGGAACTTAAAGTACCGGGTCAAATTACCAATCACAGAAATTAGTGGAAAACTTGGTCGATGTGATGAATTTTGATATGTGACTGTTGCTTCGGGGGATGATGACGTGCTCTTGATGGTCAGTTTTGGTCCTTCTCTATTTCATGTTGACACCAATGGCAAACTGGTTGCTGGCTTCCAAGACATCTATGTTCGTGAATTTCGGCACAAACAAACTCTTGTTCCACACACCTTGTTTACGGCACTAGATACTTCTGTTGTTAATGCTCCTTGGTTCCAACTGATGAATGTCCAGTGAGCTGGTGCTTCTTAACGAACTAGTTTTTGTATCCTCATGAGCTGCAATGTCTATGAGTTGGATCAAGTATGAGCATGGTGTTTTTTTTCCTTTTTCTTTCGGTGTTGATGTATATAATAATGTTGAAAGGGCAGGTTTTGATCCGAAAAAATTAAATAACCAGATCGATTGCATTTGGAAGTAATCCCACGTGAGTTGTTTCCTTTTGGAAGGAGATAAGTATTTAAAAGGAAATCTGCGATTGGAAATGGAATGCTGCTGATCACTTTGTGAGTAGGTGACAGCCTCCCCTCCCGTGGCGCTCCCGCGGGCGCCCCTGGGAGGGAACCCTAGCGCCGCCGCCCCCGTCCCCTTGCCCCATCCCCCCTCCCTCGCCGCCGCAGGTGGCGTCGCCGGCCAAAGGCCGCGTGGCGCAGGCGGCGGCGGGGCGGCTCTCTCCCTCGCGCGGGTGGCGGTCGTCGCGGGACGGCCTCCCCTGCCCGGTGGCGTCGGGCGCCGACGCGCCTCTGCTCCGGCCTCCCTCCTCCGCCCCGCTCCCTAGTGACCAGCCGGCGTCGCCTCCTCTCCTCCTCCCCCTCCACCTCAGCTCATGGGGTTCTGGAGGCCCGGGGGCGTGCTGGCGGCGTATCTGGCGCCCCTTGCCCAGATCCGGCGGGTGGCGGTGGTTGCCGGCTTCAGGGGTGAACGGCGGCCCCTTTAAGGTGGTGGTGCTGCAGCCGGGGCTCATCCTCTCCGGTGGGGTGGCTGGGCACCAGCTTGACCTGGCCAGGGCGTGGAGACGCGGGGGTTGTGGTGCGCGCGGTCGGTCTCTTGCCGGATCTGGCGTTGTGGGCTGGCCGGCGGCGCGTGGAACCGGTGGTGCGTGCCTGGCGGCTCCGGCGCTTGGAGCTCGTCGGGCGACGCGGGTAGGGTAGCGGCTGGGCGTGGCCGCTACTTCGGCCGTGGGCCGCGGCGTGGGGAGGTCCGGTGGTGCACTCCCGATGTCGTGGCGGCTTCACGGTGGTTTGGCGGATCTGCCCGCGGCGGTGGCCGGCTTCTCCGGCGTCGGCTCGTCTGTGTTCGGGCCGTCTCGGCCTTGGCCCAATCTCCTCGTCGGCCGGGCGTTACTCCCATCATAGGGCTGGTCCTCTCCTAGCTGCGGTCTACCGCTCGTCTCGCGCCCAGTGCGGCAGGACCGAGCTCGTCTCGCGCACGATGTAGCAGAACTGAGCTCGTCTCGCGCACGGTGCAGCAGGACTGACCTCGTCCCCTTCTCGTTGCTGCAGGACCACGCTCGTCGCGCGCACAGGGCAGCAGGACGGGCCTGTGGATGCCAGTTCTGGCCGACCTATCGGGTCTCGACGCTGGGGGTCGCCTAGGGGTGCGAAAGGTGGACCCTTCCGCTCGTCTCTCTCGTTGGGGTTGCGGCGGGTCTCGGGTGAGGTGGTGTCAAGGTCTTGGATGCCGGGGCGGCGGCCCTGGTGGTGGTAGCGCGGTGCTCTTGGGCAAAACCCGTGTCTTGGTGCTGCCCGGTCATCATGGCCGTGTGGGCGGCGTGGTTGCCCGGGTGTGGCGTTCGGTGGCGGTGAGTGTTGGCCGAGGTGAAAACCTGTTCTATCTTCGGACGGACCGGCGGCGGAGATCGTTCCCTTCTTGAAGGCGCCGTCGCGGCTCTCATTGCCCATCATGCGGCTCCAGGGGAAACTCTGATCCTTGGATCGGGCGGTGGCGGCGCTCCGGTGTCGTACCCTTCCTGAAGGCGCCGCCTTGGAGTACATGGTCCGTCATATGTAGCTTCATCTCTTCATGGTGGTAGTGCTAGGGGTGGTGTTGCTGCGCTCAGCGCCTATGTATCCTGTCCTGGGTGTGTGCGTGTGTTGTGGTGGTGTGTGTTTGTACTGGATGCTTGTTGTGATCGGTGCTTTATTTATAAAGCGGGGCGAAAGCCTTTTTCGATATAATAATGTTATGGCTATAAGTGACTATTCTATGGATTCATGAAACTTATGTTTGTTTCAATCACCCTTTCGGCCGAAGTGACTACTGACTAATACTTGTGTTGGTGCTAAAGTTACCAAGCCTTTTCGCCCTGCTTTTGAAGTATTTTCCAATTGATCCCCCATCATGTCTCTATTTCCTTGTGCTGAGGAATTGGCTTTGCTTTATTTGATTTATTGATCTAGTAGTCTTCTTAGTAGTCACTTTTTATTAATATATATATGCCTCATATCCCTATGTCCTGAACTGGAGAACTGATGTTACCTCTTTAATGTAGTGTCTTCTTAATAGTAAGTTTTTAGTGTGTTTCCTGTTTCTACCCTTTGTACTAGCTGACAAAATGAAAAGTGGCAGATTTCCCTTAATCTACACCTGACTTCTAGAACACCTTGGAGCACTACTGGTTGAATTAAATGCTTGCATGTTTTTTCATAGTCAACTTCTCAATGAAGTGTTCTGATGTATTTCAGTTATGTTCATGCAATTATTGCATCTGTTAGGTAGGTCTTATCGAGTAGTGGTGCTACCTGAGAATCTTGAATGCACATTATTCAGCGGCAGGTACTAATCTTCCCCACTTAAGGAAAATGCTGAGAGTTTGTAGCTTAGAGATTCAGGAAGAGGTTGAGAGCACCGTGATGGAATCCAATGGTTCATGGCGAGAGGATTTAGACGGTGTGGTCGTGTGGCGGGTAGACACTTCTGGTCATCATTGGCAGACAGAGCATGCAGGGAGGTTAGGAAGAAAATCGTGAGGAGAAGAAGCAATAGATGATCTCTGAAGCCAGCGATTTCATGAAGCAGGACAAACAGTTTGTCCTTGTTGCCAACCGACCTTTCATGACAATCCAGCTACAACATCAATGTCCCCGGATTCACAGCTGGGCCTGCAAAAAATGTTATAATGCGCCGACAAAACTTTGGCGATAGTGATCTCGATGACGAATGGTGCTATTTTTTTGATAAGTAGCTGCTCCTGTTTTCTCTTTAGTCTTTTGTTTGTTAATATAGTTTGTTCTCAACCGTTGCCGCCTTTAAATATCTGCAATAACGGTACTGGCGACACAACCGTCGCCGCCTTTAAATATGTTTTCACTTTTCTGAATACAGACACGTTGAGAGTTGTCCATTGTCAATTATCTGCATTCCGTAGAAGGCACCATGACCCAGGACCATTTGCTGCCTTAGAAGTTAGTACACATACGGCATTTCCTGGGATCTTCAAAACTAATTGGTTCACCCTCACTTTCAAACGGCTCTAATCCAGCCTCATTGCAAGAAGTCAAGTAATCACTTTTGAGGATCCAACTATTTGGGGAGAAAAGGAGCTAACATTCAGATTGAGGATCCAACTATATGGGCAGACTTTAGTAAGATAGTAAGTAGACGAGACCAAAAAAGTAAGTCACATACATATCTAGCAAAATGACAGTTTGTCCAGTTAAGAAGTATATTTGCTTTCCGGTTTCATTGGGAAAGGATACAATAATAAAATAGCAGGTTATTTACTATACTTAAAACTTTATCTTCCTAAGGATCTAGATCAATTTGTATTGCCTGAAGCTGCTGTTGCAAAGAATTTCTCGGTTCTCCTGAGAGGGTTCGTGGAAAAAAAGAAGTTTTCTTGATATGACCAATAATGCGAATCCGTGTAAACTCATCCCTTCAGGCGTCTAAGAATTGACTGATAAATCTCTTCTCTGCTTACGATGTCCACTTAAAATAAAGCATGTAGGGTCCAACGTGATGGAGGTTCCAGCGCCATTTCCGTGGCTAAAAATAAAGCATGCTTGCTCTGTAGTGGTGGTGTGCGTCTGAGGCCTTTGCCACGGCTATGTCTGCTTGTGCCGCGCTCTTTGTAATCTTAATAAAGATTGGCCTATGGCCTTCCGAAAGGCTCTAGCTCCATTTCCTTCTATTCCTCCATGGTTTTCAAGCATATCTCCATTCTTCTTCATTGATTTCAAATCAAAATTGGAAATCGGACCACCATTTCCACGGCTAGATTTAGAACTGAGATTACCATGGTGTCGTTGCTCTCATTATCATGGCCTGAAGCATGAGCTTTATTTCTCTTTGATGGGAATGCTTTTTAGCTGCACATACAACAACACCACCAATTTTTTCATGCTTGCTGCCTGACTTTTTTTTTAGAACGAAGACGCTGGGCCCGTCTGGCTTTAAATTAATAAAGCCCACAACTAGGCAGCGTGACTGACAGAGTCTGAGATTACAAACACGAGCACGGAGGCTCCGGCCAAAGAGAGCGCAAAGTCTGAAGAGTTAGCGGGCAGGCCAAAAGCAGCACTGAGCAAGCATAGATGATTACATGGCTCAAAGCCTGAGCTTAGAGCACGCAGGCTCGCTCGTGCGCCATCCAAAAGGGCCACTTCAAGTCGAAGAAGAGGCGGTTGGCTGTTGGAAATATGCCCTAAAAGCAATAATAAATGGATTATTATATTTCCTTGTTCATGATAATTGTCTATTGTTCATGCTATAATTGTATTGTTCGGAAATCATAATACATGTGTGAATACATAGACCATAATGTGTCCCTAGTAAGCTTCTAGTTGACTAGCTCGTTGATCAATAGATAGTCATGGTTTCCTGACTATGGACATGGGGATGTCATTGATAACAGGATCACATCATTAGGAGAATGATGTGATGGACAAGACCCAAACCTAAGCATAGCACAAAAGATCGTATAGTTCGTTTGCTAGAACTTTTCTGAATGTCAAGTATCATTCCTTAGACCATGAGATTATGCAACTCCCGGATACCGTAGGAGTGCTTTGGGTGTATCAAACGTCACAACGTAACTGGGTGACTATAAAGGTGCACTACAGGTATCTCCGAAAGTATCTGTTGGGTTGGCATGAATCGAGACTGGGATTTGTCACTCCGTGTGACGGAGAGGTATCTCTGGGCCCACTCGGTAAGACATCATCATAATGAGCTCAATGTGATCAAGGTGTTGTTCACGGGATGATGTATTACGGGAACGAGTAAAGAGACTTGCCGGTAACGAGATTGAACAAGGTATCGGTATACCGACGATCGAATCTCGGGCAAGTATCGTACCGATGGACAAAGGGAATTGAGTACGGGATTGATTAAAGTCCTCGACATCGTGGTTCATCCGATGAGATCATCGAGGAGCATGTGGGAGCCAACATGGGTATCCAGATCCCGCTGTTGGTTATTGACCGGAGATCGTCTCGGTCATGTCTGCATGTCTCCCGAACCCGTAGGGTCTACACACTTAAGGTTCGGTGACGCTAGGGTTGTTAAAGATATTAGTATGCAGCAAACCGAAGGTTGTTCGGAGTCCCGGATGAGATCCCGGACGTCACGAGAGGTTCCGGAGTGGTTCGGAGGTAAATATTTATATATGGGAAGTTGTTGTACGGACACCGGAAAGTCTCGGGGGCATATCGGTATTGTACCGGGGCCACCGGAGAGGCACCGGGGGTCCACCTTGAGGGGCCAGCCCTCTCGGAGGGCCTCATGGGACACAAGGGGCAGGGAACCAGCCCCTGGAGGGCTGGGCGCACCCCCTTCCCTTGGGCCCATGCGCCTAGGGTTGGGGGGAAACCCTAGTGGGGGCGCCCCTTTGCTTGGGGGGCAAGCCCCCCACCCTTGGCCGCCGCCCCCTGGAGATCCATCTCCAGGGCTGCGCCCCCCCTTAGGGGGCCTATATAAAGGGGGGAGAGGGAGGGCAGCCGCGCCCCCTGCTGCATTGGCGCCTCCCTCTCCCCGTTACACCTCTCCCTCTCTCCACAGAAGCTTGGCGAAGCCCTGCTGGAACTCTGCTGCATCCACCACCACGCCGTCGTGCTGCTGGATCTTCATCAACCTCTCCTTCCCCCTTGCTGGATCAAGAAGGAGGAGACGTCGATCGTCCCGTACGTGTGTTGAACGCGGAGGTGCCGTCCTTTCGGCGCTGGTCATCGGTGATTTGGATCACGACGAGTACGACTCCATCATTCACGTTCTTCTTGAACGCTTCCGTTGCGATCTACAAGTGGTATGTAGATGCTCTCCTATCCCCTCGTTGCTAGAATACTCCATGGATAGATCTTGGTGATGCGTAGGAAAATTTTAATTTCTGCTACGATCCCCAACAGTGGTATCAGAGCTAGGTCTATGCGTAGTTTCTATGCACGAGTAGAACACAAAGTAGTTGTGGGCGTCGAATTGTCAATTCTTCTTGCCGTTACTAGTCCTATCTTGGTTCAGCGGTATTGTGGGATGAAGCGGCCCGGACCAACCTTACACGTATGCTTACGTGAGACCGGTTCCATCGACTGACATGCACTAGCTGCATAAGGTGGCTGGCGGGTGTCTGTCTCTCCCACTTTAGTTGGATCGGATTCGATGAACAGGGTCCTTATGAAGGGTAAATAGAGATTGACAATTCACGTTGTGGTTTTAACGTAGGTAAGAAACGTTCTTGCTAGCAACCTATAACAACCACGTAAAAAAACTTGCAACAACAATTAGAGGACGTCTAACTTGTTTTTGCAGCAAGTGCTTTGTGATGTGATATGGCCAGAAGTTGTGATGAATCATGTATGTGATGTATGAGATGATCTTGTTATTGTAATAGGAATCACGACTTGCATGTCGATGAGTATGACAACTGGCAGGAGCCATAGGAGTTGTCTTTATTTATTTATGACCTGCGTGTCAACTTAAATCGTCATGTAATTACTTTACTTTATTGCTAAAGCGTTAGCCATAGTAGTAGAAGTAATAGTTGACGTGACAACTTC
Organism: Aegilops umbellulata; assembly: GCA_032464435.1. Lineage (NCBI taxonomy): Eukaryota > Viridiplantae > Streptophyta > Magnoliopsida > Poales > Poaceae > Aegilops > Aegilops umbellulata. The sequence goes on along the minus strand of CP136056.1, from coordinate 530,481,635 downwards.
ACGAAGACACGATGATGGAGATCATGATGATGGAGATCACGGTGTCATGCCGGTGACGACGATGAACATGGCGCCCCGAAGATGGAGATCAAAGGAGCGAAATGATGTTGGCCATATCATGTCACTATTTGATTGCATGTGATGTTTATCATGTTTTTACATCTTATTTGCTTAGAACGACGGTAGCATAAATAAGATGATCCCTCATTAAAATATCAAAAATGTGTTCTCCCTAACTGTGCACCGTTGCTAAGGTTCGTCGTTCCGAAGCACCACGTGATGATCGGGTGTGATAGGTCCTTACGTTCGCATACAACGGGTGTAAGCCAGATTTACACACGCAATACACTTAGGTTGGATTGACGAGCCTAGCATGTACAGACATGGCCTCGGAACACGGAGGACCGAAAGGTCGAACATGAGTCGTATAGAAGATACGATCAACATGGAGATGTTCACCGATGATGACTAGTCCGTCTCACGTGATGATCGGACACGACCTAGTTGACTCGGATCATGTATCACTTAGATGACTAGAGGGATGTCAAATCTGAGTGGGAGTTCATTCATTAATTTGATTAGATGAACTTAATTATCATGAACTTAGTCTAAATCTTTACAATATGTCTTGTAGATCAAATGGCCCACGCTAATGTCACCCTCAACTTCAACGCGTTCCTAGAGAAAACCAAGCTGAAAGATGATGGCAGCAACTATGCGGACTGGGTCCGGAACCTGAGGATCATCCTCATAGCTGCCAAGAAAGATTATGTCCTAGAAGCACCGCTAGGTGATGCACCATTCCCAGCAAACCAGGACGTTATGAACGCCCATCAGTCTCGTGCTGATGATTACTCCCTCGTTCAGTGCGGCATGCTTTACAGCTTAGAACCGGGGCTCCAAAAGCGTTTTGAGCAACACGGAGCATATGAGATGTTCGAGGAGCTGAAATTGATTTTCCAAGCTCATGCCCGGGTCGAGAGATATGATGTCTCCGACAAGTTCTTTAGCTGTAAGATGGAGGAAAATAGCTCTGTCAGTGAACACATACTCAAGATGTCTGGGTTGCACAACCGCTTGACTCAGCTGGAAGTTAATCTCCCGGATGAGGCGGTCATTGACAGAATCCTTCAGTCGCTCCCACCTAGCTACAAGAGCTTCGTGATGAACTACAATATGCAGGGGATGGAAAAGACCATTCCCGAGTTGTATTCAATGCTGAAATCTGCAGAGGTGGAGATTAAAACGGAACATCAAGTGTTGATGGTGAATAAAACCACTAAGTTCAAGAAAGGCAAGGGTAAGAAGAACTTCAAGAAGGACGGCAAGGAGGTTGCCGCGCCTGGTCAATCAGTTGCCAGGAAGAAGTCAAAGAATGGACCCAAACCTGAAACTGATTGCTTTTATTACAAGGGAACTGGTCGCTGGAAGCGGAATTGCCCCAAGTACTTAGCGGATAAGAAGGCCGGCAACACTAAAGGTATATGTGATATACATGTAATTGATGTGTACCTTACCAGTGCTCGTAGTAGCTCCTGGGTATTTGATACCGGTGCCGTTGCTTATATTTGTAACTCAAAACAGGAGCTGCGGAATAAACGGAGACTGGCGAAGGACGAGGTGACGATGCGCGTCGGGAATGGTTCCAGGGTCGATGTGATCGCCGTCGGCACGCTACCTCTACATTTACCTACGGGATTAGTTTTAAACCTCAATAATTGTTATTTAGTGCCAAGTTTGAGCATGAACATTGTATCTGGATCTCGTTTAATACGAGATGGCTACTCATTTAAATCCGATAATAATGGTTGTTCCATTTATATGAGTTATATGTTTTATGGTCATGCTCCGATGGTTAATGGTTTATTCTTAATGAATCTCGTACGTGATGTTACACATATTCATAGTGTGAATACCAAAAGATGTAAAGTTAATAACGATAGTCCCACATACTTGTGGCACTGCCGCCTTGGTCACATTGGTGTCAAGCGCATGAAGAAGCTCCATGCTGATGGACTTTTAGAGTCTCTCGATTATGAATCATTTGACACGTGCGAACCATGCCTCATGGGCAAAATGACCAAGACTCCATTCTCAGGGACAATGGAGCGAGCAACCAACTTGTTGGAAATCATACATACAGATGTGTGTGGTCCAATGAGCGTTGAGGCTCGCGGAGGCTATCGTTATGTTCTCACTCTCACTGATGATTTGAGTAGATATGGGTATGTCTACTTAATGAAACACAAGTCTGAGACCTTTGAAAAGTTCAAGGAGTTTCAGAGTGAGGTTGAGAATCAACGTGACAGAAAAATAAAGTTCTTACAATCAGATCGTGGGGGAGAATATTTAAGTCACGAATTTGGCACACACTTAAGAAAATGTGGAATCGTTTCACAACTCACGCCGCCTGGAACACCTCAGCGTAACGGTGTGTCCGAACGTCGTAATCGCACTCTATTGGATATGGTGCGGTCTATGATGTCTCTCACAGATCTACCGCTATCATTTTGGGGATACGCTCTAGAGACAGCCGCATTCACTTTAAATAGGGCACCGTCTAAATCCGTTGAGACGACATCGTATGAATTATGGTTTGGAAAGAAACCTAAGCTGTCGTTTCTGAAAGTTTGGGGTTGCGATGCTTATGTCAAGAAACTTCAACCTGAAAAGCTCGAACCCAAATCGGAAAAATGCGTCTTCATAGGATATCCCAAAGAAACAGTTGGGTATACCTTCTACCTCAGATCCGAAGGCAAGATCTTTGTTGCCAAGAACGGGTCCTTTCTAGAGAAAGAGTTTCTCTCGAAAGAAGTAAGTGGGAGGAAAGTAGAACTTGATGAAGTACTACCTCTTGAAAATCAGAGTAGCGCAGCTCAGGAAAATGTTCCTGTGGTACCTGCACCGATTCAAGAGGAGGTTAATGATGATGATCAAGATACTTCTGATCAAGCTCCTACTGAACTTCGTAGGTCCACAAGGACGCGTTCCGCACCAGAATGGTACGGCAACCCTGTCCTGGAAATCATGTTGTTGGACAACGGTGAACCTTCGAACTATGAAGAAGCGATGGCGGGCCCAGATTCCGACAAATGTCTAGAAGCCATGAAATCCAAGATAGAATCCATGTATGAAAACAAAGTATGGACTTTGAATGACTTGCCCGATGATCGGCGAGCCATAGAAAATAAATGGATCTTTAAGGAGAAGACAGACGCGGATGGTAATGTGACCATCTATAAAGCTCGACTTGTCGCTAAGGGTTATCGGCAAGTTCAAGGGGTTGACTACGATGAGACTTTCTCTCCCGTAGCGAAGCTGAAGTCGGTCCGAATCATGTTAGCAATTGCCGCATACTATGATTATGAGATTTGGCAAATGGACGTCAAAACGGCATTCCTTAACGGCTTCCTTAAGGAAGAATTGTATATGATGCAGCCGGAAGGTTTTGTCGATCCTAAGAATGCTAACAAAGTATGCAAGCTCCAACGCTCTATCTATGGGCTGGTGCAAGCATCTCGGAGTTGGAACATTCGCTTTGATGAGATGATTAAAGCGTTTGGGTTTATGCAGACTTATGGAGAAGCCTGCGTTTACAAGAAAGTGAGTGGGAGCTCCGTAGCATTTCTCATATTATATGTGGATGACATACTATTGATGGGAAATGATATAGAATTCTTGGAAAGCATAAAGGCCTATTTGAACAAGTGTTTTTCAATGAAGGACCTTGGAGAAGCTGCTTATATATTAGGCATCAAGATCTATAGGGATAGATCGAGACGCCTCATCAGTCTTTCACAAAGTACGTACCTTGACAAGATTTTGAAGAAGTTCAAAATGGATCAGTCCAAGAAGGGGTTCTTGCCTGTATTGCAAGGTGTGCGATTGAGCACGGCTCAATGCCCGACCACGGCAAAAGATATAGAAGAGATGAGTGTCATCCCCTATGCCTCAGCTATAGGGTCTATTATGTATGCCATGCTGTGTACCAGACCCGATGTAAACCTTGCCGTAGGTTTGGTAGGTAGGTACCAAAGTAATCCCGACAAGGAACACTGGACAGCGGTCAAAAACATCCTGAAGTACCTGAAAAGGACTAAGGATATGTTTCTTGTTTATGGAGGTGCCGAAGAGCTCGTCGTAAAGGGTTACGTCGACGCTAGCTTCGACACAGATCTGGATGACTCAAAGTCACAAACCGGATACATGTATATTTTGAATGGAGGGGCAGTAAGCTGGTGCAGTTGCAAGCAAAGTGTCGTGGCGGGATCTACATGTGAAGCAGAGTATATGACAGCCTCGGAGGCAGCACAAGAAGTAGTCTGGGTGAAGGAGTTCATTACTGACCTAGGAGTCATACCCAATGCGTCGGACCCGATGACTCTCTTCTGTGACAACACTGGAGCAATTGCCCTTGCGAAGGAGCCCAGGTTTCACAGGAAGACCAGGCATATCAAGCGTCGCTTCAACTCCATTCATGAAAGTGTTCAAAATGGAGACATAGAGATTTGTAAAGTACATACGGACCTGAATGTGGCGGATCCGTTGACTAAACCTCTCCCTAGAGCAAAACATGATCAACACCAAAATTCCATGGGTGTGCGATTCATCACAATGTAACTAGACTATTGTCTCTAGTGCAAGTGGGAGACTGTTGGAAATATGCCCTAGAGGCAATAATAAATGGATTATTATATTTCCTTGTTCATGATAATTGTCTATTGTTCATGCTATAATTGTATTGTTCGGAAATCATAATACATGTGTGAATACATAGACCACAATGTGTCCCTAGTAAGCCTCTAGTTGACTAGCTCGTTGATCAATAGATAGTCATGGTTTCCTGACTATGGACATGGGGATGTCATTGATAACGGGATCACATCATTAGGAGAATGATGTGATGGACAAGACCCAAACCTAAGCATAGCACAAAAGATCGTATAGTTCGTTTGCTAGAGCTTTTCTGAATGTCAAGTATCATTCCTTAGACCATGAGATTATGCAACTCCCGGATACTGTAGGAGTGCTTTGGGTGTATCAAACGTCACAACGTAACTGGGTGACTATAAAGGTGCACTACAGGTATCTCCGAAAGTATCTGTTGGGTTGGCATGAATCGAGACTGGGATTTGTCACTCCGTGTGACGGAGAGGTATCTCTGGGCCCACTCGGTAAGACATCATCATAATGAGCTCAATGTGATCAAGGTGTTGTTCACGGGATGATGTATTACGGGAACGAGTAAAGAGACTTGCCGGTAACGAGATTGAACAAGGTATCGGTATACCGACGATCGAATCTCGGGCAAGTATCGTACCGATGGACAAAGGGAATTGAGTACGGGATTGATTAAAGTCCTCGACATCGTGGTTCATCCGATGAGATCATCGAGGAGCATGTGGGAGCCAACATGGGTATCCAGATCCTGCTGTTGGTTATTGACCGGAGATCGTCTCGGACATGTCTGCATGTCTCCCGAACCCGTAGGGTCTACACACTTAAGGTTCGGTGACGCTAGGGTTGTTAAAGATATTAGTATGCAGCAAACCGAAGGTTGTTCGGAGTCCCGAATGAGATCCCAGACGTCACGAGAGGTTCCGGAGTGGTCCGGAGGTAAATATTTATATATGGGAAGTTGTTGTACGGACACCGGAAAGTCTCGGGGGCATATCGGTATTGTACCGGGGCCACCGGAGAGGCACCGGGGGTCCACCTTGAGGGGCCAGCCCTCTCGGAGGGCCTCATGGGACACAAGGGGCAGGGAACCAGCCCCTGGAGGGCTGGGCGCACCCCCTTCCCTTGGGCCCATGCGCCTAGGGTTGGGGGGAAACCCTAGTGGGGGCGCCCCCTTTGCTTGGGGGGCAAGCCCCCCACCCTTGGCCGCCGCCCCCCTGGAGATCCATCTCCAGGGCTGCGCCCCCCCTTAGGGGGCCTATATAAAGGGGGGAGAGGGAGGGCAGCCGCGCCCCCTGCTGCATTGGCGCCTCCCTCTCCCCGTTACACCTCTCCCTCTCTCCACAGAAGCTTGGCGAAGCCCTGCTGGAACTCTACTGCATCCACCACCACGCCGTCGTGCTGCTGGATCTTCATCAACCTCTCCTTCCCCCTTGCTGGATCAAGAAGGAGGAGACGTCGATCGTCCCGTACGTGTGTTGAACGCGGAGGTGCCGTCCTTTCGGCGCTGGTCATCGGTGATTTGGATCACGACGAGTACGACTCCATCATTCACGTTCTTCTTGAACGCTTCCGTTGCGATCTACAAGTGGTATGTAGATGCTCTCCTATCCCCTCGTTGCTAGAATACTCCATGGATAGATCTTGGTGATGCGTAGGAAAATTTTAATTTCTGCTACGATCCCCAACAGTGGTATCAGAGCTAGGTCTATGCGTAGTTTCTATGCACGAGTAGAACACAAAATAGTTGTGGGCGTCGAATTGTCAATTCTTCTTGCCGTTACTAGTCCTATCTTGGTTCAGCGGTATTGTGGGATGAAGCGGCCCGGACCAACCTTACACGTATGCTTACGTGAGACCGGTTCCATCGACTGACATGCACTAGCTGCATAAGGTGGCTGGCGGGTGTCTGTCTCTCCCACTTTAGTTGGATCGGATTCGATGAACAGGGTCCTTATGAAGGGTAAATAGAGATTGACAATTCACGTTGTGGTTTTAACGTAGGTAAGAAACGTTCTTGCTAGCAACCTATAACAGCCACGTAAAAAAACTTGCAACAACAATTAGAGGACGTCTAACTTGTTTTTGCAGCAAGTGCTTTGTGATGTGATATGGCCAGAAGTTGTGATGAATCATGTATGTGATGTATGAGATGATCTTGTTATTGTAATAGGAATCATGACTTGCATGTCGATGAGTATGACAACTGGCAGGAGCCATAGGAGTTGTCTTTATTTATTTATGACCTGCGTGTCAACTTAAATCGTCATGTAATTACTTTACTTTATTGCTAAAGCGTTAGCCATAGTAGTAGAAGTAATAGTTGACGTGACAACTTCACGAAGACACGATGATGGAGATCATGATGATGGAGATCACGGTGTCATGCCGGTGACGACGATGAACATGACGCCCCGAAGATGGAGATCAAAGGAGCGAAATGATGTTGGCCATATCATGTCACTATTTGATTGCATGTGATGTTTATCATGTTTTTACATCTTATTTGCTTAGAACGACGGTAGCATAAATAAGATGATCCCTCATTAAAATATCAAAAATGTGTTCTCCCTAACTGTGCACCGTTGCTAAGGTTCGTCGTTCCGAAGCACCACGTGATGATCGGGTGTGATAGGTCCTTACGTTCGCATACAACGGGTGTAAGCCAGATTTACACACGCAATACACTTAGGTTGGATTGACGAGCCTAGCATGTACAGACATGGCCTCGGAACACGGAGGACCGAAAGGTCGAACATGAGTCGTATAGAAGATACGATCAACATGGAGATGTTCACCGATGATGACTAGTCCGTCTCACGTGATGATCGGACACGGCCTAGTTGACTCGGATCATGTATCACTTAGATGACTAGAGGGATGTCAAATCTGAGTGGGAGTTCATTCATTAATTTGATTAGATGAACTTAATTATCATGAACTTAGTCTAAATCTTTACAATATGTCTTGTAGATCAAATGGCCCACGCTAATGTCACCCTCAACTTCAACGCGTTCCTAGAGAAAACCAAGCTGAAAGATGATGGCAGCAACTATGCGGACTGGGTCCGGAACCTGAGGATCATCCTCATAGCTGCCAAGAAAGATTATGTCCTAGAAGCACCGCTAGGTGATGCACCATTCCCAGCAAACCAGGACGTTATGAACGCCCATCAGTCTCGTGCTGATGATTACTCCCTCGTTCAGTGCGGCATGCTTTACAGCTTAGAACCGGGGCTCCAAAAGCGTTTTGAGCAACACGGAGCATATGAGATGCTCGAGGAGCTGAAATTGATTTTCCAAGCTCATGCCCGGGTCGAGAGATATGATGTCTCCGACAAGTTCTTTAGCTGTAAGATGGAGGAAAATAGCTCTGTCAGTGAACACATACTCAAGATGTCTGGGTTGCACAACCGCTTGACTCAGCTGGAAGTTAATCTCCCGGATGAGGCGGTCATTGACAGAATCCTTCAGTCGCTCCCACCTAGCTACAAGAGCTTCGTGATGAACTACAATATGCAGGGGATGGAAAAGACCATTCCCGAGTTGTATTCAATGCTGAAATCTGCAGAGGTGGAGATCAAAACGGAACATCAAGTGTTGATGGTGAATAAAACCACTAAGTTCAAGAAAGGCAAGGGTAAGAAGAACTTCAAGAAGGACGGCAAGGAGGTTGCCGCGCCTGGTCAATCAGTTGCCAGGAAGAAGTCAAAGAATGGACCCAAACCTGAAACTGATTGCTTTTATTACAAGGGAACTGGTCGCTGGAAGCGGAATTGCCCCAAGTACTTAGCGGATAAGAAGGCCGGCAACACTAAAGGTATATGTGATATACATGTAATTGATGTGTACCTTACCAGTGCTCGTAGTAGCTCCTGGGTATTTGATACCGGTGCCGTTGCTTATATTTGTAACTCAAAACAGGAGCTGCGGAATAAACGGAGACTGGCGAAGGACGAGGTGACGATGCGCGTCGGGAATGGTTCCAGGGTCGATGTGATCGCCGTCGGCACGCTACCTCTACATTTACCTACGGGATTAGTTTTAAACCTCAATAATTGTTATTTAGTGCCAAGTTTGAGCATGAACATTGTATCTGGATCTCGTTTAATACGAGATGGATACTCATTTAAATCCGATAATAATGGTTGTTCCATTTATATGAGTTATATGTTTTATGGTCATGCTCCGATGGTTAATGGTTTATTCTTAATGAATCTCGTACGTGATGTTACACATATTCATAGTGTGAATACCAAAAGATGTAAAGTTAATAACGATAGTCCCACATACTTGTGGCACTGCCGCCTTGGTCACATTGGTGTCAAGCGCATGAAGAAGCTCCATGCTGATGGACTTTTAGAGTCTCTCGATTATGAATCATTTGACACGTGCGAACCATGCCTCATGGGCAAAATGACCAAGACTCCATTCTCAGGGACAATGGAGCGAGCAACCAACTTGTTGGAAATCATACATACAGATGTGTGTGGTCCAATGAGCGTTGAGGCTCGCGGAGGCTATCGTTATGTTCTCACTCTCACTGATGATTTGAGTAGATATGGGTATGTCTACTTAATGAAACACAAGTCTGAGACCTTTGAAAAGTTCAAGGAGTTTCAGAGTGAGGTTGAGAATCAACGTGACAGAAAAATAAAGTTCTTACAATCAGATCGTGGGGGAGAATATTTAAGTCACGAATTTGGCACACACTTAAGAAAATGTGGAATCGTTTCACAACTCACGCCGCCTGGAACACCTCAGCGTAACGGTGTGTCCGAACGTCGTAATCGCACTCTATTGGATATGGTGCGGTCTATGATGTCTCTCACAGATCTACCGCTATCATTTTGGGGATACGCTCTAGAGACAGCCGCATTCACTTTAAATAGGGCACCGTCTAAATCCGTTGAGACGACATCGTATGAATTATGGTTTGGAAAGAAACCTAAGCTGTCGTTTCTGAAAGTTTGGGGTTGCGATGCTTATGTCAAGAAACTTCAACCTGAAAAGCTCGAACCCAAATCGGAAAAATGCGTCTTCATAGGATATCCCAAAGAAACAGTTGGGTATACCTTCTACCTCAGATCCGAAGGCAAGATCTTTGTTGCCAAGAACGGGTCCTTTCTAGAGAAAGAGTTTCTCTCGAAAGAAGTAAGTGGGAGGAAAGTAGAACTTGATGAAGTACTACCTCTTGAAAATCAGAGTAGCGCAGCTCAGGAAAATGTTCCTGTGGTACCTGCACCGATTCAAGAGGAGGTTAATGATGATGATCAAGATACTTCTGATCAAGCTCCTACTGAACTTCGTAGGTCCACAAGGACGCGTTCCGCACCAGAATGGTACGGCAACCCTGTCCTGGAAATCATGTTGTTGGACAACGGTGAACCTTCGAACTATGAAGAAGCGATGGCGGGCCCAGATTCCGACAAATGTCTAGAAGCCATGAAATCCAAGATAGAATCCATGTATGAAAACAAAGTATGGACTTTGAATGACTTGCCCGATGATCGGCGAGCCATAGAAAATAAATGGATCTTTAAGAAGAAGACAGACGCGGATGGTAATGTGACCATCTATAAAGCTCGACTTGTCGCTAAGGGTTATCGGCAAGTTCAAGGGGTTGACTACGATGAGACTTTCTCTCCCGTAGCGAAGCTGAAGTCGGTCCAAATCATGTTAGCAATTGCCGCATACTATGATTATGAGATATGGCAAATGGACGTCAAAACGGCATTCCTTAACGGCTTCCTTAAGGAAGAATTGTATATGATGCAACCGGAAGGTTTTGTCGATCCTAAGAATGCTAACAAAGTATGCAAGCTCCAGCGCTCTATCTATGGGCTGGTGCAAGCATCTCGGAGTTGGAACATTCGCTTTGATGAGATGATTAAAGCGTTTGGGTTTATGCAGACTTATGGAGAAGCCTGCGTTTACAAGAAAGTGAGTGGGAGCTCCGTAGCATTTCTCATATTATATGTGGATGACATACTATTGATGGGAAATGATATAGAATTCTTGGAAAGCATAAAGGCCTATTTGAACAAGTGTTTTTCAATGAAGGACCTTGGAGAAGCTGCTTATATATTAGGCATCAAGATCTATAGGGATAGATCGAGACGCCTCATCGGTCTTTCACAAAGTACGTACCTTGACAAGATTTTGAAGAAGTTCAAAATGGATCAGTCCAAGAAGGGGTTCTTGCCTGTATTGCAAGGTGTGCGATTGAGCACGGCTCAATGCCCGACCACGGCAAAAGATATAGAAGAGATGAGTGTCATCCCCTATGCCTCAGCTATAGGGTCTATTATGTATGCCATGCTGTGTACTAGACCCGATGTAAACCTTGCCGTAGGTTTGGTAGGTAGGTACCAAAGTAATCCCGACAAGGAACACTGGACAGCGGTCAAAAACATCCTGAAGTACCTGAAAAGGACTAAGGATATGTTTCTTGTTTATGGAGGTGCCGAAGAGCTCGTCGTAAAGGGTTACGTCGACGCTAGCTTCGACACAGATCTGGATGACTCCAAGTCACAAACCGGATACATGTATATTTTGAATGGAGGGGCAGTAAGCTGGTGCAGTTGCAAGCAAAGCGTCGTGGCGGGATCTACATGTGAAGCAGAGTATATGACAGCCTCGGAGGCAGCACAAGAAGTAGTCTGGGTGAAGGAGTTCATTACCGACCTAGGAGTCATACCCAATGAGTCGGACCCGATGACTCTCTTCTGTGACAACACTGGAGCAATTGCCCTTGCGAAGGAGCCCAGGTTTCACAGGAAGACCAGGCATATCAAGCGTCGCTTCAACTCCATTCGTGAAAGTGTTCAAAATGGAGACATAGAGATTTGTAAAGTACATACGGACCTGAATGTGGCGGATCCGTTGACTAAACCTCTCCCTAGAGCAAAACATGATCAACACCAAAATTCCATGGGTGTGCGATTCATCACAATGTAACTAGACTATTGTCTCTAGTGCAAGTGGGAGACTGTTGGAAATATGCCCTAGAGGCAATAATAAATGGATTATTATATTTCCTTGTTCATGATAATTGTCTATTGTTCATGCTATAATTGTATTGTTCGGAAATCATAATACATGTGTGAATACATAGACCACAATGTGTCCCTAGTAAGCCTCTAGTTGACTAGCTCGTTGATCAATAGATAGTCATGGTTTCCTGACTATGGACATGGGGATGTCATTGATAACGGGATCACATCATTAGGAGAATGATGTGATGGACAAGACCCAAACCTAAGCATAGCACAAAAGATCGTATAGTTCGTTTGCTAGAGCTTTTCTGAATGTCAAGTATCATTCCTTAGACCATGAGATTATGCAACTCCCGGATACCCTAGGAGTGCTTTGGGTGTATCAAACGTCACAACGTAACTGGGTGACTATAAAGGTGCACTACAGGTATCTCCGAAAGTATCTGTTGGGTTGGCATGAATCGAGACTGGGATTTGTCACTCCGTGTGACGGAGAGGTATCTCTGGGCCCACTCGGTAAGACATCATCATAATGAGCTCAATGTGATCAAGGTGTTGTTCACAGGATGATGTATTACGGGAACGAGTAAAGAGACTTGCCGGTAACGAGATTGAACAAGGTATCGGTATACCGACGATCGAATCTCGGGCAAGTATCGTACCGATGGACAAAGGGAATTGAGTACGGGATTGATTAAAGTCCTCGACATCGTGGTTCATCCGATGAGATCATCGAGGAGCATGTGGGAGCCAACATGGGTATCCAGATCCCGCTGTTGGTTATTGACCGGAGATCGTCTCGGTCATGTCTGCATGTCTCCCGAACCCGTAGGGTCTACACACTTAAGGTTCGGTGACGCTAGGGTTGTTAAAGATATTAGTATGCAGCAAACCGAAGGTTGTTCGGAGTCCCGGATGAGATCCTGGAAGTCACGAGAGGTTCCGGAGGTAAATATTTATATATGGAAAGTCGTCATACGGACACCGGAAAGTCTCGGGGGCATATCGGTATTGTACCGGGGCCACCGGAGAGGCACCGGGGGTCCACCTTGAGGGGCCAGCCCTCTCGGAGGGCCTCATGGGACACAAGGGGCAGGGAACCAGCCCCTGGAGGGCTGGGCGCACCCCCTTCCCTTGGGCCCATGCGCCTAGGGTTGGGGGGAAACCCTAGTGGGGGCGCCCCCTTTGCTTGGAGGGCAAGCCCCCCACCCTTGGCCGCCGCCCCCCTGGAGATCCATCTCCAGGGCTGCGCCCCCCCTTAGGGGGCCTATATAAAGGGGGGAGAGGGAGGGCAGCCGTGCCCCCTGCTGCATTGGCGCCTCCCTCTCCCCGTTACACCTCTCCCTCTCTTCACAGAAGCTTGGCGAAGCCCTGCTGGAACTCTACTGCATCCACCACCACGCCGTCGTGCTGCTGGATCTTCATCAACCTCTCCTTCCCCCTTGCTGGATCAAGAAGGAGGAGACGTCGATCGTCCCGTACGTGTGTTGAACGCGGAGGTGCCGTCCTTTCGGCGCTGGTCATCGGTGATTTGGATCACGACGAGTACGACTCCATCATTCACGTTCTTCTTGAACGCTTCCGTTGCGATCTACAAGTGGTATGTAGATGCTCTCCTATCCCCTCGTTGCTAGAATACTCCATGGATAGATCTTGGTGATGCGTAGGAAAATTTTAATTTCTGCTACGATCCCCAACAGTGGTATCAGAGCTAGGTCTATGCGTAGTTTCTATGCACGAGTAGAACACAAAGTAGTTGTGGGCGTCGAATTGTCAATTCTTCTTGCCGTTACTAGTCCTATCTTGGTTCAGCGGTATTGTGGGATGAAGCGGCCCGGACCAACCTTACACGTACGCTTACGTGAGACCGGTTCCACCGACTGACATGCACTAGTTGCATAAGGTGGCTGGCGGGTGTCTGTCTCTCCCACTTTAGTTGGATCGGATTCGATGAACAGGGTCCTTATGAAGGGTAAATAGAGATTGACAATTCACGTTGTGGTTATAACGTAGGTAAGAAACGTTCTTGCTAGCAACCTATAACAGTGTAGCGACCCGACCTCAGACGGTCAAGCCTCTGTGTATCTGTGCCATCCCTGGATCAGTATGCTGGCACACACAGTACATCAATGTATATATCAAAGTGCAATCACATGTATAAATAACGTAAAACTGATATATATACCTCGTAATACTCAGCGGAAACAATCAAACGAGTGTGGAGTCCCATCAACGCCATCGGCAGGTTGAGTGTAGACCGTAACCCTGTATCGTAACTCTTACTCGTCGAAGAAAATATCTGCAACATGATACGTTGCAGCCGTGTAGGTCAGTACATTGAATGTACCGGCAAGATCACAATAAGAGAAAGCTGATGATAAAACTATTCTATATGCAATATGGCTTTGTGGCTCTGGGTCTGAGTTTTTGTTTTGCATAAAAGCTGGTTTTACTTTTCCTACAACAAAGGAATATCAGGAGCCTGTACTACGGAGTTTTCTAACATGACATGGTTCCGCCAACCGATGTCCCATAGCCCAAAATCATCATAAGTTGCCCACAATTAAGTTATCAATCCGGTGTTGAGAGTTCCGAGATAGATCCAAGTCCAGAGACTCAAATTGTCCGTAACCGGGGACACGGCTAATCGATTAGGTTTTAACCCTCTGCAGAGGTTTGTACACTTTACCCGCAAGATTCGATCCCTCTTTTTACGTTCTCGCACTTCATGGTGTTTGAGAACAAGATGACCGAAACATGGTCTTCCGAAGAGTTCCTCTGACCACTGTCCGGTGCTCATCCAATCCTACCGTCGTTCTACATCTGCTAGCACCGTCCCAGCCAGAGTCACAACTAAGGTCAACCAAGCCAGAGCCCATAGTGACTTGCGGTTGCACAGGTAAGCTTCTGGTCATGAAGTATTCTTCCGTCTCTTTGAGTCTGGGTGGAACTTTCCTCATGAGTACTGGCCAAAACCCAGCTCACTAGGCAAATCCACTGGGTACTCCAGGGTGCCTCACAACCAGTCCACCCAGTAGTGTGTATTGAAGTCTTGTCTCGAGTCTTGAAGTCTTGAGGTCTCGAAGGTGCTGTCCTCGCAGGTGCCATCAGGAAGTTGTCGTCTTTGACGTAAAATCCTCCATTCTCACACCACTCCCGAGCACTCATACCAACCCCGTCTACTATAGCGTAGCTTTAAAAGTAAACAACGTCCCGGGCTTGGTAACAGGAAGATGGGTTCCTACCTCATGCATTCTACTCAACTACAAGAATTCAATATCACTACTGGAGGGATTGAAATAATGGTGCCACTAAATGCAATAAAAACATTGGTATGAAAAATATGGTCAAAGTGAACTTGCCTGGTATGTTGATGAAGATATAAACGCTCTTGGAAACTTGATAAAACTATTCGTCACTCCGATGTAAATCTATATAGTCAAACATGGTAATCATATAAGCAATCGTCCTAGCAAACAATACTAGCAATCAAAATAACAATCAAAAAGCAAGAAGAAAACCAAATAAAAACCAAAAGAAAACTTCGAAAGAAAACTTCAAGGAAAACTAGTGGAGACCAATTCACGCAAATCTTACATAACATCACTAAATTACTCTAATAACTTTTCTACAGCAAAGGAACTATAACTCTAATAAAATAACATAAAATAAATTACTAATTTAATAACTAGCTAAAAGAACTAAGATAAAACTACTATAACCATCTAGTTAATACTATAACAACTAGCAAAACACTAAGACAACTATAACAGCCAAGCATTCATTAAAACATTAATAAACTATACTAAATAAATATAACAACTAGTTTACAAATAACAGAAACAATAACAACGTAACTTGAAGTGGCAAAAGAAATTACTTTTAAAACTAATAAAACTATTCTATTTACCTTAGTTTCATAACTAAACAATAGTAAAACAAAGCAATAACTAAACTCTAATAAATAACTATAAAAAAATTATCTACTGTAGTCTAACCGAAATATAGAACAACAAGTAAAAATCTACAAAAATAATTAAATAAAATAATCAAAAACAATAATTATATAACCAAAACAACTATATAAGCAAAACAGTACTGTTTCTAATAAAACCCTAATTTAAAATGTTCTAAAATTACCAAACTAAATCCTACAGTTAAACAATACCACAAGTGACCAGTAGCAAAAAGAATCAAGTTAAAATCTATTTTTAAACTCAAGTTATGGCCAAAATACTAATTTGAACAAAATTTATCAAATTCAAATTTAAGCTACTCAAATTTGAAATCCAGTAACACTAACATAAGCTTAAACAAATTTGTGATCCAACACAGTTGGAATCACTCAAAAATAAATTATAGATAATTAGTTATTGAATTTACAAATTTGGAACTATTCTGAAGAAAAACAGAACGAAAAAAAAAAGTGAACAGTAGATCGGGTTTACTGTAGCAGTCCGGTGAGGGGTTCTGGTGGAGCTCCGGCGACGTCCTCCGGTGGCCCTCCGGGTGAGGTGAGGGGACGGGCGGGGGTGGAGGAGCGAGGGGGTTTGAGTGGTGGTGGTGGGAGTTGGCGGGGATGGCCGGAGGTGGTGGGGCGGGGCGGCAATGGCGGCGGTGGTCCGGCGAACTCCGGCAAGGCGGCTCGGCGATGTGGGGCGAGGAGAGGAGGGACTAGGGGTGGGAATGGATGCGCGAGGTGGCTATTTATAGGGGGAGGAGGTCTTCTTGGAGGAGGGGGCAAGGGATTTCGCGAATCCCGCGATCTCCGGCGATGCTCCGGCGGTGGCTGGAGATATGGAGCATCGTCGGGAGGAAGGAGATGATTCGGTACGGATCGGGCCGGATTTGGCCCAAAAAGAAAATACCTTTCCCTTTTTTTAAAAGATTCCGCGAAGAAAGATCATTTTAGAAAATAAGATGAAAATAAAATATAGGAGTATTATATATCAAAACGACCGGAAAAAGAAATCCTACAATATGAACTATTTTACAAGATGAAATAAAATTCACACAAATTCTAATAAAACAAATAGTGCTACTGCTGCAAATAAAATTCAAATAAAATTTCTTTAAAATGCCAAAATGATTTAAAATTTATTTTTCTCCATTTTTATAATGTAGGGAATCATTTTACCCTATTTTCCATATATTTTATTTTTGGAGAAAAATAATTTGAAAATAAAACCCAAAAACTTCCAAATGGTTTTGAATTGGAAATTCAAACCTTTTCTTCATACTTCCAACTCATATTTCCTATATTTTGAAGAAGTCATTTTATCCTCTCTCATGAAAATCATTGAGTTGCATAAAGTTTCTAAATTTGAAATGCTTTCAAAAATGAAATTCAAAAATCTTTCAAAACCCTTTTTGCTTCTAGAAGAAGTCATGTTTTCTTCACTCAAGGGTATTGTGATGAAATGAATTTGAAATTCATTAAGATCAAATGCAAGGATGAAAGTTTGGGAAGTCATTTCATTCCCTCTCATTTAACTTTCAAAAAGTTTCAAATTTCACTCAATTTCACACAACCATTCACACAGCAATCAAACAATCAATCAAATTAATTATTTAATATAACATTCCAAAATTTAGAATTTTGGGATGTTACAAACAGCCACCTAAAAAAACTTGCAACAACAATTAGAGGACGTCTAACTTGTTTTTGCAGCAAGTGCTTTGTGATGTGATATGGCCAGAAGTTGTGATGAATCATGTATGTGATGTATGAGATGATCTTGTTATTGTAATAGGAATCACGACTTGCATGTCGATGAGTATGACAACTGGCAGGAGCCATAGGAGTTGTCTTTATTTATTTAGGACCTGCGTGTCAACTTAAATCGTCATGTAATTACTTTACTTTATTGCTAAAGCGTTAGCCATAGTAGTAGAAGTAATAGTTGACGTGACAACTTCACGAAGACACGATGATGGAGATCATGATGATGGAGATCATGGTGTCATGCCGGTGACGACGATGAACATGGCGCCCCGAAGATGGAGATCAAAGGAGCGAAATGATGTTGGCCATATCATGTCACTATTTGATTGCATGTGATGTTTATCATGTTTTTACATCTTATTTGCTTAGAACGACGGTAGCATAAATAAGATGATCCCTCATTAAAATATCAAAAATGTGTTCTCCCTAACTGTGCACCGTTGCTAAGGTTCGTCGTTCCGAAGCACCACGTGATGATCGGGTGTGATAGGTCCTTACGTTCGCATACAACGGGTGTAAGCCAGATTTACACACGCAATACACTTAGGTTGGATTGACGAGCCTAGCATGTACAGACATGGCCTCGGAACACGGAGGACCGAAAGGTCGAACATGAGTCGTATAGAAGATACGATCAACATGGAGATGTTCACCGATGATGACTAGTCCGTCTCACGTGATGATCGGACACGGCCTAGTTGACTCGGATCATGTATCACTTAGATGACTAGAGGGATGTCAAATCTGAGTGGGAGTTCATTCATTAATTTGATTAGATGAACTTAATTATCATGAACTTAGTCTAAATCTTTACAATATGTCTTGTAGATCAAATGGCCCACGCTAATGTCACCCTCAACTTCAACGCGTTCCTAGAGAAAACCAAGCTGAAAGATGATGGCAGCAACTATGCGGACTGGGTCCGGAACCTGAGGATCATCCTCATAGCTGCCAAGAAAGATTATGTCCTAGAAGCACCGCTAGGTGATGCACCATTCCCAGCAAACCAGGACGTTATGAACGCCCATCAGTCTCGTGCTGATGATTACTCCCTCGTTCAGTGCGGCATGCTTTACAGCTTAGAACCGGGGCTCCAAAAGCGTTTTGAGCAACACGGAGCATATGAGATGTTCGAGGAGCTGAAATTGATTTTCCAAGCTCATGCCCGGGTCGAGAGATATGATGTCTCCGACAAGTTCTTTAGATGTAAGATGGAGGAAAATAGCTCTGTCAGTGAACACATACTCAAGATGTCTGGGTTGCACAACCGCTTGACTCAGCTGGAAGTTAATCTCCCGGATGAGGCGGTCATTGACAGAATCCTTCAGTCGCTCCCACCTAGCTACAAGAGCTTCGTGATGAACTACAATATGCAGGGGATGGAAAAGACCATTCCCGAGTTGTATTCAATGCTGAAATCTGCAGAGGTGGAGATCAAAACGGAACATCAAGTGTTGATGGTGAATAAAACCACTAAGTTCAAGAAAGGCAAGGGTAAGAAGAACTTCAAGAAGGACGGCAAGGAGGTTGCCGCGCCTGGTCAATCAGTTGCCAGGAAGAAGTCAAAGAATGGACCCAAACCTGAAACTGAGTGCTTTTATTACAAGGGAACTGGTCGCTGGAAGCGGAATTGCCCCAAGTACTTAGCGGATAAGAAGGCCGACAACACTAAAGGTATATGTGATATACATGTAATTGATGTGTACCTTACCAGTGCTCGTAGTAGCTCCTGGGTATTTGATACCGGTGCTGTTGCTCATATTTGTAACTCAAAACAGGATCTGCGGAATAAACGGAGACTGGCGAAGGACGAGGTGACGATGTAGAGGTAGCGTGCACCGTTGTTATTTAGTGCCAAGTTTGAGCATGAACATTGTATCTGGATCTCGTTTAATACGAGATGGCTACTCATTTAAATCCGATAATAATGGTTGTTCTATTTATATGAGTGATATGTTTTATGGTCATGCTCCGATGGTTAATGGTTTATTCTTAATGAATCTCGTACGTGATGTTACGCATATTCATAGTGTGAATACCAAAAGATGTAAAGTTAATAACAATAGTCCCACATACTTGTGGCACTGCCGCCTTGGTCACATTGGTGTCAAGCGCATGAAGAAGATCCATGCTGATGGACTTTTAGAGTCTCTCGATTATGAATCATTTGACACGTGCGAACCATGCCTCATGGGCAAAATGACCAAGACTCCATTCTCAGGGACAATGGAGCGAGCAACCAACTTGTTGGAAATCATACATACAGATGTGTGTGGTCCAATGAGCGTTGAGGCTCGCGGAGGCTATCGTTATGTTCTCACTCTCACTGATGATTTGAGTAGATATGGGTATGTCTACTTAATGAAACACAAGTCTGAGACCTTTGAAAAGTTCAAGGAGTTTCAGAGTGAGGTTGAGAATCAACGTGACAGAAAAATAAAGTTCTTACGATCAGATCGTGGGGGAGAATATTTAAGTCACGAATTTGGCACACACTTAAGAAAATGTGGAATCGTTTCACAACTCACGCCGCCTGGAACACCTCAGCGTAACGGTGTGTCCGAACGTCGTAATCGCACTCTATTGGATATGGTGCGGTCTATGATGTCTCTCACAGATCTACCGCTATCATTTTGGGGATACGCTCTAGAGACAGCCGCATTCACTTTAAATAGGGCACCGTCTAAATCCGTTGAGACGACACCGTATGAATTATGGTTTGGAAAGAAACCTAAGCTGTCGTTTCTGAAAGTTTGGGGTTGCGATGCTTATGTCAAGAAACTTCAACCTGAAAAGCTCGAACCCAAATCGGAAAAATGCGTCTTCATAGGATATCCCAAAGAAACAGTTGGGTATACCTTCTACCTCAGATCCGAAGGCAAGATCTTTGTTGCCAAGAACGGGTCCTTTCTAGAGAAAGAGTTTCTCTCGAAAGAGGTAAGTGGGAGGAAAGTAGAACTTGATGAAGTACTACGTCTTGAAAATCAGAGTAGCGCAGCTCTGGAAAATGTTCCTGTGGTACCTGCACCGATTCAAGAGGAGGTTAATGATGATGACCAAGATACTTCTGATCAAGCTCCTACTGAACTTCGTAGGTCCACAAGGACGCGTTCCGCACCAGAATGGTACGGCAACCTTGTCCTGGAATTCATGTTGTTGGACAACGGTGAACCTTCGAACTATGAAGAAGTGATGGCGGGCCCAGATTCCGACAAATGGCTAGAAGCCATGAAATCCAAGATAGAATCCATGTATGAAAACAAAGTATGGACTTTGAATGACTTGCCCGATGATCGGCGAGCCATAGAAAATAAATGGATCTTTAAGAAGAAGACAGACGCGGATGGTAATGTGACCATCTATAAAGCTCGACTTGTCGCTAAGGGTTATCGGCAAGTTCAAGGGGTTGACTACGATGAGACTTTCTCTCCCGTAGCGAAGCTGAAGTCGGTCCGAATCATGTTAGCAATTGCCGCATACTATGATTATGAGATTTGGCAAATGGACGTCAAAACGGCATTCCTTAACGGCTTCCTTAAGGAAGAATTGTATATGATGCAGCCGGAAGGTTTTGTCGATCCTAAGAATGCTAACAAAGTATGCAAGCTCCAACGCTCTATCTATGGGCTGGTGCAAGCATCTCGGAGTTGGAACATTCGCTTTGATGAGATGATTAAAGCGTTTGGGTTTATGCAGACTTATGGAGAAGCCTGCGTTTACAAGAAAGTGAGTGGGAGCTCCGTAGCATTTCTCATATTATATGTGGATGACATACTATTGATGGGAAATGATATAGAATTCTTGGAAAGCATAAAGGCCTATTTGAACAAGTGTTTTTCAATGAAGGACCTTGGAGAAGCTGCTTATATATTAGGCATCAAGATCTATAGGGATAGATCGAGACGCCTCATCGGTCTTTCACAAAGTACGTACCTTGACAAGATTTTGAAGAAGTTCAAAATGGATCAGTCCAAGAAGGGGTTCTTGCCTGTATTGCAAGGTGTGCGATTGAGCACGGCTCAATGCCCGACCACGGCAAAAGATATAGAAGAGATGAGTGTCATCCCCTATGCCTCAGCTATAGGGTCTATTATGTATGCCATGCTGTGTACCAGACCCGATGTAAACCTTGCCGTAGGTTTGGTAGGTAGGTACCAAAGTAATCCCGACAAGGAACACTGGACAGCGGTCAAAAACATCCTGAAGTACCTGAAAAGGACTAAGGATATGTTTCTTGTTTATGGAGGTGCCGAAGAGCTCGTCGTAAAGGGTTACGTCGACGCTAGCTTCGACACAGATCTGGATGACTCCAAGTCACAAACCGGATACATGTATATTTTGAATGGAGGGGCAGTAAGCTGGTGCAGTTGCAAGCAAAGCGTCGTGGCGGGATCTACATGTGAAGCAGAGTATATGACAGCCTCGGAGGCAGCACAAGAAGTAGTCTGGGTGAAGGAGTTCATTACTGACCTAGGAGTCATACCCAATGCGTCGGACCCGATGACTCTCTTCTGTGACAACACTGGAGCAATTGCCCTTGCGAAGGAGCCCAGGTTTCACAGGAAGACCAGGCATATCAAGCGTCGCTTCAACTCCATTCGTGAAAGTGTTCAAAATGGAGACATAGAGATTTGTAAAGTACATACGGACCTGAATGTGGCGGATCCGTTGACTAAACCTCTCCCTAGAGCAAAACATGATCAACACCAAAATTCCATGGGTGTGCGATTCATCACAATGTAACTAGACTATTGTCTCTAGTGCAAGTGGGAGACTGTTGGAAATATGCCCTAGAGGCAATAATAAATGGATTATTATATTTCCTTGTTCATGATAATTGTCTATTGTTCATGCTATAATTGTATTGTTCGGAAATCATAATACATGTGTGAATACATAGACCACAATGTGTCCCTAGTAAGCCTCTAGTTGACTAGCTCGTTGATCAATAGATAGTCATGGTTTCCTGACTATGGACATGGGGATGTCATTGATAACGGGATCACATCATTAGGAGAATGATGTGATGGACAAGACCCAAACCTAAGCATAGCACAAAAGATCGTATAGTTCGTTTGCTAGAGCTTTTCTGAATGTCAAGTATCATTCCTTAGACCATAAGATTATGCAACTCCCGGATACCGTAGGAGTGCTTTGGGTGTATCAAACGTCACAACGTAACTGGGTGACTATAAAGGTGCACTACAGGTATCTCCGAAAGTATCTGTTGGGTTGGCATGAATCGAGACTGGGATTTGTCACTCCGTGTGACGGAGAGGTATCTCTGGGCCCACTCGGTAAGACATCATCATAATGAGCTCAATGTGATCAAGGTGTTGTTCACGGGATGATGTATTACGGGAACGAGTAAAGAGACTTGCCGGTAACGAGATTGAACAAGGTATCGGTATACCGACGATCGAATCTCGGGCAAGTATCGTACCGATGGACAAAGGGAATTGAGTACGGGATTGATTAAAGTCCTCGACATCGTGGTTCATCCGATGAGATCATCGAGGAGCATGTGGGAGCCAACATGGGTATCCAGATCCTGCTGTTGGTTATTGACCGGAGATCGTCTCGGACATGTCTGCATGTCTCCCGAACCCGTAGGGTCTACACACTTAAGGTTCGGTGACGCTAGGGTTGTTAAAGATATTAGTATGCAGCAAACCGAAGGTTGTTCGGAGTCCCGGATGAGATCCCGGACGTCACGAGAGGTTCCAGAGTGGTCCGGAGGTAAATATTTATATATGGGAAGTTGTTGTACGGACACCGGAAAGTCTCGGGGGCATATCGGTATTGTACCGGGGCCACCGGAGAGGCACCGGGGGTCCACCTTGAGGGGCCAGCCCTCTCGGAGGGCCTCATGGGACACAAGGGGCAGGGAACCAGCCCCTGGAGGGCTGGGCGCACCCCCTTCCCTTGGGCCCATGCGCCTAGGGTTGGGGGGAAACCCTAGTGGGGGCGCCCCCTTTGCTTGGGGGGCAAGCCCCCCACCCTTGGCCGCCGCCCCCCTGGAGATCCATCTCCAGGGCTGCGCCCCCCCTTAGGGGGCCTATATAAAGGGGGGAGAGGGAGGGCAGCCGCGCCCCCTGCTGCATTGGCGCCTCCCTCTCCCCGTTACACCTCTCCCTCTCTCCATAGAAGCTTGGCGAAGCCCTGCTGGAACTCTACTGCATCCACCACCACGCCGTCGTGCTGCTGGATCTTCATCAACCTCTCCTTCCCCCTTGCTGGATCAAGAAGGAGGAGACGTCGATCGTCCCGTACGTGTGTTGAACGCGGAGGTGCCGTCCTTTCGGCGCTGGTCATCGGTGATTTGGATCACGACGAGTACGACTCCATCATTCACGTTCTTCTTGAACGCTTCCGTTGCGATCTACAAGTGGTATGTAGATGCTCTCCTATCCCCTCGTTGCTAGAATACTCCATGGATAGATCTTGGTGATGCGTAGGAAAATTTTAATTTCTGCTACGATCCCCAACAGTGGTATCAGAGCTAGGTCTATGCGTAGTTTCTATGCACGAGTAGAACACAAAGTAGTTGTGGGCGTCGAATTGTCAATTCTTCTTGCCGTTACTAGTCCTATCTTGGTTCAGCGGTATTGTGGGATGAAGCGGCCCGAACCAACCTTACACGTACGCTTACGTGAGACCGGTTCCATCGACTGACATGCACTAGCTGCATAAGGTGGCTGGCGGGTGTCTGTCTCTCCCACTTTAGTTGGATCGGATTCGATGAACAGGGTCCTTATGAAGGGTAAATAGAGATTGACAATTCACGTTGTGGTTTTAACGTAGGTAAGAAACGTTCCTGCTAGCAACCTATAACAGCCACGTAAAAAAACTTGCAACAACAATTAGAGGACGTCTAACTTGTTTTTGCAGCAAGTGCTTTGTGATGTGATATGGCCAGAAGTTGTGATGAATCATGTATGTGATGTATGAGATGATCTTGTTATTGTAATAGGAATCACGACTTGCATGTCGATGAGTATGACAACTGGCAGGAGCCATAGGAGTTGTCTTTATTTATTTATGACCTGCGTGTCAACTTAAATCGTCATGTAATTACTTTACTTTATTGCTAAAGCGTTAGCCATAGTAGTAGAAGTAATAGTTGACGTGACAACTTCACGAAGACACGATGATGGAGATCATGATGATGGAGATCATGGTGTCATGCCGGTGACGACGATGAACATGGCGCCCCGAAGATGGAGATCAAAGGAGCGAAATGATGTTGGCCATATCATGTCACTATTTGATTGCATGTGATGTTTATCATGTTTTTACATCTTATTTGCTTAGAACGACGGTAGCATAAATAAGATGATCCCTCATTAAAATATCAAAAATGTGTTCTCCCTAACTGTGCACCGTTGCTAAGGTTCGTCATTCCGAAGCACCACGTGATGATCGGGTGTGATAGGTCCTTACGTTCGCATACAATGGGTGTAAGCCAGATTTACACACGCAATACACTTAGGTTGGATTGACGAGCCTAGCATGTACAGACATGGCCTCGGAACACGGAGGACCGAAAGGTCGAACATGAGTCGTATAGAAGATACGATCAACATGGAGATGTTCACTGATGATGACTAGTCCGTCTCACGTGATGATCGGACACGGCCTAGTTGACTCGGATCATGTTTCACTTAGATGACTAGAGGGATGTCAAATCTGAGTGGGAGTTCATTCATTAATTTGATTAGATAAACTTAATTATCATGAACTTAGTCTAAATCTTTACAATATGTCTTGTAGATCAAATGGCCCACGCTAATGTCACCCTCAACTTCAACGCGTTCCTAGAGAAAACCAAGCTGAAAGATGATGGCAGCAACTATGCGGACTGGGTCCGGAACCTGAGGATCATCCTCATAGCTGCCAAGAAAGATTATGTCCTAGAAGCACCGCTAGGTGATGCACCATTCCCAGCAAACCAGGACGTTATGAACGCCCATCAGTCTCGTGCTGATGATTACTCCCTCGTTCAGTGCGGCATGCTTTACAGCTTAGAACTGGGGCTCCAAAAGTGTTTTGAGCAACACGGAGCATATGAGATGTTCGAGGAGCTGAAATGATTTTCCAAGCTCATGCCCGGGTCGAGAGATATGATGTCTCCGACAAGTTCTTTAGCTGTAAGATGGAGGAAAATAGCTCTGTCAGTGAACACATACTCAAGATGTCTGGGTTGCACAACCGCTTGACTCAGCTGGAAGTTAATCTCCCGGATGAGGCGGTCATTGACAGAATCCTTCAGTCGCTCCCACCTAGCTACAAGAGCTTCGTGATGAACTACAATATGCAGGGGATGGAAAAGACCATTCCCGAGTTGTATTCAATGCTAAAATCTGCAGAGGTGGAGATCAAAAAGGAACATCAAGTGTTGATGGTGAATAAAACCACTAAGTTCAAGAAAGGCAAGGGTAAGAAGAACTTCAAGAAGGACGGCAAGGAGGTTGCCACGCCTGGTCAATCAGTTGCCAGGAAGAAGTCAAAGAATGGACCCAAACCTGAAACTGAGTGCTTTTATTGCAAGGGAACTGGTCGCTGGAAGCGGAATTGCCCCAAGTACTTAGCGGATAAGAAGGCCGGCAACACTAAAGGTATATGTGATATACATGTAACTGATGTGTACCTTACCAGTGCTCGTAGTAGCTCCTGGGTATTTGATACCGGTGCCGTTGCTCATATTTGTAACTCAAAACAGGAGCTGCGGAATAAACGGAGACTGGCGAAGGACGAGGTGACGATGCGCGTCGGGAATGGTTCCAGGGTCGATGTGATCGCCGTCGGCACGCTACCTCTACATTTATCTACGGGATTAGTTTTAAACCTCAATAATTGTTATTTAGTGCCAAGTCTGAGCATGAACATTGTATCTGGATCTCGTTTAATATGAGATGGCTACTCATTTAAATCCGATAATAATGGTTGTTCCATTTATATGAGTTATATGTTTTATGGTCATGCTCCGATGGTTAATGGTTTATTCTTAATGAATCTCGTACGTGATGTTACACATATTCATAGTGTGAATACCAAAAGATGTAAAGTTAATAACGATAGTCCCACATACTTGTGGCACTGCCGCCTTGGTCACATTGGTGTCAAGCGCATGAAGAAGCTCCATGCTGATGGACTTTTAGAGTCTCTCGATTATGAATCATTTGACACGTGCGAACCATGCCTCATGGGCAAAATGACCAAGACTCCATTCTCAGGGACAATGGAGCGAGCAACCAACTTGTTGGAAATCATACATACAGATGTGTGTGGTCCAATGAGCGTTGAGGCTCGCGGAGGCTATCGTTATGTTCTCACTCTCACTGATGATTTGAGTAGATATGGGTATGTCTACTTAATGAAACACAAGTCTGAGACCTTTGAAAAGTTCAAGGAGTTTCAGAGTGAGGTTGAGAATCAACGTGACAGAAAAATAAAGTTCTTACGATCAGATCGTGGGGGAGAATATTTAAGTCACGAATTTGGCACACACTTAAGAAAATGTGGAATCGTTTCACATCTCACGCCGCCTGGAACACCTCAGCGTAACGGTGTGTCCGAACGTCGTAATCGCACTCTATTGGATATGGTGCGGTCTATGATGTCTCTCACAGATCTACCGCTATCATTTTGGGGATACGCTCTAGAGACAGCCGGATTCACTTTAAATAGGGCACCGTCTAAATCTGTTGAGACGACACCGTATGAATTATGGTTTGGAAAGAAACCTAAGCTGTCGTTTCTGAAAGTTTGGGGTTGCGATGCTTATGTCAAGAAACTTCAACCTGAAAAGCTCAAACCCAAATCGGAAAAATGCGTCTTCATAGGATATCCCAAAGAAACAGTTGGGTATACCTTCTACCTCAGATCCGAAGGGAAGATCTTTGTTGCCAAGAACGGGTCCTTTCTAGAGAAAGAGTTTCTCTCGAAAGAAGTAAGTGGGAGGAAAGTAGAACTTGATGAAGTACTACCTCTTGAAAATCAGAGTAGCGCAGCTCAGGAAAATGTTCCTGTGGTACCTGCACCTATTCAAGAGGAGGTTAATGATGATGATCAAGATACTTTTGATCAAGCTCCTACTGAACTTCGTAGGTCCACAAGGACGCGTTCCGCACCAGAATGGTACGACAACCCTGTCCTGGAAATCATGTTGTTGGGCAACGGTGAACCTTCGAACTATGAAGAAGCGATGGCGGGCCCAGATTCCGACAAATGGCTAGAAGCCATGAAATCCAAGATAGAATCCATGTATGAAAACAAAGTATGGACTTTGAATGACTTGACCGATGATCAGCGAGCCATAGAAAATAAATGGATCTTTAAGAAGAAGACAGACGCGGATGGTAATGTGACCATCTATAAAGCTCGACTTGTCGCTAAGGGTTATCGGCAAGTTCAAGGGGTTGACTACGATGAGACTTTCTCTCCCGTAGCAAAGCTGAAGTCGGTCCGAATCATGTTAGCAATTGCCGCATACTATGATTATGAGATATGGAAAATGGACGTCAAAACGGCATTCCTTAACGGCTTCCCTAAGGAAGAATTGTATATGATGCAGCTGGAAGGTTTTGTCGATCCTAAGAATGCTAACAAAGTATGCAAGCTCCAGCGCTCTATCTATGGGTTGGTGCAAGCATCTCGGAGTTGGAACATTCGCTTTGATGAGATGATTAAAGCGTTTGGGTTTATGCAGACTTATGGAGAAGCCTGCGTTTACAAGAAAGTGAGTGGGAGCTCCGTAGCATTTCTCATATTATATGTGGATGACATACTATTGATGGGAAATGATATAGAATTCTTGGAAAGCATAAAGGCCTATTTGAACAAGTGTTTTTCAATGAAGGACCTTGGAGAAGCTGCTTATATATTAGGCATCAAGATCTATAGGGATAGATCGAGACGCCTCATCGGTCTTTCACAAAGTACGTACCTTGACAAGATTTTGAAGAAGTTCAAAATGGATCAGTCCAAGAAGGGGTTCTTGCCTGTATTGCAAGGTGTGCGATTGAGCACGGCTCAATGCCCGACCACGGCAAAAGATATAGAAGAGATGAGTGTCATCCCCTATGCCTCAGCTATAGGGTCTATTATGTATGCCATGCTGTGTACCAGACCCGATGTAAACCTTGCCGTAAGTTTGGTAGGTAGGTACCAAAGTAATCCCGGCAAGGAACACTGGACAGCGGTCAAAAACATCCTGAAGTACCTGAAAAGGACTAAGGATATGTTTCTCGTTTATGGAGGTGCCGAAGAGCTCGTCGTAAAGGGTTACGTCGACGCTAGCTTCGACACAGATCTGGATGACTCCAAGTCACAAACCGGATACATGTATATTTTGAATGGAGGGGCAGTAAGCTGGTGCAGTTGCAAGCAAAGCGTCGTGGCGGGATCTACATGTGAAGCAGAGTATATGACAGCCTCGGAGGCAGCACAAGAAGTAGTCTGGGTGAAGGAGTTCATTACCGACCTAGGAGTCATACCCAATGCGTCGGACCCGATGACTCTCTTCTGTGACAACACTGGAGCAATTGCCCTTGCGAAGGAGCCCAGGTTTCACAGGAAGACCAGGCATATCAAGCGTCGCTTCAACTCCATTCGTGAAAGTGTTCAAAATGGAGACATAGAGATTTGTAAAGTACATACGGACCTGAATGTGGCGGATCCATTGACTAAACCTCTCCCTAGAGCAAAACATGATCAACACCAAAATTCCATGGGTGTGCGATTCATCACAATGTAACTAGACTATTGTCTCTAGTGCAAGTGGGAGACTGTTGGAAATATGCCCTAGAGGCAATAATAAATGGATTATTATATTTCCTTGTTCATGATAATTGTCTATTGTTCATGCTATAATTGTATTGTTCGGAAATCATAATACATGTGTGAATACATAGACCACAATGTGTCCCTAGTAAGCCTCTAGTTGACTAGCTCGTTGATCAATAGATAGTCATGGTTTCCTGACTATGGACATGGGGATGTCATTGATAACGGGATCACATCATTAGGAGAATGATGTGATGGACAAGACCCAAACCTAAGCATAGCACAAAAGATCGTATAGTTCGTTTGCTAGAGCTTTTCTGAATGTCAAGTATCATTCCTTAGACCATGAGATTATGCAACTCCCGGATACCGTAGGAGTGCTTTGGGTGTATCAAACGTCACAACGTAACTGGGTGACTATAAAGGTGCACTACAGGTATCTCCGAAAGTATCTGTTGGGTTGGCATGAATCGAGACTGGGATTTGTCACTCCGTGTGACGGAGAGGTATCTCTGGGCCCACTCGGTAAGACATCATCATAATGAGCTCAATGTGATCAAGGTGTTGTTCACGGGATGATGTATTACGGGAACGAGTAAAGAGACTTGCCGGTAACGAGATTGAACAAGGTATCGGTATACCGACGATCGAATCTCAGGCAAGTATCGTACCGATGGACAAAGGGAATTGAGTACGGGATTGATTAAAGTCCTCGACATCGTGGTTCATCCGATGAGATCATCGAGGAGCATGTGGGAGCCAACATGGGTATCCAGATCCCGCTGTTGGTTATTGACCGGAGATCGTCTCGGTCATGTCTGCATGTCTCCCGAACCCGTAGGGTCTACACACTTAAGGTTCGGTGACGCTAGGGTTGTTAAAGATATTAGTATGCAGCAAACCGAAGGTTGTTCGGAGTCCCGTATGAGATCCCGGACGTCACGAGAGGTTCCGGAGTGGTCCGGAGGTAAATATTTATATATGGGAAGTTGTTGTACGGACACCGGAAAGTCTCGGGGGCATATCGATATTGTACCGGGGCCACCGGAGAGGCACCGGGGGTCCACCTTGAGGGGCCAGCCCTCTCGGAGGGCCTCATGGGCCACAAGGGGCAGGGAACCAGCCCCTGGAGGGCTGGGCGCACCCCCTTCCCTTGGGCCCATGGGCCTAGGGTTGGGGGGAAACCCTAGTGGGGGCGCCCCCTTTGCTTGGGGGGAAAGCTCCCCACCCTTGGCCGCCGCCCCCCAGGAGATCCATCTCCAGGGCTGCGCACCCCCCTTAGGGGGCCTATATAAAGGGGGGAGAGGGAGGGCAGCCGCGCCCCCTGCTGCATTGGCGCCTCCCTCTCCCCGTTACACCTCTCCCTGTCTCCACAGAAGCTTGGCGAAGCCCTGCTGGAACTCTGCTGCATCCACCACCACGCCGTCGTGCTACTAGATCTTCATCAACCTCTCCTTCCCCCTTGCTGGATCAAGAAGGAGGAGACGTCGATAGTCCCGTACGTGTGTGGAACGCGGAGGTGCCGTCCTTTCGGCGCTGGTCATCGGTGATTTGGATCACGACGAGTACGACTCCATCATTCACGTTCTTCTTGAACACTTCCGTTGCGATCTACAAGTGGTATGTAGATGCTCTCCTATCCCCTCGTTGCTAGAATACTCCATGGATAGATCTTGGTGATGCGTAGGAAAATTTTAATTTCTGCTACGATCCCCAACATTGGCTCCCTAGCCATCACGTAGACTTGACGAAGACGTTCTTGTGCGTGTTGAAGTTTATCAGCATCCTTGCGCCTCGCCAACGGACTCCACTGCTGCAGGAGAAGGTTACATTTGTAGATGATATTAGCAGGGTGGGATGGGAAGAAACCCTCGATCGCAAGTTTGTTCCTCGTGAGCCAGAGGGCCCAGGCCAGCGCGCCCACACAGCTCCAAAGAACGCGTTTGTTGCCACCATGAAGCGAGTCAACAATGGTCACGATATCGGCGGTCGAGCATGGGTTCCATGTGGTGTTGGCTGCGGTGCGAACCGCACTCCAAGCAAAATGAGCTAACGGGCAGCGAAAAACACATGGTTCGCGTCTTCTGAGACGTTGCAAATCGCACAAAGGCCGGACGACAGGCCATTGCGTTTATCAATATTGGCCGAGGTGGGCAATATGTTACGAAACAGTTGCCAAAAAAACACCTTAATTTTAAGCGGGAGTCGCGCATTCCATAAGCCTTTCGACACTTGGGAGGACTGGCCCTGGCAGAGTTTCCGGTACAACGACTTGACGGAAAACTTGCCGGATGGGGTGAGAGACCAAGTCACTGTATCCTCGTGCGAGGAAAGCGCGACCGGCGCGATAAGAGCAAGCAAAACCATGAGGTGAGCTTGTTCTGTTCCCGTTAGCTCCCATTTGAAGTAGATCGCGGGGGGGGGGGGGGGGGGGGAGGCAAGAGAGGTCCTGGAAGTCTTGCCATAGAGGCCGGGTTCCCACCCAATGGACTAACCAAAAACGGGCCGAACGCCCATTGCCAATGCCGAACTTGGCCCCCATAGCGAAAGCCGGCCGGACCGCTTGCAGGTCGTTCCAGAAAGGAGAGCCCCTCGCCACTCCTTCAAAAAAATTCCCGAAGGGGAAGTACTTTGCACGCAACAGGTCTACCCACAAACCCGTCGCCCCTGCGAGAGCTTCCAAATCCACTTACACATCAGCGCGATGTTGAGGATTCTAGTGTTCGTTATCCCTAGCCCTCCCTAGGCTTTGGGACGGCAAACCGCATCCCACCTAACCATGTGGTACTTGCGCTTGGGTCCCGATCCTTCCCAAAAGAAACGGGACCGGGGTGTATCCATCTTTGCATGCACCCCTTCGGCCAGAAGGAAAAGTCCCATGGCAAATTGCGGGAGCGAGGAGAGACTCGCATTCGTGAGCACCAGCCTAGCGGCAGAGGACATAAATTTTCCCCTCCACGGGCAAACCCGCCCGCCCACCTTAGTCCAGAGCGGAGCCCACCCCTCTATCGAGACGCGCTTGGCATCCAACGGGAGGCCCAAATAGGTAAACGGAAGTTTGCCTAGTTTACAGTTCAGTAGATCCGCGATGCGTCTACCTTCCTGCTCGTCCATGCACATGGGCATCACTTCACACTTGTGAAAATTGATTTTAAGGCCCGACATGAGTTCGAAGCTTATAAGCAGGGCTTTAACTGTGGCCACGCTGTGGAGGTCCGGCTGAAATAGCAATAGCTTATCGTCCGCGTATTGCAAATGTGATATCCCCCCCTGGGATGAGGTGTCCCAGCACCCCTTTGATGTGCCCGGCTTCCACAGCTTTCCGCAGCATTGCTGCCAGCGCATCCGCGACAAAGTTGAACAAGATCGGTGACATGGGATCACCTTGGCATAAGCCACGCTTGTTCCTGAAGAAGTTCCCTACTTCTCCGTTTACCGAGACCGCAGTTTGGCCCCCCGAGACCAATTGCATGACCTGATGCACCCACGCCGACGAGAAGCCTCGGCTAGTAAGGATTTGTCGGAGAAAATCCCAATTAACGCGGTTGTAAGCCTTCTCAAAATCTAACTTGAGAAGGATCGCGGGTTCTTGCGTGTGTTTGAGCTCATGAAGGGTGTCTTGTAAGGCTAACGGTCCCTCCAAAATATTCCTACCGCGAATGAATGCCGATTGCGCATGACTAATGGTTCGATGAGCGATCGACGTGAGTCAAGTAGCGCAGCCTTTAGCACATATTTTGAAAGGTACGTTAATGAGCGCAATGGGTCTGTACTGGCGAATGTTGTCCGCACCAGGTACTTTCGGAATTAGCGACAGCACACCGAAATTGAGCCCCGCTATGTCGACAAAACCTCGCATGAATCCGTTGCACACCTCGAAAATGGGTTCGCGCAGCAAAGGCCAGAAATGTTTGAACATTGACACCGGCCATCCGTCCGGGCCCGGGGCCGTGTCGGATTTCATACCCTGGAGTGCATCGTCAATCTCCTTCGGTAGGAATGCGAGCTCCAGCCCCTCGTTTTCGCTATCGAGCACCCGTTGAGAAGGAAGCCAAACATCCGCACGCAAACGTGCTCGCTGGGCCTCCTCCGTCCCCATCAGACCTATATAAAAGTCATAGATGTGGCAGGAAATCTCCGATTGTTGAAGAAGGATCCCCTGCTCTGTATGCAACCTAAGAATCAAACATTTCCTGTGCCGGCCATTCGCGTACGCGTGGAAGTACTTCGTGTTCGTATCACCCTTGAGCGTCCACTTGAGGCCTCCCCTGCGCCTCCAGTATTCCTCCTTGGCCCGAAGCAGAGCTTCGACTTGCCCCTCTAGGGCATATCGTCACGCACATTCTTGCTCGGAGAAAGGGCGTGTGTCCGCCTGAGCGTCGAGATGAGCTATCTCATCAATGAGCCTCGCCCTCAGGATCTTATCGTCGCGACCCTGGTTCGCGCCCCACCCCTTAAGGCTTGCACGAAGGCGGCCCCCTACCGCAGTCCAGAACTCCAAAGGGCCTCGTTGCTGGCCTATGAGTTGGACACATATCTGCCACCTCTCCCTGAAGATGGTATCAAAATCTGGGACCTCGAACCATGCTGTTTCAAAATAGAAACGTGGGCTGCGACGCACTCTATCCTCCCCAGAAGATAAGATTTGCGGAACATGGTCCGACCCAATCCTTGTTTCAGCAAGGAGTGAGCACAAGGGGAACAGAACTTCCCAGTCCGGAGACATGAAAGCTCAATCCAGCACGGACCGCACTAGGGCTAGTTGCTTGTTAGTCCAAGTGTATCTTGCCCCCGATCTAGTCACTTCCCTAAGTGCCATAGATGCGATCGAATTGTTGAACATGGCCACCCTTGGCCAGTTGATGTTGTCATTGTTTTTGTCCGCCCCCGAACGGATTAGATTGAAATCTCCCCCCACCATTAGCGGGATCTGAGCAGTCGAAAAGGCCATCACTTTGGCTTCAAGTTCTCCTAGGAACTCAGCCGAACGTGAATGATCTGTAGGTCCGTAGACTTGCACGATCGCGAGCTCGCGAAGCGACACTCGCACGCGGAACTTGGCCGCAATGAAGAAGGTGCCACTCTCCCAGTGCAGCACCTCGTACGTGGCAGTGCATAGGCCAAGCAACATGCCACCCGAGTGGCCATTGGCCGGACTATGATGCCAAGCAAAACGCTCTAAGGGATCAATCGCTAAGATATCTTAATGCCGGAACTCAGATTTGATCATTTCCTGGAGCCCTACGATATCTATCGTTTCTTTTCTAATGTACTCCGTTAGTTGGGTGCGCCGACCCGAGTGGCCGAGGCCACGGATATTCCATAAGAGTTGACGCATCTATACGACGCGATTGCGGGTGCTTCCTGGCTTATCTTCCACTGCTTTTATTTTCCTTTTGGCAACCACTTTCCTGGCTCAATATTCGACATGTTTTCAGGATAAGTTGTACCACAATCATCCGCACTTGCATTACTTCAAAGTTTCTTTAAGTAATATTTTACATTTTCTCAGTGAAAGAAGCCATCAAACAGTGACTCTGCAGGCACTGTTTCAGTAGTAAGCATAAAACAGTAGTTGAAACAGAGACCTGTGGGTGAGCTATTGAACAGCAGGTACAACTACTACTTCTTACCCTACCTCTATGAATTCTTCTCCACCTCCAACTGCTGCATCAAGTCTTGGTTTGTTCTTTTTGCAGCAGTTTAGCTTCTTTATATCTTATTGTTGCAGTAGTTTAGCTTGGCGTGATGGATCCGAGTGGACCTGGAGGACCAGGTCGGGAAAACCCAGCAGGATGGGGCCTGGGTTTCGTGGTTGCCCTAACCGTTCCTGGGGTCACGGGTTTGGTAGCTTCTTTGGATTCTGGTAAGTTCAATCCTCAGCTAAATGATGGAAATTCAATTGTTTACCTTTCTAATGTTTCAGGGGCAAGGTCTAAAATATTCAACACTAACTGAAAGTTCAATTCGAAGCTAATTGTTGTACCTCTCAAACTCTCCTCTGTTTTAGACGAAACTCTGAATGAATGGTTCTTTTACAGCCTCTATCTCCTCTGCTGCTACTGCCTGCTCCAAGATTGCTACGGCCCTCTCTTCAGACACTCGGACCCAGGTGGCCCGCTGCCTCCTCTCTGATAGTTTGCTGAGCCGCCGGC
Source organism: Aegilops umbellulata (assembly GCA_032464435.1). Classification (NCBI taxonomy): domain Eukaryota; kingdom Viridiplantae; phylum Streptophyta; class Magnoliopsida; order Poales; family Poaceae; genus Aegilops; species Aegilops umbellulata. The sequence continues at coordinate 530,446,294 of CP136056.1, read as the reverse complement.
TGTATCCACCATGACAAATAATCCCTGAGGAACCCACCTGGGTGAAGATGATGCATACTCTGTCACCACTACTCAAAACCAGGTCTTATAATCTCTTAGAGAACATTGTTTTCAGTCTTATTTAGTCTTGTACTAGTGTTATTTCAGCGGCTGAATGCACTTATCAGGGCTCCGAAAGCACAAAGAATAAAGATGTCCTCCACATAAAATATTTCTACACAGTTTGCTGTTGCTGTTTCTGAAGAGAGATTATGTAGATCCTTTACGCCTTTTCGCTAAGCGTGGCGGCCGGCGTATGTTACAAATGCAGCGCTTGCTCGTTGTACTGTGGGATCTCGCCAACATTGCAACCGCCGATCTCGCTGCAGCAAATGCTGCAACCATAGGATGTTGCTTCGCTGGAAAGGGGATGCTCGCAGCAGCCACTGGTGTTGCAAGACAGCCAATTCGCCGGCGAGCTACCAGCATGCTACAAGGGGTGGGAACCAGGATGGACCAGTGATGCCGGGGGTGTCACGGGGCTGCCATCGCCAGGTTCTGCGAAGGGGAGACATCGTCCGGGAAAATACTACAATTGTCCCCTCGACGATGTGCGGAAGGATGGCGATGGCCAAAGGGTGAAAGAAGCGACGCCTCTCCGCCGCAGCTTCTCGGAGGAGATCGTCATCTGGGAGATCCTCGTCCGCCTCCCCCCAGATCACTCCTACACTGCCGCGCTGTCTCCCGCGCCTGGCTCCATGTCACCTCCACCCGCGACTTCCTCCTTGCCCACCACAGCTGCCAGCCGTCCTTACACATTGTCACCTGCTACAAAGGGGGCCACGTCTAGTACCAAGATATCGTCACCTTGGACAACCGGGTCACCGCTGCCTAGCTCCAACCTGTGATGCGGGTTCCCGATATCTTTGGTGTGATGGCCTCATGCGACGACCTTCTCATTCTCAGCAAGAAGAACGCTTGTCTCTCGGTCTGTAACCCGGCCGCATGTCAGCATGCTCCCCTACGGCCAATGTGGGGCTTCATTTTCTTGGGGATATACCTGCACCGCCCTACAGGCAAGTACCGCCTATTACTGCATCGGAGGAGCATGTCCTCGTCTAAATATCAACTTGGCTGTATGTCTTAGCATTGGGTTCCGACCAGCCACCGAGGTACATCGGGTGGCAGGTGATAGTGTCAGCACACTTCAACAAGGTACCTGCCGGCTGGATGTGTGATAGCCTACATTGGGATCCAGTGTATTATCCCGTAAAAACAACACATTTGTTTCGGGTGAAAGCAAACTGGTAGTGGTGTTCGACACCATACCTGAGTCCTTCTGGCAGATGTGTGCTCCAGTTGTTCCCAGCAACTCACATATCTTTGAGATGAATAGCGCGCTTCAGGGGGTGATGACGTGTTATTGATGGTCTTTTTGCCGTTGGATATTTTACGTCAACACTCATGGCAAACTGGTGGCTAGCTTCCAAGGCTTGAATGTTCCTGAACTTCAGCACAAACAAACTCTTGTTTCACACAGCTTCTTTACGACACTAGATAGTGTTAGAAATACTACTTTAATATTATTGTAATAGGAACATTTGCCTAGCATTAGATCACCCACATATGATTAACAGAGAGGTTCGTGAGATCTTACGGGCTTTCTGGTTGCAGGCACAACATAGCCCATGAACTCCAGTGGCGAGGATGAGCAACAGCAGTGGCACCGCGGTGATGTAGTCGTGGAGAGGCAGCAGCTCATCCAGGAGCTTCGCTGGTGGCAGCAGGACGCCGCCAGCACAGCCTTGCGGCGACCAGAGGTGGAAACGGCCTTCTGATCCCCTTAGCTCCCCTTTTTAGGATTGGTAGTTGAGGTCATGGTAAAACTTACCTGTACGTGATGGATCACCCGTACAGGAGAGGAAGTACCTCTCTTTTATACGTGGGGCTAGGAAACAGGGACCGAAACCAATAGGTTGTTTGTGCTGGAATTTAGTCTATTTTGGGCAGCCCAATAACTATTTTAGAAATTCCTAATAAATCCTAGAGGCCAACTTAGCCCATTTGTGCAAGGCAAGGGATACTACTAAAGTTTAGTCCCACATTGCTAGTTTAGTGGGAGTTGGACCTCCTTATAAGGGAGGTTCTTTCCCCACTTGTACGAGCATTAGAACAAGAGGGATATCCACGCGCACTCCTCCTCCGCCGCCCGCCTCGCCACACCGCGGGTTGCGGGAATGAGCCGAGCCGATATCTAAATTTTTGTGACGCACTACGGGTATATGAAAGGTCACACGGAAGCTGAAAAGATTTTTGCGAAAGTGGAGTTCGAATGCGAACGGTGCAGCCCTTCGGCTGCTGGCTGTTCGCTTCGCCTCCATCTCTTCGTTTCGCCTCCCGTCGCTGCCCTCACGCCTCCTTCTCGTGCACCTATAAAAGGGAGGTCGCTCCTCCCAGAGAGATACACCAGAACTTCTCCTTCCTCTCGCCACCGGTTCCATTCTCCGAGCTACTGCTGTCTTCCTCATCCCGGCTTGCGACGTGCACCACGAGTCGGGACAGTAGGCCTCCGAAACCGCACCACTTTGAGTCCTGTACGGGAGAAGGGTGATAAGGTTTTTGGGGAGCGCTCTGCGCGACTACTGGCTTCTTCATCACGGACTCCGACGACTACTTCCCCGACGATGACTTCTTCCCCGACGTCGACTACCTCAACAATGACATGGCTGGAGAGGATGTCGACCCCAAGTCCAGTACTTCTGCTGCTGCTGTCCCGTATGTGTTCTTGTTCTTTCTGTCAGATGTCCTGCCACAGTTTCTCATACTAGTACTTGACCTACATGTGTTAGGTTCTACTCCATATATGCAACATGATCTAGTGTCTGTCCTAGATGTGTTCAGTTCAAGTTCATATAATCAGATGCTATTTACTTTGTCTCCGTCAGATTGCATGACTCGCTTTATCGCGGCTATATTAGTCATGCTTTATCTAATATTTCTGTTAATAAAATCATTTGGTAAATTGCTCATATTTCTAACAATCCAAAAACCTTATTATAGGCAATTTACCCCAAGTAGTTTTGCTGCTTCCATGAGACCTCCTATATTTGAAGGTATCCACTATAAGAGGTGGCGCGTGAGAGCAGTCTTATGGTTTCAAACCATGAGTTGCTACGACGCCACTCTTGGCAAACCTGAAGGAGAGCTTGATGCTCAACAGACACAAGCTTTTCAGAAAATGGATACTCTGTTTAAGGCTGCTCTCTTGAGTGTTCTTGGTGAGAACATAGTTGATGCTTATGCGTCAATTGATAATGGAAAAGATATGTCGGATGCACTCGAGTCCAAGTTTGGGGTCTCGGATGCTGGCATTGAGCTGTACATTATGGAGCAATTCTATGATTACAGGATGACTGAAGAGCGCTCCATGGTTGAGCAAGCTCATGAGATACAGTCATTTGCTAGAGAATTTGAGCATTTCAGCTGTATGCTACCGGACAAGTTTGTTGCCGGAGGTATCATCACTAAGCTTCCTCCTTCGTGGAGGAACTTTGCTACCTTGCTGAAGCATAAGAGGCAGGAGTTTTCCGTCCCGGATCTCATTGGCACTCTTGATGTGGAAGAAAAGGCGAGAGCAAAGGACACACGTGCTCGAGGTATTGAGGGAGGATCTAGTGCCAATCTGGTACAGAAGAAGAACTTCCAGTCCCACAAGTTCAAGAACAAGGGCAAGTTTGATGGTAAAGCAAAGTTTGATGGGAAGAAGAAGGCTGTGCAACACACGAACTTCAAGAAGAAGAATGACAAGAAGAAAGGTGCTTGTCATGTGTGTGGGGATCCTGATCATTGGGCTCCTAGTTGCCCTAATCGCTATGACAAGCGTCATCCCGGGAAAGGAGGCAAGACCGCTAATGTTGTCGTTGGAGAGACTGACATGAAGGATGCTGGGTATGGTATATTTCCCACTATTCTTTCAGTATGTCATTCTCCTAATTGGTTGATTGACACGGGTGCTAATGTGCATGTATGCGGTGATATTTCCATGTTTTCGTCTTATCAAACCGCAGGGACTTCAACCGTGCTGATGGGCAACGATTCAAGTGCTTTTGTTCATGGTGTTGGCACGGTCGATCTGAAGTTTACTTTGGGGAAGATCGTGCGGCTGAAGAATGTGCATTATGTCCCCTCCGTCAATAAAAATCTTGTTAGCGGATCTCTTCTGTGTAGAGATGGCTACAAGCTTGTCTTTGAGTCGAATACATTTGTAATATCCAAGTATGGAACCTTTGTTGGTAAAGGCTATGAGTCAGGAGGTCTGTTTCGTTTATCCTTATCAGAAGTTTGCAATAAAGTTGTTAATCATATTTGCAACAATAGTGAATCCAATGTGTGGCATTCACATCTTTGTCATGTTAACTTTGGTTGCATGTCGCGACTAGCAAAGTTGAACTTAATCCCTAGCTTCACCACTGTCAAGGGATCTAAGTGTCAAGTGTGTGTGCAAGCTAAGCAACCCCGTAAGTCTCACACGACTGCGGAAATGAGAAATCTTGCACCAGTAGAGCTTATACATTCAGATCTATGTGAAATGAATGGTGTGTTGACAAAAGGTGGAAAGAAATATTTCATGACGTTAATTGATGACTCCACTAGATACTGACGTGTGTATCTTCTGAAATCTAAGGATGAGGCTTTGAACTTTTTCAGGATCTATAAAGCTGAAGTGGAAAACCAACTTGATCGAAAAATCAAGAGGCTTAGGTCCGACCGTGGTGGAGAGTGTTTTTCCAATGAATTTGATGCTTTTTGTGCGGAACATGGTATAATCCATTAGAGGACGCCTCCCTATTCACCTCAGTCAAATGGGGTGGCCGAAAGAAAGAACCGTACTCTAACAGGTTTGGTTAACGCCATGTTAGACACTTCGGGTCTCTCCAAGGCATGGTGGGGGGAGGCGATATTGACTGCATGTCATGTCCTAAACCGAGTTCCCACAAAGAACAAAGAGATAACTCCATTCGAGGAATGGGAGAAGAAAAGGTTAAAACTCTCTTATCTACGAACATGGGGTTGTTTGGCGAAAGTCAATGTTCCAATTCCAAAGAAGCGGAAGCTTGGACCAAAGACTGTGGATTGTGTTTTCCTGGGATATGCTTTTCATAGCATTGGCTATAGATTCTTGGTTGTAAAATCTGAGGTACCTGACATACATGTCGGTACGATCATGGAGTCGAATGATGCGACTTTCTTTGAAGATATCTTCCCCATGAAGGATATGGCTACCTCATCTAAGCAGGAGATGCCTAGTTCATCGAATCAGGAACCAGTTACAATTACCGAACCTGCCATTTCGATGGAACACTTTGAAAGTACTATGGAGGAGAACAATGAAGTTCCTACTAGGAGCAAGAGACAGAGGACTACAAAGTCCTTTGGTGATGATTTTCTTATGTATCTCATAGATGACACTCCCAGTTCTATTTCAGAGGCCTATGCATCTGAAGATGCTGACTACTGGAAGGAAGCGGTTCATAGCGAGATGGATTCCATCTTGGCGAATGAAACATGGGAGATAACTGATCGTCCTTATGGGTGCAAACCTATAGGATGCAAATGGGTATTCTGTCACAGCCCTAGCTTTGGCTTTGCTTGTCATTGCATCATCATCTTGCATCATGTTTTAATTCCAAAGAAACTTGAAATGGGGATTGTTGAAACCCTGGCACCAAATGAAATTCAACTAGGTTCACCTAAAATATTTTCAGTATTCCAAATGGCTTTTAAAAATGTTCATCATTTCTGGAAAATGCTAAAACCATAACCAGAAGTGTTGCACATTTTTCCATGACATATTTGGTCACTAGATTAAATCATATAGTATTTGCATTTGGGCATTTAAATGCTATAAAATATTTTAAATGCTCAAATAATCATAAACTAAAATGTTTACTGTTGGATATATTATAAACAGTAGCCATGTTTAGTTTCATGATTTTTGGAAATGCCCTAGTATTTTAATTAAAGCCCTCAAGTTACAGAATAAATAGAAAACAGAAATAAAAGGAAAGGGACTTACCTGGCCCAGCTTACCTGCACTGTAGCCGGCCCAGCCCACCTGGCGACTTGCCAGTCGCCCTCCTCCTCACGCCAGAAGGACGCCGGCGTGTCGCCTGCGCGCGCACCTGAGGCCACCTCCTGCTTCCACCTCCTCCTGCCTCCCTGCTCGCTTCGCCGACTCCCTGGCGACGCCACGCACACCCCCCCGACCCCTCGTCCTCTCCCCTCTCTCCCTGGATCTCTTTCCCCTCCCTTGCTCTCTCTCCCTCTCGCGCCCGAGCGCGCCGCCCCTCGCCGCCGCGTCCACCGGCCACCCCACACCTCTCTGACGCGCCACGAAGCTCCGCATCGATGTCCTCTACTCCCTCGACAAGCCAAGCATCGCCGGATGCCCTGCACCGCCTCCACCAAGCCGTCTTCAACCTCGGTGCCGGCGATCCCCGCCGCTTGATTCGTCACCATCAGGCCGTCCCCGAGCTCTCTGAGACCATCGTACGACTCGCGGTGAGCTCCTCTACCGATTCCCCATACTCCCATGCCCACTAGCTCATCGTAGCACCCGTCTCCGTCGAGCCCGCGAGCTCGGCTCCGCCGGCCTTGGCGCCGCCGTGGCCACAGCCCCTGCCGCTCGTGTCGGAGCACGTCACTGTGCTCAGGGAGTCCCCAGGAATCTAACGCACACACTCACTCGCTCTAACGGGCACCGTAGCACCAACCCCGCAGTCACCGAACTCCGGCGCCGCCACGAGCTCGACTCCGGCGAGCTCGTTCCACCCCAGCCCCTCCCCCTTGGCTCTCTGGATGCGCAAGAGCGCGGCCTACCTCCTGGTGCCCTCAGCGCGCTAACCCGACGCCTCCAGCGCAAGTCCGGCGAGCCTCAGCCGTCTCTGTCGTCGCCGGCGGCGAGCCGTGGACCAAGTCCGGCAGGTTTGACCCCGGGTGGGCCCAGTTGACCCCTCTGGGTCGATGACAAATGGGACCCAGCCCTGCTAATTTTTAGGATTAGTACTAATTAAATTTAGTTAGTCTAATGACACTGACACGCGGGCCCCACCGTTCAGGTTTGACCTGGACCGTGCGCCGTTGACTTGCTGACGTCATGATGATGTCAGGCTGACGCAGTAATCCTTTTCTGGAATTTAAATAAATCTTAAATGATTTATTTATTTTAGAAAATATCCAAAACTTTGAAAAATCATAGAAAATAATCTATAACTCCAATGGGAAAGATTTATATATGAAAAATTATCAGAAAAATGCAAGGAATCTGTTTATGGCATTTGCATGCATGTTTGAACAACCTAGGGTTGCTGTACAAGGCAATTTGCATAATGACATTAAATAAGCACATATGGAGTTTGAATTTGAATCTTAGATTCAAACCAACTCCATTTAACTTGCTGTTAGTTGCATTAGCTCAAACCACATCATATTGCCATGTCATGATCACGCATCATATTGTCGCATTACATTGATTGTATTTTTCTCTATTGCCGGTGATTGTCCCCTCTCGATAGACGATGTTCCGACGATGAGTTCGATGACACCGATGAAGAGCTATATTATCTTCAGAAGTGCCAGGCAAGCAAAACCCCTTGTTCATTCCGATAAAATCCCACTCTCTCGCTTCTGCTCTCTTTTACTGCATTAGGACAACAACGATTCATGTGTTACTTGCTGCGGTAGCTGAACCCCTTTATCCTTTGCATGACCTGTCATTCCATAGTAAATAGATGAAACCCACTAGCATGAGTAGGAGTTGCTTGAGCCCATGTTGTGCCTACTCATTCATGTTTGTTTGTCATGCCTGCTACTGCTTAGAGTTGAGTCGGGTCTGATTCATCGGGAATGAATTGGAATGGTGATGAACATGTCCTACTGTGTGTGAGCTAAGTGTGTGAATACGATTTGGTAAAGGTATTGGTGAGAGGCCATGTAGGAGTACATGGTGGGTTGTCTCATTGAAGCCGTCCTCAGGAACTGAGTTCTGTGTTTGTGATCCATGAAACAGTTACTACCACGCATTGGGCCCGAAACCAATGGACCCTCTCGGCTTCTTAATCACCCTTGTCCTCTGTCCAGGAGTTGCAAGTAGTTTCTGGTGTTTGTAGTATGCTGGGGGCCGTACGCAGTGCTGACCGTAGGGGTGGGCTGTGTTGCGGTAGGCACGTGGCCGGGCAGCCGGGCGCCCGTTTGGTGTCTCGGACCCTGTACACATCGTTTGGGGCTGTGAGCGAAACTCCGGCCGGATCTCCTCATGGATGGAACCCGAATAGGCGATAAACCTGGACTAGAGACTTGAGTGTTTGGGTAGGCTGTGGCCGACACCCTCGCTGGGCTTCCGCTTGAAGGTTGCCGAGTACATGTCGTGTAAACGGCGGTAAGTGGTGAGAGCGTGTGTGAAGAAGTACACCCCTGCAGGGTTAACATCATCTATTCGAATAGCCGTGTCCGCGGAAATGGACTTCTGGGTTGCCTATAACAGTTCATAGACAAGTGAAAGTGGATACTCTAAAATGCGCAAGATAAGCGTGAGTGCTATGGATGGCGTTCTCGTAGGGAGACGGGAGCGGATCTATAGTGGTGTATTGATATGGTGAATATGTGGACTCGTGTGCGCCACCTCAAAAGAGTCGCTTGCAGTCGTAGTTCAGTTTAGCCACCGAGTCAAAGCTGGCTTGCTGCAGTTAAACTCCACTACCCCCTTTTGATACTGATGCATATGTAGTTAGTTCTGATGTAAGTCTTGCTGAGTACAATTGTACTCACGTTTGCCTATTTTATGTTTTTGCAGAGAGACTTCAGTCTCGCTAGTAGTACCGCTTGGACTTCGACGTTTAGCTTGTTACCTCAGCTACGATCTTGTGCCCTTGGCAAGATCTGGTAGATATTCAGGCTTCTCAGCCTTTTTCATTTGTAGATGTCTGTACTCAGACATGTTAAGCTTCCGTATGTGCTTTGATTTGTATGCTCTGATTGTTGGGTCATGAGACCCATGTTTGTAATATCTCGCTCCTCGGAGCCTAATGAATTAATACTTGAGTCGTAGAGTCTTGTTGTGATGCCATGTTGTATTTACACATATCGAGCATATTGTGTGTATGATTGAAATGCTTGGTATGTGTGGGATCCGACTATCTAGTTGTTTATCCTTGGCAGCCTATCATATGGGGAAATGTAGTCTAGTGCTTCTGAGCGATAGTAGTCCGCTACAGCCCGGTTCACCGGAGTCCTGCTAGCCCAGCACTACTGCTTGGAACACTTGACTGGCCGGCATGTGTTTCATTTCGTTCCTATGTCTGTCCCTTCGGGGAAATGTCACACGGTGTTATCCGGAGTCCTGCCTAGCCTGCTACAGCCCGGGTTACCGGAGTCCTGTTAGCCCAGTGCTACAGCCCGGATTCACACGCTGATGACCGACATGCTCGATGTGATTCATGTATGCCTGTCCTCATGGGTTAGCGCCGCTTTGGGTTCACGACTAGCCATGTCGGCCCGGGTTCTTTGTCATATGGATGCTAGCGACACTATCATATACGTGAGCCAAAAGGCGCAAACGGTCCCGGGACAGGTAAGGTGGCACCCGTAGGAATACCGTGCGTGAGGCCGCAAAGTGATATGATGTGTTACATGCTAGATCGGTGTGACTTAGGATCGGGGTCCTGACAGCGTTGGTATCAGAGCCTGACTGCCTGTAGGATTACCAAGCCAAACTGGTCGAAGTTGTGTCTAGAAATGCTTTAGTTATGTAAGGGAATTGATTGTGGAAGGGAACGTAAGGCTCTTTTTACTCCTTATACCTCATGCCCTTCTGATCTGAGTCAACCTCTTCCTTTCTACGGGGATTAAGAACTAGGCTTCTCTTCTGTCTCTCAGGATGACGTGTTACTAAACCGTAGTTGCCTAGGATTGTTGAGTTCAAGCCTCTGTTCATTTTCTACTACTCCCATGTGTTCCTAGTTGATCTCAGAACATTGATATTGTGATGTTGAGTGGTTATGCCACCATTTTGCATGATGTCTCAAATCTTTTTGAGCATTTACAGCCGTTATGCTGTCCGAGTCATCCCAGGTTTCTAAATAGTCTGATGCAATTGTAAACCCCTTCTTCCCGTTCTCGATGTTCTTTTGGGCCAGATTAATCACACTAATCGGTCTGTTGAGGTACTCCGTTGCCTCGACATATATGTTGGATCTATTATTATGACCCTAGGTGTCTTAGAGAGTCATCTAGTAATCTAGCAATGCTATGTGTTCCCAGTGTGATGATTCTGGCCACCATTCTCGAAAGCATCCCGTGATGCCACTTAGTAGTAGGTATTCTATTCGTGGGTTCTTGAACCGAGATTCATCCTACTTACCTCATGTCGATAGTGTTGCTAGTTCCTTTAGGATATTAGTAACCTTTGCATTAGCCCTCGAGATCCGTGGTACTTCCTTCTTCCAAATACTACGAACCGCTTATGGCAGAGGTTCTTTGAACCAAAAGATCACAACCAGGGTGTTCTTGAGGAGTACTCCATTCATATTGTGATTCTGCCAGTTCTCCCTTTCTGCATGGGTTATCCGGAAGAACTTTGTTGAACTCGTTTAACATACTAATCTATGCATCCACAACTCAGAAAGTTATATGTTCCTTGAGTTGTCCCTCTTCATTTGTATTCCGACCACCGACTATCAATTGATAGTCAGGAGTAATTGTGCATCCGTGTTATCGATGCTTATTATTCTTGTGGTCCGTCAAGCCATTCTATTCCAGAATGACTAGGAGAAACAAACTCCAGTACCTCATCCATTTCTAGGATTGGGTCAAAGTAGTTGTATCCCGCAGATCAAGTGCAATCAAGCTTTTGTTCTGTTCCACCGTGGAGTGTCACCTTCTTTCTTATCAAGAATGTCATGAGAATTGCACCACCTCTTATGAATTCTTGATTTAGTGATACTTCTTGCCATCATTGTTCATTCCTCGGTTCCGTGTTGTTGCAACCGGAATATCGACAAATGAGTTATGATGTGTGAAATCAATACTCCTAGCAACTCGTTGCCTAGTAGTAAATGGACAATATTCTCATTCTTAGCGTGTTGGTTATGGAATCATCATTATAAGATTGACCATGCTACCTAGTCCTTATTTCTGGTGCACTCCTTGATCAACGAGTGAGGATTAGTCAAACCCTTGCTCTTTTGATCATATCGTCTTGCCTTGAAAAGCAAGGTTGTTCTCGAGCTTAGTAACATACCGGTGGTTCGTGATATTCTGAATATCTTCTCGGAAGTATCACCAGGTTGTCACCTGACCGTTATGTTGAGTTCGCGATCAAGTTGGTTTTCCTCCAAACCACACCTTCTCCAAGAATCTGTGTTGGATACCCCTGAGCTAGTTGGTTGAGCTAAACAACAACTTGGAGAGTTGGAAGATAAAAGCCTGCCCGACGTAGCTCATGTTAAGGGATATCTTTGTGTGTGTGTGTGTGTGTTGAAGAAAGATGACATTTTCACCATTTGGTCCTCGTGATCAGTTGTTGGATCTATTACCTTGCCAAAACTTTGACTTGAGTATGGGCTATTGTCAAGTCAAATCAGAACCAACGATGTTCATAATGTTGTCTTACCGTGGTGGATCCCTCGAGCATACACCATTACATCTTTTGGTCTGACCAATACTATCACATCGTTCACATGATGGTGGAAGTCCAGTGATATGGAAATACCGATGAGTTGTTGCTGAGCCCATTAGCAGCATTTTGTCTCCCCCATGATTCATGTTGAACGCTACACTAGTATTGGAAACTTTGTAAGCAATGCCTTTGTGTTCCGTTCCTGAAGCATATGCTTGGATGGAAGAAGTGACTTCCTCGAATTCTTGTGCATTTGGTGTAAGTTGCCGCCATGAATTTGAGAAAGGTTTGTTTTGCTTCCTCTGGAACCATCCCAATGTCAGTCATGCATACATGCAAAGTACTCTGTAGTCTGGAGACTTGCAACCTTCATTCTATATGTGTCCCTAGCACGCCAAGCCACTGATTGATTTGTTCAAGGAGATGAAGCTCCTTCGTAAGAGCTAATCATATGACTTATACAAGGACTTCAATATCCTCGATTATGGTTCCCCACCTGAACTCGGTAGTGTTTTATCATAAGACTACTACGTGGTCATGCTTGTCTTGGACAGCATGTTCACATGTGTGTAGCAGAAACAACTCATGTTTTGGAGCTTGCTATCATAGTTCATCTCCCGAGAATCCCGCAACGTTATCTCGTCGGTTTGTGTTGCAACCTTTCTTTCCAGACATGAGTGTGGAATATCCTGTTACCAACCAGATTTGAATCTCAGGCAAATATGATGGTTGAAACTTCTTCCAAGAACTATGATATAGATTCCAGTGAAGTGGACGCACCTAGCTGGAAGCACTATTATTGTAGTATCTTGATTAAGCCGTTTGGTCACTTTCCATGAGGATGTCGTATGACTTATTTCACAAGTTGATCCTTATGGATTTTTGTGCTCCCGAAGTCCGGCCTTACCTGATGGCCATGTTGATGCTTTCAAGCATTGACCGTGGTACCTAGTACATCAAGGAGAACATTAGAAGCGGAGTGCTAAATGTCTCTCGGTCGATCATCCAGATTTTGTTTTCTTGGCCTCGCTAAGGTGAAATCTGAGAAGGTGTTATCTTCCTTTGCATCTGCATCGTCCATCACTATTCATCATGGTAGTATGTTGTGTTGCCAAGATCCTTGACACGGATGTTGGTAGAACCTTGATGAATATGGAAATGCTCAAGTTCTTGAGAGCACGCACACGCAGAATCATCCATTGCATTGTCTTCAACAAGGTAGTCCACATCATTTACTCTGGTGTGAGTATGCCATTCTTTCGAATTCGTTCAAACGATCGTTTGTGATTGCCTTAGGCTGGTATAGAGAGTTTTAATGATCTATGGATCAAAAGTAATTCTTTTTGCCACTTAAGGGGATAGTTCTTCGAGTCACCTTCCCTGAGGTGCCCAATTATGGATCATGGAAATTATTACTTCGCCACCGTGACACCATCCACCATCCTTCTAAGCGTGGAATTGTTGCCCATCAAATCAAACCCCGTCGTTGTTCTTCCATCCCTATCGATGTGTTTTGTGTCTCAACTTGAGATGTTCCAACATCTCATTCCGCGAGTTGATCTTGAATAGCTCGATCTTCAAGAAGATCAATCCTAGTAGAGTTTCTTTCGTCATCCTCATATGGATGAAGATCTCGAAGGCAAAGATGTCAAAACCAAGATGATGGAATGAATCAACATCCTCGATGAGGGCAACTGGATCGTGAAGACCGTGCTAGTTTGTGTCCCCTCTGTCTTCCTACTCCACGTCCTGAATCTCGGGACGAGATTCTTGTTTAGTGGGGGTGAGTTGTCACAGCCCTAGCTTTGGCTTTGCTTGTCATTGCATCATCATCTTGCATCATGTTTTAATTCCAAAGAAACTTGAAATGGGGATTGTTGAAACCCTGGCACCAAATGAAATTCAACTAGGTTCACCTAAAATATTTTCAGTATTCCAAATGGCTTTTAAAAATGTTCATCATTTCTGGAAAATGCTAAAACCATAACCAGAAGTGTTGCACATTTTTCCATGACATATTTGGTCACTAGATTAAATCATATAGTATTTGCATTTGGGCATTTAAATGCTATAAAATATTTTAAATGCTCAAATAATCATAAACTAAAATGTTTACTGTTGGATATATTATAAACAGTAGCCATGTTTAGTTTCATGATTTTTGGAAATGCCCTAGTATTTTAATTAAAGCCCTCAAGTTACAGAATAAATAGAAAACAGAAATAAAAGGAAAGGGACTTACCTGGCCCAGCTTACCTGCACTGTAGCCGGCCCAGCCCACCTGGCGACTTGCCAGTCGCCCTCCTCCTCACGCCAGAAGGACGCCGGCGTGTCGCCTGCGCGCGCACCTGAGGCCACCTCCTGCTTCCACCTCCTCCTGCCTCCCTGCTCGCTTCGCCGACTCCCTGGCGACGCCACGCACACCCCCCCGACCCCTCGTCCTCTCCCCTCTCTCCCTGGATCTCTTTCCCCTCCCTTGCTCTCTCTCCCTCTCGCGCCCGAGCGCGCCGCCCCTCGCCGCCGCGTCCACCGGCCACCCCACACCTCTCTGACGCGCCACGAAGCTCCGCATCGATGTCCTCTACTCCCTCGACAAGCCAAGCATCGCCGGATGCCCTGCACCGCCTCCACCAAGCCGTCTTCAACCTCGGTGCCGGCGATCCCCGCCGCTTGATTCGTCACCATCAGGCCGTCCCCGAGCTCTCTGAGACCATCGTACGACTCGCGGTGAGCTCCTCTACCGATTCCCCATACTCCCATGCCCACTAGCTCATCGTAGCACCCGTCTCCGTCGAGCCCGCGAGCTCGGCTCCGCCGGCCTTGGCGCCGCCGTGGCCACAGCCCCTGCCGCTCGTGTCGGAGCACGTCACTGTGCTCAGGGAGTCCCCAGGAACCTAACGCACACACTCACTCGCTCTAACGGGCACCGTAGCACCAACCCCGCAATCACCGAACTCCGGCGCCGCCACGAGCTCGACTCCGGCGAGCTCGTTCCACCCCAGCCCCTCCCCCTTGGCTCTCTGGATGCGCAAGAGCGCGGCCTACCTCCTGGTGCCCTCAGCGCGCTAACCCGACGCCTCCAGCGCAAGTCCGGCGAGCCTCCGCCGTCTCTGTCGTCGCCGGCGGCGAGCCGTGGACCAAGTCCGGCAGGTTTGACCCCGGGTGGGCCCAGTTGACCCCTCTGGGTCGATGACAAATGGGACCCAGCCCTGCTAATTTTTAGGATTAGTACTAATTAAATTTAGTTAGTCTAATGACACTGACACGCGGGCCCCACCGTTCAGGTTTGACCTGGACCGTGCGCCGTTGACTTGCTGACGTCATGATGATGTCAGGCTGACGCAGTAATCCTTTTCTGGAATTTAAATAAATCTTAAATGATTTATTTATTTCAGAAAATATCCAAAACTTTGAAAAATCATAGAAAATAATCTATAACTCCAATGGGAAAGATTTATATATGAAAAATTATCAGAAAAATGCAAGGAATCTGTTTATGGCATTTGCATGCATGTTTGAACAACCTAGGGTTGCTGTACAAGGCAATTTGCATAATGACATTAAATAAGCACATATGGAGTTTGAATTTGAATCTTAGATTCAAACCAACTCCATTTAACTTGCTGTTAGTTGCATTAGCTCAAACCACATCATATTGCCATGTCATGATCACGCATCATATTGTCGCATTACATTGATTGTATTTTTCTCTATTGCCGGTGATTGTCCCCTCTCGATAGACGATGTTCCGACGATGAGTTCGATGACACCGATGAAGAGCTATATTATCTTCAGAAGTGCCAGGCAAGCAAAACCCCTTGTTCATTCCGATAAAATCCCACTCTCTCGCTTCTGCTCTCTTTTACTGCATTAGGACAACAACGATTCATGTGTTACTTGCTGCGGTAGCTGAACCCCTTTATCCTTTGCATGACCTGTCATTCCATAGTAAATAGATGAAACCCACTAGCATGAGTAGGAGTTGCTTGAGCCCATGTTGTGCCTACTCATTCATGTTTGTTTGTCATGCCTGCTACTGCTTAGAGTTGAGTCGGGTCTGATTCATCGGGAATGAATTGGAATGGTGATGAACATGTCCTACTGTGTGTGAGCTAAGTGTGTGAATACGATTTGGTAAAGGTATTGGTGAGAGGCCATGTAGGAGTACATGGTGGGTTGTCTCATTGAAGCCGTCCTCAGGAACTGAGTTCTGTGTTTGTGATCCATGAAACAGTTACTACCACGCATTGGGCCCGAAACCAATGGACCCTCTCGGCTTCTTAATCACCCTTGTCCTCTGTCCAGGAGTTGCAAGTAGTTTCTGGTGTTTGTAGTATGCTGGGGGCCGTACGCAGTGCTGACCGTAGGGGTGGGCTGTGTTGCGGTAGGCTTGGCCGGGCAGCCGGGCGCCCGTTTGGTGTCTCGGACCCTGTACACATCGTTTGGGGCTGTGAGCGAAACTCCGGCCGGATCTCCTCATGGATGGAACCCGAATAGGCGATAAACCTGGACTAGAGACTTGAGTGTTTGGGTAGGCTGTGGCCGACACCCTCGCTGGGCTTCCGCTTGAAGGTTGCCGAGTACATGTCGTGTAAACGGCGGTAAGTGGTGAGAGCGTGTGTGAAGAAGTACACCCCTGCAGGGTTAACATCATCTATTCGAATAGCCGTGTCCGCGGAAATGGACTTCTGGGTTGCCTATAACAGTTCATAGACAAGTGAAAGTGGATACTCTAAAATGCGCAAGATAAGCGTGAGTGCTATGGATGGCGTTCTCGTAGGGAGACGGGAGCGGATCTATAGTGGTGTATTGATATGGTGAATATGTGGACTCGTGTGCGCCACCTCAAAAGAGTCGCTTGCAGTCGTAGTTCAGTTTAGCCACCGAGTCAAAGCTGGCTTGCTGCAGTTAAACTCCACTACCCCCTTTTGATACTGATGCATATGTAGTTAGTTCTGATGTAAGTCTTGCTGAGTACAATTGTACTCACGTTTGCCTATTTTATGTTTTTGCAGAGAGACTTCAGTCTCGCTAGTAGTACCGCTTGGACTTCGATGTTTAGCTTGTTACCTCAGCTACGATCTTGTGCCCTTGGCAAGATCTGGTAGATATTCAGGCTTCTCAGCCTTTTTCATTTGTAGATGTCTGTACTCAGACATGTTAAGCTTCCGTATGTGCTTTGATTTGTATGCTCTGATTGTTGGGTCATGAGACCCATGTTTGTAATATCTCGCTCCTCGGAGCCTAATGAATTAATACTTGAGTCGTAGAGTCTTGTTGTGATGCCATGTTGTATTTACACATATCGAGCATATTGTGTGTATGATTGAAATGCTTGGTATGTGTGGGATCCGACTATCTAGTTGTTTATCCTTGGCAGCCTATCATATGGGGAAATGTAGTCTAGTGCTTCTGAGCGATAGTAGTCCGCTACAGCCCGGTTCACCGGAGTCCTGCTAGCCCAGCACTACTGCTTGGAACACTTGACTGGCCGGCTTGTGTTTCATTTCGTTCCTATGTCTGTCCCTTCGGGGAAATGTCACACGGTGTTATCCGGAGTCCTGCCTAGCCTGCTACAGCCCGGGTTACCGGAGTCCTGTTAGCCCAGTGCTACAGCCCGGATTCACACGCTGATGACCGACATGCTCGATGTGATTCATGTATGCCTGTCCTCATGGGTTAGCGCCGCTTTGGGTTCACGACTAGCCATGTCGGCCCGGGTTCTTTGTCATATGGATGCTAGCGACACTATCATATACGTGAGCCAAAAGGCGCAAACGGTCCCGGGACAGGTAAGGTGGCACCCGTAGGAATACCGTGCGTGAGGCCGCAAAGTGATATGATGTGTTACATGCTAGATCGGTGTGACTTAGGATCGGGGTCCTGACATATTCAAGAAGAAGTTTAGGCCTGATGGTACTATTGAAAAGTACAAGGCTCGGCTCGTGGCTAAGGGTTATACCCAAAAGGAAGGTGAAGACTTCTTTGATACTTACTCACCTGTGGCCCGACTAACCACTATTCGAGTTCTACTTTCACTAGCTGCCTCGCATGGTCTTATCGTTCATCAAATGGATGTTAAGACTGCTTTCCTAAATGGAGAGTTGGACGAGGAAATTTATATGGAACAACCAGATGGGTTTGTACTAGATGGTCAGGAAGGAAAAGTGTGCAAGTTGCTGAAGTCTTTGTATGGACTCAAGCAAGCACCCAAACAGTGGCATGAGAAGTTTGAAAGAAATTTAACAGCTGCAGGCTTTGTTGTAAAAGAAGCTGACAAATGTGTGTACTATCACCATGGTGGGGGCGAGGGAGTTATCCTTTGCTTGTATGTTGATGACATAATGATTTTCGGAACAAATATGAATGTTATTAAGGAGGTCAAGGATTTCCTATCTCGTTGTTTTGAGATGAAGGATTTAGGAGTGGCTGATGTCATTCTTGTTGGAAATATGCCCTAGAGGCAGTAATAAAAGCATTATTATTATATTTCCTTGTTCATGATAATTGTCTTTATTCGTGCTATAATTGTGTTATCCGGAAATCGTAATACATGTGTGAATAACAGACAACAATATGTCCCTAGTGAGCCTCTAGTTGACTAGCTCGTTGATCAACAGATAGTCATGGTTTCCTGACTATGGACATTGGATGTCATTGATAACGAGATCACATCATTAGGAGAATGATGTGATGGACAAGACCCAATCCTAAACATAGCATAAGATCGCATAGTTCGTTTGCTAGAGTTTTCCAATGTCAAGTATCCTTTCCTTAGACCATGAGATCGTGTAACTCCCGGATACCGTAGGAGTGCTTTGGGTGTGCCAAACGTCACAACGTAACTGGGTGACTATAAAGGTATACTACGGGTATCTCTGAAAGTGTCTGTTGGGTTGACATGGATCGAGACTGGGATTTGTCACTCCGCTTGACAGAGAGGTATCACCGGGCCCTCTCGGTAATGCATCATCATGAGCTCAAAGTGATCAAAGTGTTTGATCACGGGATCATGCATTACGGTACGAGTAAAGTGACTTGCCGGTAACGAGATTGAACGAGGTATTGGGATACCGACGATCGAATCTCGGGCAAGTAAAATACCGATTGACAAAGGGAATCGTATACGGGATTAATTGAATCCTCGACATCGTGGTTCATCCGATGAGATCATTGTGGAGCATGTGGGAGCCAACATGGGTATCCAGATCCCGCTGTTGGTTATTGCCCGAGAGCCGTCTCGGTCATGTCTGCATGTCTCCCGAACCCGTAGGGTCTACACACTTAAGGTTCGGTGACGCTAGGGTTGTGAAGATATGTATATGCAGTAACCCGAATGTTGTTCGGAGTCCCGGATGAGATCCCGGACGTCACGAGGAGTTTCGGAATAGTTCGGAGGTAAAGATTTATATATGGAAAGTCATCATACGGATATCGGGACAAGTTTCGGGGTTATCGGTATTGTACCGGGACCACCGGAGGGTCCCGGGGGGTCCACCGGGTGGGACCACCTATCCCGGAGGGCCCCATGGTCTTTATGAGGGAGGGAACCAGCCCAAAGTGGGCTGGTGCGCCCCCCCCCAAGGGCCCATGCGCCTAGGGTTGGGGGGGAACCCTAAAGGGGGCGCCCCCCTTGCTTGGGGGGCAAGTCCCCCTCCCTGGCCGCCGCCCCCCTAGGAGATTCCATCTCCTAGGGCCGGCGCCCCCCAAGGGGCTATATAAAGAGGGGAGGGGAGGGGGGGCTGCGCACCCTTTGCCCTGGCGCCTCCCTCTCCCTCTCCAACACCTCCTCCTCCTCCTCCGTAGAGCTCGGCGAAGCCCTGTCGGAGTACTGCGGCTCCACCATCACCACGCCGTCGCGCTGCTGCTGGAGTCTTCTTCCCCAACCTCTCCTTTGCCTTGCTGGATCAAGAAGAAGGAGACGTTACGCTGACCGTACGTGTGTTGAACGCGGAGGTGCCGTGCTTTCGGTGCTAGGATCTCCGGTGATTTGGATCACGGTGTGTACGACTACTTCATCCCCGTTCGTTGAACGCTTCCGCTCGCGATCTACAAAGTGGTATGTAGATGCAATCTCTCTCTCCCATGACTCGTTGCTAGATGAACTCATATATGGATCTTGGTGAAACCGTAGGAAAAATTTTAATTTTCTGCAACGTTCCCCAACAGTGGCATCATGAGCTAGGTCTATGCGTAGTTCTCTATTGCACGAGTAGAACACAATTTGTTGTGGGCGTAGATGTTGTCAATTTTCTTGTCGCTACTAGTCTTATCTTGCTTCAGCGGTATTGTGGGATGAAGCGGCCCGGACCAACCTTACACGTACGCTTATGTGAGACCGGTTCCACCGACTAACATGCACTAGTTGCATAAGGTGGCTGGCGGGTGTCTGTCTCTCCCACTTTAGTTGGAGCGGATTCGATGAAAAGGGTCCTTATGAAGGGTAAATAGAAGTTGACAAATCACGTTGTGGTGTTTTCACGTAGGTAAGAAAACGTTCTTGCTAGAACCCTAATTCAGCCACGTAAAAACTTGCAACAACAATTAGAGGACGTCTAACTTGTTTTTGCAGCAAGTGCTTTGTGATATGATATGGCCAAAGTTGTGATGAATGATGAATGATCTATATGTGATGTATGAGATGTTCATGCTATTGTAATAGGAATCACGACTTGCATGTCGATGAGTATGACAACCGGCAGGAGCCATAGGAGTTGTCTTTATTTTTTGTATGACCTGCGTGTCATTGAGAATCGCCATGTAAATTACTTTACTTTATTGCTAAACGCGTTAGCCATAGTAGTAGAAGTAATAGTTGGCGAGCAACTTCATGGAGACACGATGATGGAGATCATGGTGTCAAGCCGGTGACAAGATGATCATGGAGCCCCAAGATGGAGATCAAAGGAGCTATGTGATATTGGCCATATCATGTCACGTTTATTATTTGATTGCATGTGATGTTTATCATGTTTTGCATCTTGTTTACTTAGAACGATGGTAGTAAATAAGTGTTGGGGAACGTTGCAGAAAATTAAAATTTTTCCTACGGTTTCACCAAGATCCATCTATGAGTTCATCTAGCAACGAGTATTCAGATTAGATAGCATCTACATACCACTTTGTAGATCGCAACGGAAGCGTTCGAGTGAACGTGGATGAGGTAGTCGTACTCGCCGTGATCCAATTCACCGATGATCTAGTGCCGAACGGACGGCACCTCCGCGTTCAACACACGTACGGAACGGGAGACGTCTCCTCCTTCTTGATCCAGCAAGGGGAAAGGAGAGGTTGAGGAAGATCCAGCACGACGGTGTGGTGGTGGATGCAGCAGAACTCCGGCAGGGCTTCGCTAAGCAACTACGGGAGGAGGAGGAGGTGTTGCAGGGAGGAGGGGGCGCCAGGGCAATAGGGTGCGGCCACCCCTCCCTCCCCTCCCTTTATATAGATGCATTAGAGGGGGGGAGGGCGCAGCCTTGCCCCTTCCTCCAAGGAAGGGGTGCGGCCAAGAGGGGGGGAGGAGTCCATCCTCCCCAAGGCACCTCGGAGGTGCCTTCCCCCCTTTGGACTCTCCCCTCTCCAAGTTTCCTTGGCGCATGGGCCCTTGGGGCTGGTTCCCCTTGGACCAAGCAGGCCAAGGCGCACCTCCTAAGGCCCATGTGGCCCACCAAGGCAGGTGGCCCCACCTGGTGGACCCCGGGACCCCTCCGGTGGTCCCGGTACAATACCGATAACACCGAAACTTGTCCCGATGGCCAAAATAGCACTTCCTATATATAATTCTTTACCTCCGGACCATTCCGGAACTCCTCGTGACGTCCGGGATCTCATCCGGGACTCCGAACAACATTCGGGTTACTGCACATACATATCTTCACAACCCTAGCGTCACCGAACCTTAAGTGTGTAGACCCTACGGGTTCGGGAGACATGCAGACATGACCGAGACGGCTCTCGGGCAATAACCAACAGCGGGATCTGGATACCCATGTTGGCTCCCACATACTCCACGATGATCTCATCGGATGAACCACGATGTCAAGGATTCAATTAATCCCGTATGCGATTCCCTTTGTCAATCGGTATTTTACTTGCCCGAGATTCGATCGTCGGTATCCCAATACCTCGTTCAATCTCGTTACCGGCAAGTCACTTTTCTCGTACCGTAATGCATGATCCCGTGATCAAACACTTTGGTCACATTGAGCTCATTGTGATGATGCATTACCGAGAGGGCCCGGTGATACCTCTCCGTCAAGCGGAGTGACAAATCCCAGTCTCGATCCATGCAACCCAACAGACACTTTCAGAGATACCCGTAGCATACCTTTATAGTCACCCAGTTACGTTGTGACGTTTGGCACACCCAAAGCACTCCTACGGTATCCGGGAGTTACACGATCTCATGGTCTAAGGAAAGGATACTTGACATTGGATAACTCTAGCAAACGAACTATGCGATCTTATGCTATGTTTAGGATTGGGTCTTGTCCATCACATCATTCTCCTAATGATGTGATCCCGTTATCGATGACATCCAATGTCCATAGTCAGGAAACCATGACTATCTGTCGATCAACGAGCTAGTCAACTAGAGGCTCACTAGGGACATGTTTGTTGTCTGTTATTCACACATGTATTACGATTTCCGGTTAACACAATTATAGCACGAATAAAGACAATTATCATGAATAAGGAAATATAATAATAATGCTTTTATTATTGCCTCTAGGGCATATTTCCAACAGTCTCCCACTTGCACTAGATTCAATAATCTAGTTACATTGTGATGAATCGAACACCCATAGAGTTCTGGTGCTGATCATGTTTTGCCTTAGGGAGAGGTTTAGTCAACGGATCTGCGACATTCAGATCTGTGTGCACTTTACAAATTTCTATGTCTCCATCTTGAACATTTTCACGAATGGAGTTGAAGCGACGCTTGATGTGCCTAGTCTTCTTGTGAAACCTGGGCTCCTTTGCAAGTGCAATAGCTCCAGTGTTGTCACAGAAGAGCTTGATTGGCCCCGACGCATTGGGTATGACTCCGAGGTCGGTGATGAACTCCTTCACCCAAATTGCTTCATGTGCTGCCTCCGAGGCTGCCATGTACTCCGCTTCACATGTAGATCCCGCCACGACGCTCTGCTTGCAACTGCACCAGCTTACTGCCCCACCATTCAAAATATACACGTATCCGGTTTGTGACTTAGAGTCATCCAGATCTGTGTCGAAGCTAGCGTCGACGTTACCTTTTACGACGAGCTCTTCGTCGCCTCCATAAACGAGAAACATTTCCTTGGTCCTTTTCAGGTACTTCAGGATATTCTTGACCGCTGTCCAGTGTTCCTTGCCGGGATTACTTTGGTACCTACCTACCAAACTTACGGCAAGGTTTACATCAGGTCTGGTACACAGCATGGCATACATAATAGAACCTATGGCTGAGGCATAGGGGATGACGCTCATCTCTTCTATATCTTCTGCCGTGGTCGGACATTGAGCTGAGCTCAGTTTCACACCTTGTAACACAGGTAAGAACCCCTTCTTAGATTGATCCATATTGAACTTCTTCAATATCTTATGAAGGTATGTGCTTTGTGAAAGACCTATGAGGCGTCTCGATCTATCTCTATAGATCTTGATGCCTAATATATAAGCAGCTTCTCCAAGGTCCTTCATTGAAAAACTTTTATTCAAGTAGGCCTTAATGCTGTCCAAGAGTTCTATATCATTTCCCATCAAAAGTATGTCGTCTACATATAATATGAGAAATGCTACAGAGCTCCCACTCACTTTCTTGTAAACACAGGCTTCTCCATAAGTCTGTGTAAACCCAAACGCTTTGATAATCTCATCAAAGCGAATGTTCCAACTCCGAGATGCTTGCACCAGCCCATAAATCGAGCGTTGGAGCTTGCATACCTTGTCAGCATTCTTAGGATCGACAAAACCTTCCGGCTGCATCATATACAATTCTTCCTTAAGGAAACCATTAAGGAATGCCGTTTTGACGTCCATTTGCCATATCTCATAATCATAGTATGCGGCAATTGCTAACATGATTCGGACGGACTTCAGCTTCGCTACCGGTGAGAAAGTCTCATCGTAGTCAATTCCTTGAACTTGTCGATAACCCTTAGCGACAAGCCGAGCTTTATAGATGGTCACATTACCATCCGCGTCTGTCTTCTTCTTAAAGATCCATTTATTTTCTATGGCTCGCCGTTCAACGGGCAAGTCAGTCAAAGTCCATACTTCGTTTTCATACATGGATCCTATCTCGGATTTCATGGCTTCCAGCCATTTGTCGGAATCCGGGCCCGCCATTGCTTCCTCATAGTTCGAAGGTTCACCGTTGTCTAACAACATGATTTCCAAGACAGGGTTACCGTACCACTCTGGTGCGGAACGTGTCCTTGTGGACCTTCGAATTTCAGTAGGAGCTTGATCAGAAGTATCTTGATCATCATCATTAATTTCCTCTCTAGTCGGTGCAGGCTCCTTAGAAACGTTTTCTTGAGTTTCGCCATTTTCCGGTTCAAGAGGTAACACTTCATCAAGTTCTACTTTCCTCCCACTTACTTCTTTCGAGAGAAACTCTTTTTCTAGAAAGGATCCATTCTTGGCAACAAAGATCTTGCCTTCGGATCTGAGGTAGAAGGTATACCCAACAGTATCTTTAGGGTATCCTATGAAGACGCATTTTTCCGACTTGGGTTCGAGCTTTTCAGGTTGAAGTTTCTTCACATAAGCATCGCATCCCCAAACTTTTAGAAACGACAGCTTAGGTTTCTTCCCAAACCATAATTCATACGGTGTCGTCTCAACGGATTTCGACGGAGCCCTATTTAAAGTGAATGCGGCAGTCTCTAAAGCATAGCCCCAAAAAGATAGCGGTAAGTCGGTAAGAGACATCATAGATAGCACCATATCTAATAGAGTGCGATTACGACATTCGGACACACCATTACACTGAGGTGTTCCAGGCGGCGTGAGTTGTGAAACTATTCCACATTCTCTTAAGTGTGTGCCAAATTCGTGACTCAAGTATTCTCCTCCACGATCTGATCGTAGAAACTTGATCTTTCTATCACGTTGATTTTCAACCTCACTCTGAAATTCCTTGAACTTTTCAAAGGTCTCAGACTTGTGTTTCATTAAGTAGATATACCCATATCTACTCAAGTCATCAGTGAGGGTGAGAACATAACGATAGCCACCGCGAGCCTCAACACTCATTGGACCCCACACATCGGTATGTATGATTTCCAATAAGTTGGTTGCTCGCTCCATTGTTCCTGAGAACGGAGTCTTGGTCATTTCACCCATGAGGCATGGTTCGCACGTGTCAAATGATTCATAATCAAGAGACTCTAAAAGTCCATCTGCATGGAGCTTCTTCATGCGTTTGACACCTATGTGACCAAGGCGGCAGTGCCACAAATATGTGGGACTATTGTTATCAACTTTAACTCTTTTGGTACTCACACTATGAATATGTGTATCATCACGTACGAGATTCATCAAGAATAAACCATTAACCATTGGAGCATGACCATAAAACATATCTCTCATATAAATAGAACAACCATTATTCTCGGATTTAAATGAGTAGCCATCTCGAATTAAACGAGATCCAGACACAATGTTCATGCTCAAACTTGGCACTAAATAACAATTATTGAGGTTTAAAACTAATCCCGTAGGTAAATGTAGAGGCAGCGTGCCGACGGCGATCACATCGACCTTGGAACCATTCCCGACGCGCATCGTCACCTCGTCCTTCGCCAGTCTCCGTTTATTCCGCAGCTCCTGCTTTGAGTTACAAATGTGAGCAACCGCACCGGTATCAAATACCCAAGAGCTACTACGAGTACTGGTAAGGTACACATCAATTACATGTATATCACATATACCTTTGGTTTTGCCGGCCTTCTTGTCCGCTAAGTATTTGGGGCAGTTCCGCTTCCAGTGACCACTTCCCTTGCAATAAAAGCACTCAGTTTCGGGCTTGGGTCCATTCTTTGGCTTCTTCCCGGCAACTTGCTTACCGGGCGCGGCAACTTCCTTGCCGTCCTTCTTGAAGTTCTTTTTACCCTTGCCCTTCTTGAACTTAGTGGTTTTATTCACCATCAACACTTGATGCTCCTTCTTGATTTCTACCTCTGCTGATTTCAGCATAGCATATACTTCAGGAATGGTCTTTACCATCCCCTGCATATTGTAGTTCATCACAAAGCTCTTGTAGCTAGGTGGAAGCGACTGGAGGATTCTATCAATGACCGCTTCATCCGGGAGATTAACTTCCAGTTGAGTCAAGTGGTTGTGCAACCCAGACATTTTGAGTATGTGCTCACTGACACAGCCATTTTCCTCCATCTTACAGCTAAAGAATTTATCGGAGACTTCATATCTCTCGACCCGGGCATGAGCTTGGAAAACCATTTTCAGCTCTTTGAACATCTCATATGCTCCATGTCTCTCAAAACGCTTTTGGAGCCCCGGCTCTAAGCTGTAAAGCATGCCGCACTGAACGAGGGAGTAATCATCGCAGCGTGACTGCCAAGCGTTCATAACGTCTTGTTCTGCAGGGAGAATAGGTGCGTCACCCAGCGGTGCTCTTAGGACATAATATTTCTTGGCAGCTATGAGGATAATCCTCAGGTTCCGGACTCAGTCCGTATAGTTGCTACCATTGTCTTTCAGCTTGGTTTTCTCTAGGAACGCGTTGAAGTTGAGGACTACGTTGGCCATTTGATCTACAATACATATTGTAAATATTTAGACTAAGTTCATGATAATAAAGTTCATTTAATCAAATTATTTAATGAACTCCCACTTAGATAGACATCCCTCTTCTAGTCATCTAAGTATTACATGATCCGAGTCAACTAGGCCGTGTCCGATCATCACGTGAGACGGACTAGTCAACATCGGTGAACATCTTCATGTTGATCGTATCTTCTATACGACTCATGCTCGACCTTTCGGTCTTCTGTGTTCCGAGGCCATGTCTGTACATGCTAGGCTTGTCAAGTCAACCTAAGTGTTTTGCGTGTGTAAATCTGTGTTACACCCATTGTATGCGAACGTAAGGACCTATCACACCCGATCATCACGTGGTTCTTGGGAACGACGAACCTTAGCAACGGTGCACAGTTAGGGTGAACACTTTCTTGAAATTATTATGAGGGATCATCTTATTTACTACCGTCGCTCTAAGTAAACAAGATGCAAAACATGATAAACATCACATGCAATCAAATAATAAACGTGACATGATATGGCCAATATCACATAGCTCCTTCGATCTTCATCTTGGGGCTCCATGATTATCTTGTCACCGGCTTGACACCATGATCTTCATCATCATGATCTTCATCATCGTGTCTCCATGAAGTTGCTCGCCAACTATTACTTCTACTACTATGGCTAACGTGTTTAGCAATAAAGTAAAGTAACTTACATGGCGATTCTCAATGACACGCAGGTCATACAAAAAATAAAGACAACTCCTATGGCTCCTGCCGGTTGTCATACTCATCGACATGCAAGTCGTGATTCCTATTACAATAGCATGAACATCTCATACATCACATATAGATCATTCATCATACATCACAACTTTGGCCATATCATATCACAAAGCACTTGCTGCAAAAACAAGTTAGACGTCCTCTAATTGTTGTTGCAATTTTTACGTGGCTGAATTAGGGTTCTAGCAAGAACGTTTTCTTACCTACGTTCAAACCACAACGTGATTTGTCAACTTCTATTTACCCTTCATAAGGACCCTTTTCATCGAATCCGCTCCAACTAAAGTAGGAGAGACAGACACCCGCCAGCCACCTTATGCAACTAGTGCATGTTAGTCGGTGGAACCGGTCTCACGTAAGCGTACGTGTAAGGTTGGTCTAGGCCGCTTCATCCCACAATACCGCTGAAGCAAGATAAGACTAGTAGCGGCAAGAAGAGTTGACAACATCTACGCCCACAACAAATTGTGTTCTACTCGCGCAAGAAGAACTACGCATAGACCTAGCTCATGATGCCACTGTTGGGGAACGTTGCAGAAAATTAAAATTTTTCCTACGGTTTCACCAAGATCCATCTATGAGTTCATCTAGCAACGAGTATTCAGATTAGATAGCATCTACATACCACTTTGTAGATCGCAACGGAAGCGTTCGAGTGAACGTGGATGAGGTAGTCGTACTCGCCGTGATCCAATTCACCGATGATCTAGTGCCGAACGGACGGCACCTCTGCGTTCAACACACGTACGGAAGGGAGACGTCTCCTCCTTCTTGATCCAACAAGGGGAAAGGAGAGGTTGAGGAAGATCCAGCACGACGGTGTGGTGGTGGATGCAGCAGAACTCCGACAGGGCTTCGCTAAGCAACTACGGGAGGAGGAGGAGGTGTTGTAGGAAGGAGGGGGCGCCAGGGCAATAGGGTGCGGCCACCCCTCCCTCCCCTCCCTTTATATAGATGCATTAGAGGGGGGAGGGCGCAGCCTTGCCCCTTCCTCCAAGGAAGGGGTGCGGCCAAGAGGGGGGGAGGAGTCCATCCTCCCCAAGGCACCTCGGAGGTGCCTTCCCCCCTTTGGACTCTCCCCTCTCCAAGTTTCCTTGGCGCATGGGCCCTTGGGGCTGGTTCCCCTTGGCCCAAGCAGGCCAAGGCGCACCCCCTAAGGCCCATGTGGCCCACCAAGGCAGGTGGCCCCACCTGGTGGACCCCGGGACCCCTCCGGTGGTCCCGGTACAATACCGATAACTTGTCCCGATGGCCAAAATAGCACTTCCTATATATAATTCTTTACCTCCGGACCATTCCGGAACTCCTCGTGACGTCCGGGATCTCATCCGGGACTCCGAACAACATTCGGGTTACTGCACATACATATCTTCACAACCCTAGCGTCACCGAACCTTAAGTGTGTAGACCCTACGGGTTCGGGAGACATGCAGACATGACCGAGACGGCTCTCGGGCAATAACCAACAGCGGGATCTGGATACCCATGTTGGCTCCCACATACTCCACGATGATCTCATCGGATGAACCACGATGTCAAGGATTCAATTAATCCCGTATGCGATTCCCTTTGTCAATCGGTATTTTACTTGCCCGAGATTCGATCGTCGGTATCCCAATACCTCGTTCAATCTCGTTACCGGCAAGTCACTTTTCTCGTACCGTAATGCATGATCCCGTGATCAAACACTTTGGTCACATTGAGCTCATTGTGATGATGCATTACCGAGAGGGCCCGGTGATACCTCTCCGTCAAGCGGAGTGACAAATCCCAGTCTCGATCCATGCAACCCAACAGACACTTTCAGAGATACCCGTAGCATACCTTTATAGTCACCCAGTTACGTTGTGACGTTTGGCACACCCAAAGCACTCCTACAGTATCCGGGAGTTACACGATCTCATGGTCTAAGGAAAGGATACTTGACATTGGATAACTCTAGCAAACGAACTATGCGATCTTATGCTATGTTTAGGATTGGGTCTTGTCCATCACATCATTCTCCTAATGATGTGATCCCGTTATCGATGACATCCAATGTCCATAGTCAGGAAACCATGACTATCTGTCGATCAACGAGCTAGTCAACTAGAGGCTCACTAGGGACATGTTTGTTGTCTGTTATTCACACATGTATTACGATTTCCGGTTAACACAATTATAGCACGAATAAAGACAATTATCATGAATAAGGAAATATAATAATAATGCTTTTATTATTGCCTCTAGGGCATATTTCCAACAATAAGATGATCCCTCATAATAATTTCAAGAAGGTGTTCCCCCTAACTGTGCACCGTTGCGACAGTTCGTTGTTTCGAAGCACCACGTGATGATCGGGTGTGATAGATTCTAACGTTCACATACAACGGGTGTAAGACAGATTTACACACGCAAAACACTTAGGTTGACTTGACGAGCCTAGCATGTACAGACATGGCCTCGGAACACAGAAGACCGAAAGGTCGAGCATGAGTCGTATAAAAGATACGATCAACATGAAGATGTTCACCGATGTTGACTAGTCCGTCTCACGTGATGATCGGACACGGCCTAGTTGACTCGGATCATGTAATACTTAGATGACTAGAAGAGGGATGTCTATCTAAGTGGGAGTTCATTAAATAATTTGATTAAATGAACTTTATTATCATGAACTTAGTCTAAAATATTTACAATATGTCTTGTAGATCAAATGGCCAGTAGTCCTCAACTTCAACGCGTTCCTAGAGAAAACCAAGCTGAAAGACGATGGTAGCAACTATACGGACTGGGTCCGGAACCTGAGGATCATCCTCATAGCTGCCAAGAAAGATTATGTCCTACGAGCACCGCTGGGTGACGCACCTATTCTCCCTGCAGAACAAGACGTTATGAACGCTTGGCAGTCACGCTGCGATGATTACTCCCTCGTTCAGTGCGGCATGCTTTACAGCTTAGAGCCGGGGCTCCAAAAGCGTTTTGAGAGACATGGAGCATATGAGATGTTCGAAGAGCTAAAAATGGTTTTCCAAGCTCATGCCCGGGTCGAGAGATATGAAGTCTCCGATAAATTCTTTAGCTGTAAGATGGAGGAAAATGGCTCTGTCAGTGAACACATACTCAAGATGTCTGGGTTGCACAACCGCTTGACTCAACTGGAAGTTAATCTCCCGGATGAAGCGGTCATTGACAGAATCTTCCAGTCGCTTCCACCTAGCTACAAGAGCTTTGTGATGAACTACAATATGCAGGGGATGGTAAAGACCATTCCTGAGGTATATGCTATGCTGAAATCAGCAGAGGTAGAAATCAAGAAGGAGCATCAAGTGTTGATGGTGAATAAAACCACTAAGTTCAAGAAGGGCAAGGGTAAAAAGAACTTCAAGAAGGACGGCAAGGAAGTTGCCGCGCCCTGTAAGCAAGTTGCCGGGAAGAAGCCAAAGAATGGACCCAAGCCCGAGACTGAGTGTTTTTATTGCAAGGGAAGTGGTCACTGGAAGCGGAACTGCCCCAAATACTTAGCGGACAAGAAGGCCGGCAAAACCAAAGGTATATGTGATATACATGTAATTGATGTGTACCTTACCAGTACTCGTAGTAGCTCTTGGGTATTTGATACCGGTGCAGTTGCTCACATTTGTAACTCAAAGCAGGAGCTGCGGAATAAACGGAGACTGGCGAAGGACGAGGTGACGATGCGAGTCGGGAATGGTTCCAAGGTCGATGTGATCGCCGTCGGCACGCTACCTCTACATTTACCTACGGGATTAGTTTTAAACCTCAATAATTGTTATTTAGTGCCAAGTTTGAGCATGAACATTGTATCTGGATCTCGTTTAATTCGAGATGGCTACTCATTTAAATCCGAGAATAATGGTTGTTCTATTTATATGAGAGATATGTTTTATGGTCATGCTCCGATGGTTAATGGTTTATTCTTAATGAATCTCGTACGTGATGATACACATATTCATAGTGTTAATACCAAAAGAGTTAAAGTTGATAACAATAGTCCCACATATTTGTGGCACTGCCGCCTTGGTCACATAGGTGTCAAACGCATGAAGAAGCTCCATGCAGATGGACTTTTAGAGTCTCTTGATTATGAATCATTTGACACGTGCGAACCATGCATCATGGGTAAAATGACCAAGACTCCGTTCTCAGGAACAATGGAACGAGCAACCAACTTATTGGAAATCATACATACCGATGTGTGCGGTCCAATGAGTGTTGAGGCTCGCGGTGGCTATCGTTATGTTCTCACCCTCACTGATGACTTGAGTAGATATGGGTATGTCTACTTAATGAAACACAAGTCTGAGACCTTTGAGAAGTTCAAGGAATTTCAGAGTGAGGTTGAAAATCAACGTGATAGAAAGATCAAGTTTCTACGATCAGATCGTGGAGGAGAATACTTGAGTCATGAATTTGGCACACACTTAAGAAAATGTGGAATAGTTTCACAACTCACGCCGCCTGGAACACCTCAGCGTAATGGTGTGTCCGAACGTCCTAATCGCACTCTGTTAGATATGATGCGATCTATGATGTCTCTTACCGACTTACCGCTATCTTTTTGGGGCTATGCTTTAGAGACTGCCGCATTCACTTTAAACAGGGCTCCGTCGAAATCCGTTGAGACGACACCGTATGAATTATGGTTTGGGAAGAAACCTAAGCTGTCGTTTCTAAAAGTTTGGGGATGCGATGCTTATGTCAAGAAACTTCAACCTGAGAAGCTCGAACCCAAGTCGGAAAAATGCGTCTTCATAGGATACCCGAAAGAAACTGTTGGGTATACCTTCTACCTCAGATCCGAAGGCATGATCTTTGTTGCCAAGAATGGATTCTTTCTAGAGAAAGAGTTTCTCTCGAAAGAAGTAAGTGGGAGGAAAGTAGAACTTGATGAAGTGTTACCTCTTGAACCGGAAAATGGCAAAACTCAAGAAAACGTTCCTGAGGTGCCTGCACCGACTAGAGAGGAAATTAATATTGGTGATCAAGATACTTATAATCAAGCTCCTACTAAAATTCGTAGGTCCACAAGGACACGTTCCGCACCAGAGTGGTACGGCAACCCTGTCTTGGAAATCATGTTGTTAGACAACGGTGAACCTTCGAACTATGAGGAAGCAATGGCAGGCCCGGATTCCGACAAATGGCTGGAAGCCATGAAATCCGAGATAGGATCCATGTATGAAAACGAAGTATGGACTTTGACTGACTTGCCCGTTGAACGGCGAGCCATAGAAAATAAATGGATCTTTAAGAAGAAGACAAACACGGATGGTAATGTGACCATCTATAAAGCTCGGCTTGTCGCTAAGGGTTATCGACAAGTTCAAGGGGTTGACTACGATGAGACTTTCTCACCGGTAGCGAAGTTGAAGTCCGTCCGAATCATGTTAGCAATTGCCGCATTCTACGATTATGAAATATCGCAAATGGACGTCAAAACGGCATTCCTTAATGGTTTCCTTAAGGAAGAATTGTATATGATGCAGCCGGAAGGTTTTGTCGATCCTAAGAATGTTGACAAGGTGTGCAAGCTCCAACGCTCGATTTATGGGCTGGTGCAAGCATCTCGGAGTTGGAACATTCGCTTTGATGAGATGATCAAAGCGTTTGGGTTTACACAGACTTATGGAGAAGCCTGTGTTTACAAGAAAGTGAGTGGGAGCTCTGTAGCATTTCTCATATTATATGTAGACGACATACTTTTGATGGGAAATGATATAGAACTTTTGGACAGCATTAAGGCCTACTTGAATAAAAGTTTTTCAATGAAGGACCTTGGAGAAGCTGCTTATATATTAGGCATCAAGATCTATAGAGATAGATCAAGACGCCTCATAGGTCTTTCACAAAGCACATACCTTGATAAGATATTGAAGAAGTTCAATATGGATCAATCTAAGAAGGGGTTCTTACCTGTGTTACAAGGTGTGAAATTGAGCTCAGCTCAATGTCCGACCACGACAGAAGATATAGAAGAGATGAGTGTCATCCCCTATGCCTCAGCCATAGGTTCTATTATGTATGCCATG
This sequence comes from Aegilops umbellulata, assembly GCA_032464435.1. NCBI lineage: Eukaryota > Viridiplantae > Streptophyta > Magnoliopsida > Poales > Poaceae > Aegilops > Aegilops umbellulata. The sequence goes on along the minus strand of CP136056.1, from coordinate 530,413,070 downwards.
CTGTGTACCAGACCTGATGTAAACCTTGCCGTAAGTTTGGTAGGAAGGTACCAAAGCAATCCCGGCAAGGAACACTGGACAGCGGTCAAGAATATCCTGAAGTACCTGAAAAGGACCAAGGAAATGTTTCTCGTTTATGGAGGTGACGAAGAGCTCGTCGTAAAAGGTTACGTCGACGCTAGCTTCGACACAGATCTGGATGACTCTAAGTCACAAACCGGATACGTGTATATTTTGAATGGTGGGGCAGTAAGCTGGTGCAGTTGCAAGCAAAGCGTCGTGGCGGGATCTACATGTGAAGCGGAGTACATGGCAGCCTCGGAGGCGGCACATGAAGCAATTTGGGTGAAGGAGTTCATCACCGACCTCGGAGTCATACCCAGTGCGTTGGGGCCAATCAAACTCTTCTGTGACAACACTGGAGCTATTGCACTTGCCAAGGAGCCCAGGTTTCACAAGAAGACCAGGCACATCAAGCGTCGCTTCAACTCCATTCGTGAAAATGTTCAAGATGGAGACATAGAAATTTGTAAAGTGCACACGGACCTGAATGTCGCAGATCCGTTGACTAAACCTCTCCCTAAGGCAAAACATGATCAGCACCAGAACTCTATGGGTGTTCGATTCATCCCAATGTAACTAGATTATTGACTCTAGTGCAAGTGGGAGACTGTTGGAAATATGCCCTAGAGGCAATAATAAAAACATTATTATTATATTTCCTTGTTCATGATAATTGTCTTTATTCGTGCTATAATTGTGTTGTCCGGAAATCGTAATACATGTGTGAATAACAGACAACAATATGTCCCTAGTGAGCCTCTAGTTGACTAGCTCGTTGATCAACAGATAGTCATGGTTTCCTGACTATGGACATTGGATGTCATTGATAACGAGATCACATCATTAGGAGAATGATGTGATGGACAAGACCCAATCCTAAACATAGCATAAGATCGCATAGTTCGTTTGCTAGAGTTTTCCAATGTCAAGTATCCTTTCCTTAGACCATGAGATCGTGTAACTCCCGGATACCGTAGGAGTGCTTTGGGTGTGCCAAACGTCACAACGTAACTGGGTGACTATAAAGGTATACTACGGGTATCTCTGAAAGTGTCTGTTGGGTTGACATGGATCGAGACTGGGATTTGTCACTCCGCTTGACGGAGAGGTATCACCGGGCCCTCTCTGTAATGCATCATCATGAGCTCAAAGTGATCAAAGTGTTTGATCACGGGATCATGCATTACGGTACGAGTAAAGTGACTTGCCGGTAACGAGATTGAACGAGGTATTGGGATACCGACGATCGAATCTCGGGCAAGTAAAATACCGATTGACAAAGGGAATCGTATACGGGATTAATTGAATCCTCGACATCGTGGTTCATCCGATGAGATCATTGTGGAGCATGTGGGAGCCAACATGGGTATCCAGATCCCGCTGTTGGTTATTGCCCAAGAGCCGTCTCGGTCATGTCTGCATGTCTCCCGAACCCGTAGGGTCTACACACTTAAGGTTCGGTGACGCTAGGGTTGTGAAGATATGTATATGCAGTAACCCGAATGTTGTTCGGAGTCCCGGATGAGATCCCGGACGTCACGAGGAGTTTCGGAATAGTCCGGAGGTAAATATTTATATATGGAAAGTCGTCATACGGATATCGGGACAAGTTTTGGGGTTATCGGTATTGTACCGGGACCACCGGAGGGTCCCGTGGGGTCCATCGGGTGGGGCCACCTATCCCGGAGGGCCCCATGGGCTGTATGAGGGAGGGAACCAGCCCAAAGTGGGCTGGTGCGCCTCCCCCCAAGGGCCCATGCGCCTAGGGTTGGGGGGGAACCCTAAAGGGGGCGCCCCCCTTGCTTGGGGGGCAAGTCCCCCTCCCTGGCCGCCGCCCCCCTAGGAGATTCCATCTCCTAGGGACGGCGCCCCCCCAAGGGGCTATATAAAGAGGGGAGGGGAGGGAGGGCTGCGCACCCTTTGCCCTGGCGCCTCCCTCTCCCTCTCCAACACCTCCTCCTCCTCCTCCGTAGAGCTCGGCGAAGCCCTGTCGGAGTACTGCGGCTCCACCATCACCACGCCGTCGCGCTGCTGCTGGAGTCTTCTTCCCCAACCTCTCCTTTGCCTTGCTGGATCAAGAAGAAGGAGACGTTACGCTGACCGTACGTGTGTTGAACGCGGAGGTGCCGTGCTTTCGGTGCTAGGATCTCCGGTGATTTGGATCACGGTGTGTACGACTACTTCATCCCCGTTCGTTGAACACTTCCGCTCGCGATCTACAAAGTGGTATGTAGATGCAATCTCTCTCTCCCATGACTCGTTGCTAGATGAACTCATAGATGGATCTTGGTGAAACCGTAGGAAAACTTTTAATTTTCTGCAACGTTCCCCAACAATTCTGAGCATCAAGTTGTTGAGAGACGATGGTGGGATTACATTGCTTCAATCTCACTATGTGGTAAAGATCTTGAGTCGCTTTGGCTATAGTGACTGCAAGCCCTCTACAACACCATATGATGCGAGTGTGTTACTTCGAAAGAATTGAAGAATTGCTAGAGATCAATTGAAATATTCTCAGATTATTGGCTCGCTTATGTACTTAGCAAGTGCTGCAAGACCTGACATCTCTTTTGCTGTTAGCAAACTGAGTCGGTTTGTCTCAAAACCAGGAGATGTGCATTGGAAAGCTCTAGAGAGAGTTTTGCGTTATTTGAAAGGCACTGCAAATTATGGAATTCACTACACCAGGCACCCAAAGGTGCTTGAAGGGTATAGTGACTCAAACTGGATCTCAGATGCTGATGAGATAAAGGCCACGAGCGGTTATGTATTCACTCATGGAGGTGGCGCTGTTTCTTGGAAGTCTTACAAGCAGACCATCTTAACGAGGTCAACAATGGAAGCAGAACTCACAGCACTGGATACAACTACGGTTGAAGCAGATTGGCTTCGCCGGTCTTGAATGACTTGCCAGTTGTTGAGAAACCTGTATCGGGTGTCCTTATGAACTGCGACAATCAAACTGTGACCACGAAAGTGAGCAGCTCAAAGGATAACATGAAGTCATCAAGACACGTTCAGAGAAGGTTAAAGTCTGTCAGGAAAATGAAAAACTCCGGAGTTATTGCGTTGGATTATATCCAAACGTCTAAAAATCTGGCAGATCCTTTTACTAAGGGTCTATCACGTAATGTGATAGATAATGCATTGAGGGAGATGGGTATGAGACCCACAATATGAGTTGTTCACAGTGGTAACCTATTCTTTGTGATCAGAGATCCCGTGAATTAGATGTGGAAGACAAGCTGTTGGTCAACTGAGAGGAGAGTATCCTTACTATTCACAATACCACTCCATGAAGATGCAATACTCTCCTAATCTGCATGGCAGGTTGATGTATATCTTAATGTGTTCTAAGTGGCTTATTTAAGCAGAGATGTTATCCTGCAGAACATCTTTTGAAGAACACACCTATATGAGTCTGATTGTCAAACGTCGCAATCTATGAGAGTAGGGTTCTCTCTAATAAACTCATGAAAGGTCACGGAGTATGACGCATAAGCTCCACCCGCGGGGAAGACCCACGGTAGCCACGTATCGGTCAAGGCTTTATGTGAAGCTAGATTCGCAGAAAACTTGCAGTTCAAGGCCAAGTCCACTGTTCAAGTTGCTTACTAGTGTAGCATAGAGTTCTAGGTGGAAGTTCAACTTAACAGTCTCCACTGCAGTACCGGTATATAAAACAGTGTTTTGGACCCAAAGGCAAATTTCTGTGTGCCTCTGGGATCTGGTGGGGGATTGCTGGAATTTAGTCAATTTTGGGCAGCCCAATAACTATTTCAGAAATTCCTAATAAATCCTAGAGGCCCACTTAGCCCATTTGTGCAAGGCAAGGGATACTACTAAAGTTTAGTCCCACATTGCTAGTTTAGTGGGAGTTGGACCTCCTTATAAGGGAGATTCTTTCCCCACTTGTATGAGCATGAGAACAAGAGGGATATCCACGCGCACTCCTCCTCCACCGCCCGCCTCGCCACGCCACGCCACGCCTCGTCACGACGTGCCACGGGTTGCGGGAATGAGCTGAGCCGATATCTAAATTTTTGCCACGCACTACGGTTATACGAAAGGTCACACGGAAGCTGAAAATATTTTTGCGAAAGTGGACTTTGAATGTGAACGGTGCAGCCCTTCGGCTGCTGGCTGTTCGCTTCGCCTTCGTCTCTTCGTTTCGCCTCCCGTCGCTGGCCTCTCGCCTCCTTCTCGTGCGCCTATAAAAGGGAGGTCTCTCCTCCCAGAGAGATACACCAGAACTTCTCCTTCCTCTCGCCACCGGTTCCATTCTCCGAGCTACTGCTGTCTTCCTCATCCCGGCTTGCGGCGTGCACCACGAGTCGGGACAGTTGGCCTCCGAAACCACACCACTTTGAGTCATGTACGGGAGAAGGGTGATAAGGTTTTTGGGGAGCGCTCTGCGCGACTACTGGCTTCTTCATCAAGGACTCCGACGACTACTTCCCCGACGACGACTTCTTCCCCGACGTCGACTACATCAACCACTACAAGAAATATGTCAACTTGTGACCACCACTATTGGTCACTGAAAGGTCACAAATTTCCATTTACGACCTTTTTGTGACCAAAAACAAAAGGTCAAAAGCTGGCGGTCGTAAACTGACTATAGCGACCTTTAACAAAAGATCGTTGATCCTATGACCTTCTGTTTTGGTCGCTAGCTCTCTCCCCAGGCCACGTCGGATCCGACGTGGCAATCTGACGTGGCAAAATTGCGACGAATTAAAAAGGTCGTTGGTTAAAATCAGCCCGGTCCAATTGGGGGTTTTACATGGGCCGAGCCCAACAATTCAACCCATTTATTGTTTTTTTCATGTGAATATTTGGTCGGCTACATGGGCCTGGCCCAACAGACTTATTTTTTGGGCAACAACCTTTTACAGTCCACATTTTTTGGGCCTCAGCCTTTTTCCAGCCCATTTATTCATTTTCTTTTGTTTCTTTTCCATTTTAAAGTAGGTCCCACTAGTCAATTGGGAACCAATTACCACACGTCAATACTATATTTGTGCAATTAAATAATTTGATTCAAAAAGAGCCAACAAGGCATAATATTTCATACAACAGCCAACCAAAGTACATTACAATCATGTACACCCAAAACTGAGATGGTACATTACAACAGCCAAGCAAAGTACATAGTACAAATCTGGTATGCAGCTATAAAATACAACTAAATATACACACAACTAGCTCCAGTGAGCTAAAACGCATTCTGGGTGTGGTTTTTCTTCAGGATTCGTCTTCCTACAGCTCATGTACACCCAACTTTTGAAGAATGAAGGCCGACATCTGCAAATAATAAATTATGAAAAGTTAGAAACATAATCAAGTGAATCCGTGAATACAAAATTCTCATAACGATGAAAATTTGTTGCAGAGCTTTAGATTTAACAAGAGACCATGCATATAACATTCTCATAACAGCAAAAACTGAGATATATTTTGCAAACGATAAGTACCAGCACAGTACAAGTTAACAGAACAGATGGACAATATAAGCTAACAGTGATTTTCCAATGATTTTCCACTTTCGAACATGGCGCATGCATCAATTTTTATAGTCAGGAACAAAGAAGATAGCGCTGGCTAGAATAGGCAGAGAGATGACATAACCTGGGGCAGCCAAAAATGGTGAAATGATGATCTGCTTGTTCTTAGACGGCTCAATGAGCACCTGCTATCAAAAATAGGATTTTAAAGGAAAAAATAGGCTCCAATCAGCCTGCATACAACAAGTAATAAAACTGTTAGGAGAGTATACAGTTACCAACAGCATGTATAAAACAACTTTGATGATGTAATATTTACTAAAAATGACAAGCCACGTTTCAAGTATAAACCACTAATGGAGCATGCAACAAATGTATTTGATATCAACTTAACTAATTCCACATGAGTCTTGTACGTTCCAATATACACGATCAGTCCAAGATCAAGCTTATTCAGCAAATAAAGTAAAGAGGATCACCACCATAATGGACCAATGGGTACAAATCGACCAAAAAAATCCCAGCAGAAGCTAATGCACAAATATATTCAACATTCCTCATAAGCTGAATTAATCACATTTTGGTTCTAAAAAGTGGAGAGAGGATCACCACCAGGGTACAAATTGACCAAAAAAAATCCATCAGAAGCTAATGCACAAAAATATTCAACATTCCTCATAAGCATACTCACATTTTTGTTCTAAAAAATGGAGAGAATAGATGTGCCTCATGAGTAATCCTATGAGATAACTAGAAGAAAAACAGTGAAGAGAATCTGTAGTTTAATTCGTTCGGAACAATACTCAAGCCAGTCAGGTTAAGCAACATATGCATTTGAGTTTGATCTTCAGGATTAATAGAACAGGACAGATAAATTAATGTTTTTTCTGAAACTATAAGAGACATAGCAGCACACATAATGTTACTATTCAAGTTTTCAACTATAAGAGGCTATAGACTGTCAAATAAAGAACATCAGTTACAGAACTCTGTATCAGGACAGATAAATTATTAGCTTAGGCATCATGCTGCAAGGAGTACTAAATTTACATAATCTGGGTCAGTTCAATAGAAGAAAAAAACGTGAAGAAAATATCATCTTCAGTTGAGCAACAGGCTGTACCACTTACGGTATGAGCAGCACTAGAGAGTAAAAACAGCGAGGAAAGGTCAAATTAGTTGCTTTAACTCTTAGACTAGTTCGTAATAAATTGACATAATCTGGGACAAGACAACTCATCATCAAGAGATAAAAATGTGAAGTAAACATCATCTTGCAGTTCAACAGTGTACTTGCAGTTACAGTATGAGCAGCAATAGGCTGTAAAAAAACGGCGAGCAAGAGGCAAAATCGGTTGCCATCTCACACCAAAAGATGGACAAAATCAGTCGCATCTCGCAGCAAAAGGCAAATTAGCCGCGCAAGGGACGAAATATAAACCGTGTGTACGCAAAAATCACAAGAGACAGGTGCATTCATTCATTATAAGCATTTCCCACAAAAGCTTGGTACAGATCAGGCAAGGGAGCAGGACGAGGTGGACGGACGGATGGATACCTCCACGCAGGCATCAGCGTACTTGACCTCGAGGAGGTGGGCGAGCCGGCGGGACCTCCTCGGCGGCGACGGGACGGGGGTCGCTGCGTAGATGATCCTGCGCCGCTTGTGCTTCTGCTCAGGCGCGAAAACAAGAAAGGGAAATGCTCGATTAATGGCAGCGAACGACCGATTCGGCGAACGGGACGGCTGGAGCAGAAATAGAAGGCGGCAAGGAGGGAGGTACCATGTGGGAGGGGGTCTTGGGGGCGTAGGTGGCGACGGCGGCGGAGAGGTGCGTAGGTTGAGCGCCTCCATCTTGCGCTTGTTCTCCTCCACCGTCCTCTCCCGCTCCGCCTCGTACGCCGACATCCCCTTCTTCTCGATCGCCATCACCGCCGCGCGCGCCTCTATCCCGGAGCAGCAGCCGCAACAGCAGGCGGTGGTGGGATTGGGTTTCTTGGAGGCCAATGCTGGATCGCGTTGGATCTCCCTCCCTCGGGTTCTTCTCTCCCTTCTGGTGAGGGAAGAGGAGGGGTGAGAAGAGGAGGGCGTGGAGGAGGCCATGGACGGCGGCGAGCTCCACCGAAGGAGGTGGCGGCGATCTGGAAAGGAGGAGGCGAGCTCTCGCTCTGTTTTGATCTGGAAGGGTTCGAGCGATTCGGTGGGATCGATGGATGGATGTGGGGAAGAAAGGAGGCGGGGGGGGGGGGGGTTGTGGATGGAAAATGACCAGGCTAGGGTTGGTGTGGAAGGGTTTAGCACTACCGTTGGATCCGCGAGCATCCAACGGTGTTTGATGCACGATCCGCGTGAGACATCCACGGACCAATCAGAATGTAGTAGGACGTTATGACCATCTAAATTGGTCGTAGTTGACTAAAAATAATGTGTTAAAATCATGTCAGCTATTTTATGAGCTGAGAAATTATTATTTTTTTTGCATAAATTTGCATCTTGGAATAGTTCAAATGAGATTATATTTTACACAAGTTTGCATCTTGGAATGTGAAATAATGTTGACAAAGGAAATTTTCATTTTCTTTGCACGGAAATTTCATTTTCTATTTTTCAAGTGTCCAAAATGAAATTTTTTTGTGAAGGACCTACCATATATTTGCTGCAAAATTGGACAAAATCAATTTTCAAAAATACTAGGCCATATTTAATGCATAATTGACCAAATGGTTGGATGTCAAAAGTTTCGATCCACCTCTCATGAAAAAGACAAATTTCTGCCGATTCAATAGGAAGCCGGTAAAATTTGAACTATTGCTACCTCATAGTTTGCAATTTTTTTCCCCAAAAATCATTTATAGGTACATAAGTATCTATTTAATAAGAGAAACATAAAAAAATTTCCAAGATTCAATCACTAGCTAGGAATGGTCATTCCCGCCGTTTTGACCGCATTTTGAAACGGGCATAAAAAATTCAAAAAATCAAATAATTGGGAAACCTTCGCATTGTGTCATTATATGTGGCCAAGTTCCTAGGAAAAATAACAAACTTGTAATACGGCAATTATTTTAAAAAGTATGTTCTCAGAAACAAGCTATCACGTGTGGAGATCAATGGCTTTCAAGCCAAATGATCAATCTTATGGCCACATTCATGGCATAGTTTGTTCAAATGATCTTATATTGTGCACAAGGGTGCATATTAGAATGGCAAACAATGTTGCCTAAGGAAGTTTTCATTTTCTTTGGACGAAAAAACCATTTTCCATTTTTCGAGTGCCCAAAAGGAGGGTTTTTTGTGAAGGACATCCCAAATAATTGTTGCAAAATTGGACCAAATCAATTTTATAAAATACTAGGCCATATTTAATGCACAATTGACCAAATGGTTGGGTGTAAAAAGTTTTGATCCACCTCTCGTGAAAAAGACAAATTTCCACCGATTCAGGTGGAAGCGGATCAAATTTGAACTGTAGTTGCCTTGTAGTTTGCTCTTTATTTTTTCAAAAAATCATTTCTAGGTACATAAGTATCTATTTAATCAGAGAAACACCAAAAAAATCCAAGATTCAACCACTAGCTAGGAACGGTCATTCCCGCCGTTTTGACAACATTTTGAAACGGGCATAAAAAATTCAAAAAAAATAAAAAAATTGGGAAACCTTCGCATTGTGTCATTATATTTGGCCAAGTTACAAGGAAAAATAACAATCTTGCAATACGGCAATTATTTTAAAAAAGTGTTCTCACAAATGAGCTATCATGCGTGAAGATTCATGGCTTTCAAGCCAAATGATCAATCTTATGGCCACATTCTTGGCATAGTTTGTTCAAATGATGTCATATTGTGCAAAAGGGTGCATCTTGGAATGGCAAACAATGTTTCCTAACGAAGTTTTCATTTTCTGTGCACGGAAAAACCATTTTCCATATTTCGATTGCCCCAAATGATGTTTTTTTGTGAAGGACCTACCAAATAATTGTTGCAAAATTGGATCAAATCATTTTTCTAAAATACTAGGCCATATTTAATGCACAATTGACCAAATGGTTGGGTGTAAAAAGTTTTGATCCACCTCTCGTGAAAAAGACAAATTTCCGTCTATTCAGCTGGAAGCGGGTCAAATTGAACTGTAGCTGCCTTGTAGTTTGCTCTTTATTTTTTCCAAAAATCATTTCTAGGTACATAAGTATCTATTTAATCATAGAAACACCAAAAAAATCCAAGATTCAACCACTAGCTAGGAACGGTCATTCCCGCCGTTTTGACCGCATTTTGAAACGGGCATAATTTTTTTTTAAAATCAAATAATTGGGAAACCTTCGCATTGTGTCATTATATGTGGCCGAGTTACCAGGAAAAATAACAAACTTGCAATACGGCAATTATTTTAAAAAAATGTTCTCAGAAATGAGATATCATGCGTGAAGATTCATGCCTTTCAAGCCAAATGATCAATCTTATGGCCACATTTTTGGCATAGTTTGTTCAAATGATCTCATATTGTGCAAAAGGGTGCATCTTGGAATTCCAAACAATGTTGCCTAAGGGAGTTTCCATTTTCTTTGCACGGAAAATACATTTTTCATTTTCCGAGTGCCCGAAATGAGTTTTTTTTGTGAAGGACCTACCATATATTTGTTGCAAAATTGGAGCAAATCAATTTTCTAAAATACTAGGCCACATTTAATGCACAATTGACAAAATGGTTGGATGTCAAAAGTTTTGATCCACCTCTGGTGAAAAAGACAAATTCCCGCCGATTCAGTAGGAAGTGGGTCAAATTTGAACTGCAGCTGCCTCATAGTTTGCTCTCTATTTTTTCAAAAAATCATTTATAGGTAGAAAAGTACCTATTTAATCATAAATACATTGTTTGGTGGTGATACGTCGAGGTTTGGGTGGTGGCCGAGGGCCCCAACTTCAAAGCGCGTAGACTCGCATGCCCGCCGCGTGGTCACCGCGTGACCGTGGTGTTGCCATGTGTTCTGGGCAGCCTAGGCATGTCTAGTGGGTTGAACACTCCCCGGGTAGGTGCTAGGAACAAAATTACAACATAAGATTCTCACGAGGAGACCGATCGATGCTCAAACATGAATTATCAGCCAAGTGTTTGATTAGCGGTACGGGAAATGTACATGGCTAATGGGAGTGAGTTTTGGCTGAGGATGATCAGTTACTAAGAAGACCGTCTTCACAAATTTTCAACTCAAAAGGAGGAGCCTAGGTGGTACTTGCTTTGCAAACCACCACACTGGACATAAATACGAATGTTGAAGCTCGGCTCAAAATAATGAATGGATTGAGCTGGCATTTGGTGGAGGATGGTTATTTGGGCGTAGGAAAGAACTGTAGAAAATGGATACTATTTGGACATGCCAAAGTGGTACTTCCTTCACAAACTGTTACTCTGAACAGAATAGGAAAATGAATATTTTTGAATTATTTTTGAACTAGGCAAGGAAGGTTTTTACATATTCGACGAAGATATGACCCAAAGAATTTATGAGATTTTTTTGGGAATTTTGGAAATGACAGAAATATAGGTTGCTTCCTAACCTAGGGCAAAAATTGACACATGGACATGACACATAGGCAAAACTGATGAGGTGGCGCCTAGTCATAGCAATAAGTACCAATGCATCCGCGTTCACAACCTCATGACTATTTATATTGGTCGTAATTGGGTAGAAATAAGGCCATTGGCGCCTCTTGTCTACTTTGTGACCATTTGGTGTAAGCAATTTCAGGGTTTGAGCCCTTCCAAGCGAAATTGCTGTGAATTTACGACCAATTCAGCTGGGGTCACTAAGAGAAGGTCATAAGTTGACATATTTCTTGTAGTGAACAACAACATGGCTGGAGAGGATGTCGACCCCGAGTCTAGTGCTTTTGCTGCTGCTGTTCCATATGTGTTCTTCTTCTTTCTGTCAGATGTCCTGCCACAGTTTCTCGTACTAGTACTTGACCTACATGTGTTAGGTTCTACTCCATATATGCAACATGATCTAGTGTCTGTCCTAGATGTGTTCAGTTCAAGTTCATATATTCAGATGCTATTTACTTTGTCTCCGTCAGATTGCATGACTTGCTTTATCGCGGCTATATTAGTCATGCTTTATCTAATATTTCTGTTAATAAAATCATTTGGTAAATTGCTCATATTTCCAACAGTTTGCACCCCCAATCACAGTGCGTGCGTGAGAGAGGTATGGTGGGCCACACCCCAAGTTTTTTCTCGGTTGTTAGCCGACATCAATTCCAACAGATAGTTCTGCTGAGAATGCTTCTTTGTATCAACTGATGAATGTTCAGTGAGCTGGTGCTTCTTACCAAAAGCTAGTTTTTGTATCCTCATGAAATGCAATGTCTATGAGTTGGATCGAAGTATGAGCATGATGTTTTTCTTTTCTGTTTGTGTTGATGTATATAATGAAAATATGATTATTTTTCTTCGAAAAGGAGGGACTCCCCGGCCTCTGCATCAGAACGATGCATACGGCCACATTTATTAAAAATAAAGTAGCTCAATAATGTCTTGCAGTCCGCAACAAAAAGATAAGCTGGCTCACGAAGAGCAACAGAAACAAAAAAAAGCCCAAAAGCCACAACCGGCTGGCAAAATATAGATAGGTAAAGTAATCACCTATCCTATTGCATGACCGCCATCCAAACCGGTTGAAGATATCCCGCGCTACCATCTCCCACCGGAGAGATCCAGTAACCAAACGCTCCCTGGCCTCCATCGGAGTGAGTAAGGACCACATACGAATTAGCGCAGTAGCCTGGAATAAAACCTGCAAAAAATGAATAGTTGATATTCTGTTAAAAGCCAGATCATTTCTGCAGTTCCAGATTGCCCATAACAACGCACATGATCCTACACGAATTTATCTAGCTGTTTCGGACTCTATCCCAACAAGCTATGTTCCAAATAATGACCCGACCGAATTTGGAGGAGTAATGTTAAAGGCAATTTGCACCGAGTGCCACAGAACCCTCTCCAACGGGCAATCAAAGAAGAGGTGCTTGATAGTTTCATCCCGATCACAGAAACTACACCTAGTAGAGCCTGTCCAGTTGCGCTTAACCAAATTATCTTTCGTTAAGATAACTTGTTTATGTACAAACCACATAAACACTTTGATTTTTAGCGGAACCTTAACTTTCCAAACATGTATGGAACTAGGAATAACACTAGAGTTGATGACATCAAGTTACATCGACTTGACTGTGAATTCCCCAGAAGTAGTAAGCTTCCAACACAACTGATCGGGCTGATGAGTAAGCTGAACCTCCATCAGTCTACTCACCAGATGAAGCCAAGCTACCCATCGTTCTCCAACAAACACCCTCCTAGACTGAATATTAAGGGGGGTGGACTGCAAACTCGTTGCAACCAGAGCATCGCGTCACTGCACAATACGATATAACGAGGGATACTGAAGCGCCAACGGCGCTTCCCCCAGCCAAGTATCCTCCCAGAAGCGAGTATTATTACCATCACCAACAATAAACTCTGTTCTATTAAAGAAAGTAGCTTTGACTCTCATTAGCCCTTTCCAGAACGGCGAGTCAGTCGGCCTGACTGTCACCTACGACAAAGTCTTTGAGTGCAGATACTTGTTACGCAGAATCTGCGCCCAAGTTGCTTCAGTCTCTGCTGCTAACTTATATAGCCACTTACTGAGGAGGCATCTGTTCTTAACCTCAAGATTCTCAACACCCAGACCCCCTTGGTCTTTCGGTCGGCAGATGACATCCCATTTGGCTAAATGGTACTTTCTCTTAAGCTCATCACTCTGCCAGAAGAAACGGGATCAATAGAAGTCCAGCCTTTTCCTGACTCCAACTGGTACTTCAAAAAAGGACAAAAGGAACATAGGCAGACTCGTGAGCACCGAGTTAATGAGAATCAATCGGCCTCCATACGACATGAGTTTGCCCTTCCAACAGCTCAGTTTCTTCTCAAACCGATCCTCAATACACTTCCATTCACTGTTTGTCAACTTACGATGATGAATGGGGATACCCAGGTAAGTGAACGGAAGTGCTCCCACTTCGCAACCAAAGAGTTGCTTATAAGCATCTTGTTCCTCTTTGGCTCTCCCAAAACAGAACAGCTCACTCTTATGGAAGTTAATCTTCAGGCCGGTCAATTGCTCGAAAAGGCACAACACCAGCTTCATATTTCTCGCTTTTGCCAAGTCATGCTCCATCTATTGTACTGCTTGATGCAGTGTTCTGTCTATGTGTGCACTTGTTTTCCCCGTGTATTACTTAGTAGTGCAAAATCTGATGCTTATTAACACCATGGTTCGTTGTTCCCCGTGGGCTTTGTTTCCAAGCATGGTTTTCACTTTCAGTGAGATTTCGGTGAAATTCACTGAATTTCAGTAATTTCAGCGGTCACTGAAATATTACGTTTCAGCCAAAATATTTCAGCAATTTCAGTATAGCACAACAATTCTAATATTTTTTAAAATATTATTTAAAATTTTCAAATTTTTAATTGAATTCAAGTGAATATTTCGGTCATTTGGCTGAAATGAAAACTGAAATCACTGAAATTCACTGAATTTCAATGATTTCGGTTTGTGCTGAAATTTTTCTGAAACTGAAATTGAAAACCATGTTTCCAAGTAAGAAACAGGTTGTAGATTTTCTACGGACGGGCCTAGATAAAGGTATGGATGTGATTTTTAATCTGTTTTTGTAATGCTCCTGGTCGTCTATGCTTCACCACTTGCAATTCTTACTTATGTAATTTGTTCACTGTTGGATTTCTGGGTGTTCCCAGCAAGAGCACAACTGATGTTAAGAACTTTAGTTATGGAAAATGTCAACTTGTCCAGTCAAGTGGTACATTTGCTTTCTGGTCTCACTGAAAAAGGTCTGAAAAATAATTCAATAGCAAGTCATTTAATGCACTTAAGAATTGAAGTTCCTAAGGATCTAGATCTGTTTGTACTTGCCTGAAGCAGCTGTTGCAAAGAACTTTTCGGTTCCCCTGAGAGAGTCCGTGGAAATAAAATGTGTTGCTTGATATGACTGTTAAACCAGGTTATGTGGACCTCTAGTGGACCGAACCAGATGGGCTTGACCATCACGTTATAGCTTAGAGTAGTTAGAGTTTCTCTCCTTTTAAATCTCTCTCTCTCTCTCTCTTATCGATATTCCCTCTGTATAATCCTCTAGTTCGGTAGTATCCTCACGTACGATTGTAACCCAGGAGGGACTCCTCACTCGTCATATCAATATAAGCATATGCGGGCTCTCTATTGAGAGTCGAGACGCTTCATCATATATAATCTTACAATGACCAATGATGATGTGAATCCCTGCAAACTCGTACCCTCACGCGCCCAAGTATTGACCGATTAATCTCTTCTCTGCTGATGATGTCTACTTACAATGCAGGGTCCACCGTGATGAAGGTTCCAGCTCCATTTCTTTCTATCCCTCCATGCTTTTCAAAGCATGGTCTTGTCGCTTCTCATCGTTATGGTCTGAAGCAGGAGCTTTACTTCTTGCACTACACATATCAAATTAGAAATGTGCATTCCTTCTGACTTGTCTACAGAAACAGTATCTTTGCAAGACAATACATATACATCTCTCATACAATCATCATTTCCCTTCCGAGAGTCTTGGTCAGCAATTATTTTGTCGATATTGCATCCACTTTCCATTCTAATATGACGAGAATGCTTTAGCTGCAAACACAATCACACGACCAATTTTGTTGACTTATCTTCCACTCCTTTTATTTTCCTCTTGACAACCACTTTCGCTGACTCAAGATTTCCATATGTTCTCAGGGGAAGTTGTACCTCAATCATCCACACTTCGATTACTTAGAGATTTTTAGGTGATCTTCCCCCCTAACCCCCCCCCCCCGAGCGGGGCGGCCGGGGTGGCCCTCCCTTCCCTTGCCGCCCAGCCCCCACCTCCCATCCTGTTGGGTAACGTTGCAGAAAATTAAAATTTTCCTACGGTTTCACCAAGATCCATCTATGAGTTCATCTAAGCAACGAGTCATGGGAGAGAGATTGCATCTACATACCACTTGCAGATTGCGTGCGGAAGCGTTCAAGGGGATGGTGATGACGTAGTCGTACTCGTCGTGATTCGGATCACCGATGACCAAGTGCCGAACGGACAGCACCTCCGCGTTCAACACACGTACGGGACGATCGACGTCTCCTCCTTCTTGATCCAGCAAGGGAAGGAGAGGTTGAGGAAGAAGACTCCAACGGCAGCACGACGGCGTGGTGAGGTTGGTGCAACAGAACTCCGACAGGGCTTCGCCAAGCGCGTACGGAGGAGGAGAGGTGTTGGGGAGGGGAGGGGCTGCGCCTTCAGTTCTGTTTGCAGCCCTCCCCTCACCCCTCTATTTATAGGGGAAGGGGCAAGGGGGGCCGGCCCCCTCTAGATGGATCTAGAGGGGGGGGGGCGGCGGCCAAGGGGGAGGGGGCTTGCCCCCCAAGCAAGGGGGGCGCCCCCCTTTAGGGTTCCCCA
The DNA here is from genome assembly GCA_032464435.1 of Aegilops umbellulata. Classification (NCBI taxonomy): domain Eukaryota; kingdom Viridiplantae; phylum Streptophyta; class Magnoliopsida; order Poales; family Poaceae; genus Aegilops; species Aegilops umbellulata. The sequence goes on along the minus strand of CP136056.1, from coordinate 530,396,981 downwards.
AACCCTAGGGCGCATGGGCCCTTGGGGGGAGGCGCACCAGCCCACTTTGGGCTGGTTCCCTTCCCCTTTGCAGCCCATGAGCCCCTCCGGGAGAGGTGGCCCCTCCCGGTGGACCCCCGAGGCCCCTCCGGTGGCCCCGGTACAATACCGATATGCCCCCGAACTATTCCGGTGTCCGTATGACAACTTCCCATATATAAATCTTTACCTCCGGATCACTCCGGAACTCCTCGTGACGTCCGGGATCTCATCCGGGACTCCGAACAACATTCGGTAATCACATACAAGTCTTCCTAATAACCCTGGCGTCACCGAACCTTAAGTGTGTAGACCCTACGGGTTCGGGAGACATGCAGACATGACCGAGATGACTCTCGGGCAATAACCAACAGCAGGATCTGGATACCCATGTTGGCTCCCACATGTTCCTCGATGATGTCATCGGATGAACCACGATGTCGAGGGTTCAAGCAACCCCGTAAACTATTCCCTTTGTCAATCGGTAGGTTACTTGCCCGAGACTCGATCGTCGGTATCCCAATACCTCGTTTAGTCCCGTTACCGGCAAGTCACTTTACTCGTACCGTAATGCATGATCCCGTGGCCAAACACTTGGTCACTTTGAGCTCATTATGATGATGCATTACCGAGTGGGCCCGGTGATACCTCTCCGTCATACGGAGTGACAAATCCCAGTCTTGATCCGTGTCAACCCAACAGATACTTTCAGAGATACCTGTAGTGCACCTTTATAGTCACCCAGTTACGTTGTGACGTTTGGTACACCCAAAGCACTCCTACAGTATCCGGGAGTTACACGATCTCATGGTCTAAGGAAAAGATACTCGACATTGGAAAGCTCTAGCAAAACGAACTACACGATCTTGTGCTATGCTTAGGATTGGGTCTTGTCCATCACATCATTCTCCCAATGATGTGATGTCAGGACCCCGATTCTAAACCACATCGATCCAGCGTGTAACACATCATATCACTTTGCGGCCTCACGCACGGTACTCCCACGGGTGCCACCTTACCTGGCCCGGGACCGTTTGCGCCTTTTGGCTCACGTATATGATAGTGTCGCTAGCATCCATATGACAGAGAACCCGGGCCGACATGGCTAGTCGTGAACCCAAAGCGGCGCTAGCCTATGAGGACAGGCATACATGAATCACTTCGAACATGTCGGTCATCAACGTGTCTACTCGGGCTGTAGCACTGGGCTAACAGGACTCCGGTAACCCGGGCTGTAGCAGGCTAGGCAGGACTCCGAATAACATCGCGTGACATTTCCCCGAAGGGACAGACATAGGAACGACGTGAGACACATGCCGGCCAGTCAAGTGTCCAAGCAGTAGTGCTGGGCTAGCAGGACTCCGGTGATCCGGGCTGTAGCGGACTACTATCGCTCAGAAGCACAAGACTTACATTTCCCCATATGAAAGGCTGCCAAGGATAAACAACTAGATAGTCGGATCCCACTCATACCAAGCATTTCAATCATACACACAATATGCCCGATATGAGTAAATACAACATGGCATCACAACAGTACTCTACGACTCAAGTACTTTATTTAGAAGGCTCCGAGGAGCCATACATATCATCCATACAGATAGGGGTCACATGACCCAACACTCAAGTCATACAAACATACAAGCACATACGGAAGCAAAGTAGTCTGAGTACAGACACTAGAAAGAAAGAAGGCTTGACGAAGCCTGTCTATCTACAACGATCCTTCACAAGTCTTGGATCACCACCTAGGTGATAAGTCACTCGTCAACGTCGAGGTCTATATAGAACCCATCAGAGGGGTTGGTGCAGTCGTCTGAAAAACATGATTAAAGCAACATGAGTATGGAGGTACTCAGCAAGTCTTACAACAGGAACCTACTATACATGCACATTCTCAAGAAGGTAGTGGGGTTATTGCAGCAAGCCAGCTTTGACTCTTGGCTAAGCTATCCTACGATAGACACCACTTGTAAATCATTTGTCGCACACGAGTCCACTAACACCAACACAATACTCCACCGTGGATCCTCTCTCGCCATCCTGCGAGAGGGCCATCCGCGGTACTCACACTTATCTTGAGATTTTTAATAGTATCCATTTAACTTATCTATGAACTGTATAGGTGACCAAGTAGTCCTTTACCGCGGACGCGGCTATTCGAATAGATTTATACCCTGCAGGGGTGTACTTCTTCACACACGCTCTCACCACTTATCGCCGTTTACACGACATGTACTCGGCAACCTTCAAGCGGAAGCCCAGCGAGGGTGTTAGCCACGGCCTACCTAAACACTCAAGTCTCTAGTCCAGGTTTATCGCCTATTCGGGTTCCATCCGCAGGGAGTCCGGCCGAGGTTTCCACTAACGGCCCCGAACGATGTGAATAGGGTTCCCGAGACACCAAACGGGCGAGTCGGTACACCGTGCCACGTGCCTACCGCAACACAGCCCACCCCGATGGTCAGCGCCGCGTGCGGCCCCCAGCATGCTACAAACACCAGAAACTACTTTGCAACTCCTGGACAGAGGACAAGCGTGATCAAGAAGCCGAGAGGGTCCATTGGTTTCGGGCCCAATGCGTGGTAGTAGCTGAGTCTTAAATCACACACACAGATCTCAGTTCTTAAGAACGGCCTCAATGAAACAACCCACCATGTACTCCTACATGGCCTTCCATCGATTCCTTTACCAAATCGTGTTCAACACTTCCACACCATTGACAACGATACAACCTTTCACTCCGGATCATCATCCCGATGAGCCAGACCTGACACAACTCTAAGCATAGCAAGCATAGCATGGTAGGAACACACATACACATGTATTGGCTCAATCAACTCCTACACATGCTAGTGGGTTTCATCTAGTTACTGTGGCAATGACAGGTCATGCAAAGGAAGTGGGTTCAACTACTGCAACACACAGCAGTTTGAAACGCGTTGTCTTAATGCAGTAAACAAGGGCAGAAGCGAGAACATGGGTTTGTATCGGAATGATCAACGAGTTGCTTGCCTGATGGAGTGGTGGTGGGATACTGCCCTTCAACTGGATACTCGGAGATATCCTCGGAGGCAGAACCTACCACGAATGACACATTGCAACACAATCAATACATGACGATATGCAACAATTATGATGCATGCAATGACATGGCAATATGAATGTGTCCTGGTCTTGTGCAAGTTAAACTAGAAGGAAATGACCCCATTTGAATCAAGAATTCAAATGGTAGTGCATTTATAAGATCATATTAGTGCAATATCTTATAATGCCTAAACAGTGGGTTTAACTTGTTTTAACATGCATGAAACCAGTTCCATTGGATAGATTGGATTTTTCTGATAGATTTTCATATATAAAACTTTGCATTTGGAGTTATAGATAATTTTCTATGAATTTTTGAAGTTTGAACTATTTTCTGGATTTTCTGTATAAAAATAAATCCAGCAAAATAGATTACTGCATCAGCATGAAGTCATGCTGACCTCAGCAGGTCAACAGACCGGTCCAAGTCAAACCTGACGCGTGGGTCCCGCGTGTCAGGGTCATTAACTTAACAGATTAGATTATTTTTTAATCCTGGATTAATTAGCAGTCGGGGCCCACATGTCATAGACTCAGAGGAGTCAAACTGGGTCCACAAGTCAACGGTTAGGGTCAACTCGCCGGCGTCTAGCCGCCGGCGAGGTCAGACGCGGCGGAGCAAGTGATTTTGCTCGTTTTGGCCATCAAACAAGGCGCGGAGGCCATCTACGGGTAGCTGAGATCCTCCCGCGGCGTTCGGTGGCAACAGCTGGGCTCGGGGTGGCCGGAAACATCGCCGGCGACGGGTTTGGCGGCGCCGGGGCTCGGGTGGAGGTGGCTTTGGTGCTACGGTGCGTTAGGGGGCCGGCTGGTGGCTGTTTTGGCCTCCTGGAGGCTCCAGGAGCACGTTGACGCGCTCTGGCCCGGGTGGCAGGGGCTATGGCCGCGGTGGCGCCATGGCCGGCGGAGCCAAGCTCTCGGGCTCGTCGGGGACGGGCGCTACGGCGAGCTAGCAGGCATGGGAGGAGGGGGAGAAGGTGCGGGAGCTCACAGGGAGGTCGACGAGCAGCTCAGCGGGCTCGAGGGCGAACGGAGCGGCGCGAATCGAAGAACGGCGGCCGGCGGGCACCAGGGTCGGAGACGAGCTGATGGCGGCGATGCAGGGCCTCCGGCGAGGCGTGGCTCGGTGGGGAGGGCGAGGGCGAAGTGGCGGAGCCTCTGGGCAGGTCAGCGGGGCGAGGGGGCAACGGTGGGCGCGGCTATGGCGGCGAGACGGCGACGGGTGCTGCGGCCATGGCACTGGAGAGCGAGAGAGAGAGCCAGGGGGGAAGTGAGGTGTCCACGGGGTCGAGGGCGCGACGTGGAGGACGTCCAGCGCGTCGGGCGGCGAAGCGGCGAGCAGGTGACGCCGTGGCGAGCTCGCGCTCGCCGGCGTCACCAACCTGCCTGCCTGGCGGGGACGAAGCAGCTGGCTGGCTCGGGCCAGCACAGCGCTGGGCCGCCAGGTGGGCCGGCTGGTGGGTTTGGCCAGGTTAGTTTTCTTCTGTTTAACTGTTTTCTTTTTCTATTATTTCTGCAACTTTGTGGACTTATTTAAAATACTTAAACAACTCCAAAAATCCCCAAACTGCTCATGCATACTATTTAAAGTATAGACAACATGAAACATTTCTGTTTGAGAATATTTGAACATTTAAATATTTTTTTAAATTTTAAATGCCCAAATTCAAATACTTATGTGTTAATTCAATAACCTTCTGTTGACCTAGAAAAATGTGCACTATTTTTGCCAGGGGGTTTAATCGAAGACAAAGAGGGTGAACATTTTAGAAGGGCATTTCAGGTTCATTGAAAAAGATTTTAGTAAACCCTAGTTATTTCCAGGGGGGGGGGGGAAGTGTGTGTTGGGGGTTCTGGCATTTCCCATTTCAGAATTAATAGAATTTAAACATGATGCACACTCTAATGCATGGCCTAGCTAGGGATGTGACATGTGATCTCGTTATCAATGACATCCCCATGTCCATAGTCAGGAAACCATGACTATCTATTGATCAACGAGCTAGTCAACTAGAGGCATACTAGGGACATATTGGTGTCTAGTATTCACACATGTATTACGATTTCCAGATAACACAATTATAGCATGAATAAAGACAATTACCATGAACAAGGAAATATAATAATAATACTTTTATTATTGCCTCTAGGGCATATTTCCAACAGTCTCCCACTTGCACTAGAGTCAATAATCTAGTTACATTGTGATGAATCGAACACCCATAGAGTTCTGGTGCTGATCATGCTTTGCCCTAGGGAGAGGTTTAGTCAAGGGATCTGCGACATTCAGATCCGTGTGCACTTTACAAATTTCTATGTCTCCATCTTGAACATTTTCACGGATGGAGTTGAAGCGACGCTTGATGTGCCTGGTCTTCTTGTGAAACCTGGGCTCCTTGGCCAGTGCAATAGCTCCAGTGTTGTCACAGAAGAGTTTGATCGGCCCCGACGCATTGGGTATGACTCCTAGGTCGGTGATGAACTCCTTCACCCAAATTGCCTCATGCGCTGCCTCCGAGGCTGCCATGTATTCCGCTTCACATGTAGATCCCGCCACGACGCTCTGCTTGCAGCTGCACCAGCTCACTGCTCCACCATTCAACATATACACGTATCCGGTTTGTGACTTAGAGTCATCCAGATCTGTGTCGAAGCTAGCATCGACGTAACCCTTTACGACGAGCTCTTCGTCACCTCCATAAACGAGAAACATGTCCTTAGTAATTTTCAGGTACTTAAGGATATTCTTGACCGCTGTCCAGTGTTCCTTGCCGGGGTTACTTTGGTACCTACCTACCAAACTTACGGCAAGGTTTACATCAGGTCTGGTACACAGCATGGCATACATAATGGATCCTATGGCTGAAGCATAGGGGATGACGCTCATCTCTTGTTTATCCTTTGCCGTGGTCGGGCATTGAGCTGAGCTCAATTTCACACCTTGCAATACAGGCAAGAACCCTTTCTTGGACTGATCCATTTTGAACTTCTTCAAAATCTTATCAAGGTACGTGCTTTGCGAAAGACCTATGAGGCGTCTTGATCTATCTCTATAGATTTTGATGCCTAATATATAAGCAGCTTCTCCAAGGTCCTTCATTGAAAAACACTTGTTCAAATAGGCCTTTATGCTTTCCAAGAATTCCATATCATTTCCCATCAATAGTATGTCATCCACATATAATATGAGAAATGCTACGGAGCTCCCACTCACTTTCTTGTAAACGCAGGCTTCTCCATAAGTCTGCATAAACCCAAACGCTTTGATCATCTCATCAAAGCGAATGTTCCAACTCCGAGATGCTTGCACCAGCCCATAAATGGATCGCTGGAGCTTGCACACCTTGTTAGCATTCTTGGGATCGACAAAACCTTCCGGCTGCATCATATACAGTTCTTCCTTAAGATAGCCGTTAAGGAATGCCGTTTTGACGTCCATTTGCCATATCTCATAATCATAGTATGCGGCAATTGCTAACATGATTCGGACGGACTTCAGCTTCGCTACGGGAGAGAAAGTCTCATCGTAGTCAATCCCTTGAACTTGCCGATAACCCTTAGCGACAAGTCGAGCTTTATAGATGGTGACATTACCATCCGCGTCCGTCTTCTTCTTGAAGATCCATTTATTTTCTATCGCTCGCCGATCATCGGGCAAGTCTGTCAAAGTCCATACTTTGTTTTCATACATGGATCCTATCTCGGATTTCATGGCTTCTAACCATTTGTTGGAATCTGGGCCCGCCATCGCTTCTTCATAGTTCGAAGGTTCACCGTTGTCCAACAACATGATTTCCAGGACAGGGTTGCCGTACCACTCTGGTGCGGAACGTGTCCTTGTGGACCTACGAAGTTCAGTGGAAGCTTGGTCCGAAGTATCTTGATCATTATCATTAACCTCCTCTCTAATTGGAGCAGGCACCACAGGAACATTTTCCTGCGCTGCGCCATTCTCCGTTTCAAGAGGCAGTACTTCATCAAGCTCCACTTTCCTCCCACTTACTTCTTTCGAGAGAAACTCTTTCTCCAGAAAGGTTCCGTTCTTGGAAACAAAGATCTTGCCCTCGGATCTCAAGTAGAAGGTATACCCTATGGTTTCCTTAGGGTATCCTATGAAGACGCATTTTTCCGATTTGGGTTCGAGCTTTTCAGGTTGAAGTTTCTTGACATAAGCCTCGCATCCCCAAACTTTTAGAAACGACAGCTTAGCTTTCTTCCCAAACCATAATTCATACGGTGTCGTCTCAACGGATTTAGACGGTGCCCTATTTAAAGTGAATGTGGCTGTCTCTAGAGCGTATCGGTAAGAGACATCATAGATCGCACCATATCCAATAAAGTGCGATTACGACGTTCGGACACACCATTACGCTGAGGTGTTCCAGGCGGCGTGAGTTGTGAAACTATTCCACATTTTCTTAAGTGTGTGCCAAATTCGTGACTTAAGTACTCTCCTCCACGATCTGATCGTAGAAACTTGATCTTTCTGTCACGTTGATTCTCAACCTCACTCTGAAACTCCTTGAACTTTTCAAAGGTCTCAGACTTGTGTTTCATTAAGTAGACATAGCCATATCTACTCAAATCATCAGTGAGTGTGAGAACATAACGATATCCTCCGCGAGCCTCAACGCTCATTGGACCGCACACATCAGTATGTATAATTTCCAATAAGTTGGTTGCTCGCTCCATTGTTCCGGAGAACGGAGTCTTGGTCATTTTGCCCATAAGGCATGGTTCGCATGTGTCAAATGATTCATAATCGAGAGACTCTAAAAGTCCATCAGCATGGAGCTTCTTCATGCGCTTGACACCAATGTGACCAAGGCGGCAGTGCCACAAGTATGTGGGACTATCGTTATCAACTTTACACCTTTTGGCATTCACACTATGAATATGTGTATTATCACGCACGAGATTCATTAAGAATAAACCATTAACCACCGGAGCATGACCATAAAACATATCACTCATATAAATAGAACAACCATTATTCTCGGATTTAAATGAGTAGCCATCTCGTATTAAACGAGATCCAGATACAATGTTCATGCTCAAGCTTGGCACTAAATAACAATTATTGAGGTTTAAAACTAATCCCGTAGGTAAATGTAGAGGTAGCGTGCCGACGGCGATCACATCGACCTTGGAACCATTCCCGACGCGCATCGTCACCTCGTCCTTCGCCAGTCTTCTCTTATTCCGCAGCTCCTGCTGTGAGTTACAAATATGAGCAACAGCACCGGTATCGAATACCCAGGAGCTACTACGAGCACTGGTAAGGTACACATCAATTACATGTATATCACATATACCTTTAGTGTTGCCGGCCTTCTTATCCGCTAAGTACTTGGGGCAATTCCGTTTCCAGTGACCATTTCCCTTGCAATAAAAGCACTCAGTTTCAGGTTTGGGTCCATTCTTTGACTTCTTCCTGGCAACTGATTTACCAGGCGCGGCAACCTCCTTGCCGTCTTTCTTGAAGTTCTTCTTACCCTTGCCTTTCTTGAACTTAGTGGTTTTATTCACCATCAACACTTGATGTTCCTTTTTGATCTCCACCTCCGCGGATTTCAGCATTGAATACAACTCGGGAATGGTCTTTTCCATCCCCTGCATGTTGTAGTTCATCACGAAGCTTTTGTAGCTAGGTGGGAGCGACTGAAGGATTCTGTCAATGACCGCCTCATTCGGAAGATTAACTTCCAGCTGAGTCAAGCGGTTGTGCAACCCAGACATCTTGAGTATGTGTTCACTGACAGAGCTATTTTCCTCCATTTTGCAGCTAAAGAACTTGTCGGAGACTTCATATCTCTCGACCCGGGCATGAGCTTGGAAAATCAATTTCAGCTCCTCGAACATCTCATATGCTCCGTGCTTCTCAAAACGCTTTTGGAGCCCTGGTTCTAAGCTGTAAAGCATGCCGCACTGAACGATGGAGTAATCATCAGTGCGTGACTGATGGGCGTTCATAACGTCCTGGTTTTCTGGGAATGGTGCATCACCTAGCGGTGCATCTAGGACATAATCTTTCTTGGCTGCTATGAGGATGATCCTCAAGTTCCGGACCCAGTCCGAGTAGTTGCTGCCATCATCTTTCAGCTTAGTTTTCTCTAGGAACGCGTTGAAGTTGAGGCTGACATTACCGTGGGCCATTTGATCTACAAGACATATTGTAAAGATTTAGACTAAGTTCATGATAATTAAGTTCATCTAATCAAATTAATGAATGAACTCCCACTCAGATTAGACATCCCTCTAGTCATCTAAGTGTTACATGATCCGAGTCGACTAGGCCGTGTCCGATCATCACGTGAGACGGACTAGTCATCATCGGTGAACATCTCCATGTTGATCGTATCTTCTATACGACTCATGTTCGACCTTTCGGTCTCCGTGTTCCGAGGCCATGTCTGTACATGCTAGGCTCGTCAAGTTAACCCTAAGTGTTTTGCATGTGTAAAACTGTCTTACACCCGTTGTATGTGAACGTATGGATCTATCACACCCGATCATCACGTGGTGCTTCGAAACGACGAACTTTAGCAACGGTGCACAGTTAGGGGAGAACACTTCTTGAAATTTTGTAAGGGATCATCTTATTTACTACCGTCGTTCTAAGTAAACAAGATGCATAAACATAATAAACATCACATGCAATTATATAGTAGTGACATGATATGGCCATCATCATATAGCTCCTTCGATCTCCATCTTGGGGCTCCATGATCATCTTGTCACCGGCATGACACCATGATCTCCATCATCATGATCTCCATCATCATGTCTCCATGGAGTTGCTTGCCAACTATTACTACTACTACTATGGCTAACACGTTTAGCAATAAAGTAAAGTAATTTACATGGCGACACGCAGGTCATAAAAGAATAATGACAACTCCTATGGCTCCTGCCGGTTGTCATACTCATCGACATGCAAGTCGTGATTCCTATTACAATAACAAGATCATCTCATACATCACATGATTCATCACAACTTCTGGCCATATCACATCACAAAGCACTTGCTGCAAAAACAAGTTAGACGTCCTCTAATTGTTGTTGCAAGTTTTTACGTGGCTGTTATAGGTTGCTAGCAAGAACGTTTCTTACCTACGTTAAAACCACAACGTGAATTTGTCAATCTCTATTTACCCTTCATAAGGACCCTGTTCATCGAATCCGATCCAACTAAAGTGAGAGAGAGAGACACCCGCCAGCCACCTTATGCAACTAGTGCATGTTAGTCGGTGGAACCGGTCTCACGTAAGCGTACGTGTAAGGTTGGTCCGGGCCGCTTCATCCCACAATACCGCTGAATCAAGATAGGACTAGTAACGGCAAGAAGAATTGACAATTCGACGCCCACAACTACTTTGTGTTCTACTCGTGCAATAGAGAACTACGCATAGACCTAGCTCATGATGCCACTGTTGGGTAACGTTGCAGAAAATTAAAATTTTCCTACGGTTTCACCAAGATCCATCTATGAGTTCATCTAAGCAACGAGTCATGGGAGAGAGATTGCATCTACATACCACTTGCAGATTGCGTGCGGAAGCGTTCAAGGGGATGGTGATGACGTAGTCGTACTCGTCGTGATTCGGATCACCGATGACCAAGTGCCGAACGGACAGCACCTCCGCGTTCAACACACGTACGGGACGATCGACGTCTCCTCCTTCTTGATCCAGCAAGGGAAGGAGAGGTTGAGGAAGAAGACTCCAACGGCAGCACGACGGCGTGGTGAGGTTGGTGCAACAGAACTCCGACAGGGCTTCGCCAAGCGCGTACGGAGGAGGAGAGGTGTTGGGGAGGGGAGGGGCTGCGCCTTCAGTTCTGTATGCAGCCCTCCCCTCACCCCTCTATTTATAGGGGAAGGGGCAAGGGGGGCCGGCCCCCTCTACATGGATCTAGAGGGGGGGGCGGCGGCCAAGGGGGAGGGGGCTTGCCCCCCAAGCAAGGGGGGCGCCCCCCTTTAGGGTTCCCCAAACCCTAGGGCGCATGGGCCCTTGGGGGGAGGCGCACCAGCCCACTTTGGGCTGGTTCCCTTCCCCTTTGCAGCCCATGAGCCCCTCCGGGAGAGGTGGCCCCTCCCGGTGGACCCCCGAGGCCCCTCCGGTGGCCCTGGTACAATACCGATATGCCCCCGAACTATTCCGGTGTCCGTATGACAACTTCCCATATATAAATCTTTACCTCCGGATCACTCCGGAACTCCTCGTGACGTCCGGGATCTCATCCGGGACTCCGAACAACATTCGGTAATCACATACAAGTCTTCCTAATAACCCTGGCGTCACCGAACCTTAAGTGTGTAGACCCTACGGGTTCGGGAGACATGCAGACATGACCGAGATGACTCTCGGGCAATAACCAACAGCGGGATCTGGATACCCATGTTGGCTCCCACATGTTCCTCGATGATGTCATCGGATGAACCACGATGTCGAGGGTTCAAGCAACCCCGTAAACTATTCCCTTTGTCAATCGGTAGGTTACTTGCCCGAGACTCGATCGTCGGTATCCCAATACCTCGTTTAGTCCCGTTACCGGCAAGTCACTTTACTCGTACCGTAATGCATGATCCCGTGGCCAAACACTTGGTCACTTTGAGCTCATTATGATGATGCATTACCGAGTGGGCCCGGTGATACCTCTCCGTCATACGGAGTGACAAATCCCAGTCTTGATCCGTGTCAACCCAACAGATACTTTCGGAGATACCTGTAGTGCACCTTTATAGTCACCCAGTTACGTTGTGACGTTTGGTACACCCAAAGCACTCCTACAGTATCCGGGAGTTACACGATCTCATGGTCTAAGGAAAAGATACTCGACATTGGAAAGCTCTAGCAAAACGAACTACACGATCTTGTGCTATGCTTAGGATTGGGTCTTGTCCATCACATCATTCTCCCAATGATGTGATCTCGTTATCAATGACATCCCCATGTCCATAGTCAGGAAACCATGACTATCTATTGATCAACGAGCTAGTCAACTAGAGGCATACTAGGGACATATTGGTGTCTAGTATTCACACATGTATTACGATTTCCAGATAACACAATTATAGCATGAATAAAGACAATTACCATGAACAAGGAAATATAATAATAATACTTTTATTATTGCCTCTAGGGCATATTTCCAACAGTCTCCCACTTGCACTAGAGTCAATAATCTAGTTACATTGTGATGAATCGAACACCCATAGAGTTCTGGTGCTGATCATGCTTTGCCCTAGGGAGAGGTTTAGTCAAGGGATCTGCGACATTCAGATCCGTGTGCACTTTACAAATTTCTATGTCTCCATCTTGAACATTTTCACGGATGGAGTTGAAGCGACGCTTGATGTGCCTGGTCTTCTTGTGAAACCTGGGCTCCTTGGCCAGTGCAATAGCTCCAGTGTTGTCACAGAAGAGTTTGATCGGCCCCGACGCATTGGGTATGACTCCTAGGTCGGTGATGAACTCCTTCACCCAAATTGCCTCATGCGCTGCCTCCGAGGCTGCCATGTATTCCGCTTCACATGTAGATCCCGCCACGACGCTCTGCTTGCAGCTGCACCAGCTCACTGCTCCACCATTCAACATATGCACGTATCCGGTTTGTGACTTAGAGTCATCCAGATCTGTGTCGAAGCTAGCATCGACGTAACCCTTTACGACGAGCTCTTCGTCACCTCCATAAACGAGAAACATGTCCTTAGTCCTTTTCAGGTACTTAAGGATATTCTTGACCGCTGTCCAGTGTTCCTTGCCGGGGTTACTTTGGTACCTACCTACCAAACTTACGGCAAGGTTTACATCAGGTCTGGTACACAGCATGGCATACATAATGGATCCTATGGCTGAAGCATAGGGGATGACGCTCATCTCTTGTTTATCCTTTGCCGTGGTCGGGCATTGAGCTGAGCTCAATTTCACACCTTGCAATACAGGCAAGAACCCTTTCTTGGACTGATCCATTTTGAACTTCTTCAAAATCTTATCAAGGTACGTGCTTTGCGAAAGACCTTGAGGCGTCTTGATCTATCTCTATAGATTTTGATGCCTAATATATAAGCAGCTTCTCCAAGGTCCTTCATTGAAAAACACTTGTTCAAATAGGCCTTTATGCTTTCCAAGAATTCTATATCATTTCCCATCAATAGTATGTCATCCACATATAATATGAGAAATGCTACGGAGCTCCCACTCACTTTCTTGTAAACGCAGGCTTCTCCATAAGTCTGCATAAACCCAAACGCTTTGATCATCTCATCAAAGCGAATGTTCCAACTCCGAGATGCTTGCACCAGCCCATAAATGGATCGCTGGAGCTTGCACACCTTGTTAGCATTCTTGGGATCGACAAAACCTTCCGGCTGCATCATATACAGTTCTTCCTTAACATAGCCGTTAAGGAATGCCGTTTTGACGTCCATTTGCCATATCTCATAATCATAGTATGCGGCAATTGCTAACATGATTCGGACGGACTTCAGCTTCGCTACGGGAGAGAAAGTCTCATCGTAGTCAATCCCTTGAACTTGCCGATAACCCTTAGCGACAAGTCGAGCTTTATAGATGGTGACATTACCATCCGCGTCCGTCTTCTTCTTGAAGATCCATTTATTTTCTATCGCTCGCCGATCATCGGGCAAGTCTGTCAAAGTCCATACTTTGTTTTCATACATGGATCCTATCTCGGATTTCATGGCTTCTAACCATTTGTTGGAATCTGGGCCCGCCATCGCTTCTTCATAGTTCGAAGGTTCACCGTTGTCCAACAACATGATTTCCAGGACAGGGTTGCCGTACCACTCTGGTGCGGAACGTGTCCTTGTGGACCTACGAAGTTCAGTGGAAGCTTGGTCCGAAGTATCTTGATCATTATCATTAACCTCCTCTCTAATTGGAGCAGGCACCACAGGAACATTTTCCTGCGCTGCGCCATTCTCCGTTTCAAGAGGCAGTACTTCATCAAGCTCCACTTTCCTCCCACTTACTTCTTTCGAGAGAAACTCTTTCTCCAGAAAGGTTCCGTTCTTGGAAACAAAGATCTTGCCCTCGGATCTCAAGTAGAAGGTATACCCTATGGTTTCCTTAGGGTATCCTATGAAGACGCATTTTTCCGATTTGGGTTCGAGCTTTTCAGGTTGAAGTTTCTTGACATAAGCCTCGCATCCCCAAACTTTTAGAAACGACAGCTTAGCTTTCTTCCCAAACCATAATTCATACGGTGTCGTCTCAACGGATTTAGACGGTGCCCTATTTAAAGTGAATGTGGCTGTCTCTAGAGCGTATCCCCAAAATGATAGCGGTAAATCGGTAAGAGACATCATAGATCGCACCATACCCAATAAAGTGCGATTACGACGTTCGGACACACCATTACGCTGAGGTGTTCCAGGCGGCGTGAGTTGTGAAACTATTCCAAATTTTCTTAAGTGTGTGCTAAATTCGTGACTTAAGTACTCTCCTCCACGATCTGATCGTAGAAACTTGATCTTTCTGTCACGTTGATTCTCAACCTCACTCTGAAACTCCTTGAACTTTTCAAAGGTCTCAGACTTGTGTTTCATTAAGTAGACATAGCCATATCTACTCAAATCATCAGTGAGTGTGAGAACATAACGATATCCTCCGCGAGCCTCAACGCTCATTGGACCGCACACATCAGTATGTATAATTTCCAATAAGTTGGTTGCTCGCTCCATTGTTCCGGAGAACGGAGTCTTGGTCATTTTGCCCATAAGGCATGGTTCGCATGTGTCAAATGATTCATAATCGAGAGACTCTAAAAGTCCATCAGCATGGAGCTTCTTCATGCGCTTGACACCAATGTGACCAAGGCGGCAGTGCCACAAGTATGTGGGACTATCGTTATCAACTTTACACCTTTTGGCATTCACACTATGAATATGTGTATTATCACGCACGAGATTCATTAAGAATAAACCATTAACCACCGGAGCATGACCATAAAACATATCACTCATATAAATAGAACAACCATTATTCTCGGATTTAAATGAGTAGCCATCTCGTATTAAACGAGATCCAGATACAATGTTCATGCTCAAGCTTGGCACTAAATAACAATTATTGAGGTTTAAAACTAATCCCATAGGTAAATGTAGAGGTAGCGTGCCGACGGCGATCACATCGACCTTGGAACCATTCCCGACGCGCATCGTCACCTCGTCCTTCGCCAGTCTTCTCTTATTCCGCAGCTCCTGCTGTGAGTTACAAATATGAGCAACAGCACCGGTATCGAATACCCAGGAGCTACTACGAGCACTGGTAAGGTACACATCAATTACATGTATATCACATATACCTTTAGTGTTGCCGGCCTTCTTATCCGCTAAGTACTTGGGGCAATTCCGTTTCCAGTGACCATTTCCCTTGCAATAAAAGCACTCAGTTTCAGGTTTGGGTCCATTCTTTGACTTCTTCCTGGCAACTGATTTACCAGGCGCGGCAACCTCCTTGCCGTCTTTCTTGAAGTTCTTCTTACCCTTGCCTTTCTTGAACTTAGTGGTTTTATTCACCATCAACACTTGATGTTCCTTTTTGATCTCCACCTCCGCGGATTTCAGCATTGAATACAACTCGGGAATGGTCTTTTCCATCCCCTGCATGTTGTAGTTCATCATGAAGCTTTTGTAGCTAGGTGGGAGCGACTGAAGGATTCTGTCAATGACCGCCTCATCCGGAAGATTAACTTCCAGCTGAGTCAAGCGGTTGTGCAACCCAGACATCTTGAGTATGTGTTCACTGACAGAGCTATTTTCCTCCATTTTGCAGCTAAAGAACTTGTCGGAGACTTCATATCTCTCGACCCGGGCATGAGCTTGGAAAATCAATTTCAGCTCCTCGAACATCTCATATGCTCCGTGCTTCTCAAAACGCTTTTGGAGCCCTGGTTCTAAGCTGTAAAGCATGCCGCACTGAACGATGGAGTAATCATCAGTGCGTGACTGATGGGCGTTCATAACGTCCTGGTTTTCTGGGAATGGTGCATCACCTAGCGGTGCATCTAGGACATAATCTTTCTTGGCTGCTATGAGGATGATCCTCAAGTTCCGGACCCAGTCCGAGTAGTTGCTGCCATCATCTTTCAGCTTAGTTTTCTCTAGGAACGCATTGAAGTTGAGGCTGACATTACCGTGGGCCATTTGATCTACAAGACATATTGTAAAGATTTAGACTAAGTTCATGATAATTAAGTTCATCTAATCAAATTAATGAATGAACTCCCACTCAGATTAGACATCCCTCTAGTCATCTAAGTGTTACATGATCCGAGTCGACTAGGCCGTGTCCGATCATCACGTGAGACGGACTAGTCATCATCGGTGAACATCTCCATGTTAATCGTATCTTCTATACGACTCATGTTCGACCTTTCGGTCTCTGTGTTCCGAGGCCATGTCTGTACATGCCAGGCTCGTCAAGTTAACCCTAAGTGTTTTGCATGTGTAAAACTGTCTTACACCCGTTGTATGTGAACATATGGATCTATCACACCCGATCATCACGTGGTGCTTCGAAACGACGAACTTTAGCAACGGTGCACAGTTAGCGGAGAACACTTCTTGAAATTTTGTAAGGGATCATCTTATTTACTACCGTCGTTCTAAGTAAACAAGATGCATAAACATAATAAACATCACATGCAATTATATAGTAGTGACATGATATGGCCATCATCATATAGCTCCTTCGATCTCCATCTTGGGGCTCCATGATCATCTTGTCACCGGCATGACACCATGATCTCCATCATCATGATCTCCATCATCATGATCTCCATCATCGTGTCTCCATGGAGTTGCTTGCCAACTATTACTACTACTACTATGGCTAACACGTTTAGCAATAAAGTAAAGTAATTTACATGGCGACACGCAGGTCATAAAAGAATAATGACAACTCCTATGGCTCCTGCCGGTTGTCATACTCATCGACATGCAAGTCGTGATTCCTATTACAATAACAAGATCATCTCATACATCACATGATTCATCACAACTTCTGGCCATATCACATCACAAAGCACTTGCTGCAAAAACAAGTTAGACGTCCTCTAATTGTTGTTGCAAGTTTTTACGTGGCTGTTATAGGTTGCTAGCAAGAACGTTTCTTACCTACGTTAAAACCACAACGTGAATTTGTCAATCTCTATTTACCCTTCATAAGGACCCTGTTCATCGAATCCGATCCAACTAAAGTGAGAGAGACAGACACCCGCCAGCCACCTTATGCAACTAGTGCATGTTAGTCGGTGGAACCGGTCTCACGTAAGCGTACGTGTAAGGTTGGTCCGGGCCGCTTCATCCCACAATACCGCTGAATCAAGATAGGACTAGTAACGGCAAGAAGAATTGACAATTCGACGCCCACAACTACTTTGTGTTCTACTCGTGCAATAGAGAACTACGCATAGACCTAGCTCATGATGCCACTGTTGGGTAACGTTGCACAAAATTAAAATTTTCCTACGGTTTCACCAAGATCCATCTATGAGTTCATCTAAGCAACGAGTCATGGGAGAGAGATTGCATCTACATACCACTTGCAGATTGCGTGCGGAAGCATTCAAGGGGATGGTGATGACGTAGTCGTACTCGTCGTGATTCGGATCACCGATGACCAAGTGCCGAACGGACAGCACCTCCGCGTTCAACACACGTACGGGACGATCGACGTCTCCTCCTTCTTGATCCAGCAAGGGAAGGAGAGGTTGAGGAAGAAGACTCCAACGGCAGCACGACGGCGTGGTGAGGTTGGTGCAACAGAACTCCGACAGGGCTTCGCCAAGCGCGTACGGAGGAGGAGAGGTGTTGGGGAGGGGAGGGGCTGCGCCTTCAGTTCTGTATGCAGCCCTCCCCTCACCCCTCTATTTATAGGGGAAGGGGCAAGGGGGGCCGGCCCCCTCAAGATGGATCTAGAGGGGGGGGGCGGCGGCCAAGGGGGAGGGGGCTTGCCCCCCAAGCAAGGGGGGCGCCCCCCTTTAGGGTTCCCCAAACCCTAGGGCGCATGGGCCCTTGGGGGGAGGCGCACCAGCCCACTTTGGGCTGGTTCCCTTCCCCTTTGCAGCCCATGAGCCCCTCCGGGAGAGGTGGCCCCTCCCGGTGGACCCCCGAGGCCCCTCCGGTGGCCCCGGTACAATACCGATATGCCCCCGAACTATTCCGGTGTCCGTATGACAACTTCCCATATATAAATCTTTACCTCCGGATCACTCCGGAACTCCTCGTGACGTCCGGGATCTCATCCGGGACTCCGAACAACATTCGGTAATCACATACAAGTCTTCCTAATAACCCTGGCGTCACCGAACCTTAAGTGTGTAGACCCTACGGGTTCGGGAGACATGCAGACATGACCGAGATGACTCTCGGGCAATAACCAACAGCGGGATCTGGATACCCATGTTGGCTCCCACATGTTCCTCGATGATGTCATCGGATGAACCACGATGTCGAGGGTTCAAGCAACCCCGTAAACTATTCCCTTTGTCAATCGGTAGGTTACTTGCCCGAGACTCGATCGTCGGTATCCCAATACCTCGTTTAGTCCCGTTACCGGCAAGTCACTTTACTCGTACCGTAATGCATGATCCCGTGGCCAAACACTTGGTCACTTTGAGCTCATTATGATGATGCATTACCGAGTGGGCCCGGTGATACCTCTCCGTCATACGGAGTGACAAATCCCAGTCTTGATCCGTGTCAACCCAACAGATACTTTCGGAGATACCTGTAGTGCACCTTTATAGTCACCCAGTTACGTTGTGACGTTTGGTACACCCAAAGCACTCCTACAGTATCCGGGAGTTACACGATCTCATGGTCTAAGGAAAAGATACTCGACGTTGGAAAGCTCTAGCAAAACGAACTACACGATCTTGTGCTATGCTTAGGATTGGGTCTTGTCCATCACATCATTCTCCCAATGATGTGATCTCGTTATCAATGACATCCCCATGTCCATAGTCAGGAAACCATGACTATCTATTGATCAACGAGCTAGTCAACTAGAGGCATACTAGGGACATATTGGTGTCTAGTATTCACACATGTATTACGATTTCCAGATAACACAATTATAGCATGAATAAAGACAATTACCATGAACAAGGAAATATAATAATAATACTTTTATTATTGCCTCTAGGGCATATTTCCAACAGTCTCCCACTTGCACTAGAGTCAATAATCTAGTTACATTGTGATGAATCGAACACCCATAGAGTTCTGGTGCTGATCATGCTTTGCCCTAGGGAGAGGTTTAGTCAATGGATCTGCGACATTCAGATCCGTGTGCACTTTACAAATTTCTATGTCTCCATCTTGAACATTTTCACGGATGGAGTTGAAGCGACGCTTGATGTGCCTGGTCTTCTTGTGAAACCTGGGCTCCTTGGCCAGTGCAATAGCTCCAGTGTTGTCACAGAAGAGTTTGATCGGCCCCGACGCATTGGGTATGACTCCTAGGTCGGTGATGAACTCCTTCACCCAAATTGCCTCATGCGCTGCCTCCGAGGCTGCCATGTATTCCGCTTCACATGTAGATCCCGCCACGACGCTCTGCTTGCAGCTGCACCAGCTCACTGCTCCACCATTCAACATATACACGTATCCGGTTTGTGACTTAGAGTCATCCAGATCTGTGTCGAAGCTAGCATCGACGTAACCCTTTACGACGAGCTCTTCGTCACCTCCATAAACGAGAAACATGTCCTTAGTCCTTTTCAGGTACTTAAGGATATTCTTGACCGCTGTCCAGTGTTCCTTGCCGGGGTTACTTTGGTACCTACCTACCAAACTTACGGCAAGGTTTACATCAGGTCTGGTACACAGCATGGCATACATAATGGATCCTATGGCTGAAGCATAGGGGATGACGCTCATCTCTTGTTTATCCTTTGCCGTGGTCGGGCATTGAGCTGAGCTCAATTTCACACCTTGCAATACAGGCAAGAACCCTTTCTTGGACTGATCCATTTTGAACTTCTTCAAAATCTTATCAAGGTACGTGCTTTGCGAAAGACCTATGAGGCGTCTTGATCTATCTCTATAGATTTTGATGCCTAATATATAAGCAGCTTCTCCAAGGTCCTTCATTGAAAAACACTTGTTCAAATAGGCCTTTATGCTTTCCAAGAATTCCATATCATTTCCCATCAATAGTATGTCATCCACATATAATATGAGAAATGCTACGGAGCTCCCACTCACTTTCTTGTAAACGCAGGCTTCTCCATAAGTCTGCATAAACCCAAACGCTTTGATCATCTCATCAAAGCGAATGTTCCAACTCCGAGATGCTTGCACCAGCCCATAAATGGATCGCTGGAGCTTGCACACCTTGTTAGCATTCTTGGGATCGACAAAACCTTCCGGCTGCATCATATACAGTTCTTCCTTAAGATAGCCGTTAAGGAATGCCGTTTTGACGTCCATTTGCCATATCTCATAATCATAGTATGCGGCAATTGCTAACATGATTCGGACGGACTTCAGCTTCGCTACGGGAGAGAAAGTCTCATCGTAGTCAATCCCTTGAACTTGCCGATAACCCTTAGCGACAAGTCGAGCTTTATAGATGGTGACATTACCATCCGCGTCCGTCTTCTTCTTGAAGATCCATTTATTTTCTATCGCTCGCCGATCATCGGGCAAGTCTGTCAAAGTCCATACTTTGTTTTCATACATGGATCCTATCTCGGATTTCATGGCTTCTAACCATTTGTTGGAATCTGGGCCCGCCATCGCTTCTTCATAGTTCGAAGGTTCACCGTTGTCCAACAACATGATTTCTAGGACAGGGTTGCCGTACCACTCTGGTGCGGAACGTGTCCTTGTGGACCTACGAAGTTCAGTGGAAGCTTGGTCCGAAGTATCTTGATCATTATCATTAACCTCCTCTCTAATTGGAGCAGGCACCACAGGAACATTTTCCTGCGCTGCGCCATTCTCCGTTTCAAGAGGCAGTACTTCATCAAGCTCCACTTTCCTCCCACTTACTTCTTTCGAGAGAAACTCTTTCTCCAGAAAGGTTCCGTTCTTGGCAACAAAGATCTTGCCCTCGGATCTCAGGTAGAAGGTATACCCTATGGTTTCCTTAGGGTATCCTATGAAGACGCTTTTTTCCGATTTGGGTTCGAGCTTTTCAGGTTGAAGTTTCTTGACATAAGCCTCGCATCCCCAAACTTTTAGAAACGACAGCTTAGGTTTCTTCCCAAACCATAATTCATACGGTGTCGTCTCAACGGATTTAGACGGTGCCCTATTTAAAGTGAATGTGGCTGTCTCTAGAGCGTATCCCCAAAATGATAGCGGTAAATCGGTAAGAGACATCATAGATCGCACCATATCCAATAAAGTGCGATTACGACGTTCGGACACACCATTACGCTGAGGTGTTCCAGGCGGCGTGAGTTGTGAAACTATTTCACATTTTCTTAAGTGTGTGCCAAATTCGTGACTTAAGTACTCTCCTCCACGATCTGATCGTAGAAACTTGATCTTTCTGTCACGTTGATTCTCAACCTCACTCTGAAACTCCTTGAACTTTTCAAAGGTCTCAGACTTGTGTTTCATTAAGTAGACATAGCCATATCTACTCAAATCATCAGTGAGTGTGAGAACATAACGATATCCTCCGCGAGCCTCAACGCTCATTGGACCGCACACATCAGTATGTATAATTTCCAATAAGTTGGTTGCTCGCTCCATTGTTCCGGAGAACGGAGTCTTGGTCATTTTGCCCATAAGGCATGGTTCGCATGTGTCAAATGATTCATAATCGAGAGACTCTAAAAGTCCATCAGCATGAAGCTTCTTCATGCGCTTGACACCAATGTGACCAAGGCGGCAGTGCCACAAGTATGTGGGACTATCGTTATCAACTTTACACCTTTTGGCATTCACACTATGAATATGTGTATTATCACGCACGAGATTCATTAAGAATAAACCATTAACCACCGGAGCATGACCATAAAACATATCACTCATATAAATAGAACA
The DNA here is from genome assembly GCA_032464435.1 of Aegilops umbellulata. Taxonomy (NCBI): domain Eukaryota; kingdom Viridiplantae; phylum Streptophyta; class Magnoliopsida; order Poales; family Poaceae; genus Aegilops; species Aegilops umbellulata. The sequence goes on along the minus strand of CP136056.1, from coordinate 530,374,843 downwards.
ACCATTATTCTCGGATTTAAATGAGTAGCCATCTCGTATTAAACGAGATCCAGATACAATGTTCATGCTCAAGCTTGGCACTAAATAACAATTATTGAGGTTTAAAACTAATCCCGTAGGTAAATGTAGAGGTAGCGTGCCGACGGCGATCACATCGACCTTGGAACCATTCCCGACGCGCATCGTCACCTCGTCCTTCGCCAGTCTTCTCTTATTCCGCAGCTCTTGCTGTGAGTTACAAATATGAGCAACAGCACCGGTATCGAATACCCAGGAGCTACTACGAGCACTGGTAAGGTACACATCAATTACATGTATATCACATATACCTTTAGTGTTGCCGGCCTTCTTATCCGCTAAGTACTTGGGGCAATTCCGTTTCCAGTGACCATTTCCCTTGCAATAAAAGCACTCAGTTTCAGGTTTGGGTCCATTCTTTGACTTCTTCCTGGCAACTGATTTACCAGGCGCGGCAACCTCCTTGCCGTCTTTCTTGAAGTTCTTCTTACCCTTGCCTTTCTTGAACTTAGTGGTTTTATTCACCATCAACACTTGATGTTCCTTTTTGATCTCCACCTCCGCGGATTTCAGCATTGAATACAACTCGGGAATGGTCTTTTCCATCCCCTGCATGTTGTAGTTCATCACGAAGCTTTTGTAGCTAGGTGGGAGCGACTGAAGGATTCTGTCAATGACCGCCTCATCCGGAAGATTAACTTCCAGCTGAGTCAAGCGGTTGTGCAACCCAGACATCTTGAGTATGTGTTCACTGACAGAGCTATTTTCCTCCATTTTGCAGCTAAAGAACTTGTCGGAGACTTCATATCTCTCGACCCGGGCATGAGCTTGGAAAATCAATTTCAGCTCCTCGAACATCTCATATGCTCCGTGCTTCTCAAAACGCTTTTGGAGCCCTGGTTCTAAGCTGTAAAGCATGCCGCACTGAACGATGGAGTAATCATCAGTGCGTGACTGATGGGCGTTCATAACGTCCTGGTTTTCTGGGAATGGTGCATCACCTAGCGGTGCATCTAGGACATAATCTTTCTTGGCTGCTATGAGGATGATCCTCAAGTTCCGGACCCAGTCCGAGTAGTTGCTGCCATCATCTTTCAGCTTAGTTTTCTCTAGGAACGCGTTGAAGTTGAGGCTGACATTACCGTGGGCCATTTGATCTACAAGACATATTGTAAAGATTTAGACTAAGTTCATGATAATTAAGTTCATCTAATCAAATTAATGAATGAACTCCCACTCAGATTAGACATCCCTCTAGTCATCTAAGTGTTACATGATCCGAGTCGACTAGGCCGTGTCCGATCATCACGTGAGACGGACTAGTCATCATCGGTGAACATCTCCATGTTGATCGTATCTTCTATACGACTCATGTTCGACCTTTCGGTCTCCGTGTTCCGAGGCCATGTCTGTACATGCTAGGCTCGTCAAGTTAACCCTAAGTGTTTTGCATGTGTAAAACTGTCTTACACCCGTTGTATGTGAACGTATGGATCTATCACACCCGATCATCACGTGGTGCTTCGAAACGACGAACTTTAGCAACGGTGCACAGTTAGGGGAGAACACTTCTTGAAATTTTGTAAGGGATCATCTTATTTACTACCGTCGTTCTAAGTAAACAAGATGCATAAACATAATAAACATCACATGCAATTATATAGTAGTGACATGATATGGCCATCATCATATAGCTCCTTCGATCTCCATCTTGGGGCTCCATGATCATCTTGTCACCGGCATGACACCATGATCTCCATCATCATGATCTCCATCATCGTGTCTCCATGGAGTTGCTTGCCAACTATTACTACTACTACTATGGCTAACACGTTTAGCAATAAAGTAAAGTAATTTACATGGCGACACGCAGGTCATAAAAGAATAATGACAACTCCTATGGCTCCTGCCGGTTGTCATACTCATCGACATGCAAGTCGTGATTCCTATTACAATAACAAGATCATCTCATACATCACATGATTCATCACAACTTCTGGCCATATCACATCACAAAGCACTTGCTGCAAAAACAAGTTAGACGTCCTCTAATTGTTGTTGCAAGTTTTCACGTGGCTGTTATAGGTTGCTAGCAAGAACATTTCTTACCTACGTTAAAACCACAACGTGAATTTGTCAATCTCTATTTACCCTTCATAAGGACCCTGTTCATCGAATCCGATCCAACTAAAGTGAGAGAGACAGACACCCGCCAACCACCTTATGCAACTAGTGCATGTTAGTCGGTGGAACCGGTCTCACGTAAGCGTACGTGTAAGGTTGGTCCGGGCCGCTTCATCCCACAATACCGCTGAATCAAGATAGGACTAGTAACGGCAAGAAGAATTGACAATTCGACGCCCACAACTACTTTGTGTTCTACTCGTGCAATAGAGAACTACGCATAGACCTAGCTCATGATGCCACTGTTGGGTAACGTTGCAGAAAATTAAAATTTTCCTACGGTTTCACCAAGATCCATCTATGAGTTCATCTAAGCAACGAGTCATGGGAGAGAGATTGCATCTACATACCACTTGCAGATTGCGTGCGGAAGCGTTCAAGGGGATGGTGATGACGTAGTCGTACTCGTCGTGATTCGGATCACCGATGACCAAGTGCCGAACGGACAGCACCTCCGCATTCAACACACGTACGGGACGATCGACGTCTCCTCCTTCTTGATCCAGCAAGGGAAGGAGAGGTTGAGGAAGAAGACTCCAACGGCAGCACGACGGCGTGGTGAGGTTGGTGCAACAGAACTCCGACAGGGCTTCGCCAAGCGCGTACGGAGGAGGAGAGGTGTTGGGGAGGGGAGGGGCTGCGCCTTCAGTTCTGTTTGCAGCCCTCCCCTCACCCCTCTATTTATAGGGGAAGGGGCAAGGGGGGCCGGCCCCCTCTAGATGGATCTAGAGGGGGGGCGGCAGCCAAGGGGGAGGGGGCTTGCCCCCCAAGCAAGGGGGGCGCCCCCCTTTAGGGTTCCCCAAACCCTAGGGCGCATGGGCCCTTGGGGGGAGGCGCACCAGCCCACTTTGGGCTGGTTCCCTTCCCCTTTGCAGCCCATGAGCCCCTCCGGGAGAGGTGGCCCCTCCCGGTGGACCCCCGAGGCCCCTCCGGTGGCCCCGGTACAATACCGATATGCCCCCGAACTATTCCGGTGTCCGTATGACAACTTCCCATATATAAATCTTTACCTCCGGATCACTCCGGAACTCCTCGTGACGTCCGGGATCTCATCCGGGACTCCGAACAACATTCGGTAATCACATACAAGTCTTCCTAATAACCCTGGCGTCACCGAACCTTAAGTGTGTAGACCCTACGGGTTCGGGAGACATGCAGACATGACCGAGATGACTCTCGGGCAATAACCAACAGCGGGATCTGGATACCCATGTTGGCTCCCACATGTTCCTCGATGATGTCATCGGATGAACCACGATGTCGAGGGTTCAAGCAACCCCGTAAACTATTCCCTTTGTCAATCGGTAGGTTACTTGCCCGAGACTCGATCGTCGGTATCCCAATACCTCGTTTAGTCCCGTTACCGGCAAGTCACTTTACTCGTACCGTAATGCATGATCCCGTGGCCAAACACTTGGTCACTTTGAGCTCATTATGATGATGCATTACCGAGTGGGCCCGGTGATACCTCTCCGTCATACGGAGTGACAAATCCCAGTCTTGATCCGTGTCAACCCAACAGATACTTTCGGAGATACCTATAGTGCACCTTTATAGTCACCCAGTTACGTTGTGACGTTTGGTACACCCAAAGCACTCCTACAGTATCCGGGAGTTACACGATCTCATGGTCTAAGGAAAAGATACTCGACATTGGAAAGCTCTAGCAAAACGAACTACACGATCTTGTGCTATGCTTAGGATTGGGTCTTGTCCATCACATCATTCTCCCAATGATGTGATCTCGTTATCAATGACATCCCCATGTCCATAGTCAGGAAACCATGACTATCTATTGATCAACGAGCTAGTCAACTAGAGGCATACTAGGGACATATTGGTGTCTAGTATTCACACATGTATTACGATTTCCAGATAACACAATTATAGCATGAATAAAGACAATTACCATGAACAAGGAAATATAATAATAATACTTTTATTATTGCCTCTAGGGCATATTTCCAACAGTCTCCCACTTGCACTAGAGTCAATAATCTAGTTACATTGTGATGAATCGAACACCCATAGAGTTCTGGTGCTGATCATGCTTTGCCCTAGGGAGAGGTTTAGTCAACGGATCTGCGACATTCAGATCCGTGTGCACTTTACAAATTTCTATGTCTCCATCTTGAACATTTTCACGGATGGAGTTGAAGCGACGCTTGATGTGCCTGGTCTTCTTGTGAAACCTGGGCTCCTTGGCCAGTGCAATAGCTCCAGTGTTGTCACAGAAGAGTTTGATCGGCCCCGACGCATTGGGTATGACTCCTAGGTCGGTGATGAACTCCTTCACCCAAATTGCCTCATGCGCTGCCTCCGAGGCTGCCATGTATTCCGCTTCACATGTAGATCCCGCCACGACGCTCTGCTTGCAGCTGCACCAGCTCACTGCTCCACCATTCAACATATACACGTATCCGGTTTGTGACTTAGAGTCATCCGGATCTGTGTCGAAGCTAGCATCGACGTAACCCTTTACGACGAGCTCTTCGTCACCTCCATAAACGAGAAACATGTCCTTAGTCCTTTTCAGGTACTTAAGGATATTCTTGACCGCTGTCCAGTGTTCCTTGCCGGGATTACTTTGGTACCTACCTACCAAACTTACGGCAAGGTTTACATCAGGTCTGGTACACAGCATGGCATACATAATGGATCCTATGGCTGAAGCATAGGGGATGACGCTCATCTCTTGTTTATCCTTTGCCGTGGTCGGGCATTGAGCTGAGCTCAATTTCACACCTTGCAATACAGGCAAGAACCCTTTCTTGGACTGATCCATTTTGAACTTCTTCAAAATCTTATCAAGGTACGTGCTTTGCGAAAGACCTATGAGGCGTCTTGATCTATCTCTATAGATTTTGATGCCTAATATATAAGCAGCTTCTCCAAGGTCCTTCATTGAAAAACACTTGTTCAAATAGGCCTTTATGCTTTCCAAGAATTCTATATCATTTCCCATCAATAGTATGTCATCCACATATAATATGAGAAATGCTACGGAGCTCCCACTCACTTTCTTGTAAACGCAGGCTTCTCCATAAGTCTGCATAAACCCAAACGCTTTGATCATCTCATCAAAGCGAATGTTCCAACTCCGAGATGCTTGCACCAGCCCATAAATGGATCGCTGGAGCTTGCACACCTTGTTAGCATTCTTGGGATCGACAAAACCTTCCGGCTGCATCATATACAGTTCTTCCTTAAGATAGCCGTTAAGGAATGCCGTTTTGACGTCCATTTGCCATATCTCATAATCATAGTATGCGGCAATTGCTAACATGATTCGGACGGACTTCAGCTTCGCTACGGGAGAGAAAGTCTCATCGTAGTCAATCCCTTGAACTTGCCGATAACCCTTAGCGACAAGTCGAGCTTTATAGATGGTGACATTACCATCCGCGTCCGTCTTCTTCTTGAAGATCCATTTATTTTCTATCGCTCGCCGATCATCGGGCAAGTCTGTCAAAGTCCATACTTTGTTTTCATACATGGATCCTATCTCGGATTTCATGGCTTCTAACCATTTGTTGGAATCTGGGCCCGCCATCGCTTCTTCATAGTTCGAAGGTTCACCGTTGTCCAACAACATGATTTCCAGGACAGGGTTGCCGTACCACTCTGGTGCGGAACGTGTCCTTGTGGACCTACGAAGTTCAGTGGAAGCTTGGTCCGAAGTATCTTGATCATTATCATTAACCTCCTCTCTAATTGGAGCAGGCACCACAGGAACATTTTCCTGCGCTGCGCCATTCTCCGTTTCAAGAGGCAGTACTTCATCAAGCTCCACTTTCCTCCCACTTACTTCTTTCGAGAGAAACTCTTTCTCCAGAAAGGTTCCGTTCTTGGCAACAAAGATCTTGCCCTCGGATCTCAGGTAGAAGGTATACCCTATGGTTTCCTTAGGGTATCCTATGAAGACGCATTTTTCCGATTTGGGTTCGAGCTTTTCAGGTTGAAGTTTCTTGACATAAGCCTCGCATCCCCAAACTTTTAGAAACGACAGCTTAGGTTTCTTCCCAAACCATAATTCATACGGTGTCGTCTCAACGGATTTAGACGGTGCCCTATTTAAAGTGAATGTGGCTATCTCTAGAGCGTATCCCCAAAATGATAGCGGTAAATCGGTAAGAGACATCATAGATCACACCATATCCAATAAAGTGCGATTACGACGTTCGGACACACCATTACGCTGAGGTGTTCCAGGCGGCGTGAGTTGTGAAACTATTCCACATTTTCTTAAGTGTGTGCCAAATTCGTGACTTAAGTACTCTCCTCCACGATCTGATCGTAGAAACTTGATCTTTCTGTCACGTTGATTCTCAACCTCACTCTGAAACTCCTTGAACTTTTCAAAGGTCTCAGACTTGTGTTTCATTAAGTAGACATAGCCATATCTACTCAAATCATCAGTGAGTGTGAGAACATAACGATATCCTCCGCGAGCCTCAACGCTCATTGGACCGCACACATCAGTATGTATAATTTCCAATAAGTTGGTTGCTCGCTCCATTGTTCCGGAGAACGGAGTCTTGGTCATTTTGCCCATAAGGCATGGTTCGCATGTGTCAAATGATTCATAATCGAGAGACTCTAAAAGTCCATCAGCATGGAGCTTCTTCATGCGCTTGACACCAATGTGACCAAGGCGGCAGTGCCACAAGTATGTGGGACTATCGTTATCAACTTTACACCTTTTGGCATTCACACTATGAATATGTGTATTATCACGCACGAGATTCATTAAGAATAAACCATTAACCACCGGAGCATGACCATAAAACATATCACTCATATAAATAGAACAACCATTATTCTCGGATTTAAATGAGTAGCCATCTCGTATTAAACGAGATCCAGATACAATGTTCATGCTCAAGCTTGGCACTAAATAACAATTATTGAGGTTTAAAACTAATCCCGTAGGTAAATGTAGAGGTAGCGTGCCGACGGCGATCACATCGACCTTGGAACCATTCCCGACGCGCATCGTCACCTCGTCCTTCGCCAGTCTTCTCTTATTCCGCAGCTCCTGCTGTGAGTTACAAATATGAGCAACAGCACCGGTATCGAATACCCAGGAGCTACTACGAGCACTGGTAAGGTACACATCAATTACATGTATATCACATATACCTTTAGTGTTGCCGGCCTTCTTATCCGCTAAGTACTTGGGGCAATTCCGTTTCCAGTGACCATTTCCCTTGCAATAAAAGCACTCAGTTTCAGGTTTGGGTCCATTCTTTGACTTCTTCCTGGCAACTGATTTACCAGGCGCGGCAACCTCCTTGCCGTCTTTCTTGAAGTTCTTCTTACCCTTGCCTTTCTTGAACTTAGTGGTTTTATTCACCATCAACACTTGATGTTCCTTTTTGATCTCCACCTCCGCGGATTTCAGCATTGAATACAACTCGGGAATGGTCTTTTCCATCCCCTGCATGTTGTAGTTCATCACGAAGCTTTTGTAGCTAGGTGGGAGCGACTGAAGGATTCTGTCAATGACCGCCTCATCCGGAAGATTAACTTCCAGCTGAGTCAAGCGGTTGTGCAACCCAGACATCTTGAGTATGTGTTCACTGACAGAGCTATTTTCCTCCATTTTGCAGCTAAAGAACTTGTCGGAGACTTCATATCTCTCGACCCGGGCATGAGCTTGGAAAATCAATTTCAGCTCCTCGAACATCTCATATGCTCCGTGCTTCTCAAAACGCTTTTGGAGCCCTGGTTCTAAGCTGTAAAGCATGCCGCACTGAACGATGGAGTAATCATCAGTGCGTGACTGATGGGCGTTCATAACGTCCTGGTTTTCTGGGAATGGTGCATCACCTAGCGGTGCATCTAGGACATAATCTTTCTTGGCTGCTATGAGGATGATCCTCAAGTTCCGGACCCAGTCCGAGTAGTTGCTGCCATCATCTTTCAGCTTAGTTTTCTCTAGGAACGCGTTGAAGTTGAGGCTGACATTACCGTGGGCCATTTGATCTACAAGACATATTGTAAAGATTTAGACTAAGTTCATGATAATTAAGTTCATCTAATCAAATTAATGAATGAACTCCCACTCAGATTAGACATCCCTCTAGTCATCTAAGTGTTACATGATCCGAGTCGACTAGGCCGTGTCCGATCATCACGTGAGACGGACTAGTCATCATCGGTGAACATCTCCATGTTGATCGTATCTTCTATACGACTCATGTTCGACCTTTCGGTCTCCGTGTTCCGAGGCCATGTCTGTACATGCTAGGCTCGTCAAGTTAACCCTAAGTGTTTTGCATGTGTAAAACTGTCTTACACCCGTTGTATGTGAACGTATGGATCTATCACACCCGATCATCACGTGGTGCTTCGAAACGACGAACTTTAGCAACGGTGCACAGTTAGGGGAGAACACTTCTTGAAATTTTGTAAGGGATCATCTTATTTACTACCGTCGTTCTAAGTAAACAAGATGCATAAACATAATAAACATCACATGCAATTATATAGTAGTGACATGATATGGCCATCATCATATAGCTCCTTCGATCTCCATCTTGGGGCTCCATGATCATCTTGTCACCGGCATGACACCATGATCTCCATCATCATGATCTCCATCATCGTGTCTCCATGGAGTTGCTTGCCAACTATTACTACTACTACTATGGCTAACACGTTTAGCAATAAAGTAAAGTAATTTACATGGCGACACGCAGGTCATAAAAGAATAATGACAACTCCTATGGCTCCTGCCGGTTGTCATACTCATCGACATGCAAGTCGTGATTCCTATTACAATAACAAGATCATCTCATACATCACATGATTCATCACAACTTCTGGCCATATCACATCACAAAGCACTTGCTGCAAAAACAAGTTAGACGTCCTCTAATTGTTGTTGCAAGTTTTTACGTGGCTGTTATAGGTTGCTAGCAAGAACGTTTCTTACCTACGTTAAAACCACAACGTGAATTTGTCAATCTCTATTTACCCTTCATAAGGACCCTGTTCATCGAATCCGATCCAACTAAAGTGAGAGAGACAGACACCCGCCAGCCACCTTATGCAACTAGTGCATGTTAGTCGGTGGAACCGGTCTCACGTAAGCGTACGTGTAAGGTTGGTCCGGGCCGCTTCATCCCACAATACCGCTGAATCAAGATAGGACTAGTAACGGCAAGAAGAATTGACAATTCGACGCCCACAACTACTTTGTGTTCTACTCGTGCAATGGAGAACTACGCATAGACCTAGCTCATGATGCCACTGTTGGGTAACGTTGCAGAAAATTAAAATTTTCCTACGGTTTCACCAAGATCCATCTATGAGTTCATCTAAGCAACGAGTCATGGGAGAGAGATTGCATCTACATACCACTTGCAGATTGCGTGCGGAAGCATTCAAGGGGATGGTGATGACGTAGTCGTACTCGTCGTGATTCGGATCACCGATGACCAAGTGCCGAACGGACAGCACCTCCGCGTTCAACACACGTACGGGACGATCGACGTCTCCTCCTTCTTGATCCAGCAAGGGAAGGAGAGGTTGAGGAAGAAGACTCCAACGGCAGCACGACGGCGTGGTGAGGTTGGTGCAACAGAACTCCGACAGGGCTTCGCCAAGCACGTACGGAGGAGGAGAGGTGTTGGGGAGGGGAGGGGCTGCGCCTTCAGTTCTGTATGCAGCCCTCCCCTCACCCCTCTATTTATAGGGGAAGGGGCAAGGGGGGCCGGCCCCCTCTAGATGGATCTAGAGGGGGGGCGGCGGCCAAGGGGGAGGGGGCTTGCCCCCCAAGCAAGGGGGGCGCCCCCCTTTAGGGTTCCCCAAACCCTAGGGCGCATGGGCCCTTGGGGGGAGGCGCACCAGCCCACTTTGGGCTCGTTCCCTTCCCCTTTGCAGCCCATGAGCCCCTCCGGGAGAGGTGGCCCCTCCCGGTGGACCCCCGAGGCCCCTCCGGTGGCCCCTGTACAATACCGATATGCCCCCGAACTATTCCGGTGTCCGTATGACAACTTCCCATATATAAATCTTTACCTCCGGATCACTCCGGAACTCCTCGTGACGTCCGGGATCTCATCCGGGACTCCGAACAACATTCGGTAATCACATACAAGTCTTCCTAATAACCCTGGCGTCACCGAACCTTAAGTGTGTAGACCCTACGGGTTCGGGAGACATGCAGACATGACCGAGATGACTCTCGGGCAATAACCAACAGCGGGATCTGGATACCCATGTTGGCTCCCACATGTTCCTCGATGATGTCATCGGATGAACCACGATGTCGAGGGTTCAAGCAACCCCGTAAACTATTCCCTTTGTCAATCGGTAGGTTACTTGCCCGAGACTCGATCGTCGGTATCCCAATACCTCGTTTAGTCCCGTTACCGGCAAGTCACTTTACTCGTACCGTAATGCATGATCCCGTGGCCAAACACTTGGTCACTTTGAGCTCATTATGATGATGCATTACCGAGTGGGCCCGGTGATACCTCTCCGTCATACGGAGTGACAAATCCCAGTCTTGATCCGTGTCAACCCAACAGATACTTTCGGAGATACCTGTAGTGCACCTTTATAGTCACCCAGTTACGTTGTGACGTTTGGTACACCCAAAGCACTCCTACAGTATCCGGGAGTTACACGATCTCATGGTCTAAGGAAAAGATACTCGACATTGGAAAGCTCTAGCAAAACGAACTACACGATCTTGTGCTATGCTTAGGATTGGGTCTTGTCCATCACATCATTCTCCCAATGATGTGATCTCGTTATCAATGACATCCCCATGTCCATAGTCAGGAAACCATGACTATCTATTGATCAACGAGCTAGTCAACTAGAGGCATACTAGGGACATATTGGTGTCTAGTATTCACACATGTATTACGATTTCCAGATAACACAATTATAGCATGAATAAAGACAATTACCATGAACAAGGAAATATAATAATAATACTTTTATTATTGCCTCTAGGGCATATTTCCAACAGTCTCCCACTTGCACTAGAGTCAATAATCTAGTTACATTGTGATGAATCGAACACCCATAGAGTTCTGGTGCTGATCATGCTTTGCCCTAGGGAGAGGTTTAGTCAAGGGATCTGCGACATTCAGATCCGTGTGCACTTTACAAATTTCTATGTCTCCATCTTGAACATTTTCACGGATGGAGTTGAAGCGACGCTTGATGTGCCTGGTCTTCTTGTGAAACCTGGGCTCCTTGGCCAGTGCAATAGCTCCAGTGTTGTCACAGAAGATTTTGATCGGCCCCGACGCATTGGGTATGACTCCTAGGTCGGTGATGAACTCCTTCACCCAAATTGCCTCATGCGCTGCCTCCGAGGCTGCCATGTATTCCGCTTCACATGTAGATCCCGCCACGACGCTCTGCTTGCAGCTGCACCAGCTCACTGCTCCACCATTCAACATATACACGTATCCGGTTTGTGACTTAGAGTCATCCGGATCTGTGTCGAAGCTAGCATCGACGTAACCCTTTACGACGAGCTCTTCGTCACCTCCATAAACGAGAAACATGTCCTTAGTCCTTTTCAGGTACTTAAGGATATTCTTGACCGCTGTCCAGTGTTCCTTGCCGGGATTACTTTGGTACCTACCTACCAAACTTACGGCAAGGTTTACATCAGGTCTGGTACACAGCATGGCATACATAATAGATCCTATGGCTGAAGCATAGGGGATGACGCTCATCTCTTGTTTATCCTTTGCCGTGGTCGGGCATTGAGCTGAGCTCAATTTCACACCTTGCAATACAGGCAAGAACCCTTTCTTGGACTGATCCATTTTGAACTTCTTCAAAATCTTATCAAGGTACGTGCTTTGCGAAAGACCTATGAGGCGTCTTGATCTATCTCTATAGATTTTGATGCCTAATATATAAGCAGCTTCTCCAAGGTCCTTCATTGAAAAACACTTGTTCAAATAGGCCTTTATGCTTTCCAAGAATTCTATATCATTTCCCATCAATAGTATGTCATCCACATATAATATGAGAAATGCTACGGAGCTCCCACTCACTTTCTTGTAAACGCAGGCTTCTCCATAAGTCTGCATAAACTCAAACGCTTTGATCATCTCATCAAAGCGAATGTTCCAACTCCGAGATGCTTGCACCAGCCCATAAATGGATCGCTGGAGCTTGCACACCTTGTTAGCATTCTTGGGATCGACAAAACCTTCCGGCTGCATCATATACAGTTCTTCCTTAAGATAGCCGTTAAGGAATGCCGTTTTGACGTCCATTTGCCATATCTCATAATCATAGTATGCGGCAATTGCTAACATGATTCGGACGGACTTCAGCTTCGCTACGGGAGAGAAAGTCTCATCGTAGTCAATCCCTTGAACTTGCCGATAACCCTTAGCGACAAGTCGAGCTTTATAGATGGTGACATTACCATCCGCGTCCGTCTTCTTCTTGAAGATCCATTTATTTTCTATCGCTCGCCGATCATCGGGCAAGTCTGTCAAAGTCCATACTTTGTTTTCATACATGGATCCTATCTCGGATTTCATGGCTTCTAACCATTTGTTGGAATCTGGGCCCGCCATCGCTTCTTCATAGTTCGAAGGTTCACCGTTGTCCAACAACATGATTTCCAGGACAGGGTTGCCGTACCACTCTGGTGCGGAACGTGTCCTTGTGGACCTACGAAGTTCAGTGGAAGCTTGGTCCGAAGTATCTTGATCATTATCATTAACCTCCTCTCTAATTGGAGCAGGCACCACAGGAACATTTTCCTGCGCTGCGCCATTCTCCGTTTCAAGAGGCAGTACTTCATCAAGCTCCACTTTCCTCCCACTTACTTCTTTCGAGAGAAACTCTTTCTCCAGAAAGGTTCCGTTCTTGGCAACAAAGATCTTGCCCTCGGATCTCAAGTAGAAGGTATACCCTATGGTTTCCTTAGGGTATCCTATGAAGACGCATTTTTCCGATTTGGGTTCGAGCTTTTCAGGTTGAAGTTTCTTGACATAAGCCTCGCATCCCCAAACTTTTAGAAACGACAGCTTAGGTTTCTTCCCAAACCATAATTCATACGGTGTCGTCTCAACGGATTTAGACGGTGCCCTATTTAAAGTGAATGTGGCTGTCTCTAGAGCGTATCCCCAAAATGATAGCGGTAAATCGGTAAGAGACATCATAGATCGCACCATATCCAATAAAGTGCGATTACGACGTTCGGACACACCATTACGCTGAGGTGTTCCAGGCGGCGTGAGTTGTGAAACTATTCCACATTTTCTTAAGTGTGTGCCAAATTCGTGACTTAAGTACTCTCCTCCACGATCTGATCGTAGAAACTTGATCTTTCTGTCACGTTGATTCTCAACCTCACTCTGAAACTCCTTGAACTTTTCAAAGGTCTCAGACTTGTGTTTCATTAAGTAGACATAGCCATATCTACTCAAATCATCAGTGAGTGTGAGAACATAACGATATCCTCCGCGAGCCTCAACGCTCATTGGACCGCACACATCAGTATGTATAATTTCCAATAAGTTGGTTGCTCGCTCCATTGTTCCGGAGAACGGAGTCTTGGTCATTTTGCCCATAAGGCATGGTTCGCATGTGTCAAATGATTCATAATCGAGAGACTCTAAAAGTCCATCAGCATGGAGCTTCTTCATGCGCTTGACACCAATGTGACCAAGGCGGCAGTGCCACAAGTATGTGGGACTATCGTTATCAACTTTACACCTTTTGGCATTCACACTATGAATATGTGTATTATCACGCACGAGATTCATTAAGAATAAACCATTAACCACCGGAGCATGACCATAAAACATATCACTCATATAAATAGAACAACCATTATTCTCGGATTTAAATGAGTAGCCATCTCGTATTAAACGAGATCCAGATACAATGTTCATGCTCAAGCTTGGCACTAAATAACAATTATTGAGGTTTAAAACTAATCCCGTAGGTAAATGTAGAGGTAGCGTGCCGACGGCGATCACATCGACCTTGGAACCATTCCCGACGCGCATCGTCACCTCGTCCTTCGCCAGTCTTCTCTTATTCCGCAGCTCCTGCTGTGAGTTACAAATATGAGCAACAGCACCGGTATCGAATACCCAGGAGCTACTACGAGCACTGGTAAGGTACACATCAATTACATGTATATCACATATACCTTTAGTGTTGCCGGCCTTCTTATCCGCTAAGTACTTGGGGCAATTCCGTTTCCAGTGACCATTTCCCTTGCAATAAAAGCACCCAGTTTCAGGTTTGGGTCCATTCTTTGACTTCTTCCTGGCAACTGATTTACCAGGCGCGGCAACCTCCTTGCCGTCTTTCTTGAAGTTCTTCTTACCCTTGCCTTTCTTGAACTTAGTGGTTTTATTCACCATCAACACTTGATGTTCCTTTTTGATCTCCACCTCCGCGGATTTCAGCATTGAATACAACTCGGGAATGGTCTTTTCCATCCCCTGCATGTTGTAGTTCATCACGAAGCTTTTGTAGCTAGGTGGGAGCGACTGAAGGATTCTGTCAATGACCGCCTCATCCGGAAGATTAACTTCCAGCTGAGTCAAGCGGTTGTGCAACCCAGACATCTTGAGTATGTGTTCACTGACAGAGCTATTTTCCTCCATTTTGCAGCTAAAGAACTTGTCGGAGACTTCATATCTCTCGACCCGGGCATGAGCTTGGAAAATCAATTTCAGCTCCTCGAACATCTCATATGCTCCGTGCTTCTCAAAACGCTTTTGGAGCCCTGGTTCTAAGCTGTAAAGCATGCCGCACTGAACGATGGAGTAATCATCAGTGCGTGACTGATGGGCGTTCATAACGTCCTGGTTTTCTGGGAATGGTGCATCACCTAGCGGTGCATCTAGGACATAATCTTTCTTGGCTGCTATGAGGATGATCCTCAAGTTCCGGACCCAGTCCGAGTAGTTGCTGCCATCATCTTTCAGCTTAGTTTTCTCTAGGAACGCGTTGAAGTTGAGGCTGACATTACCGTGGGCCATTTGATCTACAAGACATATTGTAAAGATTTAGACTAAGTTCATGATAATTAAGTTCATCTAATCAAATTAATGAATGAACTCCCACTCAGATTAGACATCCCTCTAGTCATCTAAGTGTTACATGATCCGAGTCGACTAGGCCGTGTCCGATCATCACGTGAGACGGACTAGTCATCATCGGTGAACATCTCCATGTTGATCGTATCTTCTATACGACTCATGTTCGACCTTTCGGTCTCCGTGTTCCGAGGCCATGTCTGTACATGCTAGGCTCGTCAAGTTAACCCTAAGTGTTTTGCATGTGTAAAACTGTCTTACACCCGTTGTATGTGAACGTATGGATCTATCACACCCGATCATCACGTGGTGCTTCGAAACGACGAACTTTAGCAACGGTGCACAGTTAGGGGAGAACACTTCTTGAAATTTTGTAAGGGATCATCTTATTTACTACCGTCGTTCTAAGTAAACAAGATGCATAAACATAATAAACATCACATGCAATTATATAGTAGTGACATGATATGGCCATCATCATATAGCTCCTTCGATCTCCATCTTGGGGCTCCATGATCATCTTGTCACCGGCATGACACCATGATCTCCATCATCATGATCTCTATCATCGTGTCTCCATGGAGTTGCTTGCCAACTATTACTACTACTACTATGGCTAACACGTTTAGCAATAAAGTAAAGTAATTTACATGGCGACACGCAGGTCATAAAAGAATAATGACAACTCCTATGGCTCCTGCCGGTTGTCATACTCATCGACATGCAAGTCGTGATTCCTATTACAATAACAAGATCATCTCATACATCACATGATTCATCACAACTTCTGGCCATATCACATCACAAAGCACTTGCTGCAAAAACAAGTTAGACGTCCTCTAATTGTTGTTGCAAGTTTTTACGTGGCTGTTATAGGTTGCTAGCAAGAACGTTTCTTACCTACGTTAAAACCACAACGTGAATTTGTCAATCTCTATTTACCCTTCATAAGGACCCTGTTCATCGAATCCGATCCAACTAAAGTGAGAGAGACAGACACCCGCCAGCCACCTTATGCAACTAGTGCATGTTAGTCGGTGGAACCGGTCTCACGTAAGCGTACGTGTAAGGTTGGTCCGGGCCGCTTCATCCCACAATACCGCTGAATCAAGATAGGACTAGTAACGGCAAGAAGAATTGACAATTCGACGCCCACAACTACTTTGTGTTCTACTCGTGCAATAGAGAACTACGCATAGACCTAGCTCATGATGCCACTGTTGGGTAACGTTGCACAAAATTAAAATTTTCCTACGGTTTCACCAAGATCCATCTATGAGTTCATCTAAGCAACGAGTCATGGGAGAGAGATTGCATCTACATACCACTTGCAGATTGCGTGCGGAAGCATTCAAGGGGATGGTGATGACGTAGTCGTACTCGTCGTGATTCGGATCACCGATGACCAAGTGCCGAACGGACAGCACCTCCGCGTTCAACACACGTACGGGACGATCGATGTCTCCTCCTTCTTGATCCAGCAAGGGAAGGAGAGGTTGAGGAAGAAGACTCCAACGGCAGCACGACGGCGTGGTGAGGTTGGTGCAACAGAACTCCGACAGGGCTTCGCCAAGCGCGTACGGAGGAGGAGAGGTGTTGGGGAGGGGAGGGGCTGCGCCTTCAGTTCTGTATGCAGCCCTCCCCTCACCCCTCTATTTATAGGGGAAGGGGCAAGGGGGGCCGGCCCCCTCTAGATGGATCTAGAGGGGGGGGCGGCGGCCAAGGGGGAGGGGGCTTGCCCCCCAAGCAAGGGGGGCGCCCCCCTTTAGGGTTCCCCAAACCCTAGGGCGCATGGGCCCTTGGGGGGAGGCGCACCAGCCCACTTTGGGCTGGTTCCCTTCCCCTTTGCAGCCCATGAGCCCCTCCGGGAGAGGTGGCCCCTCCCGGTGGACCCCCGAGGCCCCTCCGGTGGCCCCGGTACAATACCGATATGCCCCCGAACTATTCCGGTGTCCGTATGACAACTTCCCATATATAAATCTTTACCTCCGGATCACTCCGGAACTCCTCGTGACGTCCGGGATCTCATCCGGGACTCCGAACAACATTCGGTAATCACATACAAGTCTTCCTAATAACCCTGGCGTCACCGAACCTTAAGTGTGTAGACCCTACGGGTTCGGGAGACATGCAGACATGACCGAGATGACTCTCGGGCAATAACCAACAGCGGGATCTGGATACCCATGTTGGCTCCCACATGTTCCTCGATGATGTCATCGGATGAACCACGATGTCGAGGGTTCAAGCAACCCCGTAAACTATTCCCTTTGTCAATCGGTAGGTTACTTGCCCGAGACTCGATCGTCGGTATCCCAATACCTCGTTTAGTCCCGTTACCGGCAAGTCACTTTACTCGTACCGTAATGCATGATCCCGTGGCCAAACACTTGGTCACTTTGAGCTCATTATGATGATGCATTACCGAGTGGGCCCGGTGATACCTCTCCGTCATACGGAGTGACAAATCCCAGTCTTGATCCGTGTCAACCCAACAGATACTTTCGGAGATACCTGTAGTGCACCTTTATAGTCACCCAGTTACGTTGTGACGTTTGGTACACCCAAAGCACTCCTACAGTATCCGGGAGTTACACGATCTCATGGTCTAAGGAAAAGATACTCGACATTGGAAAGCTCTAGCAAAACGAACTACACGATCTTGTGCTATGCTTAGGATTGGGTCTTGTCCATCACATCATTCTCCCAATGATGTGATCTCGTTATCAATGACATCCCCATGTCCATAGTCAGGAAACCATGACTATCTATTGATCAACGAGCTAGTCAACTAGAGGCATACTAGGGACATATTGGTGTCTAGTATTCACACATGTATTACGATTTCCAGATAACACAATTATAGCATGAATAAAGACAATTACCATGAACAAGGAAATATAATAATAATACTTTTATTATTGCCTCTAGGGCATATTTCCAACAGTCTCCCACTTGCACTAGAGTCAATAATCTAGTTACATTGTGATGAATCGAACACCCATAGAGTTCTGGTGCTGATCATGCTTTGCCCTAGGGAGAGGTTTAGTCAAGGGATCTGCGACATTCAGATCCGTGTGCACTTTACAAATTTCTATGTCTCCATCTTGAACATTTTCACGGATGGAGTTGAAGCGACGCTTGATGTGCCTGGTCTTCTTGTGAAACCTGGGCTCCTTGGCCAGTGCAATAGCTCCAGTGTTGTCATAGAAGAGTTTGATCGGCCCCGACGCATTGGGTATGACTCCTAGGTCGGTGATGAACTCCTTCACCCAAATTGCCTCATGCGCTGCCTCCGAGGCTGCCATGTATTCCGCTTCACATGTAGATCCCGCCACGACGCTCTGCTTGCAGCTGCACCAGCTCACTGCTCCACCATTCAACATATACACGTATCCGGTTTGTGACTTAGAGTCATCCGGATCTGTGTCGAAGCTAGCATCGACGTAACCCTTTACGACGAGCTCTTCGTCACCTCCATAAACGAGAAACATGTCCTTAGTCCTTTTCAGGTACTTAAGGATATTCTTGACCGCTGTCCAGTGTTCCTTGCCGGGATTACTTTGGTACCTACCTACCAAACTTACGGCAAGGTTTACATCAGGTCTGGTACACAGCATGGCATACATAATGGATCCTATGGCTGAAGCATAGGGGATGACGCTCATCTCTTGTTTATCCTTTGCCGTGGTCGGGCATTGAGCTGAGCTCAATTTCACACCTTGCAATACAGGCAAGAACCCTTTCTTGGACTGATCCATTTTGAACTTCTTCAAAATCTTATCAAGGTACGTGCTTTGCGAAAGACCTATGAGGCGTCTTGATCTATCTCTATAGATTTTGATGCCTAATATATAAGCAGCTTCTCCAAGGTCCTTCATTGAAAAACACTTGTTCAAATAGGCCTTTATGCTTTCCAAGAATTCTATATCATTTCCCATCAATAGTATGTCATCCACATATAATATGAGAAATGCTACGGAGCTCCCACTCACTTTCTTGTAAACGCAGGCTTCTCCATAAGTCTGCATAAACCCAAACGCTTTGATCATCTCATCAAAGCGAATGTTCCAACTCCGAGATGCTTGCACCAGCCCATAAATGGATCGCTAGAGCTTGCACACCTTGTTAGCATTCTTGGGATCGACAAAACCTTCCGGCTGCATCATATACAGTTCTTCCTTAAGATAGCCGTTAAGGAATGCCGTTTTGACGTCCATTTGCCATATCTCATAATCATAGTATGCGGCAATTGCTAACATGATTCGGACGGACTTCAGCTTCGCTACGGGAGAGAAAGTCTCATCGTAGTCAATCCCTTGAACTTGCCGATAACCCTTAGCGACAAGTCGAGCTTTATAGATGGTGACATTACCATCCGCGTCCGTCTTCTTCTTGAAGATCCATTTATTTTCTATCGCTCGCCGATCATCGGGCAAGTCTGTCAAAGTCCATACTTTGTTTTCATACATGGATCCTATCTCGGATTTCAAGGCTTCTAACCATTTGTTGGAATCTGGGCCCGCCATCGCTTCTTCATAGTTCGAAGGTTCACCGTTGTCCAACAACATGATTTCCAGGACAGGGTTGCCGTACCACTCTGGTGCGGAACGTGTCCTTGTGGACCTACGAAGTTCAGTGGAAGCTTGGTCCGAAGTATCTTGATCATTATCATTAACCTCCTCTCTAATTGGAGCAGGCACCACAGGAACATTTTCCTGCGCTGCGCCATTCTCCGTTTCAAGAGGCAGTACTTCATCAAGCTCCACTTTCCTCCCACTTACTTCTTTCGAGAGAAACTCTTTCTCCAGAAAGGTTCCGTTCTTGGCAACAAAGATCTTGCCCTCGGATCTCAAGTAGAAGGTATACCCTATGGTTTCCTTAGGGTATCCTATGAAGACGCATTTTTCCGATTTGGGTTCGAGCTTTTCAGGTTGAAGTTTCTTGACATAAGCCTCGCATCCCCAAACTTTTAGAAACGACAGCTTAGGTTTCTTCCCAAACCATAATTCATACGGTGTCGTCTCAACGGATTTAGACGGTGCCCTATTTAAAGTGAATGTGGCTGTCTCTAGAGCGTATCCCCAAAATGATAGCGGTAAATCGGTAAGAGACATCATAGATCGCACCATATCCAATAAAGTGCGATTACGACGTTCGGACACACCATTACGCTGAGGTGTTCCAGGCGGCGTGAGTTGTGAAACTATTCCACATTTTCTTAAGTGTGTGCCAAATTCGTGACTTAAGTACTCTCCTCCACGATCTGATCGTAGAAACTTGATCTTTCTGTCACGTTGATTCTCAACCTCACTCTGAAACTCCTTGAACTTTTCAAAGGTCTCAGACTTGTGTTTCATTAAGTAGACATAGCCATATCTACTCAAATCATCAGTGAGTGTGAGAACATAACGATATCCTCCGCGAGCCTCAACGCTCATTGGACCGCACACATCAGTATGTATAATTTCCAATAAGTTGGTTGCTCGCTCCATTGTTCCGGAGAACGGAGTCTTGGTCATTTTGCCCATAAGGCATGGTTCGCATGTGTCAAATGATTCATAATCGAGAGACTCTAAAAGTCCATCAGCATGGAGCTTCTTCATGCGCTTGACACCAATGTGACCAAGGCGGCAGTGCCACAAGTATGTGGGACTATCGTTATCAACTTTACACCTTTTGGCATTCACACTATGAATATGTGTATTATCACGCACGAGATTCATTAAGAATAAACCATTAACCACCGGAGCATGACCATAAAACATATCACTCATATAAATAGAACAACCATTATTCTCGGATTTAAATGAGTAGCCATCTCGTATTAAACGAGATCCAGATACAATGTTCATGCTCAAGCTTGGCACTAAATAACAATTATTGAGGTTTAAAACTAATCCCGTAGGTAAATGTAGAGGTAGCGTGCCGACGGCGATCACATCGACCTTGGAACCATTCCCGACGCGCATCGTCACCTCGTCCTTCGCCAGTCTTCTCTTATTCCGCAGCTCCTGCTGTGAGTTACAAATATGAGCAACAGCACCGGTATCGAATACCCAGGAGCTACTACGAGCACTGGTAAGGTACACATCAATTACATGTATATCACATATACCTTTAGTGTTGCCGGCCTTCTTATCCGCTAAGTACTTGGGGCAATTCCGTTTCCAGTGACCATTTCCCTTGCAATAAAAGCACTCAGTTTCAGGTTTGGGTCCATTCTTTGACTTCTTCCTGGCAACTGATTTACCAGGCGCGGCAACCTCCTTGCCGTCTTTCTTGAAGTTCTTCTTACCCTTGCCTTTCTTGAACTTAGTGGTTTTATTCACCATCAACACTTGATGTTCCTTTTTGATCTCCACCTCCGCGGATTTCAGCATTGAATACAACTCGGGAATGGTCTTTTCCATCCCCTGCATGTTGTAGTTCATCACGAAGCTTTTGTAGCTAGGTGGGAGCGACTGAAGGATTCTGTCAATGACCGCCTCATCCGGAAGATTAACTTCCAGCTGAGTCAAGCGGTTGTGCAACCCAGACATCTTGAGTATGTGTTCACTGACAGAGCTATTTTCCTCCATTTTGCAGCTAAAGAACTTGTCGGAGACTTCATATCTCTCGACCCGGGCATGAGCTTGGAAAATCAATTTCAGCTCCTCGAACATCTCATATGCTCCGTGCTTCTCAAAACGCTTTTGGAGCCCTGGTTCTAAGCTGTAAAGCATGCCGCACTGAACGATGGAGTAATCATCAGTGCGTGACTGATGGGCGTTCATAACGTCCTGGTTTTCTGGGAATGGTGCATCACCTAGCGGTGCATCTAGGACATAATCTTTCTTGGCTGCTATGAGGATGATCCTCAAGTTCCGGACCCAGTCCGAGTAGTTGCTGCCATCATCTTTCAGCTTAGTTTTCTCTAGGAACACGTTGAAGTTGAGGCTGACATTACCGTGGGCCATTTGATCTACAAGACATATTGTAAAGATTTAGACTAAGTTCATGATAATTAAGTTCATCTAATCAAATTAATGAATGAACTCCCACTAAGATTAGACATCCCTCTAGTCATCTAAGTGTTACATGATCCGAGTCGACTAGGCCGTGTCCGATCATCACGTGAGACGGACTAGTCATCATCGGTGAACATCTCCATGTTGATCGTATCTTCTATACGACTCATGTTCGACCTTTCGGTCTCCGTGTTCCGAGGCCATGTCTGTACATGCTAGGCTCGTCAAGTTAACCCTAAGTGTTTTGCATGTGTAAAACTGTCTTACACCCGTTGTATGTGAACGTATAGATCTATCACACCCGATCATCACGTGGTGCTTCGAAACGACGAACTTTACCAACGGTGCACAGTTAGGGGAGAACACTTCTTGAAATTTTGTAAGGGATCATCTTATTTACTACCGTCGTTCTAAGTAAACAAGATGCATAAACATAATAAACATCACATGCAATTATATAGTAGTGACATGATATGGCCATCATCATATAGCTCCTTCGATCTCCATCTTGGGGCTCCATGATCATCTTGTCACCGGCATGACACCATGATCTCCATCATCATGATCTCCATCATCGTGTCTCCATGGAGTTGCTTGCCAACTATTACTACTACTACTATGGCTAACACGTTTAGCAATAAAGTAAAGTAATTTACATGGCGACACGCAGGTCATAAAAGAATAATGACAACTCCTATGGCTCCTGCCGGTTGTCATACTCATCGACATGCAAGTCGTGGTTCCTATTACAATAACAAGATCATCTCATACATCACATGATTCATCACAACTTCTGGCCATATCACATCACAAAGCACTTGCTGCAAAAACAAGTTAGACGTCCTCTAATTGTTGTTGCAAGTTTTTACGTGGCTGTTATAGGTTGCTAGCAAGAACGTTTCTTACCTACGTTAAAACCACAACGTGAATTTGTCAATCTCTATTTACCCTTCATAAGGACCCTGTTCATCGAATCCGATCCAACTAAAGTGAGAGAGACAGACACCCGCCAGCCACCTTATGCAACTAGTGCATGTTAGTCGGTGGAACCGGTCTCACGTAAGCGTACGTGTAAGGTTGGTCCGGGCCGCTTCATCCCACAATACCGCTGAATCAAGATAGGACTAGTAACGGCAAGAAGAATTGACAATTCGACGCCCACAACTACTTTGTGTTCTACTCGTGCAATAGAGAACTACGCATAGACCTAGCTCATGATGCCACTGTTGGGTAACGTTGCAGAAAATTAAAATTTTCCTACGGTTTCACCAAGATCCATCTATGAGTTCATCTAAGCAACGAGTCATGGGAGAGAGATTGCATCTACATACCACTTGCAGATTGCGTGCGGAAGCGTTCAAGGGGATGGTGATGACGTAGTCGTACTCGTCGTGATTCGGATCACCGATGACCAAGTGCCGAACGGACAGCACCTCCGCGTTCAACACACGTACGGGACGATCGACGTCTCCTCCTTCTTGATCCAGCAAGGGAAGGAGAGGTTGAGGAAGAAGACTCCAACGGCAGCACGACGGCGTGGTGAGGTTGGTGCAACAGAACTCCGACAGGGCTTCGCCAAGCGCGTACGGAGGAGGAGAGGTGTTGGGGAGGGGAGGGGCTGCGCCTTCAGTTCTGTATGCAGCCCTCCCCTCACCCCTCTATTTATAGGGGAAGGGGCAAGGGGGGCCTGCCCCCTCTAGATGGATCTAGAGGGGGGGGCGGCGGCCAAGGGGGAGGGGGCTTGCCCCCCAAGCAAGGGGGGCGCCCCCCTTTAGGGTTCCCCAAACCCTAGGGCGCATGGGCCCTTGGGGGGAGGCGCACCAGCCCACTTTGGGCTGGTTCCCTTCCCCTTTGCAGCCCATGAGCCCCTCCGGGAGAGGTGGCCCCTCCCGGTGGACCCCCGAGGCCCCTCCGGTGGCCCCGGTACAATACCGATATGCCCCCGAACTATTCCGGTGTCCGTATGACAACTTCCCATATATAAATCTTTACCTCCGGATCACTCCGGAACTCCTCGTGACGTCCGGGATCTCATCCGGGACTCCGAACAACATTCGGTAATCACATACAAGTCTTCCTAATAACCCTGGCGTCACCGAACCTTAAGTGTGTAGACCCTACGGGTTCGGGAGACATGCAGACATGACCGAGATGACTCTCGGGCAATAACCAACAGCGGGATCTGGATACCCATGTTGGCTCCCACATGTTCCTCGATGATGTCATCGGATGAACCACGATGTCGAGGGTTCAAGCAACCCCGTAAACTATTCCCTTTGTCAATCGGTAGGTTACTTGCCCGAGACTAGATCGTCGGTATCCCAATACCTCGTTTAGTCCCGTTACCGGCAAGTCACTTTACTCGTACCGTAATGCATGATCCCGTGGCCAAACACTTGGTCACTTTGAGCTCATTATGATGATGCATTACCGAGTGGGCCCGGTGATACCTCTCCGTCATACGGAGTGACAAATCCCAGTCTTGATCCGTGTCAACCCAACAGATACTTTCGGAGATACCTGTAGTGCACCTTTATAGTCACCCAGTTACGTTGTGACGTTTGGTACACCCAAAGCACTCCTACAGTATCCGGGAGTTACACGACCTCATGGTCTAAGGAAAAGATACTCGACATTGGAAAGCTCTAGCAAAACGAACTACACGATCTTGTGCTATGCTTAGGATTGGGTCTTGTCCATCACATCATTCTCCCAATGATGTGATCTCGTTATCAATGACATCCCCATGTCCATAGTCAGGAAACCATGACTATCTATTGATCAACGAGCTAGTCAACTAGAGGCATACTAGGGACATATTGGTGTCTAGTATTCACACATGTATTACGATTTCCAGATAACACAATTATAGCATGAATAAAGACAATTACCATGAACAAGGAAATATAATAATAATACTTTTATTATTGCCTCTAGGGCATATTTCCAACAGTCTCCCACTTGCACTAGAGTCAATAATCTAGTTACATTGTGATGAATCGAACACCCATAGAGTTCTGGTGCTGATCATGCTTTGCCCTAGGGAGAGGTTTAGTCAACGGATCTGCGACATTCAGATCCGTGTGCACTTTACAAATTTCTATGTCTCCATCTTGAACATTTTCACGGATGGAGTTGAAGCGACGCTTGATGTGCCTGGTCTTCTTGTGAAACCTGGGCTCCTTGGCCAGTGCAATAGCTCCAGTGTTGTCACAGAAGAGTTTGATCGGCCCCGACGCATTGGGTATGACTCCTAGGTCGGTGATGAACTCCTTCACCCAAATTGCCTCATGCGCTGCCTCCGAGGCTGCCATGTATTCCGCTTCACATGTAGATCCCACCACGACACTCTGCTTGCAGCTGCACCAGCTCACTGCTCCACCATTCAACATATACACGTATCCGGTTTGTGACTTAGAGTCATCCAGATCTGTGTCGAAGCTAGCATCGACGTAACCCTTTACGACGAGCTCTTCGTCACCTCCATAAACGAGAAACATGTCCTTAGTCCTTTTCAGGTACTTAAGGATATTCTTGACCGCTGTCCAGTGTTCCTTGCCGGGGTTACTTTGGTACCTACCTACCAAACTTACGGCAAGGTTTACATCAGGTCTGGTACATAGCATGGCATACATAATGGATCCTATGGCTGAAGCATAGGGGATGACGCTCATCTCTTGTTTATCCTTTGCCGTGGTCGGGCATTGAGCTGAGCTCAATTTCACACCTTGCAATACAGGCAAGAACCCTTTCTTGGACTGGTCCATTTTGAACTTCTTCAAAATCTTATCAAGGTACGTGCTTTGCGAAAGACCTATGAGGCGTCTTGATCTATCTCTATAGATTTTGATGCCTAATATATAAGCAGCTTCTCCAAGGTCCTTCATTGAAAAACACTTGTTCAAATAGGCCTTTATGCTTTCCAAGAATTCTATATCATTTCCCATCAATAGTATGTCATCCACATATAATATGAGAAATGCTACGGAGCTCCCACTCACTTTCTTGTAAACGCAGGCTTCTCCATAAGTCTGCATAAACCCAAACGCTTTGATCATCTCATCAAAGCGAATGTTCCAACTCCGAGATGCTTGCACCAGCCCATAAATGGATCGCTGGAGCTTGCACACCTTGTTAGCATTCTTGGGATCGACAAAACCTTCCGGCTGCATCATATACAGTTCTTCCTTAAGATAGCCGTTAAGGAATGCCGTTTTGACGTCCATTTGCCATATCTCATAATCATAGTATGCGGCAATTGCTAACATGATTCGGACGGACTTCAGCTTCGCTACGGGAGAGAAAGTCTCATCGTAGTCAATCCCTTGAACTTGCCGATAACCCTTAGCGACAAGTCGAGCTTTATAGATGGTGACATTACCATCCGCGTCCGTCTTCTTCTTGAAGATCCATTTATTTTCTATCGCTCGCCGATCATCGGGCAAGTCTGTCAAAGTCCATACTTTGTTTTCATACATGGATCCTATCTCGGATTTCATGGCTTCTAACCATTTGTTGGAATCTGGGCCCGCCATCGCTTCTTCATAGTTCGAAGGTTCACCGTTGTCCAACAACATGATTTCCAGGACAGGGTTGCCGTACCACTCTGGTGCGGAACGTGTCCTTGTGGACCTACGAAGTTCAGTGGAAGCTTGGTCTGAAGTATCTTGATCATTATCATTAACCTCCTCTCTAATTGGAGCAGGCACCACAGGAACATTTTCCTGCGCTGCGCCATTCTCCGTTTCAAGAGGCAGTACTTCATCAAGCTCCACTTTCCTCCCACTTACTTCTTTCGAGAGAAACTCTTTCTCCAGAAAGGTTCCGTTCTTGGCAACAAAGATCTTGCCCTCGAATCTCAAGTAGAAGGTATACCCTATGGTTTCCTTAGGGTATCCTATGAAGACGCATTTTTCCGATTTGGGTTCGAGCTTTTCAGGTTGAAGTTTCTTGACATAAGCCTCGCATCCCCAAACTTTTAGAAACGACAGCCTCCCTTCCCTTGCCGCCCAGCCCCCACCTCCCACCCATCCTCCCGCCGCTGCCGCCGGCTGGCGTGGCCGGGCGTTGCCCGCGCGGCGCCGTGGCGGGACCGGTGGTGGCGGCCCTCTTCCTCTCCCTCTCGCGGTTCCCCGGCTCGGGCGGCGGTTTCCGGCGACGGTGCGCCTCGGCGGGCGGTGCTCCGGTGTAGATCGGGCGCAGATTTGGCGGCGGCGCGGCCCTTTGGCGACGGTGGCGGCTGGCGGCGGGGGTTGGCCGGCGGAGCCCTCCAGGCCCAGATCTGGGCCCTTTTGGGCCCGATCTGGGTCAGGGCGGGTTGGTCTGGCCTCCGGCGGGTCTCCTCCGGCTGGGCTGGCGGGATGCGGTCATTGGGATCGGCGGCTCTGCGCTGCGTCGGTTGCAGCGCGGCAGCAGGAGCTTAACGGGCCTGATTTGGGCCCGGCTGGGCAGGGGGTCCGGCGTGCTCCCGCGCCTGCGTCCGGTCTGCTACGGCTTGTGCCAGTGGAGGTTGTCCCCTCCCACGTGGTTGTGGTGCTCCTAGTCTCTATCAGCGGTGGTCTCGTTTGGTTCGCTCGGCCTCACAGCGTCTGCGGTGGAGTCCTCGTGACTGTGGTGGCGCAGGTTGGTGGGTGGTTGGCGTGGTGGAGCCGCCGGTTGGTCCTGGGTTGTGGGTATGAGGGGTAGGGAGAAATCCCTCTCGGGTCCGCCCGGCACCGACGCGGTGACACCTGCGGGCGCCATCAACCTTCTTGAAGGGCGTCGGGAGTACCTCTCGCCCGCTTCCCTCCGTGTACCGGGAGAAATCCTAGGATTCGTCCGGGTAGCAGCGTCGTCGTCGTCGCAGTCCTTCTTGAAGGTGCTGCTTGGTTCGCGGTGACTCGATGGCATTGGAGCGTGGTGGATGTTTCCAGTGGGTGCAGTGGTTGCGGGATGCTTCATCTTTCGTTCATCCGGTGCTGCCGGCATTTCTTTCTCTTGCTTTTCTCTTGTTTTCCTTTTGGGCATGATTGTGCTGTTTGCCCCAGCATCGAACTTCTGTCTGTATTGGGTGGTTGCTATATTAATATAGCGGGGCACAAACCTTTTTCGGTAAATGATTTAATGGCCATGTCAGTAAGCAGAGAACAGTACTTGGAACAGAGAACAGTGGGTGAGCTATTGAACAGCAGGTACATGCACAACTACTAGTACTCACCCTACATCGTCTATAAATTCTTCTCCACTTCCAACTGTTGCATCCGATTTGGTTTCGTTCTTTCTGATTGAGTTGAGTAAATAGCATAAAGCTACTGCCTTACCGGTTAGGGTTTCAAAAAACTATTAATTTTTTTTCCGCTGATAACTACCAAGTGAGGGGTCGACTGTTTCAAAAAAACCCAAACGCTGAGTACTTATCAATTGATCGCGATTATGATAGGTGGGCCCCATGCATAAGAGCTCTAACTGTTTGACCGTTAGGGGTGGGCCTGCACACAAATTTAAGAAAGCAATCCGGTTCCTGCATTTTTTTTGCAAAAAGCAATCCGGTCCCTGTTCTCAGATCAGGGCAGCCATTGCCGCTCCTCTCGCTCCCAAGCTGGACCTGACGACTCCGCCTCCTTCGGCCAGTGATCCGCCCGCCGCCAGCGCTCACCGGGGCTCAACCCTGGCCGCTCCTCTGCCTCACCTCCTTCTCTCCTACCTCTCTACGCCCGCCGCCTAGCCGTGCTGCATGACGCCGCCGGGCAGTGGCCGCCTCTACGCCGGCTGCACCTGGTGGGCCTGGGTTTCCTGGTCGCACTGACCCTCGTTCATAGGGGCCTAGGTTTGGTGGCTTCTTTGGATCCTCTTAAGTTCAATCTGTCGTGAAATGATGGAAATTCAACTGTTTACCTTTGTGATATTTCAGGGGTGAGGTGTAAAATATTCAGCACTAACTCAAAGTTCAATTCAAAGAAATGAAATATGTGGTAGTTGTAACTCTGAAACTCTCCTCTGTTTTAGATGAAACTCTGAACGGATGGTTCTCCTGTAACTTCTATCACTAGTAGAAAACCGTCCTTTTGTCCCGGTTCATAAGGGCCTTTAGTCCCGGTTCCCGAACCGGGACTAAAGGGTCGTTACTAATACCCTCACCCTTTAGTCCCGGTTCAAACCAGAACCGGGACAGATGGGCCTCCACGTGGCCTGTGCGCCGAGCCCAGGCAGGAGGGCCTTTGGTCCCGGTTGGTGGCACCAACCGGGACCAATAGACCTCCACGCGTTAGCATTTCTGTGGCTGGGGTTTTTGGTGTTTTTTGAAAGGGGGGGGGGGTTTGGGGGGTTAATTTAGGTATTTCATATATTGTGTTAGATAGCTAAGTAATAGAGAGAAGTGTCCTCTCTTATGTCTGTGCTTGGTCGACGCTACGTACTATACATACGTATAGAGAGGACTAGGCACGCTAACTAGCTAGTAAGCAAACGAAGGAAACAGAAGATCGTCATGAACATATATGCATACAGAGAGAAGTGATATCGACCACCTCTCCTTCTCCGAGAGATTGGTCGAACAACAAGTTCTCGTATATCTATCGTCCGACACTACCGGCTACATATATACAATAATTATCTTTTACAAATATAATCTCTTAAATTATGGACGCATGGTCCACATAGTATTCTCCGTCTTCAGCGATCACGTGGTCAAGAAAGAATGCCACCAATTCCTCTTGAATTGCTCGCATGCGATCTGGTTCTAGGAGTTCATCCCGCTGCCGAAACATCTAATTTGAAGAAGGGGGTCAATACATATATATATGAATGAACGAAACTCAACACAAATGATGGTAATAAAAAAATTGTGAATATTATTTCTTACGCACTTCATATTGTTTGTCAGAGTAGCCCCGCTCACAGGTCGTGTGGCGGATGGACTCGCAGACGTAGTATCCACAGAAATCATTCCCTTGTTCCTGCCACAACCACTTTACAAGAAATAGAGGTCAATCAAACAGATAAGCAAGAATGCCAAATGGTATTGATGAAACTAGCGCTTGAATCAATAGCTAGGAGACGCGCGGAACATGGTACTATAGTACTTACTTTCGGGTATCTAAATTCCAGCTCCTTCGGCAGTCCCGGGGATTTTGTGCTGAATTTTCTCCAAACCCTGCCAGACAAAAGAAAACAACTACTTGATATCAGGAAATGAACAAATTTGCTGATATGGTGGATAATGATCGATTTAACTTACTTCTTGAGGATTTCAGTCATGTCCGCATACTCCTGGGGATCTTTTCGTCTCAATTCCAAGACAGCTACTACTCCCTGCTCAAGCCTAATCACCACGAGAATATAGTGAAAACTGCGCACGCATGCATAACTCATCAATTACATTACTATAACCTGGACTAATATATAAGGGAAACCGAATATGCACAAGACAACACTCACTTGAAGTTGTAAGGAAAGAGTATTTTATCTTTGTGTTCAATTATTTTGAATGATCGTAGCAAGTTGGCCTCGGTTTCTGCGGCATGCTCTTTAACCTGAACTGCATCTATGAGATTTATGCTAATGAACCCAATATCACCGATTTGTCTTTTCTTCAATTCGGCGATCTTCAATCTGCATAATATAGTGAGGATAATTATAAATACATGCAATGAAAGAGCTGAGCTATATAGAGAGACTTAATGACAGAAGTATTAGTACTTACAGACAGTAGCAGATGACCGTTGCTTTATCGAGGGCCAATTGATTGAAAAACTGAAAGAACTCCTCAAATGGAACATGCAACAGTTCAATTCCAACGAGGTCATGCTCCTTTTTAACTCTCATATACAAAGTATTCCTCCCCCCAGACTCTCTACAGGTTTTCATGTACCAATCATGCAATCTTCGCATCATCGTTGATAGAGATCTTTCATCTTTGAAGAGAGGCTTCCCGTACTCGTATCTGTGTATCTGCACGTCCAGGAAATCATAATGTACATCGTCGGGCAGGTAATCGTCAAGATTGTTATAACCGGGCACCATCCTCGGATCGACGCTAGGCATCTTGAGCGGGGGGCACGATTGCTTTGCTTGTTTGCCGAGCTGGGCAATTTGTTTCCCAGCTCGTCGTTCTTTCATGCTTTGATCACTGACAGTACTTCCCGACCGCTCCGCTTCGGCAAATGCCTTTCCAATAATGCGCTCATAGTTGCCTTTCGGCGGAGACTTGGGTGGTTTTGCCAGGGCAGCCAGAGTGCGCTTCACTTTCACCGGATCTACCTTCTCCTTCGGAGGTGGATGTCTCTGTGCTTTCAACCCTTGAAACCATTCATCCTTCTCGGTTCGCGCGACCCTCGCGTTCTCCTCCGGGGTCCTCTCATATGGTAACTTCTCTGGAGTCTTCAGAGAAGGACCGAAGCTGTATTTCCTCCCGCCTCTGGCTGTACTGCTAGACGCCGGCAGAGCAGACGGAGCGGCAGTCTTCTTCACTTGCTTATGAGGCAGAGGAGAAGGACTACGACGCACCGGAGCAGCTGCCGGAGCGGCGGCGGGTCTCTTCCGCCCTTGCTGACGAGGCGGAGAAGGAGTAGGCTGGCTGCTCGGGTGCGCCAGCACAGGCGGAGAAGGAGGCGGAATGTCGCCACGCGCCGGAGAAGGAGCCGGCCGAGGGCCCTGATCGTCACTCGCCGGAGGAGGAGGCGGTGGAGGAGGCGGAGTGCCCTGACTCGCCGGAGGGGGAGGAGGAGGTGGAGGCGTCCAGTTTGGAAGGTTGATGAGCTCCTTTCGCCATAGGCATGGAGTCTTCAGAGCAGAACCCAGCCGAGTCTCCCCTTCTCCGGTAGGGTGGTCAAGCGGGAGGTCCTCAAATCCCTCCGTTATTTCATCCACCATCACCTTAGCATATCCTTCTAGAATCGGCTGGCGGTGAAAAGTTGTGTCGGGTTCATTAGGAAAAACAGAGCCAACGGCCGCCTTGACCTTCATATTCATCCATTGCGTCATAAGGTGGCAAATTTGAGCCTCCGTGATAGCATCCACGGGATAGCTGGCAGGAGCCGTCAAGACAAGCTCTGGCTGAAGCAGCTCGGTGGAAGCCACACTGCTTCTCCGCTGAGATGGCGGGGTAGCTTCAGGGGAAGCTTCGGCAATTCGTTTGCTGCGATTTGCTTCTCGTTCATCTATCCCGAGTACCCTTGCTTTAAGCGCCTGCAGTTCGGACTGCTGCACTTTCTTCCTCCTCTCCTGGCTTTTGTAACCGCCTACGTCCGGAAAACCAGCCCTCCACGGAATGGAGCCTGGCGTGCCTCGTGTCCGTCCAGGGTGCTCAGGATTCCCGAGGGCCGATGTGATCTTGTCGTTCTCTCTGTCTGGAAGGAACGTCCCTTTCTGCGCAGCAGCGATATAGTACCGAAGCTTCTTCAAGGGTATGTCAAGTTGCTCGTCCGTCCAAATGCACTTCCCTGTTACAGGGTCCAAGGTTCCGCCAACCCCGAAGAACCAAGTCCGGCAACGGTCTGGCCAGCTCATTGTCTCTGGTTCGATCCCTTTTGCAACCAGATCATTCTCAGCCTTGGCCCACTTAGGCCGGGCTACGAGGTAGCCACCTGACCCCGTGCGATAGTGAAGCTTCTTCTTCGCAGCATTTTTCTTGTTTGTCGCCGACATCTTCTGACTCTTTTCTGATGTCATGTGGGCCACAAATGCAGGCCAGTCATCTCTGATCTTCTCATATATTCCCTTGAATTCTGGTGTCTCTTTTTTCTTGACAAACCTATTCAGGTCTTTCTTCCACCTCCTGAATAGGTCTGCCATCCTCTTAAGAGCAAAAGACTTGATTAATTGCTCTTTAACTGGCTTCTTCGGATCATCCTCTGGCGGTAGGGTGAAATTTGTCTTCAGCTCATTCCAAAGATCATTTTCTGCATATCATTGACGTAAGACACCTCAGGGTCTTCATGTGACACCCCCAAAAAAATTTTTTGACCATGTTTTATTAATTAAAATTTTGCCAGGAATTAAAACTTTTATTTTCTGAGCTCCCTTTTGATTTTTTAACCTTGTTATTATGGAGTTTTTCCCCAAAGTGAAAACTTTTCAAACATGTTATTGGACTTGTTTAAACTCTCAAGAAAAACTTTTCTTTTAGCAGAAACTAATTACATAATTAAATTGCTTGGTCTTTATTTTCTTGATAAAAGATTTCCCATGTCTATATGGCCATATTTTGAACTACAACCATGTGATAAATTATCTCATAAATCCCACCAAAATTTGGAGATATCATGTGATGTTTTTAAATCACTTTTGCCCAAAAATATATTTTATTCTTGAAATAATTTGAGCTCTACACCTAATTTTCTTCTCTGGTCCAGTGGGCATGTTTGCACCACAACCCTTTTAAATATTTCTTTCAAGCCTCCACCAAAATTATGAGATGTTAGTAGCAGCATATGATTCAACTTTATGCAAAAACATAGAGTTGTTCTTTGGAGAATTTAAGTGAATCAACCTCATCTTCATTCTGGCCCAACTTGCTGGTTTGTATAGCAACCACATTTTTAGTTGCTCCTTTACCCATGATTCTTTTTTCTACTTGTAGCCAACCCTGCTAAACCCCTAAGTACAGGAGCATGCACTCTTTGGAACAATTTTGATCCATGTTATGATGCCATTTACTCCCTGTCTAGAAGTATAGTTTTGTAAAACTTGCACTAGCAAGTTTCTCCTTTTTGCAAACTAACTTCACCACCCCCTCTTTCTTCTAAAGAGACCCCACCCTGGGAGATTTGGCCACCCCAAGAACTACCTAGGTTCCTTTTGCATTATGTCAAACACCATGTAGGCATGACCAGTTTTGGCATGAGTTTTAGCTTGCATTGTGATCTTGCTTCCCTTGCCTAGCTACCTTGTCCAATAGACTCCTCACTACTCATAACCTGGGTCTGCTAATTTCCAGCCTCACCCGAGACCTCTATCGCGCCCTGCCATTTTGTCGAACAGGTCATGCGCGTGCACTGGGCGCGCCCAGAGCGCGCCAACTGCAGCCGCGCACCGAGCCGCCGCGTCGCGCGCCCCTGGCTTGAACCGCACGGCAGAACCTCTCCTAGCACTCCCCTCCTCACCGCGTCACGCAAAAGGCCCTGACCGCCCCCTGGCACCCTACAGCGCCGCCGTCAGATGCCATTTGGCGGCACGCCCGCGGCCGCAACCGCTGCCCGACCATGCCTGCGCTAGCCAGCGCCGCCCAAGCTCCCAGCGCTTGCCACCTGCCTCCTGGAGCAGTGCGGGCTCATCCACAACTTCGTCCCCTAGCGTTCGTTGCCGCCACGTCGCCCTAACTACAGAACGGCGGTCGCCGACAAGCTTATCCACGGCCGCCGCAAACCGACTCGATTGTGCTATAAAAGAGGCCCCCGAGCTCAAACCCGTGCGCAGGCAGTCTCACGCCACTTCACTCTTGCCCCTTTGGCCGTAAATCGAAGGAAGGGAGTCGTCTTCTTCCTCTCCGGCAGCTCCATCCACCACCATTGCCCCGACCATTCCGGCGCTACCAGGGCCTCCCCCTCTCCACTCTCTCCACCAGGAACCCCCACATCCTCCCGTGAGCCCATTCCACTACTCAATCTTGATCGAGACTCGCCACGGGCAAATTTTCACTTTTTCCGACGATCACCGTCCGCCGCGGAGCTCGCCGTCGACAGCTCCGTCTACCCCAGAGTACAAAACAACCACCGGAGTGACCGCCTCGACCCCCTGAATCCGTGGATGGCCTCCGTTTAGCTAGCAGCGCCGCCGTTCGCCGGCGGGCATCGCCGGAGTCCCGCCCCTCCTCTCGGGCGGAGGGAGAAGAGGGAGGTGGACTAGTCAAACCTGACTGGTGGGCCAGGCGGGCCCACTGTCAGCGACCCAGGCGCAGTCCACGCTGGATAAGTGGAAGCGCATTTCAAAAATACGCCTTCGACGTGTACGTTTTTAATTAAACCGTTTTCTTTTCTGTTTTAATTTAAATAACAGATTTGACTAAACTTTGACTGACTATAACTCTTTAAATATAACTCCAAATGAAGTGATTCTTTTTCCTACATCTCTTAAATTCTGTCTAGTTTATTTTAAGAATTATTTGAAAAAATTTCAAACAACTTCCTGTGCTGTTTTAATTGTATGTCTTAATTCAAACATATTCCTTTAAATTGGATTTTGGAAGATTTCAAGATGTTTTGGATGCACCCTTCTTTTCCATGACCTAAAGGCAAGCATTCTGAACCCTGGTGTAATTTTTGTGTGTGTTGCTTGACTCGGTAACAACACCACCCCGGCACGCACATGCGTCATTTCATGTGAGGATGTGATCCTATACATAAGTGCATATTAGTGGATTTCATGCATATGGAGTTGACATGTTTTGTGATGGAAAACACCGCCATACACTTTTCATGCATACCGAAAGGAATGCCGGGTAGGTCTGTGTCTTGGGTAGACGCGGTCTTGTCCCTAGTCCTCCGTTGAGACGGTCGTGTCCGGTATGGCATGATGGGGTATGTCGTGTGGTGTTTCTATCTGTTGGTTGAAGTATATGCATTGTTATGCTAACCTTGCAGGAAATGTTACTACCTCCTGAGTCGACCGTAGATCGAGTCTTGTTCCGGTAACCCCCATACTTGTTTCGTACTACCACAGGTCCCTACCATAAGTAGGGTATGGTTCAGTAAGTTGTTAACCCTTGTCTTGGCACACACCGTACAGAGAGGCCATGGTGGAAGATACCGGCTGCATCCGGTAGGCATGCCACCTGGTCCGGGGGCATGGGTGTTTCGGTTGTAGCCGAGGGGGTAGCTCCCCTAGTTTGCGCGCGGTATAAATTTTTTGATCCCATGCTACGTCGAGGTTGTAGCCTCCCCACTTAGAGTTTGCTTGACAGGTGTCGTGGGTGATTCCAGACACCGGTGAGTTAAGCTGGTGTGTGCAAGTCAGGTGTGTTTTCAATTAAAAGACCGTAGACGGAATTAGTCCCGATGGACCAAAGGAATCCGTTACTCGTGGGTAAAGAGTACACCCTCTGCAGAGATTAAACCTATTCGAATAGCCGTGTCCATGGTTAAGGATTACAGTCTGGGATGGGTCAAGTGTCGGTCTTAGTGTCGGTCTTCGGAGGTGAAACTGTTAAACCAGAACGGGAATTACTACTTGTGACTTGTGATGATTATGATTATTACTATTGTTGACTAACCCGTGATATTATTGTTATCATCGAATATCTCTGGGATGGTTCTACCTCCGGGATATTCACTATGATTATTCCTTTTAAAGCCCTGTATGTGGTGTCGCTCAGACGCCCGACTGTGGCATTTCTTTTAAAGCCCTGTATGTGGTGTCGCTCAGACGCCCGACTGTGGCATTTCTTTTAAAGCCCTGTATGTGGCGTCGCTCAGACGCCCGACTGTGGCATGTTTTGTTATTCCCTTTACTTAACTGTTTACCCATGCCTTACTTAATTAATATACTCGCGTGCATCATGAACCTTACACCATAGTTATGAGAATGATTATAGAATGTTTTGAAGCATGATTATTTGTGGCTATATTATACCTGTGTTCTTAATATTTGCGAGTACATTCAAATACTCACTGGCTTGTCCCTGGCTATTGTCTTGGCCAGATTGATTGCTTGGGGAGGAGCGTTGTGACGACCGCTTCGGAACCTGAGCAACAGTGATAGCAGCCTCGCGAAGATAGGAGTTAACCTGGTCAGCTGTTCCCGTGGGAAATGGAGTCCCATAACCGTGGTGATCCACAAAACGCTTCCGCCCTCAACCACTAGAAACCATTTGTTGTACTCATAGGCCACAATGGTCTTGTACTACATATTTTGTACTTTTGCTTGGAATTTCTGTATCAAGTTGGTGTCTCATCAGCTAACAGTAATCCTGGGGCTGGTGAGCACAACGGCCATTTTCTGGAAATTAATGCCCGGAAAAACCGGTCGTGACACTTCAGTAGCCGGCTTCAACCATTGTTGGATGCTGATCGGGATCTTGTCCCTAACCAGAACCCCGCACTGAGCAACAAATGCCTTCTTTGTTCAGATGGGTTCAATAGGTTGGCCGTCGGGCGCGACTGCTATGATCTCAAACCTTTCATCCGAGCTCAACTTTTTCTTCGTGCCTCGTCTCTTTACCTCAGTTGTGCTCGATCCGGAGGGCTAGAAAAAAAGAACAAAGACTTAATTAATATGTGTACATACCAAAACAATGAATGCATCAATTAGCTAGTCAGCACAGGCTTAACTAATATATATACCTGGCCGGACTCGGTTCGGTCACCGGAGCCGTCATCACGGTCTCCTTCTTGCACCGGCATTGGGTCACCGGAGCCGTCCTCATGTTCTTCTTCTTGCACCGGCATTAGGTCACCAGAGCCAGCTTCACCCTCTCCTTCCAGACCATTGGTGTCGTTGAGAAACAACAAGACGGCATCACTTCCTTCTGCGATTATGTCCCTCAACAACGCCTCTTTTTCTTTGTTGTCTCGGGCGGTGTCGTCCATAGTTTCTACAAATATTTACAACATGGCAATTATTATTCAAACATGACAGATGGATATATTAGTGGCAAACGTAGAACTAGCTAGCTAATCATAGTAAGGAATCATATATATTAATTAGTGGCCTCGACGCTGCTTCTCTAGGGTTTGGGGTGGCCTTGACAACGCTTCAAGGGTTTGGGGTGGCCTCGAGAACGCTTCAAGGAGGGGGTAATATCGACCCCCCCCCCACACGTGTTGAAGCTATCGGGATGGGGTATATCGACAACGACGACACTACATCTATGTCCGTCGACGACCCTCGTTCCCGATAAAAAAAGAGGAAGAAGAAGAAAAAAAAGAGGAGAAGAAAGAGGAGAAGATCGAAGAAAAAAAAGGAAGAAAAAAAAAGAGGAGAAGAAGAAAGGAATAGTGGAGAGGAAGAGAAAATAGAATATTCTATTTTCTCTTCCTCTCCACTATTCCTTTTTTCTTCTCCTCTTCTTTTTCTTCTTTTTTCTTCTTCTTATTTATTTCTCCTCTTCTTCCTCTCCTCCTCTTCTCCTTTCTTCCTCTTCTTATTTCCTTTTTCCTCTCATTCTTTTTCTTCTTCTTCCTTTCCTAGGTAGATATATAAAACTTTTCTAAAAATGTAACTTTTGCATATATACATGGAAAAAAATGTTATCGGGGAGGGGGTATATCGACCCCCCCCCTCGACCCTCTCTTCCTTCTTCTTCCTTCTTCCTTCTTCCTCTTTTCTTCTCCAACACAAAACACATCTCATCTCATCTCATTTCATCCAAAAATAATTCTTCGCATATGAACATGTTTTTAAATATTAATGAGCATATGAACATACATATCACCAAAAATAGACCTTTTTGTTGGTAACAAAAAAAATGCAAAAATGAGCATTATACAGCATATACATAGCATTATACAGTGAACATACATACATACATACAGTGAGCATATACAGAGCATTAAAAATGACGTACGTACGCCGACGACGATGATGGTTGGCGGTGGCGCGCGCTTACGGATGACGTGCAGGGACGGCAATGAGAAGGAAAGGGGAGGAGGCAGGGGCTCACAGCGCGGGGAGCGATCGAGGTCGCCGGCCGGAATCGGTGCGGCGGCGGACGAACGGCCTCGGGGACGGGTCGCGGGAGCCGGCGTGGTGCTTCCCCGCAGCGACGGCGACGACGAGCGTGGGCGACGGCGATGGCGATGACGGGCGCGGGCGACGATGACGGCATCGGCGGGGGCGGCGACGGGGCAGGGGCGACGACGGGGGCGCGCGGACGGTGCCGGGGCGGCGCGCGGACGGCGCCTGAGTGGCGGTCGGTGTCGGGGCAGCGGACGGCGTCAATGTGGGCAGCCTGGCGGCGTCGATGAGCTCGGCGTCGTCAGGCGGGCCGGGGGCAACTGGCGATGAGTTCGTCAAATTTTCCTAAGTGCTAGTTATATACCCAGGCCATTGGTCCCGGTTCATGGCACGACCCGGGACTAATGCCACCCTTTAGTCCCGGTTTGTGCCACCAACCGGGACCAAAAGTCCCTTTTCAGCAGCCCAAAGGGCGGGAAGCGGCGGCCTTTGGTCCCGGTTGGTGGCACCAACCGGGACTAAAGGGTGGCATTAGTCCCGGGTCGTAGCACCAACCGGGACGAATGCCCCCCTTTAGCCCCGGTTGGAGCCAACAACCGGGACCAAAGGCCTGTGCTGCCCCGAACTCAAATATTTAGTCCGACCTCGCTAGTTGAGAGGGAGGCGCACCTGTTTATAAGGTGCGGTGCGCCATCCCTCTCGAGCTCTTCTCTAAAGCAGGCTTTCGGGCCTAACACTGCAATATGTGCCTGTGGGCTTATGGGCCTCCCGCAGGCCTGAATCCTGGCCCATGGTAGGGTTTTTTTGTTTTTTTGTTTTCTTTGTTGCTTTATTTATTTTATTTTCTTTGTTGCTTTATTTTTTAATTCTTTGTTAGGCACAACATTCTCTGCCTTCCACTGCAGCAATTCCAGTACGGTACCGAGCTTTGTGTTGCCATCTTCGCAATTGGGGTACAACCCTTTTTTGTGATCCTCTAACATGCGATCGAACTTCAGCTTCTCCTTTTGACTTTCGCATTGTGTCCTTGCATCGACAATGACCCGGCGGAGATCATCATCATCGGGCACATCGTCTGGTTCCTCTTGATCTTCAACAGCTTCACCCGTTGCAGCATCATTGGGCACATCGTCTGGTTCCTCTTGATCTTCACCAGGTCCCTCCGTTGCAGCATCACGGTATTCAGGGGGCACGTAGTTGTCATCGTACTCTTCTTCTTCGTCATCTTCCATCATAACCCCTATTTCTCCGTGCCTCGTCCAAACATTATAGTGTGGCATGAAACCTTTGTAAAGCAGGTGGGTGTGAAGGATTTTTCGGTCAGAGTAAGACTTAGTATTCCCACAATCAGGGCATGGACAACACATAAAACCATTCTGCTTGTTTGCCTCAGCCGCATCGAGAAACTCATGCACGCCCTTAATGTACTCGGAGGTGTGTCTGTCACCGTACATCCATTGTCGGTTCATCTGCGTGCATTATATATAATTAAGTGTCCAAATTAGTAGAAGTTCATCATCACATTAAAACCAAAGTACATACATAGTTCTCATCTAACAACATATAGCTCTTCAGAGCATCTAATTAATTAAACCATACATTGATACTATGTAAAACATTTAAATGCGAAAACAAAGGCGATCATAATCGCAACCAAGGTAACAATTGATCCAACGGCATAATGATACCAAGCCTCGGTATGAATGACATATTTTGTAATCTTTCTAATCTTCAAGCGCATTGCATCCATCTTGATCTTGTGATCATCGACGACATCCGCAACATGCAACTCCAATATCATCTTCTCCTCCTCAATTTTTTTATTTTTTCCTTCAAGAAATTGTTTTCTTCTTCAACTAAATTTAACCTCTCGACAATAGGGTCGGTTGGAATTTCCGGTTCACATACATCCTAGATAAATAAAATCTATGTCACGTTGGTCTGCATAATTTTCATAAACAATAAATGAACCAATAGTTATAAAGATTAATATATATACCACATCCGAATCATAGACAGGACGAGGGCCGACGGGGGCGGATACCAAAACACTACTAGAAAAACGGCTATAGGTAATATCAC
Organism: Aegilops umbellulata; assembly: GCA_032464435.1. Taxonomy (NCBI): domain Eukaryota; kingdom Viridiplantae; phylum Streptophyta; class Magnoliopsida; order Poales; family Poaceae; genus Aegilops; species Aegilops umbellulata. The sequence continues at coordinate 530,333,907 of CP136056.1, read as the reverse complement.
TGTTAGTGGCGCACCAGAGATGTGGTGCGCCACTACTATATAGCAGTGGCGCACCACAAACAGGTGCTCCACTAATAGTGACATTACTAGTGGCGCACCAGGTGTGGGGTGCGCCACTACTATTTTTTTGAACAGTAACCAGCCATGCCCAGGCTTACCAGTGGCGCACCAGGACAAGGTGTGCCACTACTATTTTTGATAGTAGTGGCGCACCTTGCCCTGGTGCGCCACTACTATTTTTTTGAACAGTAGCCAGCCATGCCCAGGATTACCAGTGGCGCACCAGGCCATTGTGCGCCACTACTATTTTTGATAGTAGTGGCGCACGTTGCCCTGGTGCGCCACTGGTAAGGCTGGGCGTGGTGGTCCAAAAAAAACATAGCAGTGGCGCACCCCTTCACTGGTGCGCCACTAGTATTCCTGGCTACTAGTGGCGTACCAGTGAAGGGGTGCGCCACTGGTAACCTGGGAGCAGTAGCTATAATTAGGCAGCCACACCTACCACACACTCACTTTCCCCCCTCCACCAAAACAGATTTGGTCTTCTTGCTCCTCCTCCTCACCTCATTTGCACCATAGATTCACCCAAATTAAGTGGTTAAATTTCCTTTTTTTGATAGGTAAGTAAGGGGAAAGCTTTCTTTATGTTCTAGATCTACTTTTCTCTCCGTCTCCAACAACGTACATACTTTTTATGGCCTAGAGATCTACGTATGTTTGTGGTGTTGCATATGTTTGTGTTTGCAGGTACCGGTATTTGAAATGCGATAGTTGCCAATATTTTGCTGGAATGTTGATTCATTTCCGTTTCGGCAAGAATTTGGCACTATATGCATTCTTTTTGGTCCTATTTTTAGGCAAAGTCATGCCAATTTTTTTTTTGTTCTAAAATATCATTTTGCTCTACCCCGCAGGCGACCATGGTCCGCACGATGACCGAAGGCATCGTAAATAGGTTTTTGAGCTCCGCGAAGGCCGAGATGCTTCAAAAGAACGAGACAGAGATAAGATGTCCGTGTCGAAGATGCAAGCTGAAGAGCCTTATTGCGGACCCGGATTCCGGGCAGGTGCGGGACCACTTGCTCTTGCGTGGTTTCATGGATGGCTATCGGTGGCAAGGTGATGAAGATGACTATGAAGTCATCCATGGGGGCCGGGCAAGCAGAAAAAAGGAAGGGCAGCAAGACAATAGCGGCGAGGGCGGGCGAGAAGACGAAGAATCTCCAGGACATGATCACGAAGTAGATGCAGGACACGGTCATCATGTAGAAGATGCCGGACATGATGATGAGGAAGATCAAGACGAAGGGCATGATCATGAAGATGAAGATGCCGGAGCAGACGACGATGGACCATCGATGGGCTGGGTGCATGACCCTCATATTCAAGAGCTGCTTCGCAAGCAGACGGGTAACGCAAGAGCTGCCGCCCGAGAGAAAGCCAAGCTGGATCAACTAGAGACAGACGCGGTTACTCCATTGTATGAAGGATGCAGGCCCGAGGATACCCGCCTGAAAGTAACGCTCATGGCTCTGGAGATGAAGGTAAAACACAAAATGACGGACGCATGCTTCGACGAGAACATGTCATTCTGGCACGAACGTCTTCCGAAGGGGAACAAGTGCCCGACCAGTTTGGAGGAGGCGAAGAAAATCGTGTGTCCTCTGGATTTACCGCACGTGAAATACCGTGTCTGCATGAACAATTGCATCATTTATCGGGGCGAGCACGCGGAGTCTACCATATGTCCGGTGTGCGGCGTCACTTCGAAAAGTGGTGTGGTACTTTCCGTCTGCAGCGGTATTTCGCGGATCCTAAGTTAGCAAAGCTCCTGCGTTGGCACGCGGATAGGGAGGAGAAGAAGCGAGAAGATGACGCAAATGATCCGGAGATAGATAAAAAAGACAAGATGCTGAGTCACCCTAAGGATGCGAGCCAGTGGCAAGCGTTGAATTTTGAATACCCAGAATTTGGGAAGGATCCAAGGAACATCGTGCTCGGCGCGAGCACCGATGGAGTCAATCCGTTTGGCAGCCAGAGAAGCACACATAGCACCTGGCCTGTGTTTGTGTGGATGTACAACCTTCCCCCCTGGTTGTGCATGAAGAGGAAGTACATTCACATGAGTATGCTAATTGAAGGGCCGAAACAACCAGGGAACGACATCAATCTGTATCTGGGGCTGCTGAAGGAGGAGCTAGACACGCTGTGGAAAACGCCAGCCAATACGTGGGACGCCGCAGAGAAAGAATCTTTCCCTATGAGAGCCGCACTACTCACGACGGTGCACGACTATCTCGGTTACGGATATCTCGCGGGGCAGGTAGTCCATGGATTTTCTGGATGCGTACGGTGCATGGATGACACAACGTATCGCCAGCTAGATAGAGATCCCGGGTCTTCGAAAACCGTGTTCATGGGACATCGAAGGTGGCTTCGCGACGATGACGCATGGAGAAAACGCAAGGATCTGTTCGATGGTGAAACCGAACCCCGAAGACCCCCACGTACGAGGAGCGGCGAGGAAATAGACGAGCTGTTGAAAAATTGGAAAGAGTGCCCACCGCCGGGAAAGAAGCGAAAGGCGCCAGAGCCGCTGCTGAAGGTATGGAAAACGAGGTCTGTTTTCTGGGACTTGCCGTACTGGAAGATCCTCCGTGTGCCTCACAGCCTTGATGTCATGCATATCACGAAGAACGTGTGCGAGAGTCTGCTTGGTACCCTGCTCAACATGCCAGAGAGGACCAAAGATGGGCCGAAAGCAAGGGCAGACTTGCAAAAAATGGGCATCAGGGAGGAGCTCTGGCGCCCTAATGATGATGATGATGATGATGATGATGATGAGGCGAAGGACACGGAAAGTCATCGCAAAGGCAAAAAGGCCAAGAAGATCGAATATGACTACCCTCCCGCGTGCTTCACTCTAAGTCAGAAGGAGATCGAGCAGTTTTTCACCTGCCTCGTAGGAGTAAAACTTCCTTACGGTTACGCGGGGAAGATAAGCAGATACCTAGACTCAGCCAAGCAGAAGTTCAGCGGGATGAAGTCTCACGACTGTCACGTGCTGATGACGCAGATACTTCCAGTTGCAATCCGTGGGATCATGGACGCGCACGTCCGTGACACGCTATTTGGCCTATGCAACTTTTTCGACGTCATCTCTCGGAAGTCGGTTGGCGTGAGGCAACTCAGAAGGCTACAGGAAGAGATCGTGGTGATACTATGCGAGCTTGAGATGTACTTCCCGCCCGCATTCTTCGACGTTATGGTGCATCTGCTGGTCCATATAGTGGAGGATATCATCCAACTCGGGCCGACGTTCCTGCACAGCATGATGCCGTTCGAAAGGATGAATGGTGTCATCAAAGGATACGTTCGCAACATGTCACGTCCAGAGGGAAGCATAGCCAGGGGCTTTCTGACCGAAGAGTGCATCTCGTACTGCACGAATTATCTAGGCATCGAGAACCCTGTTGGTCTGCCCGTCAACAGGCACCTCGGCAGGCTCGCTGGATGGGGTCACCGCGAGGGTCGCCGCGAAATGCATGTCGACTTCATGGGTCGACTCGCCGACTTTGAAAGAGCAAACCTAGTCGCGCTACAACACATAGACGTGGTCGATCCTTGGGTGGTAGAGCACAAAATCTTTATTGAGAAGACGTACAATGACCGAGGCCAACAGAGGACGGAGGGAGCTATAATCAAAGAGCACAACTCATGTTTCACGCGTTGGTTCAAGGAGAAGCTTCTGTCGTACCCTTTACATGAGGATTCTTCCGCGGAAGAAAAACTCATATTCGCCTTGTCACAGGGCGCCGAGCACAACCTGATGACCTATGAGGCGTACGATATCAACGGCTACACATTCTACACCGAGGAAAAGGACATGAAGAGCGATTATCAGAACTCCGGGGTAACGATGGAATCCTACACCGGTAACGACAAGGACAGATACTACGGAAGGATCGAGGAGATCTGGGAGCTGAGCTACGCTGGAGAGAAGGTCCCGATGTTCCGTGTCAGATGGGCCAAGAGCGTCCTAAAAGAAGACCGGTATTTCACCACCATGGTTATACCCGAAGCCAAATCCAAGACCGCGGGCGCAAACGTCACCGCAAAAAATGAGCCATGGGTACTGGCTTCCAAAGTGGACCAATGCTTCTTCATTACCGACCCGCCAAAGCCCAGTCGTGTTGTCGTGAGGAGAGGCAAAAGGAACATCATCGGAATGGATGGAGTCGCCAATGAGCAAGACTTTGACAAGTACGGCGACCCGAAGATGGAAGATGACGACGACGATGAAGTACCATACACCACAAGAAGAAGCAGGACCATCCTACCTAAAGGACGTCCGTTCAAGAGAAGATCAATTCAAGGGGTTCCGGGGCTAAATTATTCAACCGCGAGGAAGAAGGGCAAGAAGATTGTGAAAAGATAGCTAAGATTGAATCACGACGTGTCGGCCGCGTGTGTGTGTGTGTGTCAGTGGCAAGCTCAATTATTACATGCAACTAAATTATTACATGTATCACTTGATTTCAACCATTATTAAAGATCTTTTAAACATTATATTACTTTACATGCAAACTCAATCTTAATTTGACGACTGTTATTTCATGTCAATCTTTGATGACTGTTATTTCATCTCACTTGATTTCAACCATGCCATAGCATTGTAAATGATTCTATATTGTGATTGAGTAAAGGAGATGCATTGTAAAAAAATTATACGCCCTACTTTTAGGAATGGAGGGAGTATTAAAATTGCCATGTGTTTATTTTAAAGTGTTTGGATGTTTATCATAAGGTTAAAATAAAATTTTAAAAAATATGCAAAAAGTGGGGTTGCCAGGATTCGAACCTGGGTGGTTCTGTCCATAACCAACGCGCCAACCACTAGGCCATGTGTGTGGTTCTGTCCATAACCACACACACAATTCTTATGACTTTGATATTGAGCTATTTATGGCGCATGTCCCCTGGTGCGCCATTGATATCGATCTGTTATGGCGCATGTCCCCTGGTGCGCCATTGCTAGCTGGCCCTCCCCCTGCTTTCTCTTCTCCCCGCGCCTCCCTCTCCTCCCACTCCCGCACTTTGGACACTCCGCCCTCTCCCCTCCCCGCCGCCCGCCCCCACCGCCGCCGCACTCCGCCCTCTCCCCTCCCCGCCGCCCGCCCCCACCGCCGCCGCACTCCGCCCTCTCCCCCACCGCCGCCGCACTCCGCCCTCGCCCTCTCTCCTTCCCCGCGTGCTGCCGGCCTGGACCGCGGCCGCGGACGACGACGCGGACGACGAGGACCCGCTGCGCTACCCCTGCGCCTGCGCTACCCCTCCTCCAACGCCCTCCTCCGACGACCTCCTCCGACGCCCTCCTCGTGAGTTCCCTTCCTCTCCCTCTCTCTTTCTAGGGTAGTCAAAATTCTAGTCAAACCCTAGATGGTCCTCCACATGGTCAAATTCTAGTCAAATTCTAGTCAAAATTCTAGTCAAAATTCTAGGGACAAGCCGGATGGTCCTCCACATGGTTGTTGCCGTTGGCTGTAACATGTTCATCTTCGGTGGCTGTTTAGGGGGCATGACGTCTGCGATGCATACGGCTAGCTTGTACCATTCCCCTGTTTTGTTTGCATTTGTATTGCAGTATCTGCAACTGTTAGCACTCATACCTTTCATGGTTCTTCTTTTGTATTCAGATTCAGACATATGGCAATGGTCAGAGATGGCTGACGTAATTTGGTGATTTGCCGTGCTGAGAGAGTTCGCTGGTGCTTCAGCCATACCAAGCAGAAAAGTTGTCAGGTAAGCATTTTTATTCTGTTTGATGCGACCTTCTGGTGTCAGTGTGTCGTCGCTTCTGAAGAAACATGAGGCTCATCATTTTTCAGGTGTGGTGGTTGGGATGGCAAAAGTAGTGGTTGTCTGATGTACATATATACCATGGACGAGCTGCCAGCTGCTCCCTTTTTATAGCTATATTGAGAATTGATTTTTTTTGAGGAGTTGATAACTGGATTCTTATTTATTCATTTCAGTATCTCTTGGATGGTGTCACTAGAGTGGACAGAACTGTCAATTACTGGATCAGTGCCACCTAAACATGTGTAGTTAATTGAACTGAATGTGATTTCAGTTCTGACAGTGAACTGTCAAGTGTTGGCTAAATTCAGTTATGCAGTGTTGGTTCACTTCTATTACTGGTTATGCAACACTAGAGGTTCTACTCCTAATTGCCCTGGATCCAATGATCCCTAACTATTTAATTACCACTACTGCTACTCCTAAATCCTAATGGTTTGACTATAACCATATCATGTATTAATCAATTAATTCAGCTGGATGTATTTGTTAAGCGTGTCTTATTTACAGATTATAAACTTCAGTGTTCTCTTTGTCGGAACTAATTGAACTCACCTAATGGTTCTTCAGGAGGAGTTTGAGGAGTACGCGGAGAAGACCAAGACGCTGCCCGACACCACCACCAACGAGAGCAAGCTCTGCCTGTTGAAGTAAATCTTCGGGCCCAACAAACAAGATCCAGCTCCAGGAGAAGGAGGTTTGGTTTCGCTCCCACTCTTACTGTTGTTTCCTGCACTTTGCGAACCTGAGATACTCTGTATTGAACTTGCAACTGGTTTATTTTCTACACCTAATAGGCATGATAGAACTCTAAACTTCTCTCTTATACTACTGTTATGTCTAGTACTAGTGGCAGATTTTCCAATTCCACTGTGACTCAATAAAAACAAGACTATAATCTGAATTTCCAATTAGCATGTGTGTAGACTACTAGTACTAGTGGCAGATTTTCCCTAGGATGGAGTAGATAAGTCAAAAAACTTCACTGAAAGAAGGAACACTTGACAGTATGTGACTTCCCATTCCTTTGAAAAAGAGGCACGTGTTAAGGGAGAAAACTAGTTTTAACTACATTGTACTAGCCACACCATGGTTCTGAAGAAATCAAACCCGAGGATTTAAAAAGCTAAAAAAGGGTAGCTGTCCTACTAAAAATCTAAAAAAAAAACTCCATTTTACTTGATAACAAAAACGAATGAACATTAAATGAGATCCATTTTACTGAATAATTCTTTAGGTGTCATAAAAACGGAGATTCAGAAAACGATTGAGACATGCTTAGAGAAACAACTAGTTACTAGTGGCAGATTTTACCTAGGACATGTAAAATAACTCAAAAAAGATAACTGAAGAAAACAAGACTGAATGTGATTTTCCAATTCTGTACAAAAAGCACGTGTGCATACTAGTTCTACACTGTATAATTGGGTTTCCTGTTATGTCTAGTTCTACACTTCTACTGGTAGGTTTATACTACTGTTGTATTTTCTTTAAATGCAGTTATGCTGTTGGTCCTGTTACACTCTTGTAGGTATATAAGCACTAGTTATATGGCTACTGCCATGTTCCTATACAGGTTCTTATACTACTTTACTTAAATTATTATCATGGTTCTGAAAGTACACTTGTTCAGAATAGCACCAAGTCCTAGGGCAAACTGAATTCCGCTTCAGTATTGGACAATAGACTTGCTGCTCTGTTATTATACAGATTCAAACATAGTTTCTGTTCACCAAAAGAGTGATGGGCTTGCTGCTCTGTTGTGCCTATATGTAGGCCTTTTTTGTCCATATGAAAGCAGAGGACCATATGGTCTGTGGCCTTTTCATCCATATGAAAGTAGAGGCACATTGTGGTGCTAGTTTGCTGGGTTTTGTCTCCGACCATCGTGTCGTGATGATTTTGCAGGTACCCCGAGAGGCCCTTGAGTTTGCCGGAATGTCGATTAACTTCCGTTCCGGCAAGTTCGGGTACTCCATATGTCCTATTTTCAGCAAAGGTCATGCTGAAATTTTCCGTGAATTTTAGCATGACTTTGCTAAAAATAGGACATATGGGGTACTTGCGACTAATGCATGGGCCGGGGTATCTTAGTACTTAATTAAGTAGGATCAAGAATTAAGTAGGACTAGTTCTGAATAGCTTCTATCAACGGCACTCTAAATGATAAAACCGTAGCTTTTAGGATGCCTCGGTGTCGACAAACCCGAAGTGATGAGACCATGATAATTCCTCACAAACCCTAAATGATGAGATCTTGTTCCTTGACAATAACCAACTTTTTGACCAAACTTTTTTCCTATTTAGAGCGAACATGGCCGACAACGATGAGGCCGGCGGTTCGGGCGGCAAGCCATTCTGGGAGCTGTCCCAGGAGATGGAGGAATACCCTCACCGCTATGAGGACGCCGCGGAAGACACCGATCCCGACTACACAACCCCTAGTGGTGTCGGGGATGACACCACTGATGGTGCCGCCGGGGATGCCACCACTGATGATGGCAGCGAACGCACAGATGGCAGCCAACCGAAGAGGCAACGGAAGGACCGGCGCCCGAACGTGCTCGGCACCGTCAAGGAGGAATTTACTGAAGTGTCCTCTAGTGGGCATCCAACGCCGCCCAAAGAATTAGTCAGTGGGTACGCGGGACAACTCGGGTGCATTGTCCGGAGCACCGTCACGATCAACACCGAGAACCTAAGGCATCGTGAACGAGGGAATTTGCGGATCCTCCTCTTCACGAAGCTGCACGAACGATACAAGTTCCCCGGTGACTTCGCAAACACACGCCTCTCAGGGAATAAAGTGAACAGTGCCGCCCTCACGAAGATGAGCACGGCCCTGGCTTCTTGGAGAGCCCGGGTGAAGAAAATGATTGAAAGAGGTGATAGTTATGAGAAGATCAAGGAGAAAAATCCTTCGATCAGCAAAGCTGACTACCTGGAGTTCAAGACCAAGTGCGAGAGCAACGCATCCGTGGAATCAAGTCAGTGGGGGAAAGAAATGTGGGAATTGAACTTAGGGGTCCACAAACTCGGTCCCGGCGGTTACAGAGTGGCGGAACCTAAATGGGACAAGGAGGACGCGGAGCGTGTCGAGCAAGGCCTACCGCCCCTCTTCGATAAATACCGCCATGAAAAGCAGACCAGGAACTATATCAGAGCCCGGTACAAGGAGGACCCGGTAACAAAGGAGCTTACCACGGATCCGAAGGTGAAGGCGCTTGAGCTTGTTCTGGTAAGGAATACACCCCCGCGTAATTAGCTCCATATGGTTGCATTCTAATTAATGAAGCCAAATTTCTAAATGGTTCACGTTCCTTCCGCAGGAAACTGAAAGCAGTAGCGCGGGGTCTCAGAGCTCCCCGTCTGCCCCTTGGGACACCACTTTAAATAGGGCGTTGAATGTAATGAAACAGAAGGATAAGTTAACTAAGCCGACGTCAGCTGGTCGTGTGGCCGGCGAAGGCTTGTCCACGAAATGGTCGGAATACTATAAGACTGGGCGAAAGGAGAGAAAGACCAGCTTGGAAAGCCAGGAGGTTAAAGAACTCAAGGCAAAAGTGGCGCAGATTCCTCAGATAGTCGAAGAGCAAGTGCGAGACCAACTGGGAGCGACGATCACCGCCATTATGCCTACCTTGGTTGAGGGGCTGCGGGGGTGGTTTGTGGGCGGCCAACAGGGGCCGCCCCCGATTCCCAGCTTGACGGGCAGCAACTCGCACAACGCGCCGGCAGTGGTGTCTCCGGCGGAGGCGTCATTGGTGTCTCCGGTGCCGGCGCCGGCATTGGAGCTTGATGCACCCGGGTGTGGGAAGAATACGCCGGCCGGCACCTCGGCAGCAAGCGGCCCCTCCGTCACTTGCACGCCCGCCGTTGGCGGTGCCTCGACATTAGCCGAGCTCGACGCCATCACGGTAACTAAGCCTCGGCCGATGACTTCATCTCCTTGCCTTTGACTGGGCATCCCTGACGCCCTACATGTTTTCGCAGGGCGCCGCCAACGAAGTTCCATGCACTCTCCTGCACTTCGTGGACGGCAAGTTGATCGATGTCGCCAAGGCCAAAATCGTTGAACCGGGCAACCGCGTGTTCCACCATAATCCGATGCCACCCACCGTGTATAGGGTTCAACTGGTTCGGGTGCTGCGGGGCTGCGACGACTTGTTACCTCCGTATCGACCCCATGGGGCCGACGAAGAGGATGTGATGACCCTCGGCGCCTGCTTCAACTGGCCATTGCTTTGGCCGAAGAGCCAGATTCGTTTGGGGGCGGGGGTCACCACCCCACAGACAACACCGCCAGTCCTGCCGGCGCCAAGCCATGGCAAGACCGCCGCAACGCTACCGCCGTCAGTTGATCCGGGCATGCATATGGCACAGGATCCGGACGTCGACGACGGTACATTTGTCAACGTCGATGACTACTTCAACGAACATGGTGGGTACGGTGACGAATTCTTGGCGCCTCCTTCTCAAGAACCCAACCCTGCAAAAGTCGATCGCGATCTAGCTGGTACCGCGGAGAAACCCAATTGCAACAGGCGTCGTCTGTTCGGTTCTCAGGAGACGCCTCCAGCTGCCGCCTTCACCGAGACTCAAACAACCGAGGTGGGAAATATTATCAGCCCCACCACACTCAAGAAGGTGGTCTCTGAGCAGACCTCGATCCCATTACATCAGCAGAAGCCAAAGAAGGGACGGAAAAGAAAAACTAACAAGGGTGCGAGCCAGCCGGCACCGAGTACGATCCGTGCTCAGGACGGGCCACCAATACCTAAGGATATCATGAGGGCGGTGCATGTGGCGGGTAGGCCGATGCTACCGGCTAATCTGCTCAAGGCTGCAACCGGTGCTATGCGGAGTCTGCATGACAGTGTTCTTTCTATGGAGAAGCGGCGTCTCTCCGAGAAAGATGACTCATACCCAGTTTTCGTGGCCAAGGTGCCAGAGGGCAAGGGTTTTGTCGATGGCACCATCGGGAGTATGATCGTCCTGCGGTTTGATGACATCTTCGCTATGTTTAACCTTCATCCGCTGCACTACACCTTCATTCGGCTATTTTCGCTCAATATGGAGATGCAGATCATTAGAGACAAGACCCCGGACATCGTGATAGTCGACCCCTTCTACATGCGTGCCAAGCACTTGGACAGCGCTGGGGACCGGCAAATCGCGAGTTCATACCTCGAAGGCGTCATTATGGCGAACAAAGATAAGGATACCTTCCTCGTGCCTTACTTTCCCGAGTAAGTCATCCCCTCACCGCCCCGTAACATATGATTTCTTAGATTTCGATCGTTCTTTTTTTTTCCTAACATTCCGTGTTTTGTGCAGTGACACACGTTGCACACTCATCCTCTTAAGCCCGAAATATTCCACGGCCACGTATTTCGACTCGGACCGTCAGTCGAAGAAAGACTACACAAATATCAAGAAAGTTCTTGATGATGCTCTCCCCGGCTACGCCAAATCTGGAGGCACCTTCAGGAAGGAAATGTGTAGGTACGGCAAGCACGTGTTCACCCACGTAACGACGTTCCCCTGCGTTAAGCAGCCGCCTAGCAGTCAGAAGGATGCCTACTACGCCCTCCATCACATGCGGGCGATCGTACGGGACCATAATCACCTTATGCTACCAAAGGGTCTCCAAGATTGGGCCGCACGCTTGTCGGCAATCCAGGACATGGACATCAGACAAGAATTCTTTCGCATCCAGTCGGAGTTTGCGGAAATCATCTGTCAAGATGTCCTTCGTACCTCGGGGCAGTTCCACCTCAAATATCAACCGTCCAACAGGGAAATAGAAACAACGCTACAAATGCAGGCTGACAACTACCGCACATTCATGACGCCGACGGATGACGGCGGCTTCATCCACGCTCCGGTCCCTGAGTTGAGTCGAAGAAAGTATTGATGGTATATAGTTCTGAAATGTCGATTAGCTCGTGTTGTAATTAAACTTTAATGAACTTGTATGTCTCTTTAGTTTGGAGAGTCGTTCAACTTATATGTAATCGATGCTATTTATTAGTAGGACCATGAACCGTGCTATTAATGTGTTGCTTTTCTCTTCCGATCCTTTTGTTGCATACTTATATATTACCTGTGAATTGCTACTAACGTTTTGTTTGTCTAGTGCATAGAGATGCCGTCGTATGTCGTGTACAAGGGTAGGGTTCCCGGAGTCTATGACGACTGGGAGGAGTGTCGGAGACAGGTTCACCGTTTCAGAGGTAACAGTTACAAAGGGTACACCACTAGGGCGGAGGCGGAAGCTAGATACGAGCGCTATCTAGAGGGAGAGAGGAGGGAGCGGAGGAGGAACCGGATGAAGACTAGTTTCATCGCGATGATGCTCATCGTGACCGCAGCTCTCTTCTATGTGATGGTAGTTTAGATGATATCAACTTTGTAATGTGACGACAAACTCGCTACTCGGTCTCGAGACCTAAACTTGTCTAATATTTGAACTTTGTTCGCTATTTCGAATTCGGAGACTAATGTGATGATTTGTATTATGTGTTGTTTATATTCTGTGATGTATTGTATTTTGTAACCTGTGCAAATACCAGAAATGCAGAAAAAAAAATTCCTAGAATTAATAGTAGTGGCGCACCATATTGCACATTAGTGGCGCACCCAGTTAAATAACAGTGGCGCACCCATATGGATATCAGTGGCGCATCAGTAGGGACCCCTGCTGCAATACCAGTGGCGCACCATCTTGCACATTAGTGGCGCACCCAATTAAATAACAGTGGCGCACCCATATGAATATCAGTGGCGCACCCGTATGAATATCAGTGGCGCACCCATATGAATATCAGTGGCGCACCCATATGAATACCAGTGGCGCACTAGGTGGCATACCAATGGCGCACCAGTGGTGCGCCACTGTTATTTGGATTAACAGTGGCGCATCAGAGGTGCGCCATTAGTATTCCTTATTAGTGGCGTGGTATTAGTGGCCCACCCATGGTGCGCCACTAATGGAAATATTGGGTGCGCCACTAATAGCCTTTTTTCTAGTAGTGAAACCATCGCACTATATAAGATGCAATAATAAAAGTAAGAAAATGATACAAGTATCTATGTAAACATACAAGTAAGAATATTTTTCCTTTCAGAAAGAAGATAAGAACAAGAGGCTCACCACGGTGGTGTCGATGATGAGATCGGCGCGGGTGCTCGACGGCGGTGAAGACGGGGGTGGGGCGTGACGGACCGCTAAATCTAGACAAATCTCGAGGAAAATGGAGCTTTGAGGTCGAGCTTCGAGAGGAGAAAGCTTAACTAGTGCGGCTCGAGCATTTCATCGAACACCTCATGTGCATAGGAGGTGAGCTAGAGCACCACAAACCCCTCCCCTCGCCGGCCCAGAAAAATAGAGCACTGGAGTGCTTTGCTCTGGCGCGAGGGGTATATATAGGCGGCACCACTGGTCCCGGTTCGTGGAATGAACTTGGTCCCGGTTCAGGCCACCAACCGGGACCAATGGTGGTGGGCCAGGAGCCAGGCCCATTGGTCCCGGTTCGTCCCACCAACCGGGACCAAAAGGTCCAGACGAACCGGGACCAATGGCCCACGTGGCCCGGCCGGCCCCCGGGCTCACGAACCGGGTCCAATGCCCCCATTGTTCCCAGTTCTAGATTGAACCGGGACTAATGGGCTGACCCGGCCTGGACCGTTGCCCCCTTTTCTACTAGTGTATCTCCTTTGCTGCTGACTGCTCCATGATTGCTGCGGCCCTCTCTTCGGACACCTGGGCCCAGGTGGCCAGCTGCCCCCTCTCTGATAGTTTTCCGAGCTGCCGGTTGTATCCATCATGACAAATATTCGCCGAAGAACTCAGCTGGGTGAAGATGTTGCATACCCTGTCAATACTACTCAAAACCATGGTCTTCTTGGAGATCATTGTTTTCAGTCTTATTTAGTTACCTGTACTAGTATTTTTTCGTGATTGAATGCAATTATCAGGCTCCGAACAGACATGTTAACATTTGCATCCTCTTGCAGGCTATTGTTGTATTTTTGTAGTAAAAAATGGCGGTACTATCAAATAAGCAATGATCTCCTCCTTGCGAAGGGAAGGGCATTGCTTCCTTATGCTTCAAGCAGTTGTGCCCACCGTGTTCCTCTCGGGAAACTGCAAAAGTGTCATCCATGAGCCATGTTCATTTTTATCTTTAAATTGTCTGTCTCGAGCAGATGACAATGCCAAGAATCCTGTGGCATGGCCGTACAGTTGATAGGCAAGAGTGGAACTTAAAAGCTCACTCTTATCACTTGTTACTGCATATGTATTAACGAAAATAACTCTCTACACATGGTGGTAGCTGCGCACGCACACAATTTTTATCTCTAATAATTTTGGTTTTTTAATATGTGCCATTCCAATTGCAGTCAATTGCTCGGCTTCTCAAATTTACGCTACTGATCAACAGCCACTTACATACTCCACGACCCATCTGGAGTGCCTAGCTGCATTTTACACCATCGATATGCAGAATACAAGTTCGACATCTAGACTGCAAAATAGTCCAGTGTGTCTGCGTTATGAAAGATGATTGAATGCTATGTTTATCGGCTTGGGCTGCACTAATTTTGTGCTCTTGGGTGCATAGTTTCTGCTCAACAGAACTAAGCCAACTGATTGACTGCATGCATCATCGGTGTAACAGAGTGGATACAGTAAATTACTCAGGAGAACAAGCTTTATTCACCACTGCATCAACACAACGGCTGTGCGTAGAGTAAATTACTCAGAACCACCACATACTGGGCAGTCTCCACGAGGCCTAAGTAACCGGATGCAATAGATGCTTGTAGGAAACTGATCTATGACAGGATGCTTCTTGAGAAAATAATGACATAATGCTGATCAGTTGGAAAACGCTTCTAAAGCATAGTAAAATGTCTTAACTCTAGCATCATCACGAGATGTAAACCCTGGAGGGTGATGGAAACAAGCATAGATTTCATGCAACTACATAAAAGTCACTTCTGAACATAACCTTATATATATCAAAATAGAAAGAAGAAGTCAACCAACAGGTCATAATTGGTCCAGTTCATAAACATTGATCCAATTCATAGACATCGCAGATCAGAAGGATAAAAAAATGTTATACGCGATAGCAAGAAACAACGATGAACAAAGAAATCAACCAACGGGGACACGAGATTTTAACGTGGAAAACCCTTGCGGGAAAAACCACGGGCGCCAGCCAGCAAGACTTCACTATATCGCGGGTGAGGTTACAAACGCCGGGGGATTTACTCAATGCAACTTATCCCTTACGGCGGCTTACAAGAGGTATTTATAATAGGTGAACCCTAGTCCAACTCGGTAACAACTCGTACCGTAAGCCTCCCGGCGACGGGCCTCGCTTCGCTCGGGCCGAAGTTGCCTTTATCTTTATTTCTTCTAGGAATTTGGATCACCACAAAAATAACAAAAAATAGGCCGTTAAGAACAACCGCCTTATTAAAAAGTCATCTGATAAAACATAGTTTCGAAGTGCTCGCATGATTAACATCTAACGTAAAGAAGGTATGTGAAACAAGAGTTTGTTTGTGCCGAAAACGAGAGGCATAAAAGCCTTGGAAGCTAGCAACCAGTTTGCCATCAGTGTCTACATATAACAACCAATGATTAAAACTGACCAGGAAAAGCACGTCGCCATTCCCTAAAGCAGCACTCGCATGCCAATAGGCATCATGGCCTTCAAACTTCTCCCTGATTTCTGCGATCGGCAATGCAACCCGGTACTTTAGGTCCCAGACCTCACTTTCGTAGTTCTGCAACACCCATACATTAATAGTTTCCAAGGCCTCGTTACAACTATAGATGCCAAGCGTGTCATCCATCTCAAAGATACATGCCTTGGTGGGAGCAATTGGAGCACGCATCTGCCGAAACGAGTCTGCCATGGTGTCGAATACCATTATCGGTTCAGTCTGCTTGGAATGATACATTGGGTACCAATGCAGGCTATCACGCGCCCGAACAGGTACATTGAACCACTCCGATGCTTTCTCCGGCCACCCAATGTACCTCGGCGGCTGGTCGGAGCCCAACGCAAAGACATAGCAGCCAATTTTATCTGGAGATGAGTCCCTGTATCTCTTCCGCTGTAGTAACAGCCGGTACTCGCCGGTAGGTTGGTGTGGGTACATTCCGATGATGTTAAAGCCCAACAGTTGCCGGATGGGAGAGTGCTGTCGCGTGGTCGGGTTATAGACGAAGAAGCAGCGCTTGGAATCGGTGCCATATTTGTAGAGGATGAGGAGGCCATCGCTGGAGGCCACTAGAAATATCTGGTCACGCAGGCCGATAGGTTGGAGCTGGGCGTCATGGGCGCCGGCCCGGTGGTCCAAGGTGGCGACTTTTTGCGGATTTCGTTGCCGTAGCTGAAGACGATGGGGAGCGAGGGCTGGCGGACGTGGTGGGCGAGAAGGAATTGGCGATGGGAGGTGGCATGGCGCCAGACACGGCAGACGGCACGGCAACGTAGGAGGTATTTGAGGGGGAGACGGACTAGGATCTCCCAGATGATGATCTCCTCTGGGAGGCCATGACCGTGAGGCGTCGCCATGGTCGCCGTCAGGGATTCCGTGGCAGGAACGAGAGGAGTCGTGCTGAGAATTAGGGAAACAGTATGGGCTAGGCTAAGCCGAGGTACTTTTTTTTTTCCTTGTTGACTTGGAGCCAAGGCACTTCCAATAGAGGTTGCTAAAAAAAAGGGTACTTCCAAGAGAAACTACATGTACGATGGAATGATGTCACTTTTTTTTTCTCAAGATAGAAACAGAAAAAAAATTGTCTACTCCTAGGAAGTAAGGCCCAAAAGATGATCTCTGTGTAAAACATAATACAATTCTCTCGACTGGACATGGTGTTATCTCTTCAGTCACACATTTTCTTAAGGGGGCGGCTACACATTGGCCGACAGATCTTTTTAAAAGATCCGGCGCCTCGCGAGCTGTCGGATATGACAAAATCAAGCGGCTAAACATTTTTCTCTTCTTTACAACGATGATCTTGTTGAGGAAACACTTCTAACAGAGATTGTGTTGCGGATTTTTTTTGCAGTATAAGTTGAGTCGCGGGATTATTATTTTTGCAACATAGGTCGTGTTACAGTTTTTTCTGTCTTTATTTTTTTTGCAACAAAGGTATTGTTGCAGATTTTGTTTTTCCTTATCTTCTCCTCTATATGGTGTTACGGAAGAAAGTTTTGCAACATGACTGATGTTGCAGAAATCTTTCTTGCAACAGATTGAATGTTGCAAAACAAAATACCACCAAGCGTTGCCGCCCACCCCCACCCCGCGCCGGACCTCTAACCAGGTGGCCACGCCGCCATCCTCCTCCCCAACAAGGTGGACGCCATTGATTGCCGCTGAGGCACTTGCGTACATGAGAGAGGTTGGAGAAGAGATGTGATGAGGGAGGGAGACGTGTGTGGTCCAATAGGCTACGTGTCGATCAATGGAGGAGGCGGACACCCGTGCTAGATCCGCCGGTTGAGCGATAGTCTTTTTCTTTTCTTAATTAATTCGACACTTTTTTTGTCATGCAAGCATAAAACTACAAGAGATGAAACTATGAGAGTAATCTATTATTTTCTCAGTCAAAATATACAAGGCCTTGTCTATTTCCAGGTCCTTAGGGCAATGCAAAAAACCATCTTAATGATCGGCACCCCGTTGTGATTGTGAGCAGTCATACTCACGGTCTCAGGTATACGACCAATCACGAGATTGCTCATGGCGGCGAGCGCGTCAAGCCCGTTATGTTGACCTGCTGACATTATGTCAATCATGGTGGCATGGTGATTGAGACCGTCGCTGTAGTCATCCGAAGGTGTGGACTAAGACTTGGTGCGCCGCTTGTGGGCCCCCTGGACCTCCTCCGACTACAACTTCAATTCTATATAACCCTATTCGGGGAAAAAAATCAGAGAGAAGGATTCATCGCGTTTTACGATACGGAGCCGCCGCCACCTTCTGTTCTTCATCGTGAGGGCAGATCTGGAGTCTGTTTTGGGCTCCGGAGAGGGGATCCGTCACCAACCTTCCTCCATCACCAATTTCATTATGCTCACCGCCGTGCGTGAGTAATTCCATCATAGGCTTGCTGGACGGTGATGGGTTGGATGAGATTTATCATGTAATCGAATTAGTTTTGTTAGGGTGTGATCCCTAGTATCTAGTATGTACTGAGATTGATGTTGCTATGACTTTGCTATGCTTAATACTTGTCACTAGGGCCCGAGTGCCATGATGTAAGATCTGAATCTATTATGTTTTCATGAATATATTTGTGTTCTTGATCCTATCTTACAAGTTGTAGACACCTATTACATGTTATGATCGGCATACCCCAAGGTGACAATAATTAGGATTCTTTCTGGTGATTACCGTAGTTTGAGGAGTTCATGTATTCAATAAGTGTTAATGCTTTGTTCCGGTTCTCTATTAAAGGAAGGCCTTAATATCCCTTAGTTTCTATTATGACCCGCTGCCACGGGAGGGTAGGACAAAGGATGTCATGCAAGTTCTTTTCCATAAGCACGTATGACTATATACGGAATACATGCCTATATTATATTAATGAATTGGAGCTAGTTCTGTGTCACCCTAGGTTATTACTGTTGCATGATGAATGTCATGTGACATAATTATCCATCACTGATTCGATGCCTACGAGTTTTTCACATATTGATCTTTGCCAAGTTACTTTGCCGTTGCTACTATTACAATCACTACAAAACAGTTGTTGTTACTTTTGCCACTGTTAGCGTTACTTTCATACTACTTTGCTACAAAAAACTTTGCTGCCGATATTAATACTTGTGCATCTTCTTTGGCCCACCTGTGTCGAATCAATAAATTTAGGTTGAATACTCTACCCTCAAAAATTGTTGCGATCCCCTATACTTGTGGGTTATCAATACGCTAAAAGGTATGAGAGAGTTGTGATATGTGAAAATGAGGTGGTAACCAAACGTGGGTAGCAAAGATATGGAAAAGAGTGCAACAGATGGCCCAGTCTTGTATGTCAAAATAGCCAGCCTCACTAACTATTTCTCTTAACATGCAGGCATTCTACATCATCGGACAACATGCATGAGAAAAAGGCTCGCCTCCACTATCATATGTCTCTCAACATGCAAGCATGCTACTTCATCATGAAACATGCATGAAAAAAATACTCATCTCAACATGCAAACATACATGAGAATTTTCATTCTACTATGTTATTTATATTTAATAAACATTTTATAACTATATAGTACTCAAACATCATTTTTCAAACATGATGTCTTCTACTTCATCATGCCACTTCTAGATCGGCCGCACCTCCACGCGTGTTTGGCCCAGCCACCCCTGAGACGCGGGAAGGAGGAAGGGCCACCTCCACCGCCGTCGGCCTCCGAGCGCAGGCCGGCGGCGTCCTCCGGCGACGGCGGGAGTAGGGAGGAAGATGAGTTAGGCCCCGGCGGCGGCTAGGGTTGGGGTGCCACCCGGGTCGCCCGGGCAGGGACGACACGGGGGTCACGTCCTTTATATTGGGGGAGAATTTCACTTCTCCGGCCTCTGCACCAACTAGGGATGCATACGGCCTTTTTAAGTATGAGTACTAAGATTTTTAATCTCGGTTACGCACCGAGCCTAGTCCTCAATAAATGCGTGAGTACCAGGAAAGCCTAGTCCACAAGAATAAATAGGAACCTTGGAGGGGTCTAAAGATCGCATATTGAAATATAGTGAAGCACAATGCAGATTTTTCATGAGGTGAAAAACAATCATCTCTATAAATTCGTAATAAGCGGGCTCATAATCGTGTGAGCAGAGCAGTTCTGGATTGAAAGAAAATAAACAAAAACGTGTTGCTTGGCCACAACAGCTATTACTCCTTGGAGGGGTCTAGGACGTGCCCCGCAAAGATAACTGCGCCGGTCGCTTCCTCCATTATGTAGTAGGCAAACGGATGGTCGGCGATGAAATCCACTTGTGGAGGTGGCGGCCCAAATCGGCTGCATCCTCCAACGCCCGCAATGACGGTGACAGCTGCAGCTTCAGTCCCTTCCTCGTTTACCTCGACGACGGCCTTGTGTATGACATCCCCCACCACTATGGGCAAGCCAGAGCCGTCTTCTTCCACCATGTCAGATAGGTCGCCGTGCTCGCCGAACGGCAGCTGGAGACCCAGCTTCTTGAGCACGGCAGCGACGCTGCTGTGGAAGGACAGCTTGAACTTTGGCATCCGGAACTCGCGGAGGGGGATTTGCTGCATCGGCAGGTGGTCGTGCAGGAACCCAGGCCGGGATGCCATCATGTCCAGCAGCCACCACAGGCCGTCGTGGGCGTCCGGGAGGAAGATGCACATGGAGAACTGCGTGTGCCTGGTACGGCCGGAGCCGGAGTGCGCCCACCGAGCAGCAGCATGCTGGGATGGATAGGCATTGCCTGTCCACGGACTAGGCGCGCCGTAGCTGTTGTCAAATGCATCAAGGCGGGGGAAATAAGGGTTAAGAGGGTAGCCAACATGGAAAGGCGGAGGATATGGCCGTGGATAGGTGTAGGGAGAGAAGGGGTTGCCGAACGGAGGAGGAGAATAGTAACGTTGATGGAAGTATGATGTTGGTCTGATGGGAAAATAATTTGAAGACAGACCCCCAACCCCACGGTTGTATGCAGCACTAGGGCCGGGATGGATGTACGGAGCAGCACCAACACCATTGTATTTGTAGGGATCAGAATCAGGACGACTCCACTGAGGAGGATGCTGTGTGGTGCCCTCGTGATCTGGCGCCCCCATCTTGTACCGGAGTTTGAGCACCTTGAACCCGTGGTGCACGGCGATGAACTGCGACTCCCGGCTCTGCATGAAGGGTACGTCAACCTGGCCGCGGTCCAGCCGGTGGAAGGGCTTGTGCGCGGTGTGCTTCCCGTCGAACGGCTGGTCCTCCCACGTGCCCTTGAAGTACATGGCGTTGCCGAGCACCACTTGGGTCGCTCGGCGGTGTATCGACCCCTCTGGGAGGACCTAGTCGATAAGGTTCCTCGTCGCCTGAGCCGCCCACGCATTGATCTGGCCGCGTGCTTCCTCCGGCGCGCCGCGGAAGTCGACGGTGCTGGCCTCTGCCTTGTACGTGCCCACCACGGCCTCGTGAAAGCCCGGCTTCAGCGGCCGTGTCAAGTCGCTCCACATGCCGCAGGCGAACACCACGCGGGGACCGCCCGAGGCGGACCTGTCCTGGAGCGCGTCGGCTGCCAAGCACGAGACGAAGTTGTCGAGCTCGCCGCGCGACCTCGCTCCGAGGACGTGGAGTATCTCATCCAGTGTGGCGTCCCGGGCGCCGGCGGCTAGGAGCGCGAGAGCGGTGTAGATGGACAGTGGCGAGAATACTAGATTGTCTGTCCACGAGGAGACCTAGCGAGGAGACCCAGCTCCCGCGACTCCACCGCCGCCGCCGCCGCGGCGGCTGCGGCTTAGCTCGCCTCCCGTCCTCCACCCCTGACCATGGCCTCCTCTCCCACCACCAACCACACCCCCTCTGATCCCTCCCCAGCCACCAACCCCCCCCCCCCCACCCCTCCCCACCGTCCTAGCTCCCCTGCCGATCCAGATCGAGAGCTGCTGGCTGCCGGTGCTGAGGATGAAGACAGGGACTCTCGCGCGCACTCCGAGGGTTACCCTGGGATCCTCCCTCCGCTCAAGCTGTCGCCACCTCCAGATCGGCTCCCCCCGAACTTCACGCCGCTGGTGGTGACCGACGCATTGCAGGCATCTACGGAGAAGGGGTGGGTGGAGGTCGGGGGCCAGCATCGCCGGAGGTTGGAGAAGCTATCTGCCCCGCCCTGCAAGAAGGAGACCGACCGCACCCTCGCTTTCAAGCGGAGATCTTATGGGCTCTGCTTCCGTTGCTTGGCAGAGGACCACTTCGTCGCCGACTGTCGTGGGCCAGTCACCTGCCTGGGCTGCGGCCGCTCTGGGCATCGCGAGCGTGGCTGTCCGGACCACTTCCCTGCCAGCCATGGTCATCTCCGCAGCGCCCTGTTGCCGTCGGCTGCTCCTCGCCTCCCCAAACACCCGCCCCCAGCTCCTTCAATGCGGTTGCAGAAGCGGTCGTGGGCCTCTGTTGTTGCTGCTCCGACTGGGCTCGTTCAAGGGGTCCCTTGTAGCAATTCCGGCGCCCCTTGTTCAGGTCTGTCCGACCCCGACAAGTCGACCTTGGCTGCTGATTTGGGGCTGCTGAGACCCCTCTTTGCAGCTCAGACCGAGGCGCTGCGCGCTGAGCTACAGGCTCTGGTTTCCGCTCGTGCGGAGGAGGTCGTTCAACCCCTCCGCGACATGGCCATTGCTTTGCAGGGTTGGGCGGCCCAGGTCTCGGGCCTCTTGGAGCGGCTGGAGGCTATCAGTGGCAAACTTGTTGATTTGCCAGCCTTCAAGCAGTCTCTTGAGGCGTGAGAGGGAGGGAATATGGGGAACTGTGGGGGGTCTTCTTCCTTGGCGCCTTTGGATTTGCCTCCTCCCTGGTGCGAGCATGATGAGACGGCGCCCTTTGTTGTTGCCGATGTTCTACATGAGATGGTAATTCAAGGTGAGGAGGAGCAAGCTAAGGTTGCTGAGATAGTCACATCGAGCAATGATATGGAGCATATTGAGGTGGCCTTGCCTGATGGTTTGGTTGGCGAGGTGCCTCCCTTTGTATCCTCTTCGATGACGCTTGCTTCAGGGGGCACTACCGATATGTTGTCTTCTGGGTCCGAGGAGCCACTTGGTGATATTGGTGCGCCCTCTACCACCCTGTTGGATGAGTTCCTAAGCAGTTTCAGTTGCGCGGCACCGGGGTCCTTGCTCGAAGAACCGATTCATGTGCAGATTGACGGTGCATCTACTTGTTCCAAGAGGCGTAGTGGACGTTTGGATAAGAAGAACAGAAACTGCAACATTCCTACTGCCAAGCGCGCTGAATATAGGTTGGTGGAGGCTTATGGGGAACTGACGAAGGGGATGACATCTAAGAAAGGCTCCGAGGAGGATGTGCAAGAGAAGATGAACTCTTATCTTCGGATGTACAAGAAACCGCTTACGCCGACGTCGATCCAGGCAATTCGTGCATTGGTGGAGGCCAATGGTTGATCTCATTTTTCAAAAGGTTAGGTGCGAGTTCACATCTTGTCGCAGGCATGTTCTTGAGGTTGCAGTGGTTGTCTTGGTCGGGTATGTTGTGTTGACGATGGTCTTGGGCCTCGGCACCCTTGTATCTGGCTCGGACGACGTCGCTTGAGTGCTAGTCCGGTGTGTGGGGTCTTCGCCGGTTTCCCTTAATTAACCGATGCCATGTATGGTTTTTGGGTCCAGTTTTCCTTATTAACCGGACCAACTCTCTTCTTCTATATGCAATGCGGGAACTCCCCGCCCTCTGACGAGGTTTCGACAAAAAGAGAATACTAGATTGTCATCCGTGCTCCCCTTGGCGAGGGGCCTCGTGAGCTGGCAGCAAGCATTGCCAGGCCGCTGTTGCTACTCGGGCCTACCGTGTCCAACTGTGCGGACGGGTTTCTGTTCACCAGCAACAACTCGAATCTTCTAGCAGGTAGCCGCTCCTCGTTAAGTGCACCCTCATGTTTTCGTTTCCCAATCCGCACGGGGCCGCTGCCATTGCTAGGGTCGACGACATGCCCTGCAAACATGATCGCGCCGGACGCCTCCTCGACTATGAAATACGCGAAAGGATGGTCGGCGACGAAATCCACCCTCGGCTCCGGCATCGCCATGGGAGCAGCTCCAGGAGCCGCAATCATCATGGTGAGAGCTGCGGCTTCCGTCCCTTCCTCGTTGACCTCGATGACAGCCTTATGGATGACGTCACGAACCACCAAAGGCAAGCCGGTGCCATCGTCCTCCACCATGTCTGACAGGTCAGAACCCATGCCGAACGGTAGAACAAGCCCAAGCTGTTTGAGGATCTCGACCATTTTGCTCGTGAAATCAAGTTTGAACTTGGGAACACCGAAGTCGCCGATCTTGACGGGGATCGCCGGCAGGTGATCATGCACGAAGCCTGGACGCGAGGTTATCTGGTCGACGAGGCTCCGCAGGCCGTCATACGCGTCAGGCAGGAAGATGCACATGGAGTATTGTGTGCCCGCCACCCTCCGGTACGGTTGATATCCTCGTTGTGAGGACATCTTGTACTGTAGCTTGAGCACCTTGGACCCGTCGTGCACGGCGACGAAGTGGCGGGCGGGGTTGTACATGAAGGGCGCGTTGATGGCGGCTCCGTCAAGCCGATGGAACGGCCTATCTCTGGTGTCCCTCTCGTCGAACGGCAGGTTCCACTTGCCTTTGAAGTATATGGCGTTAGCGAGCACGACGTCGGCCGAGTCAATGGTTTCTGGAGAGACGACGTCCGTGATGAGGTTCCTCGTGACCTCGGCGACCCAGGCATTGATGTGCTGCGCCGCCCCCGCCGCGTTCTGCCTGATATCCAAGGTGTCCGCCTCAGCTCTGTACGTGCTGACGACGGCCTCGCGGTAAGCCGGCTTCAGCTGCCGCCTTTTGTCGTTCCAGACGCCGCACGCGGACGCGACGCTCGGCCCGCCGGATCCCGACAGGTCCTGGAGCGCGTCCTCCGCCATGCGCGAGATGGTCTCCTGGAGCTCCTCCCGGGAGCGCGCGCCGAGGAGGCGCAGGACCTCGTCGAGGGTGGCCCCCGGGCGCCGGGCGCCAGGAGCGCGACGGCGGCATAGATGGACAGCGGCGAGAAGACGAGGTTGGTGCTAGGGTTTGCATCGGCCAGGCGCTTGGTGAGGCGGGCGGCGAGGTCCGCCAGGCCAGAGCCGGACTGCGGTGGCTTGTTGTTGCTCGGCCCGGCCATGGCCATCATCGCGATCGCGGGATCCATCAAAGCCGCACACACAACAGATCGTTCGTGGAGACTTTTCTTTGCTTGATATATGATCTGATATGGGAAATGTTTCTGTGCTGCGCACGGGCGCAACGCTCGGGCCGGTCGCTCCTGTGTTGTACAATAGAAACACCCCTGGCCACTCGTTTTGCGGGTCCTAGCACCGTCCAGCCCTCCCATCCTTATCTCCTCCTCCCGCATCTCTCCTCCTCCACTTCTTTTTCCATCGTCGGCCATGGGAGCGGCAGCCCCAATCTTGCTCATCTCCTTCCTCTCTCTACTCCTCCCTCCCCTACCCCGTGAGCTACAGAGGCTATTGACAGCGCCCACACCACACCCTTCAGAGCTGCTGCAAAGGGAGGAGTTGCACAGCCAGGATGCACTCGTCACTATGGGTCGGCCAGGTGAGCTCGTCGCCATGTCGTGCACGCTGTCGTTCTCGACTGCTGCGACCGCACCTCCTACTGATGCCCTCCTTTTCTGGGCAGGGGACGGCGAGCGGGGGGTGCTGCAAGCAGTGGAGTGGAGGACGGGGCTACAAGCGGGGCGGCCACCACCAACCACCGATGTGATTCGCGGTGGAGATGCTGCTGCCCCGGTGCGGCGGAGCTACAACCATAGGCCGGTGGAGTTGCAACCAGCAAAAAAAATGCTGGAACCGGCGATAGCCGTGTTGCGATGGCCATGGCTGCGATTCATCATTGCTGGAACCAGCAATTTTTTTGCTGGAATAAGCGATTTTTTTTGCTACGACCCCAGCGACGATGATTCATAGTTTTCTTGGAATGACAAGTACTTTTGCTGGAACCATTTTCTTTTTTTTTGTTGCAAGCATAATTTCTTTTTGTTATGACCGTTTTGATTTTTGCTGGAACAAACATCCATTATTTTTGTTACCATCGTCTTGGATTTTTTTTCTGGAACCGGTGTATTTTTGTGCTACAACTGTTCTTTAATTTTGCTGGAACCAACCCACCTTTTTTGTTTGCGATTTTCACGATGGCGAGCGTGCGGACGGTGAGCGTCGACGGCGAGCGATGGGCCCATCGCCATCGGAGCTGCAACCGTCGCAATCGGAGCTGCAATTGCAGGCCACAACTGTTGCATGCGTGAAGTCAGAGACAAGTGCCGGCGGCGACCGGCGACGAGGACATCCGGCGAGGACGGCCGATGAGGTGCGGTGACCGGCGACAAGGACATCCGGCGAGGGCGGCGAGAACAAAGGGAGCGATGACTCGGGAAGACAAAGGGAGCAATGAGAGGCATGGGGTCTTTTTCCGTACGCGCTCGTGCGGCAGACAACTGCATCAATCGTACGACTGCAGACGACTTAATCAGACGGCTGAAAGTGGACCGGCCGAACGATTAGGCCGGTGCGCCGGCGCCTATTAGTCGCCATCTGATATTGATCGTTGGTGGAGATGGCGGTGCGTCTCCGTACGTCAGTGTTATTATACGAGATCAATACAACGTCGGTTTCGTTCGAAGTCCTCCTCGACTCCGTCAGCGCTAAGGCGGTTATGCGCATGCCCTGTTGGGCTGGCCCATCGAAACACGTTTATAGAAGTTCACACTTTTCTAAAACTCCAATTTGGAAAAAGTTCACAGATTTGAAAAAAATGCTGAATTTTAAAAGAATTATAAATTTTAAAAAGTTTTGAAACATGAATTTGCAAAAAAAAACATGGATTTTTTTTAAAAAAATTAGAACTTTGAGAAAAAAACCTGGATTTGGAAAAAGTTCAGGGATTTGAGGATTCGAGAGATGTTCACCTATTTGAAAAATGTTCGCAGGTATGAAAAAGGTTCACGATATGAAAAAGTTCACGCATTTGGAAAATGTTCATGAATTTGAATAAGTTAAATATTTAAAAATTCATGAATTTTTTAAAAAAGTTCACAGATTTGAAATATGATCCCAATGTAAAACAAGCAAAACATAGAAAAAAATAAAAATAAAATACGTTAAAAATAACCCAAAGAAAAACCGCCGGAAATAACACATAGAAAAGCCAGCAGAAAAACCACAAAGAAAACCGGCCAGAAGCATCACAAAACCAGAAGTTATGTGGGCCGGCCAATCTGAAACGCGCGTGGGCGCCACCTACAATATAACGAAGTAAGCAACGTGTAGAGCGCTCAACAGGATTCGGGTTTGATCATTTTGTTTTGTTTGACCGACAAGTGTCGGTGTCATGCAATGTCTAGTGGGTCAGTTTAAGTTACCTACTTTAGGCTAATAAGGCCTCGTTAGATCTACTCTCCGAGCTAGTTTACTAATTTTCCTTTCATTTATTATCTTTCCTACTTGCTCAAAAAAATATTATCTTTGCTCGCTCAAAACAAATTATCTTCCCCTCAACTTGGTGCTACATGCAGCTCCTTAGCCTACACTAATTTATTGCACACATCTAAATATTTATTTTATTTTCCAAATGAGAAAGTTAACAGGCAAACCGCCGTGTTTTTTCTTAAGGTATGTTGTTCCCGAAAAAAGGACAAGGCAGTGGGAATCAAGCCTCCGACCTGAAGGTTGAGTTCTCTACTCCCTAGCTACCTGGGCCAGCAGCTTGCTAGGATTACATATATGTTATGTTATTTTTGTATCGTGAGGAGGCTGGTGCGGTCTCAAATAGATTTGCGTTGCGAGTCTTTGACTACATCTATTATGTTGCTCGGTGATGAGTTGTGCTACACATACTACGACATTTCTATTACGGTCCACAACCGGATGAGAATTATATGGACTTTTGTCATACGCATAATAATTCCGCTCGGTGATCACTGTAAGCCAAAATTTGTTGCTGGATGTGGGCATCGAACTCAAGAGGCGAGCACTGTGTACTAGCTACACTACTCAACACACACTGGTAATTTGTAGCAAGATCTTAGAGGAGGATTAACTGTGAATTAAATTAAATACGACAAGAGGAAAAGGAATTAGCAGACATAGATGAATCACGCACCTAGGAGCCTAGATATATAGCTGTGCGTGAGACGGTGAGAGTGAAGCAGCTGCCCAGGTAGTCAGGTCGAAGCTCCACATGAGCCATCTCCCTACCGGCAACTCAAGCATGGCATTGCCCCGCCACCCGTCTCCTCCAACGCAGCTATGGCACAGCGTGTTGGACGTGATCTGCAGTGGCTCCGAACTCCTCCGAAGCGCTTGGATTCCGAACAAAAAATCATTGTATGCCGACATACAAGATTGTGCCCTGCTACACTGACGTTTCGCAACCATCTTTGATGTTCATCTACGCTCGTCTTCATCCGGATCAGAGACCATGGCTGGAGATGTGGAGCCCTCATATCTCAGATGTGAGACCAGGAGACATTGTGATGAGAGCCGTGACTTCAGATTAAGAATACCATTGGCAACAGAGCAAGAGGCTGGGAGAATCCATTCAGTTTTGAACATCTGAAATAAAGGCTCAGTACAATTGGTGGAAAAAAAAATCTATATCTGCTAGATTCTTCAGCTCAAGCAGCACTAATCAAATGAAAGAAGAGGTGAAGCATGCTAAGGACATCAGAAGCGAAGCGCTGGAAGAAAGCTATCATGCTTTCCCAATGGCCATACGAAGTACTACATGAGCTTTTGAGAAGTTATGCACAAGAGTAAGAAACATGGCGGGAGATGGAACATAATTGGCGGTCATGCAGACAGTGCCACTGTTCTCAATGAGTTGTTTTAATCTCTCAAGAACAACTTGCAAGAAGATGACAACACCAATATCCAGATTTTGGTTGAGAGGCGGGAGGAGATGGAGATAAACAAAAATTGCATTGAGGAAATTGCCCGGCCAAAATTAGCAAGAGGCATGGGGTTTAGAAATCTTCAAGTATTCAATTTACCCATGTTGGCAAAAAAATGATGGAGATTGATAACAAAACCAGAATCCTTATGTGCACGTGTCATGGCTGAGAATTACTATCATGGTACATATTTCCTAAATGCCAAAGAGAAAAGAAAAAGGCAGTTCACATGTGTGACAAGCAATCCTGAAGGGTGGAACGGTAAAAGAACGGGAATTAATAAAAATAATATGTGATGGTCTATCAACCAACATATGGAAGGGTCGATGGATCCCAAAGTTGAAGGTTGGGGTTGGGATGTCCATGTTGTGTCAATGGATGGTGATGCCCTCTTGCTTGTGAGTTATGCCCGGCGGCTGTTTTACATTGATACCAATCGCGAAATGGTTGACAATTTTCACTGTAATGACCATCACTTTTTTGTCTTCAGCTTTCGGCTGAAACATACTCTTGTTTGGAATAATTTCTTCACGGCACTAGGAGATTATGTTGTGAATTCACTGCCTTTCATCCGAAGTTTGTTAAGTGAGGTAGTGCTTCTTAATTACCTAGTTGCCTTATGAGCTGTGATATTTATGAAGTATGCGCTTTTTCTTTTATTTATGCTTGATGTATATGAAGTTGTGATCAAAAGTTCGTTATGTGGCTGCAAATGAATTTTCTTCATGTATTCGCACCGTTTGGGCTGAAGGGACTACCTAACGTGTTGGTAATAAAATCAACAGGCCATTTTGATCTGTGTTTCAATTATTTACCAGTTGATCCGGCTAGTTGTGATCAAAGACCTTTATTGCTTACTTAACCAGGAATGAAATTAAGCCATAAACATCTCGTCCTAACCTGTGCGGCCTGCTTTGTACATGTCATACGTGGAGGTTGGGGAGCTGAGAGAAGAGCGACGTCATCGACTGGTCAGACTTGGTGTGGTGTGGCTGTGTGGTGGAGAAGAGCGACGTGTCAGCCAGTCAATCCAATAGCCGGCGTGCCGTCCGAAGTTTCAGCCAGACACGCGCGGGTCTGGCGATGAAACCCGATCGAAACAGCCTACACAAATGCTTATCCCCTCACAAAGCTTACAAACTCGACCAGGCCGCATCTTGGGCTGCTCTCGTCCACCCACTCACTTCTCCTGTGTTATCTCCTACCTCTTCCCTTTTTCCTCCTCACGCTACGCATGTCTTCACCTACCTCTTCTCTATACATTCTTTTGTGCACAGCCATGGTACTAAGGGAAGAGGTGGCTGCCGCTGCAAACCCATGAAAGATACTGCGCCCGGTGGTTGCTGGGACCATCGGTTGCCGGCGTTGAAACCCGTCGAGGTTCCGCTGCTGAGAACGGCGTGTTGGTGGAGGTCCTGGAAAACACACACGATCACGGTGGACTGAATGAGAGGAGAGACACGAACACACCGCACACACGCAAGAACAATTTTGTGCCGCGCGCAATCTGCGGCTTTTCCAATCTCTTTCCTTCTTATTCTCTGGGAGCGGAGCTCTCCGTACATGCACAACTAACCGTGCCTATCGCAGCTCGTGAGCTGCCCGTGCCATCCCACGATCCGAACTGGCTGGCACGTTTGACTAACAAACTTTGCCATGACGTGGACAAGCACGCCTCAGGCTTACAAACTCTGAAGAAAACTGAAACTGCATGGAACTCTCAAGGAAACTGAAACTGAAACTAGCACGGCCTGGCACTAGAGCATCAGGATTATTCCAACACCGCGAACATCGGTGCTGCTGCTGGTTTCGTCGAGGGCGCTAGACCCCGCAGGAGATGCATTTTTTTGCGCCCAAACGGCACGATGCTACAACTGGTGTGTGTTTTTTTTGCTGCCACCATCGGAGATTTTTGCTGGAAATGGCAATCATTTTTGCTGGAGATTTGGAACTTGCTGGCTTGTTTTGCCACATCCCGCATCGATTTTTGCTACAACCGGTGATAGTTTTTGTTGGAACCCGGCGACAGGTTTTTTTTTGGGGGATGCAACAGGTGGTGCGCCTGAGCCACCGCGGCGACAGGCGGTGCGATGCTACAACCGGTGAATAGCTTTGCTGGAACCAGTGATTCAATTTGCTGGAACCTATGATCCAATTTGCTGGAACTAGGGAAGACACAAATTTTTGCTGGAATCTATGATGCAATTTGCTGGAAGCGGTGAGTTGTTTTGCTGGAACCGACAACGTCAGTTGTTGCGACGGGCGAGGTTAATTTTGCTGGAAGACGAGATGCGGCGACATCCGAACTGGGAGCGGCACCATGATAGCTGCATCAGGGTATAATTTTTGCTAGAACATGCATGTTTTTTTTGCTGCTGCCGGCAAACCAATGGTGTTTTATTTTTGTTGAGATTTTTCTTGCTGGGAAACATTGTGGCCGATGACGGCAACGAGCGGAGGCTGCGACGGGCGGCTCAGGTCGCCGGGGAGCGTGGGAGGCGAGGGGACGAACGCGTCGGCTGGTTGCGGACTTTTTTTTTGGGCAGCGCTCTACGCCGGGGCACCGGCCTAGTTTTTCGGCCGGCCACATCTCACCCGTCAGATTTTGTTGTTACCCACCGTCAGATCAGGCCCTCTCCATCTTTTTTTTCAAAACAAAACGACATCCAATCCAAAGCAGCATCGCTGGATATCGGCGACGCTCGAGGCCGGACCTTGAAGCTCCCGCCGCCGGTTGCCACCCCCGCCGCCAACCGCCGTCCCCTTGAAGCATCACCAGCTCGTTGCCGGTCGGTGTCCTCGCAGCACCCGTGCTCTCCGGTTCCAGTAGGACCTCGTCGCAGCACCGTGCCGTCGTTCTGTAGCAATTAGCAGCCACCATCGCAGCACCGCCATACCGTCTACCGCAGCTCCTGGTGTTGCCTCTCACACCATCGTCACCGTGATGGCGCCTAGTAGAAGCTTTTTTCCTTGCCGGTTGAAGCTTTTTCCTTACGGGTCGAAACTTTCTCCACGGTTCAAAGTTTTTCTCCCACACCCACTTGTAGCTTTTCCATTGTCGAAGCTTACTCCTTTGCGGGTTGACGCTTTTTCACACACTGTTTGAAGCTTTTTTGCATCTGCCGTCGCCAGCCACAAGTTCGCCGTCATGGATTGCAGCATGTCATTTCGACAGTAGTAGCTTTTTTTGTTGCTGGTTGTATCTTTTCGCGGCGTGGGTTGCAACTTTTCCGATCTCTTGGTTATAGCTGTTTGTTGTTATGGGCCACCAAACTACACCGCTGACGATTGCAGCAAATAGTGACACGGGTTGTACCAAAAAAATGATAAGTTGTAGCAAAAACCAGCTGTGTTTTCAACTCGCTTATTGGTTGCAGCAAAAAACAACAGTGGTTCCAACTCTGAATTTGGCCGGTTGAAGCAAAACAAAATGATGGTTCCAGCATCATAGTCGGCTCGCTGGCGTCGCAACTTTCATCGTGGTCATCCATGGAGAATCGTCAGTGCGGCGCCCCCGGCGCGGTCCCAACACCTCCGTCACGGCGCCCCCGGCAGGGTCCAAGCACCTCCGCCGCGGGAGCGTTTGTGCGTCACCATGCGGAGATTGAAAAAAAAGCACGCGGTGGAGCCGTCTTACAGCACTTCTGGAGGTAGGGGACGATGCACTGTAGCAAACGAGTGGGCCATGTTTCTTTCGCGGGAGATAAGATAGGAGAGGTGGCGGGCCTAAGAAATTCACCCGTGGGTAGTTGAAACAGGTTTCGAACATGGGACCTCACCCGTCGTTCCATGCTTGCGTTACCACCCCGCCACGCCGGATGTTCTGATTAGTTAGAACCTTTCCTTTCTTTTATTCTCTCTTTTTCCTTTTTTTTCCATTTTCCTTTTCCTTTATTTGTATTCTGTTTTTTTCTTTTTGTACGAACAGGGTCCCCCTGCATCCTTTTGAATTTGAAGAATTTTTTTTCAAATTTGATGAACTATTTTGAAATTCTATGAACTTTTCAAATTCGGTGAACCTTTTTTCAATTTTGATGAACTTCTTTTCAAAATCGGTGAACTTTTTTCAATTTTCGATGAACTTTTTTCAATTTTTGATGAAACTTTTTTAAGTTCATGAACTTTTTTCAGACGAACTTTTTTCAAAAGCAGTGAACTCTTTTATCAAATTTGATAAACTTTTTTTATTTAAAATCGATGAACTTTTTTTAAATTGGTGAACTTTTTGTTAAAAATCGGTGAACTATTTTCAAAATCGATGAACTTTTTCTACATTTGTGAACTTTTTTCGAAATTTCATGAACTTTATCCTAAATTTTGCGAACATTTTTCAAATTCGTGAAGATTTCTCAAATTGACGATTTTTTTCAGTTTGTACGAGCATTCGTTTTTCTTTCTTCTTTTCATTTTATCATAAAATAATATACATAGTAGGTTGGGTATATAATAAGGCCGATGTGTCCTCAAAGCTGTACAGGCACTAGTAGAAAAGGGGGCAAAGGTTCAGGCCGGGTCAGCCCATTAGTCCCGGTTAAGTCTAGAACCGGGACCCATGGGGGCATTGGACCCGGTTCGTGAGCCCAGGGGGCCGGCCGGGCCACGTGGGCCATTGGTCCCGGTTTGTCTGGACCTTTTGGTCCCGGTTCGTGGGACGAACCGGAACCAATGGGCCTCACTCCTGGCCCACCACCATTGGTCCCGGTTGGTGGCTTGAACCGGGACCAAAGGCTGCCCTTTAGTCCCGGTTCATGCCACCAACCGGGACCAATGAGGTGCCTATATATATCTCCTCACGTAAGAGCAGAGCACACTGCTCTGTTTTTTCTGGCCGCCGAGGGGGAGAGGGCTTGGTGGTGCTCTAGCTCACTTCCTATGCACACAAGGTGTTTGATGGAATGCCCGAGCCACACTACTTAAGCTTTCTCCTCTCCAATCTCAACCTCCAAGCTCCATTTTCCTCAATATTTGTCTAGGTTTAGCGGTCCGTCACGCCCGTCCCCGTCTTCACCGCCGTCGATCACCCGCGCCGATCTCATCGCCGGCACCACCGTGGCGAGCCTCTTGTTCTTATCTTCTTTCTGAAAGGAAAAATATTCTTACTTGTATGTTTAGATAGATACTTGTATTATTTTCTTACTTTTATTATTGCATCTTATATAGTGCGATGGTTTTGGTATCCGCCCCCGTCGGCCCTCGTCCTGTCTATGATTCGGATGTGTTATATATTATTTTTATAACTATTGGTTCATTTATTGTTTATGAAAATTATGCCGACCAACGTGACATAGATTTTATTTATCTAGGAGGTATGTGAACCGGAAATTCCAACCGACCCTATTGTTGAGAGGTTAAATTTATTTGAAGAAGAAAACAATTTCTTGAAAGAAAAAATAAAAAAAATTGAGGAGGAGAAGATGATATTGGAGTTGCATGTTGCGGATGTCGTCGATGATCACAAGATCAAGATGGATGCAATGCGCTTGAAGATTAGAAACATTAGAAAATATGCCATTCATACCGAGGCTTGGTACCATTATGCCATTGGATCAATTATTACCTTGGTTGCGATTATGATCGCATTTGTTTTAGCATTGAAATGTTTTACATAGTTTCAATGTATGGTTTAATTAATTAGATGCTCTGGAGAGCTATATGTTGTTAGATGAGAACTATGTATGTAATTTGGTTTTAATGTGATGATGAACTTCTATTAATTTGGTCACTTAATTATCTATTCATGATGTTCTGTAATGGTTTTTGACACACTTAATTATATATAATGCACGCAGATGAACCGGCATGAGTTTCTCGAAGCGGCTGAGGCAAACAAGCAGAATGGTTTTATGTGTTGTCCATGCACTAAATGTGGGAATACGATGTCTTACTCTAACCGGAAAATCCTTCACACCCACCTGCTTTACAAGGGTTTCATGCCACGCTATAATGTTTGGACGAGGCACGGAGAAATAGGGGTTATGATGGAATACGGCGAAGAAGAAGAGTAGGATGACAACTATGTGCCCCCTGAATACGGTGATGCTGCAACGGGGGGAGCTGGTGAAGATCAAGAGGAACCAGACGATGTGCCCAATGATGCTGCAACGGGTGAAGCTGCTGAAGATCAAGAGGAACTAGACGATGTGCCCGATGATGATGATCTCCGCCGGGTCATTGTCGATGCAAGGACGCAATGCGAAAGTCAAAGGAGAAGCTGAAGTTCGACCGCATGTTAGAGGATCACTAAAAAGGGTTGTACCCCAATTGCGAAGATCGCAACACAAAGCTCGGTACTGTAGTGGAATTGCTACAGTGGAAGACAGAGAATGCTGTGCCTGACAAAGGATTTGAGAAGCTACTGAAAATATTGAAGAAGAAGCTTCCAAAGGATAACGAATTGCCCGACAGTACATACGCAGCAAAGAAGGTCGTATGCCCTCTAGATTGGAGGTGCAGAAGATTCATGCATGCCCTAATGACTGCATCCTCTACCGCGGTGCATACAAGGATCTGAACACATGCCCGGTATGCGGTGGATTACGGTATAAGATCAGACGAGATGACCCTGGTGATGTTGACGGCGAGCCCCCCAATAAGAGGATTCTTGCGAAGGTGATGTGGTATGCTCCTACCACGGTTGAAACGTCTGTTCAGAAACGGAGAGCATGCCAAGTTGATGCGATGGCACAGTGAGGACCGTAAGGAAGACGGGAAGTTGAGAGCACCCGCTGACGGGTCGCAGTGGAGAAAAATCGAGAGAAAGTACTGGGATGAGTTTGCAAAGGACCCAAAGAACGTATGGTTTGCTTTAAGCGCGGATGGCATTAATCCTTTCGAGGAGCAGAGCAGCAACCACAGCACCTGACCTGTGACTCTATGTATGTATAACCTTCCTCCTTGGATGTGCATGAAGCGGAAGTTCATTATGATGCCAGTTCTCATCCAAGGCCCTAAGCAACCCGGCAACGACATTGATGTGTACCTAAGGCCATTAGTTGAAGAACTTTTACAGCTGTGGAATGGAACCGGTGTATGTACGTGGGATGAGCACAGACAGGAGGAATTTAACCTAGAGGCGTTGCTGTTCGTGACAATCAATGATTGGCCCGCTCTCAGTAACCTTTCAGGACAGACAAACAAGGGATACCACGCATGCACGCACTGTTTAGATGATACTGAAATTATATACCTAGACAAATGCAGAAAGAATGTGTACCTGGGCCATCGTCGATTTCTTCCGACCAACCATCAATGTCGACAGAAAGGCAAGCATTTCAAAGGCGAGGCAGATCACCGGAAGAAGCCCGCCATGCGTAGCGGTGATCACATACTTGCTATGGTCAATGATTTACACGTAATCTTTGGAAAGGGTCCCGATGCACTAGCTGTTCCGAATGACGCTGAGGGACACGCACCCATGTGGAAGAAGAAATCTTTATTTTGGGACCTACCCTACTGGAAAGACGTAGAGGTTCGCTCTTCAATCGACGTGATGCACGTGACAAAGAACCTTTGCGCTAACCTGCTAAGCTTCTTGGGTGTGTATGGAAAGACAAAAGATACACCTGAGACACGGGAGGACCTGCAACGTTTGCACGAAAAAGATGGCATGCCTCCAAAGCAGTATGAAGGTCCTGCCAGCTACGCTCTTACTAAAAAAGAGAAAGAAATTTTCTTTGAATGTCTGCTCAGTATGAAGGTCCCGACTGGCTTCTCGTCGAATATAAAGGGAATAATAATTATGCCAGAGAAAAAGTTCCAGAACCTTAAGTCTCATGACTGCCACGTGATTATGACGCAACTGCTTTCGGTTGCATTGAGGGGGCTTCTACCAGAAAACGTCCGATTAGCCATTGTGAAGCTATGTGCATTTCTCAATGCAATCTCTCAGAAGGTGATCGATCCAGAAATCATACCAAGGCTAAGGAGTGATGTGGCGCAATGTCTTGTTAGTTTCGAGCTGGTGTTCCCACCATCGTTCTTCAATATCATGACGCATGTCCTAGTTCATCTAGTCGACGAGATTGTCATTCTGGGGCCCGTATTTCTACACAATATGTTCCCCTTTGAGAGGTTCATGGGAGTCCTAAAGAAATATGTCCGTAACCGTGCTAGGCCAGAAGGAAGCATCTCCATGGGCCATCAAACAGAGGATGTCATCGGGTTTTGTGTTGACTTCATTCCTGGCCTTAAGAAGATAGGTCTCCCTAAATCACGGTATGAGGGGAGACTGACTGGAAAAGGCACGCTTGGAAGGGACTCAATAATATGCAGGGACGGATATTCTTGGTCTCAAGCACACTACACAGTTGTATAGAACTTTACCTTGGTGATCCCGTATGTCGATGAACACAAGAACAGTTTGCGCTCCAAACACCCGGAGCAGTGCGACGACTGGATTACATGTGAACACATCAGGACTTTCAGCAGTTGGTTGGAAACACGTCTCAGAGGTGACAACACTGTTTGTGATGAGCTGTACTTGTTGTCCAGGGGACCATCTTTGACTGTATTGATTTACAAAGGATACAAGATAAATGAGAATATATTTTACACGATTGACCAAGATCAAAAGAGCACCAACCAAAACAACGGTGTCCGCTTTGATGCAATAACCGAGAGAGGAAAGGACACATATTATGGTTACATAGTGGACATATGGGAACTTGACTACGAACATGATTTTAAGGTCCCTTTGTTTAAGTGCAAATGGGTCAATCTGTTAGGAGGCGGGGTACAGGTAGACCCACAGTACGGAATGATAACAGTGGATCTGAAAAATCTTGGGTACACTGATGAACCGTTCGTCCTAGCCAATGATGTGGCATAAGTTATCTATGTGAAGGACATGTCTACCAGACCGAGAAAAAGAAAAGATAAGGAAGCGAATACATCATACGATGAGCCAAAGCGCCACATAGTTCTTTCAGGAAAAAGGGACATTGTGGGAGTGGAGGGCAAGGCAGACATGTCTGAAGATTATGAAAAGTTTAATGAAATTCCTCCCTTCAAAACCAAGGCTGACCCAAGCATCCTCATAAACGATGAAGATTATCCATGGTTACTGGGCAATAAGCAAATGACACAAGCGAAAAAAAAGTGAAGACTTTCTCCCGCAACTATTATGATGATACCATGCCAACTTTGTAACAGACGAGTATGATACCATTGTCCATTTTATACATGCACATGCTATGTGGGTGAAATTATGATACCATGCCAACTTTCAACTTTTTCAGAGTTCATTTGAAATGCTTTAATGTCTTATGGTTCGGCCCTCGTAATACCATTAATCCCGGTTCGCTCCTTGTCAACTATGTTCTCACCAAGAACACTCTCAAGAGGGCAGCCACGTGGGCCATTGGTCCCGGTTCGTCTGGACCTTTTGGTCCCGGTTCCACGCACGAACCGGGACCAATGCGCCTCGCCCCTGGCCCATGGCCATTAGTCCTGGTTTGTGCCACAAACCGGGACTAAAGTATTGGTCCTCGTTGCGGTCAGAGTTTAGTCCCACCTCGCCAACCGAATGGCGCTCACACCAGTTTATAAGCCCGTCCCTCTCTGCCTTGTTGAACTCCTCTCAAAGTGAAAATAGATGCCTCTATACAGGGAATTTGACCTAAATTCATAGTGAATTTCTCTGAAATTCATAGAAATTTATTATGAATTTAGGTTGAATTTTCTCTATAGGCGCATCTATGTTCATTTTTTAGTAAAGTTAATCGCAAACTTGTGATTCACACAAATTTCAAAGAATTCAAATTTTAACTATTCAAATTTGAAAACTAATGGCTCTAACAGAAAATTTATAATTTTTTTAAAACCAATGGCACTAACAGAAAGTTTATAATTTTGCTGACCTAAAAGGAAAAAGAATCAAAAAATAAAGCAAAAAACGAAAGAAAATAAATAATGCAGAAAACAAAACAAGAAAACTGGAAAGAAAAATAAAAATAGCAACAATAAGTATTTTGTTGTAAGTAGAAACAAAATAAAATAAATAAAGCAAAAAAGAAAACAAAAAGAAGTGTTTTCAAATTTGAAAAATAATGGCACTAACAGAAAGTTTATAATTTTTCTAAAACTAAAAACAAAAAGAATTAAAAAATAAAGCAAAAAAAAGAAAATAAATAATGCAAAAAACAAAACAAAAAAACTTGAAAATAAAATAAAAATAGTAACAATAAGTATTTTGTTGTAAGTAGAAACAAAACAAAATAAATAAAGCAACAAAGAAAACAAAAAAACAAAAAAAGTATTTTCAAATTTGAAAACTAATGGCACTAACAGAAAGTTTATACTTTTTCTAAAACTAAAAGCAGAAAGAATTAAAAAATAAAGCAAAAAACAAAAGAAAATAAATAATGCAGAAAACAAAACAAAAAAACTGGAAAAAAATAAAAATAGCAACAATGAGTATTTTGTTGTAAGTAGAAACAAAATAAAATAAATAAAGCAAAAAAGAAAAAACAAAAAAACAAAAAAGTGCCACCTACTGGGCCCCCACGGCTTGAATACGACTAGAAACCCTACCATGGGCCACGATTCAGGCCCGCAGGTGGCCCGGTAGGCCCACAGGCAGATAAGTGACTTTAGGCCCGTAAGCCTGCATTTGAGAGGAGCTCGAAGTGGTCAGCGCAGCAACGCTTATAAACCACTGTCGAGGCCTCTCGGCTAGCGAGGTGGGACTAAACATCCCACCGCACCGCGCCAGTTCCAGCACAAGGCCTTTGGTCCCGGTTGGTGCCACCAACCGGGATTAAGGGGGAGCATTGGTACCGGTTCGTGGGCGGGAAGCGGTGGCCTTTGGTCCCGGTTGGTGGCCCAACCGGGACTAAAGGGGGGCATTGGTCCCGGTTTGTGCCACGAACCGAGACCAAAGCCTTTGCTATATAAGCAACAGTTGAGAAATTTTCAGATTTCCCTCGCCAGTGGCCCCCGACGACGCCGACCTCCTCGACGCCGCCAGGCTGCCCGTGCTCGCCGTCGCCGCCCGCTCCTCGTCGCCATCGCCCCGCGCCCTGCCCCGCCCGTGCTCGCCATCGCCGCCCGCTCCTTGTCGCTGTCGCCCTGCCCCTGCCTCGTCCCGCCCTCGTGCGCCGGCGCCCTCGCCGCCCCCGCCGTCGCCTCAAGCTCCCCTACTCGCGTGTGCCGCCCCGGCGCCCCGAGCCCCTGCCACGTGCTTGCCGTCGCCGCCCGCTCCTCGTCGCCATCGCCCTGCCCCTGCCCCGTCCCGCCCCCGCACGCCGGCGCCCTCGCCTGCCCCCGCTGTGTGCCGCCGCCCCGGCTCTCTGTTTTTTTATTAGTTTATTTTTTTGTACACATATATATAATGTATATGTGTATGTATGTGGCTATATGTTTTTGTTCATATGTGCCTATATGTTTTTTTATTTTTATTAGTTTAATTTTTTTGTTCATATGTGATGTATCTGTGTATGTGGCTATAATGTATATGTGTATGTGATGTATATGTGTATGTGGCTAGAATATGGTAAATATGTATGTCAAAAATGTTTTTTTGTTCATATATAGAAAGTTTTTATATATGACAATGGATATATATGTGGCTATATGATGATCCATGGAAAAGTTTTATATATGCAAAATTTACAATTTTAGAAAAGTTTTATATATCTAGCTAGGAAGGGAAGAAGAAGAAAAAGAAGGATAGGAAAGAAGAAAATAAGAAGAGGAAAGAAAGAAGAAGAGGAGAGGAAGAAGAGGAGAAATAAATAAGAAGAGGAAAAAAGAAGAAAAGGAAGAGGAGAAGAAGAAAGGAATAGAGCAGAAGAAGAAAAAATAGAAAATTTTTCTATTTTTTCTTCTTCTCCTCTTTTTTTTCTTCTTTTTTTCTTCGATCTTCTCCTCTATTCCTTTCTTCTTCTGCTCTTTTTATTTCTTCTTCGTTTTCTTATGTTTTATCGGGTCTGTCATCGTCAATATACCCCTCCCGATAACTTCAACACGAGGGGGGGGGGGTCGATATACCCCCTCCCCGATAATATTATTTTCCTATGTACGTATGTCGTGTCGATATAAACTCCCGATAACTTCAACACTAGGGGGGGTCAATATACCCCCTCCCGATAACTTCAACACGTGTGTGCGTGGGGGGGGGGTGATATACC
Organism: Aegilops umbellulata; assembly: GCA_032464435.1. Classification (NCBI taxonomy): domain Eukaryota; kingdom Viridiplantae; phylum Streptophyta; class Magnoliopsida; order Poales; family Poaceae; genus Aegilops; species Aegilops umbellulata. Next base: position 530,293,232 of record CP136056.1, on the reverse strand, counting down.
CCCTCCCCGATAATATTATTTTCCCATGTATGTATGTCGTCATTGTCGATATAAACCCCTCCCGATAACTTCAACATGGGGGGGGGGTCGATATACCCCCTCCCGTTAACTTCAACACTTGGGGGGGGGGTCGATATACCCCCTCCCCGATAATATTATTTTCCCATGTATGTATGTCGTCGTTGTCAATATACCCCCTCCCGATAGCTTCAACACGTGGGGGGGGGGGTCGATATACCACCTCCCCAATAACATTATTTTTCCGTGTATGTATGTCATCGTTGTCGATATTACCCCCTCCTTGAAGCGTTCTCGAGGCAACCCCAAACCCTTGAAGCGTTGTTGAGGCCACCCCAGACCCTAGAGAAGCAGCGTCGAGGCCACTAATTAATATGATTCCTTACTGTGATTAGCTAGCTAGTTCTACGTTTGCCACTAATATATCCATCTATCATGTTTGAATAATAATTGCCATGTTGTAAATATTTGTAGAAACTATGGACACCCCCCGAGACAAGCACAAGAAGTGTTGCTGGGGGACATAATCGCACGAGGAAGTGATGCCGTCTGCTCGTTGTTTCTCAACGACACCGATGGTCTGGAAGGAGAGGGTGAAGAAGCAGCTGGCTATGATTATGATGGCTTCGGTGACCCAATGCAGGTGCAAGAAGGAGACCGTGAGGACGGCTCTGGTGACCCAATGACGGTGCAAGAAGGAGACTGTGATGACGGCTCCGGTGACCGAACCGAGTCCGGCCAGGTATATATATTAGTTAGGCCTGTGCTGACTAGCTAATTGATGCATTCATTGTTTTGGTATGTACACATATTAATTAACTCTCGTCTTTATTTTTTTTCTAGCCCTCCGGATCGAGCACAACTTCGGTAAAGAGACGAGGCCCGAAGAAAAAGTTGAGCTCGGATGAAAGGTTTGAGATGTGGCCAACCAATTGAACCCATCCGGACAAAGGACGCATTTGTTGCTCAGTGCGGGGTTCTGGTTAGGGACAAGATCCCGATCAGCATCCAGCAATGGTTAAAGCCGGCCAAAGAAGACCCTGAGGTGTCTTATGTCAATGATATGCAGAAAAATGATCTTTAGACTGAGCTGAAGTCAAATTTCACCATACCGCCAGAGGATAATCCGGAGAAGCCAGTTAAAGAGCAATTAATCAAGTCTTTTGCTCTTAAGAAGATGGCAGACCTATTCAGGAGGTGGAAGAATGAGCTGAAAAGGTTTGTCGACAAAAAAGAGACACCAGAATTCAAGGGCAAATATGAGAAGATCATAGATCACTGGCCCGCATTTGTGGCCCATAAGACATCGGAAAAGAGTAAGAAGATGTCAGCGACAAACAAGCAAAATGCTGCTAAGAAGAAGCTTCACCATCGCACGGGGTCAGGTGGCTACCTCAAAGCCCGGCCTAAGTGGGCCAAGGCTGAGAATGATCTGCTTGATAAAGGGATCGAACCAGAGACAATGAACTGGCCAGACCGTTGCCGGACTTGGTTCTTCGGGGCTGGCGGAACCTTGGACCCTTTTATCAGGGAAGTGCATTTGGACGGACGAGCAAATTAACATACTAGTCAAGAGGCTTCACCACTATATCGATGCAGCGCAGAAAGGGATGTTTGTTCCAGACAGAGAGAACGACGAGCTCACAATGGCCCTCGGAAATCCTGAGCACCCTGGACGGACACGAGGCACGCCAGGCTCCGTTCCGTGAAAGGCTGGTTTTCCGGACGCATGCGGTTACAAATGCCAGGAGAGGAGGAAGAAAGTGGAGCAGACCTAACTGCAGGCGCTGCACGCAAGGGTACAAGCGATAGAGGAACGAGAAGCAAATCGCAGCAAACGAACTGCCGAAGCTTCCCCCGAAGCTACCCCGCCATCTCAGCGGAGAAGCAGCGTGGCTTCCACCGAGCTGCTTCAGCCGGAGCATGTCTTGACGGCTCCTGCCAGCTATCCCGTGGATGCTATCACGGAGTCTCAAAATTGCCACCTTATGACGCAATGGATGAATTTGAAGGTCAAGGCGGCTGTTGGCTCTGTTTTACCTAGTGAACCCGGTGCAACTTTTCACTGTCGGCCGATTCCAGAGGGATATGGTAGGGTGATGGTGGATGAAATAACGAAGGGATTTGAGGACCTCCAGCTTGACCACCCTACCGGTGAAGGGGAGACTCGGCTGGGTTCTGCTCTGAAGACTCCATGCCTATGGCGGAAGAGCTCATCAACCTTCCGAACTGGACGCCTCCGCCTCCTCCTCCTCCTCCGGCAAGTCAGGGAACTTCGCCTCCTCCACCGCCTCCTCCTCCGGCGAGTGACGATCAGGGCACTCGGGCTCGTTCTCCTGCGCGTGGCGGCACTCCGCCTCCTTCTCCGCCTGCGCCGGCGCGCCCGAGCAGCCAGCCTCCTCCTTCTCCGCCTCGTCAGCAAGGGCGGAAGAGACCCGCCGCCGCTCCGGCGCGTCGTAGTCCTTCTCCTCTGCCTCGTAAGCAAGTAAAGAATACATCCGCTCCGTCTGCTCTGCCGGCGTCTAGCAGTACAACCAGAGGTGGGAGGAAATACAGATTCGGTCCTGAAGACTCCAGAGAAGTTACCATACGAGATGACCCCGGAGGAGAACGCAAAGATCGCGCGAACCGAAGTGAAGGACTGGTTTCAAGGATTGAAAGCACAGAGACATCCACCTCCGGAGGAGAAGGTAGATCTGGTGAAAGCGAAGCGCACTCTGGCTGCCCTGAGAAAACCACCAAAGTCTCCGCCGAAAGGCAACTATGAGCGCATTCTTGGAAAGACATTTGTCGAAGTGGAGCGATCGGGAAGTACTGTCAGTGATCAAAGGAGAAAAGAACGAAGAGCTGGGAAACAAATTGCCCAGCTCGGCGAACAAGCGAAGCAATCGTGGCCCCCGCTCAAGGTGCCTAGCAACATCGTCGCTAATGATCCGAGGATGGTGCCCGATTATAGCAATCTTGGAGATTACCTGCCCGACGATGTACATTATGATTTCTTGGAGGTGGAGGCGGTACACAGATTTGAGTACGGGAAGCATCTCGTAAATGATGAAAGATCTCTAACAATGATGATGCAAAGATTGCATAATTGGTACATGAAAACCTGCAGAGAGTCTGGGGGAGGAATACTTTGACGCTGAGAGTTAGAGAGGAGCATGACCTCGTTGGAATTGAACTGTTGAATTATCCATTTGAGGAGTTCTTCCAGTTTTTCAATCAAAGGGCCCTCGATAAAGCAATGGTCACCTGCTACTGTCTGTAAGTACTACTACTTCTGTCATTAAGTCTTTCTATATAGGTCAGCTCTTTCATTGCATGTATTTATAATTATCCTCACTATATATATTATGCAGATTGAAGATCGCCGAATTGAAGAAAAGACAAGTCGGTGATATTGGGTTCATTAACACAAATCTCATAGATGCAACTGAGGTTAAATTTCATGCCAAAGATACCGAGGCCAACTTGCTACGATCGTTGGTAATAAATGAAAACAAAGATATAATACTTTTTCCTTACAACTTCAAGTGAGCGTTACTATCTTGTGCATATTCGGTTTCCATTATATATTAGTCCAGGTTATAGTAATGTAATTGATGAGTTATGCATGCGTGCGCTGTTACCACTATATTCTCCTAGAGATTAAGCTTGAGCAGGGACTAGTAACCGTTTTAGACTCGAAACGAAAAGATCCCAGGAGTATGTGGACATGACTGAAATCCTCGAGAAGTAAGTTAAATCAATCATTATCCACCATATCAGAAACTTTGTTCATTTCTTGATATCAAGTAATTGTTTTCTTTGTCTGGCAGGGTTTGGAGAAAATTCACCAAAAAACTCCGGGACTGCTGAAGAAGCTGCAATTTAGACACCCGAAAGTAAGTACTATAGTAGCATGTTTTGCACGTCTCCTAGTGATTTAAGCGCTAGTTTCATCAATACCTTCTGGCATGCTTGCTTATCAGTTTGATTGACCTCTATTTCTTGTAAAGTGGTTGTGGCAGGATCAAGGGAATGATTTCTGTGGATGCTACGTTTGCGAGTCCATCCGCTACACAACCTGTGCACGGGGGTACACTGAAGAACAATATGAAGCGCGTAAGCAATAATATTCATAATTTTATTTTATTACCATCATTTGTGTTGAGTTTCATTTATTCACATACATATGTATTGACCCCCTTCTTCAAATTAGATGTTTCGGATGCGGGATGAACTCCTACCACCAGATCGTATGCGAGCAATTCATGAGGAATTGGCGGCATTCTTCCTTGACCACGTGATCGCTGAAGACGGAGAATACCATGTGGAGCTTGACTTCGTATATAATTAGGAGATTATATTGTAAGAGATCATTATTGTATACATGTAGCCGGTAGTGTTGGATAGATATACGAGAACTTGTTGTTCGACTAATCCCTCGGAGAAGGAGAGGTGGTCGATATCACTTCTCTCTGTATGCATATATGTTCATGACGATCTTCTGTTTTCTTCGTTTGCTTACTAGCTAGCTAGCTAGCGTGTCTAGTCCTCTCTATACGTATATAGTACGTAGCGCGTCGACCAAGCACGGACATAAGAGAGGACACTTCTCTCTATTAATTAGCTATATAGCTATAACGCAATATATGAAACACCTAAATTAACCCCCCAAAACCCCCAACCCCCCTTTCAAAAAACCCACAGCCCCTGAAATGCTGACGCGTGGATGCCTATTGGTCCCGGTTGGTGCCACCAACCGGGACAAAAGGCCCTCATGCCTGGGCTCGGCGCACCGGCCACGTGGAGGCCCATCTGTCCCGATTCTGGACTGAACCGGGACTAAAGGGCCAGGGCATTAGTAACGACCCTTTAGTCCCGGTTCAGGAACCGGGACAAAAGACCCTTACCAAGCGGAGCTAATGGTGGTTTATCTACTAGTGAGGAGCTCCCCGTCCATGAGCCCACGATTTCGTGTGTGATGGCCTTGCCGTGATTAGTGGATCAATTTTGATGTGGAGATAGTCGTGGGATGGCGTCTTAATTAACGGATCGAACCTCGTTTCTTTTGCGGTTTCTGTTATCTGTGTGCGGGCCTTGCTGTTTCTGCCATCCCAGCGTTCCTTGCCCGCTACCTTGCATCGTCGCTAGGATCGTTTTAGTATCGTGCCATCCTACGATCCGATTAAAGCGACGGGTTGCGCTAACAACCTAAGACCAACTGACCAAGTCACAAACTGAAGAAAATTCTAATTGACGAAGCTGAACTTTTAACAGTATAATTACACCTGACGAAACTGAATGTTTGACAACAACTTTTAACTGACACCGCGGTCACCGCAGGAACGACATATGGCGTGCGTGCCTGTGCAGATGCCGACTACGTGCTGGGTCATCCATCCCATCACCTCCCCTCCATGGACGTGGAGCCACTCGTTGAACGTGCTGTTCTCGGCGAACTAGAACAACATGTATGTGTAGCCGCCGTGCATGCAGTGACGCAGAGATCAAACAGGTGAACGAGGCTCGACTGGTTAAAGCGAGCCCGGATGCTCACCTCGACCTCGACGCAGCGCCCACGTCGCCGGCGGCAGTTCTCGGTCCGACCGAGCGGCTCGGTTAAAATGCGGACCGGACCGAGGTGCTGACCGGGCCTACTTTTCCAATCCGGACCAACCAAGTTTGCTAGCGAGCCCGGACCGTTCGGTCCGGTCCTGTGCGGGCCACGAGCGGGCCAAAAAGCCCGCTCGCTACGTCCACCCTGACCCATAGCCTAAACCGACTCACGGACATGCATCGTGTTTAACGAAAATTTGATTTGATCCCGGATTGATTCTGTTACCGTCGGTCTCGAAGCCGTACTGAGTCAAAAACTGAGAGTCAAAGCTGCAAACGGACCCAGCCCCCTTATAATTCTGTTCTTTCCCGAAGAGACATAGATGACCACAACTCTGACTCGTTCCAAATTGGCGGCCATGGGGAAGGCTTCAAGGGCAAGAAGGGCGACGCCTCTCAGCTGTCTCCCGGAGGAGATCGTCGTTTGGGAGATACTCGTCCGCCTCCCGCCAAATTCCCTCCTCCGTTGCCGCGCCGTCTGCCGCAGTTGGCTCAGGGTCACCTCCACCCGCCAGTTTCTCCTTGCCCACCACAGCCACCAGCCGTCCCTCCCCATTTTCTCCGGCGCCGAGTGCTGCAGCATCGTCCACCACCAACACATCCTTGCCTTCGACCACCAGGCTGTCGATGAGCTCCACAGTGTTGCCAAGCTTGTCAAGAGGTTCCATCTAGAGGCCTCGTGCGATGGCCTCCTCGTCTTCTCCGATTGTGGCATCACTGGCACCCCCTTCCACGTCTCTAACCCATCCACTCGTCAGAATGCACCCCTTGGGAAATCGGTGGACGTGGAGATCCTAGGGATGTACCCACACCGCCCAACCGGTGACTACCGCCTTCTACTACACAGGAGCCGCCATGAGAAGTGCACGAGGGCAACTCTCCTACCTGAAGGTCAAATTGGCTGCTACGTCTTCACGTTGGGCTCCGACCAGCCACCCAGGTACATCGGGATCGGATGGCATGAGTCAATGTCACCGTGCTTCAAGGCACCTGCCTTGGTGCATGACAACTTGCATTGGTACCCGGTGCATTATCATAGTGAAGACGACTCAATGGAGGATCAGATCGAAAGCAAACATATAATAGTATTTGACACCATAGCCGAGTCCTTTCGGCAAATGCGTTCTCCGATTGTTCCTATCAACTCATATTATTGTCGGATGGATGGTACTGTTCCCAGCGACTCATGCATTTTGGAGATGGATGGCATGCTCTGCATCTGTGCCCATAACACCACCACAGAAATTGCCGATATATGGATGTTGCAGAATTACACAAGCGAGGTTTGGTACTTAAAGTACCGAATTAAATTGCCGGTTGCAGAAATCAGGGGGCAATTTAAAGGTTGCGATCATCATTGGTATGTGAACGTTGTTCCAATGGACGGTGACGTACTCTTGCTAGTCAGTTTTGGTCGCTGGGTGCTTCGCATTGATAGTGGTGGCAAATTGGTTGCCTATTTCCGTCGACGTGATGGAGGCCTTTGTAAATCTGAATTTAGGCTCAAACAAACTCTTGTCCCACACACCTTCTTTCCGGATCAAGAAAGTTATGACTGGTCGCCTTTTAGATGATGGTTGTTGAGCGAGGCGGTGCTTCTTAACGGCCTAGTTGTTGTATCATCATGACATGAATATCTATGAAGCAGACCAAGTATGAGCCTCCTTCCTTTTTATATTTGTATATGTATATAAAGCCATGATCAGAAGCTTCGACTGTTATCTTACTGCATTAAACCCACATGTGCTTGTTTGGTACCATTTCAGGCTTAACTGACTATTGCATGTGTTGATGTTAAATTACTAAGTTATTTTATGCTGCTTTAGAAATATTTCCCAACTGATCATATCTATATTTCTTGGGCTAAGGACTTGTCTTACTATTCTCATGCTCTTCTTAGTAGTCAGTTCTTAGTTATTTATATGCCACATGTCCCTGTTTTATTGAGCCGAAGAATTGAATTTAACTTTTGGTCTACTTAATAGTCAATGTTTGGTGTTATGATTTTCTAACCTTTGCTGAAAACAGGCATAGTACATATACCTATTTCTGAACTGAACAATTGACTTTACCTCATTATCACATCATGTTGTCATCTACACATCATGTTGTCAATTGTTCTCGTGGGGGGTATAGCCTTTTGCTTTCGCTTTACAACTAGCAAAGTGGCCCGCGCAATTGCGCGGGCTAGTACTATCAAAGCAAATATGTGTTGCTAATGTTAGCTTTTCATTAATTTTTACTCTTAGGAATACCTTGTTGTGGTTTTCTTGGTAATAGGATTTAATCTTTCATGTCTATGCAATAGTTGATTGTTAATATTCTGGAGTCATAGGTTGCTACAACCTGTGGGTTTAAGGGATGCAGTATCATGATAGCATTAGTGTTGTGTTACCGACTTGACATGAAATGGTAGTTATACACGCATAGTGCAAATATGAATGATTGGTGCAGGGTAGAGATTTTTTTCACATGATCATGTACTATATTTTTTGCGTGGTTTTTTATTTGCGTGATCTTCTTTAGATCCTCTTGAATGTGTCATAAGAAATAAACATGCGATAAAGATAAACCAATAATGTGACATGACACTGTACATGTTTGACCATCCTAGAATCTAATAATGAAAGATAAGAACCAAATCTATTTATTATAAATCAAGATGCTGGATAATGGGGAGCATATTTTATTAAAATACGGTGAACATGCAGTTGTAATCATTCATTTGATCGTTACATATAATTCTAATAAAAAAATTATCCGAAGTTGGAAGGAGGAGTTGATGTCTTCAACATATAATGAAAGATTGCACATGCAACCCCTTAATGTTGAATGAATGGAAGATACGATCGTGGCCTGAGACGAGATACGCGCGGCTACTATCAGGGTGTCGGCACGTTTGGAGGTCTTGCTGGACTTGTTTTATCATTGTCAAAATGTCTTGTGAACTGAGATTCCGAGTTTGGTCGGGTTGTTCTGGGAGGAGGATTTTCCTCCATTGATCGTGAGAGCTTGTCGTGGGATAAATTGGGACACCCCTGCAGGGTTTAAACTTTTGAGAGCCGTGCCCACGGTTATGTGGCAGATGGGAATTTTTAATATCCGCTTGTAGAGAACTTGATACCAGATCCGAAATAAAATACACCAACCGCGTGCGTAACCGCGACCATCTCTTTTCAAGTGAGTTCGAGAAGAGAACAGGGTGGGTGTTGGGGATGTGACAAACAGATATGACCCGCGCAGGAGGGGCCGGGTCATCCCTATGGCGGTTCATCTAAATAGAGCCCAAGAGGATATTAACGATGACCGTTCATACACAGGCTTAGTAAAAGGCCTAACCTGAAGGCAGCTTTAGGCCCATGAAGTGTAAACTGCCACGTATGTTTAGACTTGTAATATAAGGCATGTAAGATAAAGTCACCGAGCCGGACACGTTGTATGAGCCGGCCGGGACTCTATAGGCTGCAGGGCGTCAACCCATGTATATAAGGGGACGACCCAGCAACGACTTAGGGCAAGAAACAATAAGTCGAAAGCCAGGCAAAGCGTGTTTTCTCCTTGGTAATCGAAACCCTAGCAATGCCACCTCAAATTGGAGTAGGCCTTTACCTTCACCGCAAGGGGCCGAACCAATATAAACTCTCCATGTTCTTTGTCCCATTTAACCCCTTTATGCTAACCTTGTCGCAATGGCTCCACAACTAAGTGCTTCTATGAGGACATGTGCCGTGACACTTCCACGATAGTTGGCGCCCACCGTGGGGCCAGTGCATGGTGGTTTTGAGTTATTAAAGGGCAGCTTCGAAGGGCCCAAGGGATAAGCTGTGGGCCGGATGACCAAGAGTCGTCGCGGCAAGCTCTACATCGACGATGCAGGATGGGCCCCCTATGTTGGCTCAATTGAGTACGGGTACCGAGTCCCCTTTGGCGGAATCCACATTTTCATCGGCAAGATTGGCGAGCCGGGCCCTGAGCCGGACATCTGCATCGACATCATCGAGATGGCTCAGCGTGCACGACCCTCCCGAACTCAACCCGCCGTAAGGCATGTCTTCGTTGGGTTCACCCATGGGGCTGAGTTGAAAAGGCTCTGTCTCGGGCGGTGAGACGGCCATCTGCTCTGTGGATGAGTCGTCCACAGGCGAGACCAACTCAATGTATCAGTTACAGGATGGGAGGCTTGGGGGCTATTCCGATGGCGACAGTATTTCGGATCCCCATGAGCCGCGAACAGGGTGGCGATTTTCATGGCTGGCACACAGCCGGTTCTTGGCTCGACAGCGGCCACGGCTATGACTTCTAGTGCAGCTGTGGTAACGGCAGCCGGGGCTGGCGGTTCAGCTTGGCCGCCGGCTCAAGTCTTAACAGGTCTATTGGATGCTCTGGCGACTCTGATGGAGGTTGAGGTAACCCCAGACAACCAGGAGCAGCACAAAGCAGAGATAGCTAAGTTGCGTGATGAGATAGCGCAGGCTAAGGCGGAATTAGCAGCAGAAAACGCCAGGATGGCTACAGAGCGGGCCGTTTTAAGTGCCCAAGCACAGCGGATTCAAGCAGATTCATACCGGCTCACGGTGGATCAGAACGCGTCGAATGAAGTTTTGAGGAGAAAATATCGGAGTCGTCTGCCCTCCGTTTATGAACCAAGGGACCTCTTCAACACCCCTGGAGCTGGGGCTAGTAACCCGCCAGCGGTAAATCGGATGACTGAAGCGTCAGGCAGTGGGGTGTCGGGTTAGCCGCGCATGACAAGTTCTCCGTATATGTGACATTCTAAAATTTTTCCTTTGGGTTTTTAACAAAAACGTTGTTTGTTTTTGAAAAGAGAGGCCATTTAATATTTTTTTGCCAGAAAACCTTCCTCTTAAAGAAAAACTTCCTTTTATTTGGCAAGGATTTTTATTTCTGTATCTTCTGCAAACTATGGTGTTTGATCTTTTAAAACTTTTTCTCTGTTGGCTCCCTGCTCAAAACATATTTTTGAAAATTAATTATTTTCTTTTAATAAAAGAACTCTATGAAAATTAGGGTTTTTCATATCTTGAAAACCACCCATGAATTGGTTTTTTTGCCCATGTGGTAAAACCCCTCCAAAACCTTCCCTCCTTCTTGAAACAATCTAAGTTCTCTGTCCCAACAAGTCCAAACAAGTTTTGGATTTTATTTCAATTATTTTATCTCTCAAATCTTTTCCGACAATTATTTTGAGCCTGAGTGATTTTCAAAGCAAGTACCATATTGCATTTGAGTTTTGACCTCAAACCAACTCTTCTGGATTGTCCTTAGCACCCACAACCCAGAACCATCTTGATCCACTCTCCCTCTTTTCAAAATTTTCAAATTACAGCCTCTGCAAGTTTGGACCAGATTTGCCAATTTTGGTAAAATTCATATCTCCTCTTCTCCAAAAATTCTATCAAAATTCAGGCAGCCTTCTGGTGCAATGAGAAGCCACTCCACCAAATACCAACTCAAGGAAAAATCCCTGCATGCCAAAATCATTCTGTCGAACACCTGGGATGCACTGTTACTGTTCATATTCAGTGAAATTCAGAGATTCAGTGTCGTTTCTTCGTTAGATCTTCAGTCACATGTAAACTGTGCATTTGGCTCGTGCTCGCAGCCTCTTCTTCTTGTCTGGAGCACCACACGCGCTTGGCGCCTCCCTGGCGTCGGTGGCGCCCTGGCCCGCCTGCACCGGCGTGTCCCGCGGCGGCAGAACCACCGTAGCGGCCGACAGGGGGCAACACTGTGGCATAACGCCGTTCAGCACCGCCCAAACCTTCTGAGAGCTCCGCGTGGCCACCTCCTTGCCAACGCATGCATGCAACACCGTCGCCGTGGCCTGGCACGCGCAGAGCGCGTTCTCTGCCACCGACGTGCCGTGCGGCCGTTTCGTCGAGGGCAGGCCGTAATCCTCCCTCCCGTGCTGAGCTGGACACTGGGATGGCACCAGTGCTTCACCTAGATGATGCTCAAGCCCCTAAGCCGACCGTCCACCAACAGCTCCGCCGTAATCGCCCGCCGGACTCATCCGTTCACGGCAACCGCCTCGGGCCGTTTATATATAGCCCCCCCGAGCTTGCTCTTGCCCTCGCACATCTCCACCACCTCGCCAGACCCCGCCAAGCCACTGGAAGGGCCTCGAGGGGCCTTTCTTCCTCGACTCCGGCCACCTCCGTCCGCCTCGGGCTCCGGCAACGTTCTCCCCGGTGAGAACTCCTCCGGTGCCCAAACCTCGTCCGTAGCCTTCTCTTACACCTAGTGCTCTAACCCCCACCTCAATTCGATGCTTGCGGCCCTCTCCGGCGAAATCCATCAACGCCCGAACCACCGCCCGCCGGAGTCAAGGCCGCCGTCGACGTGAAGCTCGCCGGCGACCACCACCACCACCAACCGACGCGGAATGGCGCCCTGAACTCGGAGGTACCCTCCGATCCTACTGCCACGCCGTGGATCGCCGCCGGCGATCGCCGCGGCCCTCTGGCGCCAAAACTCTGCCTCCGTTTTCAAACCCGACGGGTGGGTCCACCCCGTCAGATTTATATTCTTTTTGAATCGTTTTCTGGTAACGCCTTCGGGCAAAATACGCTTTCTCCATTGAACTGGCGTATTCGGGACTGAAACGTTTTCTGTTTTATAAAGAAGACCCTGGAAAGTTTCTGTTTCATTACAGAAAGGTCCCTGGACAAAAACACTAATAACTTTTAAACAGAAGAGTATTTTTGAGTGATTCTTTTTCTGTCCTCTTTGAAATTTTGTCTAGTTTTTTATCAGATTTATTTGAAAAATATTTGGAATAATTTTTATGCACCTCTCGGTATTTACGTTAGCGCGTATGTTTCCTTTAAACCGTAGATACCGAAGGAGGTGATGGGGCCGCGAACTTCACCGAGCTAGGCTCCGACTACTCTGAACCAGGCAAGCATGTTTGAAGTTTTGATATGATAAGTGTTTTGGCATGTTTGCATTTAGCAAGTTTCATTGCATGTTGATGAGCATACCGATGAACGTTATTTTTCATGCATAGTTGAGGCAAGTGAGTTCGATGATCCATACGTGTTGGATGTGAATGTGCATGGCCATGTGTTGGCATGAGGATGGGTAAGATGGCAGTGTTGTAGCATGCCAGTCTTATGCCATACTATTTGACTTCAGTATCAGCCCGTATCGGTTCGGTTCCAATCCATTTCCCTTCCCGTACTACCACAAGTTTTCCGCAAGGGATATGGCCTAGTAGGTTGCAAACCGCTTTCCTGGTACACACCAAAAGGAGAGGCCGTGATGATGGTTCCATGGTCCTGGATTAAAGCCAGTCATCCGGTCAGGGGGCATGGGTGTTTCCGGTTGGGACCGAGAAGGGGGCACCCCTTAGAGCGCGCGTATATAAATTTGATCCCATGCTATTCGAGATTGTGATCTCCCCGTCTCAAAGTTTTTCTTGTACGTTGTCTAGGGTGATTCCAGAAATCTTGAGGTGTGATGGGTGTGTACTGGATCGCTGTGTTTCCTTCCGAACTACCGTAAACGGAACTAGTCCTTCGGGACTACGGAAATCCGTTAGCTGTGGGTAATTTTAGTACAAACTCTGCAGAGTCATATATCCTCGAATCATCTTATCCATGTTCAAGTTCTGCTTTATCTTATCCTGACAAGTGTCAGTTTCTGGTGACAGATACTCCGGTGAATCACATGAGTGCTAAGCCCAGTTAAATGTTTATTCCTATGGATGGACTAACCCGTTTATTATCATGAGTTGATTATTTATTATGAGTATGATTTTCCTTATGAAGAAAGCCCTTACTGCGATGTCGCTCAGACGTCCGACTGTGGCAGTATTGTTATTTCCTTTCAATACAAGCCCTTTCCGTGATGTCGCTCCGACGTCCGTCTGTGGCACGTATGTCTTTTATTTTCAGTTTAAGCCCTTTACGTGGTGTCGCTTAGACGCCCGACTGTGGCATGATCTTTATTTACTTGTTCACCTTTCGAGGCATCGCTTCAGACACCCGATCGGTTTCCTTTTATTTTGTTGGGATTTCAGGCGGACTACCGCCGAATTCCCTTTTACTTACCTTGCCTGCTAAATTCTGAATGTGCATTGGTAAATTAATCATAACGCATTCATGCATGCATTTGTTATATCTTACGTCCGAACTGTCTTGCGAGTACTTCAAAGTACTCACCTGGCTTGTTGGTTTGGCCAGATGCTGACGAAGGCGATCTCATGGATGAAGAATTCGATAGCGAGTCCGACGCCTAGAGGAGTCCCAGTCAGTCTCGTGTGACCCTGGATTTGGTCACTGTATTATATCCGCTTCCGCAACCCGAATAAATTCATCGAGCCTCACCTCGACGCTTGATCAGATGCTAGTTTAAGAGTCATGTTATCCACTCCCCACTGTGTTATTCCACCATCACTTTAAGCTCGAGTTAGTAGTATGCCACTACACCATTATGTTATATCCGCCATTATGTATAATTATTGGCGCGCTTGTAATAAATTGTTGAGCACCGTTAGCTCGACCCTGTAATATGTTTTTGCTACTGGCTTATTGTATCAAGAGATTGTCTACCAGTAAGGAGGATTTTTCCTCATACTGGACTCAAAAGATCAGTCTTTCAATAAATATTTTTATTGGAAAATCGGTCGTGACAAGCTTGGTATCAGAGCCAGGCTGACTGTAGGAAGCCACTAGGTGCGATCGCTAATCGGTTATTAACATAATAGAGCTAAATTGTATTTTTGCAATTGTAGTCATTTTTTCTGACAGTCAGCATAAATTTATGATCTGACCATTCAGAATTTTTGCCTACTTTTGTAGATGGCCGACAACAGCTACGAGTCTCAGACCTTCGCCAACGTGCCCGATGGGTTCGTCAAGCTTCTCTCCTTCATCGTTCAGGTCGCGATGGGGCCATCTGTGCGCCCAGTCGTCAATCTCTGCCAGCACAGAGTCAACGACAGTTTGACCATGCACCAGGCCTCGGTGCAGTTCAGGGGAGGGCGTGGTGAGTTACGCCGCTTCCGGTTCGTGGGAAGAGCCATGCCCACGGAGAAGCATGCTATTCAGATGGCAGCCCGCGAGGCAATAGCTCGTCTCAGGGATGTTCTTCCCGTGATGAAGGCTCGTCGTTACCGCTATCTCCCATGCCATGTGCCCTACACCTGTCACTACGCATACTCCTGCCCCAGAGGAGAGCGAGACGAGGCCTTTGAGATGCTTATTGAGTATCTCCGGGCCCTGGAGGCCGCCTTCGACAACCTGGTGGACGACTTCGTGGCCGCCCGCATGGACTCAGTCCATGGCTGTGCTGCCAACAGGAGGGAGCTCTTGCCCACCGCACCACCACTGACTTTTGTCTCGTCATCAGCATCCTATGCACCTACTCGTCGCCTGCCTTCTACCGAAGAGTTCAACCAAGTCATTGCGCCCACTCCAGTGCGCACCGCACCACCCTTTGCGCCAACTCCTGTTCGTGTTATTCCGTCGCTGGCACCCGCTCCATCTACTCGGCGCAGCACTACTCGTATGGAGCCTATTAGCAAGGAGGAAGTCGAGTCCCCAGCTTCGCTACGCCTCACCCTTGGCAGGGCCAAGGACATCATCAACATCTCCGACTAAGTACGCTTAGCCGTCATGCGATGCACTGCCTTGTAAGATATGCTGTGAGAAGCAGCTTGTTTGCGCATCATGTAGGAAGTGGAGAAGTGCACTAGCCTAAATAACATGTCAGGATTATGTACGCATATCCTGAGTGATGTATTGTATAATTATCACCGCGTGTAAGATACATAATGAGCAGTCCTTCTCGGTGCGCAAATCATTTGTTTTCCTTAAGTAATTTTGGCTATTTAATTTATTTGCCAACCTTGTGCATTTATGGATTTGTTGTTGCGACCCTTTTCGTTTTTCTTATGGGTTTTACAAAATATATCCCCAGAGTGAAAAATGTCTCGTCCTTGGACTCGCTCCATGCCAGCTACGCCAGAGGAAAATTATGGCACTCAGCCGGACAACAATTTTACACAAGGGCAGTCAAGTCAATATTATAACGCTCAACCAGGCAACAATTTCACTCAAGGCCAGTCGAGTCAACAGGACAGTGAAACGGCACTTTCCCAAATGTTCCGCCTTTATGAGCAGAGTCAGTAACAACATCGGGAAATGATGAACCAAGTCATCAACATGGGAAATCACCATGGGCAGTATCAGCAGCATTCCAAGTTATCTGAGCTACAGAAGACACGTCCCCCAACATTTTCTCATGCTGACAAGCCTCTTGAGGCCGAAGACTGGCTTCGAGATATGGAGAGAAAATTAATTATTGCAAAATGTTCAGACCCCGAAAAGGTACTTTATGCTCCGCACTATCTCACAGGAGCAGCTGCATCTTGGTGGGAGAATTTCGTGCACATGCATCCCAACGAAAATGATATAACCTGGGATGATTTCAAGGAAGGATTCCGTGGCGCACACATTCCTAAGAGTATTATGAAGATCAAAAAGAGAGAGTTCGATGAACTCAAACAAAGGAACATGACAGTGTCAGATTACAACGGTCAATTTACTCTATTGTCTCGCTACACCAATGAAGAGCGTATGACTGAAAGCAAGAAGATGGAAAAATTCCTCGACGGTCTAGCACCCGCGCTTAAATGCCAACTGGTCGTGCACACTTTTCCAGATTTTAAGACACTAGTGGACAAAGCCATTACTCTGGAAAATGAGAGACGTAGTTTGGAAGATTTCCGCAAGCGGAAAAGGGACCAGACTATCCATGCTCGCATTCATCGAAGCAAGCCAGATTTTCAAAAGGGTGGGACACACAAATCCGCGTCCAACGTCTCACGCCCAATCAAGAATTTCCATGCAAGGGACAAGGAGTTCACATATCGCCCCGGAATTACTTGTTACGCCTGTGGAGAGGAAGGACACTATGCCAAGCAGTGTCCCAAGCCTAGAAACTCAGCCCCAAGGCCGAACAACGGCGGCAATAATTCAGTGCCCAAGCGAAACAATTTCAATCCCAACAACAACCACAGGAAGGGTCATCTGAACCACGTAACCAAAGAGGAGGCACAAAATGCTCCGGATATCGTACTCGGTACGTTTCCTGTCAACACAATACCTACAATGGTTTTGTTTGATTCTGGAGCTTCTCACTCTTTTATTTCGAAAAGTTTTGCTTTGCAAAATAATTCTTCGATGCTTCCTTTGGAGAAATCAATGATCATCAAGTCCCCTGGGATTCAGCAAGTCACTCAGAGCTACTATCAGGGTGTGGTTATTGAGTTCAAAGGATTGAAGTTTCACGCCAATCTTATTGTGTTGGAAAATAAAGGACTGGATGTCATCCTAGGGATGGACTGGCTAACCACCAATAAAGGTTTTATTGACTGTTTTAACCGGACCGTGATTCTCACACACCACCACGGGAAGACAATAAGGGTATCCGCCAAGGAAAGAAAAATACCCCGGCAACCGAGATTGAATAAGGTGGACGTTTCTGAGCTAAACAAGGTTCCAGTAGTGTGTGAATTTTCGGATGTATTCCCCGAAGAGCTAACAGACATGCCATCAGACCGAGAGATAGAATTCAGCATTGAGCTAGCACCAGGAACCACCCCCATATACAAGAAGCTATACAGAATGGCACCGTCCGAGTTGGTTGAGTTGAAGAAACAAATAAAGGAATTGCTGGACAAAGGATACATTCGAGCCAGCTCCTCACCTTGGGGATCACCAATTTTGTTCGCCAAAAAGAAGGACGGAACACTGAGATTGTGCATTGACTATCGAGCACCTAACATGGTCACAGTCAAAAACAAATACCCGATGCCACGGATAAACGATTTGTTTGATCAACTTGCTCAGGCCAAGGTATTCTCAAAAAACTTAAGGTCAGGATACCATCAACTAAAGGTGCGAACAGAAGATATCCCCAAGACAGCCTTCACCTCCAGATATGGACTATATGAGTTCACAGTAATCCCATTTGGATTAACAAACGCCCCCACCTATTTTGTTCACCTCATGAACAAAGTATTTATGAAGTTTATGGACAAGTTTGTTGTGGTATTCATCGATGATATTCTGGTATACTCCAAGACACCAGAAGAGCACGCGGAACATCTCAGAATTGTGCTAGGAGAACTCAGGAAACATCAATTGTATGCCAAGTTCAGCAAGTGCGAATTTTGGCTAAGACAAGTAGGCTTTCTAGGCTACGTACTGACCCAAGACGGTATCGCAGTGGACCCAGAGAAGGTCAAGGCCGTACTTGGCTGGAAGTCACCAGCCAGCGTAACGGACATACGGAGTTTCTTAGGGATGGCAGGATATTACCGCAGATTTATTGAAGGATTCTCCACCATAGCCAAGCCTATGACGCAGTTACTCAAGAAAGACAAGAAGTTTGAATGGACAGAAGCCTGCGAGAAAAGTTTCCAAGAGCTAAAACGGAAATTGACGACAGCACCGGTATTAATTGTGCCAGACATACACAAGAATTTTGAAGTGTATTGTGACGCGTCCAGAAAGGGTCTCGGATGCGTGTTGATGCAAGAAGGCAAGGTGGTCGCGTATGCATCAAGACAACTTCGCAAGCATGAGGAAAATTATCCCACTCATGACTTAGAAATGGCAGCTGTCATTCATGCACTCAAAGAATCGAGGCATTTCTTACTTGGAAATCGATGTGAAATATATACGGACCATAAAAGTCTCAAATACATTTTCACACAGCCAGAACTAAATTTACGGCAATGACGCTGGTTGGAACTAGTAAAGGTTATGATGTCGGTATCCACTATCATCAAGGAAAAGCAAATGTAGTGGCCGATGCTCTTAGTCGGAACCCCAGCTCCGACGACAATAGTCTGCCCGACTTAAGACCAGAATTCCAACAAGAATTTGCCAAAACTCAACTTGTTGATGGTAGCAGAAGGCACCATAACAAACTTGGAAATACAACCCGACCTTGTGGAGAGAATTAAAGAAGCTCAGCCTGGTCACCCCAGCATCGAAGGCATTAAAAGAAAGGTGGGTATGGGCAAGGCCTCGGAATTCGTCATAGACGATAGAGGAATATTATGGTACGGAGACAGACTCTGCGTGCCAAACCTAGAAGACCTCAAACAACAAATTCTAGCTGAAGCCCACACTGCCCCATATTCGGTCCACCCTGGAGGAACCAAGTTGTATAAGGATATCCAGGAAAGATTTTGGTGGCACGGTATGAAGAGGGCCATAGCCACCTTCATTGCATGTTGCGACTCTTGTCAACGCATAAAAGCTGAGCATCAGAGACCAGCCGGACTACTGCAACCAAACAAAATACCTGAGTGGAAATGGGATGAAATAGGGATGGATTTTATTGTCGGACTACCTCGGTCACGACACGGGAATGATGCCATATGGGTCATCACCGACAGGTTAACCAAGGTGGCACACTTTATTCCAGTAAAGACGACCCACACCACTCAGAAGCTTGCCAGGATATATCTCTCCCGCGTAGTTTGTCTACACGGTGTCCCAAAGACTATAATATCTGACAGAGGAACCCAGTTCGTCTTGAGGTTCTGGGATCATTTACAACAGGCTCTGGGAACTCAACTAGCCTTCAGTACAGCATACCACCCCCAGACTGATGGGCAAACGGAACGCATAAACCAAGTTTTAGAAGACATGCTGAGAGCATGTGTCCTCACCTATGGACCAGTTGGGAAGAAAGCCTACCATATGCCGAGTTAGCATACAACAACAGTTACGAGGTCAGCCTGCAAATGGCACCTTTTGAAGCTTTATACGGACGGAGATGTCGTACCCCACTAAACTGGTCAGAGACCGGAGACAGCCGCATCTTCGGCCCAGACATGCTCAAGGAAGCCGAGGAAAAGGTCAAGCTAATCAGAGACCGACTCAAGACCGCTTAAAGTCGACAGAAGAGTTATTACGATCAGAAACATCGTGGAGTCAGTTTCGAACCCGGTGAATTCGCGTACCTAAGAGTATCCCCTATGAGGGGATTGCAACGATTCAAGATTAAGGGAAAGCTAGCACCGAGATTCATCGGACCCTTCTGTATAGTGGCACGAAGAGGCACGGTAGCCTACCAGCTAGACTTACCCGAGGAATTATCCGATGTCCACAACGTATTCCACGTCTCGCAGTTAAGGAAGTGCGTAAGCAACCCAGAGAAACAAGTATCCCATGAGAACATAGACGTGCAGCCAGACCTCAACTATCGGGAACATCCAGTAAAGATATTAGAGGAGTCTGAAAGGAGGACCCGACAGAAAACCATCAAATTTTTCAAAGTTCAGTGGAGCAATCACACCGAAAGTGAAGCAACTTGGGAAAGAGAGGATTTTCTTCGAGCAGAGCATCCACACTTATTTAAGGATCAGCTGAAATCTCGGGACGAGATTTTTCCTAAGGGGGTAGGTGTTGTGACATTCTAAAATTTTTCCTTTGGGTTTTTAACAAAAACTTTGTTTGTTTTTGAAAAGAGAGGCCATTTAAATTTTTTTTGGCAGAAAACCTTCCTCTTAAATACTTCCTTTTATTTGGCAAGGATTTTTATTTCTATATCTTCTGCAAACTATGGTGTTTGATCTTTTAAAACTTTTTCTCTGTTGGCTCCCTGCTCAAAACATATTTTTGAAAATTAATTATTTTCTTTTAATAAAAGAACTCTATGAAAATTGGGGTTTTTCATATCTTGAAAACCACCCATTAATTGGTTTTTTTGCCCATGTGGTAAAACCCCTCCAAAACCTTCCCTCCTTCTTGAAACAATCTAAGTTCTCTGTCCCAACAAGTCCAAACAAGTTTTGGATTTTATTTCAATTATTTTATCACTCAAATCTTTTCTGACAATTATTTTGAGCCTGAGTGATTTTCAAAGCAAGTACCATATTGCATTTGAGTTTTGAGCTCAAACCAACTCCTCTGGATTGTCCTTAGCACCCACAACCCAGAACCATCTTGATCCACTCTCCCTCTTTTCAAAATTCTCAAATTGCAGCCTCTGTAAGTTTGGACCAGATTTGACAAATTTGGTAAAATTCATATCTCCTCTTCTCCAAAAATTCTACCAAAATTCAGGCAGCCTTCTGGTGCAATGAGAAGCCACTCCACCAAAAACCAGCTCAAGGAAAAATCCCTACATGCCAAAATCATTCTGTCGAACACCTCGCATGCACTGTTACTGTTCATATCCAGTGAAATTCAGAGATTCAGTGTCGTTTCTTCGTCAGATTTTCAGTCACATGTAAACTGTGCATTTGGCTCGTGCTCGCAGCCTCTTCTTCTTGTCTGGAGCACCACACGCACGCTTGGCGCCTCCCTGGCATCGGTGGCGCCCTGGCCCGCCTGCGCCGGCGTGTCCCGCGGCGGCAGAACCACCGTAGCGGCCGACAGGGGGCAACACGGCGACATAACGCCGTTCAGCACCGCCCAAACCTTCTGAGAGCTCCACGCGGACACCTCCTTGCCAGCGCACACATGCAACACCGTCGCCGTGGCCTGGCACGCGCAGAGCGCGTTCTTTGCCGCCGACGTGCCGTGCGGCCGTTTCGTCGAGGGCAGGCCGTAATCCTCCCTCCCGTGCTGAGCTGGACACTGGGATGGCACCAGTGCTTCACCTAGATGATGCTCAGGCCCCTAAGCCGACCGTCCACCCACAGCGCCGCCGTAATCGCCCGCCAGACTCACCCGTTCACGGCAACCGCCTCGCGCCGTCTATATATAACCCCCCCGAGCTTGCTCTTGCCCCCGCACAACTCCACCACCTCGCCAGACCCCGCCAAGCCACTGGAAGGGCCTCGAGGGCCCTTTCTTCCTCGACTCCGGCCACCTCAGTCTGCCTCGGGCTCCGGCAACGTTCTCTCTGGTGAGAACTCCTCCGGCGCCCAAACCTCATCCGTAGCCTTCTCTTACACCTAGTGCTCTAACCCCCACCTCAATTTGATGCTTGCAGCCCTCTCCGGCGAAATCCATCAACACCCGAACCACCGCCCGCCGGAGTCAAGGCCGCCGTCGACGTGAAGCTCGCCGGCGACCACCACCACCACCAACCGATGCGGAATGGTGCCCTGAACTCGGAGGTACCCTGCAATCCTCCTGCCCCACCGTGGATCGCTGCCGGCGATCGCCGCGGCCCTCTGGCACCAAAACTCTGCCTCCGTTTTCAAACCCGACGGGTGGGTCCACCCCGTCAGATTTTTATTCTTTTTGAATTTTTTTCTTCTAACGCCTTCGGGCAAAATACGCTTTCTCCATTGAACTGGCGTATTCGGGACTGAAACGTTTTCTGTTTTATAAAGAAGACACTGGAAAGTTTCTGTTTCATTACAGAAAGGTCCCTAGACAAAAACACTAATAACTTTTAAACAGAAGAGTATTTTTGAGTGATTCTTTTTCTGTCCTCTCTGAAATTTTGTGTAGTTTTTTTATCAGATTTATTTGAAAAATATTTGGAATAATTTTTATGCACCTCTCGGTATTTACGTTAGCGCGTATGTTTCCTTTAAACCGTAGATACCGAAGGAGGTGACGGGGCCGCGAATTTCACCGAGCTAGGCTCCGACTACTCTGAACCAGGCAAGCATGTTTGAACTTTTGATATGATAAGTGTTTTGGGATGTTTGCATTTAGCAAGTTTCATGGCATGTTGATGAGCATACCGATGAACGTTATTTTTCATGCATAGTTGAGGCAAGTGAGTTCGATGATCCATACGTGTTGGATGTGAATGTGCATGGCCATGTGTTGGCATGAGGATGGGTAAGATGGCAGTGTTGTAGCATGCTAGTCTTATGCCATACTATTTGGCTTCAGTATCAGCCCGTATCGGTTCGGTTCCAATCCATTTCCCTTCCCGTACTACCACAAGTTTTCCGCAAGGGATATGGCTTAGTAGGTTGCAAACCGCTTTCCTGGTACACACCAAAAGGAGAGGCCGTGATGATGGTTCCATGGCCCTGGATTAAAGCCAGTCATCCGGTCAGGGGGCATGGGTGTTTCCTGTTGGGACCGAGAGGGGGGCACCCCTTAGAGCGCGCGTATATAAATTTGATCCCATGCTATTCGAGATTGTGATCTCCCCGTCTCAAAGTTTTTCTTGTACGTTGTCTAGGGTGATTCCTGACATCGTGAGGTGTGATGGGTGTGTACTGGATCGCTGTGTTTCCTTCCGAACTACCGTAAACGGAACTAGTCCTTCGGGACTACGGAAATCCTTTAGCTGTGGGTAATTTTAGTACAAACTTTGCAGAGTCATATATCCTCGAATCATCTTATCCATGTTCAATTTCTGCATTATCTTATCCTGACAAGTGTCAGTTTCTGGTGACAGATACTCCGGTGAATCACATGAGTGCTAAGCCCAGTTAAATGTTTATTCCTATGGATGGACTAACCCATTTATTATCATGAGTTGATTATTTATTATGAGTATGATTTTCCTTATGAAGAAAGCCCTTTCTGCGATGTCGCTCAGACTCCGACTGTGGCAGTATTGTTATTTCCTTTCAATACAAGCCCTTCCCGTGATGTCGCTCCGACGTCCGTCTGTGGCACGTATGTCTTTTATTTTCAGTTTAAGCCCTTTATGTGGTGTCGCTTAGACGCCCGACTGTGGCATGATCTTTATTTACTTGTTCACCTTTCGAGGCGTCGCTTCAGACACCCGATCGGTTTCCTTTTATTTTGTTGGGATTTCAGGCGGACTACCGCCGAATTTCCTTTTACTTACCTTGCCTGCTAAATTCTGAATGTGCATTGGTAAATTAATCATAACGCATTCATGCATGCATTTGTTATATCTTACGTCTGAACTGTCTTGCGAGTACTTCAAAGTACTCACCTGGCTTGTTGATTTGGCCAGATGCTGACGAAGGCGATCTCATGGATGAAGAATTCGATAGCGAGTCCGATGCCTAGAGGAGTCCCAGTCAGTCTCGTGTGACCCTGGATTTGGTCACTGTATTATATCCGCTTCCGCAACCCGAATAAATTCATCGAGCCTCACCTCGACGCTCGATGAGATGCTAGTTTAAGAGTCATGTTATCCACTCCCCACTGTGTTATTCCACCATCACTTTAAGCTCGAGTCAGTAGTATGCCACTACACCATTATGTTATATCCGCCATTATGTATAATTATTGGCGCGCTTGTAATAAATTGTTGAGCACCCTTAGCTCGACCCTGTAATATATTTTTGCTACTGGCTTATTGTATCAAGAGATTGTCTACCAGTAAGGAGGATTTTTCCTCATACTGGACTCAAAAGATCAGTCTTTCAATAAATATTTTTATTGGAAAACCGGTCGTGACAGTATATGAACAACACCCCGTCTCAACACGTGGTAACACCGCCGGGTCACTATTCCACCCCTTTGGAGAACATGATTGCTGCGGCAACACGATTGGCGGCTTTCCCAGTTGAGGGTGAGACTCCGGCGGCGGTTGAAACTCGAAGAGCTAGGGAGCTTCTTCAAACAGCTTCGATGCAGCAACAGGCTTATTCTTACAGCCATGACCGGATTCATTCAACCCCTCGTCCAAGCCAGAGCTACAGTAGGCACATTGACTCACCAGCGGTCTCGAGTACGGAGCAGCGCCGTAACCAGCCTCATGGACATGACCCGGCACGCAATGGGGCCGGTCCACTAGATTTGGCGGACTAGGGTAGAGCACGTCGGGAGGCCGAGCTGGCGGCTCATCAGCACGCGCCGGTTTACCCGACAGCTTCTGTTGAGGCAGGTGTAATTTCTAAGGCTTTCGGTGTGCTGTGTCTAACGGCGGCTCTACGAAACGAGCGCCTGCCCAAGGACTTCAAAGGCCCTCGTAAGGTGCCTAATTATACAGCCAATCAACCCCCTGAGGCGTGAGTGGAGAGTTATGAGATGGCCATGGAGATGCTGGATGTTAGTGAGGCTGCATATGCAAAGTACTTCACCATGATGTTAGAGGGGACGGCTCGCACCTGGTTGAAAGGGTTGCCGACAGCCTATGTCGATTGTGGATCTGGTTTCTTGTGTGCAGGATGAGGGCGAGTCAACGAACAGCTGGGTGCGCCGGGTCTCGACCATCATACATTCTTCAGATAATATCAACGTCGGTTCAGCGGTTCTGATGTTGGAGAAAAATTGCCGGTTCATTCCACTCAAGCAGAAGCTTGGGCGGCTCAAGCGTCATTGCAACGACATGGGGAGCTAATGGCGGCTCTTGTAGAGTATGCCGACTCTGATGGTACCAAGGACCCCGATTCCGAAGACGAAAGATGGGGAAAGGGAAAGAAGAGTAACTGCATGAAGGGACAACAGTACAATTCTACCTGAGGGAGTCCTGGATTAGGGGGTGTTCGGGTAGCCGGACTATACCTTCGCCGGACTCCTGGACTATGAAGATACAAGATTAAAGACTTCGTCCTGTGTCCGGATGGGACTTTCCTTGGCGTGGAAGGCAAGCTTGGCGATGCGGATATTCAAGATCTCCTACCTATGTAACCGACTCTGTGTAACCCTAACCCTATCCGATGTCTATATAAACCGGAGGGTTGTAGTCCGTAGGACAATCATCTTCATACACAATCATACCATAGGCTAGCTTCTAGGGTTTAGCCTCCTTGATCTCGTGGTAGATCTACTCTTGTACTACCCATATCATCAATATTAATCAAGCAGGAGTAGGGTATTACCTCCATCGAGAGGGCCCGAACTTGGGTAAAAACATCATGTCCCTTGTCTCCTGTTACCATCCGGCCTTGACGCACAGATCGGGACCCCCTGCCCGAGTTCCGTCGGTTTTTACCCCGACATTGGTGCTTTCATTGAGAGTTCCTCTATGTCGTCGCCTTTAGGCCCGATGGCTCCTTCGATCATCAACAACGATGAGGTCCAGGGTGAGACTTTTCTCCCCGTGCAGATCTTCGTCTTCGGTGGCTTCACTCTGCGGGCCAACTCGCTTGGTCACCTGGAGCAGATCGAGAGCTACGCCCATGGCCATCAAGTCAGGTTTGGAAGCTTAAACTACACGGCTGATATCCGCGGAGACTTGATCTTGGACGGGTTCGAGCCACATCCAAGCGCGCCGCACTATCTCGAGGGGCATGATCTACCTCTGCCTCCGAACAGTGTCCTGGAGGCTGCACACGCGCCGGTTCCGACCCTTAATTCGGAGCCTATTGCGTCAATTGAGGATGAGCGGTTGGACGTCGCCTCAGGGGCTGCGATCTCAAAGGCGATCGAGCCGAACGCCAGCCCCGCACTCCGCGTGACCCGTGACTCTGAGGGTCCGGACTCTTCTCCGGACTCCGAACCCCCCGTGCCCCTACCAATCGAATCCGATTGGGCACCATAATGGAGTTCACCGCCGCGGACATCTTTCAGCACTCACCTTTTGGCGACATCCTGAATTCTCTCAAGTCTCTCTCTTTATCAGGAGAGCCCTGGCCGGATTACAGTCAGCGAGGATGGGATTCGGACGAGAAGAAATTCAAAGCCCACCCACCACCCACTTTGTAGCCACTGTCGACGATTTAACCGACACGCTTGACTTCGGCTCCGAAGACTTCGACAGTATGGACGACGAGGTAGGAGACGAACAAGAACCAGCACCTGTAGGGCGCTGGAAGGCCACCTCGTCATATGACATATATATGGTGGATACTCTAAAAGATGGAGATGGCGATGGAACAGCGGGGGATGACACCTCCAAGAAACAGCCAAAATGCCGGCGTCAGCGGCGCCGCTCTAAATCCCGCCAAAGCAAAAACGGTGATTCCGGCACGGGAGATAATACTACCCCGGATAGCACCGAAGAACACCCACCCCACCAAGATTCGGCGCAGGAAGATGGAGAAGCCAGCCCTCATGAGAGAGCGGCAGACCGAGAGGTTGAGGATGATAATTATATGCCTCCCTCCGAAGACGAGGCAAGCGTCGATGACGACGAATTCATCGTACAATCAGACCCCGCCGAACAAGAGCGTTTCAAACGCAGGCTTTTAGCCACGGCAAACAGCCTTAAGAAAAAGCAGCAACAACTTAGAGCTGATCAAGATTTGCTAGCTGATAGATGGACTGAAGTCCTTGCGGCCGAAGAGTACGAACTCGAACGCCCCTCCAAGAGTTACCCAAAGTGCAGGCCGCTACCCCGATCAGAGGAGGAAGCGCCTACATCACCAGCACACAACATGGCAGACCGGCCACCTCGCGGCCGCGACAGAGAGGCCTCTCGGCCCTCCACCCAAGCCATGCCCCGACGCCGCTCAACTAAGGCACGGGAAAATGCGCCAGACCTGCGAGACGAACTGGAGGATAAGGCAAGAGAAACAAGATCGATCTACGGATCGCGCAGGCGCCCGACGACACGTGACGATGATCTTCACTCCAGACACAACAAATCCGGCCGGGCCGAACACAACAGAAATAGCTCTTCCGAGCTGCGTCGTGACATAGCCCAGTACAGGGGCGCCGCACACCCACTATGCTTCACAGACGAAGTAATGGATCATAAAATCCCAGAGGGTTTCAAACCCGTGAACATCGAATCATACGATGGCAGCACAGACCCGGCGGTATGGATCGAGGATTATCTCCTTCACATCCACATGGCACGTGGCGATGATCTACACGCCATCTAATACCTCCCGCTCAAGCTTAAAGTACCAGCCCGGCATTGGCTTAACAGCTTGCCAGCAGACTCAATCGGTTCTTGGGAGGACCTGGAAGCCGCATTCCTCGACAACTTCCAGGGCACCTACATGCGACCACCGGATGCCGACGACTTAAGCCACATAATTCAGCAGCCAGAAGAATCAGCCAGGCAATTCTGGACACGGTTCCTAACAAAGAAAAACCAGATAGTCGATTGTCCGGACGCAGAGGCCCTAGCAGCCTTCAAGCATAACATCCGTGACGAGTGGCTTGCCCGGCACCTGGGCAAGGAAAAGCCAAAATCTATGGCAGCCCTCACGACACTCATGACCCGCTTTTGCATGGGAGAAGATAGCTGGCTAGCTCGCAACAACAACTTATCAAAGAACCCTGGTAATTCGGATACCAAGGACAAAAGTGGCAGGACACGTCGAAATAAGCAAAAGCGCCGCGTAAGCAGCGACAGCAATGAAGATACGGCAGTTAATGCTGGATTCAGAGGCTATAAATCCGATCAGCGGAAAAAGCCATTCAAAAAGAATACTCAGGGCCCGTCCAGTTTGGACCGAATACTCGACTGCTTGTGCCAGATCCATGGCACCCCCGAAAGACCAGCCAATCGCACCAACATGGATTGTTGGGTGTTCAAGCAGGCAGGCAAGTTAAGAGCCGAAAACAAAGACAAGGGGCTGCATAGCGATGACGCCGCCGAACAACAATGGACAGAAGGGGTTTCCCCCACAAGTGCGGACGGTGAACATGATATACGCAACCCACATTCCCAAGAGGGAGCAGAAGCATGCGCTATGGGACGTATACGCGATGGAGCCAGTCACCCCAAAGTTCAACCCATGGTCCTCTTGCCCGATCACTTTTGATCGAAGGGACCACCCCACTAGCATCCGTCATGGCAGCTTTGCCGCATTGGTTCTCGACCCAATCATCTATGGATTTCATCTCACAAGAGTCCTAATGGACGGTGGTAGTAGCCTGAACCTGCTTTACCAGGATACAGTGCAGAAAATGGGCATAGATCCCTCAAGGATTAAGCCCACAAGGACGACCTTTAAAGGCGTTATACCAGGTGTAGAGTCCAATTGCACAGGCTCAGTAACACTTGACGTGGTCTTCGGATCTCCGGATAATTTCCGAAGCGAAGAGTTAATCTTCGATATAGTCCCGTTCCATGGTGGCTATCACGCCCTGCTCGGACGAACCGCATTCGCAAAATTCAATGCGGTGCGGCACTATGCATACCTCAAGATCAAGATGCCAGGCCCTCGAGGAGTAATCACGGTCAACAGAAACACCGAACGCTCCCTCCGTATGGAGGAGCACACGGCGGCTCTCGCAGCGGAAGTACAAAGCAGCCTTCTTAGGCAATTCTCCAGTCCGGCCGTCAAAAAGCCAGACAGTGCCAAGCGCGCCCGGAGTAACCTACAACAAGACCGCCCGACACGTTCTGAGCAGGCGTAGCAATGCGGCCCCAACCCCAGCCCTCGCGATATAGCGAAACTAGTGCCTCGCGTACATAACTACGCCCTTGAGATACCATGGGCACAGGGGAAGGGGCACAATAACGACACGCCCAAAATACGGCTTAAAATGTACCAGGGGCTGCCGGATTCTTTTTTCTTACTTTCAGAACTCCACATTTCGGATGACCTGTTCGGCAATTCGACTGCCGCACAAATGATGCAAGATCCAGGGAAGCAGACAAAGCCATGCCGCATTATGAAACTCCCAGGTGGTCTCTGTTACGAGCGGTATACCTGTTTCAAATACAACTCCGCGGCCTGCCTCTGGTCAGGACATGTTAAATAGTCTAGTATATTTTTTGCTTATTGCACTACTTGTATCGTTCAGCTCTGATAAATAGCCTCTCTATAAACAATGCATAGCTTTTTGTCTATTTTTTTGCATTATCCTGTTTTCATATATATATATATATGTGTGTATATATATATATATATATATATATATATATATATATATATATATATATATATGTTTTGACATGATCGCACCCGTACATCATGGTACGGCAAATACGCTAGGGGCTTCAGTACCCCTTATTATGGTGTGAGAAGTCCGTCCACTTTCACAAGTGCGGTACCCCGAACTTATAGCACTATATGCATTGGCTCCGAATCATGATTTGGGTCAATAGTTGGGTTTGCCCGGCTCCTATGTTTTGGTGCCTTACGTTCCGCTATATCGGCTAAGGTAGCACTAGAAAAACCACTGCGATTGTGCCCCGGTTCAGCTGGGTTAAGCACCTCAGTGGAGAAAGCTAAAACTGACTGTCATGATGAGGCGAGAGACCGGTCGCTGTTCGAGAGGTTTTTCGAGTCCCTAAAGACTTATGCCGCTTCGAGCGAGGACCTGGCTTTGTCTGGCCAAAGGCGTGGATAGCGCCCCGAACTCGGTCTTCCGAACTAGGGGCTTCGCCGAAATTTAAAATTATAAAGTTCTATGGCTAAATGAGAGTGTTCAAGCATTATAGTCCGATTGCCTGGTTCGTTGTGCTGAGCGCCTCCCTCGAAGGACCCAACCATGGGAAAAAGAGCGCTCAGGTTTATCCCGAACACCCCAGCACTAGTGGCACGGGGGCAGAAGCCGACGACTGGCCATCTCTCAATTTTTTGATAAACGGCCGCACAGAAAATAATATTTTAAATTCAATAAGCATTGCTTAGCGCATATGAACAAGTTTTCAGCGCACAGGATAAACACAAGCGAGTTCATTCAAAAATTACATCTTTGGTGCATTCATCCGCCACAAGGCGGGCACCTGCAAGAACATCCTTGTAGTAGTTCTCGGGCTTGCGATGCTCCTTCCCCACCGGCGGGCCGTCCTTCACAAGCTTCTCTCTGTCCAGCTTACCCCATTGCACCTTCGCACGGGCAAGGGCCCGACGGGCACCCTCAATGCAGACGGAGCGCTTGATGAGCTCGAGCCTTGGACAGGCCTCCACCAGCCGCCGCACCAGCCCGAAATAGCTCCCAGGCAGGGCCTCTCCGGGCCATAGCCAAACTATGAAGCCCTTCATGGCCTGTTCGGCCGCCTTGTGGAGCTTGACCAGCTGTTTCAGCTGGTCGCTCAGGGGTACAGGGTGTCCGGCCTCAGAATACTGAGACCAGAACACACTCTCTGTCGAGCTGCCCTCTTCAGCTCGGTAGAATGCGGCGGCGTCGGATACGCTGCGGGGAAGATCTGCGAACGCCCCTGGAGAACTCCGGATTCGGGTAAGTGACAAGTAGTTTACTTTTATATTTCTACTTTGCATTAAGAATGACTTACCTGCTGCTATCTTCTTCATCTCCTCCAACTCTTGGAGGGCCTTTTGGGCTTCGACCTTGGCACCCTTGGCGGTCTCAAGGGCCAACGCGAGCTCGGATGCTTGCGCCTTTGACTCAAGCTCCAAGCTCTCATGTTTTTTCACGAGAGCCTGCAGCTCTTGCTGCACCTCGCCGACCTGAGCCCCAAGTCTTTCTCGCTCGGTGCGATCCTCGGCCGTTTTCTTTTCGGCCTCAGATAGCGCCTGCTTGAGGGTCGCCACCTCAGTTGTGGCCCCTATAATAAGCAGTATGATCCTGTTATTTTTTGCAATCACGCCTCTCTATAGGCACCTTTTTCTGTAGGGTATTTCTTACCTTCTTTCTCCTCGAGCTGCCGCTTGGCAAGGCCTAGCTCTTGCTCGGTCCGCCCGAGGTCCTTTTTTAGGACGTCCACCTGCGCAGTCAGTGTGGTGGTAGATAGCAGCGAAGCCTGCATACGCATATTGACTCTTTATTGTTAGACTCCTGCGAAAATTAATAGATCCTCTATTCGGCTTTTCTTTCCGAACGCCAAACAGAGCATCAGGGGCTACTGTCTATGTGGTAATATTTTGACATATTTTTACTTACCTCGGAGCCTGTCAGAAGGCTAGCGCAAGCTTCAGTCAGTCCGCTATTGGCGGACTGAACCCTCTGGATCACCGTACTCATGATAGTACGGTGCCCCTTGTCGATGGAGGCGCCGTCAAGCACCTCCAGCAGATGGTCCAGCGACTCCGGTTGGACGAAAGTCGCTGGCTTAGAAGGCTTGCTCCTTTTGGAAGGAATTCGCCTACCGCTGCTTGGAACTGTTGAAGATTCCGGCACGGTGTCCGTCTCAAAGACGGACTTGGAGCCCTGGGGGGTCTTGTCCCCTTCACTCCTGGAGTCCGGGAGGTTGCCTTGCGGCTCCTCCGGGACCACCTCCTCCTGCCCGGAGCTTGTCGCGACGCCACTTCGGCGTCATCTGCAGTGCGGGGGGAGACAACGAGCGGAACGGAGTTCACGTCCGATGAGTCCAGGGAGCCGCTTGACGATTCGTTGTATTCGGCCTGGGGCGGGCTGCATAATTACATTCGACATTAAGGAAAGCTGTGCAACAAAGGAACATCATGAGTTACTCTGATATCCGAACTTACGATATCGCCGGACGCTTGGCCCTGTTCGGCCACTCCTCTTCGCTCTCTTCGGCGTCATGGGAGTAGTCCGGCGGAGGGGTCTTCCTTTGTTGGGGAACGTGGCAGAAATTTAAAATTTTCCTACGTGTCACCAAGATCTATTTATGGAGAAACCAGCAATGAGGGGAAAGAGAGTGCATCTACATACCCTTGTAGATCGCTAAGTGGAAGCGTTCAAGTGAACGGGGTTGATGGAGTCGTACTCGCCGTGATCCAAATCACCGATGACCAAGTGTCGAACGGACGGCACCTCCGCGTTCAACACATGTACAACCCGGTGACGTCTCCCATGCCTTGATCCAGCAAGGAGAGAGGGAGAGGTTGAGGAAGACTCCATCCAGCAGCAGCACAACGGCGTGGTGGTGGTGGAGGAGCGTCGTAATCCTGCAGGGCTTCGCCAAGCACCGCGGGAGAGGAGGAAGGAGAGATGCAGGGCTGCGCCATAGAGAGGTCCAAAACTCATCTGTTGGCTGCCCCAAACCCTCAAGTATATATAGGGGAAGAGGGGAGGCTGCGCCCCCACCTAGGGTTCCACCCTAGGGGCGGCGGCCAGCCCCCAAACCCATCTAGGGTGCGGCCAAGGGGGGGAAGAGGGGAGACTTGCCCCCCAAGTTAGGTGGGTGCGCCCCCTTCCCCAAACCCTAGGCGCCTTGGGCCCTTGTGGGGGGCGCACCAGCCCACCTGGGGCTGGTCCGCTCCCACATGTGGCCCATGCAGCCCTCCGGGGCCGGTGGTCCCACTTGGTGGACCCCCTGGACCCTCCTGGTGGTCCCGATACGTTACCGATAAAACCCGAAACCCTTTCGGTGACAAAAACAGGACTTCCCATATATAAATATTTACCTCCGGACCATTCTGGAACTCCTCGTGATGTCTGGGATCTCATCCGGGACTCCGAACAACATTCGGTAACCACATACAAACTTCCTTTATAACCCTAGCGTCATCGAACCTTAAGTGTGTAGACCCTACGGGTTCGGGAGACATGCAGACATGACCGCGACGATCTCCCCCCGAGACTTTCCGGTGTCCGTACAACAACTTCCCATATATAAATATTTACCTCCGGACCACTCCGGAACCTCTCGTGACGTCCGGGATCTCATCCGGGACTCCGAACAACCTTCGGTTTGCTGCATACTAATATCTTTAACAACCCTAGCGTCACCGAACCTTAAGTGTGTAGACCCTACGGGTTCGGGACACATGCAGACATGACCGAGACGATCTCCGGTCAATAACCAACAGCGGGATCTGGATACCCATGTTGGCTCCCACATGCTCCTCGATGATCTCATCGGATGAACCACGATGTCAAGGACTTAATCAATCCCGTACTCAATTCCCTTTGTCCATCGGTATGATACTTGCCCGAGATTCGATCGTCGATATACCGATACCTTGTTCAATCTCGTTACCGGCAAGTCTCTTTACTCGTTCTGTAACACATCATCCCGTGATCAACTCCTTGATCACATTGTGCACATTATGATGATGTCCTACCGAGTGGGCCCAGAGATACCTCTCCGTCACACGGAGTGACAAATCCCAGTCTCGATTCGTGCCAACCCAACAGACACTTTCAGAGAT
The DNA here is from genome assembly GCA_032464435.1 of Aegilops umbellulata. Taxonomy (NCBI): domain Eukaryota; kingdom Viridiplantae; phylum Streptophyta; class Magnoliopsida; order Poales; family Poaceae; genus Aegilops; species Aegilops umbellulata. The sequence goes on along the minus strand of CP136056.1, from coordinate 530,259,856 downwards.
ACCCGTAGTGCACCTTTATAGCCACCCAGTTACGTTGTGATGTTTGGTTCACCCAAAGCATTCCTACGGTATCCGGGAGTTGCACAATCTCATGGTCTAAGGAAATGATACTTGACATTAGAAAAGCTTTAGCATACGAACTACACGATCTTGTGCTAGGCTTAGGATTGGGTCTTGTCCATCACATCATTCTCCTAATGATGTGATCCCGTTATCAATGACATCCAATGTCCATGGTCAGGAAACCGTAACCATCTATTGAACAACGAGCTAGTCAACTAGAGGCTTACTAGGGACATGGTGTTGTCTATGTATCCACACATGTATCTGAGTTTCCTATCAATACAATTCTAGCATGGATAATAAACGATTATCATGAACAAGGAAATATAATAATAACCTATTTATTATTGCCTCTAGGGCATATTTCCAACATCCTTTTCCTAGACCCCTCGGCCTCCCCTGCTGGGGCGGCCTTCTTCTCCTCTTCTCCCTCCGCTGGGGGGGGGGGAGAGATTTATTCTTCCTCCTCCTCGTTTTTGCGGGAGGAGGGCGTCTCGGACTCGTCAGACGACGAGTCCGACACCACCATGTTACGGGCACTCTTTCGAGTCCCCATGGTCTTCTTCTTCTTGACCTTCTTCTCCGGCACCACATAAGGTGCCGGAATCAGCAGCTTCACTAGGAGCGCAGGAGCTGGGTCCTCGGGCAGGGGAGCTGGACAGTTAATTGGTCCGGATATCGCCTGCCAAGCCTGTCAAAGGTAAGAGAGTTTAGATCCCGCACAGAGTCAAACTGTGAAAGGAAAACAGAGCATAATATCTTGTAAAAGGTGAAGATAGCTTACCTCGCTAGCGTGACGCTGCGAGCTGTATCCTCGATCCTCGGAGGCGGATGCGGGAGCCTTGGCGCCCTTGAAAAGTACCTTCCAAGCATCTTCGTACGTCGTGTCGAAGAGCCTATTGAGGGTTTGGTGCTGCGTCGGGTCGAACTCCCACAAATTGAAGCCCCGTTCTTGGCATGGGAGGATCCGGCGGACGAGCATAACCTGGACTATATTAACAAGCCAGATTGGCTTGTTCACCAGGGACTGGATGCAAGTTTGCAATCCGGTCACCTCTTCTTCGTTGCCCCACGACAGGCCCGTCTCTTTCCAGGACATAAGCCGTGTGGGGGGTCCGGATCGGAACTCGGGGGCTACGACCCATTTCGGATCGCGTGGCTCGGTGATGTAAAACCACCCTGCTTGCCACCCCTTCAGGGTCTCCACAAAGGAGCCCTCGAACCATAGGACGTTGGCCATCTTGCCCGCCATGGCGCCTCCGCACTCCGCTTGGCTGCCGCGCAGCACCTTGGGCTTGACGTTGAAGGTCTTGAGCCAGAGGCCGAAATGGGGGCGGACGCGGGGGAAGGCCTCACACACGACGATAAACGTCGAGATGTTGAGGATGAAGTTTGGGGCCAGATCGTGGAAATCTAGGCCGTAGTAGAACATGAGTCCCCGGACGAATGGGTGGAGTGGAAAACCCAGTCCGCGGAGGAAGTGGGGAAGGAAAACTACCCTCTCATGGGGCCTTGGGGTGGGGAGAAGCTGCCCCTTCTCGGGAAGCCGGTGCGGGATGTCCTTGGACAGGTATCCGACCTTCCTCCGCTTTTTTACTTGAACCTCTGTAACGGAGGAGACCATCCACTTGCCTCCCGCTCCAGACATTGCTGGAGAAGGTTGAGGTGGGAAGAGCGGGCTTGGGCGCTGGAGCTCGAGTGCGCAAGAGATGGATTGGCAAAGGAGGAAGAAGGCGTAGGTAAAAAGGTGGATCCTTATCCCCTTATATGGGTAGATGCGGTTATGCGTCCCTACCTGCCTAATAAAACTCGCTTGCCTCCCAATCGCCGTGGTAAATGGCGCGGTTGGGTTACCCACGTCCGTATTGATGAGAATCCCGTAAAAAGGGCACACGATCTCTGCTTTGACAAGACGTGCCAAGGAAACCGCCTCGCTAAACGTGCTGAGGTGGAAAAGTAAAAACGATTTATGTAAAGAACTTGGTCGTAGTGCGATGATGCACTGCGGAATACGTCAGCAGATTTGATTTGTGTTAATATTATTCTCTCGATGGCACTATGTGGAAACTTATTTTGCAGAGCCAGACACTATTTTTGGTGTTTACAATCTTCTATGAAGGACTTGGAGGAGGAACCCGCCTTGCAATGCCGAAGACAATCTGCGCGCCAGACTCGTCGTCATTGAAGCCTGGTTCATGGGCTACTGAGGGAGTCCTGGATTAGGGGGTGTTCGGGTAGCCGGACTATACCTTCGCCGGACTCCTGGACTATGAAGATACAAGATTAAAGACTTCGTCCCGTGTCCGGATGGGACTTTCCTTGGCGTGGAAGGCAAGCTTGGCGATACAGATATTCAAGATCTCCTACCTATGTAACCGACTTTGTGTAACCCTAACCCTATCCGGTGTCTATATAAACCGGAGGGTTGTAGTCCGTAGGACAATCATCTTCATACACAATCATACCATAGGCTAGCATCTAGGGTTTAGCCTCCTTGATCTCGTCGTAGATCTACTCTTGTACTACCCATATCATCAATATTAATCAAGCAGGAGTAGGGTATTACCTCCATCGAGAGGGCCCAAACCTGGGTAAAAACATCGTGTCCCTTGTCTCCTGTTACCATCCGGCCTTGACGCACAGATCGGGACCCCCTACTCGAGATCCGCCGGTTTTGACACCGACACTACCAATCAGGGCGGCAACAGTAAGCGCAAAGCTGATGACTTTGTGGCTAACACCGTGCGTGCAATTATAACCATCATCGTAAGGGACAGCTGGCTCCGAGGACAGGATTCAACCTTGAGGTAATGTTAAATCATCCGTGTCCGAAACAGAAACGGATCGGAAGCCGGCTACTCATTCATGGAAAGATTGCAGCATAATGAGAAGCTTTAGGGAGTCCATCTAGCGCCACCATGGCCCGAACGGCGGAACAGGGTCCGGTTCTCATGGTACGGGTCATGGCAACGGCGGTTCAAGTTCCGGGTTTCAAGGCCATGGCAACCAGGGTGATTATAATCAGCAGATTAATCGGGGGAATCAACAGCAGCAGCAGTCTGGTTATCAGAGCAACCCGAAGCAGTTGAATAGTGGGCAGTATCATGTCTTCACAACTAGCTTATGTAAGCGGGACCAGAGGCTTCATAAGAGGGCCATGAATGCAGTTGAGCCGGCGGTGCCATGTTACTTGCGGTGGTCAGACCAGGCTATTGTGTGGAGTCGTGAGGATCATCCGCCCCGGGTTGATAATCTGGGTCACCTGGCTCTGGTGGTGGCACCTCAGGTTAGGGGCTATAAGTTTACTAAGGTGCTCATGGACGGAGGTAGCAGCAGTAACATCCTTTATTATGAGACCTTCCGTCGCATGGGACTGACATATAAGAATCTTAAGCCGTCAAACACTGTCTTCCATGGTGTGGTGCCGGTAAGTCGGCCTACCCGGTGGGTAAGATATCTTTGGAAGTTGCCTTTGGAGACGAGCATGATTCCATGTCTGAGACTTTAACCTTCGAAGTGGTCAAGATTAAGAGCCCCTATCATGCTCTGTTTGGGCGGCCGACATATGGTAAGTTCATGGCAAGGCCTTGTTATATTTACTTGCAGCTTAAGATGCCGGGTTATAAGGGCACCATCACAGTGCATGGGAGTCGCAGGGTGGCCTTGGAGTGTGAGGAAGGTGATGCGGCTTATGATGAATCAGTTTGTGCAACGGAGGAGCTGAAATTTTACAAGGACAATGTTGACCCGGCGCACATGACGTCCTTGAAAAAACCGACCACAGAGCATGATCCTTCGTTAAAGTTTAAGTAGGCGGACGATACTAAAATGGTTGATTTCGTCCCTGGCGACTCATCTAAGCAGTTCAACATCAGCGCTAATCTGGATCCGAAATAGGAAAGCGCACTCATCGAGTTCATCCGTGAGAACCGGGATATCTTTGCGTGGAAACCTTCAGACATGTCGGGTGTACCGAGGGAACTCGCCGAGCACACTCTTAACATTGATCTGAAGTTTAAGCCGGTTAAGAAATTTCTTTGTCGGTTTAACGAAGAAAGGCGAAAGACCATTGGTGAAGAGGTGGCCCGACTCTTAGCGGCCGGGTTTATCATTGAAGTTTTCCATCCTGAGTGGTTGGCTAACCCGGTGCTGGTGCTTAAGAAGAACAACACTTGGCGAATGTGTGTGGATTACACGGACTTAAACAAGGCTTGTCCGGCTGATCCATTTGATCTCCCTCGTATTGATCAAATCATTGATGCTACGGCGGATTGTGAGCGTTTGAGTTTTTTGGATGCTTATTCATGTTATCATCTGATCAAGATGGCAATTAAGGACCAGGAGAAAACAACTTTCATTACTCCGTTTGGAGCCTTCTGCTATGTGTGTATGCCTTTTGGGCTCAAGAGTTCGCAGACGACTTATCAACGGTGTGTATAGAATTGCCTTCACAATCAGATCGGGCATAATGTTCATGCTTATGTAGATGACATTGTGGTAAAATCCAGAAAGAAGGAGACCTTGATCGATGATTTGAAGGAGACGTTTGATAATCTCTGGGTCTACAAGATGATGCTTAACCCGGCCAAATGTGTCTTTGGTGTACCCGCAGGAAAGCTCTTGGGATTTCTCGTTTCTAACACAGGCATTGAAGCTAATCTGGAGAAGATCAAAGCCATCACTTCATTGGCTAAACCGGCGTGTGTCAATGATGTTCAGCGACTGGCGGGCCGTATTGCGGCTTTAAGCCGGTTCATAAGCCGGCTGGGTGAGAAGGCTATCCCCCTTTATCAGATGATGAAGAAGACGGGTCACTTTGTTTGGAGTGATGCTGCTAAACAAGCGTTTGAGGATCTAAAGAAATAGTTGGCTGAACCGCCCCTGGTTGCTGCCCCTATTGATAAAGAGCCTCTGTTATTATATGTGGCTGCTAATAGCCGAGCCGTAAGTGTAGCTATTTTGGTGGAAAGGAAAGAGGCAGGCAAGGAGTACCTGGTTCAACAGCCGGTTTACTACATTAGTGAGGTACTTATTGAATCCAAGCAGAGATATCCACACTGGCAGAAGCTTGTGTATGGGGTTTTTATGGCAAGCCGGAAGCTCAAATAATATTTTGAAGGTCATCCCATTATTGTGGTTAGCTCTGCTCCTTTAGGAGACATCATTCAAAACAGGGAAGCCACGGGCCGGGTTGCTAAATGGGCCATTGAGCTTGGACCTCACGGTTTAAAATATGTGCCTCGTACAGCCATCAAGTCCCAAGCACTTGTGGATTTCATCAATGACTGGACAGAGTTGCAGGCGCCGGAGGAAAAGCCGGATAATACATATTGGACTATTCACTTTGATGGACCCAGGCAATTGGAAGGCTCGGGGGCTGGAGTTGTCTTGACTTCCCCACGAGGTGATAAATTTTCTTATGTTCTCCGGCTAATGTTCCCTTGTACTAATAATACAGCTGAGTATGAGGCCTTGCTCCATGGTCTTCGGATGGCTAAAGAGATGAATCTGAGCCATGTGAGGTGTTTTGGCGATTCAGATCTCGTAGCTCAGCAAGTTTCCGGTACTTGGGATTCTAAGGATCTGCACATGGCGGCTTATCGCCGAGAGGTTTATGCTATTGCGGGTCATTTCAAGGGTTATCAAGTTGAGCATATTGATCGCCGGAAGAACAAGGCGGCTAATAATTTATGCCAGCTAGGGTCTCAGCGTAAGCCGGTGCCGCCTAACACGTCCCTAGACATTTTGCTTAACCCGTCTGTTAAATTTTCTACAGAGGAGGATCTTGATGTCCCTGACCTGGAAGCGCAATTGGTGGTGGCTCTTCATGCTATTCCTGATTGGACGGTTCCGTATTTGGCTTACATGACCCGGGGTGTGTTGCCAGAGGATGAGGTCTTGGCCAGACAGATAACCCGATGGTCTAAGTCAATGATGATTGTCAATGGGGAGTTGCACCATCGCAGTGTCACAGGGGCATTCCAACGTTGTGTCTCTCCTGAAGAAGGCTGTGAGATTTTACAAGAGATCCACAAAGGAGATTGTGGTCATCATGTTGGCTCTAAATCTCTTGTAGCTAAGGCTTTTCATCATGGGTTCTATTGGTTGACGGCTCATGCTGATGCTGAGGATTTGGTAAGGAGATGTGACGACTGTCAGAAATTTTCACGACGAGCTCATGTGTCGGCTCAAGAATTAAGGATGATTCCAATTACTTGGCCGTTTGCAACTTGGGGGCTTGATACGGTTGGGCCTTTTAAGAGATCCAAGGATAAGAAGACCCACCTCTTGGTGGCAGTTGATAAGTTTACTAAGTGGGTTGAAGCAAAGCCGGTTAGTAAATGTGATGCAGCAACCGCGGTTCAATTCATGAAGAAGGTGATCTTCCGTTTTGGCTTTCCACACAACATCGTAACAGATAATGGCACTAATCTCTCTAAAGGCGCTATGGAAGAATTTTGTCAACGGGAGCATATCCGGCTTGACGTCTCCTCTCTGGCTCACCCTCAATCCAATGGTCAGGCAGAACGAGAAAATCAAGAGATCCTGCGAGGTATCAAGCCCCGTCTTATGGTTCCTTTGTAGAGAACGCCGGGTTGTTGGGTGGAGGAGTTACCCTTAGTGTTATGGAGCATCAATACCACCCCCAATAGGTCTACGGGTTACACACCTTTTTTCATGGTTTATGGGGCAGAGGCGGTTCTCCCTAGTGACATCCGTCACGATTCACCCTTGGTGGCGGCTTATGTTGAGGCTAACAATGAAAAGGCGCGTCAAGATGCACTTGACTTATTGGATGAGGTGCGTGATCTCGCGGCGGCTCGTTCGGAGATTTATCAGCAAGACTTACGTCGTTATCACAGCCGTCGGGTTAAAACCAGAACCTTTCAAGAAGGTGACTCAGTGCTCCGGCTCATCCAAGATCAGACAAATATGCATAAGTTGTCACCGCCTTGGGAAGGACCTTTTCTGGTTAGCAAGAGTTTACATAATGGGTCGTACTACCTTATCGACGTTCGAGACAAGCAGGACTCACGCACATCGAAGGAGGAGACCCGTTCGTTGTGGAACATCGTTCGTCTTCGACCCTACTATACTTGAGCCTCCGGCTCTCATGATGTACATAGTTACCTGATGTATATGTTATAAGAAGTACAATAAAAGCCGACATCCCTGACAATTTAGGGCCTGTGTCATTTCACTTCCTCGAAGCTGAATCTTTATCATCATTTAAGCAGCTCGATGCCCACAATTTCAGGGACCAAAGAGAGTTGGATGCACAACACAGCTCAAACATAGGTCCTTGATGAGCGCGATTCGCCAGTGTATCACTTGGGGGCTTCCTATTCAAACATAGGTGTATTCACCAAAGAGAACATAGCTGTCGGTACCCTCTTGATCGGCTCAATGCCACACGTGTAAGCATGTCACTTGGGGCTTCCTGTTCAAACATAGGCGTATTCGACCAAAGAGAACATAGCGTTACTACCCTCTTGACCAGGTTTGTTCAAACATAGGCGTATTCGACCAAAGAGAACAAACTCTGACCGGGTCATCCTACCTGTAAACCAATTGCTTCAACTCCATCAGGTCATCCTGATTGACAAGTGAACTCTTAATGATCAGTCTTTACGGCTTATTCGACCAAGACCTGAGCTTGATTAAGGTTCAAACGGCAGCTTGTCATGCGAGAGCACGATTTACAGATAGTCAGGATGAATCCAGGCTTCATAAGCCGCCTTCCTTGGAACTTGGATAAATCGGCCCATGATGTATGTTGTTACTCTGGCCCCACATACTCCTGATAAGTATTTGAGCAAGACCAGACTTTATCTAGGGTTCAAATGTCGATTGGGCACACTGTGAGTCAGGCTCATGGAATGCACAAACAATCCAGTGGCTCAGGCTAGTTTCATTGAAGAAGACACTTTGGCTTGGCAGCCTACAAAAGCCTCGAATTTCTTCTGATTTCTTATTTGTATTTGGTTTTTTCGTTGTCTTCTGGTTTTTTATAAGGTGGGCCCATCTTCCCCGTTTTACGGCTCATATTTGAAGCATACTTCGGGTTTATACAACTAGTCAGAAGGGCAGACTCTAAGTCGCCAGAGCGTAATGAATCCTATGGTCGGAGTTATAGCTCTAACACCTCTAAACTGCACGGAGCCGATAAGCCAACAGTTTAAGTATATACCACAGGTATGTCATTTTACTTAGCAATTATCAGACCGGCTCTAGTTATGGACTATTCATCCCCAGCGGCTTTAATTGGGTGTCATGACCCGCCCGGCGGTAAGCCGCCAGGGCACTTGTGTTTTCTTTGTGTGCAAGATAATAATCATTCAAATCTGCAGAAATCAAAGACTATCATACCCATAATGGTTTTTAAACCGGTGGATCAGCAGTATTACACAAAATAGAAATGTGCACGATGGCATGGCAGATTTAAGTTTTAACTACCATATTACATGGCTCCATGAGCCAAAATGAGGTCAAGCGTTTTTTCAAAGATCAAGTATCTAAACCGCCTGGCGGTTCAATCTTCTTGGCCTTGCTGATGGGAGGCCTCTGGTTCATCCCTTGACGGTTATTCGTCCTCCTCCACCGTCTGGAAGTTTGGTTTTGACCAATCAAAGCCACGCAAGGCGAAGAATTCAGCTTCGTCGTCAATCAGATTGGATGGGTCAATTTCAAGAGCGAAAGTGTGCTTACGAATCGGGGGAATTAAGTCCATCACTTTATACGCAGGCATATGCATCTTATGGTTCTCTATGTCGTAAGTCGGCTGATATTTGGAGAGATTGGTTTCATCAGCAACAACTGTCGCATGAGGACGGATTGCTTTAACACAAGCAGCGAAGTCTTGTTGATCAAAAGAAGTACCATCTTCCTTCAGACTTGGATATCCACTGGCTACATCGGCCGGGTCTAACTCCAGTATCCACGCCTTAGCACGGCTCAAGGCCGTCACAGCACCGGCTCTCGCACAAGACCGCTTTATCTCTTGAATTCTGGTGGGCAGGATTGATAATTTCTTCAGCACATCGCTTAACAGATTGGGTCCTTGATTAGCCGGGGAGATGGTAGCCAATGTACGCTGAGCTCCAGTATACAATTTCTCGGCAAGAGTATAGGCCGCCTTGAGCTTCACAAGTGTGTCCTGGCTAAGGTTGCTGCTCCTAGGACCTGAGTAACTTACAGATTGGTTAAATAGAGGTTTATATTACTACGAAAAGTACTCACTTTGGATGAATAGCAAGGCGTCTCATCAAAGATAGTAGAAACCATCTGAGATACACGGTGTTTTAAGCCAGTGAGCTCAGTGGTTAACTCCTGAAGAGCTGCTTCTGCTTTCTCAGCCCGCTGTGTTAAAGCAGTCTTCTCTTCAGCCCTAGTCATTTTCTCCGCCGTAAAATTGGTCTTCAGTTTTTCTGACTCAGCTACGCTAAACTGGAATTTTGACTCAGCTTTCTGGGTCTAGTTTCCTGAGCTGCCAGCCGGGTCTTTGCATCGTTCAATTTTTCAAAGAAATGACTCTTATGAATAAAGTTCCAAGCACTTTGCAAGCAACACTACTTGGCACTTGGGGGCTAATGCATATTGCTTGTATCTTAGTAATGATGAGCCGGATGTACTGTAAACAGTGTCAGCCGAATCATGGGAACTATGCAGTTAAGCTCTCCTTTCTTACACAATGATAAATAGGACCAGCTCATTCATACCGACTAAACCGGCCCTTGGGGGCTACGGATGCAAAGTTAGACTAATTCAACATCCGGTTTAATTTTAAATCATACATGGAGGGAGTCCATGACAGAAGCATATGGATTCTTCTAAGTCTACAGATTATTCAATCTTATCATAACCAGAAGACTTGGGGGCTGGCAGGAATATAACTTATTTAAAGCCGGATGACATGCCTCATATTTCTGGCGCATCGGTTTCACCATCTCAATTTCCAAATCGTGGCTGGAGTGTACTTGGTTGAGATAACCAGACAATATTTCACTACAGCTCAACTAAGCATAGTGGGAGATATCAAACCTCACTTTCTGTCTCTCAATGGCTTCTTGTTTGGCAGAATGTTTGGCTAAAATAGTTGGGTTCCCCGGTTCAGTCAAACCAGTGCTGTGATCAGAACGTCATCAGCGTAAGTCTCTGACAGTTTAAATGAGCTTGACGGTTCAGTATTTAAAGAGTCAATGTTGGTTTGATCAACAGAGAGGTCAGGCATCTCAGCTTGAGTGTTAGAAACAGGTTCTTCTGGCTGTTGGTTGGAAGCTTCAGCTACAGGGACTTGCCGCTCCGGTTCAGCAGCTTCAGGTGCCTCAATTGGTTTGTTCACCTTCACCTTCTTACTAGGCTTTGCTTGACCACTGCGCGGGTTATGACAAGTCAGTATAAATATAAGAGTATAAAGAGCTTCAGAGTAAAATTAAGTGCTATTACCCAGGGGCAATTTTAAAAGCCGGCAACTCAGTTTGCGATGAGTCGCCAGAAGAAGAATGAGCAAGTTCCTGGATAATAGCCGTCAATAGAGTTAAGTGATAGGAAAATAAGACCCGCCAATAGGTTAAAGGAGTAAGTTAAAAAAAGAACCTCGTTTTGTCGTTTGACGTCGATTCTCGTGTTGCTGTCGTTTCAAAAGAAAGTGAGGATCTAAATAAGCCAAGGGGTGTGAAAACCTTACTTTCCGGGTTACTTGCCGAAGTTTCTGTCTTGGCAGAGGTTCTGGGTCGGAGGAAATAATAGTTACCTCTTCCTCCACTGCTTGGCTGGCTCCGGTGTCATCCTGATAATAGTCAGTGTCAATAAGATGGTTGAAAAGCAAGCCAAGAGAGTCAAGGGCTACCTCCGACTCAGAGGTGTCATACAGATTAAGCAGATCCGAGGCACTTAGTTTCTTATTTTTCTTGGTTGTCTTCTTGGCGGTTTTCCCGGCAGCTTTCTTGGCAGCCTTGGCCTTCTTGGCAGCTTCATGATCATATGTCTTCTTCCAAATATCAGACTTAGCCTGTAAAAGTTATCAAAGGTTGAGTAAAATGTCTGAATAATGAGGTAAAGGTAAATAAGTTCAGAGACTCACATCTGGTGGCAGGTTAAGCTTGCAGAAAGGGGCAAGACCCATTTTAATGCAATCTTCTGAATCCTCATTCAGAAGGGACTTAACCATTTCGTTTACTGCCTCGTCAGTTAATGGTGTAGAGCTGTGGTGCAGTGGATCCTTTACATCACCAGTGTAAGCGCACATTCAGCTGGAGCGACGACTCAAAGGGATGATCCGCCAAGAAACCCAACACCTGACCAGGTCAACACCAGTTAAACCGTTTCCTAGCAGAGCTGTAACCTTTTCAATGGTAGGAGCAAGGGTTGCCCGTTCAACGGTGGTAAGCTTCTCAGGAAGATTGTGCTTTGAGTCCAGGCGCTCGACACGGTAATCCGGCAGTGGATTCTCGTCATCCAGAGAGGTATCTTTGCAGTAAAACCACGTCTGATTCCAATCCTTTGGGAGACTCAGCAGGAGTGCATAAGGGAAAATGGCGTCTCTTCTGCATTGAATCGAGATTCCACCAAGTTCCAAACTGGGTCCGTTGGTGAACTCATTCTGGCAGTTAAAATAAAACTATTCTCTAAAGAGGTCGATGCTGGGCTCCTCTTGAAGGTATACTTCGCAGAAGACTTGAAAGTTACAGATATTGGACACGGAATTGGGTCTGATGTCTTGAGGATGGAGTTGGAAGAAATGTAGAACATCTCGGAGAAACTTAGAGTCGAGCGGTGAGAAGCCCCGGTTCATGTGATCAGTGAATACAACGACTTCGCCATCCTTTGGCTGAGGTCTTTCTTCGCCCGGTTCAGGGGTGCGGTAATGCATAACACTCTTTGCGGGCAAGTACCTGACTTTGACAAAGTCTTTGAATGTGCCCTCAGTGACGATGGAGGGGAACCAATTGCATGTATAAACTGTGTTTGGTGGCATGGTGAAAGAAGGAAAACCTAAAGGTATGAAGTAATTTGCAGGTTCAAATTAGTTAGTGAAATCACAAGTTAACAGTTGCAGTATACGTTCAGAATGGCGGCTTAAGTGAGCACTAATGATATATGATTAATTGCAAATGGGATATGTAAGCCGCCATGACACATACTGGTATTCAAAGATCTGACAAGAGTAAAATTTTACTAAGTATGGGGACAAACAAGTTTTGCAGATTGAAGCTATGAGATTGAATCTACGATAGTTCAGGAAAAACAAAATAAATCCTAAATATAAGGTGGTGGCAGCAGGAAAGTAGAGGTGCTTAGATGAGATCTGTTGCGACAAGGATATATTCTAGTATAAAAAAACAGGTGCTAAGACTGCTACCACGCGAGGTTTTGTACTACTTTCAGATCAAAACTATGGATTTGGGATGATGAAGGGGAAGAACGGTGATGAATACCGATGAACAGAGAAACCCTAATGGAGATTTACTACAACAGAGAAGGTGAGAAGTACTTACTAGATCTACGGAATAGCGGAGAGGCGCTGCAGTTTTTTGTTCCCATTCAGGTTGATGCAGAAGCCGAGGTCGAGGAAAACGATGAGCTTCGCGGCGGCGCCAGTGTTCAGATGTGCAGATGTGTTGCGAAGGGATGTAGAAGACGAGAAGGAGAATGAGAGGAGGGCGGTTGATCCTATTTATAAGGAAAAGAGTAAGAGGTGGGCGTGAAAAACGAGGAGGCAAAATGATGATTATCCAACTAATTGAACGCCTCGACTTTCTGAAGGTCATTAAAGATAAAAGATACGTTAAAGATACGTTACGTCACGTGCGAAGTTGATGGCAGATGACGTCATGGAGGGTTTCTGAAATTTCTGGAGATGACGTCATGGCGGGTTACACTGTTTTACAGCAGATGAAGAAGGATTTTTCTAAAGTGTCGAATATTGACATGAACAAAGTTCAAATCAACCTGGGGCCTAATGTTGGGGATATGACTAACAGATATGACCCGCCCAGGAGGGGCCGGGTCATCCCTATGTGGTTCATCTAAATAGAGCCCAAGAGGATATTAACGATGGCGGTTCATAGACAGGCTTAGTAAAAGGCCTAACCTGAAGGCGGCTTAAGGCCCATGAAGTGTAAACCGCCATGTATGTGTAGACTTGTAATATAAGGCATGTAAGATAAAGTCATCGAGCCGGACACGTTGTATGAGCCGGCCGGGACTCTGTAGGCCGTAGGGCGTCAACCCATGTATATAAGGGGACGACCCGGCAGCGGCTTAGGGAAAGAAACAACAAGTCGAAAGCCAAGCAAAGCGTGATTGCTCCCTGGTAATCGAAACCCTAGCAATATCACCTCAAACTGGAGTAGGCCTAGACCTTCACCGCAAGGGACCGAACCAGTATAAACTCTTTGTGTCCTTTGTACAGTTTAACCCCTTTAAGCTAACCTCATCACAATGGCTCCACAACTAAGTCCTTCTACGAGGACATCTGCCATGACACTTCCACGATAGTGGGGTTATGTTTGAACGTAAGTAGTTCAGGATCACTTCTTGATCATTACTAGTTTGCGACCATTTGCGTAGTTTCTCATCTTATTCTTGTACCCGTAAGTTAGCCACCATACAATGCTTAGTGCTGCTGCAACCTCATCACTTATCCATTCCATACCGATTAATCTTTGCTAGTCTTGATACCCATGATAATGGGAGTGCTGAGTCCTCGAGGCTCACAGATTACTACAACAACAGTTGCAGGTATAGGTAATGCGATGATCTGACATGAGAGCGATGCTTGATTGCTTTTGGAGTTCTTCTTCTTCTTCGGTCAAGGGATAGGTTCCAGGTCGGGAGCCTGGGCTAGCAGGGTGGATGTCATTCTTCTTTTTTGTTTGATTTCATCTGCAGTCGGATCCTACTCTTCTGTATGATGATTGCTATGTACTGTTGTATTCATGTTGTAGCTTGTGGCGAGTGTAAGCCTTTATCTTGTATCCTCATCTATTCAGTACATGGTATGTTGTAATGATATCCACCTTGCTATGTGCTCGAAATGCGATTGTGCCCCGATCATGAATTCATCACATGATTGGGATAGAATCGCATCATGGGCGCTACAAGTTGGTATTAGAGCCTTACCGACCTTAGGAGACCCCTTGATTGATCGAACCACTGCCGTTGTTGAGTCTAGAAGAAAACTATTTTGAGTCTAGTTATATCGGAGAGTAGGAATTCTTTTTATCCTTATCCCCTTCGTCGCTCTGGTGAGGACTCTTGACGTAGATATTTTGACTTCACTCTCCTCTTTTTCACTCAAATTTCTTGAGTTTCACGCGGGTATTGTGGAATCGTTAAGATATCATTGTGATGAGGATTCTCTCTCGGTGCCTCCTAACATTTAGGGGTTGTGGCAGTGTCCCAGGGAGTTGATCTCCAATGTGTTTTCATCATAGTGCTTATCATTTCAATTCTGGAATACCAGAGGTCGCCAACATCGAAAACGCTTCTACACTCTTTGTGGTGAGAGTAGTTTGACGACACCTAGTACTGGGGAGAGCGATCAGATGTATTGCCACAACTAGTATATCGGATGTTTTTGAAGGTCCGAGGTACACGATTTCTGAGGTTTTCTTGGTTATGTGTTGATGGATGGATATCTATCACTTTGGGACTAACTTTCATGTGTTGTTTTTGACAAGCTCAAGCAAATATAAGTGAAGATCATGAGCATAATATTTCTTTCTCTCAAATTAGTTTAAGTGACGGAAGAGAGAATTTCTTAAAAAAATTACTAACTCTCAAACAAATCTAAGTGAAGCAAGAGAGCATTTCTTAAAAAATACTAAAGCACACCGTGCTCAAAAAGATATAAATGAAGCACTAGAGCGATTGCATAGCTCATAAAGATTTAAGTGAACATTACAGAGCAATTCTAACAAGTCATGGCATAATTTTGGCTCTCTCAAAAGGTGTGTCCTGCAAGGATTGATGACTTAAAACAAAAAGCAAAACAAGCAAAAACTCATATGAGACAAGACGCTCCAAGAAAAACTCATAGTATGTGACGAATAAAAATATAGTTCCGAGTAAAATACCGATGGTTGTTAGAAGAAAGAGGGGATGCCACTCGGGGCATCCCCAAGCTTAGCTGCTTGCTTCTCTTTGGATAATAGCTTGGGATGACATGGGCATCCCCAAGCTTAGGCTCTTCTTACTCCTTATTCCTTCATCCATCGTATCATCACCCAAAACTTGAAAACTTCAATCACACAAAACTCAACAAAACCTTCATGAGATCCGTAAGTATAAGAAAACAAATCACTACTATAAGTACTGTTGCAAACCAATTCAAATTTTATTTTTCCATTATATCTACTGTATTCCAACTTTTATATGGCAAATACTCATGAAAGAAAACCATAGAGCCATGAAAACAAGCACACAACGCAAAGAAAACAGAATCTGCCAAAATAGAATAGTCTGTAGCAATCTGAATTGTTCAAATACTTATGTAACTCCAAAAATTCTGAGAAATTAGGACGACCTGAGCAATTTGTATATCAATCTTGTGTAAAATAATTAGAGCAAAATCACGCTTCTGTGACTTATGTAAATTATTTTTCTGGGCGCAAAAGTTTCTATTTTTCAACAAGATCAAATCAACTATCACCCAAGAAGATCCTAAAGGCTTTACTTGGCACAAACACTAACTAAAACACAAAAAACACAATCATTATAGTAGCATAATTGTGCAAACACTCGAGGACAGAAAGAAAAAGGAAAAAAAATAAATATTATTCATTGGGTTGACTCCCAACAAGTGCTATTGTGTCATGCCCCTAGCTAGGCATAAGGCATGGATCTAAGTGTTGTCATCTCCCCCCTTTTGAAAGCAAAGAGAAAATTTCTTATCAATGGCATTTATTCTTCTATTTTGTGAAAGCACATGACCATTAATAGTAGAGGAAATATTAAGTATCTTGCGGAAGTTTGTATCTAAACTAGCCTTCATATCTTTGATTATTTAATTTTGATAAAAGCACATGACGGTAGTAGATTCATCTTTTTTACCTTGGGGTGCCCAAATATGGTTTTCATCTTTTCATAAGTATCAATGGCATCCCCTCCAAGAAAACTGTTTTCAAATATAAAATCCAGAACTTGCTTGAAGGAAGAAGGTAAACCAACATAAAAACTTTTCAAGTATATCTCTATCCGATATTGGGGCACATAGCTAGCTCGGATTTTCAATAACCTATCCTAAGCATCTTTTAAAGATTCATCAAGCAGGTAACGAAAAATTCCGGGATCATCTTCATCAAAATCGTTAGAATTTTCTTTCACAACCCCGGTAAGCCTTTCCATAGCATCATTATTTATGAGCTTAGAGAGGACAGAGGGGCTATCCAAAGCACTAAAACTCGGGAGAGAACCCTTAGCCTTTTTAAGGTCAGTCATGGAGACAAAGAAGAGAGCTTAAGTGGACGAAAAAAAGAGGGCGAATAAAACAACAAATTTTTGTGAAGTGGGGGAGAGGAAAACGAGAGGCAAATGGCAAATAATGTAAATTAAGAGGAGATGAGATTTGTGATTAGGAACCTGGTATGTGTTGATGATGTCTCCCCGGCAATGGCGCCAGAAATTCCTTTTGATGCGGCTTGAAGCTACATCGGTATTTCCCCGAAGAGGAAGGGATGATGCAGCACAGTAATGATAGGTATTTCCCTTAGTGATGAGACTAAGGTTATCGAACCAGTAGGAGAACCAAGTGATACGTCTCCAACGTATCTTTAATTTATGAAGTATTCATGCCATGTTTACAGCAATTTTATATGGTTTTGGTATGATTTGCATGGAACTAACCCGGGCTGACGCAGTTTTCAGCAGGACTACCGTGGTGTTGTTTTTTGTGCAGAAATAAAAGTTCTCGGAATTGAATGAAACTTTTTGATGATTTTTTTTTGGAAAAAAAGAGACCCTCGAAGCTTTGTGGGAGGGCCAGAAGAGCCATGAGGAGGGCACAACCCACCAGGGCGCTCCTGGTGGGCCGTCCGTGCGCCGTTGGGTTGTGGTCATCTCAAGGCCCATCTTAGCGTGAAACCAACGCCAAAAAATCCTATAAATAGAGAAACCATCAGGGGTTAAACTAGATCAGAAGTTCTGCCGCCGCAGGGCTACGTAGCCACCGAAAACCAATCTAGACCCGTTCCGGTACCGTGCCGGAAGGGGGAATCATCTCCGGTGGCCATCTTCATCATCCCGGCGGCCACCACAATGAGGAGGGAGTAGTCCACCCTCGGGGCTGAGGGTTTGTACCAGTAGCTATGTGTTTAATCTCTCTCTCTCTCGTGTTCTTGAGATGTCACGATCTTGATGTATCACGGGTGTCAGTGTCAAAACCGGCAGATCTCGGGTAGGGGGTCCCGAACTGTGCGTCTAGGCGGATGGTAACAGGAGACAAGGGACACGAAGTTTTACCCAGGTTCGGGCCCTCTTGATGGAGGTAAAACCCTACGTCCTGCTTGATTAATATTGATGATATGGGTAGTACAAGAGTAGATCTACCACGAGATCAAGGAGGCTAAACCCTAGAAGCTAGCCTATGGTATGATTGTTGTATGTTGTCCTACGGACTAAAACCCTCCGGTTTATATAGACACCGAAGAGGGTTAGGGTTACACAAAGTCGGTTACAATGGTAGGTGATCTAATATCCGCATCGCCAAGCTTGCCTTCCACGCCAAGGAAAGTCCCTTCCGGACAGGGGACGAAGTCTTCAATCTTGTATCTTCATAGTCTAGGAGTCCGGCTGAAGATATAGTCCGGCCACCCGGACACCCCCTAATCTAGGACTCCCTCAGTAGCCCTGGAACCAGGCTTCAATGACGACGAGTCCGGCGCGCAGATTGTCTTCGGCATTGCAAGGCGGGTTCCCTACCAGATTTCGTGTACCTGTTGAATAATGTCCTGTTTTTTGTAAATGCAGCGCTCCTTGGCTTCTACGCCCAATAATGGCCGCCTTCCATGTGTCAATCAAATACGAAAAGTCTGGGTGTTTTTACATTCACACCCCTAGCCGCATAAATGAGCCGCCTATTTAAAGAGATGGGGATTCAGATCCAAACCACACCATCTCCTCTCCGCGATTTTATCATCAGAGCGCCTCCAGCAAAGGTCCATTCCACCATGGCAAGCCGTCGCAACTCCTCCTCTCGCCCTTCCAGTCCTAAGCCGGGAGACTGGGAGAGGTGCTCCATCCCGCATAGCGAGCTAGTATCGCTTCAGACCAAGGGATTCCTCCCTCCGGCCTATATGGTCCCGGTTCGAGCCGGACTCGCCACCTATAATGGCGGAGAGCAAGCGGAGAGCGCCCCCAATCCCCACAAAGGAGAGCGGGTATGCCTCGTCCCTTATATAATAAGAGGACTTGGATTTCCAATTCATCCGTTTCTCCGGGGGCTTCTGGAGTTCTATGGCCTCCAGCTGCACACCCTCATGCCTGCCTCTATATTGCATATCGCGGGCTTCGTTGCCCTTTGCGAGCTGTTCTTGGGTGTTGAGGCTCATTTCGCGCCGTGGAAGAGGCTATTCTGCCTGGTGCCCCGTTCTCAGGAGGGGTCAATATATCAAGTGGGCGGAGCCGAAGTGTGGCACATCGCCGGGACCGAATATCTACCCGGAACCCCAAAGAAGGCGTCCGAGGACTGGCCTTCGGAATGGTTCTATATAGAGGATGTCCCGCTTCCGGATCCTGTTCGGATCGGCCTCCCTGAGTTCAACAGTGCTCCCCTGAAGAAACGCCTAAGCTGGCGTCCACGGAGCTCTCAGAGAGAAAGTGACAGGGACGTCCTTTAACTGATGGGCCGGATAAGACTATTGGCTCATTCCGGACTAACCATGATCGGAGTCATGGCCGTATGCATCATGCGGGGGGTGCAACCGCTACAGTATAGAGGTCACCCCATGTGGGATTTTAACGGGGAGGATGACGCCACCCGTTACGGCCGTAAGGGGCCGGACTCAGCTGCCGCTCTAGTAAAGATCTTGTCCACTTTGTACAAGGGAGAAGAGGAGGAATTCCTCCGCGTCAACCCACAGGGTGGATTTACTATGTACAATCCTCCAAGGTGGATTTACTAACAACTTCAACGCAGGAACTGCGTCAGGAAGTAAAGGACATTAACAGCCTGTTGGGGAACGTTGCAGAAAATTAAAAATTTTCCTACGGTTTCACCAAGATCCATCTATGAGTTCATCTAAGCAACGAGTCATGGGAGAGAGATTGCATCTACATACCACTTTGTAGATCGCGAGCGGAAGCGTTCAACGAACGGGGATGAGGTAGTCGTACACGACGTGATCCAAATCACCGGAGATCCTAGCACCAAACGGATGGCACCTCCGCGTTCAACACACGTACGGTCAGCGTAACGTCTCCTTCTTCTAGATCCAGCAAGGCAAAGGAGAGGTTGGGGAAGATGGCTCCAGCAGCAGCACGACGGCGTGGTGATGGTGGAGCTGCAGTACTCCGGCAGGGCTTCGCCGAGCTCTACGGAGGAGGAGGAGGTGTTGGAGAGGGAGAGGGAGGCGCCAAGAGCAAGGGTGCGGCTGCCCCCTCCCCTCCCCTCATATATATAGCCCCCTAGGGGGGGCGCCGGCCCTAGGAGATGCAATCTCCTAGTGGGGGCGGCGGCCAAGGGGTGGGGGGCTTGCCCCCCAAGCAAGGGGGCGCCCCCTTTAGGGTTTCCCCCACCCTAGGCGCGCATGGGCCCTGGGGAAGTGGCGCCCCAGCCCACTTTAGGCTGGATCCTTTCCTACTTCAGCCCATGGGGCCCTCCGGGGCAGGTGGCCCCACCCGGTGGACCCCCCGGGACCCTCCGGTGGTCCCGGTACAATACCGATAACCCCGAAACTTGTCCCGATGGCCAAAACAGCACTTCCTATATATAATTCTTTACCTCCGGACCATTCCGAAACTCCTCGTGACGTCCGGGATCTCATCCGGGACTCCGAACAACATTCGGGTTACTGCATATACATATCTTCACAACCTAGCGTCACCGAACCTTAAGTGTGTAGACCCTACGGGTTCGGGAGACATGCAGACATGACCGAGACGGCTCTCGGGCAATAACCAACAGCGGGATATGGATACCCATGTTGGCTCCCACATGCTCCACGATGATCTCATCGGATGAACCACGATGTCGAGTATTCAATTAATCCCGTATACGATTCCCTTTGTCAATCGGTATTTTACTTGCCCGAGATTCGATCGTTGGTATCCCAATACCTCGTTCAATCTCGTTACCGGCAAGTCACTTTACTCGTACCGTAATGCATGATCCCGTGATCAAACACTTTGATCACATTGAGCTCATTATGATGATGCATTACCGAGAGGGCCCGGTGATACCTCTCCGTCAAGCGGAGTGACAAATCCCAGTCTCGATCCGTGTCAACCCAACAGACACTTTCAGAGATACCCGTAATATACCTTTATAGTCACCCAATTACGTTGTGACGTTTGGCACACCCAAAGCACTCCTACGGTATTCGGGAGTTACACGATCTCATGGTCTAAGGAAAGGATACTTGACATTGGAAAACTCTAGCAAACGAACTATGCGAGCTTATGCTATGTTTAGGATTGGGTCTCGTCCATCACATCATTCTCCTAATGATGTGATCTCGTTATGATTGACATCCAATGCCCATAGTCAGGAAACCATGACTATCTGTTCATCAACGAGCTAGTCAACTAGAGGCTTACTAGGGACACGTTGTTGTCTGTTATTCACACATGTATTACGATTTCCGGATAACACAATTATAGCACGAATAAAGACAATTATCATGAATAAGGAAATATAATAATAATGCTTTTATTATTGCCTCTAGGGCATATTTCCAACAGTCTCCCACTTGCACTAGAGTCAATAATCTAGTTATATTGCGATGAATCGAACACCCATAGAGTTCTGGTGCTGATCATGTTTTGCCTTAGGGAGAGGTTTAGTCAACGGATCTGCGACATTCAGATCCGTGTGCACTTTACAAATTTCTATGTCTCCATCTTGAACATTTTCACGAATGGAGTTGAAGCGACGTTTGATGTGCCTGGTCTTCTTGTGAAACCTGGGCTCCTTGGCAAGTGCAATAGCTCCAGTGTTGTCACAGAAGAGTTTGATTGGCCCCGACGCATTGGGTATGACTCCGAGGTTGGTGATGAACTCCTTCACCCAAATTGCTTCATGTGCTGCCTCCGAGGCTGCCATGTACTCCGCTTCACATGTAGATCCCGCCACGACGCTTTGCTTGCAACTGCACCAGCTTACTGCCCCACCATTCAAAATATACATGTATACGGTTTGTGACTTAGAGTCATCCAGATCTGTGTCGAAGCTAGCGTCGATGTAACCCTTTACGACGAGCTCTTCGTCACCTCCATAAACGAGAAACATTTCCTTAGTCCTTTTCAGGTACTTCAGGATATTCTTGACCGCTGTCCAGTGTTCCTTGCCGGGATTACTTTGGTACCTTCCTACCAAACTTACGGCAAGGTTTACGTCAGGTCTGGTACACAGCATGGCATACATAATAGAACCTATGGATGAGGCATAGGGGATGACCCTCATCTCTTCTATATCTTCTGCCGTGGTCGGACATTGAGCTGAGCTCAATTTCACACCTTGTAATACTGGTAAGAACCCCTTCTTAGATTGATCCATATTGAACTTCTTCAATATCTTATCAAGGTATGTGCTTTGTGAAAGACCTATGAGGCGTCTCGATCTATCTCTATAGATCTTGATGCCTAATATATAAGCAGCTTCTCCAAGGTCCTTCATTGAAAAACTCTTATTCAAGTAGGCCTTAATGCTGTCCAAGAGTTCTATATCATTTCCCATCAAAAGTATGTCATCTACATATAGTATGAGAAATGCTACAGAGCTCCCACTCACTTTCTTGTAAACGCAGGCTTCTCCATAAGTCTGCGTAAACCCAAACGCTTTGATCATCACATCAAAGCGAATGTTCCAACTCCGAGATGCTTGCACCAGCCCATAAATCGAGCGTTGGAGCTTGCACAGTTTGTCAGCATTCTTAGGATCGACAAAACCTTCCGGCTGCATCATATACAATTCTTCCTTAAGGAAACCATTAAGGAATGCCGTTTTGACGTCCATTTGCCATATCTCATAATCATAGAATGCGGCAATTGCTAACATGATTCGGACGGACTTTAGCTTCGCTACCGGTGAGAAAGTCTCATCGTAGTCAATTCCTTGAACTTGTCGATAACCCTTAGCGACAAGCCGAGCTTTATAGATGGTCACATTACCATCCGCGTCTGTCTTCTTCTTAAAGATCCATTTATTTTCTATGGCTCGCCGCTCTACGGGCAAGTCAGTCAAAGTCCATACTTCATTTTCATACATAGATCCTATCTTGGATTTCATGGCTTCTAGCCATTTGTCTGAATCCGGGCCCGCCATTGCTTCCTCATAGTTCGAAGGCTCACCGTTGTCTAACAACATGATTTCCAAGACAGGGTTGCCGTACCACTCTGGTGCGGAACGTGTCCTTGTGGACCTTCGAATTTCAGTAGGAGCTTGATTAGAAGTATCTTGATCATCATCATTAATTTCCTCTCTAGTCGGTGCAGGCACCTCAGGAACGTTTTCTTGAGTTTCGCCATTTTCCGGTTCAAGAGGTAACACTTCATCAAGTTCTACTTTCCTCCCACTTACTTCTTTCGAGAGAAACTCTTTCTCTAGAAAGGATCCATTCTTGGCAACAAAGATCTTGCCTTCGGATCTGAGGTAGAAGGTATACCCAATAGTTTCTTTAGGGTATCCTATGAAGACGCATTTTTCCGACTTGGGTTCGAGCTTTTCAGGTTGAAGTTTCTTGACATAAGCATCGCATCCCCAAACGTTTAGAAACGACAGCTTAGGTTTCTTCCCAAACCATAATTCATACGGTGTCGTCTCAACGGATTTCGACGGAGCCCTATTTAAAGTGAATGCGGCAGTCTCTAAAGCATAGCCCCAAAAAGATAGCGGTAAATCGGTAAGAGACATCATAGATCGTACCATATCTAATAGAGTGCGATTACGACGTTCGGACACACCATTACGCTGAGGTGTTCCAGGCGGCGTGAGTTGTGAAACTATTCCACATTTTCTTAAGTGTGTGCCAAATTCATGACTCAAGTATTCTCCTCCACGATCTGATCGTAAAAACTTGATTTTTCTGTCACGTTGATTTTCAACCTCACTCTGAAATTCCTTGAACTTTTCAAAGGTCTCAGACTTGTGTTTCATTAAGTAGATATACCCATATCTACTCAAGTCATCAGTGAGGGTGAGAACATAACGATAGCCACCGCGAGCCTCAACACTCATTGACCGCACACATCGGTATGTATGATTTCCAATAAGTTGGTTGCTCGCTCCATTGTTCCTGAGAATGGAGTCTTGGTCATTTTACCCATGAGGCATGGTTCGCACGTGTCAAATGATTCATAATCAAGAGACTCTAAAAGTCCATCTGCATGGAGCTTCTTCATGCGTTTGACACCTATGTGACCAAGGCGGCAGTGCCACAAATATGTGGGACTATTGTTATCAACTTTAACTCTTTTGGTATTCACACTATGAATATGTGTATCATCACGTATGAGATTCATTAAGAATAAACCATTAACCATCGGAGCATGACCATAAAACATATCTCTCATATAAATAGAACAACCATTATTCTCGGATTTAAATGAGTAGCCATCTCGAATTAAACGAGATCCAGACACAATGTTCATGCTCAAACTTGGTACTAAATAACAATTATTGAGGTTTAAAACTAATCCCGTAGGTAAATGTAGAGGTAGCGTGCCGATGGCGATCACATCGACCTTGGAACCATTCCCGACGCGCATCGTCACCTCGTCCTTCGCCAGTCTCCGTTTATTCCGCAGCTCCTGTTTTGAGTTACAAATGTGAGCAACTGCACCGGTATCAAACACCCAAGAGCTACTACGAGTACTGGTAAGGTACACATCAATTACATGTATACCACATATACCTTTTGTTTTGCTGGACTTCTTGTCCGCTAAGTATTTGGGGCAGTTCCGCTTCCAGTGACCACTTCCCTTGCAATAAAAACACTCAGTCTCGGGCTTGGGTCCATTCTTTGGCTTCTTCCCGGCAACTTTCTTACCGGGCGCGGCAACTTCCTTGCCGTCCTTCTTGAAGTTCTTTTTACCCTTGCCCTTCTTGAACTTAGTGGTTTTATTCACCATCAACACTTGATGTTCCTTCTTGATTTCTACCTCTGCTGATTTCAGCATATCATATATCTCAGGAACGGTCTTTACCATCCCCTGCATGTTGTAGTTCATCACAAAGCTCTTGTAGCTAGGTGGAAGCGACTGGAGGATTCTGTCAATGACCGCTTCATCGTGGAGATTAACTTCCAGTTGAGTCAAGCGATTGTGCAACCCAGACATCTTGAGTATGTGTTCACTGACAGAGCTATTTTCCTCCATCTTACAGCTAAAGAATTTGTCGGAGACTTCATATCTCTCGACCCGGGCATGAGCTTGGAAAACCATTTTCAGCTCTTCGAACATCTCATATGCTCCATGTCTCTGAAAACGCTTTTGGAGCCCCAGCTCTAAGCTGTAAAGCATGCCGCACTGAACGAGGGAGTAATCATCGGAACGTGACTGCCAAGCGTTCATAACGTCTTGTTCTGCAGGGAGAACAGGTGCGTCACCCAGCGGTGCTCGTAGGACATAATCTTTCTTGGCAGCTATGAGGATGATCCTCAGGTTCCGGACCCAGTCCGTATAGTTGCTGCCATCGTCTTTCAGCTTGGTTTTCTCTAGGAACGCGTTGAAGTTGAGGACTACGTTGGCCATTTGATCTACAAGACATATTGTAAATATTTTAGACTAAGTTCATGATAATAAAGTTCATCTTAATGAACTCCCACTTAGATAGACATCCCTCTTCTAGTCATCTAAGTATTACATGATCCAAGTCAACTAGGCCGTGTCCAATCATCACGTGAGACGGACTAGTCAACATTGGTGAACATCTTCATGTTGATCGTATCTTCTATACGACTCATGCTCGACCTTTCGGTCTTCTGTGTTCTGAGGCCATGTCTGTACATGCTAGGCTCGTCAAGTCAACCTAAGTGTTTGCATGTGTAAATCTGTCTTACACCCGTTGTATGTGAACGTTAGAGTCTATCACACCCGATCATCACGTGGTGCTTCGAAACAATGAACTGTCGCAACGGTGCACAGTTAGGGGGAACACTTCTTGAAATTATTATGAGGGATCATCTTATTTACTAGCGTCGTTCTAAGTAAACAAGATGCAAAACATGATAAACATCACATGCAATCAAATAATAAACGTGACATGATATGGCCAATATCACATAGCTCCTTTGATCTCCATCTTGGGGCTCCATGATCATCTTGTCACCGGCTTGACACCATGATCTCCATCATCATGATCTCCATCATCGTGTCTCCATGAAGTTGCTCGCCAACTATTACTTCTACTACTATGGCTAACGCGTTTAGCAATAAAGTAAAGTAATTTACATGGCGTTTCTCAATGACACGCAGGTCATACAAAAAATAAAGACAACTCCTATGGCTCCTGCCGGTTGTCATACTCATCGACATGCAAGTCGTGATTCCTATTACAATAGCATGAACATCTCATACATCACATATAGATCATTCATCATTCATCACAACTTTGGCCATATCATATCACAAAGCACTTGCTGCAAAAACAAGTTAGACGTCCTCTAATTGTTGTTGCAAGTTTTACGTGGCTGAATTAGGGTTCTAGCAAGAACATTTTCTTACCTACGTGAAAGCCACAACGTGATTTGCCAACTTCTATTTACCCTTCATAAGGACCCTTTTCATCGAATCCACTCCAACTAAAGTGGGAGAGACAGACACCCGCCAGCCACCTTATGCAACTAGTGCATGTTAGTCGGTGGAACCGGTCTCACGTAAGCGTACGTGTAAGGTTGGTCCGGGCCGCTTCATCCCACAATACCGCTGAAGCAAGATAAGACTAGTAGCGGCAAGAAAGTTGACAACATCTACGCCCACAACAAATTGTGTTCTACTCGTGCAATAGAGAACTACGCATAGACCTAGCTCATGATGCCACTGTGGGGGAACGTTGCAGAAAATTAAAATTTTTCCTACGGTTTCACCAAGATCCATCTATGAGTTCATCTAAGCAACGAGTCATGGGAGAGACATTGCATCTACATACCACTTTGTAGATCGCGAGCGGAAGCGTTCAACGAACGGGGATGAGGTAGTCGTACACGACGTGATCCAAATCACCGGAGATCCTAGCACCGAACGGACGGCACCTCCGCGTTCAACACACGTACGGTCAGAGTAACGTCTCCTTCTTCTTGATCCAGCAAGGCAAAGGAGAGGTTGGGGAAGATGGCTCCAGCAGCAGCACGACGGCGTGGTGATGGTGGAGCTGCAGTACTCCGGCAGGGCTTCGCCGAGCTCTACGGAGGAGGAGGAGGTGTTGGAGAGGGAGAGGGAGGCGCCAAGAGCAGGGGTGCGGCTGCCCCCTCCCCTCCCCTCATATATATAGCCCCCTAGGGGGGGCGCCGGCCCTAGGAGATGCAATCTCCTAGTGGGGGCTGCGGCCAAGGGGTGGGGGGCTTGCCCCCCAAGCAAGGGGGCGCCCCCCTTTAGGGTTTCCCCCACCCTAGGCGCACATGGGCCCTGGGGAAGTGGCGCCCCAGCCCACTTTGGGCTGGATCCTTTCCTACTTCAGCCCATGGGGCCCTCCGGGGCAGGTGGCCCCACCCGATGGACCCCCCGGGACCCTCCGGTGGTCCCGGTACAATACCGATAACCCCGAAACTTGTCCCGATGGCCAAAACAACACTTCCTATATATAATTCTTTACCTCCGGACCATTCCGAAACTCCTCGTGACGTCCAAGATCTCATCCGGGACTCCGAACAACATTCGGGTTACTGCATATACATATCTTCACAACCTAGCGTCACCGAATCTTAAGTGTGTAGACCCTACGGGTTCGGGAGACATGCAGACATGACCGAGACGGCTCTCGGGCAATAACCAACAGCGGGATCTGGATACCCATGTTGGCTCCCACATGCTCCACGATGATCTCATCGGATGAACCACGATGTCTAGGATTCAATTAATCCCGTATACGATTCCCTTTGTCAATCGGTATTTTACTTGCCCGAGATTCGATCGTCGGTATCCCAATACCTCGTTCAATCTCGTTACCGGCAAGTCACTTTACTCGTACCGTAATGCATGATCCCGTGATCAAATACTTTGATCACATTGAGCTCATTATGATGATGCATTACCGAGAGGGCCCGGTGATACCTCTCCGTCAAGCGGAGTGACAAATCCCAGTCTCGATCCGTGTCAACCCAACAGACACTTTCAGAGATACCCGTAATATACCTTTATAGTCACCCAGTTACGTTGTGACGTTTGGCACACCCAAAGCACTCCTACGGTATCCGGGAGTTACACGATCTCATGGTCTAAGGAAAGGATACTTGACATTGGAAAACTCTAGCAAACGAACTATGCGATCTTATGCTATGTTTAGGATTGGGTCTCGTCCATCACATCATTCTCCTAATGATGTGATCTCGTTATGATTGACATCCAATGCCCATAGTCAGGAAACCATGACTATCTGTTGATCAACGAGCTAATCAACTAGAGGCTTACTAGGGACACGTTGTTGTCTGTTATTCAGACATGTATTACGATTTCTGGATAACACAATTATAGCGTGAATAAAGACAATTATCATGAATAAGGAAATATAATAATAATGCTTTTATTATTGCCTCTAGGGCATATTTCCAACACAGCCCGCCTCCACAGCCCAAGGATCCAGAACGGACCCTCGACCCGGCCTCCGAAGAGGATCCGGACTTATCTGTGGAGCTGATTGATGGGGTGTTCCATCAACTGAGTAAGGACGACGCCTTGGTGGCCATTACGGCCAACTACCCAGGGTTAATCCCGGCCTCCCAGGTAACTGAGACCGGAGTCCCAGCACCTTGAAAAGGGATCCATCCTCACGTGTTTTCAGTTTCCTAACAACATCCGTGTTTTGCAGGGGAGGTTCCTGAGGCGGGAGGCCGAGCCTGCGGCGGCTAGCCAACGAGGGGCTGCAGGGCCCCGTGGGGTAAAAAGAAATGTAGTCCGGACTGAGGCGCCGGCGCAAAGGTATAGCGCGCCTTTTTATTTCCAGGTGTTATTCCTTCAAGGCATATTAACACTCGTGCTCTGTTCAGGACAAAGAGGCCTCGCCGGACTATATCCGGATAGGCTGCCAATCACGCCTCCACCAGCCAGGCTCCACAGCCCGGTCCGGAGGCGGAGGCGAACACGAGGCGCGCACCGGACGCTCCTCCGACAGAGGATGCAGATAGGCTGTCTGCCACCCATTCCGAGGTGGAGAGTGCCATGAACCACCGGCGCCGCCGGACAGTTCTTCGCGATGCTTGTTTCTCCCAAGAGGCGTTGGATGCCTTCAATTCGGGAGATGCGTATCTCCGTGCCGCTCAAAATGGTCTAGCCAGAGCCACGGAGCAATATGTAAAATACATACGGGTGAGAAAATTTGATGGTTATATGTATCAGTAGCCCCCGAGACTTGGAACAGTTAGAATAACTGATTTAAGGATCTTGTAATACGCAGGTTCTTTCAGATAAGAATACCCCATTGTCCCAGGAGCTAAAAGAGTGCAAAGCCCAACTTGAGGCCGCACTAGCCGTGATCGGGGAGCCCAAGAAGACCCCCGCTGGTAATATATGTTTTAAAAAAGATAAGTATTATGTGAAATGCGGCGTCTGTGCGAATTTGACAAATGAGATTGCAGATGGCGCCGGACTGGATCCGGAAAAGCAACAACTTCTACGCCAGCTAGAGGCTGGTGAGAGCGTTCTAACAAAGGTGAGGCGGGAGAAGAATGACCTCCAAGATGCCAACACCAAGTTGGGCGTTGAACTGAAAGATGTTCGTGCCCAGCTGTCGAACTCCGTTAAGGAGAATCAGCGGCTTCGACGCGGCATATTTAGTAAGTGCTTGAACGAACCTTTGAAAAGAAGAGTTCGGCAAGGAAGTCTAATATCAGAGTAATGTCTGTAGGTATGCTAACATGTCGTCCTGCAGAGGAGATGCACGGTTCTCCGGGTGACCTCCTTCCCGAGCTCTCACAACTGCACGATGGAGTTCGGCAGGTTATGCGGGGTGTCGCCCAGGCTTTGTGGCCATCCCTTTCCATGCCCGAAGGACTCGGAGAGCTTGTAGAGCAGCTGAAGGGAGCGTGGCGGCGCTTCCGATTGTGGAAGATATCGGCCTGCCGTCAAGGCGCCAGGGAGGCCTGGGCCATGGTGAAGACGCGGTACACGAGGGCTGACCCAAACCACATGGCCGAGGTCGGACCGGTGGGGCCTGACGGGAAGGACATCCCTATAAGCTTAGTATACGGCCAAGTAGAATTGGCCGTAAGGTATTCCCAGCAGGACTGTAAGCTAGACAGCATGTTAGATGGTATTGAAGAGGAATACAATCAGTCGGAATGACTATGTAATTTGAATTGACATGTGTAATGCCTTCTAGCCGGATTGTAGATCGTTTGTCATGGCCGACCTTTTCGCTTCGACCTCGGGACCTGACGGTCTGGAGTGTGTCCGAATACCCTTGCGGTTATATAGGAACCGGGGTATGCATGGAGACCAGGCGTAGGGGTCATCAGTGCTTGAACAGACAAGTGCCCAACTAGTTATGTTATATTACATGGTTAGTAAGAAACATCTTCAAGGGAGAATAGTTCCGTTAAGGGTTCCTTTCCCTGGCAGGCATGCCCTAAAGTACATGTCCGGACTGCGAAAAGGGACGCAGAAAAACATCTGGGGGCATATAGATAAATAAGTAAAAAGATCATCTTTAGTTCACCGACCAAATATTCCCTTAAGAACGCTAGCTTTCGGCTTCACCCAGTCTGAGGTACACATCCGGCTGACCCGGTAGTAACAATCACAGAGGTGCTCCTTTTACCACCTAGCCGAACAATCGGGAACGTAGGGGTAAGCACAGGAGCCAGGCAACCCAGCTTGGCCAAAACTTAAGTCATATCGATGCATATAATGGTGAATAAAATGTACATGCGGAAGTTTGACACATGTGTTGGGCATGAAGCCTGTATAAATAAGCTTATGTTTAAAGAAGCCCCCAGGTTTAGTGAGCGCGGGTAGCGCATCACTTGATGAGCCTTTTAAGGGCTATAAGAGAGAAAATAAAAAAAGGGGGGAGGCGAGAAATGTAAGACATAAAATGTAAAAAATGGACAGAGGAAGGAGACAAACGCAGAGTCCGGCGCTAGGCATAGAATCTTCGGAGACGGGCTGCGTTCCATGGGTTCGGCTCGAGGAGGTTATCCGATGCATCTC
Organism: Aegilops umbellulata; assembly: GCA_032464435.1. NCBI lineage: Eukaryota > Viridiplantae > Streptophyta > Magnoliopsida > Poales > Poaceae > Aegilops > Aegilops umbellulata. Next base: position 530,229,274 of record CP136056.1, on the reverse strand, counting down.
GCAGGCGGTACGCTCCACCAGTCAGGACTTGGTCAATTATGAAGGGACCCTCCCACTTTGGCTTGAGTTTGTCCTTTTTCTTGTCCGACAAGCGTAGAACTAGTTCGCCAACATTGTAATTTTTGGCCTGTACTTCTCTGCTTTGATATCATCGAGCCTGCTGTTGATAGAATGCGGAACGGGCTTTTGCCACGTCATGCTCTTCCTCCAAAGCGTCCAAACTGTCCTGCTGATCGAGTTCGGCTTCTCTTTCTTTCTACATGCGCACTCGAGGTGAGTCATGAATTATGTCGCAAGGCAAAACTGCCTCTGCGCCGTACACCATAAAGAATGGTGTATATCCGGTGGTGCGATTCGGCGTGGTCCGCAACCCCCAGAGTATGGAGTCGAGCTCCTCTACCTAGTGCGTGTTAGATTCCTTGAGGGACCTCACTAACCTGGGTTTGATGCCGCTCATGATAAGATCATTTGCGCGTTCGACCTATCCGTTAGTTCGTGGGTGATAGACGGAAGCATAATCGAGCTTGATGCCCATGTTTTTGCACCAGAGTTTTACCTCATCGGCCCTAAAGTTCGTGCCATTATCAGTGATGATGCTGTGGGGGACGCCATAACGGTGTACAACCCCGGATATAAAGTCTATCACCGTTCCGGATTCGTCCGTCTTAGCTTGGCTTCTATCCATTTGGTGAACTTATCCACCAGACGCCGTAACGGTGTACAACCCCGGATATAAAGTCTATCACCGGTCCGGATTCGGCGGTCTTAGCTTGGCTTCTATCCATTTGGTGAACTTATCCATCATGACCAGTAAGTATTTTTTCTTGTGGGTTCCGCCTTTGAGGGGTCCAACCATATCAAGCCCCCAGACCGCGAAAGGCCAAGTGATGGGGATAGTTTGGAGGGCGGTGGGTAGCATATGGCTTTGGTTTGCAAAAAGCTGGCAACCGACGCATCGTCAGACCAAGTCTTGAGCGTTTGCCCGGGCCGTCGGCCAATAAAAGCCTGTACGGAAAGCCTTACTTACAAGGGACCGAGCTGCAACGTGATGACCACCGAGTCCGGCATGAATTTCAGCCAACAAGTTCCGCCCTTCCTCTTCGGAGATACACCTTTGAAGGACTCTGGTGGTGCTTTTCTTATAAAGTTCTCCCTCATGGACTTTATAGGCTTTAGATCGCCGCACTATGCAGTGTGCCTCGTTTTGGTCCTCTGGGAGTTCCTGCCTAGTAAGGTAGGCTAGGAATGGTTCTGTCCACGGGGCGATGACAGCCATCACTGCGTGGGCTGAAGTTGTAATTTCATTGGCAGAACCTCCAATTATGTCAGATTGTTCGGGGTCGAGCAGTGCGGCTGGGTAAGGGCTGTTATTGTCAGGTTCCCCTTCCCATACTACGGATGGCTTGAACAGCCTTTCCAGGAAGATGTTGGGGGGGACTGCATCGTGTTTTGCGCCGATGCATGCCAGGACATCTGCCGCCTGATTGTTTTCCCGAGCTATATGGTGAAATCCGAGTCCCTCGAACCGAGCTGACATTTTTAAGACGGCGTTGCGGTAAGATGCCATTTTTGGATCCTTGGCGTCGAAGTCTCCATTTATTTGGGATATCACGAGGTTCGAATCCTCGCGCACCTCTAGGCGTTGAATGCCCATGGATACTGCCATCCGGAGACCATGTAAAAGGGCCTCATATTCGGCTGCATTGTTGGAGTCTGTGTACATAATCTGGAGTACATATTGAACTGTGTCTCCTGTGGGGGATGTCAAGACGACGCTAGCCCCTAGTCTGGCCAACATTTTGGAGCCGTCGAAATGCATGATCCAGTTTGAATATGTGTCGTACTCTTTAGGGAGTTCGGCCTCCGTCCATTCTTCGACGAAGTCGGCCAAAACTTGCGACTTAATAGCTCGTCGTGGCTTATAAGTTATGTCGAACGGGAGGAGCTCGTTGGCCCATTTTGCAATCCAGCCCGTTGCGTCACGGTTGTTTATAATATCATTGAGTGGTACTTTCGAGGCTACTGTTATCGAACACTCTTGAAAGTAGTGCCGTAGCTTCCGGGATGCCATGAATACCGCGTATGCAATTTTTTGATAATGCGAGAACCGTGATTTGCATGGAGTGAGGACAGTGGACACGTAGTAGACCGACTTTTGAAGGGGGAATTTGTGTCCGTCCGTTTCCCACTCGACGACGAGCACGGCGCTTACAACCTGATGGGTTGCTGCAATGTACAATAGCATTGGTTCGCCGCTGTTTGGCGCGGCCAGGACTGGGTTTGTTGCCAATATGGCTTTTATTTCGTCGAGTTCAGCCGTGGCGGCATCCGTCCACTCGAAGTGTTCGGTGCGCCGAAGGAGGCGATAGAGGGGTAGTGCCTTTTCTCCCAAGCGGGAGATGAAGCGGCTTAGAACCGCCACGCATCCGGTTAATTTTTGTATTTGTTTGAGGTCCTTTGGGATATCCAATTTTGACAAAGCTTGGATCTTGGCTGGATTTGCTTCGATTCCTGTACCGGATACAATGAAGCCCAAGAGCTTTCCGGCTGGAAAGCCGAAAATGCATTTTTCCAGGTTGACCTTGATGTCATATATTCGGAGGTTATCAAATGTAAGCCTCAAGTCGTCTACTAGAGATTCGACATGTCTTGTTTTGACGACCACATCATCCACGTATGCCTCCACTGTTTTGCCGATCTGGTTTGCCAGACATGTCTGAATCATGCGCTGATATGTTGCGCCGGCGTTTTTGAGCCCGAAGGGCATTGTGTTGAAGCAGAATGGGGCGTATGGTGTGATGAATGCCGTTGCGGCTTGGTCTGACTCTGCCAACTTGATTTCATGGTAGCCGGAGTATGCGTCGAGGAAACACAACGAATCGTGTCCCGCGGTGGCGTCTATAATTTGATCGATGCAGGGGAGGGGGAAGGGATCCTTTGGGCAAGCCTTGTTAAGGTCTTTAAAGTCAACGCATAGGCGCCAGGATTTGTCCTTCTTTGGTACCATCACCAAGTTTGCTAGCCAGTCCGGATGTTTTATATCTCTGATGAATCCGGCCTCCAATAGCTTGGCTAGCTCCTCTCCCATGGCCTGTCTCTTGGGTTCGGAGAAACGCCGAAGGGCTTGTTTGACAGGTTTGAATCCTTTTAGGATATTTAAGCTGTGTTCGGCCAGCCTGCGTGGGATTCCTGGCATGTCTGAAGGGTGCCAGGCGAAGATGTCCCAATTTTCACGTAGGAATTCGCGCAGTGCAGCATCTACATCAGGGTTTAATTGTGCCCCGATGGAAGCTGTTTTGTTGGGGTCCGTTGGATGGACCTGGAATTTGACTATTTTGTCTGCTGGTTTAAAGGAGGTGTACTTGGATCTTCTGTCGAGTATGACATCGTCCCACAATGGAGCATAGCGTAGTCAGTTCCTCAGCCGCTAGGGCTTCGGATAGTGCCTCCAGGGCTAATGCAGCTGTCTTGTTTTCGGCGCGGAGCGCTATGTCCGGATCACTAGCGAGAGTGATAATTCCGTTCGGCCCGGGCATCTTGAGCTTCATGTACCCGTAATGGGGTATAGCTTGGAAGATTGTAAACGCTTCCCGCCCTTGCAGAGCATGGTACCCGCTACTGAACGGGGCCACCTAGAATGTGACCTCTTCGGACCTGTAATTATCCGGCGTGCCGAACACCACATCTAGTGTGATTTTTCCTGTACAGCGCGCTTCCCGACTGGGGATTATTTCTCTGAAGGTTGTGCTGCTTCGCTCGATGCGGTTCCAGTCTATTTCCATTTTTTGAAGGGTTTCCTCATAAATGAGGTTCAATCCGCTGCCTCCGTCCATGAGTACCTTGGTGAGGCGAAAGTCGTCCACTATCGGACTGAGGACCAATGCGGCTGGTGCTCGGGCTGTTCGGAATTTAGGTTCATCACTCGCATTAAAAGTAATAGCCGTATCACTCCATGGGTTTATTGTTGCTACTTGATAAACTTCGGCAAGGCTGCGGAGTGTTCTTTTTCGCACATTATTTGATGCAAAAGTCTCGAAGACTGTGAAGATTGTACTTGTGTCCTAGGGGTGGCTTTCTGCAGCCTCCGGAATTAGGAGGTCTTCGCCAATTTTGGCCACCTGCCGGAGTATCCAACATGCTCTAAGGCTGTGAGTTGGTGTGGCGTCCTCTGTACTATGAATTTTATAGGGTCCATTAAGCCATCCTTCCAGTACGGTTCCATACCCTGTAGAGGGTTTTGGTTTTTTGGTGTTTAACCCGGGTGTCTGACGATGATGCACCCTTTTATTTCGGACGAGGTTTATATTCAGGGCTGGATTGTCCCAAAATTTTATTTCGGTTTTCCAGGCGCTTTCCATCGCACAGTACTTTTGTACTATGGACTCCAAGTCAGCGAAGCGTGTAATATCACGATGACTTATGGCGTTTAAGATTCCCTTGTCCGTGCAATTATTGCAGAATATTGAGATTGCGTCTTCCTCGCGGCAGTCCATTATCCTGTTCATAACCAAGAGGAATCTGGCCCAGTAATGATGTATTGTTTCTTCGGGCTTTTGCCTGATTTGGGATAGATCGCTTACGTTCGGGTGGGTGGGTGGAACTACATCCGAAACCTCACCCAATCTGAGACTCAAAGGCCAAGGAGTTTCCGAACTCAGAAGTTTGGATTCTTGGATGTTGTCCAATGAATCTAGCCCGTTGCCTGATTCTAAGTTTAGGTCTTGAGTTACATCCTCCCCTCCGCGGGTATCCAGCTTGGAGGGATCGGGAATCTGGACGTAGCTAGTCCTTAAGATAGATGAAGGGTCGCCGCACTGTGCCTCTACCACGGCAACGTGATGGGTGGCTTGGGGAGAGTTAATTTCTCTTAGATCGGGTTTAAGCCCAACCTGGTCGTAATCCGTAGCGACCCCCCAGGGCGGTGATGCGATCAAAGAGCTCGTTTACGGAAGAGAGCTCCATTGGATCTAACTGCTCGATGAGTTCCGAGCTGACGTGAAGATTGCTTTTGATGACCCGAGAGGTCACAGTCGGCGCAACAGCCGAACAGGCGGTCATAAGAAAACCACCTAGCCGGAGAGTTTGGCCGACAGCCAAAGCTCCCTTAGCAACGACGCCGTCTTTAAAGACGGGAAGAGACATCCTTCCTGATTGTGAGTGCACAGAGGAACTCTCAATGAAAGCACCAATGTTGGTGTCAAAACCGGCGGATCTCGGGTAGGGGGTCCCGAACTGTGCGTCTAGGCGGATGGTAACAGGAGACAAGGGACATGAAGTTTTACCCAGGATCGGGCCCTCTTGATGGAGGTAAAACCCTACGTGCTGCTTGATTAATATTGATGATATGGGTAGTACAAGAGTAGATCTACCACGAGATCAATGAGGCTAAACCCTAGAAGCTAGCCTATGGTATGATTGTCGTATGTTGTCCTACGGACTAAAACCCTCCGGTTTGTATAGACACCGAAGAGGGTTAGGGTTACACAAAGTCGGTTACAATGGTAGGAGATCTAATATCCGCATCTCCAAGATTGCCTTCCACGCCAAGGAAAGTCCCTTCCGGACACAAGACGAAGTCTTCAATCTTGTATCTTCATAGTCCAGGAGTCCGGCTGAAGATATAGTCCTGCCATCCGGACACCCCCTAATCCAGGACTCCCTCAACAGGCTTTGTTAATATAGTCGGATCATATGGTGTTTTCCCCTCTCTATCTTGTTGTGATGAATTGAGTTTTTCCCTTTGAGATTTCGTGGTTATCGGATTGAATACTTTTATGGATTTGAGAACACTTGATATATGTCTTGCAATTGAATACTAGTGGTGACAATGGGGTATCGTATTGATTCACTTGATATATGTTTTGGCACTCAACTTGATGATTCCGGCGGTGACATTAGGGTAATCTATGCATAGGGGTTGATGCACGTTCTTATCCTTGTTTCTCCGGTAGAAATCTTGGGGCACTCTTGTAGTTCTTTGTGTGGATTGAGTATTATGAATATGAATATGCTTTGGTGTTGTTCTAGTACGAACTCTAGGATAGATGGGATGAAAACCATAGCTTTGTGTTATTTTAGTACGAACTCTTGAATAGATTGATCGGAAAGAATAGCTTTGAGGTGGCTTCGCACCCTACAAACAATTCCTATCTTTTGTCCTCCGCTATTAGGAACTCGGGAGTGATTCTTCGTTACACTTTGAGGGATAATCATATGATCCAACTATGTTAGCATTGTTGAGAGATTGCACTAGAGAAAGTACGAACCCTATCTATTTTTATAAGCATTGCAACACCGTTTTTAAGCATTGCAACACTGTTTTTGTGCCCGTTTACTATTAGTTACCTTGCTGTTTTTATAATTTCATATTACAAAAACCAATATCTACTATCCATATTACACTTTTATCACCATCTCTTTGCCGAACTAGTGCACCTATACAATTTGCCATTGTATTAGGTGTGTTGGGAACACAAGAGATTTCTTGTATTTGGTTAAAGGGTCATTTGAGAGAGAAAATCTTCATCCTACACCTCTCACGGATTGATAAACCTTAGGTCATCCACTTGAGGGAAAGTTGCTACTATCCTACAAAACTCTGCGCTTGGAGGCCCAACACGTGTCTACAAGAATAAAGTTGCATAGTAGACATCAAGCTCTTTTCTGGCGTCGTTGCCGGGGAGGTGAGTGCTTGAAGGTATATCTTTAGATCTTGCAATTGAATCTTTTAGTCTCTTGTTTTATCACTAGTTTGGTTCGTAAAATAAAACTACATCAAAAATGGAATTGAGGTTGCATCATATTATTAATCATCTTTATAATATCTTTCTTCGAAATGATGGTTCGGAAAATTGTGCCCAATTGTTAGAAGAAGAAGTCAATAAAATGTTTGGCACAAAATATTTGAATGATGAGCATGATTGCAATGTTGTTAGTATGTGGTATGTAAAGCCACAAGCTTGGGGATTCTATATTTGATGAATATGATATTTTTAGTCCCCCATGTTTTGATGAGAAAATTTATTATGATGATTGCATGCCTCCTATTTATGATGATTATATTGATGAAAGTGGATTTTGAGAGGTCATGACTTTATTTAATGATGAATCCGCTATTTTGGTGGAGGTTACAATTGATTATGACAATAAAGTTCCTATATGATGATTACGGTGATGACATGTATGCTATATTGAATAATGATAACCATGAAACTTGTCATCATGATTTTAATTTTCAATCACATGATAGTTATTTTGTTGAGTTTGCTCCCACTACTATTGATGAGAACAAATTTTCTTACGTGGAGAGTAATAAGTTTTCTATGCTTTTGTGTAATGAAAAGAATGCTTTATGTGGTGGTTATATTGTTGAATTTCTTCATGATGCTACTTGATACTATAATTTTTTGTGTAATGAAAAGAATGCTTTGCTCCAATGTATCTATAATTTTTGATTGCTCCATGCGATATTATCTACTGTTTTGGACTATATTGGGCTTTATTTTCCACTTTTATATTATTTTTGGGACTAACCTATTAACCGGAGGCCCAGCCCAGAATTGTTGTTTTTTGCCTATTTCAGTGTTTCGGAGAAACAAAATATCAAACGGAGTCCAAACGGAATGAAACCTTCGGGAACGTGATTTTCTCATCAGATAGAAAACCGGCCTTTTGTCCCGGTTCGTAAGGGCCTTTAGTCCCGGTTCCCGAACCGGGACTAAAGGGTCGTTACTAATAACCTCACCCTTTAGTCCCGGTTCAAACCAGAACCGGGACAGATGGGCCTCCACGTGGCCTGTGCGCCGAGCCCAGGCAGGAGGGCCTTTGGTCCCGGTTGGTGGCACCAACCGGGACCAATAGACCTCCACGCGTCAGCATTTCTGTGGCTGGGGTTTTTGGTTTTTTTAAAGGGGGGGGGGGTTGGGGGTTTTGGGGGGTTAATTTAGGTATTTCATATATTGTGTTAGATAGTTAATTAATAGAGAGAAGTGTCCTCTCTTATGTCCGTGCTTGGTCGACGCTACGTACTATACATACGTATAGAGAGGACTAGGCACGCTAACTAGCTAGTAAGCAAACGAAGGAAACAGAAGATCGTCATGAACATATATGCATACAGAGAGAAGTGATATCGACCACCTCTCCTTCTCCGAGAGATTGGTCGAACAACAAGTTCTCGTATATCTATCGTCCGACACTACCGGCTACATATATACAATAATTATCTTTTACAAATATAATCTCCTAAATTATGGACGCATGGTCCACATAGTATTCTCCGTCTTCAGCGATCACGTGGTCAAGAAAGTATGCCGCCAATTCCTCTTGAATTGCTCGCATGCGATCTGGTGCTAGGAGTTCATTCCGCATCCGAAACATCTAATTTGAAGAAGGGGGTCAATATATATATATATATAAATGAATGAAACTCAACACAAATAATGGTAATAAAATAAAATTGTTCGTCAGTGTACCCGCCCCACTCACAGGTCGTATGAAGGATGGACTCGCAGACGTAGTATCCACAGAAATCATTCCCTTGTTCCTGCCACAACCACTTTACAAGAAATAGAGGTCAATCAAACAGATAAGCAAGAATGCCAAATGGTATTGATGAAACTAGGGCTTGAATCAATAGCTAGGAGACGCGGGGAGCATGGTACTATAGTACTTACTTTCGGGTATCTAAATTCCAGCTCCTTCGGCAGTCCCGGGGATTTTGTGCTGAATTTTCTCCAAACCCTGCCAGACAAAAGAAAACAATTATTTGATATCAGGAAATGAAGAAATTTGCTGATATGGTGGATAATGATCGATTTAACTTACTTCTCGAGGATTGCAGTCATGTCCGCATACTCCTGGGGATCTTTTCGTCTCGAGTCCAAGACAGTTACTACTCCCTGCTCAAGCTTAATCTCCAGGAGAATATAGTGGAAACTGCGCACGCATGCATACCTCATCAATTACATTACTATAACCTGGACTAATATATAAGGGAAACCGAATATGCACAAGACAACACTCACTTGAAGTTGTAAGGAAAGAGTATTATATCTTTGTGTTCATTTATTTGGAATGATCGTAGCAAGCTGGCCTCAGTATGTGCGGCATGATGTTTAACCTGAACTGCATCTATGAGATTTGTGTTAACGAACCCAATATCACCGATTTGTCTTTTCTTTAATTCGGCGATCTTCAATCTGCATAATATAGTGAGGATAATTATAAATACATGCACTGAAAGAGCTGACCTATATAGAGAGACTTAATGACATAAGTAGTACTACTTACAGACAGTAGCAGGTGACCGTTGCTTTATCGGGGGCCAATTGATTGAAAAACTGAAAGAACTCCTCAAATGGAACATGCAACAGTTCAATTCCAACGAGGTCATGCTCCTTTTTAACTCTCAGATACAAAGTATTCCTCCCCCCAGACTCTCTGCAGGTTTTCATCTACCAATCATGCAATCTTCGCATCATCGTTGATAGAGATCTTTCATCTTTGACGAGAGGCTTCCCATACTCGTATCTGTGTATCTACACGTCCAGGAAATCATAATGTACATCGTCGGGCAGGTGATCGTCAATATTGTTATAACCGGGCACCATCCTCGGATCGACACTAGGCACCTTGAGCGGGGGGCACGATTGCTTTGCTTGTTCGCCGAGCTGGGCAATTTGTTTCCCAGCTCGTCGTTCTTTCATCCTTTGAGCACTGACAGTACTTCCCGACCGCTCCGCTTCGGCAAATGCCTTTCCAATAATGCGCTCATAGTTTCCTTTCGGTGGAGACTTGGGTGGTTTGCCAGGGCAGCCAGAGTGTGCTTCACTTTCACCGGATCTACCTTCTCCTTTGGAGGTGGATGTCTCTGTGCTTTCAACCCTTGAAACCAGTCATCCTTCTCGGTTCGCGCGATCCTCGCGTTCTCCTCCAGGGTCCTCTCATATGGTAACTTCTCTGGAGTCTTCAGAGAAGGACCGAATCTGTATTTCCTCCTGCCTCTGGCTGTACTGCTAGACGCCGACAGAGCAGACGGAGCGGCAGTCTTCTTGACTTGCTTACGAGGCGGAGGAGAAGGACTATGACGCGCCGGAGCAGCTGCCGGAGCAGCGGCGGGTTTCTTCTGCCCTTGCTGACGAGGCGGAGAAGGAGTAGGCTGGCTGCTCGGGCGCGCCGGCGCAGGCGGAGAAGGAGGCGGAGTGCCGCCACGCGCCGGAGAAGGAGCCGGCCGAGGTCCCTGATCATCACTCGCCGGAGGAGGAGGCGGTGGAGGAGGCGGAGTGCCCTGACTCGCCGGAGGAGGAGGAGGAGGCGGAGGCGTCCAGTTTGGAAGGTTGATGAGCTCCTTCCGCCATAGGCATGGAGTCTTCAGAGCAGAACCCAGCCGAGTCCCCTTCTCCGGTAGGGTGGTCAAGCGGGAGGTCCTCAAATCCCTCCGTTATTTCATCCACCATCACCTCAGCATATCCTTCTGGAATCGGCTGGCAGTGAAAAGTTGCGTCGGGTTCATTAGGAAAAACAGAGCCAACAGCCGCCTTGACCTTCATATTCATCCATTCCGTCATAAGGTGGCAATTTTGAGCCTCCGTGATAGCATCCACGGGATAGCTGGCAGGAGCCGTCAAGACAAGCTCTGGCTGAAGCAGCTCGGTGGAAGCCAGACTACTTCTCCGCTGAGATGGCGGGGTAGCTTCAGGAGAAGCTTCGGCAGTTTGTTTGCTGCGATTTGCTTCTCGTTCCTCTATCCCGAGTACCCTTGCTTTAAGCGCCTGCAGTTCGGACTGCTGCACTTTTTTCCTCCTCTCCTGGCTTTTGTAACCGTCTGCGTACGGAAACCCAGCCCTCCACGGAATGGAGCCTGGCGTGCCTCGTGTCCGTCCAGGGTGCTCAGGATTCCCGAGGGCCTTTGTGAGCTCGTCGTTCTCTCTGTCTGGAAGGAATGTCCCTGGTTGCGCTGCAACGATATAGTACCGAAGCTTCTTCAAGGGTATGTCAAGTTGCTCGTCCGTCCAAATGCACTTCCCTGTTACAGGGATCAAGGGTCCGCCAGCCCCGAAGAACCAAGTCCGGCAACGGTCTGGCCAGCTCATTGTCTCTGGTTCGATACCTTTTGCAACGAGATCATTCTCAGCCTTGGCCCACTTAGGCCGGGCTACGAGGTAGCCACCTGACCCCGTGCGATGGTGAAGCTTCTTCTTCGCATCATTTTTCTTGTTTGTCTCCGACATCTTCTTACTCTTTTCCGATGTCTTGTGGGCAACAAATGCAGGCCAGTCATCTCTGATCTTCTCATATATGCCCTTAAATTCTGGTGTCTCTTTTTTCTCGACAAACCTATTCAGGTCTTTCTTCCACCCCCTGAATAGGTCTGCCATCCTCTTAAGAGCAAAAGACTTGATTAATTGCTCTTTAACTGGCTTCTCCGGATCATCCTCTGGCGGTAGGGTGAAATTTGTCTTCAGCTCAGTCCAAAGATCATTTTTCTGCATATCATTGACGTAAGACACCTCAGGGTCTTCTGTAGCCGGCTTAAACCATTGCTGGATGATGATCGGGATCTTGTCCTTAACCAGAACCCCGCACTGAGCAACAAATGCCTTCTTTGTTCAGATGGCTTCAATAGGTTGGCCATGGGCGCGATTGCTATGATCTCAAACCTTTCATCCGAGCTCAACTTTCTCTTCGGGCCTCGTCTCTTTACCTCAGTTGTGCTCGATCCTGAGGGCTAGAAAAAAGAACAAAGACTTAATTAATATGTGTACATACCAAAACAATGAATGCATCAATTAGCTAGTCAGCACAGGCTTAACTAATATATATACCTGGCCGGACTCGGTTCGGTCACCGGACCCGTCATCACGTTCTTCTTCTTGCACCTGCATTAGGTCACCGGAGCCAGCTTCTTCACCCTCTCCTTCCAGACCATCGGCGTCGTTCAGAAACAACGAGACGCCATCACTTCCTTCTGCGATTATGTGCCTCAACAACGCTTCTTTTGCTTTGTCTCGGGCGGTGTCCATAGTTTCTACAAATATTTACAACATGGCAATTATTATTCAAACATGACAAATGGATATATTAGTGGCAAACGTAGAACTAGCTAGCTAATCATAGTAAGGAATCATATATATTAATTAGTGGCCTCGACGCTGCTTCTCTAGGGTTTGGGGTGGCCTCGACAACGCTTCAAGGGTTTGGGGTGGCCTCGAGAGAGTTTGTCGGGTAGGGGCACGGCGGGAGGGGGTAGGAGACCGACATCATTTTTTTCTAGGGCTTGGGTGTCCTCGAGAGTTTTGGTCGAGCGAGAGGGTCGGGGGGTGCTTCCGCGGTATAAGTTATCACAGTCGAGAGGGGGTATATATATCGACCGCCCCTCATGTCGAAGTTATCCGAGGGGTATATCGACCCCCCCCTCGTGTTGAAGTTATCGGGAGAGGGAATAGAGTAGAAGAAGAAAGGAATAGCGGAGAAGATCAAAGAAAAAAAAGAAGAAGAAAAAGAGGAGAAGAAGAAAGGAATAGAGGAGAAGAAGAAAAAATAGAAATTTCTATTTTTTCTTCTTCTCCTCTATTCCTTTCTTCTTCTCCTCTTCTTTTTCTTCTTTTTTCCTCTTCTTTCTCCTCTTCTTCTCCTTTCTTCATCTTCTTATTTTCCTTTTTCCACTCATTCTTTTTCTTCTTCTTCCTTTAGCTAGATATATAAAACTTTTCTAAACATGTAACTTTTGCATATATAAAACATTTTCTTCCTTCTTCTTCGAACCTTCTATTCCTTCTTCCTAAATATATAAAACTAACCTAAAATGTACTAAATCAGAGAACATATATAGATAAAACTTTTCTAATTAAAAATCTAACTTTTGCATATATGTATTTTTTAAACATCATTACAATCGAAAAAATACATATATACATACAAAAAACATGTAAAAATACATACATACATATATGATACATATATGATACATATATGAACATACTAAAAAAATACATATATCTAAAAAATACATACATACATACATACATACACACACACACACACACACACACACACACACACACACACACACACACACACACACATATATATATATATATATATATATATATATATATATATATATATATATATATATGAAAATGTAAAAACATGTAAAAAATTGCAGACGGACGGGGCAGGGGACGGCGGCACGGCGACAGCGACGGGGCAGGAGCGGCGCGCGTCGGGGCAGGGGACGGCGGCGCGCGGCGAGGGCGCGGGCGCGGGCGACGGCGTCGGGCAAGGGCGCGGGCGACAGCCGGCATGGGCCCGGGCGATGGCGACGACGGGCGCGGGCGACGGCGACGGCGGGGGCGGCGGGCGGCGTCGATGTGCTCGGCGTCGTCGGGGGCAACTACGAGGGAAATGTGAAAATTTCCTATGTCTTTGCTTATATGGGAAAGCCATTGGTCCTGGTTCGTGGCACAAACCGGGACCAATGCCCCCCTTTAGTCCTGGTTTGTGCGAGCAACCGGGACCAAAGGCCTCTTTTCAGCAGCCCAAAGGGCGGGAAGCGGCGGCCTTTGGTCCCGGTTGGTGGCACCAACCGGGACTAAAGGGGGGCATTGGTCCCGGTTTGTGCCACGAACCGGGACCAATGCCCCCCTTTAGACCCGGATGGTGCCACCAACCGGGACCAAAGGCGTTGTGCTGCCCCGCGCCCAAATATTTAGTCCCACCTCGCTAGTAGAGAGGGAGCCGCACCTGTTTATAAGGTGCGGTGCGCCTTCCCTCTCGAGCTCCTCTCTAAAGCAGGCTTTCGGGCCTAACCGTGCAATCCGTGCCTGTGGGCCTGCTGGGCCTCCCGCGGGTCTAAATCCTGGCTCATGGTAGGGTTTCTAGTCGTATTCAGGCCGTGGGTGCCCAGTAGGTGGCACTTTTTTTGTTTTTTTTGTTTTTTTTGTTTCTACTTACAACAAAATACTTATTGTTGCTATATTTAATTTTTTTTCAGTTTTTTGTTTTGTTTTCTGCATTATTTATTTTCTTTTGTTTCTTGCTTTATTTTTTAATTCTTTTAGCTTTTAGTTTTAGAAAAATTATAAACTTTCTGTTAGTGCCATTAGTTTTCAAATTTGAAAACACTTTTTTAGTTTTTTTGTTTTCTTTGTTGCTTTATTTATTTTATTTTGTTTTTGCTATATTTTTTAATTATTTTTCCTTTTAGGTCAGCAAAATTATAAACTTTCTGTTAGTGCCATTAGTTTTCAAATTTGAATAGCTAAAATTTGAATTCTTTGGAATTTGTGTGAATCACAAGTTTGTGATTAACTTTACTAAAAAAATGAACATAGATGCACGTACTCGTGTGTTTTCAAATGAACTCTGAAAAAGTTGGCATAGCATACTCGTCTGTTACAAATTTGGCATGGTATCATCATAATAGTTGCTGGAGAAAGTCTTCACTTTTTCTTCGCTTGTGTCATTTGCTTATTGCGCCGTAACCATGGATAATCTTCATCGTTTATCATGATGCTTGGGTCAGCCTTGACATTGAAGGGAGGAATTTCATGAAACCTTTCATAATCTTCAGACATGTCTGTCTTGCCCTCCACTCCCAGGATGTCCCTTTTTCCTGAAAGAACTATGTGGCGCTTTGGCTCATCGTATGATGTATTCGTTTCCTTACCTTTTCTTTTTCTCGGTCTGGTAGACAAGTCCTTCACATAGATAACCTGTGCCACATCATTGGCTAGGGCGAACGGTTCGTCAGTGTACCAAAGATTTTTCAGATCGACTGTTGTCATTCCGTACTGTGGGTCTACATGTACCCCGCCTCCTAACAGATTGACCCATTTGCACTTAAACAAAGGGACCTTAAAATCTTGTCCATAGTCAAGTTCCCATATGTCCACTATGTAACCATAATATGTGTCCTTTCCCTTCTCGGTTGTTGCATCAAAGCGGACACCGTTGTTTTGGTTGGTGCTCTTTTGATCTTGGTCAATCGTGTAAAATGTATTCCCATTTATCTCGTATCCAACCAACTACTGAAAGTCCTAATGTGTTCACATGTAATCCAGTCGTCGCACTACTCCGGGTGTTTGGAGCGCAGACTGTTCTTGTGTTCATCGACATACGGGGTCACCAAGGTAGAGTTCTGTAGAACTGTGTAGTGTGCTTGAGACCAAGAATGCCCGTCCCAGCATATTATTGAGTTCGCTCCTAGCGTGCCTTTTCCAGTCAGTCTCCCCTCATACCGCGATTTAGGGAGACCTATCTTCTTAAGGCCAGGAATGAAGTCAACACAAAACCCGATGACATCCTCTGTTTGATGGCCCATGGAGATGCTTCCTTCTGGCCTAGCGCGATTACGGACATATTTCTTTAGGACTCCCATGAACCTCTCAAAGGTGAACATATTGTGTAGAAATACGGGCCCAAGAATGACAATCTCGTCGACTAGATGAACTAGGACATGCGTCATGATATTCAAGAAGGATGGTGGGAACACCAGCTCGAAACTGACAAGACATTGCGCCACATCACTCCTTAGCCTTGGTACGATTTCTGGATCGATCACCTTCTAAGAGATTGCATTGAGGAATGCACATAGCTTCACAATGGCTAATTGGACGTTTTCCGGTAGAAGCCCCCTCAATGCAACCGGAAGCAGTTGCGTCATAATCACGTGGCAGTCATGAGACTTTAGGTTCTGGAACTTTTTCTCTGGGATATTTATTATTCCCTTTATATTCGACGAGAAGACAATCGGGACCTTCATACTGAGCAGGCATTCAAAGAAGATTTCTTTCTCTTCTTTCGTAAGAGCGTAGCTAGCAGGACCTTCATACTGCTTCGGAGGCATGCCGTCTTTTTCGTGGAAACGTTGCAGGTCCTCCCGTGCCTCAGGTGTATCTTTTGTCTTTCCATACACGCCCAAGAAGCCTAGCAGGTTCACGCAAAGGTTCTTCGTCACGTGCATCATGTCGATTGAAGAGCGGACCTCTAGGTCTTTCCAGTAGGGTAGGTCCCAAAATATAGATTTCTTCTTCCACATGGGTGCGTGTCCCTCAGCGTCATTCGGAACACCTAGTGCGCCGGGACCCTTTCCATAGATTACGTGTAAATCATTGACCATAGCAAGTACATGATCAGCGGTACGCATGGCGGCTTCTTCCGGTGATCTGCCTCGCCTTTGAAATGCTTGCCTTTCTTTCGACATTGATGGTTGGTCGGAAGAAATCGACGATGGCCCAGGTACACATTCTTCCTGCATTTGTCCAGGTATACTTTCAGTGTCATCTAAACAGTGTGTGCATGTGTGGTATCCTTTGTTTGTCTGTCTTGAAAGGTTACTGAGAGCGGGCCAATCGTTGATGGTCACGAACAGCAACGCCTTTAGGTTAAATTCCTCATGTCCGTGCTCATCCCACGTACGTACACCGTTTCCATTCCACGGCTGTAAAAGTTCTTCAACTAATGGCCTTAGGTACACATCAATGTCGTTGCCGGGTTGCTTAGGGCCTTGGATGAGAATTGGCATCATAATGAACTTCCGCTTCATGCACAACCTAGGAGGAAGGTTATACATACATAGAGTGACCGGCCAGGTGTTGTGATTGCTGCTCTGCTCCCCGAAAGGATTAATGCCATCCGCGCTTAAAGCAAACCATACGTTCCTTGGGTCCTTTGCAAACTCATCCCAGTACTTTCTCACGATTTTTCTCCACTGCGACCCGTCAGCGGGTGCTATCAACTTCCCGTCTTTCTTACGGTCCTCACTGTGCCATCGCACTGACTTGGCATGCTCTCTGTTTTGAACAGACGTTTCAACCATGGTATTATAGGAGCATACTACATCACCTTCGCAGGAACCCTCTTCCTGCGGGGCTCGCCGTGAACATCACCAGGGTCATCTCGTCTGATCTTATACCGCAATGCACCGCATATCGGGCATGCGTTCAGATCCTTGTATGCACCGCGGTATAGGATGCAGTCATTAGGGCATGCATGTATCTTCTCCACCTCCAATCCTAGAGGGCATACGACCTTCTTTGCTGCGTATGTACTGTCGGGCAATTCGTTATCCTTTGGAAGCTTCTTCTTCAATATTTTCAGTAGTTTCTCAAATCCTTTGTCAGGCACAGCATTCTCTGCCTTCCACTGCAGCAATTCCAGTACGGTACCGAGCTTTGTGTTGCCATATTCGCAATTGGGGTACAACCCTTTTTTGTGATCCTCTAACATGTGATCGAACTTCAGCTTCTCCTTTTGACTTTCGCATTGCGTCCTTGCATCGACCAAGACCCGACGGAGATCATCATCATCGGGCACATCGTCTGGTTCCTCTTTATCTTCAGCAGCTTCACCCGTTGCAGCATCATTGGGCACATCGTCTGGTTCCTCTTGATCTTCACCAGCTCCCCCCGTTGCAGCATCACGGTATTCAGGGGGCACGTAGTTGTCATCGTACTCTTCTTCTTCGTCGTCTTCCATCATAACCCCTATTTCTCCGTGCCTCGTCCAAACATTATAGTGTGGCATGAAACCCTTGTAAAGCAGGTGGGTGTGAAGGATTTTCCGGTCAGAGTAAGACTTCGTATTCCCACAATCAGGGCATGGACAACACATAAAACCATTCTGCTTGTTTGCCTCAGCCGCATCGAGAAACTCATGCACGCCCTTAATGTACTCGGAGGTGTGTCTGTCACCGTACATCCATTGCCGGTTCATCTGCGTGCATTATATATAATGTAGTGTCCAAATTAATAGAAGTTCATCATCACATTAAAACTAAAGTACATACATAGTTCTCATCTAACAACATATAGCTCTCCAGAGCATCTAATTAATTAAACCATACATTGATACTATGTAAAACATTTAAATGCGAAAGCAAAGGCGATCATAATCGCAACCAAGGTAACAATTGATCCGACAGCATAATGATACCAAGACTCGGTATCAATGGCATATTTTCTAATCTTTCTAATCTTCAAGCGCATTGCATCCATCTTGATCTTGTGATCATCGACGACATCCGCAACATGCAACTCCAATATCATCTTCTCCTACTCAATTTTTTTATTTTTTCCTTCAAGAAGTTGTTTTCTTCTTCAACTAATAACCTCTCGACAATAGGGTCGGTTGGAATTTCTGGTTCACATACATCCTAGATAAATAAAATCTATGTCACGTTGGTCCGCATAATTTTCATAAACAATAAATGAACCAATAGTTATAAAGATTAATATATATACCACATCCGAATCATAGACAGGACGAGGGCCGACGGGGGCGGATACCAAAACCATCGCACTATATAAGATGCAATAATAAAAGTAAGAAAATGATACAATTATCTATCTAAACATACAAGTAAGAATATTTTTCCTTTCAGAAAGAAGATAAGAACAAGAGGCTCACCACGGTGGTGTCGGTGATGAGATCGGCGCGGGTGATCGACGACGGTGAAGACGGGGGTGGGGCGTGACGGACCGCTAAATCTAGACAAATCTCGAGGAAAATGGAGCTTTGAGGTCGAGCTTCGAGAGGAGAAAGCTTAAATAGTGTGGCTCGGGCGTTTCATCGAACACCTCATGTGCATAGGAGGTGAGCTAGAGCACCACAAACCCCTCCCCTCGCCGGCCCAGAAAAACAGAGCACTGGAGTGCTCTGCTCTGGCACGAGGGGTATATATAGGCAGCACCACTGGTCCCGGTTCGTGGCATGAACCGGGACTAAATGGGAGCCTTTGATCCCGGTTCATGCCACGAACCGGGACCACTGGTGGTGGGCCAGGAGTTAGGCCCATTGGTCCCGGTTCGTCCCACCAACCGGGACCAAAAGGTCCAGACGAACCGGGACCAACGGCCCACGTGGCCCGGCCGGCCCCCTGGGCTCACAAACTTGGACCAATGCCCCCATTGGTCCCGGTTCTAGATTGAATCGGGACTAATGGGCTGACCCAACCTGGACCGTTGCCCACTTTTCTACTAGTGGATAAGACCCACGAGACTTGGACCCTCCGTCAAGAAAGCCACGAGGCGGTCACGAGGGTGGAGGGCGCCCCCCCTAGGGCGCGCACCCCTGCCTCGTGGGCCCCTCGAAGCTCCATCGACGTACTCCTTCCTCCTATATATACCTACGTACCCCCAAACGATACGGAGCCACAAACCTAATTCCACTGCCGCAACTTTCTGAATCCACGAGATCCCATCTTGGGGCCTGTTCCGGAGCTCCGCCGGAAGGGGAATCAATCACGGAGGGCTTCTACATTATCACCATAGCCTCTCCGATGAAGTGTGAGTAGTTTACCTCAGACCTTCGGGTCCATAGTTAGTAGCTAGATGGCTTCTTCTCTCTTTTTGGATCTCAATACAATGTTCTCCCCCTCTCTCATGGAGATCTATTCGATGTAATCTTCTTTTTGCGGTGTGTTAGTTGAGACGATGAATTATTGGTTTATGATCAAGTGTATCTATGAATAATATTTGAATCTTCTCTGAATTCTTTTATGTATGATTGGTTATCTTTTCAAGTCTCTTTGAATTATCAGTTTGGTTTGGCCTACTAGATTGGTTTTTCTTGCAATGGGAGAAGTGCTTAGCTTTGGGTCCAATCTTGCGGTGTCCTTTCCCAGTAACAGAAGGAGCAGCAAGGCACGTATTGTATTGTTGGCATCGAGGATAACAAGATGGGGTTTTTATCATATTGCATGAAACTATCCCTCTACATCATGTCATCTTGCTTAAGGCATTACTCTGTTTTCAACTTAATACTCTAGATGCATGCTGGATAGCGGTTGATGAGTGGAGTAATAGTAGTAGATGCAGGCAGGAGTCGGTCTACTTGTCTCGGACGTGATGCCTATATACATGATTATACCTAGATAGTCTCATAACTATGCTCGCTCAAGAGTAATTTGTTCCCCCACCATAGAATACTTATGCTCTTGAGAGAAGCCACTAGTGAAACCTATGGCCCCCGGGTCTATTCTCATCATATCAATCTCCATCACTTTATTATTGCTTTGCCTTTTACTTTGCCTTTTACTTTTCACTTTGCATCTCTATACCAAAAATATTATCTATCATCTCTATCAGATCTCACTCTCGTAAGTGACTGTGATGGGATTGACAACCCCTAATCGCGTTGGTTGCGTTGAGCTATTGTTTTGTGTAGGTACGAGGGACTCGCGCGTAGCCTCCTACTGGATTGATACCTTGGTTCTCAAAAACTGAGGGGGAAATACTTACGCTACTTTGCTGCATCATCCTCTCCTCTTCGGGGAAATCCAACGCAGTGCTCAAGATGTAGTAAGAAGAATTTTTGGCGCCGTTGCCGGGGAGTCTACGCAAAAGTCAACATACCAAGTACCCATCACAATCCCCGTCTCCCGCACTATATTATTTGCCATTTGCCTCTCATTTTCCTCTCCCCCACTTCACCCTTGTAGTTTTATTCGCCCTCTCTTTTCCGTTTGCCTTTTTCTCGCTTGTTTGTCGCTATGTCTGAAATTGGGGAAGTTATCGCTGATATGGGCGATAATAATATCATAGAAAATTTTGAAGCTCCTACTGAAGAACCCCCCTACCTATCATACAAAAAGATTTCGAATTGGTAGTGGTAATATTATTGGAAAAGGAGTTATTCAAGATTTCTTTACTTGTGCCGGTGCTTTGCCCTCTATGGGCGGTTCTATTCTCCATAGAACTAGTAGTCTTGCGGACGCTATTGCCATGCATATCGTTGAACTTGAAAGGCTATTTATGCATATGCACCCATCTATACAAAGAATTTTCCTAGAATTTTCTAATATCGAGCATTATTCTGTTAAGCGTGCCGCTACTATCTTTTTGGCTCATGAATTCAGATTTATAATAAAAGAGGCTAAAGAAATCTTTGCACATTATAGGGTGGACGCCGGCCGTCCTCCCATAGAATCTATCCTCTTTGATCAAGAAGAAATAATGCGTTTTTAATCTCTTGACTATGTTGCTTTCAATGAAAACCTTGGAAAAAAGGTGCCTACCAATATTTTAATTGATAGAATCTCTGAACTTAATGATGATTTGGCTATTCGAAATAATGAGCTAGGATGCTCTCTTGAGTATAGGCTCACAAAGTTCTGTCAAAAGAATGCTTATAATGATGAATTGGTTGTGCAATACGAAGGGCTGAAAGAGGAACCTATACCTCCTAAAATCGATCTTGGGGACTTTTGTCCTATTAAATTTAGCCCTTTTGATTACTTTTGCTTGCCTCAAAGAAAACTTGCTGCCGGACATAGAGAATATGAAATGAGTTTCACCGATCTATCTTATTACTACGGCACTACCTAGATCTATCCTCGCTATTATGCCTAGCTAGGGGCGTTAAACGATAGCGCTTGTTGGGAGGCAACCCAATTTTATTTTTAGTTTTTTTTGTTTTTTCTTCTGTTTAGGAATAAATAATCCATCTACCTTCTGTTTAGATGTGGTTTTATGTTTTAATTAGTGTTTGTGCCAAGTTAAACCTATAGGATCTTCTTGGATGATAGTTATTTGATCTTGCTGTAATTTCCAGAAACTTTCGGTTCACGAAAACAATTATTAAAATTCACCAGAATGTGAAAAAATAGTGATTCCAATTGATTATTATCAATAAACAAATTGCCTAGGTCGTCCTAGTTTTTCTGAATTTTTGGAGTTACAGAAGTTTGCGTTAGTTACAGATTACTACAGACTGTTCTGTTTTTGACAGATTCTGTTTTTCGTGTGTTGTTTGCTTATTTTGATGAATCTATAGCTAGCAAAATAGTTTATAATCCATAGAGAAGTTGGAATACAGTAGGTTTAGCACCAATATAAACAAATAATGAGTTCATTACAGTACCTTGAAGTGGTCTTTTTTTTTCTTTCTCTAACGGAGCTCACGAGATTTCTGTTGAGTTTTGTGTTGTGAAGTTTTCAAGTTTTCGGTGAAATCTTTTGATGGATTATGGAACAAGGAGTGGCAAGAGCCTAAGCTTGGGATGCCCATGGCACCCCCAAGATAATTCAAGGACACCAAAAAGTCAAAGCTTCGGGATGCCCCGGAAGGCATCCCCTCTTTCGTCTACTTCCATTGGTAATTTTACTTGGAGCTATATTTTTATTCACCACATGACATGTGTTTTGCTTGGAGCGTCTTGTGTTATTTGTGTCTTTGTTTGTTAGTGTGCCACAATCATCCTTTCTGTACACACCTTTTGAGAGAGCCATACATGAATTGGAATTTGATAGAATACTCTATGTGCTTCACTTATATCTTTTGAGCTTTATAGTTTTGCTGTATGTGCTTCACCTATATCTTTTGAGCTTTATAGTTTTGCTCTATGTGCTTCACTTATATCTTTTAGAGCACCATGGTGGATTTGTTTTAAAGAAACTATTGATCTCTCATGCTTCACTTAGATTATTTTGAGAGTCTTTAATAGCATGCTAATTTGCTTAATAATAATAATATGCTTGGTATTCAAGATTTGTAAAACTTTCTTTTAAGTGCATTGAATACTAAGAAAAGTTTTATGCTTGATAATTGTTTTGAGATATGGAGGTGATAATATCAAAGTTGTGCTAGTTGAGTAGTTGTGAATTTGAGAAATGCTTGAGTTGAAGTTTGCAAGTCCCGTAGCATGCACGTATGGTAAACGTTATGTAACAAATTTAAAACATGAGGTGTTATTTGATTGTCCTCCTTATGAGTGGCGGTCGGGGACGAGCGATGGTCTTTTCCTACCAATCTATCCCCCTCGGAGCATGCGCGTAATTCTTTGGTTTTTGATGGCTTGTAGATCTTTGCAGTAAATATATGAGTTCTTTATGACTAATCTTGAGTCCATGGATTATACACACTCTCACCCTTCCATCATTGCTAGCCTCTTCGGTACCGTGCATTGCCCTTTCTCACATTGTGAGTTGGTGCAAACTTCGCCGGTGCATCCAGAACCCGTGATATGATACACTCTTTCAAACATAAACCTCATTATATCTTCCTCAAAACAGCCACCATACCTACCTATCATGGCATTTCCATAGCCATTCCGAGATATATTGCCATGCAAATTTCCACCATTCCGTTTATTATGACACGCTCCATCATTGTCATATTGCTAGCATGATCATGTAGTGGACATTGTATTTGTGGCAAAGCCACCGTTCATAATTCTTTCATACATGTCACTATTGATTCATTGCATATCCCGGTACACCGTCGGAGGCATTCACATAGAGTCATATTTTGTTCTAAGTATCGAGTTGTAATTGTTGAGTTGTAAGAAAAATAAATAGAAGTGTGATGATCATCATTTAACAGAGTATTGTCCCAAAAAAAGAGAGAAATGCCACAGAAAAAAAGAAGGCCCAAAAAAAAGAAAAATATAAAATAAAAAGGGACAATACTACTATCCTTTTTCCACGCTTGTCCTTCAAAGTATCACCATAATCTTCATAATAGAGAGTCTCTTGTTTTGTCATCTATCTATTATATAATTAAGACAGAAGTAAAATAAGCCATCACGCTCATCCACATAGTATAAATTATCTCGACCGTAAATTTTAGATATTAACGGTTGAGATTTAAACATATAGCGTTACATAGAAATAACATGATGTACAAACAGTTTGGCCTGTCACGTAAACAACTAGTTCAACGTGTGCTATATGCTTTCTCTAATAAAAAAATCAGGCGGAGATAATCAAGGTTGCTTACGCCTGTGTTGCAAAAAAAAAGCATAGAAGGAGTTCGGCACCGATAAGGAATAGTAAAAAGAAAAGGCCTGTTTGCAAGAAAAAAATACTAAAGAAGAGTTGGATTTGAATACATGTAGCTCTACTAAAAAATAAAAAAAATAAAAAAAACATGTGCGGTGGAGTCAATCGTGACCAACAACTGTTGGGGAACGTTGCAGAAAATTAAAATTTTTCCTACGGTTTCACCAAGATCCATCTATGAGTTCATCAAGCAACGAGTATTCAGATTGGATAGCATCTACATACCACTTTGTAGATCGCAACGGAAGCGTTCGAGTGAACGTGGATGAGGTAGTCGTACTTGCCGTGATCCAATTCACCGATGATCTAGTGCCGAACGGACGGCACCTCCGCGTTCAACACACGTACGGAAAGCGTGACGTCTCCTCCTTCTTGATCCAGCAAGGCAAAGGAGAGGTTGGGGAAGAAGGCTCCAGCAGCAGCACGACGGCGTGGTGATGGTGGAACTGCAGTACTCCGGCAGGGCTTCGCCGTGCTCAATGGAGGAGGAGGAGGTGTTGGAGAGGGAGAGGGAGGCGCCAGGGAAATGGGTGATCAGCCCCCTCTCCCCTCCCCCCTTTATATAACCCCCAATGGGGGGCGCCGGCCCTAGGAGATGAGATCTCCTAGGGGGGGCGGCGGCCAGGGAAGGGGGGCTTGCCCCCCAAGCAAGGGGGGCGCCCCCTTTAGGGTTTTCCCTCCCCCAAACCCTAGGCGCATGGGCCCATGGGGGGGGAGGCGCACCAGCCCACTATGGGCTGGTTCCCTCCCTCATACAGCCCATGGGGCCCTCCGGGATAGGTGGCCCCACCCGGTGGACCCCCGGGACCCTCCGGTGGTCCCGGTACAATACCGATAACCCCGAAACTTGTCCCGATGTCCGTATGATGACTTTCCATATATAAATCTTTACCTCCGGACCATTCCGAAACTCCTCGTGACGTCCGGGATCTCATCCGGGACTCCGAACAACATTCGGGTTACTGCACATACATATCCCTACAACCCTAGCGTCACCGAACCTTAAGTGTGTAGACCCTACGGGTTCGGGAGACATGCAGACATGACCGAGACGGCTCTCGGGCAATAACCAACAGCGGGATCTGGATACCCATGTTGGCTCCCACATGCTCCACGATGATCTCATCGGATGAACCACGATGTCAAGGATTCAATTAATCCCGTATACGATTCCCTTTGTCAATCGGTATTTTACTTGCCCGAGATTCGATCGTCGTTATACCAATACCTCATTCAATCTCGTTATCGGCAAGTCACTTTTCTCGTTACCGTAATGCATGATCCCGTGATCAAACACTTTGGTCACATTGAGCTCATTGTGATGATGCATTACCGAGAGGGCCCGGTGATACCTCTCCGTCAAGCGGAGTGACAAATCCCAGTCTCGATCCATGTCAACCCAACAGATACTTTCAGAGATACCCGTAGTATACCTTTATAGTCACCCAGTTACGTTGTGACGTTTGGCACACCCAAAGCACTCCTACGGTATCCGGGAGTTACACGATCTCATGGTCTAAGGAAAGGATACTTGACATTGGAAAACTCTAGCAAACGAACTATGCGATCTTATGCTATGTTTAGGATTGGGTCTTGTCCATCACATCATTCTCCTAATGATGTGATCCCGTTATCGATGACATCCAATGTCCATAGTCAGGAAACCATGACTATCTGTCGATCAACGAGCTAGTCAACTAGAGGCTCACTAGGGACATGTTGTTGTCTGTTATTCACACATGTATTACGATTTCCGGTTAACACAATTATAGCACGAATAAAGACAATTATCATGAATAAGGAAATATAATAATAATGCTTTTATTATTGCCTCTAGGGCATATTTCCAACAGTCTCCCACTTGCACTAGAGTCAATAATCTAGTTACATTGTGATGAATCGAACACCCATAGAGTTCTGGTGCTGATCATGTTTTGCCTTAGGGAGAGGTTTAGTCAACGGATCTGCGACATTCAGATCCGTGTGCACTTTAAAAATCTCTATGTCTCCATCTTGAACATTTTCACGAATGGAGTTGAAGCGACGCTTGATGTGCCTGGTCTTCTTGTGAAACCTGGGCTCCTTTGCAAGTGCAATAGCTCCAGTGTTGTCACAGAAGAGCTTCATTGGCCCCGACGCATTGGGTATGACTCCGAGGTCGGTGATGAACTCCTTCACCCAAATTGCTTCATGTGCTGCCTCCGAGGCTGCCATGTACTCCGCTTCACATGTAGATCCCGCCACGACGCTTTGCTTGCAACTGCACCAGCTTACTGCCCGACCATTCAAAATATACACGTATCCGGTTTGTGACTTAGAGTCATCCAGATCTGTGTCGAAGCTAGCGTCGACGTAACCTTTTACGACGAGCTCTTCGTCACCTCCATAAACGAGAAACATTTCCTTAGTCCTTTTCAGGTACTTCAGGATATTCTTGACCGCTGTCCAGTGTTCCTTTCCGGGATTACTTTGGTACCTTCCTACCAAACTTACGGCAAGGTTTACATCAGGTCTGGTACACAGCATGGCATACATAATAGAACCTATGGCTGAGGCATAGGGGATGACGCTCATCTCTTCTATATCTTCTGCCGTGGTCGGACATTGAGCTGAGCTCAATTTCACACCTTGTAACACAGGTAAGAACCCTTTCTTAGATTGATCCATATTGAACTTCTTCAATATTTTATCAAGGTATGTGCTTTGTGAAAGACCTATGAGGCGTCTAGATCTATCTCTATAGATCTTGATGCCTAATATATAAGCAGCTTCTCCAAGGTCCTTCATTGAAAAACTTTTATTCAAATAGGCCTTAATGCTGTCCAAGAGTTCTATATCATTTCCCATCAAAAGTATGTCGTCTACATATAATATGAGAAATGCTACAGAGCTCCCACTCACTTTCTTGTAAACACAGGCTTCTCCATAAGTCTGTGTAAACCCGAACGCTTTGATCATCTCATCAAAGCGAATGTTCCAACTCCGAGATGCTTGCACCAGCCCATATATCGAGCGTTGGAGCTTGCACACCTTGTCAGCGTTCTTAGGATCGACAAAACCTTCCGGCTGCATCATATACAATTCTTCCTTAAGGAAACCATTAAGGAATGCCGTTTTGACGTCCATTTGCCATATCTCATAATCATAGTATGCGGCAATTGCTAACATGATTCGGACGGACTTCAGCTTCGCTACCGGTGAGAAAGTCTCATCGTAGTCAATTCCTTGAACTTGTCGATAACCCTTAGCGACAAGCCGAGCTTTATAGATAGTCACATTACCATCTGCGTCTGTCTTCTTCTTAAAGATCCATTTATTTTCTATGGCTCGCCGTTCAACGGGCAAGTCAGTCAAAGTCCATACTTCGTTTTCATACATGGATCCTATCTCGGATTTCATGGCTTCCAGCCATTTGTCGGAATCCGGGCCCGCCATTGCTTCCTCATAGTTCAAAGGTTCACCGTTGTCTAACAACATGATTTCCAAGACAGGGTTGCCGTACCACTCTGGTGCGGAACGTGTCCTTGTGGACCTTCGAATTTCAGTAGGAGCTTGATCAGAAGTATCTTGATCATAATCATTAATTTCCTCTCTAGTCGGTGCAGGCACCTCAGGAACGATTTCTTGAGTTTCGCCATTTTCCGGTTCAAGAGGCAACACTTCATCAAGTTCTACTTTCCTCCCACTTACTTCTTTGGAGAGAAACTCTTTCTCTAGAAAGGATCCATTTTTGGCAACAAAGATCTTGCCTTCGGATCTAAGGTAGAAGGTATACCCAACAGTTTCTTTAGGGTATCCTATGAAGACACATTTTTCCGACTTGGGTTCGAGCTTTTCAGGTTGAAGTTTCTTGACATAAGCATCGCATCCCCAAACTTTTAGAAACGACAGCTTATGTTTCTTCCCAAACCATAATTCATACGGTGTCGTCTCAACAGATTTCGACGGAGCCCTATTTAAAGTGAATGCGGCAGTCTCTAAAGCATAGCCCCAAAAAGATAGCGGTAAATCGGTAAGAGACATCATAGATCGCACCATATCTAATAGAGTGCGATTACGACGTTCGGACACACCATTACGCTGAGGTGTTCCAGGCGGCGTGAGTTGTGAAACTATTCCACATTTTCTTAAGTGTGTGCCAAATTCGTGACTCAAGTATTCTCCTCCACGATCTGATCGTAGAAACTTGATCTTTCTATCATGTTGATTCTCAACCTCACTCTGAAATTCCTTGAACTTTTCAAAGGTCTCAGACTTGTGTTTCATTAAGTAGATATACCCATATCTACTCAAGTCATCAGTGAGGGTGAGAACATAACGATAGCCACCGCGAGCCTCAACACTCATTGGACCACACACATCGGTATGTATGATTTCCAATAAGTTGGTTGCTCGCTCCATTGTTCCTGAGAACGGAGTCTTGGTCATTTTACCCGTGAGGCATGGTTCGCACGTGTCAAATGATTCATAATCAAGAGACTCTAAAAGTCCATCTGCATGGAGCTTCTTCACGCGTTTGACACCTATGTGACCAAGGCGGCAGTGCCACAAATATGTGGCACTATTGTTATCAACTTTAACTCTTTTGGTACTCACACTATGAATATGTGTATCATCACGTACGAGATTCATCAAGAATAAACCATTAACCATCGGAGCATGACCATAAAACATATCTCTCATATAAATAGAACAACCATTATTCTCGGATTTAAATGAGTAGCCATCTCGAATTAAGCGAGATCCGGATACAATGTTCATGCTCAAACTTGGTACTAAATAACAATTATTGAGGTTTAAAACTAATCCCGTAGGTAAATGTAGAGGCAGCGTGCCGACGGCGATCACATCGACCTTGGAACCATTCCCGACGCGCATCGTCACCTCGTCCTTCGCCAGTCTCCGTTTATTCCGTAGCTCCTGCTTTGAGTTACAAATGTGAGCAACTTCACCGGTATCAAATACCCAAGAGCTACTACGAGTACTGGTAAGGTACACATCAATTACATGTATATCACATATACCTTTGGTTTTGCCGGCCTTCTTGTCCGCTAAGTATTTGGGGCAGTTCCGCTTCCAGTGACCACTTCCCTTGCAATAAAAGCACTCAGTTTCGGGCTTGGGTCCATTCTTTGGCTTCTTCCCGGCAACTTGCTTACCGGGCGCGGCAACTTCTTTGCCGTCCTTCTTGAAGTTCTTTCTACCCTTGCTCTTTTTGAACTTAGTGGTTTTATTCACCATCAACACTTGATGCTCTTTCTTGATTTCTACCTCTGCTGATTTCAGCATAGCATACACCTCAGGAATGGTCTTTACCATCCCCTGCATATTGTAGTTCATCACAAAGCTCTTGTAGCTAGGTGGAAGCGACTGGAGGATTCTGTCAATGACCACTTCTTCCGGAAGATTAACTTCCAGTTGAGTCAAGCGGTTGTGCAACCCAGACATTCTGAGTATGTGCTCACTGACAGAGCTATTTTCCTCCATCTTACAGCTAAAGAATTTGTTGGAGATCTCATATCTCTCGACCCGGGCATGAGCTTGGAAAACCATTTTCAGCTCTTCGAACATCTCATATGCTCCATGTCTCTCAAAACGCTTTTGGAGCCCCGGCTCTAAGCTGTAAAGCATGCCGCACTGAACGAGGGAGTAATCATCGCATCGCGACTGCCAAGCGTTCATAACGTCTTGTTGTGCAGGGAGAATAGGTGCGTCACCCAGCGGTGCTCGTAGGACATAATCTTTCTTGGCAGCTATGAGGATGATCCTCAGGTTCCGGACCCAGTCCGTATAGTTGCTACCATCGTCTTTCAGCTTGGTTTTCTCTAGGAACGCGTTGAAGTTGAGGACTACGTTGGCCATTTGATCTACAAGACATATTGTAAATATTTAGACTAAGTTCATGATAAAGTTCATTTAATCAAATTTAATGAACTCCCACTTAGATAGACATCCCTCTACTAGTCATCTAAGTATTACATGATCCGAGTCAACTAGGCCGTGTCCGATCATCACGTGAGACGGACTAGCCAACATCGGTGAACATCTTCATGTTGATCGTATCTTCTATACGACTCATGCTCGACCTTTCGGTCTTCTGTGTTCCGAGGCCATGTCTGTACATGCTAGGCTCGTCAAGTCAACCTAAGTGTTTTGCGTGTGTAAATCTGTCTTACACCCGTTGTATGCGAACGTAAGGACCTATCACACCCGATCATCACGTGGTGCTTCGGAACGACGAACCTTAGCAACGGTGCACAGTTAGGGAGAACACTTTCTTGAAATTATTATGAGGGATCATCTTATTTACTACCGTCGTTCTAAGTAAACAAGATGCAAAACATGATAAACATCACATGCAATCAAATAATAAACGTGACATGATATGGCCAATATCACATAGGTCCTTTGATCTCCATCTTGGGGCTCCATGATCATCTTGTCACCGGCTTGACACCATGATCTTCATCATCGTGTCTCCATGAAGTTGCTCGCCAACTATTACTTCTACTACTATGGCTAACGCGTTTAGCAATAAAGTAAAGTAACTTACATGGCGATTCTCAATGACACGCAGGTCATACAAAAAATAAAGACAACTCCTATGGCTCCTGCCGGTTGTCATACTCATCGACATGCAAGTCGTGATTCCTATTACAATAGCATGAACATCTCATACATCACATATAGATCATTCATCATACATCACAACTTTGGCCATATCATATCACAAAGCACTTGCTGCAAAAACAAGTTAGACGTCCTCTAATTGTTGTTGCAAGTTTTACGTGGCTGAATTAGGGTTCTAGCAAGAACGTTTTCTTACCTACGTTAAAACCACAACATGATTTGTCAACTTCTATTTACCCTTCATAAGGACCCTTTTCATCGAATCCGCTCCAACTAAAGTAGGAGAGACAGACACCCGCCAGCCACCTTATGCAACTAGTGCATGTTAGTCGGTGGAACCGGTCTCACGTAAGCGTACGTGTAAGGTTGGTCCGGGCCGCTTCATCCCACAATACCGCTGAAGCAAGATAAGACTAGTAGCGGCAAGAAGAGTTGACAACATCTACGCCCACAACAAATTGTGTTCTACTCGCGCAAGAAGAACTACGCATAGACCTAGCTCATGATGCCACTGTTGGGGAACGTTGCAGAAAATTAAAATTTTTCCTACGGTTTCACCAAGATCCATCTATGAGTTCATCAAGCAACGAGTATTCAGATTGGATAGCATCTACATACCACTTTGTAGATCGCAACGGAAGCGTTCGAGTGAACGTGGATGAGGTAGTCGTACTTGCCGTGATCCAATTCACCGATGATCTAGTGCCGAACGGACGGCACCTCCGGGTTCAACACACGTACGGAAAGCGTGACGTCTCCTCCTTCTTGATCCAGCAAGGCAAAGGAGAGGTTGGGGAAGAAGGCTCCAGCAGCAGCACGACGGCGTGGTGATGGTGGAACTGCAGTACTCCGGCAGGGCTTCGCCGTGCTCAATGGAGCAGGAGGAGGTGTTGGAGAGGGAGAGGGAGGCGCCAGGGAAATGGGTGGTCAGCCCCCTCTCCCCTCCCCCCTTTATATAACCCCCAAGGGGGGGGCGCCGGCCCTAGGAGATGATATCTCCTAGGGGGGCGGCGGCCAGGGAAGGGGGGCTTGCCCCCCAAGCAAGGGGGCGCCCCCTTTAGGGTTTTCCCTCCCCCAAACCCTAGGCGCATGGGCCCATGGGGGGGAGGCGCACCAGCCCACTATGGGCTGGTTCCCTCCCTCATACAGCCCATGGGGCCCTCCGGGATAGGTGGCCCCACCCGGTGGACCCCCGGGACCCTCCGGTGGTCCCGGTACAATACCGATAACCCCGAAACTTGTCCCGATGTCCGTATGATGACTTTCCATATATAAATCTTTACCTCCGGACCATTCCGAAACTCCTCGTGACGTCCGGGATCTCATCCGGGACTCCGAACAACATTCGGGTTACTGCACATACATATCCCTACAACCCTAGCGTCACCGAACCTTAAGTGTGTAGACCCTACGGGTTCGGGCGACATGCAGACATGACCGAGACGGCTCTCGGGCAATAACCAACAGCAGGATCTGGATACCCATGTTGGCTCCCACATGCTCCACGATGATCTCATCGGATGAACCACGATGTCAAGGATTCAATTAATCCCGTATACGATTCCCTTTGTCAATCGGTATTTTACTTGCCCGAGATTCGATCGTCGGTATACCAATACCTCGTTCAATCTCGTTATCGGCAAGTCACTTTTCTCGTTACCGTAATGCATGATCCCGTGATCAAACACTTTGGTCACATTGAGCTCATTGTGATGATGCATTACCGAGAGGGCCCGGTGATACCTCTCCGTCAAGCGGAGTGACAAATCCCAGTCTCGATCCATGTCAACCCAACAGATACTTTCAGAGATACCCGTAGTATACCTTTATAGTCACCCAGTTACGTTGTGACGTTTGGCACACCCAAAGCACTCCTACGGTATCCGGGAGTTACACGATCTCATGGTCTAAGGAAAGGATACTTGACATTGGAAAACTCTAGCAAACGAACTATGCGATCTTATGCTATGTTTAGGATTGGGTCTTGTCCATCACATCATTCTCCTAATGATGTGATCCCGTTATCGATGACATCCAATGTCCATAGTCAGGAAACCATGACTATCTGTCGATCAACGAGCTAGTCAACTAGAGGCTCACTAGGGACATGTTGCTGTCTGTTATTCACACATGTATTACGATTTCCGGTTAACACAATTATAGCACGAATAAAGACAATTATCATGAATAAGGAAATATAATAATAATGCTTTTATTATTGCCTCTAGGGCATATTTCCAACAACAACAACACGTCATGCCCAGATGGATAATTTTTTGAGCATCAGTACAGACACAAGCGCTCATATACACGCGCATACACTCACCCCTATGAACGCACACACGCACACCCTACCCCTATGAGCACCTCAGAGAGACTGAGCCGGCATATCATCTTGAGATTTACGAAGTCACCGTAGGCGCCACGTCGTCGACGGGAACGTCTCCTCCCACTGAAAGCGCATCGCCGGAAATCCTGAAATAAATCCAGGAATAATGCGAGCACCAGGATTTGAACCCTGGTGGGTTGGGGATACCACTGTCCACCTAACCAACTCAACCACAGGTTGATTCGCGCCCAGATGGATAATTAGGAGCAATCTGATTCACATGTCTAGATTATCAACGTGGTGCAATCCGGTTCCAATAGGCATCCTAGATCCAACCATGACATCACATCTGATGTCATCCGTCAATAAAAAATGATTAGGCAAAATTGGTGTTTTTTTAAGGCAAAACCGTAGTCAGGTTCCACAAAAAGGTGTATATGAGCGATGAACCAAAAAAGAAATAAAAAAAGAAGGGTTTGCATCCACGCATATGTAGAGGGGACTAAACTAAAGTATGTATGTATACATACATGAAGAGGCATGCTAGAAAATTGACGATTGTCAGATCGCAATTGTGCGATGAAAAAATGGATATTTTTCACATGAAAAGGTACAAAATATGTATATTTTGAATACCAAGTACACATTGTCAGACATGCACACTCGCACACCATCACGGAAACGAATTCATAGTCTATGTGTGTCACAAAAGCTTGCAAATTGATAAAATCACAACTAATGCCTCATTGTCAATGACTACCTTGCTGTATACCAAGAAATATCATATATTAGAAAATGAATATTAAATATGCCCAATGTCTTCATTGTATGAGCTAAAATATCTACGCCGATGTGTAGATTAATCGAACAGTTTATAAAAATCCATGGTGGATATGCCAATATTAAGCGAAGAAGGGAAGGTTATTTTTAGAAAGTCAGGAGCTACCTCTGTAACAATGTTGATAAAGCAAGGTTGTATTCGTATATATGGAATGTAGTTTTCGGTAAAATAGCACATGAAATAAAAATATATCATTTTATGGTCATTAATTAGAAATAATAAGCAATTAATTTTCCAATGAATTTAGTATGTAGTTCGCTAAAAACGTATGCATTAATAAGATAAAAATATTATATACGATTTTTGACCTGATGCTAAAAGTTGGGATAACAATAAACAGGAGTTGGCAATTTTGTTCAATTCTACGAAGAAGGTACGTAGAGAACAAGGGCCTATAATGTGTGTCTGGTGTCTAAAAACATCTACCCAAAAGGCTCACTTTACCTAAATACAAGCTCCCCGATGGCTTTCTCCATCAAATCATCCCCACCGCTGAACATTCTTGGGCATGGACATTTGGGATCCCATCCCTAGAATATTTGTAAAATGTAGGACGGTAAATTGCAATTATTCAAATATATTATTTGCTTACTCCCTCTATAAAAAATATATAAGAGTGTTTATATCACTGATCTAAATGCTCTTATATTTCTTTACAGAGGGAGTACATTATATTTCTGATGAAATGTAAAAGATGAGAATATTCGAAGTGAAATATATAGTTAGTGAAATAAAAAATGTATAAACAAGAGTGGAATATGGAGAGTCTGTTGCAGTGAGAAGAGTGACAAGAAATACTTAGAAGAATATTGAGTAGATTATTCTCCATGTATGTATGGTATGCTCTAATATACTTAGAAGAGTGAGAAGAAATATTTATAATAAATACATAGGGAGTATGGTATGCTCTAATATATGTGGGTTACACAGTATCGAAATGGGTGGATCAAATAAATATAACTGCCACACATATGACTTATCATTCACTGAAATAATTCACAGTAGGAGAATACCAAACTACGAAAAAAGTTAACGAGTGTATAGGGGTGTGGGAATTGTTTAGGTGTAGATAACATTAGGTACAGAAAATCATCTGACTGGCACCGATATACGATATGCTGGAGAAAGCATATCAGACGAGGAAGCTAAGTAGTGTTCCACAATATAAAAACTTGAAGAAACAAATCATTTCAAGTATGTAAGAAACTATTTTAGATGTAATAACAGTATTTGAAATTGACTTGGAGAGAATGTTTTAGCAGTGTCAAGTGAATATGAACCCATAACTATATTGCCTTAGATGAACGAGTTTGCCAGTAGAACAAGCATAATATGAGTATACAAGGAATAATATGGAAGTTTGAAGTACACCAAGGAAAAGGATTTAAAAAAAGTGTACTCAATGACGAAAATAATAAAGGAGCACACATCATTTATGCATTGATTCATCAAGGTTCACTATGAGAGATGGACACCACGAGGATAGGAGAACAAGATACAAAGATGGAGATTAGCTTACAAATCTATGATAGGAGCTCAAAAGTCATTAACCATGGTCCTTACCCATATATTCCAATCAGATTTTATTTATTTGTTAACCTCACCTTTTTTATAGATTGAATTATGTATTTTAGCACTGAATAAATGCCTTAGCTCGAATAACACACTACGTGATGGTTATGTGGCAGAGAAAATAATATCAAATGATTATCAACAATATTTTTGCAATGTGTATATACATTTATATTCAAATGACACTCAGTGAAAATTTACAACATAAATGCACAAATATACATGTCTAGCTAGCCGCGCAAACGCGCGGGTGACATTGCTAGTTTTCATATACTAGTGGGAACTTTTCATTATAGAACTTGGCTTGTATATTCCAACGATGAGCTTCCTCAAATGCCCTAGGTCTTCATGAGCAAGCAAGTTGGATGCACACCACTTAGTTTCTTTTGTTGAGCTTTCATACATTTATAGCTCTAGTGCATCCGTTGCATGGCAATCCCTACTTCTTGCATTAACATCAATCGGTGGGCATCTCCATAGGCCATTGATTAGCCTCGTGGATGTGAGACTTTCTCCTTTTTTGTCTTCTCCACATAACCCCCATCATCATATTCTATTCCACCCATAGTGCTATATCCATGGCTCGCGCTCATGTATTGCGTGAAGGTTTATAAGTTTGAGATTACTAAAGTATGAAACAATTGCTTGGCTTGTCATCGGGGTTGTGCATGATGAGAGCATTCTTGTGTGACGAAAATGGAGCATGACTAAACTATATGATTTTGTAGGGATGAACTTTCTTTGGCCATGTTATTTTGAGAAGACATAATTGCTTAGTTAGTATGCTTGAAGTATTATTATTTTTATGTCAATATGAACCTTTGTCTTGAATCTTTTGGATCTGAATATTCATACCACAATTGAGAAGATTTACATTGAAATTATGCCAAGTAGCACTCCGCATCAAAAATACTCTTTTTATCATTTACCTACACGAGGACGAGCAGGAATTAAGCTTGGGGATGCCTGATACGTCTCCAACGTATCTATAATTTTTGATTGCTCCATGCTACATTATCTACTGTTTTGAACTATATTGGGATTTATTTTCCACTTTTATATTATTTTTGGCACTAACCTATTAACCGGAGGCCCAGCCCAGAATTGTTTTTTTTTTGCCTATTTCAGTGTTTTGGAGAAACAGAATATCAAACGGAGTCCAAACGGAATGAAACCTTCGGGAACGTGATTTTCTCAGCAGATAAGACCCGGGAGACTTGGACCCTCCGTCAAGAAAGCCACGAGGCGGTCATGTGGGTGGAGGGCGCGCCCCCTGCCTCATGGGCCCCTCGAAGCTCCACCGACGTACTCCTTCCTCCTATATATACCTACGTACCCCCAAACGATACGGAGCCAAAAACCTAATTCCACCATCGCAACTTTCTGAATCCACGAGATCCCATCTTGTGGCCTAATCCGGAGCTCCACCAGAAGGGGAATCGATCACGGAGGGCTTCTACATCATCACCATAGCCTCTTCGATGAAGTGTGAGTAGTTTACCTCAGACCTTCAGGTCCATAGTTAGTAGCTAGATGGCTTCTTCTCTCTTTTTGGATCTCAATACAATGTTCTCCCCCTCTCTCTTGGAGATCTATTCGATGTAATCTTCTTTTTGTTGTGTGTTTGTTGAGACCGATGAATTGTGGGTTTATGATCAAGTCTATCTATGAATAATATTTGAATCTTCTCTGAATTCTTTTATGTATGATTGGTTATCTTTGCAAGTCTCTATGAATTATCAGTTTGGTTTGGCCTACTAGATTGGTTTTTCTTGCAATGGGAGAAGTTCTTAGCTTTGGGTTCAATCTTGCAGTGTCCTTTCCCAGTGACAAAAGGGGCAGCAAGGCACGTATTGTATTGTTGCCATCGAGGATAACAAGATGTGGTTTTTATCATATTGCATGAAACTATCCCTCTACATCACGTCATCTTGCTTAAGGCGTTACTCTGTTTTTAACTTAATACTCTAGATGCATGCTGGATAGCGGTCGATGAGTGGAGTAATAGTAGTAGATGCAGGCAGGAGTCGGTCTACTTGTCTCGGACGTGATGCCTATATACATTATCATACCTAGATATTCTCATAACTATGCTCAATTCTGTCAATTGCTCAACAGTAATTTGTTCACCCACCGTAGAATACTTATGTTCTTGAGAGAAGCCACTAGAGAAACCTATTTCCCCCGGGTCTATTCTCATCATATCAATCTCCATCACTTTATTATTGCTTTGCTTTTTTACTTTGCCTTTTACTTTTCAGTTTGCATCTCTATACCAAAAATACCAAAAATATTATCTCTCATTTCTATCAGATCTCACTCTCGTAAGTGACCGTGAAGGGATTGACAACCCCTAATCGCGTTGGTTGCATTGAGCTATTGTTTTGTGTAGGTACGAGGGACTCGCGCGTAGCCTCCTACTGGATTGATACCTTGGTTCTCAAAAACTAAGGGAAATACTTATGCTACTTTGCTGCATGATCCTCTCCTCTTCGGGAAAATCCAACGCAGTGCTCAAGAGGTAGCACTACTGAAAGTTATTATTAGGGAGGAACTTATGCTTGTAGGAATTGCAACAATATCAAGTTTACTCTCTATGTCGTGAAAGTTTTGAAGTTATGCTGGTTTTTCCTTCCTATTCTAGTTGATTCTTGTCCCCATAAATTGTTTGCTCAGAAAATCCCTATGCATAGGAAGTGGGTTAGACTTAAATTTGCTTGTCATATGCTTCATGATGCTCTCTTTATGTTTCAATTCTTATCTTTTATGTGAGCATCATTGAAATCATCATGCCTAGCTAAAAGGCATTAAAGAAAAACGCTTGTTGGGAGACAACCCAATACTTTTACCTACTATTTTTTGTGTGTTCACATGATTAGGCTACTGTAGTAATCATGTTTTATTGCTTTTGTTTCAGTAAAGTGCCAAGTAAAGCCTTTAGGATCTTGTTGGGTGATAGTTACTTTGATCTTGCTGAAAAACAAAAACTTATGCACTCAGGAAAACAATTCTCATTTTAAACAGAAGCGAGATAAAATGCTGATTCTTTTTGCATAATATTAGATACAAATATCTCAGGTTTTCCTAAGTTTTCAGAATTTTAGGAGTAGCACAAGTATGCTTTGAGTACAGATTACTACAGACTGTTCTGTTTTTGATAGATTTTGTTTTCAATGCATAGTTTGCTTGTTTTCTAGTTTCTATGGCTTATATTGCTTAATATAAATTGTAGAAATTATATGCTACAGTAGGCATTGTGTGGAAACAATTATGCATCTTGTCTTTGACAGTACCAAAAGTGAAATGGTTTGCTCTTTATCATACTAACCTATCTCACAAAGTTCAGTTAAGTTTTTTGTGATTGAAGTTTTTGAGTTTTGGGTGAGACATCGATATGAGGAGAATAAGGAGTGACAAGACCCTAAGCTTGGGCATGACAAGGCACCCCCAAGAAGATACTCAAGGAAGATCCAAGTAACTAAGCTTGGGGATGCCCCGGAAGGCATCCCCTCTTTCTGTTGGAAATATGCCCTAGAGGCAATAATAAAAGCATTATTATTATATTTCCTTGTTCATGGTAATTGTCTTTATTCATGCTATAATTGTGTTATCCGGAAATCATAATACATGTGTGAATGATAGACACCAACATGTCCCTAGTGAGCCTCTAGTTGACTAGCTCGTTGATCAACAGATAGTCATGGTTTCCTGACTATGGACATTGGATGTCATTGATAACGAGATCACATCATTAGGGGAATGATGTGATGGACAAGACCCAATCCTAAACATAGCACAAGATCGTATAGTTCATTTGCTAGAGTTTTCCAATGTCAAGTATCTTTTCCTTAGACCATGAGATCGTGTAACTCCCGGATACCGTAGGAATGCTTTGGGTGTGCCAAACGTCACAACGTAACTGGGTGACTATAAAGGTATACTACGGGTATCTCTGAAAGTGTCTGTTGGGTTGACACGGATCGAGACTGGGATTTGTCACTCCGCTTGACGGAGAGGTATCACCGGGCCCTCTCGGTAATGCATCATCATAATGAGCTCAATGTGATCAAAGTGTTTGATCACGGGATCATGCATTACGGTACGAGAAAAGTGACTTGCCGGTAACGAGATTGAACGAGGTATTGGGATACCGACGATCGAATCTCGGGCAAGTAAAATACCGATTGACAAAGGGAATCGTATACGGGATTAATTGAATCCTTGACATCGTGGTTCATCCGATTAGATCATCGTGGAGCATGTGGGAGCCAACATGGGTATCCATATCCCGCTGTTGGTTATTGCCCGAGAGCCGTCTCGTTCATGTCTGCATGTCTCCCGAACCCGTAGGGTCTACACACTTAAAGTTCGGTGATGCTAGGGTTGTGAAGATATGTATATGCAGTAACCCGAATGTTGTTCGGAGTCCCGGATGAGATCCCGGACATCACGAGGAGTTTCAGAATGATCCGGAGGTAAAGAATTATATATAGAAAGTGCTGTTTTGGCCATCGGGACAAGTTTCGGGGTTATCGGTATTGTACCGGGACCACCGGAGGGTCCCGGGGGGTCCACCGGGTGGGGCCACCTGCCTCGGGGGGCCACATGGGCTCTAGGGGTGCGCCTTGGCCTACATGGGCCAAGGGGAACCAGCCCCTAGAGGCCCATGCGCCTAGGGTGGGGGAAACCCTAAAGGGGGGGCGCCCCCTTGCTTGGGGGGCAAGCCCCACCCCTTGGCCGCCGCCCCCCTAGGAGATTGCATCTCCTAGGGCCGGCGCCCCCCCTTAGGGGGCTATATAAAGGGGGAGGGGAGGGGGGCAGCCGCACCCTTGCTCCTGGCGC
This sequence comes from Aegilops umbellulata, assembly GCA_032464435.1. Lineage (NCBI taxonomy): Eukaryota > Viridiplantae > Streptophyta > Magnoliopsida > Poales > Poaceae > Aegilops > Aegilops umbellulata. The sequence continues at coordinate 530,189,277 of CP136056.1, read as the reverse complement.
CTCCCTCTCCCTCTCCAACATCTCCTCCTCCTCCGTAGAGCTCGGCGAAGCCCTGTCGGAGTACTGCAACTCCACCATCACCACGCCGTCGTGCTGCTGCTGGAGCCATCTTCCTCAACCTCTCCTTTGCCTTTCTGGATCAAGAAGAAGGAGACGTTACACTGACCGTACGTGTGTTGAACGCGGAGGTGCCGTCCTTTCGGTGCTAGGATCTCCGGTGATTTGGATCACGTCGTGTACGACTACCTCATCCCCGTTCGTTGAACGCTTCCGCTCGCGATCTACAAAGTGGTATGTAGATGCAATCTCTCTCCCATGACTCGTTGCTTAGATGAACTCATAGATGGATCTTGGTGAAACCGTAGGAAAAAAATTAATTTTCTGCAACGTTCCCCAACAGTGGCATCATGAGCTAGGTCTATGCGTAGTTCTCTATTGCACGAGTAGAACACAATTTGTTGTGGGCGTAGATGTTGTCAACTTTCTTGCCGCTACTAGTCTTATCTTGCTTCAGCGGTATTGTGGGATGAAGCGGCCCGGACCAACCTTACACGTACTCTTACGTGAGACCGGTTCCACCGACTAACATGCACTAGTTGCATAAGGTGGCTGGCGGGTGTCTGTCTCTCCCACTTTAGTTGGAGCGGATTCGATGAAAAGGGTCCTTATGAAGGGTAAATAGAAGTTGACAAATCACGTTGTGGCTTTCACGTAGGTAAGAAAACGTTCTTGCTAGAACCCTAATTCAGCCACGTAAAACTTGCAACAACAATTAGAGGACGTCTAACTTGTTTTTGCAGCAAGTGCTTTGTGATATGATATGGCCAAAGTTGTGATGAATGATGAATGATTTACATGTGATGTATGAGATGTTCATGCTATTGTAATAGGAATCACGACTTGCATGTCGATGAGTATGACAACCGGCAGGAGCCATAGGAGTTGTCTTTATTTTTGTATGACCTGCGAGTCATTGAGAAACGCCATGTAATTACTTTACTTTATTGCTAAACACGTTAGCCATAGTAGTAGAAGTAATAGTTGGCGAGCAACTTCATGGAGACACGATGATGGAGATCATGGTGTCATGCCGGTGACAAGATGATCATGGAGCCCCAAGATGGAGATCAAATGAGCTATATGATATTGGCCATATCATGTCACTATTATTTGATTGCATGTGATGTTTATCATGTCTTTGCATCTTGTTTACTTAGAACGACGGTAGTAAATAAGAAGATCCCTCATCATAATTTCAAGAAGTGTTCCCCCTAACTGTGCACCGTTGCGACAGTTCGTTGTTTCGAAGCACCACGTGATGATCGGGTGTGATAGATTCTAACGTACACATACAACGGGTGTAAGACATATTTACACATGCAAACACTTAGGTTGACTTGACGAGCCTAGCATGTACAGACATGGCCTAGGAACACAGAAGACCGAAAGGTCGAGCATGAGTCGTATAGAAGATACGATCAACATGAAGATGTTCACCGATGTTGACTAGTCCGTCTCACGTGATGATCGGACACGGCCTAGTTGACTCGGATCATGTAATACTTAGATGACTAGAAGAGGGATGTCTATCTAAGTAGGAGTTCATTAAATAATTTGATTAGATGAACTTTATTATCATGAACTTAGTCTAAAATATTTACAATATGTCTTGTAGATCAAATGGCCAATGTAGTCCTCAACTTCAACGCGTTCCTAGAGAAAACCAAGCTGAAAGACGATGGCAGCAACTATACGGACTGGGTCCGGAACGTGAGGATCATCCTCATAGCTGCCAAGAAAGATTATGTCCTACGAGCACCGCTGGGTGACGCACCTGTTCTCCCTGCAGAACAAGACGTTATGAACGCTTGGCAGTCACGCTCCGATGATTACTCCCTCGTTCAATGCGGCATGCTTTACAGCTTAGAGCCGGGGCTCCAAAAGCGTTTTGAGAGACATGGAGCATATGAGATGTTCGAAGAGCTGAAAATGGTTTTCCAAGCTCATGCCCGGGTCGAGAGATATGAAGTCTCCGACAAATTCTTTAGCTGTAAGATGGAGGAAAATAGCTCTGTCAGTGAACACATACTCAAGATGTCTGGGTTGCGCAATCGCTTGACTCAACTGGAAGTTAATCTCCCGGATGAAGCGGTCATTGACAGAATCCTCCAGTCGCTTCCACCTAGCTACAAGAGCTTTGTGATGAACTACAACATGCAGGGGATGGTAAAGACCATTCCTGAGGTATATGCTATGCTGAAATCAGCAGAGGTAGAAATCAAGAAGGAACATCAAGTGTTGATGGTGAATAAAACCACTAAGTTCAAGAAGGGCAAGGGTAAAAAGAACTTCAAGAAGGACGGTAAGGAAGTTGCCGCGCCCGGTAAGTAAGTTGCCGGGAAGAAGCCAAAGAATGGACCCAAGCCCGAGACTGAGTGTTTTTATTGCAAGGGAAGTGGTCACTGGAAGCGGAACTGCCCCAAATACTTAGCGGACAAGAAGGCCGGCAAAACAAAAGGTATATGTGATATACATGTAATTGATGTGTACCTTACCAGTACTCGTAGTAGCTCTTGGGTATTTGATACCGGTGCAGTTGCTCACATTTGTAACTCAAAACAGGAGCTGCGGAATAAACGGAGACTGGCGAAGGACGAGGTGACGATGCGCGTCGGGAATGGTTCCAAGGTCGATGTGATCGCCGTCAGCACGCTACCTCTACATTTACCTACGGGATTAGTTTTAAACCTCAATAATTGGTATTTAGTGCCAAGTTTGAGCATGAACATTGTGTCTGGATCTCGTTTAATTCGAGATGGCTACTCATTTAAATCCGAGAATAATGGTTGTTCTATTTATATGAGAGATATGTTTTATGGTCATGCTCCGATGGTTAATGGTTTATTCTTAATGAATCTCGTACGTGATGATACACATATTCATAGTGTGAATACCAAAAGAGTTAAAGTTGATAACAATAGTCCCACATATTTGTGGCACTGCCGCCTTGGTCACATAGGTGTCAAACGCATGAAGAAGCTCCATGCAGATGGACTTTTAGAGTCTCTTGATTATGAATCATTTGACACGTGCGAACCATGCCTCATGGGTAAAATGACCAAGACTCCGTTCTCAGGAACAATGGAGCGAGCAACCAACTTATTGGAAATCATACATACCGATGTGTGCGGTCCAATGAGTGTTGAGGCTCGCGGTGGCTATCGTTATGTTCTCACCCTCACTGATGACTTGAGTAGATATGGGTATATCTACTTAATGAAACACAAGTCTGAGACCTTTGAAAAGTTCAAGGAATTTCAGAGTGAGGTTGAAAATCAACGTGATAGAAACATCAAGTTTCTACGATCAGATCGTGGAGGAGAATACTTGAGTCACGAATTTGGCACACACTTAAGAAAATGTGGAATAGTTTCACAACTCACGCCTCCTGGAACACCTCAACGTAATGGTGTGTCCGAACGTCGTAATCGCACTCTATTAGATATGGTACGATCTATGATGTCTCTTACCGATCTACCGCTATCTTTTTTGGGGCTATGCTTTAGAGACTGCCGCATTCACTTTAAATAGGGCTCCGTCAAAATCCGTTGAGACGACACCGTATGAATTATGGTTTGGGAAGAAACCTAAGCTGTCGTTTCTAAAAGTTTGGGGATGCGATGCTTATGTCAAGAAACTTCAACCTGAAAAGCTCGAACCCAAGTCGGAAAAATGCGTCTTCATAGGATACCCTAAAGTAACTGTTGGGTATACCTTCTACCTCACATCCGAAGGCAAGATCTTTGTTGCCAAGAATGGATCCTTTCTAGAGAAAGAGTTTCTCTCGAAAGAAGTAAGTGGGAGGAAAGTAGAACTTGATGAAGTATTACCTCTTGAACCGGAAAATGGCGCAACTCAAGAAAACGTTTCTGAGGTGCCTGCACCGACTAGAGAGGAGATTAATGATGATGATCAAGATGCTTCTGATCAAGCTCCTACTGAAATTCGTAGGTCCACAAGGACACGTTCCGCACCAGAGTGGTACGGCAACCCTGTCTTGGAAATCATGTTGTTAGACAACGGTGAACCTTCGAACTATGAAGAAGCGATGGCGGGCCCGGATTCCGACAAATGGCTGGAAGCCATGAAATCCGAGATAGGATCCATGTGTGAAAACGAAGTATGGACTTTGACCGACTTTCCCGTTGAGCGGCGAGCCATAGAAAATAATGGATCTTTAAGAAGAAGACAGACGCAGATGGTAATGTGACCATCTATAAAGCTCGGCTTGTCGCTAAGGGTTATCGACAAGTTCAAGGGGTTGACTACGATGAGACTTTCTCACCAGTAGCGAAGCTGAAGTCCGTCCGAATCATGTTAGCAATTGCCGCATTCTACGATTATGAAATATGTCAAATGGACGTCAAAACGGCATTCCTTAATGGTTTTCTTAAGGAAGATTTGTATATGATGCAGCCGGAAGGTTTTGTCGATCCCAAGAATGCTGACAAGGTGTGCAAGCTCCAACGCTCGATTTATGGGCTGGTGCAAGCATCTCGGAGTTGGAACATTCGCTTTGATGAGATGATCAAAGCGTTTGGGTTTACGCAGACTTATGGAGAAGCATGCGTTTACAAGAAAGTGAGTGGGAGCTCTGTAGCATTTCTCATACTATATGTAGATGACATACTTTTGATGGGAAATGATATAGAACTCTTGGACAGCATTAAGGCCTACTTGAATAAGAGTTTTTCAATGAAGGACCTTGGAGAAGCTGCTTATATATTAGGCATCAAAATCTATAGAGATAGATCAAGACGCCTCATAGGTCTTTCACAAAGCACATACCTTGATAAGATATTGAAGAAGTTCAATATGGATCAATCTAAGAAGGGGTTCTTACCTGTGTTACAAGGTGTGAAATTGAGCTCAGCTCAATGTCCGACCACGGCAGAAGATATAGAAGAGATGAGTGTCATCCCCTATGCCTCAGCCATAGGTTCTATTATGTATGCCATGCTGTGTACCAGACCTGATGTAAACCTTGCCGTAAGTTTGGTAGGAAGGTACCAAAGTAATCCCGGCAAGGAACACTGGACAGCGGTCAAGAATATCCTGAAGTACCTGAAAAGGACTAAGGAAATGTTTCTCGTTTATGGAGGTGACGAAGAGCTCGTCATAAAGGGTTATGTCGACGCTAGCTTCGACACAGATCTGGATGACTCTAAGTCACAAACCGGATACGTGTATATTTTGAATGGTGGGGCAGTAAGCTGGTGTAGTTGCAAGCAGAGCGTCGTGGCGGGATTTACACGTGAAGCGGAGTACATGGAAGCCTCGGAGGCAGCACATGAAGCAATTTGGGTGAAGGAGTTCATCACCGACCTCGGAGTCATACCCAATGCGTCGGGGCCAATCAAACTCTTCTGTGACAACACTGGAGCTATTGCACTTGCAAAGGAGCCCAGGTTTCACAAGAAGACCAGGCACATCAAGCGTCACTTCAACTCCATTCGTGAAAATGTTCAAGATGGAGACACAGAAATTTGTAAAGTGCACACGGATCTGAATGTTGCAGATCCGTTGACTAAACCTCTCCCTAAGGCAAAACATGATCAGCACCAGAACTCTATGGGTGTTCGACTCATCACAATGTAACTAGATTATTGACTCTAGTGCAAGTGGGAGACTGTTGGAAATATGCCCTGGAGGCAATAATAAAAGCATTATTATTATATTTCCTTGTTCATGGTAATTGTCTTTATTCATGCTATAATTGTGTTATCCGGAAATCGTAATACATGTGTGAATGATACACACCAACATGTCCCTAGTGAGCCTCTAGTTGACTAGCTCGTTGATCAACAGATAGTCATGGTTTCCTGACTATGGACATTGGATGTCAGTGATAACGAGATCACATCATTAGGGGAATGATGTGATGGACAAGACCCAATCCTAAACATAGCACAAGATCGTATAGTTCGTTTGCTAGAGTTTTCCAATGTCAAGTATCCTTTCCTTAGACCATGAGATCGTGTAACTCCCGGATACCGTAGGAATGCTTTGGTTGTGCCAAACGTCACAACGTAACTGGGTGACTATAAAGGTATACTACGGGTATCTCTGAAAGTGTCTGTTGGGTTGACACGGATCGAGACTGGGATTTGTCACTCCGCTTGATGGAGAGGTATCACCGGGCCCTCTCAGTAATGCATCATCATAATGAGCTCAATGTGATCAAAGTGTTTGATCATGGGATCATGCATTACGGTACGACAAAAGTGACTTGCCAGTAACGAGATTGAACGAGGTATTGGGATACCGACGATCGAATCTCGGGCAAGTAAAATACCGATTGACAAAGGGAATCGTATACGGGATTAATTGAATCCTTGACATCGTGGTTCATCCGATGAGATCATCGTGGAGCATGTGGGAGCCAACATGGGTATCCAGATCCCGCTGTTGGTTATTGCCCGAGAGCCATCTCGGTCATGTCTGCATGTCTCCCGAACCCGTAGGGTCTACACACTTAAGGTTCGGTGACGCTAGGGTTGTGAAGATATGTATATGCAGTAACCCGAATGTTGTTCGGAGTCCCGGATGAGATCCCAGATGTCACGAGGAGTTTCGGAATGGTCCGGAGGTAAAGAATTATATATATAAAGTGATATTTTGGCCATCGGGACAAGTTTCGGGGTTATCGGTATTGTACCGGGACCATCGGAGGGTCCCGGGGGGTCCACCGGGTGGGGCCACCTGCCTCGGGGGGGCACATGGGCTCTAGGGGTGCGCCTTGGCCTACATGGGCCATGGGGAACCAGCCCCTAGAGGCCCATGCGCCTAGGGTGGGGGAAACCCTAAAGGCGGGGGGCGCCCCCTTGCTTGGGGGGCAAGCCCCACCCCTTGGCCGCCGCCCCCCTAGGAGATTGCATCTCCTAGGGCCGGCGCCCCCCCTTAGGGGGCTATATAAAGGGGGAGGGGAGGGGGGCAGCCGCACCCTTGCTCCTGGCGCCTCCCTCTCCCTCTCCAACATCTCCTCCTCCTCCGTAGAGCTCGGCGAAGCCCTGTCGGAGTACTGCAACTCCACCATCACCACGCCGTCGTGCTGCTGCTGGAGCCATCTTCCTCAACCTCTCCTTTGTCTTGCTGGATCAAGAAGAAGGAAACGTTACGTTGAACGTACGTGTGTTGAACGCGGAGGTGCCGTCCTTTCGGTGCTAGGATCTCCGGTGATTTGGATCACGTCGTGTACGACTACCTCATCCCCATTCGTTGAACGCTTCCGCTCGCGATCTACAAAGTGGTATGTAGATGCAATCTATCTCCCGTGACACGTTGCTTAGATGAACTCATAGATGGATCTTGGTGAAACCGTAGGAAAATTTTTAATTTTCTGCAACGTTCCCCAACACTTTCGTCTCCAACATTATCGCTTTTGAGATTTAGGAAAACCGTGATATGAGAAGAATTAAGTAGACACAAAAGCTCAAGCTTGGGGATTCCCAAGGCATCCCAAGATAATAGTTCAAGAAGTCTCAAGCATCTAAGCTTGGGGATGCCCCAGTAGGCATCCCACCTTTCTTCTTCAACAACTATCGGCCGAGCATAAGTTTTTGCTTCTTCACATGATGTGTGCTATCCTTGGATTGTCATTTTATTTTGTTTTGCTTGCTTTTTTAATAAAATACTTAGATCTAAAAGTTTTAAATAAAATAGAGTCCGCAAATAGTTGCTGAGGGAGTCCTGGACTAAGGGGTCCTCGGGCGTCCGGCATGTTGGACATAGGCCGGACTACTGGTCCATGAAGATACAAGATAGAAGACTTCCTCTCGAGTCCAGATAGGACTCTCCTTTGCGTGGATGGCAAGCTAGGCGGCCGGATGTACTACTTCCTTTCTATGTAACCGACTTTGTACAACCCTAGTTCCCTCCGGTGTCTATATAAACCGGAGGGTTTAGTCCGTAGGGACAATCATAATCACATAGCCTAGACTTCTAGGGTTTTAGCCATTACGATTTCGTGGTAGATCAACTCTTGTAATACTCATATTCATCAAGATCAATCAAGCAGGAAGTAGGGTATTACCTCCATAGAGACGGCCCGAACCTGGGTATACATTGTGTCCCCTGTCTCCTCTTACCATCAACCTCCGACGCACTGTTCGGGACCCCCTACCCGAGATCCGCCAGTTTTGACACCGACATTGGTGCTTTCACTGACAGTTCCACTATGACGTCGAAGTCAGAGTTGATGGATCGCCTTGTGATCAAGCACAATATCGCCGCCGGAGGAACTCTGGCCTCGGGCCAAACCCTCCGGCTGGGTGGCTTTATCATGACCTCCCGTTCGGCCAGTGAGCCGACGATGACTTCTCGGGTCATCAAGAATCGCCTCTGAATTGACTCCGAATACTCTAAAAAGATGGATCCAATGGAATTGTCGTCCTTGAACGAACTCCTGGATCGCATCGCCGCCTTAGGGGTCACTACAGACTACGACCGGATTGGGCTTAAACCCGATCAGAGAGAAATCAAATCTCCATCGATCACCCACCAGATAGGGGTAGTAGAGGAGCAAAGGAACAACTCTCCCTCGATACTGAGGACGAACTATGTTCAGATCTCCAAGTTTGAAGAGCCGGATACCTGTCCGCGGAACGACATACCTTGTCCTCCGAACCCGGAATCAGATGGTAGACCTGAGAAATCGGTCGACCTGCTGGAGCCCGAACTATTAAGCTCGGAAATTTCTCAAACTCCGGATCCAAAATTGGGTCGGGGTTCGGATATAAATCCACCCACCCACCCAGATATGCACGACCTCACGTGCATAAAGCACCAGTCTCACGAAACAGTCCATCACTTTTGGGCTAGATTCCTCCTTGTAAAAGACAACATTAAAGATTGCCATGACGAAGACGCCATCTCAGCATTCTGCAATAATTGCACGGACAAAGGAATCCTCAACGACATCAACCGCCGTCACATATCCCACTTCGTTGACTTGGCAACCATAGTACAGAAGTACTGCGCAATGGAAAGCGCTTGGAAAGCTGAGGCAGCTCGTTGGGAACCACCGGTTTCCACTCAACCACTCGTCCGGACAAAAAGGATGCACCCTCGCAGGGCGCCCGACCAAATAGTAAAGAAATGAAAACCCATTACAGGACGCGGAACCGTTCTGGAGGGATGGCTCGATAGGCCATGCAAAATATACACAACACTGGATGCCATACCAACCCACAGCCCTAGAGCATGTTGGATACTCCGGCAAGTGGCCAAGAGCGGCGAGGATATCCTCACCACAAACAGCGCGGAGCAATTCCCCTCGTAACACGACGACCACAGAGTATTGACAGTCTTCGAGACTTACGCTTCAAACAATCGGCGCAAGAGAGCACTCCGCGACCTCGCCGAAGTCTGCTAAGTCGCAACAATAAATCCTTGGAACGACACGGCCATAACTTTCAACGCCAGTGACGAACCAGAAATTCGGTCAGTCTGGGCACCAGCCGCCTCGGTCCTCAATCCAATTATGGACGGCTTTCGACTCACCAAAGTGCTCATGGACGGCGGCAGCGGATTGAACCCCATCTATGAGGATAAACTCAGCAAAATGGAAATAGACAGAACCCGTATCAAGCAAAGTAGCACGACCTTCCGAGGAATCATTCCTAGTCGGGGGGCACGATGCGCGGGAAAAATTACACTTGACGTGGTATTCGGCACAACGGAGAACTATCGGTCCAAAGAGATAACCTTCCAAGTGGCCCTTTTCAACAGTGGATACCACGCCCTGTTGGGGTGAGACGCATTCACACGCTTTCAAGCCATAACTCATTATGGGTATACGAAGCTCAAGATGCCCGGGCTCAACGGTATTATCACTCTCGCTAGTGATCCGGATATAGCCCTCCGCGCCGAAAACAAAACAGCATCCCTGGCCCTCGAGGCACTATCTGAGGCCCTTGCGGCCGAAGAGCTAACCGCACTATGCTCGACGGTGGATAGGGACGACATAATCCTTGACAAGCGCCCCAAATCCACCTCCAGCAAACCAGCAGACGAAATAGTTACATTACAAGTCCACCCAACAGACCCAAAGAAGACAGCATCCATCGGGGCACAGTTGGACCCAATGGTAGACACCGCACTACGAGCGTTCCTACACGAGAACTGGCACATATTCGCCTGGCACCCTTCTGATATGCCAGGAATCCCACGCAGGTTGGCCGAGCACAGCCTCAATATATTGAAGGGATATAAGCCGGTCAAGCAAACACTACAGCGCTTTTCCGAACCCAAACGACAAGCTATGGGGAGGAGCTAACCAAGTTAATTGAGGCCAGATTCATCAGAGAAATAAAACACCCAGACTGGCTAGCAAACCTGGTGATGGTGCCAAAGAAAGATAAATCCTGGCGCCTGTGCGTCGATTTCAAAGACCTCGACAAAGCTTGCCCTAAGGATCCCTTCCCCATCCCCCACATCGATCAGATCATTGACGCTACTGCAGGACACGACTCATTGTGTTTTCTCAACGCATATTCCGGATACCATCAAATCAAAATGAAGGAGTCCGACCAAGCTGCAATGGCATTCATTACACCATATGGGCCATTCTGCTTCAACACTATGCCCTTCGGGCTCAAAAATTCCGGGGCCACCTACCAATGCATGATTCAACCATGCTTGGAGAAACAAATCGGCAAGACAGTTGAAGCATATGTGGACGATGTCGTCATCAAGACCAAGAACGTTGAGTCATTAATAGACGACCTACGCCTCACATTCGACAACCTCCGGACATATGACATTATGCTCAATCCGGAAAAATGTGTTTTCGGCGTTCCCTCTGGAAAACTACTGGGCTTCATTGTTTCCAGTAGAGGACTCGAAGCAAATCCAGCCAAAATCCGGGCTTTATCACAATTGGCGACACCAACAGACCTTAAACAGGTCCACAAACTAGCCGGATGCGTGGCAGCTTTAAGCCGCTTCATCTCCCGACTAGGAGAAAAACATTGCCACTTTATCGAATTCTCCGATGCACCGACCACTTTGAGTGGATGAATGCGGCAACGGCCGGAATGGAAGAAATAAAGGATCTTTTAGCAAGCAACCCAATCTTGGGTGCGCCAAGCGTCGGCGAACCAATGTTATTATACATCTCTGTAACACACCAGGTGGTGAGCACAGTACTCGTTGTCGAGCGAGAGGAGGACGGACACAAATTCCTGCTCCAGAAACTGGTATACTACATATCCACTATCCTAACTCCATGCAAATCCCAATACCCTCATTATCAAAAGATAGCATACGCGGTCTTCATGGCATCCCGGAAGCTACGACACTATTTTCAAGAGTGCTCGATCATGGTGGCTTCCGAAGTTCCACTGAATAACATAATAAAGAACCGCCAGGCCACGGGCCGGATTGCCAAATGGCCTATTGAGCTCCTTCCATTCGACATAACATATAAGTCGCGCCGGGCCATCAAATCCCAAGTACTGGCAGACTTCGTCGCCGAATGGACAGAGGTCGAACTCGCTAAAGAGTACGGCACATATTCCAACTGGGTCATGCACTTTGATGGTTCCAAAATGCTGGCGGGCTTAGGGGCGAGCGTTGTCTTAACGTCCCCCACTGGAGATGCAGTTCATTACGTACTCCAAATATTATACACAGACTCCAACAACGCAGCCGAATACGAGGCCTTATTGCATGATCTTTGGATGGCTACCTCCATGGGCATGCAATGCCTAGAGGTACGTGGGGACTCAACTCTCACAATATCCCAGATAAATGGAGACTTTGACGCCAAAGATCCAAAGATGGCGGCCTATCGTAACACCGTACTCAAAATGTCTGCTTGGTTCGAGGGGCTCGAGTTTCACCACGTGGCTCGAGAAAGTAATCAAGCGGCGGATGTCCTTGCTCGCATCAGCGCCAAGCATGACCCCATCCCACCTAACATCTTTCTGGAAAGGCTTTCCAAGCCATCCATGGAGTGGCAAGGGGAGAGCGGCAACAACAGTTCGGATCCGACCATAACCCCAGATTCCGAACACACCGATATCGTCGGAGGCTCGGTCACCGAAATAACACCTTTGGCCCATCTCATCATGGCAGTCATCGCCCCATGGACCGAACCCTTCTTAGCCTACCTTAATAGGCGAGAGCTCCCTGAGGATCAAAATGAGGCCTGCTGCATTGTTCGGCATTCGAAAACCTACAAGGTCCATGAAGGAGAGCTCTAGAAGAAAAGCGCTACCGGAGTACTTCAAAGATGTATCTCCGAGGAAGAGGGGAGGCAGCTCTTGGCTGAAATTCATGCCAGTCTTGGTGATCACCATGCCGCAGCTCGGGCCCTTGTAGGCAAGGCCTTTCGTACAGGTTTCTATTGGTCGGCGGCCCGAGCAGATGCACAGGACCTTGTCCAACATTGGGTCGGATGCCAGCTTTTCGCCAACCAAAGCCATATGCCACCCACTGCTCTATAAACAATCCCCATCACTTGGCCTTTCGCGGTCTAGGGGCTTGACATGGTCAGACCCTTAAAGGAGGAAGCCATAAGAAAAAGTATCTGCTGGTCATGGTGGATAAATTCACTAAGTGGATAGAGGCCAAACCGGTTAAAACTGTCGAGGCCGGACCAGTGATAGACTTCATATCCGGCGTTGTGCACCGTTATGGTGTTCCACACAGCAGCATCACCGATAAAGGCTCCAATTTTACAGCCGATGAGGTGAAATCCTGGTGTACTAATCTAGGCATTAAGCTCGATTACGCCTCCGTCTATCATCCGCAAACAAACGGTCAAGTCGAATGAGCCAATGGTCTTATTATGAGCGGCATAAACCCAGACTAGTGCGGTCTTTGAAAGAATCAAACAAGCACTGGGTTGAGGAGCTCAACTCCATACTCAGGGGCTGTGGACCATGCCCAATCGCACTATCGGATATACACCTTTCTTCATGGTGTACGGCGCAGAGGCTGTGTTACCTTGCGATATTATTCATGACTCACCTCGAGTGCGCATGTACGAAGAGAGAGAGGCCGAGCTTGATCGGCAGGACAGCTTAGATGCCCTGGAGGAGGAGCGCGACGTTGCAAAAGCCAGTTCCGCATTTTATCAACAGCAAGCCTGCAGATATCAAAGCAGAGAACTACGTGCCAAGACTTATAATGTTAGCAAACTTGTTCTATGCTTGCCGAAGAAGAAAAAGGACAAACTTAAGCCCAAGTGGGAGGGTCCTTTCATCATCGATGAAGTTCTCACGGGAGGAGCGTACCGCCTGCGTGATGCATCAGACAATCGCCTAGAGCCGAACCGCTGGAACGCGGCCAGACTCCGAAGATTCTATGCCTAGCGCCGAACTCTTCGTTCGTCTCGTTCTCCCTATTGTTTTCAGTATGTTTTTTCTCATCTCTTTTCGCCTTTTCCTTTTTTAGCCTTAAATCTTTCATGCGGCTAAATCGTACACCTATGACATACACATCCTTAAATGTGTATGCCCATTATACCTGGGGCTTCTTGCACAGAAGCTTATTATTGTTATTTTTCGAGCATCAAGCTCATCACATATGCGTTTTTCCTCATATGTAACTTTTCTTCGCCATTATATGCATCGATATGACTTAAGTTTTGGCCAAGCTGGGTGTCTGGCTCTTGTGCTTATGCCCTACGTTCCCGTTAGTTCGGCTAGGGCATAAAGGGAGCACCTCTGCGATTGTTACTGCTGGGTCATCCGGATGTGTACCTCAGACTGGGTGAAGCCGAAAGCTAGCGTTCTTAAGGGAATATTCGGTCAGCGGACTAAAGACGTTTTTACATTTCTTCCACTATGAACCCCAGATGTTACTTATACTGCGATCTTCTCAATCACAGTCCGGACATGCACATTAACGCATGTACACCTAGGGAAAGGAACCGTTAATGGAACTATTCTCTCTGGAAGATGTTTCTTACAATCACAATGTAATATAACATAGCTAGCCGGATACAACTTGTCTATTCAAGCAACTATCACCCCTACGCCTGGTTTCCACGCATACCCAGTCTATTTTGCCACTCAGGTGTTGGGAAACACTCCGCACCTTCTGGTCCGGAGGTCGAAGCGAAAAGGTTGGCCATGACAATCGTTTTACAATCCGACTAGGGACAAATATGTCCAAGAAATTACATAGTCACTTAGACTAAAAATTTCCTCCTCTCTACCATCTAATAGGCTGTCTAGCTTACAATCCTATTGGGAATATTTGCCGGCCACTTCTACTTGGTCATACACCAAATCAACGGGAATTTCTTTCCCATCTGACCCTAGAGGTCCGACCTGGTCCATATGATTTGGATCAATCTTGGTATACTGTGTTTTTACCATGGCACAGGCCTCTCGTGCACCTTCTTGGTAGGCTGATATCTTCCATAATTGAATACGCCGTCGTGCTCCTTTGAACAGCTCCACGAGCTCCGCCATACCTCCTGGAGGAGAGGCGGATGGCCATAAAGCCTTGGCAACACTCCACATTGCTTGCCAAACTCGCTCGTGCATCTGGGACAACTCTTGTAGCAGGTCGCCTTGAGATCCGGACATTTGCTCTTCGGGACGGCCAGTCAGCATACCTGCAGACATAAATCTGTCAATTCCGGCCCTTGCCGAATTATAGGGAGGCAAATCTGAAGAGCATACTGAATATGCCGCCTTGTAGCCTCCTATTCTCCTTGACGGCGCTAGCTAGCTGGGCTCGAACATCTTTCAGTTCTTCGCCCAGTTGGGTATGGGAATCCTGCAACTTCTTCTTCTCATCCCTGACCCGCGTCAGCACACGTTCGCCTGTCGCATGTTGTCTTTTGGCCTCTTGTTCACCAGCCTAGGCTTCCTTTAGTTTCCCTCTCAGTTGCTCTACTGATTCTGTCAGTAGAAACATAGTAGTATTAATACAGCTGGTATTTGATTATACTTTTTTCTGACGGGGAGAAGCATTACCAGGAGGTGCCTCCTTGGATTTTTTCAATTCGTGACAGTTAGCTGAGTCTGACACTTTGCCAGCTCTTGAGGCAGCAGGCTATTCTTCTCCATAAGTGCCTGATTATACAATGATCCTTAAATCAGTTGTATCAACTTCTTTAAGTTTCAGGGGCTACTGGTATATGATTATTAAATCTACACTTACCCGCATATCTTTTATATGATGGTCCGTGGCTCTGGCAAGTCCATCCAGAGCAGCTCGGATGTATGCATTGGCCGAGCTGAAGGCATCGAATGCCTCCTTTGAAAAGCCGGGGTCACGGAGAACGGCCGTCTGACGACGATAATTCATGGCGCTCTCCACTTCAGAGTTCGTGACAGACATATCGTCTAAATCCTCTGCGGAAGGACAGTCCGACGCCACTCCCGTGTCAGCCCCCGTCCTTAGGGCAGGGTCTGGAACCTGACTAGTGGAGGCACGACCGGCAGGATCCCCGGACATAGTCCGGCGGACACTTTTCCAGATAGAATGCGGTGAATGACATCATGATTTGATGTGGCGACCAGGAGGCATATTTTTAAAAGAAAGCCTTACGTCTTTGATGAAGGTTCTGCCGTATTATCGTTTGCCTTTCTCTTTGAAGACGTGCTCGGTGCGGGGGTCGCTCTCCTCGGAGATGCTTCTGGAGCACGAAATAGTGCGGTGGGTGAGGCATAATAAAGAAGCTCTTTCGAAGAAGGTGTCTGTTAAAATTACTTACATGCAAAGCAGGGAGGAGCACGGGATAATCGGCAATGATGGGCACTTGCGTACCATCATAGCTCGTCTGGTAAAACACTCCATTTTCAAGCCCCACAAATATGTCCGGATCCTCTTCGAATCTGGGGTCAAGGTCCTGGTTGTGACCCTCCGGCTGAGGGCGGGGCTATGGATACCCTCGGTAGCCTTCCGCCATTCTTGTTGCCTGTGGATAGGTTGCTATCCGTTAGAAATGATTCAGGGAGAGGATTGAGTAAGATGGTGGAATTAGAACTTACCCAACTAGGAGGATTATACATGAAAATCCATCTCGACATTGGAGACGAGTGAACTCCTCCTTCTCCCCTTTGTACAGTTCGGCCAATATTTTGGCCAAAGCGGCGGGGGTTTTCGGACCCTTCCGACCGCAGCGTGAGGCATCATCTTCCCCATTATAGTGCCACATGGGAAGCCCTCTGTATTGGAGTGGTTGGACCCCCCGCACTATGGAGATCGCCATTACCTCGATTATTGATAATCCGGACTGGGCGAGCTCTTAGTCTTGCCCATCAACTGACCGACTTCCGCGCTATCCTCCTGCTCGAGGCTCAGAGGGTGCCAGCTGTGGCATTTCTTCAACGGAGCACTTGACAATTCGGGGAGACCCATTCGGACTGGGTTAGGAAGAGCTACGTCGTCAATATAGAACCATTCGGAAGGCCACTCTTTGGAAGCCTTCTTTGGTGTGTCGGACAGGTATCCGGTCCCGGTGATGCGCCATACCTCGGCTCCTCCCACTTTGAATATTGATCCCCCTTGGTTACGAGGGACGAGGCAGAACAGTTTTCTCCATAATTCAAAATTGGCCTCACAACCCAGGAATAGCTCACACAGAGCAACGTAACCCGCGATGTGCAGGATGGAGGCGGTAGTGAAACTGTGCAGTTGGAGGCCATAATACTCCAGAAGTCGTCGGGGGAAGGGATGGATTGGAAATCCGACGCCCCTTAGCAAGTAGGGAACGAAGCATACTCGTTCCCCCTGGATGGATTGGGGAAATTCTCCGCGTGAACCCCGCCGCTGAAGGACATCAATCCTGCTCGGACGGGGACTAGATCCGCGGGGGGGGGGGGGAGAAAGCCCTGTTTTTGCAGCTTCGTCAGCTGACCGTGAGATACGAAACATCTCTTCCAATCACCTTTTTCGGAGTTGTGGGGACGAGAGGAAGAGCTGGGAGCGCTAGCCATGTTGGAGTTGTTCCTCCTAGCGAGCTCTGAGGATTTTTTCGCAGGGTGTGGAATGGATCTGAGATCTATTCTCTTTAAATAGGCACCTCTCTTGTATGGTCAGGGTGGTATGTGCAAAAATACCCCGACCTCTCGTATTCGCTCGACACGTGGAAGCTGAAGTCAGGAAAGCATGGAAGCCGATGGGAACAACATTAAATGGAAAAGCCGAATACTGCTCTTTAAGTCAGGGACTTTGAAATAATCATAGGAGGAACCCGCCTTGCAGTGCCGAAGACAATATGCACGCTGGACACCTCTTCACTGAAGTCTGGTTCGGGGGCTACTAAGGGAGTCCTGGACTAAGGGGTCCTCGGGCGTCCGGCCTGTTCGACATGGGCCGGACTATTGGGCCATGAAGATACAAGATAGAAGACTTTCTCCCGTGTCCGGATAGGACTCTCCTTTGCGTGGATGGCAATCTAGGAGGACGAATGTACTATTTCCTTTCTATGTAACCAACTTTGTACAACCCTAGTTCCCTTCGATGTCTATATAAACCGGAGTCTTTAGTCCGTAGGGACAATCATAATCACATAGGCTAGACTTCTAGGGTTTTAGCCATTACGATCTCGTGGTAGATCAACTCTTGTAATACTCATATTCATCAAGATCAATCAAGCAGGAAGTAGGGTATTACCTCCATAGAGAGGGCTCGAACCTGGGTAAACATTGTGTACCCTGTTACCATCAACCTCCGACTCACAGTTCGGGACACCCTACCCGAGATCCACCGGTTTTGACACCGACAGTTGCCAAGAAGGCTAAGTAAGCGGAATTCACATCCCATCAACGAAGCTCTTTCCTATTTTATTTAGTCTTGTGATTCACTTATATCCTATGAGTAAATTGTTGAATAAATTGAATGTCATGAAGTTGAAATCATATCATGCCCAGTGGTAGCTTCAAATTGGGTTTGGAAAGTGAAAATTTTTGAGGCTTGACAATCACAATATTGGCCAGACAAGAAATTCACCAATAATTAGTATAAGGAAGAGAACTTTCACATGCAAATACACTATCGTAGAAATATTTTGTGATTGTGAGCCCCCATCAAAATATTATATGCCAAATTGTTGACGTTGGACAAGAAAGACAACGTAATGGTTTATGTTTGTTCATATTCACATAGAAGTTATATTGTCATAGATCCTTCAACATGTGGTGCTTGCCCCCCATCTTTGCTAGCCAAAAATTCCGCACCAAGTAGAGAAACTACTTGTGCATCCAAAAACCCTTAAACCCAAATCTTATTATCAAGAGTCCACCATACCTACCTATATGCAGTATTCTATTGCCGTTCTAAGAAAATTTGTATGTGCCATCTCTAATTTTCAAAATTAATTTCTTTTTCGTGTGCTCGTACTGCTCGCGAGGCAGTGAGGGGTGGCCAATATTTTCCATGCTAGATGTGTTATTCTCACGATGAGTGTTTATTCACTTGTCATTGCATGAGAGGAAGGCAAAGGTATTAGGCATGCCCAGTCCCAAAATGAAAAATGAATCTACTTTATGTTGTCAAATAATAAATTCCTTGGAAAGTGTTGGTATGGAGGTCACCCGTGGATACGGTTAGCCATGGAAAGTGAAAGTATGGTGCGAAAAGGAATAAACTTTATTTTCTGTCTGGGAACCACCTATGATATATCTAGCATGGTAAGTGTTGGTAGCTCTAAGTCGTTTTTGTTGGTGGGAAAAGCATGCCTCTCAAATGTTTTTATCTCTCAATTTTTGCTCTGAGCTCTGGCACCTCTACAAATCCCTACTTCCCTCTGCGAAGGGCCTATCTTTTACTTTTCATTATTTACTTTTATGCAAAGTGTCAAAGTTTTTC
Organism: Aegilops umbellulata; assembly: GCA_032464435.1. Taxonomy (NCBI): domain Eukaryota; kingdom Viridiplantae; phylum Streptophyta; class Magnoliopsida; order Poales; family Poaceae; genus Aegilops; species Aegilops umbellulata. Next base: position 530,170,440 of record CP136056.1, on the reverse strand, counting down.
TCTCTATTCCTTTTTATTTTTCTCTTTTGGTAAGCATCATGTCGTGAGGAAAGATCTAGGTACATATATCCAGTTGAATATCGGTAGCATGAGTTATTATTGTGGACATCACTCTTGAGGTGAATACGTTGGGAGGCAAAAAAATAAGCCCCTATCTTTCTATGTGTCTGGTTGAAACGTTTTGCTCATGTGTATACGGTGAGCGTTAGCAATCATAGAAGACTATATGATGGTCGAGTATGTGGAGCTCTTGCTTAAACTCCGTTGAATAAGTTGAATTGCAATTGCTTGGTGACTAAGAACATAGGTTGTTGAGTTTCAAGAGAATTCATTGTTTGAACCTTAACATGTGAATTGGTTGCTACTATAACATGAGAAGTTTTATAAGAAAGAATTATTGTTATGATGCTAGGAAAGTGATTGAATTTGTCATTGATCAAACTTGTGCACTCTGCTAGCATTCACACTTCATAAATTATTTCTTTTATCATTTACCTACTCGAGGACGAGTTGGAATTAAGCTTGGGGATGCTGATACGTCTCCAACGTATCTATAATTTATGAAGTTTTCATGCCATGTTTACAACAATTATATATGGTTTAGGTATGATTTGCATGGAACTAACCCGGACTAACGTTGTTTTTAGCAGGACTACCATGGTGTTGTTTTTTGTGTGAAAATAAAAGTTCTCGGAATTCCACAAAACTTTTTGACTATTTTTTGGGAACAAAATAGACCCCTGAAGCTTTGTGGGAGGGCCAGAAGAGCCAAGAGGAGGGCACAACCTACCAGGGTGCGCCTGGTGGGCCGTCCGTGCGCCGGTGGGTTGTGTTCACCTCGAGGCCCATCTTAGCGTGAAACCAACGGCAAATAATCCTATAAATAGAGAAACCATCAGGGGTTAACCTAGATCAGAAGTTCCGCCGCCGCAGGGCTCCGTGGCCACCGAAAACCAATCTAGACCCGTTCCGGCACCCTACCGGAGGGGGGAATCATCTCCGGTGGTCATCTTCATCATCCCGGTGGCCACCACGATGAGGAGGGAGTAGTCCACCCTCGGGGCTGAGGGTTTGTACCAGTAGCTATGTGTTTAATCTCTCTCTGTCTCTCTCTCTCTCTCTCTCTCTCGTGTTCTTGAGATGTCATGGTCTTGATGTATCACGGGTTTTGTTAATATAGTCAGGTCATATGGTGTTTTCTCCTCTCTATCTTGTTGTCATGAATTGAGTTTTTCCCTTTGAGATTTTGTGGTTATCGGATTGAATACTTTTATGGATTTGAGAACACTTGATATATGTCTTGCAATTGAATACTCGTGGTGACAATGGGGTATCGTATTGATTCACTTGATATATGTTTTGGCACACAACTTGCGGATTCCCGCGGTGACATTTGGGTAATCTATGCATAGGGGTTTGATAACCCACAAGTATAGGGGATCGCAACAGTTTTCGAGGGTAGAGTATTCATCCCAAATTTATTGATTCGACACAAGGGGAGCCAAAGAATATTCTCAAGTATTAGCAATTGAGTTGTTAATTCAACCACACCTGAAAGACTTAATATCTGCAACAAAGTATTTAGTAGCAAAGTAGTATGGAAGTAATGGTAATGGTGGCAACAGTAACAGTAGTAGTTTTTGTAGCAATCGTAACAGTGGCAACGGAAAAGTGACTATGCAAAGATCAATATGTGAAAATCTCGTAGGCAATGGATCAATGATGGATAATTATGTCAGATGTGATTCCTCATGCAATAGTTATAACATAGGGTGACACAGAACTAGCTCAAGTTCATCAATGTAATGTAGGCATGTATTCTGAATATAGTCATACGTGCTTATGGAAAAGAACTTGCATGACATCTTTTGTCCTACCTTCCCGTGGCAGCGGGGTCCTATTGGAAACTAAGGGATATTAAGGCCACCTTTTAATAGAGTACCGGACCAAAACATTAACACTTTGTAAATACATGAACTCCTCAAACTATGGTCATCATCGGGAGTGGTCCCGATTATTGTCACTTCGGGGTTACCGGATCATAACACATAGTAGGTGACTATTGACTTGCAAGATAGGATCAAGAACTCACATATATTCATGAAAACATAATAGGTTCAGATCTGAAATCATGGCACTCGGGCCCTACTGGCAAGCATTAAGCATAGCAAAGTCACAACAACATCAATCTTAGAACATAATGGATACTAGGGATCAAACCCTAACAAAACTAAATCGATTACATGGTAAATCTCATCCAACCCATCACCATCCAGCAAGCCTATGATGGGATTACTCACGCACGGTGGAGAGCATCATGAAATTGGTGATGGAGGAAGGTTTATGATGACGATGGCGACGGATTCCCCTCTCCGGAGCCCCGAACAGACTCCAGATAAGCCCTCCTGGTGAAGATTAGGGCTTGGCGCCGGCTCCGTATCTTAAAACGCGATGAATCCTTCTCTCTGAATTTTTTTCTCCCCGAACGTGTATATATAGAGTTGGAGTTGACGTCGGTGGAGTCTCAAGGGGCCCACGAGGCAGGGGGCGCACCCTGCACCCTCGTGGACAGGGTGTGGGCCCCCTGATGCTGATTCTTTCGCCAGTATTTTTTATTAATTCCAAAATGTTTCTCCGTGGATTTTCAGGACATTCCGAGAACTTTTATTTATGCACAAAAATAACACCATGGTAATTCTGCTGAAAACAGCGTCAGTCCGGGTTAGTTCCATTCAAATCATGCAACTTAGAGTCCAACACAAGGTCAAAAGTGTTTGGAAAAGTAGATACGTTGGAGACGTATCAAGGTTAATGCACGTTCTTGTCCTTGTTTGTCCGGTAGAAATTTTGGGGCACTCTTGTAGTTCTTTGTGTGGATTTAGTATTATGAATATGAATATGCTTTGGTGTTATTCTAGTACAAACTCTAGGATATATTAAACGGAAACAATAGCTTTGTGTTATTTTAGTACGAACTCTTGAATAGATCGATCGGAAAGAATAGCTTTGAGGTGGCTTCGCACCCTACATCAATTCCTATCTTTTGTTCTCCGCTAATAGGAACTCGGGAGTGATTCTTCGTTACACTTTGAGGCATAATCAGATGATCCAACTATGTTAGCATTGTTGAGAGATTGCACTCGCGAAAGTACGGACCGTAGGCCTCATTTTTAAGCATTGCAACACTGTTTTTGTGCCCATTTACTATTAGTTACCTTGTTGTTTTTACAATTTCAGATTACAAAAACCAATATCTACTATCCATATTACACTTTTATCACCATCTCTTCGCCGAACTAGTGCACCTATATAATTTGCCATTGTATTGGGTGTGTTGGGACACAAGAGATTACTTGTATTTGGTTGCATGGTTGTTTGAGAGAGAACATCTTCATCCTACACCACTCACAGATTGATAAACCTTAGGCCATCCACTTGAGGGAAAATTGCTACTGTCTTACAAAACTCTGCGCTTGGAGGCCCAACACGTGTCTATAAGAATAAAGTTGCGTAGTAGACATCACTAAGCAACACTACGTAAATAGCACCTGCACACAAATAACAAATACTCGCAACCAGACATGTTAAAGGGGTTGTCAATCCCTTTCGGGTAACGACGCCAGAAATTGGCGAGCGGACGTGAGAGAGTTGTAAATATTGATAGATTGAACGCCAAATAAAATAAAGTGCAGCAAGGTATTTTTGTATTTTTGGTTAAATAGATCTAAAAATAAAAGCAAAGGAAAATAGATTGCAAAGGCAAATATATTAAAGAAGAGACCCGAGGGCCGTAGGTTTCACTAGTGGCTTTTCTCGAGAAAATAGCAAACGCTGGGTGAACTAATTACTGTTGGGCAATTGATAGAACTTCAAATAATCATGACGATATCCAGGCAATGATCATTATATAGGCATGATGTCCAAGATTAGTAGACCTACTCCTGCCTGCATCTACTACTATTACTCCACACATCGACCGCTATCCAGCATGCATCTTGTGTATTAAATTCATGGAGAAACGGAGTAATGCAATAAGAACGATGACATGATGTGGACAAGATCTATTTGTGTATAAATATACCCCATCGTTTTATCCTTAGTAGCAATGATACATACGTGTCGGTTCCCTTTCTATCACTGGGATCAAGCACCGTAAGATCGAACCCACTACAAAGCACCTCTTCCCATTGCAAGATAAATAGATCAAGTTGGCCAAATAAAACCCAAATATCGGAGAAGAAATACGAGGCCATAAGTAATCATGCATATAAGAGATCAAAGAAGACTCAAATAACTTTCATGGATAAAAAGATAGCTTTGATCATAAACTCAAAGTTCATCAGATCCCAACAAACACACCACAAAAAGAGTTACATCATATGGATCTCCAAGTGACCATTGTATTGAGAATCAAACAAGAGATAGGAAGCCATCTAGCTACTGACTATTGACCCGTAGGTCTACAAAGAACTATCCATGCATCATCGGGGAGGCACCAATGGACATGATGAACCCCACCGTGATGGTGCCTAGATTGGATCTGTGGTTTCTGGAACTTACGGCGGCTGGAATTGATTTTCGTCGACTCCCCTAGGGTTTCTAGAATATTGGGGTATTTATAGAGCAAGGAGTCGGTGCGGGGGACCCCCGAGGTGGGCACAACCCACCAGAGCGTGCCTGGGCCCCCAAGCGCGCCCAGGTGGGTTGTGCTCCCCTCGGAGCCCCCCCTGTACTTCTTTGGCCCAACTTGTGTCTTCTGGTCCAGAAAAATTCTCCAAAAGGTTTCGCTGCTTTTGGACTCTGTTTGGTACTGATATTCTGTGATGTAAAAAACATGCAAAAAGCAGCAACTGGCATTGGGCACTATGTCAATAGTTTAGTACCAAAAATGATATAAAATGACTATAAAATGATTATAAAACATCCAAGAATGATAATATAACTGCATGGAACAATCAAAAATTATAGATACGTTGGAGACGTATCAGTTTCATCTGTCCCAAGTTGCCTTTGTTTTTCCCACCATCCCACCCTTTTCTTCAAGGGCTCGGATTTCTTAATCAAGTATCCATTTTAGTCCTGTGAAGCCTCTTCATTTCTTTCCTTTAATGTTCTTACCCAGTGATTATCATGAAGATGCTCAGGAGCTACAAGTTTATCATTCTTCATTCTCTTTTCTTCTCAGGTGGACTGAATACAAGCTTGTGGTGTTGATCATATCCCTTTCCTCCTATTGAATGCTTTCCCATGCCGGTGCACCTCTTATTTATTCACCTCTCCCTATTCATATCAGGAGTGCTCAAGATATCTCAGAAGATTCACGATTGCATTCTTAATCTGTTCAAGCTATTTCGAGGTTGTTATATCATTCAAGCCATTTAATTTAACCGGTGCAATCTCTCGTTTAAAAATCACTTCAACGGTGTATGTTTGAGTGGGCCCTAACCCACAGGTCTTTCCCAGGATCATACCCGACTCTTCTAATTCTTTTGGAGTTATTCTCAAATTCTTTTCAAAGTGTGACGTAAGGATGGATTACATCAGTCATATGCCTTCTCCAAGATCGTTTTCAAATTCTTTTCATCGTTGGTTACCTTTATATTGTTCGTTCTTCGGGAGTATCTCCAAATTCTTCAAGGTGTTTCTCGTCGTCATTCTAAGCTTTGAAGACTGAAGAAGAATTTCTCCTAGATCTTGTCCGCTCTCTTAAAGTATCGTAGTTCTAGCTTCATGCCATCCTCATAATTGTATTTTATTGTGAGAATTATTCTCATACCCATCTGGAGCATTTCAGGAGTTCTTTTCATTTCTTGATCATCAAAAGGCATCATTTCGGAAGATCTCTTTGTTCTAAGTTTTTAGTTTCGTTCATCTCCATATTCTTCCGGTGCATCGTTCAAGTATTCGTTAATCAGATTGTGATCTCTTCATTCTCTTGTATCTAAATTTCTTCAAGTATCTTTGTCGCTTTTCTAATTCTTCCCGATGATTCGTTCCTTTGCTTCGTTCGTTTTCAATTCTTATGGTGGTTCATTCAAGATCCCTCTTCCTTTGTTACCGTGTCAATTCATTTGTTCTTTTCAAATTCCAACTGGTGATTCATTGTAGAACTTCCCAAGTTTGCGCCAAATCAATCCTTTTTCAATGCGAATAAGTAGTATGCCTAATCCGTTGCTTGTGATCAATTTAAATTGATGAAGGATATCCATAACATAATTCTTATTCGTGTGCCATCCAAGTGTTTAATTTATTCTTTCCGGAGTTTGTTCATCATATCGTATTCTTGGGTTCAATTAAATCACCGCGAAGTTCCATCTAATTCATTGCAAGGCATCACCTTGTTCTTTTCAACTTTCCTTTCGTTTCGATCACCTTGTTATCTATCTAGAGTTATCCGAGAGTTTCTTCATGATAATTCATCAAAAGATTCTATTCGTTCATAAAGTGTTCGTTAAAATTCTTTTGGAGGAGCTCAAGCATTCTTCATCGTGCATTCCGAAGTGCAATGCTTTCTACCTTCACGAGATACTTTCAACCCATAAATCTCTTCACTGGAGCTCTCTTGGTATAGATTTCACCTAAAGCCTTCCCTAAGGAATGTTTCTAATTGTGGTTCCTATGGATAATCCAAGATTCCTCCTATTCTCTCAGTAAAGGAGTTTTCATCTCTTTGTTGGTCTCAAGCAACCAATTGTTTTTCGTTAGTGGCAGAATTCACCTCAAGTTTTGAGATGTTTTCATAAGACCATGTGAATCTTATCTTTGGTTGTTGATTCGTTCAAGAATTCTGTTCTATCCCTGTTCGTAAGGATGCCCTCTCAAATTCATTTGAGGTAGAAGATGTTGTTTTATTCTCTGTTCTTTTCATTCCATTCTTACATTCATTCCGGAGGCATTGTGGTGTTGCTCACTTCGGCCCATCGTCTCGTGTTGTCAAGATCATGTTCTTTTCCTTGCTTATCCATTCAACTGATGTGTTGTGTCATCTCTTCAAGTTCTTTTCATATTATCAAGTCTTGCCTGTCTTTTCAACTAGAGTGCTGCCTGAGTTCTTCCTTTCTCATCTCGATTTAACCGGAGTGGTTTCAAAGTCTATCTTGTACCTTAAGCTCTTGATTCTCGTTGTATTCCTTGTTCCTCTTGTTTAACGAAGTGTTTTCCACTTCGTTCATCTCTGTTGTATTATTTCTTGCAAGATTTTTCAACCTCTCAAGGTTTGTGGTTTCACTTGTTTGTCAAAGAATCAACTTAGTATTACCTCTTTTCTTCCTCTTCTGTTTGTCATCCCTAGATCTCAGGCCGAGATTTCTTGTAAGTGGAGGAGAGTTGTAATGACCCAAGACCGACGCTCCTGATGCCTTCCAGTTGTTCGTTGTCTCCGTGTTATTTATTTGCTTGTTGCATTGCATCATGTCATCATGCCATCATATCATTAAGTTTTGCAACTCAAACAAATAAACTGCATGGATCTTTGATCCATTTAAATTGATGGAACTCACATGGTGACTTCTCTTTATAACATATACTCCCAATATTTTTAGGGAGCTATTATAAATATTCCATTATTTGGAATTGACCATAACACACTTGCATTTGAAACTCCTTTCGTCTCTAAATTATTTAATTCCTCCATCTTTCTCCTCTTGCTCCAAGTCTTGTTGTGGAGATTTGATATTATGTCAAAGTAGTCACATGCCATTTCAGTTAACTTCGGGTTCATTTGGCCCTCCAAATAAATTCCTTGGCTCCTCTTTTCTTTTTCTGAAATATGGAAAAGAAATTCTTTTCTTTTGTTTGGACATCCCAGTCGGCCTCTTGGGCCTGACCAGCCAGACCCACATGTCCCCACAGCCCACCTAACCCCTCCTTAACCCTAGCCCTATCGTACCCTTCTTGATCTCACCCTCTCCCTCTCGTCCTCCCACACCACTGTGATACATCTCCAACGTATCTATAATTTTTTATTTTTCCATGTTGTTTTATTATCAATCTTCGATGTATTTTAATCATTTTATAGCCATTTTATGTCATTTTTTGGTACTAACCTATTGACATAGTGCCAAGTGCCAGTTCCTGTTTTTTTTCGTGCTTTTTACATCGCAGAAAATCAATATCAGACGGAGTCCAAATGCCATGAAACTTTACGGAGATTTTTTATGGACCAGAAGGAACATGTTGGGCCCTGGTTGCACCTGGGGGAGTCCCGAGGAGGGGACAACCCACTAGGGTGCGCCAGGAGGCCTAGGCGCGCCCTGGTGGGTTGTGCCCACCTCGGATGCCCCCCGGACCGCCTCTTTGCTCTATAAATACCCCAAAAATACCAGAACACTAGAGGCGTCGACGAAATATTCATCCAGCCGCCGCAGAGTCCAGAACCACCAGATCCAATCTAGACACCATCTCGGATGGGGTTCACCACCTCCATTGGTGCCTCTCCGATGATGCGTGAGTAGTTCTTTGTAGACCTTCGGGTCCATAGTTAGTAGCTAGATGGCTTAATCTCTCTCTCTCTTGATTCTAAATACAATGGTCTCTTGGAGATCCATATTATGTAACTCTTTTTGCGGTGTGTTTGTTGGGATCTGAAGAACTTTGAGTTTATGATCAGTCATATCTTTTTATATCCATGAAAGTTATTTGAGTTTCTTTGATCTCTTATATGCATGATCTCTTATAGCCTCATATTTCTTCTCCGATATTTGGTTTTTGTTTGGCCAACTTCATCTATTTATCTTGCAATGGGAAGAGGTGCCCGGTAGTGGGTTTGATCTTACGGTGCTTGATCCCATTGATAGAAAGGGAACCGACACATAAGTATTGTTGCTATTAAGGATGAAAAGATGGGATCTATATCTACGCAATAGATAAACGGATCTTGTCTACATCGTGTCATCGTTCTTATTGCATTACTCCGTTTTTCTATGAATTTAATACACTAGATGCATGCTGGATAGTGGTCGATGTGTGGAGTAATAGTAGTAGATGCAGACAGGAGTCGGTCTACTAATCTTGGACGTGATGCCTATGTAATGATCATTGCCTGGATATCTTCATAATTATTTGAGGTTCTATCAATTTCCCAACAGTAATTTGTTTACCCACCGTTTGCTATCTTTCTCGAGAGAAGCCACTAGTGAAACCTACGACCCCGGGGTCCTCTTTCTCATATATTTGCTTGCGATCTACTTTTCCTTTGAATTTTTATTCAGATCTATTAAACCAAAAATACAAAAATACTTTGCTGAACTTTATTTTATTTACGATCTATTATTTCAATCTACTACAAATTTCTGGCATCGTTACCCGAAAGGGATTGACAACCCCTTTAACACGTCGGGTTGCGAGGTGTTGTTATTTGTGTGCAGGTGATGTTTACGTTGTGTTGCTTGGTTCTCCTATTGGTTCGATAACCTTGGTTTCATCACTAAGGGAAATAGGTAACTTCACTATGCTACATCATCCCTTCCTCTTTGGGGAAATACCGATGTAGTCCTATCATACAGGAGTTTTATGGTGCTATAGTCAGGGAACAATCAAAAGGAATTTATGGCGCCGTTGCTGGGGAGGATCTTCAACATAACCAGGTTCCTAGTCAAAAATCTCATCTCCTCTCAGTTTACATTATTTGCCATTTGCCTCTCGTTTTTCTCTCCCCCACTTCACAAAAATTTGCCATTTTATTCGCCCATCTTTTCCAATCGCCATTTTCTCGCCATGTCCGATCTGAAAAGAGCTGAGGGTTTTGTCCCAAGTCTTAATGCTTTGGATAGCCCCTCTGTCCTCTCTAAGCTCATAAACAATGATGCTATGGAAGGATCTACCGGGGTTGTTAAGGAAAACCTTAACCATTGTGATGAAGATGATCCCGGAATTTTTTGCTATTTACTTGATGAATCTTTGAAAGATGCTTGGGATAGGTTGTTGAGAATTTAAGCTAGCTATGTGCCCCAATATCAGATAGAGATATACATGAAAAGTTTTTATGATGGTTTACCTTCTTCCACTAGTAGAAAAGGGGGAAAAGGTTCAGGCCGGGTAAGCCCATTAGTCCCGGTTCAGTCTAGAACCGGGACCAATGGGTGCATTGGACCCGGTTCGTGAGCCCAGGGGGCCACCCGGGCCACTTGGGCCATTGGTCCCGGTTCGTCTGGACCTTTTGGTCCCGGTTGGTGGGACGAACCGGGACCAATGGGCCTGGCTCCTGGCCCACCACCACTGTTCCCGGTTGGTGACATGAACCGGGACCAAAGGCCCCCCTTTAGTCTCGGTTCATGCCACCAACCGGGGCCAATGGTGGTGCCTATATATACCCCCTCGCGCAAGAGCTGAGCACACTGCTCTGTTTTTTCTTGACGAGGGGGAGAGGGCTTGGTGGTGCTCTAGCTCACCTCCTATGCACGCAAGGTGTTCGATGGAATGCCCGAGCCACACTACTTAAGCTTTCTCCTCTCCAAGCTCGACCTCCAAGCTCCATTTTCCTCAATATTTGTCTAGGTTTAGCGGTCCGTCACGCCCCACCCCCGTCTTCACCGCCGTCGATCACCCGCGCCGATCTCATCACCGGCACCACCGTGGTGAGCCTCTTGTTCTTATCTTCTTTCTGAAAGGAAAAATATTCTTACTTGTATGTTTAGATAGATACTTGTATCATTTTCTTACTTTTATTATTGCATCTTATATAGTGCGATGGTTTTGGTATCCGCCCCCGTCAGCCCTCGTCCTGTCTATGATTCAGATGTGGTATATATTATCTTTATAACTATAGGTTCATTTATTGTTTATGAAAATTATGACAACCAACGTGACATAGATTTTATTTATCTAGGAGGTATGTGAACCGGAAATTCCAACCGACCCTATTGTTCAGAGGTTAAATTTAGTTGAAGAAGAAAACAATTGAAGGAAAAAATAAAAAAATTGAGGAGGAGAAGATGATATTGGAGTTGCATGTTGCGGATGTCATCGATGATCACAAGATCAAGATGGATGCAATGCGCTTGAAGATTAGAAATATTAGAAAATATGCCGTTCATACCGAGGCTTGGTATCATTATGCCGTTGGATCAATTGTTACCTTGGTTGCGATTATGATCGCGTTTGTTTTCGCATTGAAATGTTTTACATAGTTTCAATGTATGGTTTAATTAATTAGATGCTCTGGAGAGCTATACGTTGTTAGATGAGAACTATGTATGTACTTTGGTTTTAATGTGATGATGAACTTATATTAATTTGGTCACTTAATTATCGATTCATGATGTTTTGTAATGTTTTTGACACACTTAATTATATATAACGCCCGCAGATGGACCGGCAATGAATGTACGGTGACAGACACACCTCCAAGTACATTAAGGGCGTGCATGAATTTCTCGAAGCGGCTAAGGCAAACAAGCAGAATGGTTTTATGTGTTGTCCATGCCCTAATTGTGGGAATACGAAGTCTTACTCTGACCGGAAAATCCTTCACACCCACCTGCTTTACAAGGGTTTCATGCCACACTATAATGTTTGTACAAGGCACGGAGAAATAGGGGTTATGATGGAAGACGGCGAAGAAGAAGAGTACGATGACAACTATGTTCCCCCTAAATACGGTGATGCTGCAACGGGGGGAGCTGGTGAAGATCAAGAGGAACCAGACGATGTGCCCAATGATGCTGCAACGGGTGAAGCTGCTGAAGATCAAGAGGAACCAGACAATGTGCTCGATGATGATGATCTCCGCCGGGTCATTGTCGATGCAAGGACACAATGCTAAAGTCAGTAGGAAAAGCTGAAGTTCGATCGCATGTTAGAGGATCACAAAAAAGGGTTGTACCCCAATTGCGAAGATGGCAACACAAAGCTCGGTATCGTACTGGAATTGCTGCAGTGGAAGGCAGAGAATGTTGTGCCTGACAAAGGATTAGAGAAGCTACTGAAAATATTGAAGAAGAAGCTTCCAAAGGATAACGAATTGCCCGACAGTACATACGCAGCAAAGAAGGTCGTATGCCCTCTAGGATTGGAGGTGGAGAAGATACATGCATGCCCTAATGACTGCATCCTCTACCGCGGTGGATACAAGGATCTCAACGCATGCCCGGTATGCGGTGCATTGCGGTATAAGATCAGACTAGATGACCCTGGTGATGTTGACGGCGAGCCCCCCAGGAAGAGGGTTCCTGCGAAGGTGATGTGGTATGCTCCTATAATACCACGGTTGAAACGTCTGTTCAGAAACGGAGAGCATGCCAAGTTGATGTGATGGCACAGTGAGGCCCGTAAGAAACACAGAAGTTGAGAGCACCCACTGACGGGTCGCAGTGGAGAAAAATCGAGAGAAAGTACTGGGATGAGTTTGCAAAGGACCCAAGGAACGTATGGTTTGCTTTAAGCGTGGATGGCATTAATCTTGTCAGGGAGCAGAGCAGCAATCACAGCACCTGGCCCGTGACTCTATGTATGTATAAGCTTCCTCGTTGGATGTGCATGAAGCGGAAGTTCATTATGATGCCAGTTCTCCAAGGCCCTAAGCAACCCGGCAACGACATTGATGTGTACCTAAGGCCATTAGTTGAAGAACTTTTACAGCTGTGGAATGGAAACGGTGTACATACGTGGGATGAGCACAATAAAGAGGAATTTAACCTAAAGGCATTGCTGTTCGGGACCATAAACGATTGGCCCGCTCTCAGTAACCTTTCAGGACAGACAAACAAGGGATACCACGCATGCACGCACTGTTTGGATGACACCGAAAGTATATACCTGGACAGATGCAGGAAGAATGTGTACGTGGGCCATCGTCGATTTCTCCCGACCAACCATCAATGTCGAAAGAAAGGCAAGCATTTCAAAGGCGAGGCAGATCACAGAAAGAAGCCCGGCATGCGTACCGGTGATCACGTACTTGCTATGGTCAATGATTTACACGTAATCTTTGGAAAGGGTCCCGACGGACTAGCTGTTCCGAATGATGCTGAGGGACGCGCACCCATGTGGAAGAAGAAATCTATATTCTTCGACCTACCCTACTGGAAAGACCTACAGGTCCGCTCTTCAATCGACGTGATGCACGTGACGAGGAACCTTTGCATGAACCTATTAGGCTTCTTGGGCGTGTATGGGAAGACAAAAGATACACCTGAGGCACGGGAGGACCTGCAACGTTTGCACGAAAAAGATGGCATGCCTCCGAAGCAGTATGAAGGTCCTGCCAGCTACGCTCTTACGAAAGAAGAGAAAGAAATTTTCTTTGAATGCCTGCTCAGTATGAAGGTCCCGACTGGCTTCTCGTCGAATATAAAGGGAATAATAAATATGCTAGAGAAAAAGTTCCAGAACCTAAAGTCTCATGACTGCCACGTGATTATGACGCAACTGCTTCCGGTTGCATTGAGGGGGCTTCTACTGGAAAACGTCCGATTAGCCATTGTGAAGCTATGTGCATTCCTCAATGCAATCTCTCAGAAGGTGATCGATCCAGAAATCATACCAAGGCTAAGGAGTGATGTGGCGCAATGTCTTGTCAGTTTCGAGCTGGTGTTCCCACCATCCTTCTTCAATATCATGACGCACGTCCTAGTTCATCTAGTCGACGAGATTGTCATTCTAGGGCCCGTATTTCTACACAATATGTTCCCCTTAGAGAGGTTCATGGGAGTCCCAAAGAAATATGTTCGTAACCGCGCTAGGCCAGAAGGAAGCATCTCCAAGGGCCATCAAACAGAGGATGTCATCGGGTTTTGTGTTGACTTCATTCCTGGCCTTAAGAAGATAGGTCTCCCAAAATCGCGGTATGAGGGGAGACTGACTGGAAAAGGCACGCTAGGAGCGGACTCAATAATATGTAGGGACGGGCATTCTTGGTTTAAAGCACACTACACAGTTTTAATGAACTTTACCTTGGTGACCCCGTATGTCGATGAACACAAGAATAGTCTGCGCTCCAAACACCCGGAGCAGTGCGACGACTGGATTACATGTGAACACATCAGGACTTTTAGCAGTTGGTTGGAAACACATCTCAGAGGTGACAACACTGTTTGTGATGAGTTGTACTTGTTGTCAGGGGGACCATCTTTGACTCTATTGATTTACAAAGGATACGAGATAGATGGCAATACATTTTACATGATTGAACAAGATCAAAAGAGCACCAACCAAAACAGCGGTGTCCGCTTTGATGAAACAACCGAGAAGGGAAAGGACACATATTATGGTTACATAGTGGACATATGGGAACTTGACTACGGACATGATTTTAAGGTCCCTTTGTTTAAGTGCAAATGGGTCAATATGTCAGGAGGCGGGGTATAGGTAGACCCACAGTACGGAATGACAACAGTGGATCTGAAAAATCTTGGGTACAATGACGAACCGTTCGTCCTAGCCAATGATGTGGCATAGGTTATCTATGTGAAGGACATGTCTACCAGACCGAGAAAAAGAAAAGATAAGGAAGCGAATACATCATACGATGAGCCAAAGCGCCACATAGTTCTTTCAGGAAAAAGGGACATCGTGGGAGTGGAGGGCAAGACAGACATGTCTGAAGATTATGAAAAGTTTCATGAAATTCCTCCCTTCAAAATGAAGGCTGGCCCAAGCATCCTGATAAACGATGAAGATTATCCATGGTTACGGCTCAATAAGCAAATGACACAAGCGAAGAAAAAGTAAAGACTTTCTCCCGCAACTATTATGATAATACCATGCCAACTTTGTAACAGACGAGTATGATACCATTCTCCATTTTGTACATGCACATGCTATGCCAACTTTTTCAGAGTTCATTTCAAACGCTTTAATGTCTTATGGTTTGGCCCTCGAAATACCATTAATCCCGGTTCACTCCTTGTCAACAATGTTCTCACCAAGAACACTCTCAAGAGGGCAACAAACTTGTGATTCACACAAATTTCAAAGAATTCAAATTTTAACTATTCTAATTTGAAAACTAATGGCACTAACAGAAAGTTTATAATTTTTCTAAGACTAAAAACAAAAAGAATTAAAAAATAAAGCAAAAAACAAAAGAAAATAAATAATCCAGAAAACAAAACAAAAAAACTGAAATAAAAATAAAAATAGCAACAATAAGTATTTTGTTGTAAGTAGCAACAAAATAAAATAAATAAAGCAACAAAGAAAACAAAAAAACAAAAAAAGTGTTTTCAAATTTGAAAACTAATGGCAATAACAAAAAGTTTATATTTTTTCTAAAACTAAAAGCATATGGAATTAAAAAATAAAGCAAAAAACAAAAGAAAATAAAATAAATAAAGCAACAAATAAAACAAAAAAATAAAGCAACAAAAAAATGCCACCTACTGAGCCCCCACAGCCTGAATGCGACTAGAAAACCATCCATGGGCCAGGATTCAGGCCCGCAGGAGGCCCAGTAGGCACACAGGCATAGCAGTGACAATTAGGCCCGAAAGCCTGCAATGGAGAGAAGCTCAAGAGGGGTGCGGCAGTGGGGCTTATAAACCACTGCGCACGCCTCTCAACTAGCGAGGTGGGACTAAACTTTCGACATGAGCGCAGCAGCACAAGGCCTTTGGTCCCGGCTGGTGGCACCAACCGGGACTAAAGGGGGGCATTGGTTCCGGTTGGTGCGACGAACCGGTACCAATGACCCCCTTTAGTCCCTGTTGGTGCCACCAACCGGAACCAAAGGCCGCCGCTTCCCGCCCTTTGGGCTGCTGAAAAGTGGCCTTTGGTCCCGGTTGGTGGCACCAACCAGGACTAATGACCCCCTTTGGTCCCGGTTGCTGCCATGAACCGGGACTAAAGGCTCTACTATATAAGTCCACACTTAGGAGATTTTCACTCTCATCTTGAAGTCGCCGCCCCCGATGACGCCAACGCCGCCAGGCTGCCCCGATGCCGCCCGCCCCGGCCCGCCCCCGTCGTCGCCGTCGCCCGCGCCCCTACCCCGACGTGCGCCGCCCCGGCCCGCCCCCGTCGCCGTCGCCTGCGTCCCTGCCCCGACGCGCGCCGCCCCGGCCCGCCCTCGCCATCGCCCGCGCCGGCCCCTTCCACGACGCGCGCCGCCCCAGCCCGCCGTCGCCGTCGCCCGCGCCCCCTACCCCGAGCGCGCGCCCACTGCCCCGTCGCCATCCTCGCCGCCGACCCCGCGGTCCTCCTGGTCCGGTCGGCGCCCTCCCTAGCTAGCATTTTTTTCATATATATGCTTTTTTCATATATATGCTTGTTTTTTATATATATGTTCTCTTTGTATATATATGTTGATGTATATATGCAAAAGATAGTTTTTTAGAAAAATTAGGATTCTTTTCTGTTCATAGATTTTTTTTGGTGATATTAATTATTGTAAATATGCAAATGTTTGTATATTCATATGAACAATGAATTAGGCAATACTACATGTATTTTCTCCTCTTTTTTCTTCTTTTTTTTCTTCGATCTTCTCCTCTAGCTATTCCTTTCTTCTTCTCCTCTTTTTATTTCTTCTTCATTTTCTTATGTTTTATTGGGTCTGTCGTCGTCGATATACGTACCCCTCCCGATAACTTCAACACGTGGGGGGGTCGATATACCCCCTCCCCGATAACATTATTTTCCGTGTATGTATCTCATCGTTGTCGATATTACCCCCTCCCGGTAACTTCAACACGAGGGGGGGTCGATATATATACCCCCTCCCGATAACTTCAACACGTGGGAGGGTCGATATACCCCCTCCCCGATAATATTATTTTCCCATGTACATATGTCGTCGTTGTCGATATATAAACCCCTCCCGATAACTTCAACACGTGGGGGGGTCGATATACCCGCTCCCCGATAACATTATTTTCCCATGTATGTATCTCATCGTTGTCGATATTACCCCCTCCCGATAACTTCAACACGTGGGGGGTCGATATTTATACCCCCTCCCCGATAATATTATTTTCCCATGTATGTATCTCATCGTTGTCGATATTACCCACTCCCGGATAACTTTGACAGTGAAAACTCTCGAGGAGTACACCCAAACTAATATATCCACGTGCTGTCATGCTTGTGTAATAATTGCCATGTTGTAATATATATTTTCAGAAACAATATGGAGCATGAACGAGACAAGGAAGCAGAAGAGAGGTTGCGGGACATAATCTTAGACGGAGGTGATGTCATGTCGTGTTTTCTTAACGACAATGATGGTCTTGAAGAACAGCAGGGTGAAGAAGCAGGTCCGAAAGAATAGCAAGGTGAAGAAGCAGGTCCGGAAGAACAGGGTGACGATTCCGGTGACCGAACAGAGTCCGGCCAGGTAAATATATTAGTTAAGCCTCTGCTGAGACTAGCTAATTGATGCATTCATTGTTTTGATACATACACATATTAATTAACTCTCGTCTTTCTTCTTTTTTCTAGCCCTCCGGATCAAGCACAACTTCAGTAAAGAGTCAGGCCCGAAGAAAAAGTTGCGCGAGGATGAAACGTTTGAGATCACAGCAATCGCGCGCGACGGCCTACCGATTGAACCCATCCGGACGAAGGATGCATTTACTGCTTAGTGCGGGGTTCTTGTTAGGGACAAGATCCCGATCAGCATCCACCAATGGTTTAAGACGGCTGAAGAAGACCCTGAGGTGTCTTATGTCAATGATATGCAGAAAGATGATCTTTGGAAGGAGCTGAAGGCAAATATCACCCTACCGTCAGAGGAGGATCCGGAGAAGCCGGTTATAGAGGAATTAATTAAGTCTGCTTCTCTTAAGAAGATGGCAGAGCTATTCAGGAGGTGGAAGAATGAGCTGAAAAGGTTTGTCGACAAAAAAGAGACACCAGAATTCAAGGGAAAATATGAGAAGATCAGAGATCAATGGCCCGCATTTGTGGCCCACAAGACATCGGATAAGAGTAAGAAGATGTCAGAGACAAACAAGAAAAATGCTGCAAAGAAGATGCTTCACCATCGCACGGGGTCAGGTGGCTACCTCAAAGCCCGGCCTAAGTGGGCAAAGGCTGAGACTGATCTTCTTGATAAAGGGATCGAACCAGAGACAATGAACTGGCCAGACCGTTGCCGGACTTGGTTCTTCGGGGCTGGCGGATCCTTGGACCCTGTAACAGGGAAGTGCATTTGGACGTACGAGCAACTTGACATACCCTTGAAGAAGCTTCGGTACTATATCGATGCAGTGCAGAAAGGGACGTTCCTTCCAGACAGAGAGAACGACGAGCTCACAAAGGCCCTCGGAAATCCTGAGCACCCTGGACGGACACGAGGCACGCCAGGCTCCATTCCGTCGAAGGCTGGGTTTCAAGACGCAGGCGGTTACAAAAGCCACGAGAGGAGGAAGAAAGTGCAGCAGACCGAACTGCAGGCGCTGCACGCAAGGGAACAAGCCATAGAGGAACGAGAAACAAATCGCAGCAAATGACTTGCCGAAGCTTTCCCTGAAGCTACCCCGCCATCTCAGCGGAGAAGCAGTGTGGCTTCCACCGAGCTGCTTCAGCCGGAGCTTGTCTTGACGGCTCCTGCCAGCTATCCCGTGGATGCTATCACGGAGGCTCAAAATTGCCACCTTATGACGCAATGGATTAATATGAAGGTCAAGGCGGCTGTTGGCTCTGTTTTTCCTAATGAACCCGACGCAACTTTTCACTGCCGGCCGATTCCAGAAGGATATGCTAAGGTGATGGTGGATGAAATAACGGAGGGATTTGAGAACCTCCCGCTTGACCACCCTACCGGAGAAGGGGAGACTCGGCTGGGTTCTTCTATGAAGACTCCATGCCTATGGCGGAAGGAGCTCATCAACCTTCCGAACTGGACGCCTCCGCCTCCTCCTCCTCATCCGGCGAGTCAGGGCACTCCGCCTCCTCCACCGCCCACTACTAGGGAAAAGCCTAGCAGCAGCGAGGGTTTTGGGACTCTCAGTAGCGCGGGTAGGCGCGCTACTGATAAGGCGCTACAGCTAATGCTTAGCAGTAGCGCCTACAGGAACTCGCTACTGCTATATCTACTTAGTAGTAGCGCTTGCCTAGTCAAGCGCTACTGCTAATTACTAGTAGCGCTTTCGAAAACAGTCGCTACTACTATCATTCCCTATTCCATTTCTCTTGAATTTTAGGTCGTATTCATATACCTGTATACAATTTTTCATACAGTAGCAATTTAGAGATTGTTTTTATATCTTAATGAGTTATTAAATCACTAGGTGAAAGAACCTTGGATTAGTTTCAAGTGCATGGATCCAAAGTAACCAATGGTCACTTTGGATCCATCCATTTGAAACTAATCCGCGGTTCTTTCACCCAATGATATAATAAATATCATCATCATCATCATATCATTAACAACTTATATATCATCATCATCATCATCGTATCATTGGTCACTAGTCGTAATCACAAGTACTCCTCACATCTTCAACTCTAACACATTGTATCACATAATAAACATATTGTACCTCATAGGACCTACTACATTCTCTTAGGACCTACTATATTTTCTAAGGTAAAATAGCAAAAAACAAGATAGCCCCTGGCTCTCCATTATGGAGAACGCAGATTATCCTGTCTCCAATTCTTGCCTTTCACTTAATGTTGCTTCCAAGAACCTCCTTATGAATGTCCAAACATTTTTTCCACTCTTTGATTAGCATGTGTTCACCGGTTTCAGAAATTCGATATGCACAGGTGAGATCCGTAGGATGACCTGGCTGTAGGTTCATAACTGCAAGGCGACCATTCTGATACATTAGATGAGGCACACAATCCATCGGCATTTCCTGTTGAAAAACAAAGTAATAACTTTGTAGTTAGCAATGATGTACTAGTTTTAGAAGTATGCAAAACATGCACGGATGTCTTAATAGTAAAATTATCTTACCAGGGTATCTCCATAGAAGTTATCGTGGTTCAACACGTGCACTAGTGGCACGTATTCACCATAATTTGGAGGAGTTCGATAATAGGTATTGTAATTCTCAAAAAAAGTACAATAAGCAATCAGATGATTTTTCTCCTTATAAGTTAATTCGGAGCCCTCAGTGTAGTGGGTTTTGTCTACCATCTTGTGCACACTCTTTGAAGATTCAAAATAAGCTGTCAATGGAAATAAGCTGTCAACTATTTTGAAATAAACAATATAAATTAGTTAATAACTATGTTTGAGAAACTCACATTGCGGTAGAATCGGAAGTGTATCAACAAGGACCCAAATGTCCATATTGTCTTGGTCGATGTCAGGATCACCAAGATCCATGGTGACCATCATACCCTCATAAAAACCATACATTTTGCAAAGTGCTTCCCAATTTTGGCAACCAAAATCGGTTACGCTCTGAGAATTGTACAAATTACTTCAAAATCGATATCATGATGGGTCCTTAGGTGTATTTTCTTTGTTTCATAATTTTCATGGTCTTCAAAACCCATCCTCTCCAACACATAGCGTCTTGCATGGCATGGGATAAGCTAGTCGAATTGTAAAAGATGAAAATTAGACGTTGAAATAGTTCAAGTCATGCTTAATTACGAAAAAAACACTTGTCGTTGTTGTGTACCGTTTCAACATCGAAGGTCTCCTCGAGCTTAATGCTGAAGTGCCGATCTCCATCCAGCTCAACGAACCTGTCGCACATACCTCGATCATCATGGCACCAGCTGCACTCCCCCGGGAGACTGTCGTCGTCCGAGTACGACATTTCCTACGTTCATAATTCAAAGATTAAACTTGTACATATTCTAGCACAAGTCATGTCAGAATTCACGGAAAAATTCGGCATGACCTTTGCTAAAAAAGGACATATCGAGCGCCTGAAATTTGCCGGAACGGAAATTAATCAACACTCCGGCAAAACATAGGACACTCGGAGGTGTAACCAAAACATGAAATAATTGCTTAAACTAAAAAATAACAACAAATATGGCATGTTCAACTAGTTCTATTAATTCAACTAGTTCTTACTATACTAGTTATTAATTTACTTACTATACTAGTTATTAATTTACTTACTATACTAGTTCAACTAAAACTAAACTAGTTCTATTAATTCAACTAGTTCTTAGTAAATATAAACTTACTATAAATAGAAAGAAACTAGCACATCTACTACTACTAATTAACATCTAACTACTACATCTACTACTAATTAACATGTACTACTGCTAATTATACAACTAGTTTACCATCACTACTAGTAATTAATATCCACTACTTCTAAAAATCATTATCTATGAACCCTAAATTAACATCTACTACTACTAAAATCATCTACTAACTAAGCAAGGAGAGAGGGGGTGGGGGAGGGGTGGGGGGCTTACAGAGGGAGAGACGGTGGCGGGGAGGTGCTCGGTGACGGAGGGGCGGTGGGCTCGGTCGAGGGCGGCTGTCCTGGGCGGCGGGCTCGGGAGGGCATCGTTCCTGGGCGGCGGGCTCGGTCGAGGGCGGCGGCGGTGAGGTCGAGGGCGGCGACAGTGTGCGTCGAGAGCGGCGGCGGTGAGGTTGAGGGCGGGCGGCGGCGGCGGCGGTGAGGGCAAGCGCTCAGGCTCGGGCGGGGGAGTAGGAACAGGCCGGGGGAAAAGAGGACTTAGCGAAATTGTGATGCGGGGGGGGTGGTTAACTCGAACTAGCAGTAGCGCACATACAGAAAACGCGCTGTAGCTAAAGTATGTACAACGCGTTTTAGGGAAAACCGCTGCTACTAAGTTCTTTAGCAGTAGCGCGTCCACAGGAAGGGCGCTACTACTATATCTAGCCTGGAGGCAACACCGTGGCAATTATAGTAGTAGCGCTCTTTTCACCTAGAGCGCTACTGCTACCTAGTCATTAGCAGCGCTCTTTTCTAAAGCTCGCTGCTGCTAATTAGCAGCAGCACCTGTTTTTAGACCGCGCTGTTGCTAAGATTCTGTGTATAAGGTTTTCCCTAGTAGTGGCCTCCTCCTCCGGCGAGTGACGATCAGGGCCCTCGGCCGGCTCCTTCTCCGGCACGTGGCGGCACTCCGCCTCCTTCTCCGCCTACGCCGGCGCGCCCGAGCAGCCAGCCTCCTCCTTCTCCGCCTCGTCAGCAAGGGCCGAAGAGACCCACCTCCGCTCCGGCAGCTGCTCCGGCGCGTCGTAGTCCTTCTCCTCCGCCTCCTAAGCAAGTAAAGAAGACAGCCACTCCGTCTGTTCGGCCGGCGTCTAGCAGTACAGCCAGAGGCGGGAGGACATACAGATTCGGTCCTTCTCTTAAGACTCCATAGAAGTTACCATACGAGAGGACCCCGGAGGAGAACGCGAAGATTGCGCGAACCGAAGTGGATGACTGGTTTCAAGGGTTGAAAGCAAAGAGACATCCACCTCCGGAGGAGAAGGTAGATCCGGTGAAAGTGAAGTGCACTCTGGCTGCCCTGGCAAAACCACCCAATTCTCCACCGAAAGGCAACTATGAGCGCATTATTCGAAAGACATGGGCCGAAGCGGAGCGGTCGGGAAGTACAGTCAGTGATCAAAGGATGAAAGAATGACGAGCAGCTGGGAAACAAATTGCCCAGCTCGGCGAACAAGGGAATCAATCGTGCCCCCCGCTCAAGGTGCCTAGCGACATCGTCGATCCGAGGATGGTGCCCGGTTATAGCAATCTTGAAGATTACCTGCCCGACGATGTACATTATGATCCCATAGACGTGCAGATACACAGATACGAGTACGGGAAGCCTCTCGTCAAAGATGAAAAATCTCTAACAACGATGATGCTAAGATTGCATGATTGGTACTTGAGAATCTGCAGAGAGTCTGGGGGGGAGTACTTTGTATGTGAGAGTTAAAAAGGAGCATGACCTCATTGGAATTGATCTGTTGCCTATTCCATTTGAGGAGTTCTATCAGTTTTTCAATCAATTGGCCCTCGATAAAGCAACGGTCACCTGCTACTGTCTGTAAGTACTACTACTTCTGTCATTAAGTCTCTCTAAGTACTACTACTGTCTGGAAGGAACATCGCTCTGTAAGTACTACTACTGTCTGTAAGCTCTTTCATTTCATGTATTTATAATTATCCTCACTATATTAATTATGCAGATTGAAGATCGCCGAATTGAAGAAAAGACAAGTCGGTGATATTGGGTTCATTAACACATATCTCATAGATGCAACTGAGGTTAAATTTCATGCCGCAGAAACCGAGGCCAACTTGCTACGATCATTCAAAATAAATGAACATAAAGATATAATACTCTTTCCTTACAACTTCAAGTGAGTGTTACTGTCTTGTGCATATTCGGTTTCCCTTATATATTAGTCCAGGTTATAGTAATGTAATTGATGAGTTATGCATGCGTGCGCAGGTACCACTATATTCTCCTAGAGATTAGGCTTGAGCAGGGAGTAGTAACTGTCTTGGACTCTAGACGAAAAGATCCCCAGGAGTATGCGGACATGACTCAAATGCTCGAGAAGTAAGTTAAATCGATGATTATCCATCATATCAGCAACTTTGTTCATTTCTGATATCAAGTAATTGTTTTCTTTGTCCGGCAGGGTTTGGAGAAAATTCACCAAAAAAGCTCCGGGACTGCCGAAGGAGCTGGAATTTAGACACCCGAAAGTAAGTACTATATTAGCATGTTCCGCGCATCTCCTAGTGATTCAAGCGCTAGTTTCATCAATACCATTTGGCATTCTTGCTTATCAGTTTGATTGACCTCTATTTCTTGTAAAGTGGTTGTGGCAGGAACAAGGGAATGATTTCTGTGGTTACTACGTCTGCGAGTCCATCCGCCACACGACCTGTGAGCGGGGCTACTCTGACGAACAATATGAAGTGCGTAAATAACAATATTCACAATTTTATTTTATTACCATCATTTGTGTTGAGTTTCATTCATTCATTCATATATATATATATATATATATATATATATATATATATATAGTGATGCTATTCATCACCCAGGGTCCTGAATAAGTTATTCTTCACCCGAGGTAATCTTACGATCATTTCATAATTAAATTATGTTTGGAATTCAAATAGTTACATTTCTATTGATTCCCTACGTAAAATTTTGCATAACAAAATAAAAATATAGGTCATAAGACAAGAAAATTTGCAGTTTATGTGTATTTTACACTATAATTTTACGTTTGTAATTTTACTTAACATAAAATATTTTTTACGACGATTATATATTTTCTTACAGTCTCTTTTTACGTCGAAAATAAGACAAAACTTACGGAACGTAAAATTACGATGCATTGATGGTAAAATAGAGGAGGGTGAAGAATAACTATTCCTCACCCATGGTGACGAATACTCAATCCCTATATATATATATATATATATATATATATATATATATATATATATATTGACCCCCTTCTTCAAATTAGATGTTTCGGATGCGGAATGAACTCCTAGCACCAGATCGCATGCGAGCAATTCAAGAGGAATTGGCGGCATTCTATCTTGACCACGTGATCGCTGAAGACGAAGAATACAATGTGGACCATGCGTCCGTAATTTAGGAGATTATATTTATAAGAGATAATTATTGTATATATCTAGCCGGTAGTGCCGGATAGATATACGAGAACTTGTTGTTCGACCAATCTCTCGGAGAAGGAGAGGTGGTCGATATCACTTCTCTCTGTATGCACATATGTTCATGATGATCTTCTGTTTCCTTCGTTTGCTTACTAGCTAGCTAGCGTGTCTAGTCCTCTCTATACGTATGTATAGTACGTAGCGTCGACCAAGCACGGGCATAAGAGAGGACACTTCTCTCTATTAATTAGCTAGCTAACACAATATATGAAGTACCTAAAGTAACCCCCCAAAACCCCCAACCACCCCTCCCTTAAAAAAACAAAAACCCCAGCAACAGAAATGCTGTCGCGTGGATACCTATTGGTCCCGGTTGGTGCCACCAACCGGGACCAAAGGCCCTCCTGCCTGGGCTTAGCGCGCAGGCCACGTGGAGGCCCATCTGTCCCGGTTCTGGTTAGAACCGGGACTAAAGGGTCAGGGCATTAGTAACGACCCTTTAGTCCCGGTTCAGGAACCGGGACAAAAAGCCCTTATGAACCGGGACAATAGGCCCGTTTTCTACTAGTGTACCTTGAAGCAAGTTTTAAATTCTATATTTGAAAACGGTTTTCTTGAAGGGGATGCCGTTGATACTTATGAAAATATGAAACCCATATTTGGGCACCCTAAAGGATAAAATGTTGAATCGACTACTCTTATGTGCTTTTATCAAAATGAACTAATTAATGAGATGAAGGCTAGTTTAGATACGAATTTTCGCAACATGCTTAATCTTTCTTCCTCTATAAATGGCCATGTGCTTTCACAAGATAGAAAATTAAATGCCATTGATAGAAAAATTTCTCTTTTCTTTCGAGGAACAAGGATGACAAAACTTAGACCCTTGCTTTATGCCGAGCTAAGGGCGTAAAACTATAACACTTATTGGGAGGCAGCCCAATGAATAAATTTTATTTTTGCTTTTTGCTTCCTGTTCTTGAGTGTTAGCACCATTATGCTACTATTATGGTTGTGTTTTTTATGTTTTAGTTAGTGTTTGTGCCAAGTAAAACCCTTAGGATCTTCTTGGGTGATAGTTGTTTGATCTTGCTGAAAAAACAGAAACTTTTACGCTCACAAAATTAATTTTCAGTTTTTACCAGAGAGCGATAAAATACCCATTCCACTTGCAGTAGATCAATATACAAATTGCTCAAGTCTTCCTAATTTTTCAGAATTTTTGGAATTACAGAAGTATTCGAAATAGTCAGATTGCTACAGACTGTTCTGTTTTGACAGATTCTGCTTTCTTGTGTTGTGTGCTTATTTTGATGGCTCTATGGTTTTCTTTGATGAGTTTCTGCCATAGAAATGTTGGAATACAGTAGATATAATACAAAAAAATTATGAATTGGTTTGATACAGCACTTATAGTAGTGATTCATTATTCTTATACTAACGGATCTCACAAAGGTTTTGTTGAGTTTTGTGTGATTGAAGTTTTCAAGTTTTGGGTTATCTTACGATGGATGAAAGAAGGATAGAAGAGCCTAAGCTTGGGTATGCCCCAGCATCCCAAGCTATTATCCAAGAATGAGCAACCAACTAAGCTTGGGGATGCCCCCGAGTGGCATCCCCTCTTTCTTCTAAGGACCATCGGTATTTTACTTGAAACTATATTTTTATTCGTCACATGATATGTGTTTTGCTTGGAGCGTGTTGTATGATATGAGTCTTTGCTTGTGTTATTTTTTGTTTTAAGTCATAAATCCTTGCTGGACACACCTATTTGAGAGAGCCAAAATTATGCCATGACTTGTTAGAATTGCTCTCTATGCTTCACTTAAATCTTTTATGAGCTAGGACTTCCTCTAGTGCTTCACTTATATCTTTTTGAGCACGGTGTGCTTTAGTATTTTTGAACAAATGATCTCTTGATTCACTTAGATTTATTTGAGAGTTAGTAAAATTTTGAAGAAATTCTCTCTTGCTTCACTTAAATTATTTTGAGAGAAAGAAAATTTGTTATGCTCATGATCTTCACTTATATTTGTTTGGGCTTATGAAAAGCAACATGTGAAAATTAGTCCCAAAGTGATAGATATCCAAGAAGGATAAAGAAAAGAAAAAAAATGTCATGAAGATCATTGGACAAAATAAACTTGATTCTTAGTAATAGTTTTGAGATATGATGTTGTGATATGTGAGTCATCTTGATGAGTAATTACGCTTTAGTAAGAATATTGGTGTTAAGGTTTGTGATTCCGTATGCAAGTACAAAAGTCAATAGTCATGCAATGAAATTATATCCTACTTATAGTGCATTATTCGGTGTTATTTATGCTTAAGGCTTGCTTATGAGATTATTCGTTTCTTAGTTGGTCGCTTCCCAATCTTTTGCTAGCCTTCATTTTGCACTAAGTATGATCACTACTTGTGCATCCAAAAACCTTTAACCCAATTTTGCCATATGAGTCTGCTATATCTACCTATATGCGGTGTTCTTTGTCGTTCTAAGCAAATTTGCATGTGCCATCTCTAATTTTCAAAATAAACTTCTCTTTTGTGTGTTTGTTTCGCCCGTCACTACTAGGGAAAACCTTATACACAGAATATTAGCAGCAGCGCGGCACAAAAAGAAGCGCTACTGCTAATTAGCAGTAGAGCGGTCAAGAAAAACCCGCTAATAATGCAAATTTAGCAGTACCACGTGAGGGTGATACGTCTCCAATGTATCTATAATTTTTTATTGTTCCATGCTATTATATTATCTGTTTTGGATGTTTATGGGCTTTATTAAATACTTTTATATTATTTTTGGGACTAACCTATTAACCCAGAGCCTAGTGCTAGTTTCTGTTTTTTCCCTTGTTTCAGTGTTTCGCAGAAAAGGAATATCAAACGGAGTCCAAACGGAATGAAACCTTCGGGAGCGTGATTTTTGGAACGAACGTGATCCAGGAGACTTAGAGTTGAAGTCAAGAAAGCTACGAGGTGGCCACGAGGCAGGGAGGCGCGCCTGCCCCCCTGGGCGCGCCCCCACCCTTGTGGGCCCCTCGTGGCTCCCCTGACCGACTTCTCGCCTATATATATCCATATACCCTAAAAACATCCGAGAGCGGAATAGATAGGGAGTTCCGCCGCCAGAAGCCTCCGTAGCCACTGAAAACCAATCTAGACCCGTTCCGGCACCCAGCTGGAGGGGGGATCCCTCTCCGGTGGCCATCTTCATCATCCCGGTGCTCTCCATGACGAGGAGGGAGTAGTCCACCCTCGGGGCTGAGGGTATATACCAGTAGCTATGTGTTTGATCTCTCTCTCTCTCTCTCTCTCTCTCTCTCTTGTTCTTGAGTTGGCACGATCTTGATGTATCACGAGCTTTGCTATTATAGTTGGATCTTATGATGTTTCTCCCCCTCTACTCTCTTGTAATGGATTGACTTTTCCCTTTGAAGTTATCTTATCGGATTGAGTCTTTAAGGATTTGAGAACACTTGATGTATGTCTTGCACGTGCTTATCTGTGGTGACAATGGGATATCATGTGATCCACTTGATGTATATTTTGGTGATCAACTTGCGAGTTCCGTGACCTCGTGAACTTATGCATAGGGGTTGGCACACGTTTTCGTCTTGACTCTCCGGTAGAAACTTTGGGGCACTCTTTGAAGTTTTTCTGTTGGTTGAATAGATGAATCAGAGATTGTGTGATGCATATCATATAATCATACCCACGGGTACTTGAGGTGACATTGGAATATCTAGGTGACATTAGGGTTTTGGTTGATTTGTGTCTTAAGGTGTTATTCTAGTATGAACTCTATGATAGATCGAACAGAAAGAATAGCTTTGTGTTATTTTACTACGGACTCTTGAATAGATCGATCAGAAAGGATAACTTTGAGGTGGTTTCGTACCCTACCATAATCTCTTCGTTTGTTCTCCGCTATTAGTGACTTTGGAGTGACTCTTTGTTGCATGTTGAGGGATAGTTATATGATCCAATTATGTTATTATTGTTGAGAGAACTTGCACTAGAGAAAGTATGAACCCTAGGCCTTGTTTACTAGCATTGCAATACCGTTTGTGCTCACTTTTAACATTAGTTACCTTGCTGTTTTTATATTTTCAGATTACAAAAACCCATATCTACCATCCATATTGCACTTGTATCACCATCTCTTCGCCGAACTAGTGCACCTATACAATTTACCATTGTATTGGGTGTGTTGGGGGACACAAGAGACTCTTTGTTATTTGGTTGCAGGGTTGCTTGAGAGAGACCATCTGCAACCTACGCCTCCCACGGATTGATAAACCTTAGGTCATCCACTTGAGGGAAATTTGCTACTGTCCTACAAAGCTCTGCACTTGGAGGCCCAACAACGTCTACAAGAAGAAGGTTGCGTAGTAGACATCAGTGCCGGTAGTGGGTTTGATCTTATGGTGCTTGATCCCAGTGACAGAAAGGGAACTGACACATATGTATCGTTGCTACTAAGGATAAAAAGATGGGATCTATATCTATGCAATAGATAAACGGATCTTGTCTACATCATGTCATCGTTCTTATTGCATTACTTCGTTTTTCCATGAACTTAATACACTAGATGCATGCTGGATAGCGGTCGATGTGTGGAGTAATAGTAGTAGATGCAGGAAAGAGTCGGTCTACTAATCTTGAACGTGATGCCTATGTAATGATCATTGCCTGGATATCTTCATAATTATTTGAGGTTCTATCAATTGCCCAACAGTAATTTGTTTACCCACCGTTTGCTATCACTAGTAGAAAACCGGCCTTTTGTCCCGGTTCGTAAGGGCCTTTAGTCCCGGTTCCCGAACCGGGACTAAAGGGTCGTTACTAATACCCTCACCCTTTAGTCCCGGTTCAAACCAGAACCGGGACAGATGGGCCTCCACGTGGCCTGCGCGCCGAGCCCACGCAGGAGGGCCTTTGGTCCTAGTTGGTGGCACCAACCGAGACCAATAGACCTCCACGCGTCAGCATTTCTGTGGCTGGGGTTTTTGGTTTTTTTTTAAAGGGGGGGGGGGTTTGGGGGTTTTGGGGGGTTAATTTAGGTATGTCATATATTGTGTTAGATAGCTAATTAATAGAGACAAGTGTCCTCTCTTATGTCCGTGCTTGGTCGACGCTACGTACTATACATACGTATAGAGAGGACTAGGCACGCTAACTAGCTAGTAAGCAAACGAAGGAAACAGAAGATCGTCATGAACATATATGCATACAGAGAGAAGTGATATCGACCACCTCTCCTTCTCCGAGAGATTGGTCGAACAACAAGTTCTCGTATATCTATCATCCGACACTACCGGCTACATATATACAATAATTATCTTTTACAAATATAATCTCTTAAATTATGGACGCATGGTCCACATAGTATTCTCCGTCTTCAGCGATCACGTGGTCAAGAAAGAATGCCACCAATTCCTCTTGAATTGCTCGCATGCGATCTTGGTTCTAGGAGTTCATCCCGCTGCCGAAACATCTAATTTGAAGAAGGGGGTCAATACATATATATATATAAATGAATGAAACTCAACACAAATGATGGTAATAAACAAAAATTGTGAATATTATTTGTTACGCACTTCATATTCTTTCTCAGAGTACCCGCCCCGCTCACAGGTCGTGTGGCGGATGGACTCGCTGACATAGTATCCACAGAAATCATTCCCTTGTTCCTGCCACAACCACTTTACAAGAAATAGAGGTCAATCAAACAAATAAGCAAGAATGCCAAATGGTATTGATGAAACTAGCGCTTGAATCAATAGCTAGGAGACGCGCGGAACATGGTACTATAGTACTTACTTTCGAGTATCTAAATTCCAGCTCCTTCGGGAGTCCCGGGGATTTTGTGCTGAATTTTCTCCAAACACTGCCAGACAAAAGAAAACAATTACTTGATATCAGGAAATGAACAAATTTGCTGATATGGTGGATAATGATCGATTTAACTTACTTCTTGAGGATTTCAGTCATGTCCGCATACTCCTGGGGATCTTTTCGTCTCGAGTCCAAGACAGTTACTACTCCCTTCTCAAGCCTAATCTCCAGGAGAATATAGTGGAAACTGCGCACGCATGCATAACTCATCAATTACATTACTATAACCTGGACTAATATATAAGGGAAACCGAATATGTACAAGACAACACTCACTTGAAGTTGTAAGGAAAGCGTATTATATCTTTGTGTTCATTTATTTTGAATGATCGTAGCAAGTTGGCCTCGGTTTCTATGGCATGATCTTTAACCTGAACTGCATCTATGAGATTTGTGTTAATGAACCCAATATCATCGATTTGTCTCTTCTTCAATTCGGCGATCTTCAATCTGCATAATATAGTGAGGATAATTATAAATACATGCAATGAAAGAGCTGAGGTATATAGAGAGACTTAATGACAGAAGTAGTAGTACTTACAGACAGTAGCAGGTGACCGTTGCTTTATCGAGGGCCAATTGATTGAAAAACTGATAGAACTCCTCAAATGGAACATGCAACAATTCAATTCCAACGAGGTCATGCTCCGGTTTAACTCTCATATACAAAGTATTCCTCCCCCCAGACTCTCTGCAGGTTTTCATGTACCAATCATGCAATCTTCGCATCATCGTTGTTAGAGATCTTTCATCTTTGACGAGAGGCTTCCGGTACTCGTATCTGTGTATCTGCACGTCCAGGAAATCATAATCTACATCGTCGGGCAGGTAATCGTCAAGATTGGTATAACCGGGCGCCATCCTGGGATCGACGCTAGGCACCTTGAGCGGGGCACGATTGCTTTGCTTGTTCACCGAGCTGGGCAATTTGTTTCCCAGCTACTCATCGTTCTTTCAGCCTTTGATCACTGACTGTACTTCCCGACCGCGACGCTTCGGCCCATGTCTTTGCAATAATGCGCTCATAGTTGCCTTTCGGCGGAGACTTGGGTGGTTTTGCCAGGGCAGCCAGAGTGCGCTTCACTTTCACCGAATCTACCTTCTCCTTCGGAGGTGGATGTCTCCGTGCTTTCAACCCTTGAAACCAGCCATCCTTCTCCGTTTGTGCGATCCTCGCGTTCTCCTCCGGGCTCATCTCGTATGGTAACTTCTGTGGAGTCTTCAGAGAAGGACCGGATTTGTATTTTCTCCCGCCTCTAGCTGTACTGCTAGACGCCGGCAGAGCAGACGGAGCGGCAGTCTTCTTGACTTGCTTACGAGGCGGAGGAGAAGGACTACGACGCGCCGGAGCAGCTGCCGGAGCGGCGGTGGGTCTCTTCCGCCGTTGTTGACGAGGCGGAGAAGGAGTAGGCTGGCTGCTCGGGCGCGCCGGCGCAGGCGGAGAAGGAGGCGGAGTGCCGCCACGCCCCGTAGAAGGAGCCGGCCGAGGGCCCTGATTGTCACTCGTCGGAGGAGGAGGCGGAGTGCCCTGACTCGCCGAAGGAGGAGAAGGAGGCGGAGGCGTCCAGTTTGGAAGGTTGATGAGCTCCTTCTGCCATAGGCATGGAGTCTTCAGAGCAGAACCCAGCCGAGTCTCCCCGTCTCCGGTAGGGTGGTCAAGCGGGAGGTCCTCAAATCCCTCCGTTATTTCATCCACCATCACCTTAGCATATCCTTCGGGAATCGCCTGGCAGTGAAAAGTTGTGTCGGGTTTATTAGGAAAAACAGAGCCAACAGCCGCCTTGACCTTCATATTCATCCATTGCGTCATAAGGTGGCAAATTTGAGCCTCCATGATAACATCCACGGGATAGCTGGCAGGAGCCGTCAAGACAAGCTCCGGCTGAAGCAGCTCGGTGGAAGCCACGCTGCTTCTCCGCTGAGATGGCGGGGTAGCTTCAGGGGAAGCTTCGGCAGTTCGTTTGCTGCGATCTGCTTCTCGTTCCTCTATCCCGAGTACCCTTTCTTTAAGCGCCTGCAGTTCGGACTGCTGCACTTTCTTCCTCCTCTCCTGGCTTTTGTAACCTCCTGCGTCCGGAAACCCAGCCTTCCACGGAATGGAGCCTAGCGTACCTCGTGTCCGTCCAGGGTGCTCACGATTTCCGAGGGCCTTTGTGAGCATGTCTCTATCTGGAAGGAACGTCCCTTTCTGCGCTGCAGCGATATAGTACTGAAGCTTCTTCAAGGGTATGTCAAGTTGCTCATCCGTCCAAATGCACTTCCCTATTACAGGGTCCAAGGTTCCGCCAGCCCCGAAGAACCAAGTCCGGCAACGGTCTGGCCAGCTCATTGTCTCTGGTCCGATCCCTTTTGCAAGCAGATCATTCTCAGCCTTGGCCCACTTAGGCCGGGCTACGAGGTAGCCACCTGACCCCGTGCGATGGTGAAGCTTCTTCTTCGCAGCATTTTTCTTGTTTGTCGTCGACATCTTCTTACTCTTTTCCGATGTCTTGTAGGCCAAAAATGCAGGCCAGTCATCTTTGATCTTCTCATATATGCCCTTGAATTCTGGTGTCTCTTTTTTCTCGACAAACCTATTCAGGTCATTCTTCCACCTCCTGAATAGGTCTGCCATCCTCTTAAGAGCAAAAGACTTGATTAATTTCTCAACTGGCTTCTCCGGATCATCCTCTAGCGGTAGTGTGAAATTTGTCTTCAGCTCAGACCAAAGATCATTTTTCTGCATATCATTGGCGTAAGAAACCTCAGGGTCTTCTATAGCCGGCTTGAACCATTGCTGGGTGCTGATCGGGATCTTGTCCCTAACCAGAACCCCGCACTGAGCAACAAATGCCTTCTTTGTTCGGATGGGTTCAATAGGTTGGCCGTCGGGCGCGATTGCTATGATCTCAAACCTTTCATCCGAGCTCAACTTTTTCTTCGGGCCTCGTCTCTTTACCTCAGTTGTGCTCGATCCGGAGGGCTAGAAAAAAGAGCAAAGACTTAATTAATATGTGTACATACCAAAACAATGAATGCATCAATTAGCTAGTCAGCACAGGCTTAACTAATATATATACCTGGCCGGACTCGGTTCGGTCACCGGAGCCGTCATCATGGTCTCCTTCTTGCACCAGCATTGGGTCACCGGAGCCGTCCTCACGTTCTTCTTCTTGCACCGGCATTACGTCACCAGAGCCAGTTTCTTCACCCTCTCCTTCCAGAGTACCATCGGTGTCGTTGAGATACAGCGAGACGGCATCACTTCCTTCTGCGATTATGTCCCTCAACATCGCTTCGTTTGCTTCCTCTCGGGTGGTGTCCATAGTTTCTACAAATATTTACAACATGGCAATTATTATTCAAACATGACAAATTGATATATTAGTGGCAAACGTAGAACTAGCTAGCTAATCATAGTAAGGAATCATATATATTAATTAGTGGCCTCGACGCTGCTTCTCTAGGGTTTGGGGTGGCCTCGACAACGCTTCAAGGGTTTGGGGTGGCCTCGAGAGAGTTTGTCGGGTAGGGGCTCGGCGGGAGGGGGTAGGAGACCGACATCATTTTTTCTAGGCTTTGGGTGTCCTCGAGAGTTTTGGTCGAGCGAGAGGGTCAGGGGGTGCTCCCACGATATAAGTTATTATCACAGTCGAGAGGGGGTATATATATCGACCGCCCCTCATGTCGAAGTTATCCGAGGGGTATATCGACCCCCCCTCGTGTTGAAGTTATCGGGAGAGGGAATAGAGAGGAGAAGAAGAAAGGAATAGAGGAGAAGATCGAAGAAAAAAATAAGAACAAAAAAGAGGAGAAGAAGAAAGGAATAGAGGAGAAGAAGAAAAAATAGAAATTTCTATTTTTTCTTCTTCTCCTCTATTCCTTTCACCTTCTCCTCTTCTTTTTCTTCTTTTTTCCTCTTCTTATTTATTTCTCCTCTTCTTCCTCTCCTCTTCTTCTCCTTTCTTCCTCTTCTTATTTTTGTTTTTCCTCTCCTTCTTCTTTCTTCTTCCTTTCCTAGCTAGATATATAAAACTTTTCTAAAAATGTAACTTTTGCATATATAAAACTTTTCCATGGATCATCATTTCTCATATATATCCATCTATAGCCACATACATATATAAATGGAAAAAATGCTATGAACAAAAATACATATATACTTGGTAAATATTCTATGAAACATCGTTTCTCATATATATCAATGCATACATCCATGGATCATCATTGCTCATATATCCATAGTCATATATAAAAACTTTCTGTCTATGAACAAAAACCTTTCTATGAACAAAAAACTTTGTATGAACAAAAAAACATTTTTGACATATTTAGCACATTCTAAATTTTCCTAACTCTTTTACAACCACAAAAATTACTCCAAATTCATGACAGTACCCACACTTCATTTTTCATGCATCAGTACCTCACCACAAAAAATATCATAAATCCTAAAAATGCCCAAAGCCATCTAGCATTTGATCAAACACCCTCTATATGCACTGTTCATATCTGTAAAAATATTCAGAAATTTCAGAAAAGTTTGATGCTGCTCCACTCGATCCTTCTCCTCTCCTCTCCTTCTCCTCTCCTTCTGCTATTCAATGCGTCGGGGCCGGCGGCGACAATGGAGCAGGGGCAGAGAGCAAGGGACGCACTCGATCGGGACCATGCATGCATGGGAAAGGGGGTGCTCACTTCGAAAGGGGCGGCGATGGCAGTAGTCCTGCGACGAGGACGGCGGGCTCGGAGCGGCACGCGGTGACGGGGACGGCGGTCTCGGGACGGCGCGCGGCCGGCGACAGGGACGAGGAGGGGTGGGCTCGGGGAGGCACGCAGCGACGGGGACGACGAGGACGGCGGGCTCGGGGATGCCGGCGATGAGGACGACGCGGGCTCGGGGAGGCGACGACGTTGGCGGCGGCGGCGTAGACGGCGAGGTGGAGCAGCCTCACGGCGTCGTCGACGAGGGAGGGGGGAACTGGCGACGCAAACTGAAAATTTTCACAAGTGTTTGTTATATAGTCTAAGCTTTAGTCCCGGTTGGTGGCGTAAACCAGGACTAATGCCCCCCTTTAGTCCCGGTTGGTGCCACCAACCGGGACCAAACAGGACTAAAGAGGGGCATTGGTCCCGGTTGGTGTCACGAACCGGTACAAATGCACCCCTTTGGTCCCGGTTCGTCCCACCAACCGGGACCAATAGCCTTGTGTTGCCCCGCGCCCAAAAGTTTAGTCCCACCTCGCTAGTTGAGAGGGCTCGGGAGTGGTTTATAAGCACTGTTGCGCCCACCCTCTCGAGCTCCTCTCAACTACAGGCTTTCGGGCCTAATCTGTCACTGCAATGCCTTTGGGCCTACTGGGCCTGCTGCGGGCCTGAATCCTGGCCCATGGTTGGGTTTCTAGTCGTATTCAGGCCGTGGTGGCCCAGTTGGTTGCATTTTTTTGCTATTTTTTTCATTTCTACTTAGAACTAAATACTTATAGTTTTGTAGTGATTTCTTTTTTATTTTATGTCACTAGTTTATGAATAACTTTACAATAAAAATTGATTTTTGAGTCATTGTTTTTCCTGCTATTTAATATTACTGTGTTTTATCATTATACTCAATTTGGTAATTTTAGTTAGTCATAACAAATATTATAGGCATTTTTCTTTTGTTTTTTGCTTTATTTTTTTATTCTTTTTGCTTTTAGGTCAGCAAAATTATAAACTTTCTGTTAGTGCCATTAGTTTTAGAAAAATTATAAACTCAAATTTGAATAGTTAAAATTTGAATTCTTTGAAATTTGTGTGAATCACAAGTTTGTGATTAACTTTACTAAAAAATGAACATAGATGCACCTATAGAGAAAATTCGACCAAAATTCATAGTTTTCAAATGAACTCTGAAAAAGTTGGCATACCATGCTCGTCTGTTACAAATTTGGCTTGGTATCATCATAATAGTTGTGGGAGAAAGTCTTCACTTTTTCTTCGCTTTTGTCATTTGCTTATTGCGCCGTAACCATGGATAATCTTCATCGTTTATCAGGATGCTTGGGTCAGCCTTGAAATTGAAGGGAGGAATTTCATGAAACCTTTCATAATCTTCAGACATGTCTGTCTTGCCCTCCACTCCCAGGATATCCCTTTTTCAAGAAAGAACTATGTGGCGCTTTGGCTCATCATATGATGTATTCGTTTCCTTATCTTTTCTTTTTCTCGGTCTGGTAGACATGTCCTTCACATAGATAACCTGTGCCACATCATTGGCTAGGACGAATGGTTCGTCAGTGTACCCAAGATTTTTCAGATCCACTGTTGTCATTCCATACTGTGGGTCTACATGTACCCCGCCTCCTAACAGATTGACCCATTTGCACTTAAACAAAGGGACCTTAAAATCTTGTCCGTAGTCAAGTTCCCATATGTCCACTATGTAACCATAATATGTGTCCTTTCCCTTCTCGGTTGTTGCATCAAAGCGGACACCGCTATTTTGGTTGGTGCTCTTTTGATCTTGGTCAATCATGTAAAATGTATTCCCATTTATCTCGTATCCTTTGTAAATCAATACAGTCAAAGATGGTCCCTTGGACAACAAGTGCAACTCATCACAAACAGTGTTGTCACCTCTGAGACATGCTTCCAACCAACTGTTATTGTGTTCATCGACATACGGGGTCACCAAGGTAGAGTTCTGTAGAACTGTGTAGTGTGCTTGAGACCAAGAATGCCCGTCCCTGCATATTATTGAGTCCGCTCCTAGCGTGCCTTTTCCAGTCAGTCTCCCCTCATACCGCGATTTAGGGAGACCTATCTTCTTAAGGCCAGGAATGAAGTCAACACAAAATCCGATGACATCATCTGTTTGATGGCCCATGGAGATGCTTCCTTCTGGCCTAGCACGGTTACGGACATATTTATTTAGGACTCCCATGAACCTCTCAAAGGGGAACATATTGTGTAGAAATACGGGCCCCAGAACGACAATCTCGTCGACTAGATGAACTAGGACATGCGTCATGATATTGAAGAAGGATGGTGGGAACAGAAGCTCGAAAATGACAAGACATTGCGCCACATCACACCTTAGCCTTGGTACCATTTCTGGATCGATCACCTTCTGAGAGATTGCATTGAGAAATGCACATAGCTTCACAATGGCTAATCGGACGTTTTCCGGTAGAAGCCCCCTCAATGCAACCGGAAGCAGTTGCGTCATAATCACATGGCAGTCATGAGACTTTAGGTTCTGGAACTTTTTCTCTGGGATATTTATTATTCCCTTTATATTCGACGAGAAGCCAGTCGGGACCTTCATACTGAGCAGGCATTCAAAGAAGATTTCTTTCTCATCTTTCATAAGAGCGTAGCTAGCAGGACCTTCATACTGCTTCTGAGGCATGCCGTCTTTTTCGTGCAAACGTTGCAGGTCCTCCCGTGCCTCAGGTGTATCTTTTGTCTTTCCATACACGCCCAAGAAGCCTAGGAGGTTCACGCAAAGGTTCTTCGTCACGTGCATCACGTCGACTGAAGAGCGGACCTCTAGGTCTTTCCAGTAGGGTAGGTCCCAAAATATAGATTTCTTCTTCCACATGGGTGTGTGTCCCTCAGCGTCATTAGGAACAGCTACTGCGTCGGGACCCTTTCCAAAGATTACGTGTAAATCATTGACCATAGCAAGTACGTGATCACCGGTACGCATGGAGGGCTTCTTCCGGTGATCTGCCTCGCCTTTGAAATGCTTGCCTTTCTTTCGATGGTTGGTCGGAGGAAATCGACGATGGCCCAGGTACACATTCTTCCTGCATTTGTCCAGGTATATACTTTCAGTGTCATCTAAACAGTGTGTGCATGCGTGGTATCCTTTGTTTGTCTGTCCTGAAAGGTTACTGAGAGCGGGCCCATCGTTGATGGTCACGAACAGCAACGCCTTTAGGTTAAATTCCTCCTGTCCGTGCTCATCCCACGTACGTACACCGTTTCCATTCCACAGCTGTAAAAGTTCTTCAACTAATGGCCTTAGGTACACATCAATGTTGTTGCCGGGTTGCTTAGGGCCTTGGATGAGAATTGGCATCATAATGAACTTCCGCTTCATGCACATCCAAGGAGGAAGGTTATACATACATAGAGTGACCGGCCAGGTGCTGTGATTGCTGCTCTGCTCCGCGAAAGGATTAATGCCATCCACGCTTAAAGCAAACCATACGTTCCTTGGGTGCTTTGCAAACTCATCCCAGTACTTTCTCACGATTTTTCTCCACTGCAACCCGTCAGCGGGTGCTCTCAACTTCCCGTCTTTCTTACGGTCCTCACTGTGCCATCGCATCGACTTGGCATGCTTTCCGTTTCTGAACAAACGTTTCAACCGTGGTATTATAGGAGCATACCACATCACCTTCGCAGGAACCCTCTTCCTGCGGGGCTCGCCGTGAACATCACCAGGGTCATCTCGTCTGAGACCGGAACCCCTGCTACTGAAGGAAGGCCGCGATCCGCTGGTACCAGGCCCGAGGCGCCTGCTTCAACCTGTAGAGAGAACGGGAGAGCAAGCACACGTGGTCCGGATAGTCGGTGTCGATGAAACTATTAGGCTGCTGATAAAACACCTACTCGTCGAGATGGCCATGTAAGAAAGCATTGGACACATCAAGCTGGTGAACTGGCCAGGCGCGAGAAACACCAAGCTGGAGGATAGCGCGAATCATGCCCGGTTTGACAACCGAGGCGAAGGTGTCAGTGAAGTCCATGCCGGCACGTTGGCAGAAGCCGCGCACCACCCAACGCGCCTCGTAGCGCTCGAGAGAGCCGTCGGGGCGAGTCTTGTGGCGGAAGACCCACTTGCTAGTGATGACATTGGCACGGGGAGGCCGCAGGACAAGCTGCCACGTACGGTCGCACTGCAAGGCATCAAACTCCTCACGCATCGCAGCTAGCCAGTTCGGATCTCGAAGGACTGCGCGAGCGGAGGTGGGGAGCGGGGACGGGGCCAAGGTAGACAAAACACACGCGTACTCGTCAAACGTGTAGCGCGTCCTAGGACGAAATGTCCCAGTCCGAGCACGAGTGACCACACCGGTGAGAGGTGCTGTCGCAGTCATCTCCGAGGAAGCACCCGCGACGGCGGCGCCAGGGGTGGCCGAAGGGGCTGCGGCGACGGGGGCGGCCGAGGGGGTTGCGGCGCCAGGGGTGGCCGAGGGGGCCGCGGTGACGGGGGCCACCGAGGGGGCCGCGGCGATGGGGTCCATGGCGACGGGGGCAGCCGAGGGGGCCGCGGCGATGGGGGAGGCCGGCGCGGGGAGCGCGGGCAGGGCCGAGTGATACGTCCCCAACGTATCTATAGTTTTTGATTGCTCCATGCTACTTTATCTACTGTTTTAGGCAATATTGGGCTCTATTATCCACTTTTATATTATTTTTGGGACTAACCTATTAACCGGAGGCCCAGCCCAGATTTGCTGTTTTATGCCTATTTCAGTATTTCGAGGAAAAGGAATATCAGACGGAGTCAAAACGGAACTAAATCAACTGGAGAAGTTATTTTTGGAAGGAAACCCACGTGATGGACTTGGACCCCACGTCAGAAGAGCCACGAGGCATTCACGAGGGTGCAGGGCGCATTCATGATAGCATGCACGTCTTCTGGTTGCGCGGATCCAGATCTTGCAACAAATTAGTTATTGCACAGGAGAAAGTTGTAACATTGGCTAGTTGCAAACTAGGCTGCGGAAAGAGGATGCTCTCGCTCCATCCGATTAAAGAAAGATCAGATGACCACAGAAACGATCGATGCATGCAAAAAGATCCATCAGGTGAACAGAAGCATTTCCCCTCATTTATTATCTTTGCCCGCTCGAAAAAAATTATCTTGCCCCCAATTGCGGTCGTGGAGGAGGTGGTGCAAGGGAGGAGGATGTGGAGCAAGAGTGTGTTGTGGTATGAAGTTTAGTCAGGTGTGGCCGCCTTTAAATAGCGGATTCCGGTGAGGCCAAGTGTCCGGGTGATTCACTACGTCGGTCGGCGAGCCTGCTTAATGGCGGCATACGAACGGATGGGTATTGAACGAGCGTGGTAGATATCTGTCCCGTACAGTAAACATCTCTCCGGCATTGAACATGCGCGGACAGTGAAAAAGTTGCATCCACTCTAGGTCAGCGCCATTGCGGAGCGGCCGCTCTATAGCAGCATGAATGCGAGCAGCTAGCGTCGAGCAGAAAATGTTCATAAAAAAATCAAATTTAGTTCATTAGGAAACAAAAAATGTTCATTTTTCAAATTGTGAACATTTTTTTGAAGTTGTGAACTTTTTTAACTTTTCTTATTTAGTGATCTCTCTCTCTCTCGTGTTCTCTCTCGTGTTCCTCTATGGCACGATCTTGATGTATCCCGAGCTTTGCTATTGTAGTTGGATCTTATGATGTTTCTCCCCCTCTACTCCTTTGTGATGAAATGAGTTTCCCCTTTTGAAGTAATCTTATCGGATTGAGTCTTTATGAGAACACTTGATGTATGTCTTGGTGATCAACTTGCGGGTTTCGTGACATTGGGAACCTATGCATAGGGGTTGGCACACGTTCTTGATTCTCCGGTAGAAACTTTGGGGCGCTCTTTGAAGTACTTTTATGTTGGTTGGATAAATCTGAGATTGTGTGATGCATATCGTATAATCATGCCCACGGATACTTGAGGTGACAATGGAGTATCTAGGTGACATTAGGGTTTTGGTTGATTTGTATCTTAAGGTGTTATTCTAGTAAAAACTCCAGGGTTGTTTGTGACACTTATAGGAATAGCCCAACGGATTGATTTGAAAGAATAACTTTGTGGTGGTTTCGTACCCGACCATAATCTCTACGTTTGTTCTCCGCTATTAGTGGCTTTGGAGTGACTCTTTGTTGCATGTTGAGGGCTTGTCATATGTTCTATCTATGTTATTATTGTTGAGAGAACTTGCACTAGAGAAAGTATGAACCCTAGGCCTTGTTTCCTATCATTGCAATACCGTTTATGCTCACTTTTACCACTTGTTACCTTGCTGTTTTTATATTTTCAGTTTACAAAAACCTATATCTTCTATCCATATTGCACTTGTATCACCATCTCTTCGCCGAACTAGTGCACCTATACAATTTACCATTGTATTGGGTGTGTTGGGGACACAAGAGACTCTTTGTTATTTGGTTGCAGGGTTGCTTGAGAGAGACCATCTTCATCCTCACGCCTCCTACGGATTGATAAACCTTAGGTCATCCACTTGAGGGAAATTTGCTACTGTCCTACAAACCTGTGCACTTGCAGGCCCAACAACGTCTACAAGAAGAAGGTTGTGTAGTAGACATCACCAAGCTCGGTGCGCGGCTGGGCAGTTCGCCAGAGGTGGAGGCAGCGGTGAACCGCGCCGCGGGGGATGCCGAGGGTGACGGTACCTGCTGAAACGGGAACACTAGCTCATCAAAGTACAAATGCCGCGAAGTGAAAACGTGGTGGGACACTGGATCATAGCACCGGTAACCTTTGGCGTTGGGAGGATGACCAAGGAAGATGCAAGGAAGCGACCG
This sequence comes from Aegilops umbellulata, assembly GCA_032464435.1. NCBI lineage: Eukaryota > Viridiplantae > Streptophyta > Magnoliopsida > Poales > Poaceae > Aegilops > Aegilops umbellulata. The sequence goes on along the minus strand of CP136056.1, from coordinate 530,128,541 downwards.
GGGAGCGAGTTTGTGAGGAGCAGTGGACGCGGTGCTAGGATAACAAAGACACCCAAAAATGCGAAGACCATCATAAGATGGAACCGCACCAAAGAGGAGCTGGTGAGGAGTGTAGTTCCAGCTAGGGATGAAAACGGAGCAGAAATGGACGGAACTGAGTGCTAGCATATTTGTTTTCATATATTTTTGCAGAAGTGGAAACGAATACAGAAATCCCGGAAATGAATACGGAAACAGATACTACCGGAAACGGACACGGAGCAAAAACAAAGCGGACACAGAAACATAAGTAGGCGTTGACCGGAACCTAAAAAATCCTTGAACCTTAGAGAAATACAGACAAAACATAAACAAATTTAATGAATTGTTAACATGGCTACAAAATAATATCATTATGTTAGCAACTCAGCGTAGTATTGTAGTAGTGCTGGACAATTGCGTATAGGGTCAAGCTGAGTACATGTGTGGTAGAAGTTGGGCTGAAATGATCCATTCTACTCATTGTATAATTGTGTGTCGTTTAGAGGTTGGACTACAAAGCAGCCATAGGTCTATAGTAAAAACGGAAATTTCATATTCACGGAAACAGAAAGTTCCGTTTCCACGCCTGTTCCACCAGAAAACACTGTTTCGTTTTTGTTTCCATTTCCACATAAAAAATTCCACTTCCACTGCCGTTTTGCAAATTTCCGTTTTCGTTTCCATATTACCTCTCCGTTTCCATTTTCCCTCCGGAAAAACGGAAAGTTTCCACTCCGTTTTCATCCCTAGTTCCAGCGTGGACGACACGGGCGAATGTTAATAAGGAGGCTGGCGGTCACGAGCGCGTCCGGCCAAAACCGAGGAGGCACGTAGGAGTGGAAGAGCAACGTGCGAACACAGTCATTAAGAGTGCGGATGACGCGCTCGGCGCGACCATTCTGCTATGACGTGTAGGGGCAAGTGAGCCGAAAGATAGTGTCGTGGGACGCAAGGAGATTGCGGACGGTGACGTTGTCAAACTCTTTTCCGTTGTCAGTTTGCAAGGCAAGAATAGGACGACCAAACTGTGTGGTGACATATGAATAAAAGGTTGTGAGTGTGGCGAGAGCGTCGGGCTTGCGACAGAGAGGGAATGTCCACACGTAATGGGGAAAATCATCCAATATCACCAAATAGTATAAATAACCCGTGTTGCTCTCAACCGGGGACGTCCAAACATCACTATGCAATAACTGAAATGAAAAAGTGGAAATGTTTGTAGACTCGCTAAAGGGGAGACGAACGTGCTTGCCCAGACGGCAGGCCTGACAAGTGTGGTCGTCAACCTTATTACATGAGAAAAAAATCTGAAGAATCTAACGCATAACTGTGGAGTTGGGATGACCAAGGCAGGCATGCCAAAGATCGACACTAGCGGCGAGGGCGGCGGGACGGGTGGCGGTGGCGCCGGAGGGATGCACTGAGTAAAGCTCGTCCGGGCTATCACATCGGTGGAGTACCATCCGTGTACGGGCGTCCTTCATAGAAAAGCCGATATCGTCAAATTCAACAGTGATAGGGTTCTCACGAGCAAGGCGGCGAACAGAAACAAGATTGGTAACTAAGTTAGGAGACACAAGAACATTAGACTTGTTAATGGGAGTAGAAGTAGAAGGAAACGACATATCACCGACATGTGTAATGGGTAGAGAGGAACCGTTATCAACGGTGATGCGAGTGGGGGTATGAACGGGGGTGGAGGACGTGAGGTTACCGGGATGAGCAGTCATGTGAGTGGTGGCACCCGAGTCCATGTACCAGTTACCTCCGCCACCGTAGTTACTCGATGACGGAGCCGAGTGCAGAGCAGTGAGGAGGGTCGGGTCCCATGGCGACGGCACCTGGGGAGGGATAAACCCTTCGTAGGCCGGCGCGGGAGTGGCATCTTAGGTAGGCGCGGGCACGGCGCCGTAACCACTGTAGGGGTCGGCGTTCTGCGCGGTGAAGAGCGCCTGGTGGCTCACCGGACGAGGCCCAAGGATGCCCGAAGCGGGAGCTGGAGGGACCAACATCGAGTACGCGTGTACGACGCCCGTCCACGGGATGGTGCCATAAGTCCAGTGCGGGATGGCCTGCTGCTGCTGACGAGCCCCCCCCCCCCTTGCGCCTATTTGTGACCGCCGCCGCGGCGGTTGCCGCGGCGCCCGCCACCCGGCAGCAGGAGGGGAGGGAGGGCGCGTGCGGGAGGATGAAGAACTCCGGAGGCACGGGGGGAGGAGGCTAGTGGCGGGGCGCAGGTGCGGGCGGGGTGGCCGGTGGTGGGGCGCCACATGCTACCTCTTGAGCACTGCGTTGGATTTCCCCAAAGAGGAGAGGATGATGCAGCAAAGTAGCGTAAGTATTTCCCTCAGTTTTTGAGAACCAAGGTATCAATCTAGTAGGAGGCTACACGCAAGTCCCTTGTACCTACAGAAAAACAATAGCTCCTCGCAACCAACGCGATTAGGGGTTGTCAATCCCTTCACAGTCACTTACGAGAGTGAGATCTGATAGAGATGATAGATAATATTTTTGATATTTTTGATATAGAGATGCAACGTGAAAAGTAAAAAAGCAAACTAAAAAAGCAAAGAAATAATAAAGTGATGGAGATTGATATGATGAGCATAGACCCGGGGGCCATAGGTTTCACTAGTGGCTTCTCTCAAGAGCGTAAGTATTCTACGGTGGGTGAACAAATTACTGTTGAGCAATTGACAGAATTGAGCATAGTTATGAGAATATCTAGGTATGATCATGTATATAGGCATCACGTCCGAGACAAGTAGACCGACTCCTGCCTGCATCTACTACTATTACTCCACTCATCGACCGCTATCCAGCATGCATCTAGAGTATTAAGTTAAAAACAGAGTAACGCTTTAAGCAAGATGACATGATGTAGAGGGATAGTTTCATGCAATATGATAAAAAAAGCCCATCTTGTTATCCTCGATGGCAACAATACAATACGTGCCTTGCTACCCCTTCTGTCACTGGGAAAGGACACCGCAAGATTGAACGCAAAGCTAAGCACTGCTCCCATGGCAAGAAAAACCAATCGAATAGGCCAAACCAAACTGATAATTCGAAGAGACTTGCAAAGATAACCAATCATACATAAAAGAATTCAGAGAAGATTTAAATATTATTCATAGATAGACTTGACCATAAACCCACAATTCATCGGTCTCAACAAACACACCGCAAAAAGAAGATTACATCGAATAGATCTCCACGAGAGAGGGGGAGAACATTGTATTGAGATCCAAAAAGAGAGAAGAAGTCATCTAGCTAATAACTATGGACCCGAAGGTCTGAGGTAAACTACTCACACCTCATCGGAGAGGCTATGATGGTGTAGAAGCCCTCCGTGATGACGGCCCTCTCCGGCGGAGCTCCGGAACAGGCCCCAAGATGGGATCTCGTGGATACAGAAAGTTGTGGCGGTGGAATTAGGTTTTTGAATCAGTATCTGATTGTTTGGGGGTACGTAATCTTGGAAATATGCCCTAGAGGCAATAATAAATAAGTTATTATTATATTTCCTTGTTCATGATAATCGTTTATTATCCATGCTAGAATTGTATTGATAGGAAACTCAGATACATGTGTGGATACATAGACAACATCATGTCCCTAGTAAGCCTCTAGTTAACTAGCTCGTTGATCAATACATGGTTACGGTTTCCTGACCATGGACATTGGATGTCATTCATAATGGGATCACATCATTAGGAGAATGATGTGATGGACAAGACCCAATCCTAAGCCTAGCACAAAGATCGTGTAGTTCATATGCTAAAGCTTTTCTAATGTCAAGTATCATTTCCTTAGACCATGAGATTGTGCAACTCCAGAATACCGTAGGAATACTTTGGGTGTGCCAAATGTCACAATGTAACTGGGTGGCTATAAAGGTACACTACAGGTATCTCCAAAAGTGTCTGTTGGGTTGGCACGAATCGAGACTGGGATTTGTCACTCCGTGTGACGGAGAGGTATCTCTGGGCCCACTCGGTAGGACATCATCATAATGTGCACAATGTGATCAAGGAGTTGATCACGGGATGATGTGTTACGAAATGAGTAAAGAGACTTGCCGGCAACGAGATTGAACAAGGTATCGGGATACCGACGATCGAATCTCGGGCAAGTACAATACCGCTAGACAAAGGGAATTGTATACGGGATTGATCGAATCCTCGACATCGTGGTTCATCCGATGAGATCATCATGGAACATGTGGGAACCAACATGGGTATCCAGATCCCGCTGTTGGTTATTGACCGGAGAATGTCTCGGTCATGTCTGCATGGTTCCCGAACCCGTAGGGTCTACACACTTAAGGTTCGATGACGCTAGGGTTATAAAGGAAGTTTGTATGTGGATACCGAATGTTGTTCGGAGACCCGGATGAGATCCCGGACGTCACAAGGAGTTCCGGAATGGTCCGGAGGTAAAGATTTATATATAGGAAGTATGGTTTTGGCCACCGGAAGTGTTCTGGGCATCACCGGTAGTGTACCGGGACCACCGGAGGTGTCCGGGGGTCCACCAAGTGGGGCCACGGGCCCCGGAGGGCTGCATGGGCCAATTGTGGAAGGGGACCAGCCCCAGATGGGCTGGTGCGCCCCTCCACCCAGGCCCAAGGCGCCTCCAAGAGGGGAGGGGGCAAACCCTAGGGCAGATGGGCCCTAAGGCCCACCCCAGGTGCGCCTCCCCCTTCTCCCCCTTGTGGCCGCCACCCCAGATGGGAACTGGGGCTGCCGCACCCCTTGGGGTGGGAACCCTAGAGGGGGCGCAGCCCCCTCCCCTCCCCCTATATATACTTGAGGTTTGGGGGCTGCCCAACACGCGATTCAATCTCTCTCTATGGAGCAGCCCTGCATCTCTCCTTCCTCCTCTCCCGCGGTGCTTGGCGAAGCCCTGCAGGATTGCCACGCTCCTCCACCACCACCACGCCGTTGTGCTGCTGCTGGACGGAGTCTTCCTCAACCTCTCCCTCTCTCCTTGCTGGATCAAGGCATGGGAGACGTCACCGGGCTGTACGTGTGTTGAACGCGGAGGTGCCGTCCGTTCGGCACTAGGATCATCGGTGATTTGGATCACAGCGAGTACGACTCCATCAACCCCGTTCACTTGAACGCTTCCGCTTAGCGATCTACAAGGGTATGTAGATGCACTCTTCTTCCCCTCGTTGCTAGTTTCTCCATAGATAGATCTTGGTGACACGTAGGAAAATTTTGAATTTCTGCTACGTTCCCCAACACGTAAGTATATATAGGAGGAAGGAGTACGTCGGTGGAGCAACAGGGGGCCCACGAGGCAGGGGGCGCGCCCTAGGGGGGCTCCCCCACCCTCGTGACCGCCTCTTTTGTTCCTTGGCGTAAGGTCCAAGTCTCCTGGATCACGTTCGGTGAGAGAATCACGTTCCCGAAGGTTTTATTCCGTTTGGACTCCATTTGATATTCTGTTTCTCCGAAACACTGGAATAAGAAAAAAAACAGCAATTCTGGGCTGGGCCTCCGGTTAATAGGTTAGTCCCACAAATAATATAAAAGTGGAAAATAAAGCCCAATATAGTCCATAGTAGATAATATAGCATGAAGCAATAAAAAATTATAGATACGTTGGAGATGTATCACCACACGAGGTGCCAGCGGTGAGGGCGTGGTGCTGCACGCGCTTCTTGACCCCCTTCATCCGCCGCTCCTCCAACCGTGATTGATCGTTAAGATCGTTATAGACATACGCCCCGCATCGCCCTCCCGCTAGGGCGGCTCGGGTGTAAACCCTAGCCCCGTCGCCGGGCACGTCCATCCTCCCCCTCCCCTCCGCCGCCGCTAGAGGTCGCCGGGCGAAGCCCCAGGCTGTTGATGGTGGCGGCGGAGGCTCTCTTCTCTTCCCTCCCCCGCCAGATCGATGAGGCGGGTCACCCATGGAGCCGGGGGATTTCCCCCGATCTGCGTCGCGGCGGCGCGACGTCTTAGGCGACGGCGCAAGGCGACGGCGTGGTGCTGGGCCGGGGCGGCGGAGCTGCTAGGCTCTGAGGAAGATCTAGTGGCGTCGGCCGTTCGATGGGCTCGTGGGGTCATGGCAGCCTTGGTCGCGGTGGCCGGCGTCGGCCTGTCGGCAGCGGCTGGATCCCGGGGCGGCGGCCCTGGAAGGTGGCGGAGGGTGAAGCTCCAGCTTCCCGCGGCGGCATGGCGTGGTGCTGTCCCTATCCAAGGCATATCTACATCGCTGATCTTGTGGTTTTGCCGCGGATTGGTTCAGATCAGAGACGATGATGAGCGTGCAGGATCCATCTCAGCAGCTCTCGCGGTTTGGCGAGGTAGGGTGGGAGCCCTCCTCCCAGACTCCAGTGGTGGCGCATTCAGGCAGTGGCTGGTGCGCCCGGGCTCCTACGGTGGCACTGCTGTTCCGGTTGGTCGCCGGATCTAGGCGGCTAAATCTGGGGCTTTGAAGGCGGTCGAGACAGTGCACAGGTTGTCGGATGGATTTCTTGGGACGGATCCGGGTGAAAACTTGGTCTTCGGTTATTGGCCGGAGCCGGTGATGACGATGCCCTTATCATTGTTTCTTTCATGAAGGCATCATCGAGGTGAAGCTCCCAATCCCACCCAATACCTCAGGGGGAAACCCTAGATCAGCTGATCGGATGACGGCGGCATTCATGTGCCGTTACCCCCTTGGAGGCGGCATTCTTGGAGTTGCACTCGGACTCGAGGGACCAGCGGATGGCTTCTTCGGTGGAGCGGTGTTTATTTCTACATATTCATGGCGGCGGTTCTCGGCGGCATGGAGCAATGGAGGCTTGTCGTCAGATGTGTGGCGATGGACACACGCAGGAGGTTGACGTTGTCCGGCGTCATGGTGGCGTCGATGTCAGAGAGGACTGACAAGGTCGATACGTCAGTACATGCTTTGAGAATGGATCGAGGGAAGACGGAGGTGGCGGCCCTTTGCAGCTTGTGCGTGTGGTACCCACTGAAGAGTGCGCCAAACTGGAGTGTTACCCAGTCCCGCCTATGTGGCTTTGGATGGGGCATCCGGCGTTAGATGTTAGGCTTTTGTGCGATGTCTGTTTGGTATTTGGTCCGGACATTCGACACACCTTCATCAAAAGGATAGGAGTAACGACAGGTGTCGTCTAGATGGTGGTCTCGGGCTTATTGTTGTATTTCTTTGTAAAAATTTTGTGAATAATAAATAATATGGCCGCATGCATTTTCCAGATGCAGAGGCCGGGGGTGATTCCTCCTTTTCTAAAACAAATGACTCGGATGGGTACCTGATTATCACATACAAGTGTGGCCAGATTGAGTTGAGCAGCAGAAGCAAGTTGGGAACCTAAAAGCAGAGCCCTGGCTTCTGCATGAAGAGGGGAATTAACCGCTTCACAGCATGCCGTAATCATAACATTTGTTCTCTGATTTACTTACTCTTTGCAGATGTATATGCCAATTCCTGTACCATTCGTGTGTACCTTTATGTTCCAGGCTGCATCAGTAAAGATTTTGAAACCCGTTGGTAACTTTGATTTGGTAAAGTCGAAAGGATGCAAAACAATTATATGTGTTTCTTCCGTTCTTCATAAAGCTTTCACTCTTCTACTGTTTTAGCAATTTTCATTACTTGCTAAAATTGACTTGTGAAAATAAAGCTTGAACTTATGCCATGTTGCTTTTGAACAGACTAAATATTTCTACTTTGTGATGGGCATATAGATCAACTTATTGTGTTGGCTAAACATGCTAAGATTGCCCCACGATTGTAGTATATCTGACACACATGGTAGGACCCGGCAACGCGCGCCAAGGCGCGCTGCTGGTCTAGTTGGTATGGTGGTCAGCTATATGCTCGGACAAAGATGTAGCCATGCAAGTTCTATTCCTGTAGGAGCCAACTTTTTGCGTTTTTCTGACGATTTTTGTTCGCTGTGCTGCGTGTAGCGGGCCGGCCCACTAGGGAGCGGCAACGGGCGCCAGCAACCTGTCGGACACTTAAGGCGCCAAACAGGAGCTCCCTTCTCGTTCGTTCGTTTATTCTGTTTTGTTTGACCAACAAACAGAGCGTGACGTTTTGGCACATGGGAGCGCAGGCTTCTTGTTTTTAAAATATGTTTTAAACATATTTCAAAATGTCGAAAAAATCAAACAAAAACTTGGCACGTATATTTTGATATTGTGCATGCCCACAAAGTCATTTTGTGAAAAAACCCGATAATTTATGTGTCGCATGTGAAAAACACAAAATCCGGTGTTAAAAAAAGCTTTCCAAAAGACATTCTTTTGTCTTTTTTACACAAGCCACAAAAAATGTTGGTTTTCTCTGAAACTTAACATGCACACATATAATGTCGAGATATATGCGCCAAATTACTGTTTGGAATTTTTTCAAACTTTGAATTTTTTTCACGTGCAGGAGCGCGCGCTCCCAGGAGCACCAACGGATTTCCGCAACAAAATGTCGGTTTCATGTGATGTCTAGTGGGCTAGTTTAAGTTACCCAGTTTGGGCTAATACGGCCTCGCTGGATCTCTTCTCCGGGTCAGTTTTCTAACTTTCATTTTATTTATCGGCGACGCTGCAGAGGATAATAAAGAAAGATTGACCACCTCCCTGGCCATTGGATGGAGTTGTGTTCGTTCATTCTGTTTTGTTTGACCAACAAATGTTGGTTTCATGTGATGTCTAGCGATCAGCCATCTCTTTCAACAAAGTGTTATTGCGATATTTTCTGCAACAGAGGTCTTGTAACAGAAATTTTTCGTGACAAAGGTCTTGTTGCGGATATTTTAAAAATGATTTTTTTTTTTGCTTTGAACCTATTGCAACGCGCCTTGTTGCAAAAACATCATGTTGTGGAAAACAAAAATCGAGTGCAGACCCCGCTCCACGCAGTCTGGGCCAACAGTGATGAGCGCCATTGCGAACCATGGCATGACGAACACACTATCTATGGCGATCTCCTCGACCAGCAGCAGCGTTTGAGACAAGCGAGGTTGGGGATGACCGAGGGGCGAAGGCAACCAAGGCAGTTTTTGGCAGAATGCAGCTCATGCAAGGTTTTCTACGGGCCGTTGGAGAGGCGACTGACATCCTAGGAGATGGAGCACGAGAGTGGGTCGGGCCCGACGATGGAGGAGAGAAAGGAGGAGGGGATAGAGGTAAGGGCCGAAGATGGAGGAGAGCTTAATTGTCCGCAATGGCATCGACGCTTCTGATAGCATGCACGTCTTCTGGTTGCGTGGATCCAGATCTTGCAACAAATTAGTTATTGCACAGGAGAAAGTTGTAACATTGGCTAGTTGCAAACTAGGCTGCGGAAAGAGGATGCTCTCGCGCCATCCGATTAAAGAAAGATCAGATGACCACAGAAACGATCGATGCATGCAAAAAGATCCATCAGGTGAACAGAAGCATTTCCCCTCATTTATTATCTTCGCCCGCTCGAAAAAAATTATCTTGCCCCCAATTGCGGTCGTGGAGGAGGTGGTGCAAGGGAGGAGGATGTGGAGCAAGAGTGTGTTGTGGTATGAAGTTTAGTCAGGTGTGGCCGCCTTTAAATAGCGGATTCCGGTGAGGCCAAGTGTCCGGGTGATTCACTACGTCGGTCGGCGAGCCTGCTTAATGGCGGCATACGAACGGATGGGTATTGAACGAGCGTGGTAGATATCTGTCCCGTACAGTAAACATCTCTCCGGCATTGAACATGCGCGGACAGTGAAAAAGTTGCATCCGCTCTAGGTCAGCGCCATTGCGGAGCGGCCGCTCTATAGCAGCATGAATGCGAGCAGCTAGCGTCGAGCAGAAAATGTTCATAAAAAAATCAAATTTAGTTCATTAGGAAACAAAAAATGTTCATTTTTCAAATTGTGAACATTTTTTTGAAGTTGTGTACTTTTTTAACTTTGCTTATTTAGTGATCTCTCTCTCTCTCTCGTGTTCTCTCTCGTGTTCCTCTATGGCACGATCTTGATGTATCCCGAGCTTTGCTATTGTAGTTGGATCTTATGATGTTTCTCCCCCTCTACTCCTTTGTGATGAATTGAGTTTCCCCTTTTGAAGTAATCTTATCGGATTGAGTCTTTATGAGAACACTTGATGTATGTCTTGGTGATCAACTTGCGGGTTTCGTGACATTGGGAACCTATGCATAGGGGTTGGCACACGTTCTTGATTCTCCGGTAGAAACTTTGGGGCGCTCTTTGAAGTACTTTTATGTTGGTTGGATAAATCTGAGATTGTGTGATGCATATCGTATAATCATGCCCACGGATACTTGAGGTGACAATGGAGTATCTAGGTGACATTAGGGTTTTGGTTGATTTGTATCTTAAGGTGTTATTCTAGTAAAAACTCCAGGGTTGTTTGTGACACTTATAGGAATAGCCCAACGGATTGATTTGAAAGAATAACTTTGTGGTGGTTTCGTACCCGACCATAATCTCTACGTTTGTTCTCCGCTATTAGTGGCTTTGGAGTGACTCTTTGTTGCATGTTGAGGGCTTGTCATATGTTCTATCTATGTTATTATTGTTGAGAGAACTTGCACTAGAGAAAGTATGAACCCTAGGCCTTGTTTCCTATCATTGCAATACCGTTTACGCTCACTTTTACCACTTGTTACCTTGCTGTTTTTATATTTTCAGTTTACAAAAACCTATATCTTCTATCCATATTGCACTTGTATCACCATCTCTTCGCCGAACTAGTGCACCTATACAATTTACCATTGTATTGGGTGTGTTGGGGACACAAGAGACTCTTTGTTATTTGGTTGCAGGGTTGCTTGAGAGAGACCATCTTCATCCTCACGCCTCCTACGGATTGATAAACCTTAGGTCATCCACTTGAGGGAAATTTGCTACTGTCCTACAAACCTGTGCACTTGCAGGCCCAACAACGTCTACAAGAAGAAGGTTGTGTAGTAGACATCACCAAGCTCGGTGCGCGGCTGGGCAGTTCGCCAGAGGTGGAGGCAGCGATGAACCGCGCCGCGGGGGATGCCGAGGGTGACGGTACCTGCTGAAACGGGAACACTAGCTCATCAAAGTACAAATGCCGCGAAGTGAAAACGTGGTGGGACACTGGATCATAGCACCGGTAACCTTTGGCGTTGGGAGGATGACCAAGGAAGATGCAAGGAAGCGACCGGGGAGCGAGTTTGTGAGGAGCAGTGGACGCGGTGCTAGGATAACAAAGACACCCAAAAATGCGAAGACCATCATAAGATGGAACCGCACCAAAGAGGAGCTGGTGAGGAGTGTAGTTCCAGCTAGGGATGAAAACGGAGCAGAAATGGACGGAACTGAGTGCTAGCATATTTGTTTTCATATATTTTTGCAGAAGTGGAAACGAATACAGAAACCCCGGAAATGAATACGGAAACAGATACTACCGGAAACGGACACGGAGCAAAAACAAAGCGGACACAGAAACATAAGTAGGCGTTGACCGGAACCTAAAAAATCCTTGAACCTTAGAGAAATACAGACAAAACATAAACAAATTTAATGAATTGTTAACATGGCTACAAAATAATATCATTATGTTAGCAACTTAGCGTAGTATTGTAGTAGTGCTGGACAATTGCGTATAGGGTCAAGCTGAGTACATGTGTGGTAGAAGTTGGGCTGAAATGATCCATTCTACTCATTGTATAATTGTGTGTCGTTTAGAGGTTGGACTACAAAGCAGCCATAGGTCTATAGTAAAAACAGAAATTTCATATTCACGGAAACAGAAAGTTCCGTTTCCACGCCTGTTCCACCAGAAAACACTGTTTCGTTTTTGTTTCCATTTCCACATAAAAAATTCCACTTCCACTGCCGTTTTGCAAATTTCCGTTTTCGTTTCCATATTACCTCTCCGTTTCCATTTTCCCTCCGGAAAAACGGAAAGTTTCCACTCCGTTTTCATCCCTAGTTCCAGCGTGGACGACACGGGCGAATGTTAATAAGGAGGTTGGCGGTCACGAGCGCGTCCGGCCAAAACCGAGGAGGCACGTAGGAGTGGAAGAGCAACGTGCGAACACAGTCATTAAGAGTGCGGATGGCGCGCTCGGCGCGACCATTCTGCTGTGACGTGTAGGGGCAAGTGAGCCGAAAGATAGTGTCGTGGGACGCAAGGAGATTGCGGACGGTGACGTTGTCAAACTCTTTTCCGTTGTCAGTTTGCAAGGCAAGAATAGGACGACCAAACTGTGTGGTGACATATGAATAAAAGGCTGTGAGTGTGGCGAGAGCGTCGGGCTTGCGACAGAGAGGGAATGTCCACACGTAATGGGGAAAATCATCCAATATCACCAAATAGTATAAATAACCCGTGTTGCTCTCAACCGGGGACGTCCAAACATCACTATGCAATAACTGAAACGAAAAAGTGGAAATGTTTGTAGACTCGCTAAAGGGGAGACGAACGTGCTTGCCAAGACGGCAGGCCTGACAAGTGTGGTCGTCAACCTTATTACATGAGAAAAAAATCTGAAGAATCAACGCATAACTGTGGAGTTGGGATGACCAAGGCAGGCATGCCAAAGATCGACACTAGCGGCGAGGGCGGCGGGACGGGTGGCGGCGGCGCCGGAGGGATGCACTGAGTAAAGCTCGTCCGGGCTATCACATTGGTGGAGTACAATCCGTGTACGGGCGTCCTTCATAGAAAAGCCGATATCGTCAAATTCAACAGTGATAGGGTTCTCACGAGCAAGGCGGCGAACAGAAACAAGATTGGTAACTAAGTTAGGAGACACAAGAACATTAGACTTGTTAATGGGAGTAGAAGTAGAAGGAAACGACATATCACCGACATGTGTAATGGGTAGAGAGGAACCGTTATCAACGGTGATGCAAGTGGGGGTATGAACGGGGGTGGAGGACGTGAGGTTACCGGGATGAGCAGTCATGTGAGCGGTGGCACCCGAGTCCATGTACCAGTTACCTCCGCCACCGTAGTTACTCGATGACGGAGCCGAGTGCAGAGCGGTGAGGAGGGTCGGGTCCCATGGTGACGGCACCTGGGGAGGGATAAACCCTTCGTAGGCCGGCGCGGGAGCAGCATCTTAGGTAGGCGCGGGCACGGCGCCGTAACCACTGTAGGGGTCGGCGTTCTGCGCGGTGAAGAGCGCCTGGTGGCTCACCGGACGAGGCCCAAGGATGCCCGAAGCGGGAGCTGGAGGGACCAACATCGAGTACGCGTGTACGACGCCCGTCCACGGGATGGTGCCATAAGTCCAGTGCGGGATGGCCTGCTGCTGTTGACGAGCCCCCCCCCCTTGCGCCTATTTGTGACCGCCGCCGCGGCGGTTGCCGCGGCGCCCGCCACCCGGCAGGAGGAGGGGAGAGAGGGCGCGTGCGGGAGGGTGAAGAACTCCGGAGGCACGGGGGCCGGAGGCTAGTGGCGGGGCGCAGGTGCGGGCGGGGTGGCCGGTGGTGGGGCGCCACATGCTACCTCTTGAGCACTGCGTTGGATTTCCCCAAAGAGGAGAGGATGATGCAGCAAAGTAGCGTAAGTATTTCCCTCAGTTTTTGAGAACCAAGGTATCAATCTAGTAGGAGGCTACACGCAAGTCCCTTGTACCTACAGAAAAACAATAGCTCCTCGCAACCAACGCGATTAGGGGTTGTCAATCCCTTCACAGTCACTTACGAGAGTGAGATCTGATAGAGATGATAGATAATATTTTTGATATTTTTGATATAGAGATGCAAGGTGAAAAGTAAAAAGCAAACTAAAAAAGCAAAGAAATAATAAAGTGATGGAGATTGATATGATGAGCATAGACCCGGGGGCCATAGGTTTCACTAGTGGCTTCTCTCAAGAGCGTAAGTATTCTACGGTGGGTGAACAAATTACTGTTGAGCAATTGACAGAATTGAGCATAGTTATGAGAATATCTAGGTATGATCATGTATATAGGCATCACGTCCGAGACAAGTAGACCGACTCCTGCCTGCATCTACTACTATTACTCCACTCATCGACTGCTATCCAGCATGCATCTAGAGTATTAAGTTAAAAACAGAGTAACGCTTTAAGCAAGATGACATGATGTAGAGGGATAGTTTCATGCAATATGATAAAAAAAGCCCATCTTGTTATCCTCGATGGCAACAATACAATACGTGCCTTGCTGCCCCTTCTGTCACTGGGAAAGGACACCGCAAGATTGAACGCAAAGCTAAGCACTGCTCCCATGGCAAGAAAAACCAATCGAATAGGCCAAACCAAACTGATAATTCGAAGAGACTTGCAAAGATAACCAATCATACATAAAAGAATTCAGAGAAGATTTAAATATTATTCATAGATAGACTTGACCATAAACCCACAATTCATCGGTCTCAACAAACACACCGCAAAAAGAAGATTACATCGAATAGATCTCCACGAGAGAGGGGGAGAACATTGTATTGAGATCCAAAAAGAGAGAAGAAGTCATCTAGCTAATAACTATGGACCCGAAGGTCTGAGGTAAACTACTCACACCTCATCGAAGAGGCTATGATGGTGTAGAAGCCCTCCGTGATGACGGCCCTCTCCGGCGGAGCTCCGGAACAGGCCCCAAGATGGGATCTCGTGGATACAGAAAGTTGTGGCGGTGGAATTAGGTTTTTGAATCAGTATCTGATTGTTTGGGGGTACGTAATCTTGGAAATATGCCCTAGAGGCAATAATAAATAAGTTATTATTATATTTCCTTGTTCATGATAATCGTTTATTATCCATGCTAGAATTGTATTGATAGGAAACTCAGATACATGTGTGGATACATAGACAACATCATGTCCCTAGTAAGCCTCTAGTTAACTAGCTCGTTGATCAATAGATGGTTACGGTTTCCTGACCATGGACATTGGATGTCATTCATAATGGGATCACATCATTAGGAGAATGATGTGATGGACAAGACCCAATCCTAAGCCTAGCACAAAGATCGTGTAGTTCATATGCTAAAGCTTTTCTAATGTCAAGTATCATTTCCTTAGACCATGAGATTGTGCAACTCCAGAATACCGTAGGAATACTTTGGGTGTGCCAAACGTCACAATGTAACTGGGTGGCTATAAAGGTACACTACAGGTATCTCCAAAAGTGTCTGTTGGGTTGGCACGAATCGAGACTGGGATTTGTCACTCCGTGTGACGGAGAGGTATCTCTGGGCCCACTCGGTAGGACATCATCATAATGTGCACAATGTGATCAAGGAGTTGATCACGGGATGATGTGTTACGAAACGAGTAAAGAGACTTGCCGGCAACGAGATTGAACAAGGTATCGGGATACCGACGATCGAATCTCGGGCAAGTACAATACCGCTAGACAAAGGGAATTGTATACGGGATTGATCGAATCCTCGACATCGTGGTTCATCCGATGAGATCATCATGGAACATGTGGGAACCAACATGGGTATCCAGATCCCGCTGTTGGTTATTGACCGGAGAATGTCTCGGTCATGTCTGCATGGTTCCCGAACCCGTAGGGTCTACACACTTAAGGTTCGATGACGCTAGGGTTATAAAGGAAGTTTGTATGTGGATACCGAATGTTGTTCGGAGTCCTGGATGAGATCCCGGACGTCACAAGGAGTTCCGGAATGGTCCGGAGGTAAAGATTTATATATAGGAAGTATGGTTTTGGCCACCGGAAGTGTTCTGGGCATCACCGGTAGTGTACCGGGACCACCGGAGGTGTCCGGGGGTCCACCAAGTGGGGCCACGGGCCCCGGAGGGCTGCATGGGCCAATTGTGGAAGGGGACCAGCCCCAGATGGGCTGGTGCGCCCCTCCACCCAGGCCCAAGGCGCCTCCAAGAGGGGAGGGGGCAAACCCTAGGGCAGATGGGCCCTAAGGCCCACCCCAGGTGCGCCTCCCCCTTCTCCCCCTTGTGGCCGCCACCCCAGATGGGAACTGGGGCTGCCGCACCCCTTGGGGTGGGAACCCTAGAGGGGGCGCAGCCCCCTCCCCTCCCCCTATATATACTTGAGGTTTGGGGGCTGCCCAACACGCGATTCAATCTCTCTCTATGGAGCAGCCCTGCATCTCTCCTTCCTCCTCTCCCGCGGTGCTTGGCGAAGCCCTGCAGGATTGCCACGCTCCTCCACCACCACCACGCCGTTGTGCTGCTGCTGGACGGAGTCTTCCTCAACCTCTCCCTCTCTCCTTGCTGGATCAAGGCATGGGAGACGTCACCGGGCTGTACGTGTGTTGAACGCGGAGGTGCCGTCCGTTCGGCACTAGGATCATCGGTGATTTGGATCACAGCGAGTACGACTCCATCAACCCCGTTCACTTGAACGCTTCCGCTTAGCGATCTACAAGGGTATGTAGATGCACTCTTCTTCCCCTCGTTGCTAGTTTCTCCATAGATAGATCTTGGTGACACGTAGGAAAATTTTGAATTTCTGCTACGTTCCCCAACACGTAAGTATATATAGGAGGAAGGAGTACGTCGGTGGAGCAACAGGGGGCCCACGAGGCAGGGGGCACGCCCTAGGGGGGCGCCCCCACCCTTGTGACCGCCTCTTTTGTTCCTTGGCGTAGGGTCCAAGTCTCCTGGATCACGTTCGGTGAGAGAATCACGTTACCGAAGGTTTTATTCCGTTTGGACTCCGTTTGATATTCTGTTTCTCCGAAACACTGGAATAGGAAAAAAACAGCAATTCTGGGCTGGGCCTCCGGTTAATAGGTTAGTCCCACAAATAATATAAAAGTGGAAAATAAAGCCCAATATAGTACATAGTAGATAATATAGCATGAAGCAATAAAAAATTATAGATACGTTGGAGATGTATCACCACACGAGGTGCCAGCGGTGAGGGCGTGGTGCTGCACGCGCTTCTTGACCCCCTTAATCCGCCGCTCCTCCAACCGTGATTGATCGTTAAGATCGTTATAGACATACGCCCCGCATCGCCCTCCCGCTAGGGCGGCTCGGGTGGAAACCCTAGCCCCGCCGCCGGGCACGTCCATCCTCCCCCTCCCCTCCGCCGCCGCTAGAGGTCGCCGGGCGAAGCCCCAGGCTGTTGATGGTGGCGGCGGAGGCTCTCTTCTCTTCCCTCCCCCGCCAGATCGATGAGGCGGGTCACCCATGGAGCCGGGGGATTTCCCCCGATCTGCGTCGCGGCGGCGCGACGTCTTAGGCGACGGCGCAAGGCGACGGCGTGGTGCTGGGCCGGGGCGGCGGAGCTGCTAGGCTCTAAGGAAGATCTAGTGGCGTCGGCCGTTCGATGGGCTCGTGGGGTCATGGCAGCCTTGGTCGCGGTGGCCGGCGTCGGCCTGTCGGCAGCGGCTGGATCCCGGGGCGGCGGCCCTGGAAGGTGGCGGAGGGTGAAGCTCGAGCTTCCCGCGGCGGCATGGCGTGGTGCTGTCCCTATCCAAGGCAGATCTACATCGCTGATCTTGTGGTTTTGCCGCGGATTGGTTCAGATCAGAGACCATGATGAGCGTGCAGGATCCATCTCAGCAGCTCTCGCGGTTTGGCGAGGTGGGGTGGGAGCCCTCCTCCCAGACTCCAGTGGTGGCGCATTCAGGCAGTGGCTGGTGCGCCAGGGCTCCTACGGTGGCACTGCTATTCCGGTTGGTCGCCGGATCTAGGCGGCTAAATCTGGGGCTTTGAAGGCGGTCGAGACAGTGCACAGGTTGTCGGGTGGATTTCTTGGGACGGATCCGGGTGAAAACTTGGTCTTCGGTTATTGGCCGGAGCCGGTGATGACGATGCCCTTATCATTGTTTCTTTCATGAAGGCATCATCGAGGTGAAGCTCCCAATCCCACCCAATACCTCAGGGGGAAACCCTTGATCAGCCGATCGGATGACGGCGGCATTCATGTGCCGTTACCCCCTTGGGGGCGGCATTCTTGGAGTTGCACTCGGACTCGAGGGACCAGCGGATGGCTTCTTCGGTGGAGCGGTGTTTATTTCTATATATTCATGGCGGCGGTTCTCGGCGGCATGGAGCAATGGAGGCTTGTCGCCAGATGTGTGGCGATGGACACACGCAGGAGGTTGACGTTGTCTGGCGTCATGGTGGCGTCGATGTCAGAGAGGACTGACAAGGTCGATACGTCAGTACATGCTTTGAGAATGGATCGAGGGAAGACGGAGGTGACGGCCCTTTGCAGCTTGTGCGTGTGGTACCCACTGAAGAGTGCGCCGAACTGGAGTGTTACCCAGTCCCGCCTATGTGGCTTTGGATGGGGCATCCGGCGTTAGATGTTAGGCTTTTGTGCGATGTCTGTTTGGTATTTGGTCCGGACATTCGACACACCTTCATCAAAAGGATAGGAGTAACGACAGGTGTCGTCTAGATGGTGGTCTCGGGCTTATTGTTGTATTTCTTTGTAATAATTTTGTGAATAATAAATAATATGGCCGCATGCATTTTCCAGATGCAGAGGCCGGGGGTGATTCCTCCTTTTCTAAAACAAATGACTCGGATGGGTACCTGATTATCACATACAAGTGTGGCCAGATTGAGTTGAGCAGCAGAAGCAAGTTGGGAACCTAAAAGCAGAGCCCTGGCTTCTGCATGAAGAGGGGAATTAACCGCTTCACAGCATGCCGTAATCATAACATTTGTTCTCTGATTTACTTACTCTTTGCAGATGTATATGCCAATTCCTGTACCATTCGTGTGTACCTTTATGTTCCAGGCTGCATCAGTAAAGATTTTGAAACCCGTTGGTAACTTTGATTTGGTAAAGTCGAAAGGATGCAAAACAATTATATGTGTTTCTTCCGTTCTTCATAAAGCTTTCACTCTTCTACTGTTTTAGCAATTTTCATTACTTGCTAAAATTGACTTGTGAAAATAAAGCTTGAACTTATGCCATGTTGCTTTTGATCAGACTAAATATTTCTACTTTGTGATGGGCATATAGATCAACTTATTGTGTTGGCTAAACATGCTAAGATTGCCCCATGATTGTAGTATATCTGACACACATGGTAGGACCCGGCAACGCGCGCCAAGGCGCGCTGCTGGTCTAGTTGGTATGGTGGTCAGCTATATGCTCGGACAAAGATGTAGCCATGCAAGTTCTATTCCTGTAGGAGCCAACTTTTTGCGTTTTTCTGACGATTTTTGTTCGCTGTGCTGCGTGTAGCGGGCCGGCCCACTAGGGAGCGGCAACGGGCGCCAGCAACCTGTCGGACACTTAAGGCGCCAAACAGGAGCTCCCTTCTCGTTCGTTCGTTTATTCTGTTTTGTTTGACCAACAAACAGAGCGTGACGTTTTGGCACATGGGAGCGCAGGCTTCTTGTTTTTAAAATATGTTTTAAACATATTTCAAAATGTTGAAAAAATCAAATAAAAACTTGGCACGCATATTTTGATATTGTGCATGCCCACAAAGTCATTTTGTGAAAAAACCCGATAATTTATGTGTCGCATGTGAAAAACACAAAATCCGGTGTTAAAAAAAGCTTTCCAAAAGACATTCTTTTGTCTTTTTTACACAAGCCACAAAAAATGTTGGTTTTCTCTGAAACTTAACATGCACACATATAATGTCGAGATATATGCGCCAAATTACTGTTTGGAATTTTTTCAAACTTTGAATTTTTTTCACGTGCAGGAGCGCGCGCTCCCAGGAGCACCAACGGATTTCCGCAACAAAATGTCGGTTTCATGTGATGTCTAGTGGGCTAGTTTAAGTTACCCAGTTTGGGCTAATACGGCCTCGCTGGATCTCTTCTCCGGGTCAGTTTTCTAACTTTCATTTTATTTATCGGCGACGCTGCAGAGGATAATAAAGAAAGATTGACCACCTCCCTGGCCATTGGATGGAGTTGTGTTCGTTCATTCTGTTTTGTTTGACCAACAAATGTTGGTTTCATGTGATGTCTAGCGATCAGCCATCTCTTTCAACAAAGTGTTATTGCGATATTTTCTGCAACAGAGGTCTTGTAACAGAAATTTTTCGTGACAAAGGTCTTGTTGCGGATATTTTAAAAATGATTTTTTTTTTTGCTTTGAACCTATTGCAACGCGCCTTGTTGCAAAAACATCATGTTGTGGAAAACAAAAATCGAGTGCAGACCCCGCTCCACGCAGTCTGGGCCAACAGTGATGAGCGCCATTGCGAACCATGGCATGATGAACACACTATCTATGGCGATCTCCTCGACCAGCAGCAGCGTTTGAGACAAGCGAGGTTGGGGATGACCGAGGGGCGAAGGCAACCAAGGCAGTTTTTGGCAGAATGCAGCTCATGCAAGGTTTTCTACGGGCCGTTGGAGAGGCGACTGACATCCTAGGAGATGGAGCACGAGAGTGGGTCGGGCCCAACGATGGAGGAGAGAAAGGAGGAGGGGATAGAGGTAAGGGCCGAAGATGGAGGAGAACTTAATTGTCCGCAATGGCATCGACGCTTCTGATAGCATGCACGTCTTCTGGTTGCGCGGATCCAGATCTTGCAACAAATTAGTTATTGCACAGGAGAAAGTTGTAACATTGGCTAGTTGCAAACTAGGCTGCGGAAAGAGGATGCTCTCGCGCCATCCGATTAAAGAAAGATCAGATGACCACGATCGATGCATGCAAAAAGATCCATCAGGTGAACAGAAGCATTTCCCCTCATTTATTATCTTCGCCCGCTCGAAAAAAATTATCTTGCCCCCAATTGCGGTCGTGGAGGAGGTGGTGCAAGGGAGGAGGATGTGGAGCAAGAGTGTGTTGTGGTATGAAGTTTAGTCAGGTGTGGCCGCCTTTAAATAGCGGATTCCGGTGAGGCCAAGTGTCCGGGTGATTCACTACGTCGGTCGGCGAGCCTGCTTAATGGCGGCATACGAACGGATGGGTATTGAACGAGCGTGGTAGATATCTGTCCCGTACAGTAAACATCTCTCCGGCATTGAACATGCGCGGACAGTGAAAAAGTTGCATCCGCTCTAGGTCAGCGCCATTGCGGAGCGGCCGCTCTATAGCAGCATGAATGCGAGCAGCTAGCGTCGAGCAGAAAATGTTCATAAAAAAATCAAATTTAGTTCATTAGGAAACAAAAAATGTTCATTTTTCAAATTGTGAACATTTTTTTGAAGTTGTGAACTTTTTTAACTTTTCTTATTTAGTGAATATTTTTAAAAATTCTAAAGTTTTTTATGAAATCCTGAACTTTTTAAAGAAGCGACAAACAAGATCATAACAAAAAAACACAAAAAAAGAATCGAAACTACCTTGGGGGAGCCCCTCAGGGGTCCTTTTGGTGGACTGAGAGCGCGCCGCTACCACGGCTTGTCTTATGCTGGACGGCGCCCCCTAAGGATTTTATTTTATTTTTATTTCTCTGTATGCATTTTGTGGGTTTGATGTTTTTTTTTCGCTTTTTGGCTATCGCCTGGTTTTCTTGAGATTTTTTAGGAATATTGTTTTGGGAAAAGGAATTTTGTTTGTACGATTTTTTTGTTTGCATTCAGAGGAGGCATAGATTTGCTTCTCACGGAGGCACATGTTTGATTCCGTGAGAGGCATTGTGCCTCTCGGAAATGAAAAAACGTACTAATATAGGATCTAGTTTCAAAGATCTCTACGTGAAGAATACAATAGTGAAAATGGTTCAAAATTTAGATGCACGGTTCAAGATATAAAATGTTTGAAATACGATTCTACGAAAAAAGGAAAAAACTATAAGATTAGCACTTGTCAGCCCCTGAGGAGGTAGGAGTGACCTTTACATGGGGTACCCATTAATAACCGGTGAATTCTCTATGTCTCGCTCCAAGCGAGACAGAGCTAAATGTTCATGTAAGTTTTGAAGAAGGTAGACATAAAAAACTAAGCTTTGAAAAATATTAATCATATATTTGGAAAAATCTAAACATATATAAAAAATATTCCTGAACTATAAAAAATATAATGTGTATGAAAAAAGTAAATATGCAGAAATATATGTTTTAAAAATATTAATCATGTATTTGTAACATATTAAATATGTATTTCCAAAATAATGTATATATAAAATGTTAAACATGTATAGAAAATGTGTCAGATTTATAAGAAAAATGTATAATGTGTACCAGAAAATAGAAAAAAGATCATATATTCAGAAAAATATGTAAATTATATATAAAAAATTGTTAAATATGTATTAAAAATGTTTTAGATGTATTCCAAAAATTTACAATGTGCATAAAAAATAGACGTGAAACATTTATTTGAAAAAACTATTATTCATGTATTTGAATAATGTTAAACTTGTATTAAACAAATGTTTTTGACGTGTACGAAAAATGTACAAAGTTTAATAAACATGTAGACATGTGAGCATTTTTTAAATTTGTATTTTATTGTTCCATTAGTGATTTTCTTTGAAATTATGAACTTTTTGGAAATCCTGAACTTTTTTTAAAGAAGCAAAAATTAAAAACTGAACAAAAAGCAAAAAAGCAGAATGCAACGAAAAAAAGACACTGCTAAGTTCCACACGTCTGGGACAAGCACATGAAAAACTCCGAGCATTGTTTATGACAGGTTTAGTAATGCGAGGATGACAAATTTAGTTGCGAAACATGGCAACTTTCGTGGCTCAGTTTATTTTTGATAGAAATTTGTCGTGGATCATTGGAATTTGCCAACCTTACATGACTGAAATTGCCATTGAAAGACGTCAGGGCCAAAGTGGCACACACCTGACGTGTGACACTTATCATTTGGGAAAAAGAAGGGAAACCCCTCCCGCACCTTGGCCAACCCAAGTATGCGCGTGGGGAGCGAAGGGGTGCGGAGCTCTCGGCTTGGAGAACACCATCGACGTCGACCAGAGGTCGTCGGTGTTGGGAAATCTGAATGTTAGAGAAATATTTGTAGTGGCAGCCTAGTATATCTGGTGGTAGCATTGTGCGGCTGGTGAGGGGTGAAAATGTTGCTTCTCTTGTCAGCACAGTCTTCTCAATTCAGGCGCTTGCTGCAAATTTTGCAAGGGTGTCGGTGTCAAAACCGGCGGATCTCGGGTAGGGGGTCCCGAACTGTGCGTCAAGGTCGGATGGTAACAGGAGACAAGGGACACTTTATTTTACCCAGGTTCGGGCCCTCTCGATGGAGGTAAAACCCTAGTCCTGCTAGATTAATATTGATGATATGGGTAGTACAAGAGTATATCTACCACGAGATCAAGGAGGCTAAACCCTAGAAGCTAGCCTATGGTATGATTGTGTATGATGATGGTTGTCCTACGGACTACAACCCTCCGGTTTATATAGACACCGGATAGGGTTAGGGTTACACAGAGTCGGTTACAATGGTAGGAGATCTTGAATATCCGCACGCCTAGCTTGCCTTCCACGCCAAGAAAAGATCCTTCCGGACACGGGACGAAGTCTTCAATCTTGTATCTTCATAGTCCTCGAGTTCGGCTGAAGGTATAGTCCGGCTATCCGAACACCCCCTAATCCAGGACTCCCTCAGTAGCCCCTGAACCAGGCTTCAATGACGACGAGTCCGGCGCGCAGATTGTCTTGGGCATTGCAAGGCGGGTTCCTCCTCCAAGTTCTTCAAGAAGATTACAAACACCAAAAATAGTGTCCGGCTCTGCAAAACAAGTTTCCACATATTGCCATATAGAGAATAATATTAACACAAATCAAATCTGCTGACGTATTCCGCAGTGCGTCATAACACTGCGGCCAAGCTCTTTATATAAATTGTTTTCATTGTTCCACCTCAGCGTGTTTAGCGAGGCAGTTTCCTTGGCACGTCTTGTCAAAGCAGAGATCGTGTGCCCCTTTTAACGGGATTCTCATTAATACGGACGTGGGTAACCCAGTCATGCCCGTTAGCATGTTTTGCCTTAATTAAAGGCTAGTCCAAGACGGTTACGGGGAGGGCTCTTGATATTCTGCCTCTTATAAAGAGATCAAGGCCCTATCCCCCTCTTCTATTCTCAAAACGAGCTAGCCCGTCGCCTCGAGTTCCAACACCCTAGGCTTCCAGATTCCAGGCATACCGGACCTTCGACAATGTCCGGCTCCGACCTCCAAGGCCGATGGATGCCCTCCTCCGTTACGGAGGAGGACGTATTAAGGTTGAGGGGAGCTAAATTCCTGACCGGCGAGATTTCGCACAGGTTGCCTGTTCAAGGACAGGTGATCCCTAGCCCTCAGCTCGGTGAGAGTGTGGTATTCATATCCCACTTCCTTCGGGGATTAGGCTTCCCAATGGATCCCTTTGTAAGGGGGCTGATGTTTTATTACGGGCTGGAATTCCACGACTTAGCTCCAGAGTCCATCCTCCATATCTCCTGGGTCGTTATTGTGTGCGAAGCGTTCCTCCGTGTTACCCCTCACTTCGGATAATGGCTCAAGACCTTCAAAGTAGAACCGAAGATGATCGAGGGGCGCCACGCAGAGTGCGGAGGCGCTGCTATAAAAGGAAATGCCGATGCTCCATGGCCCGAGGGCGCTTTTCAAGAGGAGCTTGGCTTATGGCAACAGGAGTGGTTCTATATCACCGCTCCTCAGGGCACCGCATGGGTGGCGCCTCCTGCCTTTCGCTCGGGTCCCCCACCACGGTTAGCGTCGTGGATCAACACAGGGTTAGATCGGGGCTTGCCAAAAGACGTACCTCTGCTGCAGGGCCGCATTAAGGATCTCTTGGAAGGAGACCTCAACCTGGTCAAGGTGACACAAGTCATGCTGATTCGCCGGACACTGCCCGGCCAACGTCGCCCCCTTCGCCTGTGGGAGTTCAATCCAGAGGGACCGCGAGTTCTCTGGGATTTTATGGGCGCGACGCCCGCGGAGATGTATAAACTGTTCTTCGGATCACAAAAAGTGAGTCCGGATTTGACCGAGGATGTGGGTTTAAGCCGCAATCGCCCGGATACTCAAGTAAGTGACCTTGTGCCCGGACCTTCTATCCGCATAATTGACTCACTCTTAACAGCGCTTCTCCTTTTAAGCAGGAGTGGATAGCGAAGGCGAAGCTGATCAGGTGTCCGGCTCCCCTTCCCGAAACCAGGCTGGATCCCGTGCTAGTCAGGATGCTGGAGGTAGTGCCTTTGGAGGGAAATAAGGGAGAGGACAAGGAAACCATGGCCTCCACGAAAGAGGCCATTCCGAAGGGGGGAATCGATAATTCCTCTCCTAAGGGAAAGAAAAGGGCCGCCTCTGACGACCCGGAGACCGTAGCCTCGAAGCGGGGGAAAGAATCCTTGTCAGAGGGCCCGACGCCGGGGAGCCCCTCGGCCGAACTAAACCCTCAAAGGGACCAGCTCTCCAGCGAGCCGTAAGTAGAAGAAGAGTTTTTCTTTTAAGAGAAATCCTTGATTTATATCTGAGAAGTTTTAACCGAAACCTTACTTTGTAGTTCGGACCTCAGCCCTTCTCAGCAGAACTCGTCCTCGGGGGATCTTCTTCCGGAGATGATGGAGAGCAGAACGCCTCCTCCTTCTGTATCGCCTAGCATGGCGGGCGACGCCGAAGTGTCATCGTGGAGGATTTCTCCGGATCCGACAGGGGCGGAAGGTGGCCATGTGGCCCCCCGAGGTTCTCCACATCCGGCCTTTGAGGGAGGTCATGGGACGAGTCCGGCACCATCTGGTGTTCGGCCGGAGGAGCTAAAGATTCTGCTGGGCGAGCCTCTGTCTCAGAGGAGCATCGTGTGTTGATGAACACGGTGATTGACAAGATATTATCCGCAGAAAGCGGATTGCACGAGGCCGTCAAAAGTTTACTGGCAGGCCTTGAGGTACGTTTTAAATAATGTACACTTGTATTAGTTGCGCATAAATAAAGTGCGCCCTGTATAGATAGTAGCCCTTGAGACTCTGTGCGTCGTTAAAATTGACGGCGCGCAGAGGATCTTAATCCCAGGTCCTTTAAGTGGCACCTTTATATGTAGGTGGCAGATTGTCCGGAGTCAAGCTGGACTCGTGAATTTGCCGAACTGAAGCGACAACTTGATGAGGCAGAAGCCAACATCGCGCTTGTTAACAAGCGGCTTGATGATTCTCAAGGTATTGAAATCATCGGGCGATGGTTAGTAAGAGGAGCTTTATGTCAATATCTTACCGTGTGTATGCTTGACGCAGATGGTGCGGCCGCCGTGGAGGGTCTTAGGGCCGAACTCGCCCGAGCGAAGGAACAAGCTAGGAAAAGCGATGCGGCTGCCGTGAAAGCCTTTGAAGAGATGAAAGCCGAACAGGCTGCCCATTGCCGAAGCAAGGAGGAGATGGCTGATATGGCCGTAAAGTTAAAGAGTGCTACTGACCGTTGCAAGCTTCTTGAAGAAGAGGGTCGGGCGAGGCAAACAAGCTTAGAGAAGGCTGTTGCTGACGCCAAGGACGCCCGCTCTATAATGAGAGCGGCAAAGGAAGAGCTTCGTCAAGCCGGACAAATTGCGGATGGAAAGCCCTTCTCGCTGCGGTGAAAATTTTGTGATCCGAAGTTTACCCCGTTAAACCGGATGTGGAGTGTAGAGGACACCTATCTGGATTTGGCGGCTAGTGCTGCTGATGCGACCGAACACTTTCGAGACAAAAAGGATCATGAAGAGGAGAAGCTCTTTTGGTCGCAATTCATCAATCCAGAGAGTCCACTGGCAGTGGACGATCGCCTGGCCCAATGGGCCGAACTGAATAGGTTGTCCGGACTCGCCATGAAGTACGTCATGGATCATCTGTGTCCGGGGGGATCGAAGCCGAAGAGCTATTTCAGCTTGGTGCAGCAATTGCTAGACGTGGTGCCACGTGTCGATGCTATGAAGAGGTCAGCATGCATAGAGGGCGCTCGGCTGGCTCTTGCCCGTGTCAAGACATACTGGGCAGATATGGAGCCCACCATTGTTGCGTCCCGGGATTCGGATAAAAGCCGAATACCTTCCGATCACTATTTTGAGGAAGTCCTCGAAGGCGCTCGCGTAATAGAGACGCAGTGCTCGAAGGATGCTATATTATAATAGCATATGTAATCATAAAACAATATTTTGATAAATTGTAGTGGCATTTTTTTAGACTTGTGCCTTCAAGTATTAAGAACACCTCCTGTGCGGCCGTTTTAATATATAAATTCTGAAAGATTGCAGTCGTTGGCTTCAGCCCCCACGCACATAGTGCGGGGGTGCGCGCAGAAGACGCATTTTCACACTTAACCCAACGTCTTGGTCCTACAAAGGAGGTGATAGCGCAGCGGGCTAGGCAACCGGACTATAATGCTTTAACACTTTCACTTAGCCATAGGAGCTTGACAGTGCGACTCTTTAGGTAGCCCCTTAGTGGCGACTGCGTTTGCCCGAATTCGGGGCGCATACGTGCCTGACCGGGAAACGGACCTTCGTCAAAGCGGAGGAATTCGATAAATTCCTATAAGTCATCGAGTGGCGACCAGTCTCGCGCTACATCATGACAGTCAGTTTTCGGCTTTCTCTACTGAGGTGCTCACCCGGCCGAACCGGGGCACAATCGCAGTAGTTCTCCTGGTGCTACCTTAGCCGATAGAGCGGAACGTAAGGTAGCCGAACTCAGGAGCCTGCCAACCCAACATTTGACCAAAGTCATGATTCGGAGCTGATGCATATAGTGCCAAAACTCGCGACACCGAACACTCCCTAAGGTGTTCGGTCTTTATGAGTGCGGGTGAAACAACACCCTTAAAAAAAGAGCCCCTAGTGTCCAGGTACGAGCAAAAATTCTGGCGTGGCCACATGCCAAAACGCCAACCTCCTCCTTGGTTATAGTAGAAAAAACTAGGGGATGTATAGCAGCAAGAGACAGTAAAAAAGGTTTACGCAGGGTCTTAATCTAAAAAGAATCCTTAGGACGGGTCCCTACTGCACGTCTGCGCCTGTGTCTCCGCTGTGCCGTGTCCTGGACGGGCGCCGCACGACGTTCATCTGTAAAAGAGAGGAACTGAATTGAAAATGGGTCATGCGGAACAAAAAGATAAACATCACATGCAATCAATATAAGTGATATGATATGGCCATCATCATCTTGTGCTTGTGATCTCCATCTCCACAGCACCATCATGATCACCATCGTCACCGGCGCGACACCTTGATCTCCATCATAGCATCGTTGTCGTCTTGCCAATCTTATGCTTCTATAACTATCGCTACCGTTTAGTGATAAAGTAAAGCATTACAGGGCGATTGCATTGCATACAATAAAGCGACAACCATACGGCTCCTGTCGGTTGCCGATAACTCGGTTATAAAACATGATCATCTCATACAATAAAATTTAGCATCATGTCTTGACCATATCACATCACAACATGCCCTGCAAAAACAAGTTAGACGTCCTCTACTTTGTTTGTTGCAAATTTTACGTGGCTGCTACGGGCTTAAGCAAGAACCAATCTCACCTACGCATCAAAACCACAACGATAGTTTGTCAAATAGACTCCGTTTTAACCTTCTCAAGGACCGGGCGTAGCCATACTCGGTTCAACTAAAGTTGGAGAAACTGACACCCGCCAGCCACCTGTGTGCAAAGCACGGCGGTAGAACCAGTCTCGCGTAAGCGTACGCGTAATGTCGGTCCGGGCCGCTTCATCCAACAATACCGCCGAACCAAAGTATGACATGCTGGTAGGCAGTATGACTTATATTGTCCACAACTCACTTGTGTTCTACTCGTGCATAACATCAAACCACAAAAACCTAGGCTCGGATGCCACTGTTGGGGAACGTAGTAATTTCAAAAAAATTCTTACGCACACGCAAGATCATGGTGATGCATAGCAATGAGAGGGGAGAGTGTTGTCTACGTACCCTCGTAGACCGAAGCGGAAGCGTTGACACAACGTAGAGGAAGTAGTCGTACGTCCTCCCAATCCGACCGATCCAAGCACCGTTACTCCGGCGCCTCCGAGTTCTTGACACTAATTAATGAGATGAAGGCTAGTTTAGATACGAATTTTCGCAACATGCTTAATCTTTCTTCCTCTATAAATGGCCATGTGCTTTCACAAGATAGAAAATTAAATGCCATTGATAGAAAAATTTCTCTTTTCTTTCCGAGGAACAAGGATGACAAAACTTAGACCCTTGCTTTATGCCGAGCTAAGGGCGTAAAACTATAACACTTATTGGGAGGCAGCCCAATGAATAAATTTTATTTTTGCTTTTTGCTTCCTGTTCTTGAGTGTTAGCACCATTATGCTACTATTATGGTTGTGTTTTTTATGTTTTAGTTAGTGTTTGTGCCAAGTAAAACCCTTAGGATCTTCTTGGGTGATAGTTGTTTGATCTTGCTGAAAAAACAGAAACTTTTACGCTCACAAAATTAATTTTCAGTTTTTACCAGAGAGCGATAAAATACCCATTCCACTTGCAGTAGATCAATATACAAATTGCTCAAGTCTTCCTAATTTTTCAGAATTTTTGGAATTACAGAAGTATTCGAAATAGTCAGATTGCTACAGACTGTTCTGTTTTGACAGATTCTGCTTTCTTGTGTTGTGTGCTTATTTTGATGGCTCTATGGTTTTCTTTGATGAGTTTCTGCCATAGAAATGTTGGAATACAGTAGATATAATACAAAAAAATTATGAATTGGTTTGATACAGCACTTATAGTAGTGATTCATTATTCTTATACTAACGGATCTCACAAAGGTTTTGTTGAGTTTTGTGTGATTGAAGTTTTCAAGTTTTGGGTTATCTTACGATGGATGAAAGAAGGATAGAAGAGCCTAAGCTTGGGTATGCCCCAGCATCCCAAGCTATTATCCAAGAATGAGCAACCAACTAAGCTTGGGGATGCCCCCGAGTGGCATCCCCTCTTTCTTCTAAGGACCATCGGTATTTTACTTGAAACTATATTTTTATTCGTCACATGATATGTGTTTTGCTTGGAGCGTGTTGTATGATATGAGTCTTTGCTTGTGTTATTTTTTGTTTTAAGTCATAAATCCTTGCTGGACACACCTATTTGAGAGAGCCAAAATTATGCCATGACTTGTTAGAATTGCTCTCTATGCTTCACTTAAATCTTTTATGAGCTAGGACTTCCTCTAGTGCTTCACTTATATCTTTTTGAGCACGGTGTGCTTTAGTATTTTTGAACAAATGATCTCTTGATTCACTTAGATTTATTTGAGAGTTAGTAAAATTTTGAAGAAATTCTCTCTTGCTTCACTTAAATTATTTTGAGAGAAAGAAAATTTGTTATGCTCATGATCTTCACTTATATTTGTTTGGGCTTATGAAAAGCAACATGTGAAAATTAGTCCCAAAGTGATAGATATCCAAGAAGGATAAAGAAAAGAAAAAAAATGTCATGAAGATCATTGGACAAAATAAACTTGATTCTTAGTAATAGTTTTGAGATATGATGTTGTGATATGTGAGTCATCTTGATGAGTAATTACGCTTTAGTAAGAATATTGGTGTTAAGGTTTGTGATTCCGTATGCAAGTACAAAAGTCAATAGTCATGCAATGAAATTATATCCTACTTATAGTGCATTATTCGGTGTTATTTATGCTTAAGGCTTGCTTATGAGATTATTCGTTTCTTAGTTGGTCGCTTCCCAATCTTTTGCTAGCCTTCATTTTGCACTAAGTATGATCACTACTTGTGCATCCAAAAACCTTTAACCCAGTTTTGCCATATGAGTCTGCTATATCTACCTATATGCGGTGTTCTTTGTCGTTCTAAGCAAATTTGCATGTGCCATCTCTAATTTTCAAAATAAACTTCTCTTTTGTGTGTTTGTTTCGCCCGTCACTACTAGGGAAAACCTTATACACAGAATATTAGCAGCAGCGCGGCACAAAAAGAAGCGCTACTGCTAATTAGCAGTAGAGCGGTCAAGAAAAACCCGCTACTAATGCAAATTTAGCAGTACCACGTGAGGGTGATACGTCTCCAATGTATCTATAATTTTTTATTGTTCCATGCTATTATATTATCTGTTTTGGATGTTTATGGGCTTTATTAAATACTTTTATATTATTTTTGGGACTAACCTATTAACCCAGAGCCCAGTGCCAGTTTCTGTTTTTTCCCTTGTTTCAGTGTTTCGCAGAAAAGGAATATCAAACGGAGTCCAAACGGAATGAAACCTTCGGGAGCGTGATTTTTGGAACGAACGTGATCCAGGAGACTTGGAGTTGAAGTCAAGAAAGCTACGAGGTGGCCACGAGGCAGGGAGGCGCGCCTGCCCCCTGGGCGCGCCCCCACCCTTGTGGGCCCCTCGTGGCTCCCCTGACCGACTTCTCGCCTATATATATCCATATACCCTAAAAACATCCGAGAGAGGAATAGATAGGGAGTTCCGCCGCCAGAAGCCTCCGTAGGCACTGAAAACCAATCTAGACCCGTTCCGGCACCCAGCTGGAGGGGGAATCCCTCTCCGGTGGCCATCTTCATCATCCCGACGCTCTCCATGACGAGGAGGGAGTAGTCCACCCTCGGGGCTGAGGGTATATACCAGTAGCTATGTGTTTGATCTCTCTCTCTCTCTCTCTCTCTCTCTCTCTCTCTCTCTCTCTCTCGTGTTCTTGAGTTGGCACGATCTTGATGTATCGCGAGCTTTGCTATTATAGTTGGATCTTATGATGTTTCTCCCCCTCTACTCTCTTGTAATGGATTGACTTTTCCCTTTGAAGTTATCTTATCGGATTGAGTCTTTAAGGATTTGAGAACACTTGATGTATGTCTTGCACGTGCTTATCTGTGGTGACAATGGGATATCATGTGATCCACTTGATGTATATTTTGGTGATCAACTTGCGAGTTCTGTGACCTCGTGAACTTATGCATAGGGGTTGGCACACGTTTTCGTCTTGACTCTCCGGTAGAAACTTTGGGGCACTCTTTGAAGTTTTTCTGTTGGTTGAATAGATGAATCAGAGATTGTGTGATGCATATCATATAATCATACCCACGGGTACTTGAGGTGACATTGGAATATCTAGGTGACATTAGGGTTTTGGTTGATTTGTGTCTTAAGGTGTTATTCTAGTACGAACTCTATGATAGATCGAACAGAAAGAATAGCTTTGTGTTATTTTACTACGGACTCTTGAATAGATCGATCAGAAAGGATAACTTTGAGGTGGTTTCGTACCCTACCATAATCTCTTCGTTTGTTCTCCGCTATTAGTGACTTTGGAGTGACTCTTTGTTGCATGTTGAGGGATAGTTATATGATCCAATTATGTTATTATTGTTGAGAGAACTTGCACTAGAGAAAGTATGAACCCTAGGCCTTGTTTACTAGCATTGCAATACCGTTTGTGCTCACTTTTAACATTAGTTACCTTGCTGTTTTTATATTTTCAGATTACAAAAACCCATATCTACCATCCATATTGCACTTGTATCACCATCTCTTCGCCGAACTAGTGCACCTATAAAATTTACCATTGTATTGGGTGTGTTGGGGGACACAAGAGACTCTTTGTTATTTGGTTGCAGGGTTGCTTGAGAGAGACCATCTTCAACCTACGCCTCCCACGGATTGATAAACCTTAGGTCATCCACTTGAGGGAAATTTGCTACTGTCCTACAAAGCTCTGCACTTGGAGGCCCAACAACGTCTACAAGAAGAAGGTTGCGTAGTAGACATCAGTGCCGGTAGTGGGTTTGATCTTATGGTGCTTGATCCCAGTGACAGAAAGGGAACTGACACATATGTATCGTTGCTACTAAGGATAAAAAGATGGGATCTATATCTATGCAATAGATAAACGGATCTTGTCTACATCATGTCATCGTTCTTATTGCATTACTTCGTTTTTCCATGAACTTAATACACTAGATGCATGCTGGATAGCGGTCGATGTGTGGAGTAATAGTAGTAGATGCAGGAAAGAGTCGGTCTACTAATCTTGAACGTGATGCCTATGTAATGATCATTGCCTGGATATCTTCATAATTATTTGAGGTTCTATCAATTGCCCAACAGTAATTTGTTTACCCACCGTTTGCTATCTCTAGTAGAAAACCGGCCTTTTGTCCCGGTTCGTAAGGGCCTTTAGTCCCGGTTCCCGAACCGGGACTAAAGGGTCGTTACTAATACCCTCACCCTTTAGTCCCGGTTCAAACCAGAACCGGGACAGATGGGCCTCCACGTGGCCTGCGCGCCGAGCCCACGCAGGAGGGCCTTTGGTCCCAGTTGGTGGCACCAACCGAGACCAATAGACCTCCACGCGTCAGCATTTCTGTGGGTGGGGTTTTTGGTTTTTTTTTTAAGGGGGGGTTTGGGGGTTTTGGGGGGTTAATTTAGGTATGTCATATATTGTGTTAGATAGCTAATTAATAGAGACAAGTGTTCTCTCTTATGTCCGTGCTTGGTCGACGCTACGTACTATACATATGTATAGAGAGGACTAGGCACGCTAACTAGCTAGTAAGCAAACGAAGGAAACAGAAGATCGTCATGAACATATATGCATACAGAGAGAAGTGATATCGACCACCTCTCCTTCTCCGAGAGATTGGTTGAACAACAAGTTCTCGTATATCTATCGTCCGACACTACCGGCTACATATATACAATAATTATCTTTTACAAATATAATCTCTTAAATTATGGACGCATGGTCCACATAGTATTCTCCGTCTTCAGCGATCACGTGGTCAAGAAAGAATGCCGCCAATTCCTCTTGAATTGCTCGCATGCGATCTTGGTTCTAGGAGTTCATCCCGCTGCCGAAACATCTAATTTGAAGAAGGGGGTCAATACATATATATATATAAATGAATGAAACTCAACACAAATGATGGTAATAAACAAAAATTGTGAATATTATTTGTTACGCACTTCATATTCTTTATCAGAGTACCCGCCCCGCTCACAGGTCGTGTGGCGGATGGACTCGCTGACATAGTATCCACAGAAATCATTCCCTTGTTCCTGCCACAACCACTTTACAAGAAATAGAGGTCAATCAAACAAATAAGCAAGAATGCCAAATGGTATTGATGAAACTAGCGCTTGAATCAATAGCTAGGAGACGCGCGGAACATGGTACTATAGTACTTACTTTCGAGTATCTAAATTCCAGCTCCTTCGGGAGTCCCGGGGATTTTGTGCTGAATTTTCTCCAAACACTGCCAGACAAAAGAAAACAATTACTTGATATCAGGAAATGAACAAATTTGCTGATATGGTGGATAATGATCGATTTAACTTACTTCTTGAGGATTTCAGTCATGTCCGCATACTCCTAGGGATCTTTTCGTCTCGAGTCCAAGACAGTTACTACTCCCTTATCAAGCCTAATCTCCAGGAGAATATAGTGGAAACTGCGCACGCATGCATAACTCATCAATTACATTACTATAACCTGGACTAATATATAAGGGAAACCGAATATGCACAAGACAACACTCACTTGAAGTTGTAAGGAAAGTGTTGGGGATATTGCTATTAGGGGTAAACCGGCCTGCAGGGCCCGGGTTACCTCCGTCAATGGACCCGAGATGTTAAAGCCCAAGGAGAAATAGAAGGGCCCAAGGCCTATAATCGGTTTAGAGGTTTACGGCGTAAACCGGCCTGAGGTAAACTTGCATTGTAAGATAGGAACAGAGAGACCGACCCGGGCACGTTTATAAGCCGGATGTGGGGACTTTGCAGACCGACGGGCGTCACCCGTGTATATAAGGGGACGACCCGACGGCGGTTTGGGGAGACAGAGAAGAACTCGAGGTTTAGGCGAAGCTTATCGCTCCCTAAGCCCTCGAAACCCATCAATCCCATCACAACTAGACGTAGGCTTTTACCTTCATCGAAGGGGCCGAACTAGTATAAACACCGTGTCCTTGTGTCCACTTTTAACCCCTTCAAGCTAACCCGTTGCGATGGCTCCACGACTAAGTCCTCCCACTAGGACATCTGCCGTGACAAATCCACGACAGTTGGCGCCCACCGTGGGGCTATCGCGAGATGGTTTCAAGTTCTTGGAGGGCCGCTTTGAAGGACTCGAGGGTTACGCTGTGGGTCGGATGACCAAGAGCCGCCGCGGAAAACTCTACATCGACAGCACAGGCTGGGGCCCCGACGCTGGCTCGATCGAGTACGGGTACCGGGTCCCCTTTGGCGGCATCCATGTTTTCATCGGCAAGATCGGAGAACCGGGCCCTGAGTTAGGCATCTGCGCCGACCTCGTCGAGACAGCTCAGTGCACGAGATCGACCCTGGCTAAGCCGACCAGGAAGCACGCCTTCGTGGGAGTCATCCACGGAGGAAGCTACGAGGAAGGATCCGAATCCGGTGACGAAACCGCCATCTACTCTGGCGATGAAACGTCGACCGGGGAAACCGAATCTCTTTACCAGTTGCAAGATGATCGGATCGGGGGCGGCTCCGATGGCAACAGTATTCCGGACCCCTCTGATCTGCCATGTCGGGTTGGGATCTTCATGGCTGGAACACAGGCGGTGCCACGATCATCAACTGCAGCAGCAACGATCTCCGGATCGGCAGCAGCAACGGCTGCGCGGGCAGGAGGCCCTGCGGGTTCACCAGCCCAAGTTTTGTCAGACCTGTTTGACGCACTGGCAGCGCTCTTGGCGGAAGCCAACCCGGTGGATCAGGAGGTTCACGATGCTGAGATTGCCAAAGTAAAAGAGCAGATCACTCAAGCTAAGGCGGAACTGGCAGCAGAAGAGATCAGGATGACGGCGGAGCGCGCCGCTTTGGATGCACAGGCTTACAGGCTCATGATGGACCAGAATGCGTCTCAGGAAGTCCTGAAAAGGAAATCCCGGTCTCGATTGCCCGCAGCCCTCGACGCCCGAAACCTCTTCAACACCCCGGGGGTAAACCGTGCGGAGGCGACAGTTGGCGCCCCGGTTCAGCACCGGATAATAAACCTGCCTCGTCACAACACTGGTACACCACAGGCCGTGCCAACACCGTCAGGTCATTATTCCAACCCGATGGATAACCTCGTCGCGGCGGCAGCTCGGCTGGAAGCCATTCCGATCGAAGGCGATTCGCCGCAAGACGTGGAGACACGCCGGGTCAAGGAGCTCCTTAGGACCGCGTTGGCCCAACAAGAAGCATATTCACAAAGCCGTGATCGGATTCACTCCACCCCTCGCCCCAGCAGGAGCCATAGTAGGCGCATGGAGGAGCCGGCTGTGTCAAGCAATGCCAGGCGTGAAGCGCTCCGCGGCAACAACCCGGCAGGCGTCGGCAATGCTCAGGAGAATATGGATCGTGCCCGTGCGCGGGAGGCCGGATTAGCAGCGCAGCATCAGGCTCGACAGCTTACACCTACCTTCCCAGCGGCTATGGTTGAACCGGGAGTGGTCTCCAGTTCTTTGGGAGTACCGTGCCTTGTTCCCGCTTTGCGCAACGTACGCCTGCCCAAAGACTTCAAAGGCCCCCGCAAGGTACCAAACTACACGGCAGATCAGCCTCCGGAGACATGGGTGGAGAGCTATGAAATGGCTATGGAGATGCTGGATGTGGATGACACGGCGTGTGCCAAGTATTTTACTATGATGTTAGAAGGAACGGCCCGGACTTGGCTAAAGAGCTTACCGCCTAATTCAATTAGTTCATGGGCTCAATTGCGCGCCCGGTTTATCAAGAATTTCAAGGACACGTGCAAACAGCCAATGTCAATAGTTGACCTAGCAGCCTGCGTTCAGCAAGAAGGGGAATCAACTACCCATTGGGTGCGGCGGGTATCAGAAGTTTTGCACTCGTCAGATCGCATCAACACAGACACCGCCGTGGTGCTGTTGGAAAGCAACTGTCGGTTTGGCCCTTTGAAACTAAAGCTGGGCCGGATGAAGCGTGATTGTACAGATATAGGAACGCTCATGACCGCTTTAGTGAAGTATGCGGATTCTGACAGTACCAAGGATCCTGACTCTGGTGATGACAAAGCAGGGAAGGGAAAGAAGGATAGCAACACCAAAGGCCGGCAACATCGACCGACAGGTAATGGAGGCGGAGGTAAGCGTAAACCGGACGGGAGCATGGATTTTGTGGCCAACGCAAGTGCACAGAATAAGGGCCAGCGGCGTAAGGGGAAACAGCCAAGTTTCCGCGCAAATCCCGGTCCTAATCCGGAGCGTTTGAACTTTTTCTTAAACCAGCCCTGTCCGAAGCACGGAACAAAAGAGGAACCGGCAACCCATCTTTGGAAGGATTGTTATATCATGAAGGAATTCAAAAGCTCAAACACTTTCCAATATGATCACAGCTCCGGCGGCGGTTCAGGTTCCGGATCAGGATACGGTGGCGGAAATTCCGGTCCAGGGTTCGAGGGTAATCCGGGCGGACAGGACAGCCAAAATAATCAAGGTAATCAAAGTGGTTACGGACAGCAGCAATCAGGTTACCAGAGCAACCCGAAACAGTTGAGTGGTGGACAGTATCATGTCTTTACTACAAGCTTGGATAAACGGGATAGAAAGCTTCAGAGGCGGGAAGTCAGTGCTATCGAACCGGCCACGCCTCACTATCTGCGCTGGTCGGAACAGCCTATCATATGGAGCCGAGAAGATCACCCTCCCAGGGTTTATAATCCGGGTCAGTTAGCGTTGGTGGTGGCGCCTCAGGTGGGAGGTTATAAGCTCACCAAGGTGCTCATGGACGGAGGGAGCAGCATTAACATCTTGTATTATGAGACCTTCCGTCGCATGGGACTGGTAGATAAGGATCTCAAACCGACCAATACCGTGTTCCACGGGGTGGTGCCTGGCAAGTCTGCATATCCGGTTGGTAGATAGCCCTTGAAGTGGTCTTTGGCGATAGTCACGATTCCAGATCAGAGACGCTGACATTCGAAGTGGTTAAAATCCAAAGTCCGTACCACGCTTTGTTTGGACGGCCAGCCTATGCAAAATTTATGGCGCGGCCCTGCTATGTATATCTGCAACTTAAGATGCCGGGTTACAAGGGCACTATAACGGTTCATGGGAGCCGTCGAATCGCTTTGGAATGCGAGGAAGGAGATGCAACTTATGCAGAATCGGTTTGTGCTACGGAGGAGCTAAAGCAGTACAAAGACAGCGTTGACCCGGAGGATATGACTTCGTTGAAAAAGCCAACCACGGACCACGATCCGGCCTTGAAGTTCAAATCGGCTGCCGAAACTAAGCTTGTTGACTTCGTGCCTGGCGACTCGTCCAAGCAGTTCAGCATCAGTGCAAACCTGGATCCAAAATAGGAAAGCGCGCTCATCGAGTTCATCCGTGAGAATCGGGACATCTTTGCATGGAAGCCATCTGACATGCCTGGTGTACCGAGGCGACTCGCTGAGCACACCCTTAATGTGGATCCTAAGTATAAACCGGTAAAACAATTCTTACGCCGGTTTAACGAAGAAAGACGTAAAGCGATTGGTGAGGAAGTGGCCAGGCTCCTGGCAGCTGGGTTTATCATTGAGGTTTTTCATCCCGAATGGCTTGCCAATCCGGTGCTGGTTCTTAAGAAAAACGGCACCTGGCGCATGTGTGTGGATTACACAGACTTGAATAAAGCTTGTCCAGCGGATCCTTTTGCTCTCCCCCGGATTGATCAGATTATTGATGCTACGGCGGGTTGTGAGCGTTTGAGTTTTTTGGATGCCTATTCGGGTTATCACCAGATCAAGATGGCAGTTAAGGACCAGGAGAAGACGGCGTTCATTACTCCCTTTGGAGCCTTCTGCTATGTGTCTATGCCCTTCGGGCTTAAGAGTGCGCAGGCTACTTATCAACGATGTGTGCAAAATTGCCTCCACGAGCAGACTGGTCGTAATGTGCATGCTTATGTGGATGATATTGTGGTCAAGTCACGGAAGAAGGAGACCCTGGTTGACGATTTGAAGGAGATTTTCGATAACTTGAGAGTGTACCAAATGATGCTCAACCCGGCTAAATGTGTTTTTGGTGTACCTGCAGGCAAGTTGTTGGGTTTTTTAGTGTCCCATAGAGGAATTGAGGCCAATCCGGAAAAGATTACAGCCATCACCTCCCTGGCCAAACCGAGATGCGTCAATGATGTTCAGCGCATGGCCGGGCGGATTGCAGCGTTGAGCCGGTTTATCAGTCGCCTCGGTGAAAAGGCGATCCCCTTGTATCAAATGCTCAAGAAGACGGATCAATTTGTCTGGAGTCCGGAGGCGGATAAAGCGTTTGAGGACTTGAAGCGACAGCTAGTCAATCCGCCAGTGTTGGCAGCCCCTGTAGATAAAGAGCCACTCCTGTTATATGTTGCAGCGAATGCCAGAGCGGTTAGTGTGGCGATGGTGGTAGAACGAAAGGTGGCTGGAAAGGAACATCCGGTTCAGCGACCGGTTTACTACATCAGCGAAGTGCTTATCGAGTCCAAACAAAGGTATCCGCATTGGCAGAAACTGGTATATGGTGTTTTTATGGCAAGCCGGAAGCTGAGGCAATATTTTCAAGGACACCCCATCACGGTGGTCAGTTCTGCTCCTTTGGGTGACATTATACAGAACCGGGAGGCGACCGGTCGGATTGCCAAGTGGGCTATCGAGCTCGGGCCACACGAGTTAAGATATGTACCCCGGACGGCCATAAAATCACAAGCACTTGTTGATTTCATAAACGATTGGACAAAGTTACAAGCGCCTGAGGAGAAGCCAGATAACACCTATTGGACCATTCATTTTGACGGGTCCAGACAATTGGAAGGTTCGGGGGCTGGAGTCGTTTTAACTTCCCCACGAGGTGATAAGTTTTGTTATGTCCTCCGTTTAATGTTCCCCTGTACAAATAATGCGGCTGAGTATGAAGCTTTGCTGCACGGTCTTCGGATGGCTAAAGAGATGAATCTGAGCAGAGTTAGGTGCTTTGGTGATTCGGATCTAGTGGCTCAGCAGGTATCTGGCACCTGGGATTCAAAGGACCCGCTCATGGCCGCATACCGACGTGAAGTAGATATGGTAGCCGGGCATTTCAAAGGCTATCAAGTGGACCATGTGGAGCGCAGAAAGAATGAGGCAGCAGACGCTTTAAGCCGCTTGGGCTCTCAGCGTAAACCGGTCCCGCCAAATGTTTTCTTGGATGTATTGTATCACCCATCGGTACAGCTACCCGGTGAGCTGGAGTTGGCTGTTCCTGATCCGGAGGCTCAACTAGTGGCGGCTCTTCACGTCATCCCGGATTGGACACTCCCTTATCTGGCATATATGAACCGGGGTGAGTTGCCAGAAGACGAAAGCTTGGCTCGACAGATAATACGGCGGTCCAAGTCTATGACCATTCTCAAAGGAGAGCTACATCATCGCAGCGTGTCGGGAGCGCTGCAACGGTGCGTATCCCCTAAGGAGGGGTGTGAGATATTACGTGAAATACATGAAGGGGATTGCGGCCACCACGCCGGTTCAAAATCATTGGTGGCTAAAGCGTTCCGCCACGGTTTCTACTGGTTAACTGCTCATGCTGATGCAGAAGACCTGGTCAGGTTATGTGATGGTTGCCAGAAATTTTCCAGACGAGCACACATACCGGCTCAAGAATTGAGGATGATTCCAATCACTTGGCCGTTTGCAACTTGGGGGCTTGATATGGTTGGGCCTTTTAAGCGTTCCAAAGATAAGAAGACCCACCTACTGGTGGCGGTTGACAAATTTACAAAGTGGGTGGAGGCAGAACCTGTCAGTAAATGTGATGCTGCCACGGCGGTTCGGTTTATAAAGAAGGTGATCTTCCGGTTTGGTTTTCCACACAGCATCATCACAGATAATGGTACCAATTTATCCAAGGGAGCCATGAAAGAGTTCTGTGCACGGGAGCATATACGGCTTGATGTTTCTTCGGTAGCGCACCCGCAATCTAATGGTCAGGCAGAACGAGCGAATCAAGAGATCTTGAGAGGTATCAAACCTCGGCTTCTGGTCCCTTTGCAAAGGACGCCGGGTTGTTGGGTGGAGGAGCTACCGTCTGTATTATGGAGCATCAACACCACGCCTAACAGGTCCACGGGGTTTACGCCGTTTTTTATGGTCTATGGAGCAGAGGCGGTTCTCCCAAGTGATATACGACATGACTCACCTCGCGTGGCAGCATATGTTGAAGCGGACAATGAGCAGGCACGGCAGAACGCTCTTGACTTGTTGGATGAGGAGCGTGACTTGGCAGCTGCCCGTTCAGCGATTTACCAGCAAGATCTTCGCCGTTACCACAGCCGTCGGGTTAGGACCAGAACCTTTCAGGAGGGGGATTTGGTGCTTCGGCTCATCCAGGATCAGTCTGATCAGCATAAATTATCCCCGCCTTGGGAGGGACCTTTTGTGGTCAGCAAGAATCTGAATAATGGGTCATATTACCTGATTGATATTCGAGAGCGCAAGGATTCATGCACATCAGAGGAGGAGACCAGCAGGCCGTGGAACATAGCTCATCTTCGACCTTATTATACATGAGCCTTGGGCTCTGTTTATGTACATATCATGACCATGTATATATTATGATTAATACAATAAACCGGAGCCTCGAGTAAAGCGGGGTCTCTGCTGTTCTTCACATCATGTGTGTTTACCCCTGGAGGTCGCTTCACAGAAGTTCAAATTATAGATTCCGGTTTAAAAGCCGGTTCAAGGGAAGATGTCTCCTACAAGGCTGTGAAGCTCTTAATATCCGGTTCAATATCCCGGTTCAAGCATGAGGCTTCCTGTTCAAACATAGGTCGTATTCGAACCAAAGAGAACATAGCTATTCAAACATGGGGCTTCCTGTTCAAACATAGGTCGTATTCGAACCAAAGAGAACATAGCTATTCAAACACGGGGCTTCCTGTTCAAACATAGGTCGTATTCGAACCAAAGAGAACATGGCTATCCCTATAAAGTCAGTGGGGGACCTAGTCGGCCTGAACCGTAGCTACACCTCCGGGGGGCTTGGTCATGTCTTGACGACGGTAATGCCTTCTGGCTGGCACATTTGCCACTGAATCAGTTGGGGACCTAATCGACTTGAACCGTAGATTACGCCTTATGGGAGCTCGGTCATGTCTTGATGATGGTAATGCCTTCTGGTCGGCTTTTTAGCCAATGAATCATTTGGGGGCTTGGTCGTGTCCGAACCAACGCAATGCCACTTGATCGGCCCTTGGCCACTGAGTCACTTGGGGGCTTGGTCGAATCCGAACCAATGCAATGCCATTTGACCGGCATATTTGCCACGATTCAGTTAGGAACCTAGTCGACCTAAGCCGTAGCTACGCCTCTTGGGGGCTTGGTTTATTTTGTCTTGACGATGGTCACGCCTTCTGAACGGTTCATAGCAACCATTATTTGCATGCGTTTTACTATCGCGTTGCCTTTTCATATTTGGTTTTTGGTTTCTGCCTTTATTGTG
Source organism: Aegilops umbellulata (assembly GCA_032464435.1). Taxonomy (NCBI): domain Eukaryota; kingdom Viridiplantae; phylum Streptophyta; class Magnoliopsida; order Poales; family Poaceae; genus Aegilops; species Aegilops umbellulata. The sequence goes on along the minus strand of CP136056.1, from coordinate 530,086,312 downwards.
GTGTTTTTTGTTCTTCGGAACGTCAAGTATTTTTAAACCGATTCAGCTGACACAGCCTGGTCCTTTTTTAACCCGGCGGCAAATTGCCCGGTTTGGCAAAGGCGCAGCACGGTTCAGGTGGTCGAAAAATCACATTGTGTACTCAGTAAAGACAGGAAACATAAGTTGGAAAAGTCATTGGAAAGGGCATCAGTACCCGTGCACGAAGGCACATTCAAACGCAGAGGTATTAAACTATCTTATTACAAGGCAGCGTAGTGCCTGAATATATTGTTTGTTGACTGATTAAACGTCACCAACTAAGGTGAATGGATTACGCCTGTTCGCCGCCTCGGTTCGAAGGCTGTGGATCGTCTTGCGCCGCTTCAGCTCTATCTTGGTTACCCATTGGCTGGAAATCAGCAGTGGTCCAGTCGATTCCCATTAGTGCTTGAAAGACCGCTTCTTCGTGAATCAGCAAAGACGGTTCAATGTCAGGGGCGTAGGTATGCTTACGGATTGGAGGAATAAGGTTTCCCGCTTCAGGGACCGGGGCAGCTACTCATTTGTTCTGGTTGTCGTATTGGGCTTGGTAATGTGACAGATCTGCTTCCTCAGCCAATTGACAAGCTAGGGGGCGCACCGCCCGGTTTATCGCCCTCAAATCGTCTTCACCAAAGTCTGAACCGTCTTCCTTCAAGCTGGGGTATCCTTGGGCCGCTTCGACAGGATCGAAATCTGGTACCCACGCTTTGGCCCGGATCAAGGCAGTGATGGCTCCAGTTCGAGCAGCTGATCTTTTCAACTCTTCAATCCGGGCTGGAAGCATGGACAGCCTCTTTAAAGTGTCTTGAATCAGAGACGGCGCAGGGTTGTTATGCGATGCAGTGGTGATAGCTCTTTGTGCTCCGGTGTACAACTGTTCAATCAGAGTATAAGCAGCTTTGAGTTTCATCCGCACATCAGAACCCAAGTGTCCAATACGTGAGCCTGCAGTGTTTCAAGATGGATTACAAACCGGACATAGGATGTAGCAGACAAGGTACAAATTGGAAGAAGGGCATCGAAAAGTTTACCAAAGACGGCAGAGGTCATGGAGTGTATTTGTCGCTTCACGGTGGATAATTCATCGACCACCGGTTTAAGAGCAGCTTCGGCATTTTCAGCCCTCTTCGTCAAAAGAGCTCTCTCAGTAGCCCAATCAGCTTGTTCTTTTTTACGGCTTTCTTTCAGCTGTTCCATAACGGTTAAGGCATTGGTCAATTCATCCTTCGCTTTTTCAGTTTCAGCCTGTTGGGTTTTTAAGGTTTCCTGAAGGTCCGAGACTTGTTTCGCTTTGGTCTTCAGATCCCCCTGCAGCAGGTCGTCAACAGTGTTCAGAAAATATTGCACGGTTTGGAAGTATCAACCACACAAGCAAGTTATGTGCTCGATACTTGGGGGCTAATGCATACTTGATTTTAACGCAAGTTTTCCATTACAAAAAGTCCCAAGATTAATACAAGTATTTAAACTTGGCACTTGGGGGCTAATGGTTATCTGATGATGTTTTCTGGTTATGACCTATGTTGAAGCCTTGGGTTTTCTAAACCGGACCTTAATTGTCAAGGCAGCCTGATCCGGTTTACCATCTCGGTTCGGAAATATTGATAAGCTAAGTTGCAATGGAATGAAGCACAAGGGAGTTACCTCAAGTTTCTCCTTCATCATCTTGATCATGCCAGCTTCATAATCCCGACTGGTGTACAGTCGGTTCAGGTACCCAGAATAAAGATCCGGGGCGCTTAAAGCGGCGTACGTGGAGGAGTCAAGGTCCCATTTGCCCTTTATGGCCGAGATTTCGTCCTTGGCAGTATGCTTGGCTAAAGTAGCAGTGTTCCCCGGTTCAGAGTGACCGATGCCGGTAATCACAACATCATCATCCTTGGAATCGCTGCTCTGCAGTGGCCCTGTCGGTTTATCAACAGTTCCAGAAGGGGGGATGGATTCCTCAACCCGAACAGGACTGGCAGGCGGTTCAGTACGACTGGCAGGTTTGGTAGTCCTTTCTTCAGCACAGGTGTCATCTTGCGGAGATAGATAATTCTGAATATCTTCACGACCCAGAGCGTCAGCATCAGGAGTTTTCTCCGGTTCAGGAGCGGCAGTTCCTTCAGCCGGGTTATCCAGACGAGCCTTCTTGCTCGGTCTAGGTTTAGCCCTGGAAAAAACCCAAAGATTGAAAAAACGGTGTAAGATGGATTAAGAGACCCATACAGAGATATGTTGTGATCGGTCCAACTTACCCAATAACCGTCTTCAGCGGTGGCAGTTGAGTGGCTGAAGATTCACCAGAAGATGAGTGGGAGGTGACCTGATAATCGGAGTCAGATGGATTAAGAGGCTGACGAGTTAAACCTGCTTTAGGAGGAAAGCTAGCGCATAAATCGGAGACCTCTGAGCGGCGTTTCCGAACCGGGCTGTTCGGTAAACCGGCGGAGGTAACTACTTGGCCGCTATGCCGGGTGGTGCGTCGAACTTCATGTTGCTGGGTCTTTACAAGAAATTTGGGATCCAAGTAAGCAAGAGGATGAGAAAATTTAATTTTCCGGTTTGCTTGGCGATGTTTTTTCAAAGGCAAAGGAACGGCGTCAGAAGAAAGAATAGTTACCTCTGGGCCTTCAGCATTGCTCGCTTCAGCGTCGTCCTGACAAATATCATCATCAATAAGACGCATAAAAAGTAAGCCAACTGAATCGAGGTCTACCCCAAGGTCCGGATTACCCACATCATCCTCCTCTAAATCCGGGGTAGAGGAAGCGGTGTTCCGTTTTTTCTGAGCGGGCTTCTTCACCCTCGTTTTGGGTCGGGTTACCCTTTCGGTCAGCTCTTGAAACTTCTTGCTCCAAAACGGATCATCTCCCTGTGTCAGAAAGGACTGGAGTTAGCAATATGTGTATAAGGAGATCATAAATTCTATAACAAACAGAGGGGAAGTACTTACAGCAGGTGGTTTGTTTGTGGCACAAAATGGAAGCAGGCCGGTTCGGGCGCAAGCATATTCCAGTTCATTCAGCATCTTTTTCACAGCTTCGGTGACTTCGTCTTCCGTTAGCTGAATGTTGCAGTGCCTCAAAGGATCATCAACCCGGCCCGTGTATTGGCACATTAAACCGGAGCGGATGCTAAGGGGCAGGATGCTCCATGAAATCCAGCAGCGGGCAAGGTCTACCCCCGTCAAACCGTTAGCCATGAAGGCTCTGAGCTTGGACAGCTGAGGGGCGTATTTACTCCTCTCTTTGGCGGTTAGCCTTTGGGGGAAGGGGTGTGTGTTGCTAAGTCTCTCCGGACGGAAGCCGGGCAGTGGATTTTCTTCAGCAGGGGAAGTATCTTTGCAATAGAACCAAGTGTGATTCCATTCTTGCGGATGACTGTGCAGCTTGGCATGAGGATAAGTCACTTCTTTCCTCTTTTGAATCGTCACACCACCCAGTTCCATATTAGGGCCGTCGGTGAATTCAGTACGTCGGTTCAAATGAAAACAGTCCCGGAACAGCTCTACAGTAGGTTCCTCCTGGAAGTACACCTCGCAAAGCACTTGGAAATGGCAGATATTCGTGACTGAGTTTGGACCAACGTCTTGTGGGCGCAACCTAAAGTTAGCCAGGACGTCCCGATAAAATTTTGAACCGGGTGGGTTAAAACCCCAGGCCAGGTGATCCGCAAACACCACTACTTCTCCCTCCTGTGGGGTAGGAGGACATTCATTCCCTGGAACCCTCCAATGGATGGCATTTTTGCTACTCAAAGCGCCAGTCAGAACTAAGTTGTTTAGATGGGTCTCAGTGATGCGAGAGGGAACCCAGTTGCATTCGTACACCTGTTTTGCCATGAGGAAATCTACAAGACAAAGGTGTTCCGGTTTGAGAACAAAGTGTGAATGTAAACCGAAGATGCTCTTATATAGAGTAAGGTTATCTACAATGATATCATCCAGCGGTTCATCAAGGGGACTAATGGATGTATGGATTGGTTTGTTCGCTTTGCTAGAAGTTAAACCGACCAGATCTAACAGTTGTGAATATGAAAGCAGAAACAGATCCCGTACGGATTCTTTCAAAGCAATGGATCTACAGCTAGGGCAAAAAAGAAGTAAAAATACGAGGTTCGGCTCACAGCAGAACAACATAGGTTCGACAAACAGGGAAAAGAGTGGGATCTAAGGAGATGAGTACAGATTTCTGGCGAACACTGAGAGGGACTACAAACTCACAGTATAGGTATCATCATCTGTTCGCAAAAGCTGCTATGGAGATGAACAAGGAATAGTGGCAGGATGACGAACCCTAGAACAGATCTGAAGCGAGAAGAGCAGGGGTCTAACCGGGATCCAAACGGAGGTGGAAGGTCGCCGCGGTGCTCTGGTCCGATCAGGTTGATGCAGCGGCCGGAGTTGAGGCAGTAGCTGACGGCGGCGGCGGAGCTCCGAGGTCTGGGTCGCGAGGAAGACAAAGAAGGGGGCGAAACGGAGGAAAGGAAGATGGCCTTCAAGTCCTATTTATAAGGCGCGGCGTGCGTGCCAGGCGCGCGAATCCAGGGGCCGGAGATTTCGGGAGCCCAGCCGTCGCCCTGATTATTGCGGATTGGCAAAAGAAGACGGTAACTTTGTACTGACGTCATATCGGTTTACCGCAGCAAAAGGAGACGAAGCAAATAGCGGTTCAACAGTTACTGGAAGACATTTGAAGACAGAAATTTTTTAAGGATTGACATGAACCTGTTCAAATCAATCTGGGGCCTAATGTTGGGGATATTGCTATTAGGGGTAAACCGGCCTGCAGGGCCCGGGTTACCTCCGTCAATGGACCCGAGATGTTAAAGCCCAAGGAGAAATAGAAGGTCCCAAGGCCTATAATCGGTTTAGAGGTTTACGGCGTAAACCGGCCTGAGGTAAACTTGCATTGTAAGATAGGAACAGAGAGACCGACCCGGGCACGTTTATAAGCCGGAGGTGGGGACTTTGCAGACCGACGGGCGTCACCCGTGTATATAAGGGGACGACCCGACGGCGGTTTGGGGAGACAGAGAAGAACTCGAGGTTTAGGCGAAGCTTATCGCTCCCTAAGCCCTCGAAACCCATCAATCCCATCACAACTAGACGTAGGCTTTTACCTTCATCGAAGGGGCCGAACTAGTATAAACACCGTGTCCTTGTGTCCACTTTTAACCCCTTCAAGCTAACCCGTTGCGATGGCTCCACGACTAAGTCCTCCCACTAGGACATCTGCCGTGACAAATCCACGACAGAAAGCGTATTATATCTTTGTGTTCATTTATTTTGAATGATCGTAGCAAGTTGGCCTCGGTTTCTATGGCATGATCTTTAACCTGAACTGCATCTATGAGATTTGTGTTAATGAACCCAATATCATCGATTTGTCTTTTCTTCATTTCGGCGATCTTCAATCTGCATAATATAGTGAGGATAATTATAAATACATGCAATGAAAGAGCTGAGCTATATAGAGAGAGAGACTTAATGACAGAAGTAGTAGTACTTACAGACAGTAGCAGGTGACCGTTGCTTTATCGAGGGCCAATTGATTGAAAAACTGATAGAACTCCTCAAATGGAACATGCAACAGTTCAATTCCAACGAGGTCATGCTCCGGTTTAACTCTCATATACAAAGTATTCCTCCCCCCAGACTCTCTGCAGGTTTTCATGTACCAATCATGCAATCTTCGCATCATCGTTGTTAGAGATCTTTCATCTTTGACGAGAGGCTTCCGGTACTCGTATTTGTGTATCTGCACATCCAGGAAATCATAATCTACATTGTCGGGCAGGTAATCGTCAAGATTGGTATAACCGGGCGCCATCCTCGGATCGACGCTAGGCACCTTGAGCGGGGCACGATTGCTTTGCTTGTTCGCCGAGCTGGGCAATTTGTTTCCCAGCTACTCATCGTTCTTTCAGCCTTTGATCACTGACTGTACTTCCCGACCGCGACGCTTCGGCCCATGTCTTTGCAATAATGCGCTCATAGTTGCCTTTCGGCGGAGACTTGGGTGGTTTTGCCAGGGCAGCCAGAGTGCGCTTCACTTTCACCGAATCTACCTTCTCCTTCGGAGGTGGATGTCTCCGTGCTTTCAACCCTTGAAACCAGTCATCCTTCTCGGTTCGTGCGATCCTCGCGTTCTCCTCCGGGCTCATCTCGTATGGTAACTTCTGTGGAGTCTTCAGAGAAGGACCGAATTTGTATTTTCTCCCGCCTCTGGCTGTACTGCTAGACGCCGGCAGAGCAGACGGAGCGGCAGTCTTCTTGACTTGCTTACGAGGCGGAGGAGAAGGACTACGACACGCCGGAGCAGCTGCCGGAGCGGCGGCGGGTCTCTTCCGCCCTTGTTGACGAGGCGGAGAAGGAGTAGGCTGGCTGCTCGGGCGCGCCGGCGCAGGCGGAGAAGGAGGCGGAGTGCCGCCACGCGCCGGAGAAGGAGCCGGCCGAGGGCCCTGATTGTCACTCGTCGGAGGAGGAGGCGGAGTGCCCTGACTCGCCGGAGGAGGAGGAGGAGGCGGAGGCGTCCAGTTTGGAAGGTTGATGAGCTCCTTCTGCCATAGGCATGGAGTCTTCAGAGAAGAACCCAGCCGAGTCTCCCCGTCTCCGGTAGGGTGGTCAAGCGGGAGGTCCTCAAATCCCTCCGTTATTTCATCCACCATCACCTTAGCATATCCTTCGGGAATCGCCTGGCAGTGAAAAGTTGCGTCGGGTTTATTAGGAAAAACAGAGCCAACAGCCGCTTTGACCTTCATATTCATCCATTGCGTCATAAGGTGGCAAATTTGAGCCTCCGTGATAACATCCACGGGATAGCTGGCAGGAGCCGTCAAGACAAGCTCCGGCTGAAGCAGCTCGGTGGAAGCCACGCTGCTTCTCCGCTGAGATGGCGGGGTAGCTTCAGGGGAAGCTTCAGCAGTTCGTTTGCTGCGATTTGCTTCTCGTTCCTCTATCCCGAGTACCCTTTCTTTAAGCGCCTGCAGTTCGGACTGCTGCACTTTCTTCCTCCTCTCCTGGCTTTTGTAACCGCCTGCATCCGGAAACCCAGCCTTCCACGGAATGGAGCCTGGCGTACCTCGTGTCCGTCCAGGGTGCTCACGATTTCCGAGGGCCTTTGTGAGCACGTCTCTATCTGGAAGGAACGTCCCTTTCTGCGCTGCAGCGATATAGTACCGAAGCTTCTTCAAGGGTATGTCAAGTTGCTCATCCGTCCAAATGCACTTCCCTGTTACAGGGTCCAAGGTTCCGCCAGCCCCGAAGAACCAAGTCCGGCAACGGTCTGGCCAGCTCATTGTCTCTGGTCCGATCCCTTTTGCAAGCAGATCATTCTCAGCCTTGGCCCACTTAGGCCGGGCTACGAGGTAGCCACCTGAACCCGTGCGATGGTGAAGCTTCTTCTTCGCAGCATTTTTCTTGTTTGTCGTCGACATCTTCTTACTCTTTTCCGATGTCTTGTAGGCCAAAAATGCAGGCCAGTCATCTTTGATCTTCTCATATATGCCCTTGAATTCTGGTGTCTCTTTTTTCTCGACAAACCTATTCAGGTCATTCTTCCACCTCCTGAATAGGTCTGCCATCCTCTTAAGAGCAAAAGACTTGATTAATTGCTCAACTGGCTTCTCCGGATCATCCTCTAGCGGTAGTGTGAAATTTGTCTTCAGCTCAGTCCAAAGATCATTTTTCTGCATATCATTGGCGTAAGACACCTCAGGGTCTTCTATAGCCGGCTTGAACCATTGCTGGGTGCTGATCGGGATCTTGTCCCTAACCAGAACCCCGCACTGAGCAACAAATGCCTTCTTTGTTCGGATGGGTTCAATAGGTTGGCCGTCGGGCGCGATTGCTATGATCTCAAACCTTTCATCCGAGCTCAACTTTTTCTTCGGGCCTCGTCTCTTTACCTCAGTTGTGCTCGATCCGGAGGGCTAGAAAAAAGAGCAAAGACTTTATTAATATGTGTACATACCAAAACAATGAATGCATCAATTAGCTAGTCAGCACAGGCTTAACTAATATATATACCTGGCCGGACTCGGTTCGGTCACCGGAGCCGTCATCACGGTCTCCTTCTTGCACCAGCATTGGGTCACCGGAGCCGTCCTCACGTTCTTCTTCTTGCACCGGCATTACGTCACCAGAGCCAGTTTTCTTCACCCTCTCCTTCCAGAGTACCATCGGTGTCGTTGAGATACAACGAGACGGCATCACTTCCTTCTGCGATTATGTCCCTCAACATCGCTTCGTTTGCTTCCTCTCGGGTGGTGTCCATAGTTTCTACAAATATTTACAACATGGCAATTATTATTCAAACATGACAAATTGATATATTAGTGGCAAACGTAGAAGTAACTAGCTAATCATAGTAAGGAATCATATATATTAATTAGTGGCCTCGACGCTGCTTCTCTAGGGTTTGGGGTGGCCTCGACAACGCTTCAAGGGTTTGGGGTGGCCTCGGGAGAGTTTGTCGGGTAGGGGCTCGGCGGGAGGGGGTAGGAGACCGACATCATTTTTTCTAGGGTTTGGGTGTCCTCGAGAGTTTTGGTCGAGCGAGAGGGTCAGGGGGTGCTCCCACGATATAAGTTATTATCACAGTCGAGAGGGGGTATATATATCGACCGCCCCTCATGTCGAAGTTATCCGAGGGGTATATCGACCCCCCCTCGTGTTGAAGTTATCGGGAGAGGGAATAGAGAGGAGAAGAAGAAAGGAATAGAGGAGAAGATCGAAGAAAAAAATAAGAACAAAAAAGAGGAGAAGAAGAAAGGAATAGAGGAGAAGAAGAAAAAATAGAAATTTCTATTTTTTTTCTTCTTCTCCTCTATTCCTTTCTTCTTCTCCTCTTCTTTTTCTTCTTTTTTCCTCTTCTTATTTATTTCTCCTCTTCTTCCTCTCCTCTTCTTCTCCTTTCTTCCTCTTCTTATTTTTGTTTTTCCTCTCCTTCTTCTTTCTTCTTCCTTTCCTAGCTAGATATATAAAACTTTTCTAAAAATGTAACTTTTGCATATATAAAACTTTTCCATGGATCATCATTTCTCATATATATCCATCTATAGCCACATACATATATAAATGGAAAAAATGCTATGAACAAAAATACATATATACTTGGTAAATATTCTATGAAACATCGTTTCTCATATATATCAATGCATACATCCATGGATCATCATTGCTCATATATCCATAGTCATATATAAAAACTTTCTGCCTATGAACAAAAACCTTTCTATGAACAAAAAACTTTGTATGAACAAAAAAACATTTTTGACATATTTAGCACATTCTAAATTTTCCTAACTCTTTTACAACCACAAAAATTACTCCAAATTCATGACAGTACCCACACTTCATTTGTCTTGCATCAGTACCTCACCACAAAAAATATCATAAATCCTAAAAATGCCCAAAGCCATCTAGCATTTGATCAAACACCCTCTATATGCACTGTTCATATCTGTAAAAATATTCAGAAATTTCAAAAAAGTTTGATGCTGCTCCACTCGATCCTTCTCCTCTCCTCTCCTTCTCCTCTCCTTCTGCTATTCAATGCGTCGGGGCCGGTGGCGACAATGGAGCAGGGGCAGAGAGCAAGGGACGCACTCGATCGGGACCATGCATGCATGGGAAAGGGGGTGCTCACTTCGAAAGGGGCGGCGATGGCAGTAGTCCTACGACGAGGACGGCGGGCTCGGGGCGGCACGCGGTGATGGGGACGGCGGTCTCAGGACGGCGTGCGGCCGGCGACAGGGACGAGGAGGGGTAGGCTCGGGGAGGCACGCAGCGACGGGGACGACGAGGACGGCGGGCTCGGGGATGCCGGCGATGAGGACGACGCGGGCTCGGGGAGGCGACGACGTTGGCGGTGGCGGCGTAGACGGCGAGGTGGAGCAGCCTCACGGCGTCGTCGACGGGGGAGGGGGGAACTGGCGATGCAAACTGAAAATTTTCACAAGTGTTTGTTATATATCCTAACCTTTTGATCTTTTGATCTTGGTCAATCATGTAAAATGTATTCCCATTTATCTCGTATCCTTTGTAAATCAATACAGTCAAAGATGGTCCCTTGGACAACAAGTGCAACTCATCACAAACAGTGTTGTCACCTCTGAGACGTGCTTCCAACCAACTGTTATTGTGTTCATCGACATACGGGGTCACCAAGGTAGAGTTCTGTAGAACTGTGTAGTGTGCTTGAGACCAAGAATGCCCGTCCCTGCATATTATTGAGTCCGCTCCTAGCGTGCCTTTTCCAGTCAGTCTCCCCTCATACCGCGATTTAGGGAGACCTATCTTCTTAAGGCCAGGAATGAAGTCAACACAAAACCCGATGACATCATCTGTTTGATGGCCCATGGAGATGCTTCCTTCTGGCCTAGCACGGTTACGGACATATTTATTTAGGACTCCCATGAACCTCTCAAAGGGGAACATATTGTGTAGAAATACGGGCCCCAGAACGACAATCTCGTCGACTAGATGAACTAGGACATGCGTCATGATATTGAAGAAGGATGGTGGGAACACCAGCTCGAAAATGACAAGACATTGCGCCACATCACACCTTAGCCTTGGTACCATTTCTGGATCGATCACCTTCTGAGAGATTGCATTGAGAAATGCACATAGCTTCACAATGGCTAATCGGACGTTTTCCGGTAGAAGCCCCCTCAATGCAACCGGAAGCAGTTGCGTCATAATCACGTGGCAGTCATGAGACTTTAGGTTCTGGAACTTTTTCTCTGGGATATTTATTATTCCCTTTATATTCGACGAGAAGCCAGTCGGGACCTTCATACTGAGCAGGCATTCAAAGAAGATTCCTTTCTCATCTTTCATAAGAGCGTAGCTAGCAGGACCTTCATACTGCTTCTGAGGCATGCCGTCTTTTTCGTGCAAACGTTGCAGGTCCTCCCGTGCCTCAGGTGTATCTTTTGTCTTTCCATACACGCCCAAGAAGCCTAGCAGGTTCACGCAAAGGTTCTTCGTCACGTGCATCACGTCGACTGAAGAGCGGACCTCTAGGTCTTTCCAGTAGGGTAGGTCCCAAAATATAGATTTCTTCTTCCACATGGGTGTGTGTCCCTCAGCGTCATTAGGAACAGCTACTGCGCCGGGACCCTTTCCAAAGATTACGTGTAAATCATTGACCATAGCAAGTACGTGATCACCGGTACACATGGAGGGCTTCTTCCGGTGATCTGCCTCGCCTTTGAAATGCTTGCCTTTCTTTCGATGGTTGGTCGGAGGAAATCGACGATGGCCCAGGTACACATTCTTCCTGCATTTGTCCAGGTATATACTTTCAGTGTCATCTAAACAGTGTGTGCATGCGTGGTATCCTTTGTTTGTCTGTCCTGAAAGGTTACTGAGAGCGGGCCCATCGTTGATGGTCACGAACAGCAACGCCTTTAGGTTAAATTCCTCCTGTCCGTGCTCATCCCACGTACGTACACCGTTTCCATTCCACAGCTGTAAAAGTTCTTCAACTAATGGCCTTAGGTACACATCAATGTTGTTGCCAGGTTGCTTAGGGCCTTGGATGAGAATTGGCATCATAATGAACTTCCGCTTCATGCACATCCAAGGAGGAAGGTTATACATACATAGAGTGACCGGCCAGGTGCTGTGATTGCTGCTCTGCTCCGCGAAAGGATTAATGCCATCCGCGCTTAAAGCAAACCATATGTTCCTTGGGTGCTTTGCAAACTCATCCCAGTACTTTCTCACGATTTTTCTCCACTGCAACCCGTCAGCGGGTGCTCTCAACTTCCCGTCTTTCTTACGGTCCTCACTGTGCCATCGCATCGACTTGGCATGCTTTCCGTTTCTGAACAAACGTTTCAACCGTGGTATTATAGGAGCATACCACATCACCTTCGCAGGAACCCTCTTCCTGTGGGGCTCGCCGTGAACATCACCAGGGTCATCTCGTCTGAGACCGGAACCCCTGCTACTGAAGGAAGGCCGCGATCCGCTGGTACCAGGCCCGAGGCGCCTGCTTCAACCCGTAGAGAGAACGGGAGAGCAAGCACACGTGGTCCGGATAGTCGGTGTCGATGAAACTAGTAGGCTGCTGATAAAACACCTACTCGTCGAGATGGCCATGTAAGAAAGCATTGGACACATCAAGCTGGTGAACTGGCCAGGCGCGAGAACCACCAAGCTGGAGGATAGCGCGAATCATGCCCGGTTTGACAACCGAGGCGAAGGTGTCAGTGAAGTCCATGCCGGCACGCTGGCAGAAGCCGCGCACCACCCAACGCGCCTCGTAGCGCTCGAGAGAGCCGTCGGGGCGAGTCTTGTGGCGGAAGACCCACTTGCTAGTGATGACATTGGCACGGGGAGGCCGCAGGACAAGCTGCCACGTACGGTCGCACTGCAAGGCATCAAACTCCTCACGCATCGCAGCTAGCCAGTTCGGATCTCGAAGGACTGCGCGAGCGGAGGTGGGGAGCGGGGACGGGGCCAAGGTAGACAAAACACACGCGTACTCGTCAAACGTGTAGCGTGTCCTAGGACGAAATGTCCCAGTCCGAGCATGAGTGACCACACCGGTGAGAGGTGCTGTCGCAGTCATCTCCGAGGAAGCACCCGCGACGGCGGCGCCAGGGGTGGCTGAAGGGGCTGCGGCGACGGGGGCGGCCGAGGGGGTTGCGGCGCCAGGGGTGGCCGAGGGGGCCGCGGTGACGGGGGCCACCGAGGGGGCCTCGGCGGTGGGGTCCATGGCGACGGGGGCAGCCGAGGGGGCCGCGGCGGTGGGGGAGGCCGGCGCGGGGAGCGCGGGCAGGGCCGAGTGATACGTCCCCAACGTATCTATAGGAGATGGAGCACGAGAGTGGGTCGGGCCCGACGATGGAGGAGAGAAAGGAGGAGGGGATAGAGGTAAGGGCCGAAGATGGAGGAGAGCTTAATTGTCCGCAATGGCATCGACGCTTCTGATAGCATGCACGTCTTCTGGTTGCGCGGATCCAGATCTTGCAACAAATTAGTTATTGCACAGGAGAAAGTTGTAACATTGGCTAGTTGCAAACTAGGCTGCGGAAAGAGGATGCTCTCGCGCCATCCGATTAAAGAAAGATCAGATGACCACAGAAACGATCGATGCATGCAAAAAGATCCATCAGGTGAACAGAAGCATTTCCCCTCATTTATTATCTTTGCCCGCTCGAAAAAAATTATCTTGCCCCCAATTGCGGTCGTGGAGGAGGTGGTGCAAGGGAGGAGGATGTGGAGCAAGAGTGTGTTGTGGTATGAAGTTTAGTCAGGTGTGGCCGCCTTTAAATAGCGGATTCCGGTGAGGCCAAGTGTCCGGGTGATTCACTACGTCGGTCGGCGAGCCTGCTTAATGGCGGCATACGAACGGATGGGTATTGAACGAGCGTGGTAGATATCTGTCCCGTACAGTAAACATCTCTCCGGCATTGAACATGCGCGGAAAGTGAAAAAGTTGCATCCGCTCTAGGTCAGCGCCATTGCGGAGCGGCCGCTCTATAGCAGCATGAATGCGAGCAGCTAGCGTCGAGCAGAAAATGTTCATAAAAAAATCAAATTTAGTTCATTAGGAAACAAAAAATGTTCATTTTTCAAATTGTGAACATTTTTTTGAAGTTGTGAACTTTTTTAACTTTTCTTATTTAGTGATCTCTCTCTCTCTGGTGTTCTCTCTCGTGTTCCTCTATGGCACGATCTTGATGTATTCCGAGCTTTGCTATTGTAGTTGGATCTTATGATGTTTCTCCCCCTCTACTCCTTTGTGATGAATTGAGTTTCCCCTTTTGAAGTAATCTTATCGGATTGAGTCTTTATGAGAACACTTGATGTATGTCTTGGTGATCAACTTGCGGGTTTCGTGACATTGGGAACCTATGCATAGGGGTTGGCACACGTTCTTGATTCTCCGGTAGAAACTTTGGGGCGCTCTTTGAAGTACTTTTATGTTGGTTGGATAAATCTGAGATTGTGTGATGCATATCGTATAATCATGCCCACGGATACTTGAGGTGACAATGGAGTATCTAGGTGACATTAGGGTTTTGGTTGATTTGTATCTTAAGGTGTTATTCTAGTAAAAACTCCAGGGTTGTTTGTGACACTTATAGGAATAGCCCAACGGATTGATTTGAAAGAATAACTTTGTGGTGGTTTCGTACCCGACCATAATCTCTACGTTTGTTCTCCGCTATTTGTGGCTTTGGAGTGACTCTTTGTTGCATGTTGAGGGCTTGTCATATGTTCTATCTATGTTATTATTGTTGAGAGAACTTGCACTAGAGAAAGTATGAACCCTAGGCCTTGTTTCCTATCATTGCAATACCGTTTATGCTCACTTTTACCACTTGTTACCTTGCTGTTTTTATATTTTCAGTTTACAAAAACCTATATCTTCTATCCATATTGCACTTGTATCACCATCTCTTCGCCGAACTAGTGCACCTATACAATTTACCATTGTATTGGGTGTGTTGGGGACACAAGAGACTCTTTGTTATTTGGTTGCAGGGTTGCTTGAGAGAGACCATCTTCATCCTCACGCCTCCTACGGATTGATAAACCTTAGGTCATCCACTTGAGGGAAATTTGCTACTGTCCTACAAACCTGTGCACTTGCAGGCCCAACAACGTCTACAAGAAGAAGGTTGTGTAGTAGACATCACCAAGCTCGGTGCGCGGCTGGGCAGTTCGCCAGAGGTGGAGGCAGCGGTGAACCGCGCCGCGGGGGATGCCGAGGGTGACGGTACCTGCTGAAACGGGAACACTAGATCATCAAAGTACAAATGCCGCGAAGTGAAAACGTGGTGGGACACTGGATCATAGCACCGGTAACCTTTGGCGTTGGGAGGATGACCAAGGAAGATGCAAGGAAGCGACCGGGGAGCGAGTTTGTGAGGAGCAGTGGACGCGGTGCTAGGATAACAAAGACACCCAAAAATGCGAAGACCATCATAAGATGGAACCGCACCAAAGAGGAGCTGGTGAGGAGTGTAGTTCCAGCTAGGGATGAAAACGGAGCAGAAATGGACGGAACTGAGTGCTAGCATATTTGTTTTCATATATTTTTGCAGAAGTGGAAACGAATACAGAAACCCCGGAAATGAATACGGAAACAGATACTACCGGAAATGGACACGGAGCAAAAACAAAGCGGACACAGAAACATAAGTAGGCGTTGACCGGAACCTAAAAAATCCTTGAACCTTAGAGAAATACAGACAAAACATAAACAAATTTAATGAATTGTTAATATGGCTACAAAATAATATCATTATGTTAGCAACTTAGCGTAGTATTGTAGTAGTGCTGGACAATTGCGTATAGGGTCAAGCTGAGTACATGTGTGGTAGAAGTTGGGCTCAAATGATCCATTCTACTCATTGTATAATTGTGTGTCGTTTAGAGGTTGGACTACAAAGCAGCCATAGGTCTATAGTAAAAACGGAAATTTCATATTCACGGAAACAAAAAGTTCCGTTTCCACGCCTGTTCCACCAGAAAACACTGTTTCGTTTTTGTTTCCATTTCCACATAAAAAATTCCACTTCCACTTCCGTTTTGCAAATTTCCGTTTTCGTTTCCATATTACCTCTCCGTTTCCATTTTCCCTCCGGAAAAATGGAAAGTTTCCACTCCGTTTTCATCCCTAGTTCCAGCGTGGACGACACGGGCGAATGTTAATAAGGAGGCTGGCGGTCACGAGCGCGTCCGGCCAAAACCGAGGAGGCACGTAGGAGTGGAAGAGCAACGTGCGAACACAGTCATTAAGAGTGCGGATGACGCGCTCGGCGCGACCATTCTGCTGTGACGTGTAGGGGCAAGTGAGCCGAAAGATAGTGTCGTGGGACGCAAGGAGATTGCGGACGGTGACGTTGTCAAACTCTTTTCCGTTGTCAGTTTGCAAGGCAAGAATAGGACGACCAAACTGTGTGGTGACATATGAATAAAAGGCTGTGAGTGTGGCGAGAGCGTCGGGCTTGCGACAGAGAGGGAATGTCCACACGTAATGGGGAAAATCATCCAATATCACCAAATAGTATAAATAACCCGTGTTGCTCTCAACCGGGGACGTCCAAACATCACTATGCAATAACTGAAACGAAAAAGTGGAAATGTTTGTAGACTCGCTAAAGGGGAGACGAACGTGCTTGCCAAGACGGCAGGCCTGACAAGTGTGGTCGTCAACCTTATTACATGAGAAAAAAATCTGAAGAATCTAACGCATAACTGTGGAGTTGGGATGACCAAGGCAGGCATGCCAAAGATCGACACTAGCGGCGAGGGCGGCGGGACGGGTGGCGGTGGCGCCGGAGGGATGCACTGAGTAAAGCTCGTCCGGGCTATCACATCGGTGGAGTACCATCCGTGTACGGGCGTCCTTCATAGAAAAGCCGATATCGTCAAATTCAACAGTGATAGGGTTCTCACGAGCAAGGCGGCGAACAGAAACAAGATTGGTAACTAAGTTAGGAGACACAAGAACATTAGACTTGTTAATGGGAGTAGAAGTAGAAGGAAACGACATATCACCGACATGTGTAATGGGTAGAGAGGAACCGTTATCAACGGTGATGCGAGTGGGGGTATGAACGGGGGTGGAGGACGTGAGGTTACCGGGATGAGCAGTCATGTGAGCGGTGGCACCCGAGTCCATGTACCAGTTACCTCCGCCACCGTAGTTACTCGATGACGGAGCCGAGTGCAGAGCAGTGAGGAGGGTCGGGTCCCATGGCGACGGCACCTGGGGAGGGATAAACCCTTCGTAGGCCGGCGCGGGAGCGGCATCTTAGGTAGGCGCGGGCACGGCGCCGTAACCACTGTAGGGGTCGGCGTTCTGCGCGGTGAAGAGCGCCTGGTGGCTCAGAACTCCGGAGGCACGGGGGGCGGAGGCTAGTGGAGGGGCGCAGGTGCGGGCGGGGTGGCCGGTGGTGGGGCGCCACATGCTACCTCTTGAGCACTGCGTTGGATTTCCCCAAAGAGGAGAGGATGATGCAGCAAAGTAGCGTAAGTATTTCCCTCAGTTTTTGAGAACCAAGGTATCAATCTAGTAGGAGGCTACACGCAAGTCCCTTGTACCTACAGAAAAACAATAGCTCCTCGCAACCAACGCGATTAGGGGTTGTCAATCCCTTCACAGTCACTTACGAGAGTGAGATCTGATAGAGATGATAGATAATATTTTTGATATTTTTGATATAGAGATGCAAGGTGAAAAGTAAAAAGCAAACTAAAAAAGCAAAGAAATAATAAAGTGATGGAGATTGATATGATGAGCATAGACCCGGGGGCCATAGGTTTCACTAGTGGCTTCTCTCAAGAGCGTAAGTATTCTACGGTGGGTGAACAAATTACTGTTGAGCAATTGACAGAATTGAGCATAGTTATGAGAATATCTAGGTATGATCATGTATATAGGCATCACGTCCGAGACAAGTAGACCGACTCCTGCCTGCATCTACTACTATTACTCTACTCATCGACCGCTATCCAGCATGCATCTAGAGTATTAAGTTAAAAACAGAGTAACGCTTTAAGCAAGATGACATGATGTAGAGGGATAGATTCATGCAATATGATAAAAAAAGCCCATCTTGTTATCCTCGATGGCAACAATACAATACGTGCCTTGCTGCCCCTTCTGTCACTGGGAAAGGACACCGCAAGATTGAACGCAAAGCTAAGCACTGCTCCCATGGCAAGAAAAACCAATCGAATAGGCCAAACCAAACTGATAATTCAAAGAGACTTGCAAAGATAACCAATCATACATAAAAGAATTCAGAGAAGATTTAAATATTATTCATAGATAGACTTGACCATAAACCCACAATTCATCGGTCTCAACAAACACACCGCAAAAAGAAGATTACATCGAATAGATCTCCACGAGAGAGGGGGAGAACATTGTATTGAGATCCAAAAAGAGAGAAGAAGTCATCTAGCTAATAACTATGGACCCGAAGGTCTGAGGTAAACTACTCACACCTCATCGGAGAGGCTATGATGGTGTAGAAGCCCTCCGTGATGACGGCCCTCTCCGGCGGAGCTCCGGAACAGGCCCCAAGATGGGATCTCGTGGATACAGAAAGTTGCGGCGGTGGAATTAGGTTTTTGAATCCGTATCTGATTGTTTGGGGGTACGTAATGTTGGAAATATGCCCTAGAGGCAATAATAAATAAGTTATTATTATATTTCCTTGTTCATGATAATCGTTTATTATCCATGCTAGAATTGTATTGATAGGAAACTCAGATACATGTGTGGATACATAGACAACACCATGTCCCTAGTAAGCCTCTAGTTAACTAGCTCGTTGATCAATAGATGGTTATGGTTTCCTGACCATGGACATTGGATGTCATTCATAACGGGATCACATCATTAGGAGAATGATGTGATGGACAAGACCCAATCCTAAGCCTAGCACAAAGATCGTGTAGTTCATATGCTAAAGCTTTTCTAATGTCAAGTATCATTTCCTTAGACCATGAGATTGTGCAACTCCAGAATATCGTAGGAATACTTTGGGTGTGCCAAACGTCACAACGTAACTGGGTGGCTATAAAGGTACACTACAGGTATCTCCAAAAGTGTCTGTTGGGTTGGCACGAATCGAGACTGGGATTTGTCACTCCGTGTGACGGAGAGGTATCTCTGGGCCCACTCGGTAGGACATCATCATAATGTGCACAATGTGATCAAGGAGTTGATCACGGGATGATGTGTTACGAAACGAGTAAAGAGACTTGCCGGCAACGAGATTGAACAAGGTATCGGGATACCGACGATCGAATCTCGGGCAAGTACAATACCGCTAGACAAAGGGAATTGTATACGGGATTGATCGAATCCTCGACATCGTGGTTCATCCGATGAGATCATCATGGAACATGTGGGAACCAACATGGGTATCCAGATCCCGCTGTTGGTTATTGACCGGAGAATGTCTCGGTCATGTCTGCATGGTTCCCGAACCCGTAGGGTCTACACACTTAAGGTTCGATGACGCTAGGGTTATAAAGGAAGTTTGTATGTGGATACCGAATGTTGTTTGGAGTCCCGGATGAGATCTCGGACGTCACAAGGAGTTCCGGAATGGTCCGGAGGTAAAGATTTATATATAGGAAGTATGGTTTTGGCCACCGGAAGTGTTCTGGGCATCACCGGTAGTGTACCGGGACCACCGGAGATGTCCGGGGGTCCACCAAGTGGGGCCACGGGCCCCGGAGGGCTGCATGGGCTAATTGTGGAAGGGGACCAGCCCCAGATGGGCTGGTGCGCCCCTCCACCCAGGCCCAAGGCGCCTCCAAGAGGGGAGGGGGCAAACCCTAGGGCAGATGGGCCCTAAGGCCCACCCCAGGTTCGCCTCCCCCTTCTCCCCCTTGTGGCCGCCACCCCAGATGGGAACTGGGGCTGCCGCACCCCTTGGGGTGGGAACCCTAGAGGGGGCGCAGCCCCCTCCCCTCCCCCTATATATACTTGAGGTTTGGGGGCTGCCCAACACGCGATTCAATCTCTCTCTATGGCGCAGCCCTGCATCTCTCCTTCCTCCTCTCCCGCGATGCTTGGCGAAGCCCTGCAGGATTGCCACGCTCCTCCACCACCACCACGCCGTTGTGCTGCTGCTGGACGGAGTCTTCCTCAACCTCTCCCTCTCTCCTTGCTGGATCAAGGCATGGGAGACGTCACCGGGCTGTACGTGTGTTGAACGCGGAGGTGCCGTCCGTTCGGCACTAGGATCATCGGTGATTTGGATTACAGCGAGTACGACTCCATCAACCCCGTTCACTTGAACGCTTCCGCTTAGCGATCTACAAGGGTATGTAGATGCACTCTTCTTCCCCTCGTTGCTAGTTTCTCCATAGATAGATCTTGGTGACACGTAGGAAAATTTTGAATTTCTGCTACGTTCCCCAACACGTAAGTATATATAGGAGGAAGGAGTACGTCGGTGGAGCAACAGGGGGCCCACGAGGCAGGGGGCGCGCCCTAGGGGGGCGCCCCCACCCTCGTGACCGCCTCTTTTGTTCCTTGGCGTAGGGTCCAAGTCTCCTGGATCACGTTCGGTGAGAGAATCACGTTCCCGAAGGTTTTATTCCGTTTGGACTCCGTTTGATATTCTGTTTCTCCGAAACACTGGAATAGGAAAAAAACAGCAATTCTGGGCTGGGCCTCCGGTTAATAGGTTAATCCCACAAATAATATAAAAGTGGAAAATAAAGCCCAATATAGTCCATAGTAGATAATATAGCATGAAGCAATAAAAAATTATAGATACGTTGGAGATGTATCACCACACGAGGTGCCAGCGGTGAGGGCGTGGTGCTGCACGCGCTTCTTGACCCCCTTCATCCGCCGCTCCTCCAACCGTGATTGATCGTTAAGATCGTTATAGACATACGCCCCGCATCGCCCTCCCGCTAGGGCGGCTCGGGTGGAAACCCTAGCCCCGCCGCCGGGCACGTCCATCCTCCCCCTCCCCTCCGCCGCCGCTAGAGGTCGCCGGGCGAAGCCCCAGGCTGTTGATGGTGGCGGCGGAGGCTCTCTTCTCTTCCCTCCCCCGCCAGATCGATGAGGCGGGTCACCCATGGAGCCGGGGGATTTCCCCCGATCTGCGTCGCGGCGGCGCGACGGCGCAAGGCGACGGCGTGGTGCTGGGCCGGGGCGGCGGAGCTGCTAGGCTCTAAGGAAGATCTAGTGGCGTCGGCCGTTCGATGGGCTCGTGGGGTCATGGCAGCCTTGGTCGCGGTGGCCGGCGTCGGCCTGTCGGCAGCGGCTGGATCCCGGGGCGGCGGTCCTGGAAGGTGGCGGAGGGTGAAGCTCGAGCTTCCCGTGGCGGCATGGCGTGGTGCTGTCCCTATCCAAGGCAGATCTACATCGTTGATCTTGTGGTTTTGTCGCGGATTGGTTCAGATCAGAGACGATGATGAGCGTGCAGGATCCATCTCAGCAGCTCTCGCAGTTTGGCGAGGTGGGGTGGGAGCCCTCCTCCCAGACTCCAGTGGTGGCGCATTCAGGCAGTGGCTGGTGCGCCAGGGCTCCTACGGTGGCACTGCTGTTCCGGTTGGTCGCCGGATCTAGGCGGCTAAATCTGGGGCTTTGAAGGCGGTCGAGACAGTGCACAGGTTGTCGGGTGGATTTCTTGGGACGGATCCGGGTGAAAACTTGGTCTTCGGTTATTGGCCGGAGCCGGTGATGACGATGCCCTTATCATTGTTTCTTTCATGAAGGCATCATCGAGGTGAAGCTCCCAATCCCACCCAATACCTCAGGGGGAAACCCTAGATCAGCTGATCGGATGACGGCGGCATTCATGTGCCGTTACCCCCTTGGGGGCGGCATTCTTGGAGTTGCACTCGGACTCGAGGGACCAGCGGATGGCTTCTTCGGTGGAGCGGTGTTTATTTCTACATATTCATGGCGGCGGTTCTCGGCGGCATGGAGCAATGGAGGCTTGTCGTCAGATGTGTGGCGATGGACACACGCAGGAGGTTGACGTTGTCTGGCGTCATGGTGGCGTCGATGTCAGAGAGGACTGACAAGGTCGATACGTCAGTACATGCTTTGAGAATGGATCGAGGGAAGACGGAGGTGACGGCCCTTTGCAGCTTGTGCGTGTGGTACCCACTGAAGAGTGCGCCGAACTGGAGTGTTACCCAGTCCCGCCTATGTGGCTTTGGATGGGGCATCCGGCGTTAGATGTTAGGCTTTTGTGCGATGTCTGTTTGGTATTTGGTCCGGACATTCGACACACCTTCATCAAAAGGATAGGAGTAACGACAGGTGTCGTCTAGATGGTGGTCTCGGGCTTATTGTTGTATTTCTTTGTAAAAATTTTGTGAATAATAAATAATATGGCCGCATGCATTTTCCAGATGCAGAGGCCGGGGGTGATTCCTCCTTTTCTAAAACAAATGACTCGGATGGGTACCTGATTATCACATACAAGTGTGGCCAGATTGAGTTGAGCAGCAGAAGCAAGTTGGGAACCTAAAAGCAGAGCCCTGGCTTCTGCATGAAGAGGGGAATTAACCGCTTCACAGCATGCCGTAATCATAACATTTGTTCTCTGATTTACTTACTCTTTGCAGATGTATATGCCAATTCCTGTACCATTCGTGTGTACCTTTATGTTCCAGGCTGCATCAGTAAAGATTTTGAAACCCGTTGGTAACTTTGATTTGGTAAAGTCGAAAGGATGCAAAACAATTATATGTGTTTCTTCCGTTCTTCATAAAGCTTTCACTCTTCTACTGTTTTAGCAATTTTCATTACTTGCTAAAATTGACTTGTGAAAATAAAGCTTGAACTTATGCCATGTTGCTTTTGAACAGACTAAATATTTCTACTTTGTGATGGGCATATAGATCAACTTATTGTGTTGGCTAAACATGCTAAGATTGCCCCACGATTATAGTATATCTGACACACATGGTAGGACCCGGCAACGCGCGCCAAGGCCCGCTGCTGGTCTAGTTGGTATGGTGGTCAGCTATATGCTCGGACAAAGATGTAGCCATGCAAGTTCTATTCCTGTAGGAGCCAACTTTTTGCGTTTTTCTGACGATTTTTGTTCGCTGTGCTGCGTGTAGCGGGCCGGCCCACTAGGGAGCGGCAACGGGCGCCAGCAACCTGTCGGACACTTAAGGCGCCAAACAGGAGCTCCCTTCTCGTTCGTTCGTTTATTCTGTTTTGTTTGACCAACAAACAGAGCGTGACGTTTTGGCACATGGGAGCGCAGGCTTCTTGTTTTTAAAATATGTTTTAAACATATTTCAAAATGTCGAAAAAATCAAACAAAAACTTGGCACGTATATTTTGATATTGTGCATGCCCACAAAGTCATTTTGTGAAAAAACCTGATAATTTATGTGTCGCATGTGAAAAACACAAAATCCGGTGTTAAAAAAAGCTTTCCAAAAGACATTCTTTTGTCTTTTTACACAAGCCACAAAAAATGTTGGTTTTCTCTGAAACTTAACATGCACACATATAATGTCGAGATATATGCGCCAAATTACTGTTTGGAATTTTTTCAAACTTTGAATTTTTTTCACGTGCAGGAGCGCGCGCTCCCAGGAGCACCAACGGATTTCCGCAACAAAATGTCGGTTTCATGTGATGTCTAGTGGGCTAGTTTAAGTTACCCAGTTTGGGCTAATACGGCCTCGCTGGATCTCTTCTCCGGGTCAGTTTTCTAACTTTCATTTTATTTATCGGCGACGCTGCAGAGGATAATAAAGAAAGATTGACCACCTCCCTGGCCATTGGATGGAGTTGTGTTCGTTCATTCTGTTTTGTTTGACCAACAAATGTTGGTTTCATGTGATGTCTAGCGATCAGCCATCTCTTTCAACAAAGTGTTATTGCGATATTTTCTGCAACAGAGGTCTTGTAACAGAAATTTTTCGTGACAAAGGTCTTGTTGCGGATATTTTAAAAATGATTTTTTTTTGCTTTGAACCTATTGCAACGCGCCTTGTTGCAAAAACATCATGTTGTGGAAAACAAAAATCGAGTGCAGACCCCGCTCCACGCAGTCTGGGCCAACAGTGATGAGCGCCATTGCGAACCATGGCATGACGAACACACTATCTGTGGCGATCTCCTCGACCAGCAGCAGCGTTTGAGACAAGCGAGGTTGGGGATGACCGAGGGGCGAAGGCAACCAAGGCAGTTTTTGGCAGAATGCAGCTCATGCAAGGTTTTCTACGGGCCGTTGGATAGGCGACTGACATCCTAGGAGATGGAGCACGAGAGTGGGTCGGGCCCGACGATGGAGGAGAGAAAGGAGGAGGGGATAGAGGTAAGGGCCGAAGATGGAGGAGAGCTTAATTGTCCGCAATGGCATCGACGCTTCTGATAGCATGCACATCTTCTGGTTGCGCGGATCCAGATCTTGCAACAAATTAGTTATTGCACAGGAGAAAGTTGTAACATTGGCTAGATGCAAACTAGGCTGCGGAAAGAGGATGCTCTCGCGCCATCCGATTAAAGAAAGATCAGATGACCACAGAAACGATCGATGCATGCAAAAAGATCCATCAGGTGAACAGAAGCATTTCCCCTCATTTATTATCTTCGCCCGCTCGAAAAAAATTATCTTGCCCCCAATTGCGGTCGTGGAGGAGGTGGTGCAAGGGAGGAGGATGTGGAGCAAGAGTGTGTTGTGGTATGAAGTTTAGTCAGGTGTGGCCGCCTTTAAATAGCGGATTCCGGTGAGGCCAAGTGTCCGGGTGATTCACTACGTCGGTCGGCGAGCCTGCTTAATGGCGGCATACGAACGGATGGGTATTGAACGAGCGTGGTAGATATCTGTCCCGTACAGTAAACATCTCTCCGGCATTGAACAAGCGCGGACAGTGAAAAAGTTGCATCCGCTCTAGGTCAGCGCCATTGCGGAGCGGCCGCTCTATAGCAGCATGAATGCGAGCAGCTAGCGTCGAGCAGAAAATGTTCATAAAAAATCAAATTTAGTTCATTAGGAAACAAAAAATGTTCATTTTTCAAATTGTGAACATTTTTTTGAAGTTGTGAACTTTTTTAACTTTTCTTATTTAGTGAATATTTTTAAAAATTCTAAAGTTTTTTATGAAATCCTGAACTTTTTAAAGAAGCGACAAACAAGATCACAACAAAAAAACACAAAAAAAGAAACGAAACTACCTTGGGGGAGCCCCTCAGGGGTCCTTTTGGTGGACTGAGAGCGCGCCGCTACCGCGGCTTGTCTTATGCTGGACGGCGCCCCCTAAGGATTTTATTTTATTTTTATTTCTCTGTATGCATTTTGTGGGTTTGATGTTTTTTTTTCGCTTTTTGGCTATCGCCTGGTTTTCTTGAGATTTTTTAGGAATATTGTTTTGGGAAAAGGAATTTTGTTTGTACGATTTTTTTGTTTGCATTCAGAGGAGGCATAGATTTGCTTCTCACGGAGGCACATGTTTGATTCCGTGAGAGGCATTGTGCCTCTCGAAAATGAAAAAACGTACTAATATAGGATCTAGTTTCAAAGATCTCTACGTGAAGAATACAATAGTGAAAATGTTTCAAAATTTAGATGCACGGTTCAAGATATAAAATGTTTGAAATACGATTCTACGAAAAAAGGAAAAAACTATAAGATTAGCACTTGTCAGCCCCTGAGGAGGTAGGAGTGACCTTTACATGGGGTACCCATTAATAACCGGTGAATTCTCTATGTCTCGCTCCAAGCGAGACAGAGCTAAATGTTCATGTAAGTTTTGAAGAAGGTAGACATAAAAAACTAAGCTTTGAAAAATATTAATCATATATTTGGAAAAATCTAAACATATATAAAAAATATTCCTGAACTATAAAAAATATAATGTGTATGAAAAAAGTAAATATGCAGAAATATATGTTTTAAAAATATTAATCATGTATTTGTAATATATTAAATATGTATTTCCAAAATAATGTATATATAAAATGTTAAACATGTATAGAAAATGTGTCAGATTTATAAGAAAAATGTATAATGTGTACCAGAAAATAGAAAAAAGATCATATATTCAGAAAAATATGTAAATTATATATAAAAAATTGTTAAATATGTATTAAAAATGTTTTAGATGTATTCCAAAAATTTACAATGTGCATAAAAAATAGACGTGAAATATTTATTTGAAAAAACTATTATTCATGTATTTGAATAATGTTAAACTTGTATTAAACAAATGTTCTTGACGTGTACGAAAAATGTACAAAGTTTAATAAACATGTAGACATGTGAGCATTTTTTAAATTTGTATTTTATTGTTCCATTAGTGATTTTTTTTGAAATTATGAACTTTTTGGAAATCCTGAACTTTTTTTAAAGAAGCAAAAATTAAAAACTGAACAAAAAGCAAAAAAGCAGAATGCAACGAAAAAAAGACACTGCTAAGTGCCACACGTCTGGGACAAGCACATGAAAAACTCCGAGCATTGTTTATGACAGGTTTAGTAATGCGAGGATGACAAATTTAGTTGCCAAACATGGCAACTTTCGTGGCTCAGTTTATTTTTGATAGAAATTTGTCGTGTATCATTGGAATTTGCCAACCTTACATGACTGAAATTGCCATTGAAAGACGTCAGGGCCAAAGTGGCACACACCTGACGTGTGACACTTATCATTTGGGAAAAAGAAGGGAAACCCCTCCCGCACCTTGGCCAACCCAAGTATGCGCGTGGGGAGCGAAGGGGTGCGGAGCTCTCGGCTTGGAGAACACCATCGACGTCGACCAGAGGTCGTCGGTGTTGGGAAATCTGAATGTTAGAGAAATATTTGTAGTGGCGGCCTAGTATATCTGGTGGTAGCATTGTGCGGCTGGTGAGGGGTGAAAATGTTGCTTCTCTTGTCAGCACAGTCTTCTCAATTCAGGCGCTTGCTGCAAATTTTGCAAGGGTGTCGGTGTCAAAACCGGCGGATCTCGGGTAGGGGGTCCCGAACTGTGCGTCAAGGTCGGATGGTAACAGGAGACAAGGGACACTTTATTTTACCCAGGTTCGGGCCCTCTCGATGGAGGTAAAACCCTAGTCCTGCTAGATTAATATTGATGATATGGGTAGTACAAGAGTATATCTACCACGAGATCAAGGAGGCTAAACCCTAGAAGCTAGCCTATTGTATGATTGTGTATGATGATGGGTTGTCCTACGGACTACAACCCTCCGGTTTATATAGACACCGGATAGGGTTAGGGTTACACAGAGTCGGTTACAATGGTAGGAGATCTTGAATATCCGCACGCCTAGCTTGCCTTCCACGCCAAGAAAAGATCCTTCCGGACACGGGACGAAGTCTTCAATCTTGTATCTTCATAGTCCTCGAGTTCGGCTGAAGGTATAGTCCGGCTATCCGAACACCCCCTAATCCAGGACTCCCTCAGTAGCCCCTGAACCAGGCTTCAATGACGACGAGTCCGGCGCGCAGATTGTCTTGGGCATTGCAAGGCGGGTTCCTCCTCCAAGTTCTTCAAGAAGATTACAAACACCAAAAATAGTGTCCGGCTCTACAAAACAAGTTTCCACATATTGCCATATAGAGAATAATATTAACACAAATCAAATCTGCTGACGTATTCCGCAGTGCGTCATAACACTGCGGCCAAGCTCTTTATATAAATTGTTTTCATTGTTCCACCTCAGCGTGTTTAGCGAGGCAGTTTCCTTGGCACGTCTTGTCAAAGCAGAGATCGTGTGCCCCTTTTAACGGGATTCTCATTAATACGGACGTGGGTAACCCAGTCGTGCCCGTTAGCACGTTTTGCCTTAATTAAAGGCTAGCCCAAGACGGTTACGGGAAGGGCTCTTGATATTCTGCCTCTTATAAAGAGATCAAGGCCCTATTCCCCTCTTCTATTCTCAAAACGAGCTCGCCCGTCGCCTCGAGTTCCAACACCCTAGGCTTCCAGATTCCAGGCATACCGGACCTTCGACAATGTCCGGCTCCGACCTCCAAGGCCGATGGATGCCCTCCTCCGTTATGGAGGAGGACGTATTAAGGTTGAGGGGAGCTAAATTCCTGACCGGCGAGATTTCGCACAGGTTGCCTGTTCAAGGACAGGTGATCCCTAGCCCTCAGCCCGGTGAGAGTGTGGTATTCATATCCCACTTCCTTCGGGGATTAGGCTTCCCAATGGATCCCTTTGTAAGGGGGCTGATGTTTTATTACGGGCTGGAATTCCACGACTTAGCTCCGGAGTCCATCCTCCATATCTCCTCGGTCGTTATTGTGTGCGAAGCGTTCCTCCGTGTTACCCCTCACTTCGGATAATGGCTCAAGACCTTCAAAGTAGAACCGAAGATGATCGAGGGGCGCCACGCAGAGTGCGGAGGCGCTGCTATAAAAAGAAATGCCGATGCTCCATGGCCCGAGGGCGCTTTTCAAGAGGAGCTTGGCTTATGGCAACAGGAGTGGTTCTATATCACCGCTCCTCAGGGCACCGCATGGGTGGCGCCTCCTGCCTTTCGCTCGGGTCCCCCACCACGGTTAGCGTCGTGGATCAACACAGGGTTAGATCGGGGCTTGCCAAAAGACGTACCTCTGCTGCAGGGCCGCATTAAGGATCTCTTGGAAGGAGACCTCAACCTGGTCAAGGTGACACAAGTCATGCTGATTCGCCGGACACTGCCCGGCCAACGTCGCCCCCTTCGCCTGTGGGAGTTCAATCCAGAGGGACCGCGAGTTCTCTGGGATTTTATGGGCGCGACGCCTGCGGAGATGTATAAACTGTTCTTCGGATCACAAAAAGTGAGTCTGGATTTGATCGAGGATGTGGGTTTAAGCCGCAATCGCCCGGATACTCAAGTAAGTGACCTTGTGCCCGGACCTTCTATCCGCATAATTGACTCACTCTTAACAGCGCTTCTCCTTTTTAGCAGGAGTGGATAGCGAAGGCGAAGCTGATCAGGTGTCCGGCTCCCCTTCCCGAAACCAGGCTGGATCCCGTGCTAGTCAGGATGCTGGAGGTAGTGTCTTTGGAGGGAAATAAGGGAGAGGACAAGGAAACCATGGCCTCCTCGAAAGAGGCCATTCCGAAGGGGGGAATCGATAATTCCTCTCCTAAGGGAAAGAAAAGGGCCGCCTCTGACGACCCGGAGACCGTAGCATCGAAGCGGGGGAAAGAATCCTTGTCAGAGGGCCCGACGTCGGGGAGCCCCTCGGCCGAACTAAACCCTCAAAGGGACCAGCTCTCCAGCGAGCCGTAAGTAGAAGAAGAGTTTTTCTTTTAAGAGAAATCCTTGATTTATATCTGAGAAGTTTTAACCGAAACCTTACTTTGTAGTTCGGACCTCAGCCCTTCTCAGCAGAACTCGTCCTCGGGGGATCTTCTTCCGGAGATGATGGAGAGCAGAACGCCTCCTCCTTCTGTATCGCCTAGCATGGCGGGCGACGCCGAAGTGTCATCGCGGAGGATTTCTCCGGATCCGACAGGGGCGGAAGGTGGCCATGTGGCCCCCCGAGGTTCTCCACATCCGGCCTTTGAGGGAGGTCATGGGACGAGTCCGGCACCATCTGGTGTTCGGCCGGAGGAGCTAAAGATTCTGCTGGGGCGAGCCTCTGTCTCAGAGGAGCATCGTGTGTTGATGAACACGGTGATTGACAAGATATTATCCGCAGAAAGCGGATTGCACGAGGCCGTCAAAAGTTTACTGGCAGGCCTTGAGGTACATTTTAAATAATGTACACTTGTATTAGTTGCGCATAAATAAAGTGCGCCCTGTATAGATAGTAGCCCCTGAGACTCTGTGCGTCGTTAAAATTGACGGCGCGCAGAGGATCTTAATCCCAGGTCCTTTAAGTGGCACCTTTATATGTAGGTGGCAGATTGTCCGGAGTCAAGCCGGACTCGTGAATTTGCCGAACTGAAGCGACAACTTGATGAGGCAGAAGCCAACATCGCGCTTGTTAACAAGCGGCTTGATGATTCTCAAGGTATTGAAATCATCGGGCGATGGTTAGTAAGAGGAGCTTTATGTCAATATCTTACCGTGTGTATGCTTGACGCAGATGGTGCGGCCGCCGTGGAGGGTCTTAGGGCCGAACTCGCCCGAGCGAAGGAACAAGCTAGGAAAAGCGATGCGGCTGCCGTGAAAGCCTTTGAAGAGATGAAAGCCGAACAGGCTGCCCATTGCCGAAGCAAGGAGGAGATGGCTGATATGGCCGTAAAGTTAAAGAGTGCTACTGACCGTTGCAAGCTTCTTGAAGAAGAGGGTCGGGCGAGGCAAACGAGCTTAGAGAAGGCTGTTGCTGACGCCAAGGACGCCCGCTCTATAATGAGAGCGGCAAAGGAAGAGCTGCGTCAAGCCGGACAAATTGCGGATGGAAAGCCCTTCTCGCTGCGGTGAAAATTTTGTGATCCGAAGTTTACCCCGTTAAACCGGATGTGGAGTGTAGAGGACACCTATCTGGATTTGGCGGCTAGTGCTGCTGATGCGACCGAACACTTTCGAGATAAAAAGGATCATGAAGTGGAGAAGCTCTTTTGGTCACAATTCATCAATCCAGAGAGTCCACTGGCAGTGGACGATCGCCTGGCCCAATGGGCCGAACTGAATAGGTTGTCCGGACTCGCCATGAAGTACGTCCTGGATCATCTGTGTCCGGGGGGATCGAAGCCGAAGAGCTATTTCAGCTTGGTGCAGCAATTGCTAGACGTGGTGCCACGTGTCGATGCTATGAAGAGGTCGGCATGCATAGAGGGCGCTCGGCTGGCTCTTGCCCGTGTCAAGACATACTGGGCAGATATGGAGCCCACCATTGTTGCGTCCCGGGATTCGGATAAAAGCCGAATACCTTCCGATCACTATTTTGAGGAAGTCCTCGAAGGCGCTCGCGTAATAGAGACGCAGTGCTCAAAGGATGCTATATTATCATAGCATATGTAATCATAAAACAATATTTTGATAAATTGTAGTGGCATTTTTTTAGACTTGTGCCTTCAAGTATTAAGAACACCTCCTGTGCGGCCGTTTTAATATATAAATTCTGAAAGATTGCAGTCGTTGGCTTCAGCCCCCACGCACATAGTGCGGGGGTGCGCGCAGAAGACGCATTTTCACACTTAACCCAACGTCTTGGTCCTACAAAGGAGGTGATAGCGCAGCGGGCTAGGCAACCGGACTATAATGCTTTAACACTTTCACTTAGCCATAGGAGCTTGACAGTGCGACTCTTTAGGTAGCCCCTTAGTGGCGACTGCGCTTGCCCGAATTCGGGGCGCATACGTGCCTGACCGGGAAACGGACCTTCGTCAAAGCGGAGGAATTCGATAAATTCCTATAAGTCATCGAGTGGCGACCAGTCTCGCGCTACATCATGACAGTCAGTTTTCGGCTTTCTCTACTGAGGTGCTCACCCGGCCGAACCGGGGCACAATCGCAGTAGTTCTCCTGGTGCTACCTTAGCCGATAGAGCGGAACGTAAGGTAGCCGAACTCAGGAGCCTGCCAACCCAACATTTGACCAAAGACATGATTCGGAGCTGATGCATATAGTGCCAAAACTCGCGACGCCGAACACTCCCTAAGGTGTTCGGTCTTTATGAGTGCGGGTGAAACAACACCCTTAAAAAAAGAGCCCCTAGTGTCCAGGTACGAGCAAAAATTCTGGCGTGGCCACATGCCAAAACGCCAGCCTCCTCCTTGGTTATAGTAGAAAAAACTAGGGGATGTATAGCAGCAAGAGACAGTAAAAAAGGTTTACGCAGGGTCTTAATCTAAAAAGAATCCTTAGGACGGGTCCCTACTGCACGTCTGCGCCTGTGTCTCCGCTGTGCCGTGTCCTGGACGGGCGCCGCACGACGTTCATCTGTAAAAGAGAGGAACTGAATTGAAAATGGGTCATGCGGAACAAAAAGATAAACATCACATGCAATCAATATAAGTGATATGATATGGCCATCATCATCTTGTGCTTCTGATCTCCATCTCCACAGCACCATCATGATCACCATCGTCACCGGCGCGACACCTTGATCTCCATCGTAGCATCGTTGTCGTCTTGCCAATCTTATGCTTCTATGACTATCGCTACCGTTTAGTGATAAAGTAAAGCATTACAGGGCGATTGCATTGCATACAATAAAGCGACAACCATACGGCTCCTGTCGGTTGCCGATAACTCGGTTATAAAACATGATCATCTCATACAATAAAATTTAGCATCATGTCTTGACCATATCACATCACAACATGCCCTGCCAAAACAAGTTAGACGTCCTCTACTTTGTTTGTTGCAAATTTTACGTGGCTGCTACGGGCTTAAGCAAGAACCAATCTCACCTACGCATCAAAACCACAACGATAGTTTGTCAAATAGACTCCGTTTTAACCTTCTCAAGGACCGGGCGTAGCCATACTCGGTTCAACTAAAGTTGGAGAAACTGACACCCGCCAGCCACCTGTGTGCAAAGCACGGCGGTAGAACCAGTCTCGCGTAAGCGTACGCGTAATGTCGGTCCGGGCCGCTTCATCCAACAATACCGCCGAACCAAAGTATGACATGCTGGTAGGCAGTATGACTTATATCGTCCACAACTCACTTGTGTTCTACTCGTGCATAACATCAAACCACAAAAACCTAGGCTCGGATGCCACTGTTGGGGAACGTAGTAATTTCAAAAAAATTCATACGCACACGCAAGATCATGGTGATGCATAGCAATGAGAGGGGAGAGTGTTGTCTACGTACCCTCGTAGACCGAAGCGGAAGCGTTGACACAACGTAGAGGAAGTAGTCGTACGTCCTCCCGATCCGACCGATCCAAGCACCGTTACTCCGGCGCCTTCGAGTTCTTGACACACGTACAGCTTGATGACGTTCTCCGGGCTCCGATCCAGCAAAGCTCTCGGGGACGAGTTTCGTCAGCACGACGGCGTGGTGACGATCTTGATGAACTACCGACGCAGGGCTTCGCCTAAGCACCGCGACAATATGACCGAGGTGGAATATGGTGGAGGGGGGCACCGCACACGGCTGAGGAACGATCACGAAGATCAACTTGTGTGTCATGGGGTGCCCCCCTGCCCCCGTATATAAAGGAGCAAGGGGGAGGGGGTGGCCGGCCTAGAAGGGGTGCGCCATGGGGAGTCCTACTCCCACCGGGAGTAGGATTCCACCTTTCCTAGTCCAACTAGGAGAAGGGGGGAAAGGAGGGGAGTGGAGAAGGAAGGGAGAGGGGGGCCGCGCCCCAAACCCTTTGTCCAATTCGGACTGGGCTTGGGAGGGGCGCGCGCCACCTCCTGGCTCCTTCCCACTAAGGCCCAATAAGGTCCAATACTCTTCCCCGTATTCCCGTAACTCCCCGGTACCTCCGAAAATACCCGAACCACTCAGAACCTTTCCGATGTCCAAATATAGTCGTCCAATATATCGATCTTTATGTCTCGACCATTTCGATACTCCTCGTCATGTCTCTGATCTCATCCGGGACTCCGAACTCCTTCGGTACATCAAAACTCATAAACTCATAATATAACTGTCATCGAAATCTTAAGCGTGCGGACCCTACGGTTCGAGAACAATGTAGACATGACCGAGACACGTCTCCGGTCAATAACCAATAGCGGGACCTGGATGCCCATATTGGCTCCTACATATTCTACGAAGATCTTTATCGGTCAGACCGCATAACAACATACGTTGTTCCCTTTGTCATCGGTATGTTACTTGCCCGAGATTCGATCGTCGGTATCCAATACCTAGTTCAATCTCGTTATCGACAAGTCTCTTTACTCGTTCCGTAATACATCATCTCGCAACTAACTCATTAGTTGCAATGCTTGCAAGGCTTAAGTGATGTGCATTACCGAGAGGGGCCAGAGATACCTCTCCGACAATCGGAGTGACAAATCCTAATCTCGAAATACGCCAACCCAACATCTACCTTTGGAGACACCTGTAGAGCTCCTTTATAATCACCCAGTTACGTTGTGACGTTTGGTAGCACACAGTGTTCCTCCGGCAAACGGGAGTTGCATAATCTCACAGTCATAGGAACATGTATAAGTCATGAAGAAAGCAATAGCAACATACTAAATGATCGGGTGCTAAGCTAATGGAATGGGTCATGTCAATCACATCATTCTCCTAATGATGTGATCCCGTTAATCAAATGACAACTCATGTCTATGGCTAGGAAACATAACCATCTTTGATCAACGAGCTAGTCAATTAGAGGCATACTAGTGACACTCTGTTTGTCTATGTATTCACACATGTATCATGTCTTCGGTTGATACAATTCTAGCATGAATAATAAACATTTATGATGAAATAAGGAAATAAATAATAACTTTATTATTGCCTCTAGGGCATATTTCCTTCAGTCTCCCACTTGCACTAGAGTCAATAATCTAGTTCACATCAGCATGTGATTTAACAGCAATAGTTCACATCACCATGTGATTAGTACCCATAGTTCACATCATCATGTGACCAACACCCAAAGGGCTTACTAGAGTCAATAATCTAGTTCACATCGCTATGTGATTAACACCCAAAGAGTACTAAGGTGTGATCATGTTTTGCTTGTGAGAGAATCTTAGTCAACGGGTCTGCCACATTCAAATCCGTATGTATTTTGCAATTTTCTATGTCAACAATACTCTGTTCGGAGCTACTCTAGCTAATTGCTCCCACTTTCAATATGTATCTAGATTGAGACTTAGAGTCATCTTGATTGGTGTCAAAACTTGCATCGACATAACCTTTTACGACGAACCTTTTTGTCACCTCCATAATCGAGAAACATATCCTTATTTCACTAAGGATAATTTTGACCGCTGTCCAGTGATCTACTCCTAGATCACTATTGTACTCCCTTGCCAAAATCAGTGTAGGGTATACAATAGACCTGGTACACAGCATGGCATACTTTATAGAACCTATGGCCAAGGCATAGGGAATGACTTTCATTCTCTTTCTATCTTTTGCCGTGGTCGGGTTTTGAGTCTTACTCAATTTCACACCTTGTAACACAGGCAAGAACTCTTTCTTTGACTGTTCCATTTCGAACTACTTCAAAATCTTGTCAAGGTATGGACTCATTGAAAAAACTTATCAAGCGTCTTGATCTATCTCTATAGATCTTGATGCTCAATATGTAAGTAGCTTCACCGAGGTCTTTCTTTGAAAAACTCCTTTCAAACATTCCTTTATGCTTTGCAGAATAATTCTACATTATTTCCGATCAACAATATGTCATTTACATATACTTATTAGAAATGTTGTAGTGCTCCCACTCACTTTCTTGTAAATACAGGCTCTACCGCAAGTCTGTATAAAACTATATGCTTTGATCAACTTATCAAAGCGTATATTCCAACTCCGAGATGCTTGCACCAGTCCATAGATGGATCGCTGGAGCTTGCATATTTTGTTAACACCTTTAGGATCGACAAAACCTTCTAGTTGCATCGTATACAACTCTTCTTTAATAAATCCATTAAGGAATGCAGTTTTGTTTATCCATTTGTCAGATTTCATAAAATGCGGCAATTGCTAACATGATTCGGACAGACTTAAGCATAGACACGAGTGAGAAACTCTCATCGTAGTCAACACCTTGAACTTGTCAAAAACCTTTTGCGACAATTCTAGCT
The DNA here is from genome assembly GCA_032464435.1 of Aegilops umbellulata. NCBI lineage: Eukaryota > Viridiplantae > Streptophyta > Magnoliopsida > Poales > Poaceae > Aegilops > Aegilops umbellulata. The sequence continues at coordinate 530,051,190 of CP136056.1, read as the reverse complement.
TTGTAGATAGTAACACTACTATCAGCGGCCGTCTTCCTCTTGAAGATTCCATTTATTTTCTATGGCTTACTGATCATCGGGCAAATCCATCAAAGTCCATACTTTGTTCTCATACATGGATCATATCTCAGATTTCATGGCCTCAAACCATTTCGCGGAATCTGGGCTCATCATCGCTTCCTCATAGTTCGCAAGTTCGTCATGGTCTAGTAACATGACTTCCAGAACAGGATTATCGTACCACTCTGGTGCGAATCTCACTCTGGTTTACCTACGAGATTCAGTAGTAACTTGATCTGAAGTTACATGATCATCATCATTAGCTTCCTCACTAATTGGTGTAGTAGTCACAGGAACAGATTTCTATGATGAACTACTTTTCCAATAAGGGAGCAGGTACAGTTACCTCATCAAGTTCTACTTTCCTCCCACTCACTTCTTTCGAGAGAAACTCCTTCTCTAGAAAGGATCCATTCTCAGCAACGAATATCTTGCCTTCAGATCTGTGATAGAAGGTGTACCCAACTGCCTCCTTTGGGTATCCTATGAAGTCACACTTCTCCGATTTGGGTTTGAGCTTATCAGGATGAAACTTTTTCATATAAGCATTGCAACCCCAAATTTTAAGAAACGACAACTTTTGTTTCTTGCCAAACCACAGTTCAGATTGTGTCGTCTCAACGGATTTAGATGGTGCCCTATTTAACGTGAATGCAGCTGTCTCTAATGCATAATCCCAAAACGATATTGGTAAATCGGTAAGAAACATCATAGATTGTACTATATCCAACAAAGTACAGTTATGACGTTCGGACACACCATTATGCTGTGGTGTTCCAGGTGGTATGAGTTTGTGAAACTATTCCACATTGTTTTAATTGAAGACCAAACTCGTAACTCAAATATTCGTCTCCGTGATCAGATCGTGGAAACCTTATTTTCTTGTCACGATGATTTTCCACTTCACTCTGAAATTCTTTGAACTTTTCAAATGTTTTAGACTTGTGTTTCATCAAGTAGATATACCCATATCTGCTCAAATCATCTGTGAAGGTCAGAAAATAATGATACCTGCTGCAAGCCTTAATATTCATCGGACCACATACATCAGTATGTATGATTTCCAACAAATCTGTTGCTTGCTTTATTGTTCCGGAGAACGGCGTTTTTAGTCATCTTGCCCATAAGGCATGGTTCGCAAGCATCAAGTGATTCATAATCAAGTGATTCCAAAAGCCCATCAGCATGGAGTTTCTTCATGCGCTTTACACCAATATGACCTAAACGGCGGTGCCACAAATAAGTTGTACTATCATTATTAACTTTGCATCTTTTGGTTTCAACATTATGAATATGTGTATCACTACTATCAAGATCCAACAAATCATTTTCGTTGGTGTGTATGACCATAGAAGGTTTTATTCATGTAAACAGAACAACAATTGTTCTCTAACTTAAATGAATAAATGTATTGCAATAAACATGATCAAATCATATTCATACTCAACGGAAACACCAAATAACACTTATTTAGGTTCAACACTAATCTCGAAAGTATAGGGAGTGTGCAATGATGATCATATCAATCTTGGAACCACTTCCAACATACATCGTCACTTCACCCTTAACTAGTCTCTATATATTCTGCAACTCCCGTTTCGAGTTACTACTCTTAGCAACTGAACCAGTATCAAATACTGAGGGGTTGCTATAAACACTAGTAAAGTACACATCAATAACATGTATATCAAATATACCTTTGTTCACTTTGCCACCCTTCTTATCCGCCAAAAACTTGGGGTAGTTCCGCTTCTAGTGACCAGTCCCTTTGCAGTAGAAGCACTTAGTCTCGGGCTTAGGACCAGACTTGGGATTCTTCACTTGAGCAGCAACTTGCTTGCTGTTCTTCTTGAAGTTCCCCTTTTCCCTTTTCCCCTTTCTTGAAACTAGTGATCTTGTCAACCATCAACACTTGATGCTCTTTCTTGATTTCTACCTTCATCGATTTCATCGTCATGAAAAGCTCGGGAGTCATTTTCGTCATCCCTTGCATACTATAGTTCATCACGAAGTTCTACTAACTTGGTGATGGTGACTAGATAATTCTGTCAATCACTATCTTATCTGGAAGATTAACTCCCACTTGATTCAAGCGATTGTAGTACCCAGACAATCTGAGCACATGCTCACTAGTTGAGCGATTCTCCTCCATCTTTTAGCTATAGAACTTGTTGGAGACTTCATATCTCTCAACTCGGGTATTTGCTTGAAATATTAACTTCAAATCCTGGAACATCTCATATGGTCCATGACGTTCAAAACGTCTTTGAAGTCCCGATTCTAAGCCGTTAAGCATGGTGCACTAAACTATCAAGTAGTCATCATATTGAGCTAGCCAAACGTTCATAACGTCTGCATCTGCTCCTGCAATAGGTCTGTCATCTAGCGGTGCATCAAGGACATAATTCTTCTGTGCAGCAATGAGGATAAACCTCAGATCACGGATCCAATCCGCATCATTGCTACTAACATTTTTCAACACAATTTTCTCTAGGAACATATCAAAATAAACACAGGGAAGCAACAACGCGAGCTATTGATCTACAACATAGATAAGCTAATACTACCAGGACTAAGTTCATGATAAATTAAAGTTCAATTAATCATATTACTTAAGAACTCCCACTTAGATAGACATCACTCTAATCATCTAAGTGATCACGTGATCCAAATCAACTAAACCATGTCCAATCATCACGTGAGATGGAGTAGTTTCAATGGTGAACATCACTATGTTGATCATATCTACTATATGATTCACGCTCGACCTTTCGGTCTCCGTGTTCCGAGGCCATATCTGTTATATGCTAGGCTCGTCAAGTTAAACCTGAGTATTCCGCGTGTGCAACTGTTTTGCACCCGTTGTATTTGAACGTAGAGCCTATCACACCCGATCATCACGTGGTGTCTCAGCACGAAGAACTTTCGCAACGGTGCATACTCAGGGAGAACACTATTACTATGATAATTTAGTGAGAGATCATCTTATAATGCTACCGTCAATCAAAGCAAGATAAGATGCATAAAAAGATAAACATCACATGCAATCAATATAAGTGATATGATATGGCCATCATCATCTTGTGCTTGTGATCTCCATCTCCGCAGCACCATCATGATCACCATCGTCACCGGCGCGACACCTTGATCTCCATCGTAGCATCGTTGTCGTCTTGCCAATCTTATGCTTCTATGACTATCGCTACCGCTTAGTGATAAAGTAAAGCATTACAGGGCGATTGCATTGCATACAATAAAGCGACAACCATACGGCTCCTGCCGGTTGCCGATAACTCAGTTATAAAACATGATCATCTCATACAATAAAATTTAGCATCATGTCTTGACCATATCACATCACAACATGCCCTGCCAAAACAAGTTAGACGTCCTCTACTTTGTTTGTTGCAAATTTTACGTGGCTGCTACGGGCTTAAGCAAGAACCAATCTCACCTACGCATCAAAACCATAACGATAGTTTGTCAAATAGACTCCATTTTAACCTTCTCAAGGACCGGGCGTAGCCATACTCGGTTCAACTAAAGTTGGAGAAACTGACACCCGCCAGCCACCTGTGTGCAAAGCACGACGGTAGAACCAGTCTCGCGTAAGCGTACGCGTAATGTCGGTCCGGGCCGCTTCATCCAACAATACCGCCGAACCAAAGTATGACATGCTGGTAGGCAGTATGACTTATATCGTCCACAACTCACTTGTGTTCTACTCGTGCATAACATCAAACCACAAAAACCTAGGCTCGGATGCCACTGTTGGGGAACGTAGTAATTTCAAAAAAATTCATACGCACACGCAAGATCATGGTGATGCATAGCAACGAGAGGGAAGAGTGTTGTCTACGTACCCTCGTAGACCGAAGCGGAAGCGTTGACACAATGTAGAGGAAGTAGTCGTACGTCCTCCCGATCCGACCGATCCAAGCACCGTTACTCCGGCGCCTCTGAGTTCTTGACACACGTACAGCTCGATGACGTTCTCCGGGCTCCGATCCAGCAAAGCTCTCGGGGACGAGTTTCGTCAGCACGACGGCGTGGTGACGATCTTGATGAACTACCGACGCAGGGCTTCGCCTAAGCACCGCGACAATATGACCGAGGTGGAATATGGTGGAGGGGGGCACCGCACACGGCTGAGGAACGATCACGAAGATCAACTTGTGTGTCATGGGGTGCCCCTCTGCCCCCGTATATAAAGGAGCAAGGGGGAGGGGGCGGCCGGCCTAGAAGGGGCGCGCCAAGGGGAGTCCTACTCCCACCGGGAGTAGGATTCCACCTTTCCTAGTCCAACTAGGAGAAGGGGGGAAAGGAGGGGAGTGGAGAAGGAAGGGAGAGGGGGGCCGCGCCCCAAACCCTTTGTCCAATTCGGACTGGGCTTGGGAGGGGCGCGCGCCACATCCTGGCTCCTTCCCACTAAGGCCCAATAAGGTCCAATACTCTTCCCCGTATTCCCGTAACTCCCCGGTACCTCCGAAAAAACCCGAACCACTCAGAACCTTTCCGATGTCCGAATATAGTCTTCCAATATATCGATCTTTACGTCTCGACCATTTCGAGACTCCTCGTCATGTCCCCGATCTCATCCGGGACTCCGAACTCCTTTGGTACATAAAAACTCATAAACTCATAATATAACTGTCATCGAAACCTTAAGCGTGCGGACCCTACGGTTCGAGAACAATGTAGACATGACCGAGACACGTCTCCGGTCAATAACCAATAGCGGGATCTGGATGCCCATATTGGCTCCTACATATTCTACGAAGATCTTTATCGGTCAGACCGCATAACAACATACGTTGTTCCCTTTGTCATCGGTATGTTACTTGCCCGAGATTCGATCGTCTGTATCCAATACCTAGTTCAATCTCGTTATCGACAAGTCTCTTTACTCGTTCCGTAATACATCATCTCGCAACTAACTCATTAGTTGCAATGCTTGCAAGGCTTAAGTGATGTGCATTACCGAGAGTGCCCAGAGATACCTCTCCGACAATCGGAGTGACAAATCCTAATCTCGAAATACGCCAACCCAACATCTACCTTTGAAGACACCTGTAGAGCTCCTTTATAATCACCCAGTTACGTTGTGACGTTTGGTAGCACACAAAGTGTTCCTCCGGCAAACGGGAGTTGCATAATCTCATAGTCATAGGAACATGTATAAGTCATGAAGAAAGCAATAGCAACATACTAAACGATCGGGTGCTAAGCTAATGGAATGGGTCATGTCAATCACATCATTCTCCTAATGATGTGATCCCGTTAATCAAATGACAACTCATGTCTATGGCTAGGAAACATAATCATCTTTGATCAACGAGCTAGTCAAGTAGAGGCATACTAGTGACACTCTGTTTGTCTATGTATTCACACATGTATCATGTTTCCGGTTGATACAATTCTAGCATGAATAATAAACATTTATCATGAAATAAGGAAATAAATAATAACTTTATTATTGCCTCTAGGGCATATTTCCTTCAAGTCCGGCCTGCGTTTTTGATATTTCTAGAATAATCTAGCTGATCAAAAATGATTGGTTTTAATAACCAGTGGTGGGACCCCTGAGGGATAGGTTTTATTGTGCGTACCTTTATGGGTGCCACACGTTTTGTTATGTGAAGTGAGTTCACCGTTTTAACTTCTTGTGGGAAGTTCTTTTGTTTCCTGGTGTTCTGCTTCTGGGGTTCGTCCTCGTCTTTGCTTGGTGTATCGAGCCCCTTGTGTTCGGCGTTAAGCCTTCCGGATTGTTTAAAAACCCAACAGTCTCTGTGGGTGTGATTGGCAGGCTTCCCAGGAGTACCGTGTATCTGACATATTCTGTCCAGGATTCTGTTTAAGCTGGACGGATCGTCCCTATTATCCTGAAGGGGTGGTTTTGTCTGATTTTGCCGTGAGCTTTTGAATCCGGCATTGACTGCCGTGCTCTTCGGACTTTCTTTGGTTCGGCGACGGTCCTTATTTCATCGCGGTTTTCCATTTCCATCCCTGATTTCGGATGTACTTGGGTCGCTGGGGCTGCATCGTGCCAACCAGCTGTCCTCTCCTGCGCAAAAGCGGGTCATGAGGCTTGTGAGTGCGGCCATTGTTCTTGGCTTTTCCTGGCCGAGGTGTCTGGCGAGCCATTCGTCTCGGACATTATGCCTGAAAGCTGCTAAGGCTTCGGCGTCCGGACAATCCACTATCTGATTCTTTTAAGTAAGGAATCTGTTCCAGAACTGCCGGGCTGTTGAGCTATGTGACTGAGATCGTCTGCGTCCGGAGGGCGGACATAGGTCCCTTGAAAATTTGCTCGGAAAGCATCCTCGAGCTCTTCCCAACTTCCAATTGTGTTTTCGGGAAGGCTTTTAAGCCAGTGCCGGGCCGGCCCTTTAAGCTTAAGGGGTAAATATTTGATGGCTTGGAGATCATCTCCTCTAGCCATATGTATGTGGAGGATATAATCCTCGATCCAGACTCCGGGGTCTGTTGTTCCATCGTACGCCTCTATGTTGACGGGTTTGAATCCCTCCGGAAATTCATATTCCTGGACCTCATCGGTGAAACATAGGGGGTGTGCGGCGCCCCTGTATTTGGGTGTGCCGGATTCTGATGATGGCTTTTTTGCATTGCTCGTGAGAGCTTGCTTTCTTGGCCCGTAAATGGACCTGGCTGGGCCATGATGCGAGTCTTTAATTGGCTCGCATGCCGCATTGAGTGCGGCGCCGCTTGCCGTTTTATGGTGGCCGTGGGGTCGTCTATCCGACCGTGTGGCTTTTTTATTTTTTGAATGCGAGGGCTCTAGGGCCTCTTGGTCGAATTCGGGCAGTAGTTTTCTCTTCGGATAGCTTTTAGTGCGGCGGCTGCCGCCGTATTTGTCCGCGGTCTTGATTACCTTGCTCCATCTTATTCTGAGTGCATCTTCCGCCGTCTTTAGCTTCCGCTTCTGCTTTTTCAGGCTGCGTGCTGTGGCAACGAGCCTTTCGTAGAGATTCTTCTGCTCTGTGATTTTGTCCGGCGTGAGATCGTCCGGAGTTCTGTTATGGCCGGGCGAGGGCTGACTGTCCTTTCTATCCGCGTTGCCCTGTTCGGACGGTTGCTTTGATGCATGCTCGTCGTCTATCGGCTCATCCTGCTCTATGGCTGGGTCTTGGTCGAGGCGGGGCTTGGCTGGGCGTTTTCGTCGCCGCTTTGATTGCTTTCCGGAGGGTTTATCCCTTTTTTCGTCCCCTTTTTCCTCGTTGTCGTTTCCTTTAGGGGTATCCACCATGAATACATCGTTAGGTGGGGTGGCGGTCCAGCGCCCTATAGGTGCTGGTTCCTGTTCGTCTCCATCTTCGTCGTCCATACCGTCGAAGTCTTCGGATCCGAAGTCAAGTATGTCGGTTAAATCATCGACAGTGGCTATTAAGTGGGTGGTGGGCGGGCTTTGAATTTCTTCATCGTCCGAATCCCAACCTCGCAGACCATAGTCCGGCCTGGGCTCTCCTGATAGAGAGAGAGACTTGAGAGAATTCAGGATATCAATGAAAGGTGAGTACTGAAAGATGTCCGCGGCGGTGAACTCCATTATAGGCACCCAATCGGATTCGATCGGCAGGGGCACGGGAGGCCCGGAGTTCGGAGAAGAATCCGGCTCCTTGGAGTCATGGGCCGTGCGGAGTACGGGGCTGGCGTTCAGCTCGACCGCCTTCAAGATCGCAGCCCCCGAGGTGACGTCCAACCGTTCATCCTCAAAAAACACAGTGGGCTCCGAGTCAAGGATCGGGGCCGGTGCGTGCCCGATATTAATATTAATCAAATTAGCAAGCATCTTTTTTTAGAAAGAAAGCCCTTTTCCATTTTAGCAAAATTCTTTCTATTTATACCTACTTTAAGGTATTCATCATTGCAGTACAACTGTTGCAGTAGAATGACAACAGTGCGGCCTCCAGGGCACTATTCGGAGGCAGAGCTATATCATGCCCCTCGAGGTAGTGCGGCGCGCTTGGTTGTGGCTCGAACCCGTCGAAGATCAAGTCTTCGCGGATATCTGCCGTGTAGTTTAAGCTTCCAAACCTGACTTGATGGCCAGGGGCGTAGCTTTCGATCTGCTCCAGACGACCAAGCGAATTGGCCCGCAGAGCGAAGCCGCCGAAGACGAAGATTTGTCCGGGGAGGAAAGTCTCACCCTGGACCTCATCATTGTTGATGATCAAAGGAGCCATCGGGCCTAAAAGCGACGACACAGAGGAACTCTCAATGAAAGCACCAATGTCGGTGTCAAAACCGGCGGATCTCGGGTAGGGGGTCCCGAACTGTGCGTCAAGGTCGGATGATAACAGGAGACAAGGGACACTTTATTTTACCCAGGTTCGGGCCCTCTCGATGGAGGTAAAACCCTACTCCTGCTAGATTAATATTGATGATATGGGTAGTACAAGAGTAGATCTACCACGAGATCAAGGAGGCTAAACCCTAGAAGCTAGCCTATGGTATGATTGTGTATGATGATGGTTGTCCTACGGACTACAACCCTCCGGTTTATATAGACACCGGATAGGGTTAGGGTTACACAGAGTCGGTTACAATGGTAGGAGATCTTGAATATCCGCACGCCTAGCTTGCCTTCCACGCTAAGAAAAGATCCTTCCGCACACAGGACGAAGTCTTCAATCTTGTATCTTCATAGTCCTGGAATCCGGCTGAAGGTATAGTCCGGCTATCCGAACACCCCCTAATCCAGGACTCCCTCAAAGGGCATCGTCGACAGTTGTATCTCATGAAGTAACATACAAGCTTAACGTGGTGCTTCATTTTTTAGTGATGGAGCGGGTGGAGCGGGTGCAATTTTGAGAAACTCAAAAGGAGAAGCCATGGCATGAGCATACTGGGAGCTAGACCATCTTAGGTCGCGTTTAGATTGACTGTAAGTTAATACGGGTGTATCAATTTTACAAGTGTATCTTACTGGATTAGGGTATTTCCGACCGGAAACGATACAGACCTAACAGAGGCGTGTATTATTTACAGGTGTATCCGATAGAAATACGACAATCCAAGCGAGGCCTTATGGGTGTAGCCACGGGGGAAGCAATGGCTCTTCGAAAGGGCCTAAAAGTCATTGAGAACATGGGTTGCTCTTCTGTTATTATTGAAACTAACTCTCCGAAAGTTACTGATGCCTATTGTGGAGAAACTGAGGTGATGGGCCCTTATGCAGTTATCATGGTAGAACTTTTTGATATGATTCAATTACATGGCATGATTCGTGTTCATCACCGTCTGCGGGAAGCAAATGCTTTTGATTCTACAGGTCATTTTTTTTTTTGGATGGTGATCCTCCGAGTTTTGTTTTGCAAGATATTCTGAATGATGTAATTCTTTTCTCTAGGAAATAAAGTGTGCCATGATGGCTTTTCGTAGAAAAAAAACGCTCTATGCATGCTGGCATTCCGGTCCGACAAGGCAACAACCTTGGAACGAACCGACTCAGACGAACCAACCCGGCCCGGCAGCGGCACCTCACCGCCCGCAACCGCAAAGCGAATCCAATCAGCGCACGGCTCTCCGCCCGCCACGCCACCACACCAAACCGCCGCCATGCCGCGTGCCTCCCGCCGGCCACCGCCGTCGGAGCAGGGCCCCAGCGCCTCCCCATCCACCCCGGCGACGGACTCCTCCATCGCGGCCCTCATCGACCGCGCCACCTCCACCACGGCCCCCTCCGTCGACCCCGCGCTCCTCCGCGCCATCAAGTCCTCGGCGCGAGCCTCCGATGGCGCCGTCCGTGACGCCTTCCGCCTCCTCCTCTCCCTCATGGCCAAGCCCCACTCCCACGTGCGTAAGCCCCTCCCCCCGGATCTCCAGTTTCCCCACCGCTAGACCCCTAGCGGCGTCGCTGATGTTAAAATTTCCCCCTTTGTTTGTGCGTCCGCAGGTGCGGCTCCTGGCCTTCAGCATCGTCGACGAGCTCTTCATGCGCTCCAAGCTCTTCCGCTCCCTCCTCGCCCACGCGCTCGACGGATTCCTCCCGCTGGCCGTCGGCTTCCGCACCAACGAGCAGCTCCCGCCGCCGGCCGCGTCCGCCGCCACGCTCCGGAAGGCCGCCATCCAGGCGCTCGAGCGCTGGCACCACCTCTTCGGCGTGCACTACCGCCAGCTCCGGCTCGCGGTCGAGTACCTCAAGTCGTCCGCGCGCATCCAGTTCCCCGGTCTCCGCGCGGCCGTAGAGGCCCGTGCGGCGCGGGAGGCACGCACGCAGGAGATCTTGACTGCCAAGGTCGAACAGTTGAGGTCCTCGATTGGATCCATCAAGGCTGAAATCCGGTCCACCATCCAAGAGATCCGCAACGGGCTGGACATCATCCGGGCTGAGTATGAAAAATTCGAGCGTTATGCAGATGATGAAGAAGAAGAGGAGATTGCTTCGATGGCGATGCGGAGTATCAGGACAGCGTCGTTGATGGCCGGGCAATGGGTGCCTGAAACTCAGGAAAACGAGGCAGTTTTCGATGCACTGAGGGAGGCATACCGGCTTCTTATATCGAAGCATTTCAGCACCATTCAGGATTGGATATCTGTGCTTGTTAGAGTCAATCTTGCAGATAATCGGTTCAGAGATTCCGCATTGAAGGAATTCATCGATGTTAAGAATGAAATACGCGCTGTAAGAGGCCAGTGCAATGAGCTTGGTCTCGATCTTGACAATGTTCGTAGGAAGAAGGATGTTCAGGAGGAAGATGAAGAGGATTGGGTGGAGGGAAAGATTGAAATTCCTAGTCCTCCTAGAACTGTGAGCACTCTAGATGTTGCAGGTCCCAGCAAGGACAATAGGAGGGGAAAGAGGGTGGTCGATGGAGGTAATGGTGACATGCCAAATGGCGGTAATAGATCCCACACGATGGATCCAGAGAGAAAAAAGCTCCTTTCCGAAGCCCCTTTGGTATCATGGAGCTCTGTCTTGGACCGGTGGGGTTCAAATATTGATGCACATGTGAACCAGAGGGGGCTTGAGCTCGAGAGCCATTGGGGGAGGATGGATAATGATGCAGTTATACCTGCAGCAAAGATTGCAGAGTTAAATGTTCATCATTCAGTTTATAAAGAAGAGCCAGTCGAGATCCTACCATGTCATGCTCCTCTGAAGAAAGGAGGTCTTTGCCAGAGAAGGGATCTCAAGATATGCCCTTTTCATGGGCCCATCATCCCACGTGATGCAAGTGGAAATCCAATTGGCAAAATTGGTGGCAGTTCTGACGCGGGAGGCGATCCGCTTGAGCAGAAAGTAGACATTCGTGAGGCAGGAGGAACTCCAATTAAGACAAATGGAGGTAGTGATAGTGAAAGTACACAGGAGGATCAGGAGCCCTCTACTTCAACGATGACAAACATAAATAATAACACCAGCGACATCGATGGAGCACATGATCTGAGTAAAATTACAATGGACGGACTGGCGATGCAAGCAATTAGGAATGTTCGGAAAAGGGATATGGACGACAAAGCACGGGAAAGAGCGCAACGTGCGAGAATCCGCCAGCACAATGAAGATGTTCTGCGGCAAGCGGCTATTGCTTCAACGCCCCACTCAGCGGCAGCATATGACCAGCCTTCTGGAACATTGGGCCGACGTGGTCGACGTGGAGGTAAGACGAAGGAACCTACACTATCATCAATGCTGAAGAAGAAAGTTACTGCAAAAGATAGGATTGCAGGGAGGCTTCTAAATGGTCGTGCTACTGCTAGGGATGCAACAATAAGAGAAGCTTCTAATACTGAGGATATGACCTACAGGGAAGCATTCCCAAATCAGTGGCAGTGAAAGCACCCTGAGTAGGTCTTTCTTCATAATTAACAGTTTTGTTTTGCTGTGTTGTTGTATGGTGAGGAGTGGCTGATATTCCCTTGCACGCTTGAAGTGCTTGAAGTATGCGGGGCACTGAAGCTGCTTCCAACCTGTGCATGGGAAATTTCAGAAAAGAAAGTCGGAGACCATTTGTACTGGCAGTCGGATTAAGAATCCAAATCAGAACGAGGCGATGGTGAACAAGACCTCGATTTTGTGAACATGCCAAGCAGTTTGTCTTTGTTGCCGACTGTCCTTCCACGATTATCCAGCTTCTCTACTCAGATGAGGCGGTGATAAACCGGATGATTGATACCTATCGTTTCCATTGCTAAGAAAGGGTTCCTGTTTTCTCTCTGCTCTTCTGTTCTGTTATCTTGGTTTTGCCTTGGCTTGTACCGGGCAATAAACAGGTTGACTCTAGCTTGTATCTTCTGCAATGGAATTACTGTTAGCTATCAGTTTAGGTCATCTTGTGTGCAGTGTGGTTCTTAATTTCTGTAGTACATAATGTCAGCTCAACCCTTTTCCCCCCTGTTCTGTATTTAGCCCAGCAAATGAGTATTTGAGTATATGCTGTGCCTCACTGTTCTTCTACATAAGCTTTGCAATTTTGCAATGTCTTGTAACTTGTTTGTTGCCGGATTTCTGGGCATCACTGCAGAATGGTCATAATTTGTAGCACGACTGCTGTCGTGTACTGAAGATGTGCTTTGCTTATGAAAATAATTCTGACAAACTATTTTGTTGCTCTCTGGCATGTATTCTTCTCCCCTTTGTACTATACTTTCTTTGTAACCCGTTCTTTGTTGGATTTCTTGGCATTATTGCAGAAATGGTCTAACACAATTTGTAGCACAATTTCTGTTGCGGACTGAAGATGTGCTTGCATATGAAAACTGACGACACATTGTAGTTTCTGTCTCTAGATGGGTTATGTGATTCAGGTCTATACACTTTATGCCTCTCGGACTTGTTTTCATCTTCTGACACATCAGGTCACATCACAAATTTGCATGCCCGTCATCTATACTTGCTAATATTACTCTCATAATGTGACACCAACAAATTTATTTTGTTCTTACATCGTTGGTAATGAATATTCCTCAGCAATGTCTGTAGCCACAGAAGGATAGTGCAAATAAGAACCCTATTATGCAGAGGTGGAGAAAGACAAAATATTTTAATGCGCCAACTAAACAACCTAAAGTATCTTCTTGCAAGCTTCAAATGATGAACATCCTAAATCTTTGATTACTGGCCGCTGCTTCTTCTAGGTCCTAGTTTTCAACGATATTGTATAAGCTAGTGAAGTAAATATACTAGCAGGTGCAAATATTCGTGCCCTAAGTGTTTGATTGTCGTGTTGCTGTATGCGATAAGATGCTTATGTGCTCAAAAGTATAACAGACCCTTTGACACCTTATCACAAAATTGCACGTATTCTGCATGCATTATCAAAAACTATACATTTAGCATCTACACAACCCCAGGGTCCAAAATTCTCTAAACGGGAATCAAATTCCCGGCACAGGTTGGGGGATAGCCACCAAATGCGCACCCCCGCCCTCGGTAGTGGGCCGGCACATATTGTCTGTTCTGTGTTTTCACCTATGGTTTCCATCGATTTCATCAGCTGGTTTTTCGTTTTATCAATGTGTTTTTCTTCCTGTTTTTCTGGTTTCCTTTGTTTTGTTTTTCCCTTCTCCTTTTTTAAATTGGATCTTTTTAACCTTTTCTTATTTCGAGAACTTCTAAAATTTGGATTAGTTTTTTAAACTGATGAACTGTTTTAAATTTTGGCAATAATTTCTGAAATTCCTGCACATTTTTTAAATTCAAAAATTTATTTAAAAACTGGGACCAATTTCTGAAATTTGCTAAGTTTTAAAAATTCCTGACAATATTTCTTGAAATTCATGATTATTTTTTAAAATGAGATCATTTTTAATGGCGATTTTTTTGAAATATTGGAACTAATTTTGAAATTCATGAATTGATTTTTAATTTGCGAACACACTAAGAAATTAGGACTAAATTAATAAATATTTTTAAGAGTATTTTAAATTCGTGACCATTTTTTAAAATTCCGAAATATTATTGAAAATCGTGCACACTTTTTAGTTCATGAAAACCTTTTGAATCGGTAAAATAAAATTAAAAACTTGGGATTTGGTTTCGAATTTCACAAAGATTTTTTTAATTGACAAACAGTTTTTAAAATTCATGAAGATTTTTTAAATTCGTTTTTTTTTCTTAAATTTGTGTATATTTTTTAGTTGATTTTTTTTTCAATTTGGGCACATACTTTGAAATTCACGAAATTTTAAAAATTAATGAATATTTTTCGTATTGATGAATATTTTTCATATTATTATAAAATTATGAACATTTTTAGAAATCTTAGGACATTTTTCAAATTCATGAACATTTTTCGAAACTGGAAACACATTTATGTTTATGGACATTTTTGAAATTCCAGATTTTTTTTGATTCTGGAAAATTTTAAAATTCATGAAATTTTTAAAGATTCAGTACGATTTTTTAGTGCTGAACTTTTTAATGAAGAAAAAAGAGCAAGAATTAAAAAATAAAAGGAAAAAAAACAGGGGCGCCCTGCACAGGTCGATGGCGGCATAAATTTGCACGTGGGGGAGGGAGCGCTGTGCCTTATCTCGCTTTCCGCCGTATGGGCCAGGGAATAGGAGCCCCCGTCCATCTAGCACCATGTGGCTTCCCAGGTCATGCCAAAAAGCATAGTTTTGGATAATATATACAAGGATATGTTTAATTTCGTGATAATCTAAATTTGTACTTCTTTTAGTACTTTCAAATCCATCGCCCATCCTCGCGTCGCCAGTGGCGACACAGGGAACCTAGTCGCTCCCGTCGTGAGCCCTTCCTCCGCCCACGCCCGCGTCGCTGTGGCCGGAGGGCCGGCTGGCAATGCCGTGCCGGCCCGGGATGGCGGCATTGGGGCAATCTCGCCTCCCTCATGCGTTGCCCCACAAACCTTCTCCCAAGATCCATGGGGGCTAAGTTTCCAAGATCCGACATCGCCCCCCTTGCTGACGGTCTGGCCAGCGTCGCAGCCTAGCCATGGCGGAGATGGGGCGGCTCCGTCCCTCTTGCGATGCGCCTCCTAACCGAGATTGAATCTCGTGTGGGCGTTGTCTCCCTCCGGCTACCCTCCCCTGCTGGTTCGGCCAATGCAGCGGCCTTGGAAGCTCTCCTCTGCACACCCATCCCTCCCCATGGACACATCCCAGCCTTGCTGGTGGTGGTGGTGTTGGCCTAGGCACGGACGCAGGCATTGTGGTTGGATGCGCGCCTACATCATGTTGGCGGCCATCTGCTCCGGCGGTGCCCACCTCCCTCGTGTTGTGGTGGCGGCTCGAGAATGGTGTTTGTTGTGGCAACGTTGGTTGAATCCGGGCGGCGCGTTGGCCTGGTAGCGTGGTGGGACTATACTGGTGCTGCTTCAACCCTAGTGGCCTCTGGACCTGCGTTCTCTTCCAGTGTTTGTGGCTTGGCGGTGTCCTTTTGCCGGTGCAACTCCGGTCTCGGTGATTGGGTAGCCGCGTTCCTTCTAGCTCCATCGGCTTGTCGACGTCCGGCTATGTCCTCGCAACTTGGATCTACGCTCTCTCCAGTCTAAGTTTACTGGGGTCATATTACCATCGCTTCCCTCATGCCGGTCCTCTTTGCCACGCCGCACCCTCGACCATGTACACCTCCATGCCTTGCTTGGTGCTAGATCCTAAGCATGTGTCCAGTGGCGCCAGGTGCCACCTTTCGGCAGCAAGTGCGGCCCCACCAACCGTTTTGACTCATTTCAGATTGCGGACCCGGGGCTATGGGATTGCTTAGTGACAGGTCAGAGAGAAAATCTCTGCTCGGCTTGCCGGTGCAAGCGGCGGCTACACTCGTGTGTGTCGTTTTCCTCCTTAGAGGCGCTCTCATGGCCTTCAAATGTGCCCCTCTACGAGCTCATGGGGAAACCCTAGGTCCGGTTCTTCGGATCGAATAGCGACGGCATTGCGGTGGCGTTTTCCTTCTTGAAGGCGCTATTTTGTTGCTTGCGGTGTCCCCGATGTTGGTTTCCATGATGTTGGATGTCTTGCTTGTTCGTGATGTTTGGGGCTCTGTGGGTTTAGCTGTGTGTTGTATCTTCTGTTCGGGTCGAGCATCCCTTGCCTCAATGCTCTGGGCACCATGTTCACGCCTCCTTGCGTTTGTGCCATGTGTTGTACCCTTCTTGTACTCATTCTAATTCCTTCTATCAATGAAAGATATGGAAGCTTTGCGTATTTTACAAGAAGAATTTTCACAGGTGCTGCTTCCAACATCTTTTTTGCGGGGTCTTCCAACATCTTGTCAGGTGAATTGTGATACTCAATGATGTGATCCAGATGATGTTGAACGATGGATGTAACTTTATTGTCCAATAACTCACGTGCGATCATAAATATATTATGTAGAACACTGAAATCTGTCGGACATCTCAGCTAGGAAATTTACATGTTCCATGTTAAGCATAAGAGGTTTGATCTCCATCTATCTTGACTGATTGAACCTCTGTTGTGATACTCTTAACACATTCATGTGTTGCGGTGCTTTGTTCGTTATATTCATCAAAGTTTGTCCCTTTTTCCCTTTCTATTAGAAGGCAATGGTTCATCGTTGGACTGTCTCGTCTCTAGATTCATAAAGAAATATACTCCCTACTGCAAGTAAGACTAGTAATGTTTTTTTAGGTGCTACCGTTGCATCCATTCAAATAGTCATGAAAAAGTATGGAAATTAACTGTTGGTCACTACTGAAATATTGTGCTTTTGTCAAACATACTTTGTTTTTTCTCAATACTTTGAAGTACTATAGACTACGGCGGTAATCATAAACGGTAGTGTCGTAACAAGTGCTTTTAAAAGTTTTCTTTTGAAGAAGGTTTCAAATGTTGAAAAGTCTAAATAGCCCACTGTATAGTAGAGCGTTCGTTTTTAAATTGGATGGGCTAATTCGAATACATGGTTAGTCATGGGATCCATCTTAAACCACTCATCCCATTTTGGTTTGGTTTTGGTTGATCCCCTTACGTTTTGTGTTCTATTGATGTTGGGATTGATGTTTTGTGTTCTATTGATGCTGAGATTTGGAGACATCGCTTATGAAGACACGCTGCCTAATGGCTATATGCATCTTTAGTTGGTGCAGAGACCAGGGAAGTGAAATTCTCCCCCATTTTAGAGAAGATCTCTCTTGGGGAACAACACCACCCTACGTCTCGTGAGCCACCATAGCGACTCACGAGGCGACCCCTGCCGCTACCACTAGTTTCAGCATACTCCGCCTCCCCTCCGCGTCGCTGCCAGCGGCGGCAGCTGGCTGGCCGTCTGGTGGCGGTGGGACCCGCAGGTCATCTCCTCCTCATCCATTCCTCTGATCGTATCCTCATGTGATGGATCTCGGCTAGGCTTCGTTCCTTGCCGCAGATTCTCACAAGAAGATCTTGTGATGGATCTCAGCAACATCAAGGCTTCGGTGAGATCTGTTCCTTAAGGAGGATTCCCACATCAAGGTCCACTCTCCTGCTGGCTGCCCACACAGTCGTGCCCAGATGCCACATGACAAGGCCCGCGCTCGTGAAATTCTCCCAATTGTTACGCGGCGGCTAGGCACAAGAAGGCAGACCTTGTGACATCGTCGGCGTGCTCTGCTTCTCCCGCTGGGGTGGCCTTGGCTAGATGTTCAGCTTCTGGATCTTCAGCCTGGGGCAGCGACCTCGCTGTAGATTGCAGTGGCCACCAGATCCGGTGTTTGACTTTGGCGGTGAGATGCAAACTATGGATGACGGCTTGACGCAAAGGGATGGTTGTACAATAGCGGTGATCACGCATCGCATGTAGCTACTGGTATCGTGGAAAGTGATGGCGACAACACATTAGTGGTGTTGATTGTGGCGCTTCTCGAGCACCCGGTGTCGAGCTCCGAGGTGAAAGCCTAGGTCTGACTTTGTCATGCTTGGCAATGGCAATGTTTTTGCGTTGTTACCTTATTGATGGCATTGCTTGGATATGCTCAGACTCTTCAGGGTGAAAACCTAGATTCTGGCCTTCAATAGTTGGATCCGGTGATGGCGGCGCTTGAGTGTCGCTCCCTTCCTGAAGGCATTGCTATAGAAGAATCTCATCGTCTGTGTGGTGTTATGAACTCATGATATGGTTGGTGAGGTTATGGTCATTGTCATAGTCATAGTTTACCGATTGTGGATATGCTTTGGGGTTTGTTCTTTTTTCCTTGCCCATGTATAGTTTTGGTCTTATATGACTTCTTTGTGTGCGTGTGTTGGCTGTGTGTATCCTGCTATGCAAAGGAGGGGTGTGTGCTCATTGTGTTTCTGTCCCCCTTGATGCTCCATTTTGAGCTAATACAATCCACCTTTTGTCCAAAAAATGAAGACACGTTGCAGAACAACTAACAAAAACAGATGTAAAGCATCTACTTGGTATGCTGCATGCAGCATTGCAGATGTCATGCTCGATCCATATGAGCTCTTCGACCTTCTTAGACCAAAACTCTAATGGAACAACCACCGGAGCTTGGGAAGTCGAAAGCGTGTGGGTACAATGGTTTTGCTACTCTCAAGGTAGGATAATGGAAGAGGCCAAGAGCTTGCTTAGCGAAAGTTGTGGCTGAACCCAGGCACAATGCACCCCCTCGTGTAGCCACCTATTTTCCGCATCACGATCCATGCAGGCACTTTTGTTTTTGTTTTTTTTCTTCCAAATAAAACAACATATGCTCTTCAAACTTTGCATGACAACATAACATTATAACTACAATGTAGGAAAAAAATTCAGTTTTTTTTGCGCAACATAAATACTTCAAATATATGTACATTTTTTACTCAAAAAAAGAAATTCAAAAGTTTTTTGACAGATTGTAGTTCTGAAGTCAGGATTTTTTTACTGCCATTCAAGGTTTACAAAGAGGATCGTGAATGGGCCTTATCGTCAAATATGTCTGCAAGATGATTGTTCTTCTGCTAAAGTTCAGTTTATCTTGGTAGCCTAATATTCATAATCATTGTATTTCTTCAAAAATAATGCATCAAACGTTGATTGGATCGGCTGAACAGAAATTAAGTTCACTTGTTTGCTCAAGTGGTCTTTCTATGCAGATAGATAGTGGGCTGCTAAACAAAGAAATTAAGTTTACTGCTCAAGTGGCCTAGATGGTGGGATAACACACTAGTAGAAAAGGGGGCAACGGTTCAGGCCGGGGCAGTCCATTAGTCCCGGTTCAGACCAGAACTGGGACCAATGGAGGCATTGGTCCCGGTTCGTGAGCCCAGGGGGCCGGCCAGGCCACGTAGGCCATTGGTCCCGGTTCGTTTGGACCTTTTGGTCCCGGTTGGTGGGACGAACCGGGACCAATGGGCCTGGCTCCTGGCCCACCACTATTGGTCCCGGTTGGTGGCCTGAACCGGGACCAAAGGCTCCCCTTTAGTCCCGGTTTGTGCCACGAACCGGGACCAATAGTGCTGCCTATATGTACGCTCGGCCGCGAGCAGAGCACTCCAGTGCTCTGTTTTTCTGGGCCGGCGAGGGGAGGGGTTTGTGGTGCTCTAGCTCACCTCCTATGCACATGAGGTGTTCGATGAAATGCCCGAGCCACACTAGTTAAGCTTTCTCCTCTCGAAGCTTGACCTCAAAGCTCCATTTTCCTCGAGATTTGTCCAGATTTAGCGGTCCGTCACGCCCCACCCCCGTCTTCACCGCCGTCGAGCACCCACGCCGATCTCATCACCGACACCACCGTGGTGAGCCTCTTGTTCTTATCTTCTTTCTGAAAGGAAAAATATTGTTACTTGTATGTTTAGATAGATACTTGTATCATTTTCTTACTTTTATTATTGCATCTTATATAGTGCGATGGTTTTGGTATCCGCCCCCGTCGGCCCTCGTCCTGTCTATGATTCAGATGTGGTATATACATTAATCTTTATAACTATTGGTTCATTTATTGTTTATGAAAATTATGCGGACCAACGTGACATAGATTTTATTTGTCTAGGATGTATGTGAACCGGAAATTCCAACCGACCCTATTGTCGAGAGGTTAAATTTAGTTGAAGAAGAAAACAATTTCTTGAAGGAAAAAATAAAAAAAATTGAGGAGGAGAAGATGATATTGGAGTTGCATGTTGCGGATGTCGTCGATGATCACAAGATCAAGATGGATGCAATGCGCTTGAAGATTAGAAAGATTAGAAAATATGCCATTCATACCGAGGCTTGGTATCAGTATGCCGTTGAATCAATTGTTACCTTGGTTGCGATTATGATCGCCTTTGTTTTCGCATTAAAATGTTTTACATAGTTTCAATGTATGGTTTAATTAATTAGATTCTTTGGAGAGCTATATGTTGTTAGATGAGAACTATGTATGTACTTTGCTTTTAATGTGATGATGAACTTCTATTAATTTGGACACTTAATTATATATAATGCACGCAGATGAACCGGCAATGGATGTACGGTGACAGACACACCTTCGAGTATATTAAGGGCGTGCATGAGTTTCTCGATGCGGCTGAGGCAAACAAGCAGAATGGTTTTATGTGTTGTCCATGCCCTGATTGTGGGAATACAAAGTCTTACTCTGACCGGAAAATCCTTCACACCCACCTGCTTTACAAGGGTTTCATGCCACACTATAATGTTTGGACGAGGCACGGAGAAATAGGGGTTATGATGGAAGACGACGAAGAAGAAGAGTACGATGACAACTACGTGCCCCCTGAATACCGTGATGCTGCAACGGGGGGAGCTGGTGAAGATCAAGAGGAACCAGACGATGTGCCCAATGATGTTGCAATGGGTGAAGGTGCTGAAGATCAAGAGGAACCAGACGATGTGCCCGATGATGATGATCTCCGCCGGGTCATTGTCGATGCAAGGACGCAATGCGAAAGTCAAAAGGAGAAGCTGAAGTTCGATCGCATGTTAGAGGATCAAAAAAAAAGGGTTGTACCCCAATTGCGAAGATGGCAACACAAAGCTCGGTACCGTACTGGAATTGCTGCAGTGGAAGGCAGAGAATGCTGTGCCTGACAAAGGATTTGAGAAGCTACTGAAAATATTGAAGAAGAAGCTTCCAAAGGATAACGAATTGCCTGACAGTACATACGCAACAAAGAAGGTCGTATGCCCTCTAGGATTGGAGGTGGAGAAGATACATGCATGCCCTAATGACTGCATCCTATACCGTGGTGCATACAAAGATCTGAACGCATGCCCCGTATGCGGTGCATTGCGGTATAAGATTGGACGAGATGACCCTGGTGATGTTCACGGCGAGCCCCACAGGAAGAGGGTTCCTGCGAAGGTGATGTGGTATGCTCCTATAATACCACGGTTGAAACGTCTGTTCAGAAACGGAAAGCATGCCAAGTCGATGCGATGGCACAGTGAGGACCGTAAGAAAGACGGGAAGTTGAGAGCACCCGCTGACGGGTCGCAGTGGAGAAAAATCGTGAGAAAGTACTGGGATGAGTTTGCAAAGGACCCAAGGAACGTATGGTTTGCTTTAAGCGCGAATGGCATTAATCCTTTCGGGGAGCAGAGCAGCAATCACAGCACCTGGCCGGTCCCTCTATGTATGTATAACCTTCCTCCTTGGATGTGCATGAAGCGGAAGTTCATTATGATGCCAATTCTCATCCAAGGCCCTAAGCAACCCGGCAACGACATTGATGTGTACCTAAGGCCATTAGTTGAAGAACTTTTACAGCTGTGGAATGGAAACAGTGTACGTACGTGGGATGAGCACGGACAGGAGGAATTTAACCTAAAGGCGTTGCTGTTCGTGACCATCAACGATTGGCCCGCTCTCAGTAACCTTTCAGGACAGACAAACAAAGGATACCACGCATGCACACACTGTTTAGATGACACTCAAAGTATATACCTGGACAAATGCAGGAAGAATGTGTACCTGGGCCATCATCGATTTCTTTCGACCAACCATCAATGTCGAAAGAAAGACAAGCATTTCAAAGGCGAGGCAGATCACCGGAAGAAGCCCGCCATGCGTACCGGTGATCACGTACTTGCTATGGTCAATGATTTACACGTAATCTTTGGAAAGGGTCCCGGCGCAGTAGCTATTCTGAATGACGCTGAGGGACACGCACCCATGTGGAAGAAGAAATCTATATTTTGGGACCTACCCTACTGGAAAGACCTAGAGGTCCGCTCTTCAATCGACGTGATGCACGTGACGAAGAACCTTTGCGTGAACCTGCTAGGCTTCTTGGGCGTGTATGGAAAGACAAAAGATACACCTGAGGCACGGGAGGACCTGCAACGTTTGCACGAAAAAGACGGCATGCCTCAGAAGCAGTATGAAGGTCCTGCCAGCTATGCTCTTACGAAAGATGAGAAAGAAATCTTCTTTGAATGCCTGCTCAGTATGAAGGTCCCGACTGGCTTCTCGTCGAATATAAAGGGAATAATAAATATCCCAGAGAAAAAGTTCCAGAACCTAAAGTCTCATGACTGCCACGTGATTATGACGCAACTGCTTCCGGTTGCATTCAGGGGGCTTCTACCGGAAAACGTCGGATTAGCCATTGTGAAGCTATGTGCATTTCTCAATGCAATCTCTCAGAAGGTGATCGATCCAGAAATGGTACCAAGGCTAAGCTGTGATGTGGCGCAATGTCTTGTCAGTTTCGAGCTGGTGTTCGCACCATCCTTCTTCAATATCATGACACATGTCCTAGTTCATCTAGTCGACGAGATTGTCGTTCTGGGGCCCGTATTTCTACACAATATGTTCCCCTTTGAGAGGTTCATGGGAGTCCTAAAGACATATGTCCGTAACCGCGCTAGGCCAGAAGGAAGCATCTCCGTGGGCCATCAAACAGAGGATGTCATCGGGTTTTGTGTTGACTTCATTCCTGGCCTTAAGAAGATAGGTCTCCCTAAATCGCGGTATGAGGGGAGACTGACTGGAAAAGGCACGCTAGGAGCAGACTCAATAATATGCAGGGACGGGCATTCTTGGTCTCAAGCACACTACACAGTTCTACAGAACTCTACCTTGGTGACCCCGTATGTCGATGAACACAAGAACAGTCTGCTCTCCAAACACCCGGAGCAGTGCGACGACTGGATTACATGTTAACACATTAGGACTTTCAGCAGTTGGTTGGAAGCACGTCTCAGAGGTGACAACACTGTTTGTGATGAGTTGTACTTGTTGTCCAGGGGACCATCTTTGACTGTATTGATTTACAAAGGATACGAGATAAATGGGAATACATTTTACACGATTGACCAAGATCAAAAGAGCACCAACCAAAACAGCGGTGTCCACTTTGATGCAACAACCGAGAAGGGAAAGGACACATATTATGGTTACATAGTGGACATATCGGAACTTGACTACGGACAAGATTTTAAGGTCCCTTTGTTTAAGTGCAAATGGGTCAATCTGTCAGGAGGCGGGGTACATGTAGACCCACAGTACGGAATGACAACAGTGGATCTGAAAAATCTTGGGTACACTGACTAACCGTTCGTCCTAGCCAATGATGTGGCACAGGTTATCTATGTGAAGGACATGTCTACCAGACCGAGAAAAAGAAAAGATAAGGAAACGAATACATCATACTACGAGCCAAAGCGCCACATAGTTCTTTCATGAAAAAGGGATATACTAGGAGTGGAGGGCAAGACAGACATGTCTGAAGATTATGAAAGGTTTCATGAAATTCCTCCCTTCAATGTCAAGGCTGACCCAAGCATCCTGATAAACGATGAAGATTATCCATGGTTACGGCGCAATAAGCAAATGACAAAAGTGAAGAAAAAGTGAAGACTTTCTCCCACAACTATTATGATGATACCATGCCAAATTTGTAACAGACGAGCATGCTATGCCAACTTTTTCAGAGTTCATTTGAAAACTATGAATTTAGGTCGATTTTTCTAGGTGCATCTATGTTCATTTTTTTTAGTAAAGTTAATCACAAACTTGTGATTCACACAAATTTCAAAGAATAAAATTTTTAACTATTCAAATTTGAGTTTATAATTTTTCTAAAACTAATGACACTAACAGAAAGTTTATAATTTTGCTGACCTAAAAGCAAAAAGAATAAAAAATAAAGCAAAAAACAAAAGAAAATAAATAATACAGAAAGCAAAACAAAAACAAAAGCCTGTCCCTCTCTGCGTTGTTGAGCTCCTCTCAAAGTGAAAAAAATGCCTATAATATTTGTTATGACTAACTAAAATTACCAAATTGAGTATAATGATAAAACACAGTAATATTAAATAGCAGGAAAAACAATGACTCAAAAATCAATTTTTATTGTAAAGTTATTCATAAACTAGTGACATAAAATAAAAAAGAAATCACTACAAAACTATAAGTATTTAGTTCTGAGTAGAAATGAAAAAAATAGCAAAAAAAATGCCACCAACTGGGCCACCACGGCCTAAATACGACTAGAAACCCAACCATGGGCCAGGATTCAGGCCTGCAGCAGGCCCAGTAGGCCCACAGGCATTGCAGTGACAGATTAGGCCCGAAAGCCTGCAGTTGAGAGGAGCTCGAGAGGGTGGGCGCAACAGCGCTTATAAACCACTCCCGAGCCCTCTCAACTAGCGAGGTGGGACTAAACTTTTGGGCGCGGGGCAGCACAAGGCCATTGGTCCCGGTTGGTGGGACGAACCGGGACCAAACGGTGGCATTAGTCCCGGTTCGTGGCACAAACCGGGACCAATGCCCCCCTTTAGTCCCGGTTGGTGCCACCAACCGGGACCAAAGGCCGCCGCTTCCCGCCCTTTGGGCTGCTAAAAAGAGGCCTTTGGTCCCGGTTGCTGGCACCAACCGGGACTAAAGGGGGTATTAGTCCCGGTTTACGCCACCAACCGGGACTAAAGCTTAGACTATATAACAAACACTTGTGAATTTTTTTAGTTTGCATCGCCAGTTCCCCCCTCCCCCGCCGACGACGCCGCCAGGCTGCTCCACCTCGCCGTCTACGCCGCCGCCGCCAATGTCGTCGCCTCCCGAGTCCGCGCCGTCCTCATATCCGGCATCCCCGAGCCCGCCGTCCTCGTCGTCCTCGTCGCTGCGTGCCTCCCCGAGCCCACCCCTCCTCGTCCCTGTCGCCGGCCGCGCGCCGTCCCAAGACCGCCGTCCCCGTCACCGCGTGCCGCCCCGAGCCCGCCGTCCTCGTCGCCGGACTCCTGCCATCGCCGCCCCCCCTCGAAGTGAGCCCCCCCTTTCCCATGCATGGTCCCGATCGAGTGCGGCCCTTGCTCTCTGCCCCTGCTCCATGGTCGCCGCTGGCCCCGACGCATTGAAGAGCAGAAGGAGAGGAGAAGGAGAGTAGAGGAGAAGGATCGAGTGGAGCAGTAGCAAACTTTTCTGAAATTTCTGAATTTTTTTACAGATATGAACGGTGCATATAGAGGGTGTTTAATCAAATGCTAGATGGCTTTGGGCATTTTTAGGATTTATGATATTTTTTGTGGTGAGGTACTGATGCAAGACAAATGAAGTGTAGGTACTGTCATGAAGTTGGAGTAATTTCTGTGGTTGTAAAAGAGTTAGGAAAATTTAGAATGTGCTAAATATGTCAAAAATGTTTTTTTGTTCATACAAAGTTTTTTGTTCATAGAAAGTTCTTTGTTCATAGGCAGAAAGTTTTTATATATGACTATGGATATATGAGCAATGATGATCCATAGATGTATGCATTGATATATATGAGAAACGATGTTTCATAGAATATTTACCAAGTATATATGTATTTTTGTTCATAGCATTTTTTCCATTTATATATGTATGTGGCTATAGATGGATATATATGAGAAATGATGATCCATGGAAAAGTTTTATATATGCAAAAGTTACATTTTTAGAAAAGTTTTATATATCTAGCTAGGAAAGGAAGAAGAAAGAAAAAGGAGAGGAAAAACAAAAATAAGAAGAGGAAGAAAGGAGAAGAAGAAGAGAGGAAGAAGAGGAGAAATAAATAAGAAGAGGAAAAAAGAAGAAAAAGAAGAGGAGAAGAAGAAAGGAATAGAGGAGAAGAAGAAAAAATAGAAATTTCTATTTTTTCTTCTTCTCCTCTATTCCTTTCTTCTTCTCCTCTTTTTTTTCTTCGATTTTCTCCTCTAT
The DNA here is from genome assembly GCA_032464435.1 of Aegilops umbellulata. Classification (NCBI taxonomy): domain Eukaryota; kingdom Viridiplantae; phylum Streptophyta; class Magnoliopsida; order Poales; family Poaceae; genus Aegilops; species Aegilops umbellulata. The sequence continues at coordinate 530,025,100 of CP136056.1, read as the reverse complement.
TCCTTTCTTCTTCTCCTCTCTATTCCCTCTCCCGATAACTTCAACACGAGGGGGGGTCGATATACCCCTCGGATAACTTCGACATGAGGGGCGGTCGATATATATACCCCCTCTCGACTGTGATAATAACTTATATCGCGGGAGCACCCCCCCCGACCCTCTCGCTCGACCAAAACTCTCGAGGACACCCAAACCCTAGAAAAAAACGATGTCGGTCTCCTACCCCCTCCCGCCGCGCCCCTACCCGACAAACTCTCTCGAGGCCACCCCAAACCCTAGAGAAGCAGCGTCGAGGCCACTAATTAATATATATGATTCCTTACTATGATTAGCTAGCTAGTTCTACGTTTGCCACTAATATATCCATTTGTCATGCTTGAATAATAATTGCCATGTTGTAAATATTTGTAGAAACTATGGACACCACCCGAGACGAAGCAAACGAAGCAATGTTGAGGGACATAATCGCAGAAGGAAGTGATGCCGTCTCGTTGTATCTCAACAACACCGGTGGTACTCTGGAAGGAGAGGGTGAAGAAGCTGGCTCTGGTGACCTAATGCCGGTGCAAGAAGAAGAACGTGAGGACGGCTGCGGTGACCCAATGCTGGTGCAAGAAGGAGACCGTGATGACGGCTCTGGTGACCGAACCGAGTCCGGCCAGAGGATGATCCGGAGAAGCCAGTTGAGCAATTAATCAAGTCTTTTCCTCTTAAGAGGATGGCAGACCTATTCAGGAGGTGGAAGAATGACCTGAATAGGTTTGTCGAGAAAAAAGAGACACCAGAATTCAAGGGCATATATGAGAAGATCAGAGATGACTGGCCTACATTTGTGGCCTACAAGACATCGGAAAAGAGTAAGAAGATGTCGGCGACAAACAAGAAAAATGCTGCGAAGAAGAAGCTTCACCATCGCACGGGGTCAGGTGGCTACCTCGTAGCCCGGCCTAAGTGGGCCAAGGCTGAGAATGATCTGCTTGCAAAAGGGATCGAACCAGAGACAATGAGCTGGCCAGACTGTTGCCGGACTTGGTTCTTCGGGGCTGGCGGAACCTTGGACCCTGTAACAGGGAAGTGCATTTGGACGGATGAGCAACTTGACATACCCTTGAAGAAGCTTCGGTACTATATCACTGCAGCGCAGAAAGGGACGTTCCTTCCAGATAGAGAGAACGACGAGCTCACAAAGGCCCTCGGAAATCCTGAGCACCCTGGACGAACACGAGGCACGCCAGGCTCCATTCCGTGGAAGGCGGGGTTTCCGGACATAGGCGGTTACAAAAGCCAGGAGAGGAGGAAGAAAGTGCAGCAGTCCGAACTGCAGGCGCTTAAAGAAAGGGTACTCGGGATAGAGGAACGAGAAGCAAATCACAGCAAACGAACTGCCGAAGCTTCCCCTGAAGCTACCCCGCCATTTGAAGGAAATATGCCCTAGAGGCAATAATAAAGTTGTTATTTATTTCCTTATATCATGATAAATGTTTATTATTCATGCTAGAATTGTATTAACTGGAAACATAATACATGTGTGAATACATAGACAAACAGAGTGTCACTAGTATGCCTCTACTTGACTAGCTCATTAATCAAAGATGGTTATGTTTCCTAGCCATGAACAAAGAGTTGTTATTTGATTAACGAGATCACATCATTAGTTGAATGATCTGATTGACATGACCCATTCCATTAGCATAGCACCCGATCGTTTAGTATGTTGCTATTGCTTTTATCCATGACTTATACATGTTCCTTTAACTATGAGAATATGCAACTCCCATTTACCGTAGGGACACTTTGTGTGCTACCAAACGTCACAACGTAACTGGGTGATTATAAAGGTGCTCTACAAGTGTCTCCGAAGGTACATGTTGAGTTGGCATATTTCGAGATTAGGATTTGTCACTCCGATTGTCGGAGAGGTATCTCAGGGCCTTCTCGGTAATGCACATCACATAAAGCCTTGCAAGCATTGCAACCAATGAGTTAGTTGCGAGATGATGTATTACGGAACGAGAAAAGAGATTTGCCGGTAACGAGATTGAACTAGGTATTGGATACCGACGATCGAATCTCGGGCAAGTAACATACCGATGACAAAGGGAACAACGTATGTTGTTATGCGGTCTGACCGATAAAGATCTTCGTAGAATATGTAGGAGGCAATATGGGCATCCAGGTCCCGCTATTGGTTATTGACCGGAGACGTGTCTCGGTCATGTCTACATTGTTCTCGAACCATAGGGTCCGCACGCTTAACGTTACGATGACAGTTATTATGAGTTTATGCATTTTGATGTACCGAAGGAGTTCGGAGTCCCGGATGTGATCACGGACGTGACGAGGAGTCTCGAAATGGTCGAGACATAAAGAATTATATATTGGAAGCCTATGTTTGGACATCGGATGCATTCCAGGTGAAATCAGGATTTTACCGGAATACCGGGAGGGTTACCGGAACCCCCCGGGAGCATAATGGGCCAACATGGGCCTTGGAGGAGAGGTGAGAGGGCTGCCCTCATGGGCTGTGAGCCTCCCCCCTTCCCCTAGTCCTATTAGGACTAGGAGAGGTGGGCGCCCCCCTCTCTCTCTCTTTCCCCCTTGGAGAATCCTAGTCCAACTAGGATTGGGGGGGGGGGGGGGAATCCTACTCCCAGAGGGAGTAGGACTCTCCTGGCGCGCCAAGCCTGGCCGGCCAGCCCCTCCCCCTTGGCTCCTTTATATACGGGGGCAGGGGGCACCCCAAAGACACACAAGTTGATCTACGGATCGTTCCTTAGCCGTGTGCGGTGCCACCTTCCACCAAATTCCACCTCGATCATATCGTTGCAGTGCTTAGGCGAAGCCCTGCGCCGGTAACACATCAAGATCGTCACCACGCCGTCGTGCTGACGGAACTCTTCCTCGACGCTTTGCTGGATCGGAGCCCGGTGATCGTCATCGAGCTGAACGTGTGCCAAGAACTCGGAGGTGCCGGAGTAACGGTACTGTGATCGGTTGGATCGCGAGGAGAACGTACAACTACTTCCTCTACGTTGTGTCAACGCTTCCGCTTCGGTCTACGAGGGTACGTAGACAAACACTCTCCCCTCTTGTTGCTATGCATCACCATGATCTTGCGTGTGCGTAGGAAATTTTTTGAAATTACTACGTTCCCCAACAGTGGCATCCGAGCCTAGGTTTTATGGTTTGATGTTATTTGCACGAGTAGAACACAAGTGAGTTGTGGACGATACAAGCCTACCAGCATGTCATACTTTGGTTCAGCGGTATTGTTGGACGAGACGATCCGGACCAACCTTACGCGTACGCTTACGCGAGACCGGTTCCCTCGACGTGCTTTGCACATAGATGGCTTGCGGAAGACTGTCTCTCCAACTTTAGTTGAACCGAGTGTGGCTACGCCCGGTCCTTGAGAAGGTTAAAACGGAGTCTATTTGACAAACTATCGTTGTGGTTTTGATGCGTAGGTAAGATGAGTTCTTGCTTAAAGCCCGTAGCAGCCACGTAAAAACTTGCAACAACAAAGTAGAGGACGTCTAACTTGTTTTTGCAGGGCATGTTGTGATGTGATATGGTCAAGACGTGATGCTAAATTTTATTGTATGAGATGATCATGTTTTGTAACCGAGTTATCGGCAACTGGCAGGAGCCATATGGTTGTCGCTTTATTGTATGCAATGCAATCGCGATGTAATGCTTTACTTTATTACTAAGTGGTAGTGATAGTCGTGGAAGCATAAGATTGGCGAGACGACAACGATGCTACGATGAAGATCAAGGTGTCGCGCCGGTGACGATGGTGATCATGACGGTGCTTCGAAGATGGAGATCACAAGCACAAGATGATGATGGCCATATCATATCACTTATATTGATTGCATGTGATGTTTATCCTTTTATGCATCTTATCTTGCTTTGATTGACGGTAGCATTATAAGATGATCTCTCACTAAATTATCAAGAAGTGTTCTCCCTGAGTATGCACCGTTGCGAAAGTTCTTCGTGCTGAGAAACCACGTGATGATCGGGTGTGATAGGCTCTACGTTCAAATACAACGGGTGCAAAACAGTTGCACACGCGGAATACTCAGGTTTAACTTGACGAGCCTAGCATATACAGATATGGCCTCGGAACACAGAGACCGAAAGGTCGAGCGTGAATCATATAGTAGATATGATCAACATAAATGATGTTCACCATTGAAACTACTCCATCTCACGTGATGATCGGACATGGTTTAGTTGATTTGGATCACGTGATCACTTAGAGGATTAGAGAGATGTCTATCTAAGTGGGAGTTCTTAAGTAATATGATTAATTGAACTTTAATTTATCATGAACTTAGTACCTGATAGTATCTTGCTTGTCTATGTTGTGTAGATAGATGGCTCGTGCTGTTGTTCCGTTGAATTTTAATGCGTTCCTTGAGAAAGCAAAGTTGAAAGATGATGGTAGCAATTACACGGACTGGGTTCGTAACTTGAGGATTATCCTCATTGCTGCACAGAAGAATTACGTCCTGGAAGCACCGCTGGGTGCCAGGCCTGGTGCAAGAGCTACGCCAGATGTTTTGAACGTCTGGCAAAGCAAAGCTGATGACTACTCTATAGTTCAGTGTGCCATGCTTTACGGCTTAGAACCGGGACTTCAACGACGTTTTGAACACCATGGAGCATATGAGATGTTTCAGGAGTTGAAGTTAATATTTCAAGCAAATGCCCGGATTGAGAGATATGAAGTCTCCAATAAGTTCTATAGCTGTAAAATGGAGGAGAACGGTTCTGTCAGTGAGCATATACTCAGAATGTCTGGGTATAACAATCACTTGATTCAACTGTGAGTTAATCTTCCGGATGATTGCGTCATTGACAGAATTCTCCAATCACTGCCACCAAGCTACAAGAGCTTCGTGATGAACTATAATATGCAAGGGATGACCAAAACTATGCCCGAGCTCTTCGCGATGCTAAAAGCCGCGGAGGTAGAAATCAAAAAGGAGCATCAAGTGTTGATGGTTAACAAAACCACTAGTTTCAAGAAAAAGGGCAAAGGGAAGAAAAAGGGGAACTTCAAAAAGAACAGCAAGCAAGTTGCTACTCAAGAGAAGAAACCCAAGTCTGGACCTAAGCCTGAAATTGAGTGCTTCTATTGCAAGCAGACTGGTCACTGGAAGCGGAACTGCCCCAAGTATTTGGCGGATAAGAAGGATGGCAAGGTTAACAAAGGTATATATGATATACATGTTATTGATGTGTACCTTACTAATTCTCGCAGTAGCACCTGGGTATTTGATACTGGTTCTGTTGCTAATATTTGCAACTCAAAACAGGGGCTACGGATTAAGCGAAGATTGGCTAAGGACGAGGTGACGATGCGCGTGGGAAATGGTTCCAAAGTCGATGTGATCGCGGTCGGCACGCTACCTCTACATCTACCTTCGGGACTAATATTAGATCTAAATAATTGTTATTTAGTACCAGCGTTGAGCATGAACATTATATCTGGATCTTGTTTGATGCGAGACGGTTATTCATTTAAATCAGAGAATAATGGTTGTTCTATTTATATGAGTAATATCTTTTATGGTCACGCGCCATTAAAGAGTGGTTTGTTCTTACTTAATCTCGATAGTAGTAATACACATATTCATAATGTTGAAGCCAAAAGATGCAGAGTTGATAATGATAGTGCAACTTATTTGTGGCACTGCCGTTTAGGTCATATCGGTGTAAAGCGCATGAAGAAACTCCATACTGATGGACTTTTGGAGTCACTTGATTATGAATCACTTGGCACTTGCGAACCGTGCCTTATGGGCAAGATGACTAAAACACCGTTCTCCGGTACTCTGGAGAGAGCAACAGATTTATTGGAAATCATACATACTGATGTATGTGGTCCAATGAATGTTGAGGCTCGTGGCGGATATCGTTATTTTCTCACCTTCACTGATGATTTAAGCAGATATGGGTATATCTACTTAATGAAACACAAGTCTGAAACATTTGAAAAGTTCAAAGAATTTCAGAGTGAAGTGGAAAATCATCGTAACAAGAAAATAAAGTTTCTACGATCTGATCGTGGAGGAGAATATTTGAGTTACGAGTTTGGTCTACATTTGAAACAATGCGGAATAGTTTCGCAACTCACGCCACCCGGAACACCACAACGTAATGGTGTGTCCGAACGTCGTAATCGTACTTTACTGGATATGGTGCGATCTATGATGTCTCTTACCAATTTACCGCTATCTTTTTGGGGTTATGCTCTAGAGACGGCCGCATTCACGTTAAATAGGGCACCATCAAAATCCGTTGAGACGACGCCTTATGAACTGTGGTTTGGCAAGAAACCAAAGTTGTCGTTTCTTAAAGTTTGGAGCTGCGATGCTTATGTGAAAAAGCTTCAACCTGATAAGCTCGAACCCAAATCGGAAAAATGTGTCTTCATAGGATACCCAAAGGAGACTATTGGGTATACCTTCTATCACAGATCCGAAGGCAAAATTTTTGTTGCTAAAATCGGAAACTTTCTGGAGAAGGAGTTTCTCTCGAAAGATGTGAGTGGGAGGAAAGTAGAACTTGATGAGATAACAGTATCTACTCCCTTATTGAGAAGTAGTACATCACAGAAATCTGTTCCTGTGACACCTACATCAAATAGGGAGGAAGCTAATGATAATGATCATGAAACTTCAGATCAAGTTTCTACTGAACTTCGTAGATCAGCCAGAGTAAGATCCGCACCAGAGTGGTACGGTAATCCTATTTTGGAAGTCATGTTACTAGACCATGGTGAACCTACGAACTATGAAGAAGCGATGGTGAGCCCAGATTCCGCAAAGTGGCTTGAGGCCATGAAATCTGAGATGGGATCCATGTATGAAAACAAAGTGTGGACTTTGGTTGACTTGCCCGATGATCGGCAAGCAATTGAGAATAAATGGATTTTTAAGAAGAAGACTGACGCTGATGGTAATGTTACTGTCTATAAAGCTCGACTTGTTGCAAAAGGTTTTCGACAAGTTCAAGGGATTGACTACGATGAGACTTTCTCACCCGTAGCGATGCTTAAGTCTGTCCGAATCATGTTAGCAGTTGCCGCATTTTATGATTATGAAATTTGGCAGATGGATGTCAAAACTGCATTCCTGAATGGATTTCTGGAAGAAGAGTTGTATATGATGCAACCAGAAGGTTTTGTCGATCCAAAGGGAGCTAACAAAGTGTGCAAGCTCCAGCGATCCATTTATGGACTGGTGCAAGCCTCTCGGAGTTGGAACAAACGCTTTGATAGTGTGATCAAAGCATTTGGTTTTATACAGACTTTCGGAGAAGCCTGTATTTACAAGAAAGTGAGTGGGAGCTCTGTAGCATTTCTGATATTATATGTGGATGACATATTGCTGATCGGAAATAATATAGAATTTCTGGATAGCATAAAGGGATACTTGAATAAGAGTTTTTCAATGAAAGACCTCGGTGAAGCTGCTTACATATTGGGCATTAAGATCTATAGAGATAGACCAAGACGCTTAATAGGACTTTCACAAAGCACATACCTTGACAAAGTTTTGAAAAAGTTCAGAATGGATCAGGCAAAGAAAGGGTTCTTGCCTGTGGCACAAGGTGTGAAGTTGAGTAAGACTCAATGCCCGACCACCACAGAAGATAGAGAGAAAATGAAAAATGTTCCCTATGCTTCAGCCATAGGCTCTATCATGTATGCAATGCTGTGTACCAGACCAGATGTGTGCCTTGCTATAAGTTTGGCAGGAAGGTACCAAAGTAATCTAGGAATGGATCACTGGACAGCGGTCAAGAACATCCTTAAGTACTTAAGAAGGACTAAGGATATGTTTCTCATTTATGGAGGTGACAAAGAGCTCGTCGTAAACGGTTATGTCGATGCAAGCTTTGACACTGATCCGGACGATTCTAAATCGCAAACCGGATACGTATTTACATTAAACGGTGGAGCTGTCAGTTGGTGCAGTTCTAAACAAAGCGTCGTGGCGGGATCTACATGTGAAGCTGAGTACATAGCCGCTTCGGAAGCAGCTAACGAAGGAGTCTGGATGAAGGAGTTCATATCCGATCTAGGTGTTGTACCTAGCATATCGGGTCCAATGAAAATCTTTTGTGACAATACTGGTGCAATTGCCTTGGCAAAGGAATCCAGATTTCACAAAAGAACCAAACACATCAAGAGACGCTTCAACTCCATCCGGGATTTGGTCCAGGTGGGAGACATAGAGATATGCAAGATACATACGGATCTGAATGTTGCAGACCCGTTGACTAAGCCTCTTCCACGAGCAAAACATGATCAGCACCAAAACTCCATGGGTGTTAGAATCATTACTTTGTAATCTAGATTATTGACTCTAGTGCAAGTGGGAGACTGAAGGAAATATGCCCTAGAGGCAATAATAAAGTTGTTATTTATTTCCTTATATCATGATAAATGTTTATTATTCATGCTAGAATTGTATTAACTGGAAACATAATACATGTGTGAATACATAGACAAACAGAGTGTCACTAGTATGCCTCTACTTGACTAGCTCATTAATCAAAGATGGTTATGTTTCCTAGCCATGAACAAAGAGTTGTTATTTGATTAACAAGATCACATCATTAGTTGAATGATCTGATTGACATGACCCATTCCATTAGCATAGCACCCGATCGTTTAGTATGTTGCTATTGCTTTTATCCATGACTTATACATGTTCCTTTAACTTTGAGAATATGCAACTCCCATTTACCGTAGGGACACTTTGTGTGCTACCAAACGTCACAACGTAACTGGGTGATTATAAAGGTGCTCTACAAGTGTCTCCGAAGGTACATGTTGAGTTGGCATATTTCGAGATTAGGATTTGTCACTCCGATTGTCGGAGAGGTATCTCAGGGCCTTCTCGGTAATGCACATCACATAAAGCCTTGCAAGCATTGCAACCAATGAGTTAGTTGCGAGATGATGTATTACGGAACGAGAAAAGAGACTTGCCGGTAACGAGATTGAAATAGGTATTGGATACCGACGATCGAATCTCGGGCAAGTAACATACCGATGACAAAGGGAACAACGTATGTTGTTATGCGGTCTGACCGATAAAGATCTTCGTAGAATATGTAGGAGGCAATATGGGCATCCAGGTCCCGCTATTGGTTATTGACCGGAGACGTGTCTCGGTCATGTCTACATTGTTCTCGAACCGTAGGGTCCGCACGCTTAACGTTACGATGACAGTTATTATGAGTTTATGCATTTTGATGTACCGAAGGAGTTCGGAGTCCCGGATGTGATCACGGACGTGACGAGGAGTCTCGAAATGGTCGAGACATAAAGAATTATATATTGGAAGCCTATGTTTGGACATCGGATGCATTCCAGGTGAAATCAGGATTTTACCGGAATACCGGGAGGGTTACCGGAACCCCCCGGGAGCATAATGGGCCAACATGGGCCTTGGAGGAGAGGTGAGAGGGCTGCCCTCATGGGCTGTGCGCCTCCCCCCTTCCCCTAGTCCTATTAGGACTAGGAGAGGTGGGCGCCCCCCTCTCTCTCTCTTTCCCCCTTGGAGAATCCTAGTCCAACTAGGATTGGGGGGGGGGGGGGAATCCTACTCCCAGAGGGAGTAGGACTCTCCTGGCGCGCCAAGCCTGGCCGGCCAGCCCCTCCCCCTTGGCTCCTTTATATACGGGGGCAGGGGGCACCCCAAAGACACACAAGTTGATCTACGGATCGTTCCTTAGCCGTGTGCGATGCCACCTTCCACCAAATTCCACCTCGATCATATCGTTGCAGTGCTTAGGCGAAGCCCTGCGCCGGTAACACATCAAGATCGTCACCACGCCGTCGTGCTGACGGAACTCTTCCTCGACGCTTTGCTGGATCGGAGCCCGGGGATCGTCATCGAGCTGAACGTGTGCCAAGAACTCGGAGGTGCCGGAGTAACGGTACTGTGATCGGTTGGATCGCGAGGAGAACGTACGACTACTTCCTCTACGTTGTGTCAACGCTTCCGCTTCGGTCTACGAGGGTACGTAGACAAACACTCTCCCCTCTTGTTGCTATGCATCACCATGATCTTGCGTGTGCGTAGGAATTTTTTTGAAATTACTACGTTCCCCAACACCATTTCAGCAGAGAAGCAGCGTGGCTTCCACCGAGCTGCTTCAGCCGGAGCTTGTCTTGACGGCTCGTGCCAGCTATCCCGTGGATGCTATCACGGAGGCTCAAATTTGCCACCTTATGACGCAATGGATGAATATGAAGGTCAAGGCGGCTGTTGGCTCTGTTTTTCCTAATGAATCCGACGCAACTTTTCACTGCCAGCCGATTCCAGAAGGATATGCTAAGGTGATGGTGGATGAAATAACGAAGGGATTTGAGGACCTCCCGCTTGACCACCTACCGGAGAAGGGGAGACTAGGCTGGGTTCTGCTCTGAAGACTCCATGCCTATGGCGGAAGGAGCTCATCAACCTTCCAAAATGGACGCCTCCGCCTCCTCCTCCTCCTCCGGCGAGTCAGGGCACTCCGCCTCCTCCACCGCCTCCTCCTCCGGCGAGTGACGATCAGGGCCCTCGGCCGGCACCTTCTCCGGCGCGTGGCGGCACTCCGCCTGCGCCGGCGCGCCCGAGCAGCCAGCCTACTCCTTCTCCGCCTCGTCAGCAAGGGCGGAAGAGACCCGCCGCCGCTCCGGTAGCTGCTCCGGCGCGTCGTAGTCCTTCTCCTCCGCCTCGTAAGCAAGTCAAGAAGACTGCCGCTCCATCTGCTCTGCCGGCGTCTAGCAGTACAGCCAGAGGCGGGAGAAAATACAGATTCGGTCCTTCTCTGAAGACTCCAGAGAAGTTACCATACGAGATGACCCCGGAGGAGAACGCGAGGATCGCGCGAACCGAGAAGGATGACTGGTTTCAAGGGTTGAAAGCACGGAGACATCCACCTCCGAAGGAGAAGGTAGATTCGGTGAAAGTGAAGCGCACTCTGGCTGCCCTGGCAAAACCACCCAAGTCTCCGCCGAAAGGCAACTATGAGCGCATTATTGCAAAGACATGGGCCGAAGCGTCGCGGTTGGGAAGTACAGTCAGTGATCAAAGGCTGAAAGAACGACGAGTAGCTGGGAAACAAATTGCCCAGCTCGGCGAACAAGCAAAGCAATCGTGCCCTCCGCTCAAGGTGCCTAGCGTCGATCCGAGGATGGCGCCCGGTTATAACAATCTTGACGATTACCTGCCCGACGATGTACATTATGATTTCCTGGACGTGCAGATACACAGATACGAGTACGGGAAGCCTCTCGTCAAAGATGAAAGATCTCTAACAACGATGATGCAAAGATTGCATGATTGGTACATGAAAACTTGCAGAGAGTCCGGGGGAGGAATACTTTGTATATGAGAGTTAAACCGGAGCATGAACTCGTTGGAATTGAACTGTTGCATGTTCCATTTGAGGAGTTCTATCAGTTTTTCAATCAATTGGCCCTCGATAAAGCAACGGTCACCTGCTACTGTCTGTAAGTACTACTACTTCTGTCATTAAGTCTCTCTATATAGCTCAGCTCTTTCATTGCATGTATTTATAATTATCCTCACTATATTATGCAGATTGAAGATCGCCGAATTGAAGAAAAGACAAATCGGTGATATTGGGTTCATTAACACAAATCTCATAGATGCAGTTCAGGTTAAAGATCATGCCGCAGAAACCAAGGCCAACTTGCTACGATCATTCAAAATAAATGAACACAAAGATATAATACTCTTTCCTTACAACTTCAAGTGAGTGTTGTCTTGTGCATATTCGGTTTCCCTTATATATTAGTCCAGGTTATAGTAATGTAATTGATGAGTTATGCATGCGTGCGCAGTTTCCACTATATTCTCCTGGAGATTAGGCTTGAGCAGGGAGTAGTAACTGTCTTGGACTCGAGACGAAAAGATCCCCAGGAGTATGCGGACATGACTGAAATCCTCAAGAAGTAAGTTAAATCGATCATTATCCACCATATCAGCAAATTTGTTCATTTCCTGATATCAAGTAATTGTTTTATTTTGTCTCGCAGTGTTTGGAGAAAATTCAGCACAAATTCCCCGGGACTCCCGAAGGAGCCGGAATTTAGATACCCGAAAGTAAGTACTATAGTACCATGTTCCGCGCGTCTCCTAGCTATTGATTCAAGCTAGTTTCATCAATACCATTTGACATTCTTGCTTATCTGTTTGATTGACCTCTATTTCTTGTAAAGTGGTTGTGGCAGGAACAAGGGAATGATTTCTATGGATACTACGTCTGCGAGTCCATCCGCCACACGACCTGTGAGCGGGGCGGGTACTCTGAGAAACAATATGAAGTGCGTAAGAAATAATATTCACAATTTTTGTTTATTACCATCATTTGTGTTGAGTTTCATTCATTCATATATATATATATATATATATATATATATATATATATATATATATATATATATATATATATATGAATATATATATTGACCCCCTTCTTCAAATTAGATGTTTCGGCAGCGGGATGAACTCCTAGAACCAGATCGCATGCGAGCAATTCAAGAGGAATTGACGGCATTCTTTCTTGACCACGTGATCGCTGAAGACGGAGAATACTATGTGGACCATGCGTCCATAATTTAAGAGGTTATATTTGTAAAAGATAATTATTGTATATATGTAGCCGGTAGTGTCGGACGATAGATATACGAGAAATTGTTGTTCGACCAATCTCTTGGAGAAGGAGAGGTGGCCGATATCACTTCTCTCTGTATGCATATATGTTAATGGAGATCTTCTGTTTCCTTCGTTTGCTTACTAGCTAGTTAGCGTGCCTAGTCCTCTCTATACGTATGTATAGTACGTAGCGTCGACTAAGCACGGACATAAGAGAGGACACTTCTCCCTATTAATTAGCTATCTAACACAATATATGAAATACCTAAATTAACCCCCCAAAATCCCCACCCCCCCCCCCCTTTCAAAAAAAAACCAAAAACCCCAGCCACGGAAATGCTGAGGCGTGGAGGTCTATTGGTCCCGGTTGGTGCCACCAACCGGGACCAAAGGCCCTCTTGCCTGGGCTCGGCGCACAGGCCACGTGGAGGCCCATCTGTCCCGGTTCTGGTTTGAACCGGGACTAAAGGGTGAGGGTATTAGTAACGACCCTTTAGTCCCTGTTCGGGAACCGGGACTAAAGGCCCTTACGAACCGGGACAAAAGGCCGGTTTTCTACTAGTGACAAACAAAGAACGTATGGTGGATTCTCTCAAATGAAGTTGTATGGTTACTACTTGTGTAAAAAGAAGAGATGTATGGCTACGGCCAGTTCATAAAACTTTTTATCTCAGTCGAGTTTGACAGAGATGATATACAAAATCTAGATAGTAATAATAGTTTCCATCATCAATAAAATGATCAAAGACAATAAAACAAAGATGACACATATTAAACACCCTAACTAATAATACACCAAAACCTTGAACTGGGTGCTAGGCACGATTTTATTGCAGGGTATCCAAACAAACAAACAAACAAAAGTACTAGTACAGTGCTAAATTTTCTCACAGACGAAGTCATTCGTCTGTGGGTAACAGCCACATCGGTGGACGTGGCTGTGGCAGCAGGCAACCATTTTTGTGTCTAAAAAGACGTTGTACTTCTTCAGTCCCTTTTTCCATGTTGAAAATGTGCAGGTAATTCTCCTCGGCAGCGATGTTGTTCAGAAAGTAGATACAGTTGCTAGACAAACCATGTTCACTGGCCGAACACGACGCTCCAAAGTTGGAAGCTCCGATGCTGTCTCCACCCAAGAGGAAGACCCTATCACCGATCCTGTCCACCTTGCACCATTCCGGCCTTGAGAAATCCATCTTATACACGTCTAGGCCAGCTGAACCGCGTCTGGCAGTCATCTGTACGGTTGCCAAGATCGTGCACGAGCAACGGGAATGGGCCTTTCATGTGCTGCAGCTTGCGGGCTAGGAATTTCCGGCCGCCCGCCGAGTACTCTGCAGCAGAGAAAAAGACTCGACTCTGGCCGTGATCTCTGCCTGCGCCTTGGCCCTTGGGTGTTCTTGGCCCCCTTTATTTGTAGCGATTGATGTCTTCTTGGTGATCTCTATCGTCTCCCTCCTGGAATCGGGCTCCCAACTCCGCTGCTACGTCGAATTCGTCTACGTGAGGGAATCCGGCTATCAACTCCTGCACTTCAACGATGAGGAGATGCAAACCTAGATCACGGGGGTGATTGAGTAGTAGTGTGATAACGTGAGTTAGTATTCTAGCTATTACGTGTGTGTCCTAATCCTAGTAGTAGTAGGACTGGTCGTGTACGCATAGGTTTAGGAATTGTTTTCGGCTAGGTAGGATAGCTAGGTTAAGTCCTAGTAGTATTAGGTGGTCAAGTCCATGTAGAAGTCCAGGTCGGTGGAGTATTGAGAGAAAATAAAAAGAACAAGGCACGACACGTGCCTTTGGCCAAAGTTTTCGCGTGTGCTTAGGTTCATCGTGATTTGATGTGATTGATTTATGGGAGAAGTTCCAACAATGGGTATCATGAGCAAGGTCGATTTGAAGCCGCGCTTGCCTGGGGTGGCGACCTACTAGCGCCTCGGGGCGGACGATGTGGTTGCTGGGTGGTCAACAACGAGGAGGATCGGGCGATTGTCGTTCGGCGGAGCGACAAGGAGGGAGACAGCGGGCTGTCGACGGCAAGGCGGAGGAAGATGGTCGTTGATGGGACAGGTGGTGCTGAGGTGCGGTGCCAGAAAGTCGTCAAGATCGTCGTCCGAGAGAGTCAAGGAATCGTGCGGGTTAGCACGGTCAGTCGGCCGTCGTCGTGTCAGCGTCGTCATGTCCAAGTGCCCGTCTCTGTGAGGAGGCGTTGAAGATGAAGCGTGCCAAGGTCGTCTATGTGTCTCGACGAGAGGATCAAGATCAACTACGTGGGGCGGTAAACCAGTGAAGGTGAGTCTCTTCAATGAGACCATGTCTCTACATGAGGCTAGAGTGGGCGGTGTAGTCCGCGGGGTGCGTGTGAACCATAAGGAGCCAGCATGCATCTTGCTAGGGTGGATGGTGAAGTCCACCGGATGGTGTTTTTCATAGGTTATTAGTAAGGCTGGGTAGTCCAAGGCATTCTTAAGGTGGTCCGTAAATTCGCCAAATTTAAATTGGGCGGAGATTGTTGCGAATAATCTGGCCAGCAATTTGACTTGTCGTGGTGTGAGCGGATGAGTCGACAAGGGATAAATCGTCAACGAGTCAAGACAAGATGGAGCACGAGGAAGTGGCAAGTCAAAATTAAGGAGTGATTGTTAGAAGTAATCTTGATTGAGTACTAGTGTGATAACGTGAGTTAGTATTCTAGCTATTACGTGTGTGTCCTAATCCTAGTAGTAGTAGGACTGGTCGTGTACGCATAGGTTTAGGAATTGTTTTGGGCTAGGTAGGATAGCTAGGTTAAGTCCTAGTAGTATTAGGTGGTCAAGTCCATGTAGAAGTCCATGTCGGTGGAGTATTGAGAGAAAATAAAAAGAACAAGGCACGACACGTGCCTTTGGCCAAAGTTTCCGCGTGTGCTTAGGTTCATCGTGATTTGATGTGATTGATTTATGGGAGAAGTTCCAACAATGGGTATCATGAGCAAGGTCGATTTGAAGCCGCGCTTGCCTGGGGTGGCGACCTACTAGCGCCTCGGGGCGGACGATGTGGTTGCTGGGTGGTCAGCAACGAGGAGGATCGGGCGATTGTCGATCGGCGGAGCGACAAGGAGGGAGACGGCGGGCTGTCAACGGCAAGGCGGAGGAAGATGGTCATTGATGGGACAGGTGGTGCTGAGGTGCGGTGCCAGAAAGTCGTCAAGATCGTCGTCCGAGAGAGTCAAGGAATCGTGCGGGTTAGCACGGTCAGTCGGCCGTCGTCGTGTCAGCGTCGTCATGTCCAAGTGCCCGTCTCTGTGAGGAGGCGTTGAAGATGAAGCGTGCCAAGGTCGTCTATGTGTCTCGACGAGAGAATCAAGATCAACTACGTGGGGCGGTAAACCAGTGAAGGTGAGTCTCTTCAATAAAACCATGTCTCTACATGAGCCTAGAGTGGGCGGTGTAGTCCGCGGGGTGCGTGTGAACCATAAGGAGCCGGCATGTATCTTGCTAGGGTGGATGGTGAAGTCCACCGGATGGTGTTTTTCATAGGTTATTAGTAAGGCTGGGTAGTCCAAGGCATTCTTAAGGTGGTCCGTAAGTTCACCAAATTTAAATTGGGCGGATATTGTTGCGAATAATCTGGCCAGCAATTTGACTTGTCGTGGTGTGAGCGGATGAGTCGACAAGGGATAAATCGTCAACGAGTCAAGACAAGATGGAGCACGAGGAAGTGGCAAGTCAAAATTAAGGAGTGATTGTTAGAAGTAATCTTGATTGAGTACTAGTGTCATAACGTGAGTTAGTATTCTAGCTATTACGTGTGTGTCCTAATCCTAGTAGTAGTAGGACTGGTCGTGTACGCATAGGTTTAGGAATTGTTTTCGGCTAGGTAGGATAGCTAGGTTAAGTCCTAGTAGTATTAGGTGGTCAAGTCCATGTAGAAGTCCAGGTCGGTGGAGTATTGAGAGAAAATAAAAAGAACAAGGCACGATACGTGCCTTTGGCCAAAGTTTTCGCGTGTGCTTAGGTTCATCGTGATTTGATGTGATTGATTTATGGGAGAAGTTCCAACAATGGGTATCATGAGCCAGGGGTGGCGACCTACTAGCGCCTCGGGGCGGACGATGTGGTTGCTGGGTGGTCAGCAACGAGGAGGATCGGGCGATTGTCGTTCGGCGGAGCGACAAGGAGGGAGATGGCGGGCTCTCGACGGCAAGGCGGATGAAGATGGTCGTTGATGGTACAGGTGGTGCTGAGATGCGGTGCCAGAAAGTCGTCAAGATCGTCGTTCGAGAGAGTCAAGGAATCGTGCGGGTTAGCACGGTCAGTCGGCCGTCGTCGTGTCAGCGTCGTCATGTCCAAGTGCCCGTCTCTGTGAGGAGGCGTTGAAGATGAAGCGTGCCAAGGTCGTCTATGTGTCTCGACGAGAGGATCAAGATCAACTACGTGGGGGCGGTAAACCAGTGAAAGTGAGTCTCTTCAATGAAACCATGTCTCTACATGAGCCTAGAGTGGACGGTGTAGTCCGCGGGGTGCGTGTGAACCATAAGGAGCCGACATGTATCTTGCTAGGGTGGATGGTGAAGTCCACCGGATGGTGTTTTTCATAGGTTATTAGTAAGGCTGGGTAATCCAAGTCATTCTTAAGGTGGTCCGTAAATTCGCCAAATTTAAATTGGGCGGAGATTGTTGCGAATAATCTGGCCAGTAATTTGACTTGTCGTGGTGTGAGCGGATGATTCGACAAGGGATAAATCGTCAACGAGTCAAGACAAGATGGAGCACGAGGAGATGGCAATTCAAAATTAAGGAGTGATTGTTAGAAGTAATCTTGATTGAGTACTAGTGTCATAACGTGAGTTAGTATTTCTAGCTATTACATGTGTGTCCTAGTCCTAGTAGTAGTAGGACTGGTCGTGTACGCATAGGTTTAGGAATTGTTTTCGTCTAGGTAGGATAGCTATGTTAAGTCCTAGTAGTATTAGGTGGTCAAGTCCATGTAGAAGTCCAGGTCGGTGGATTATTAAGAGAAAATAAAAAAAACAAGGCACGACACGTGCCTTTGGCTAAAGTTTTTGCGTGTGCTTAGGTTCATCGTGATTTGATGTGATTGATTTATAGGAGAAGTTCCAACAATGTGTATCATGAGCAAGGTCGATTTGAAGCCGCGCTTGCCTGGGGTGGCGACCTACTAGCGCCTCGGGGCGGACGATGTGGTTGCTGGGTGGTCAGCAACGAGGAGGATCGGGCGATTGTCGTTCGGCGGAGCGACAAGGAGGGAGACGGCGGGCTGTCGATGGCAAGGCGGAGGAAGATGGTCGTTGATGGGACAGGTGGTGCTGAGGTGCGGTGCCAGAAAGTCGTCAAGATCGTCGTCCGAGAGAGTCAAGGAATCGTGCGGGTTAGCACGGTCAGTCGGCCGTCGTCGTGTCAGCGTCGTCATGTCCAAGTGCCCGTCTCTGTGAGGAGGCGTTGAAGATGAAGCGTGCCAAGGTCGTCTATGTGTCTCGACGAGAGGATCAAGATCAACTACGTGGGGGCGGTAAACCAGTGAAGGTGAGTCTCTTCAATGAGACCATGGCTCTACATGAGGCTAGAGTGGGCGGTGTAGTCCGCGGGGTGCGTGTGAACCATAAGCAGCCGGCATGTATCTTGCTAGGGTGGATGGTGAAGTCCACCGGATGGTGTTTTTCATAGGTTATTAGTAAGGCTGGGTAGTCCAAGGTATTCTTATGGTGGTCCGTAAATTCGCCAAATTTAAATTGGGCGGAGATTGTTGCGAATAATCTGGCCAGCAATTTGACTTGTCGTGGTGTGAGCGGATGAGTCGACAAGGGATAAATCGTCAACAAGTCAAGACAAGATGAAGCACGAGGAAGTGGCAAGTCAAAATTAAGGAGTGATTGTTAGAAGTAATCTTGATTGAGTACTAGTGTCATAACGTGAGTTAGTATTTCTAGCTATTACATGTGTGTCCTAGTCCTAGTAGTAGTAGGACTGGTCGTGTACGCATAGGTTTAGGAATTGTTTTCGGCTAGGTAGGATAGCTATGTTAAGTCCTAGTAGTATTAGGTGGTCAAGTCCATGTAGAAGTCCAGGTCGGTGGATTATTAAGAGAAAATAAAAAGAACAAGGCACGACACGTGCTTTTGGCCAAAGTTTTTGCGTGTGCTTAGGTTCATCGTGATTTGATGTGATTGATTTATAGGAGAAGTTCCAACAATGTGTATCATGTGTTGGGGAACGTAGTAATTTCAAAAAATTTCCTACGCACACGCAAGATCATGGTGATGCATAGCAACGAGAGGGGAGAGTGTTGTCTATGTACCCTCGTAGACCGAAGCGGAAGCGTTGACACAACGTAGAGGAAGTAGTCGTACGTTCTCCTCGCGATCCGACCGATCCAAGTACCGTTACTCCGGCACCTCGGAGTTCTTGGCACACGTTCAGCTCGATGACGATCCCCGGGCTCCGATCCAGCAAAGCGTCGGGGAAGAGTTCCGTCAGCACGACGGCGTGGTGACGATCTTGATGTGTTACCGGCGCAGGGCTTCGCCTAAGCACTGCAACGATATGACCGAGGTGGAATTTGGTGGAAGGGGGCACCGCACACGGCTAAGGAAAGATCTCAATGATCAATTGTGTGTCCAAGGGGTGCCCCTTGCCTCAGTATATAAAGGATGGAGGAGGAGGAGGCCGGCCAAGCCAATTGGTGCGGCCAAGATATGGAGTCCTACTAGGACTCCAAGTCCTAGTAGGAGTCCACCAAGAGGGGAGGAAGGGAGAAGGAATAGGAGGAGAAGGAGAGATGGCCGGCCCCCTTTTCCCTAGTCCAATTCGGACTAGAGGGGAGGGGGGGCGCAACAGCCTTTTTCCTCTTCCCACTAAAGTCCATCAAGGCCCATTACTTCTCCCGTAATCCCGTAACTCCCCGGTACCTCCGAAAATACCCGAACCACTCAGAACCCTTTCGATGTCCGAATATAGTCGTTCAATATATCGATCTTTACGTCTCGACCATTTCGAGACTCCTCGTCATGTCCCCGATCTCATCCAGGACTCCGAACTGCTTCGGTACATCAAAACTCATAAACTCATAATATAACTGTCATCGAAACCTTAAGCGTGCGGACCCTACGGTTCGAGAACAATGTAGACATGACCGAGACACGTCTCCAGTCAATAACCAATAGCGGGACCTGGATGCCCATATTGGCTCCTACATATTCTACGAAGATCTTTATCGGTCAGACCGCATAACAACATACGTCGTTCCCTTTGTCATCGGTATGTTACTTGCCCGAGATTCGATCGTCGGTATCCAATACCTAGTTCAATCTCGTTACCAGCAAGTCTCTTTACTCGTTCCGTAATACATCATCTCACAACTAACACATTAGTTGCAATGCTTGCAAGGCTTTATGTGATGTGCATTACCGAGAGGGCCCAGAGATACCTCTCCGACAATCGGAGTGACAAATCCTAATCTCGAAATACGCCAACCCAACATGTACCTTCGGAGACACCTGTAGAGCACCTTTATAATCACCCAGTTACGTTGTGACGTTTGGCAGCACACAAAGTGTTCCTACGGTAAACGGGAGTTGCATAATCTCATAGTTAAAGGAACATGTATAAGTCATGGATAAAAGCAATAGCAACATACTAAACGATCGGGTGCTAAGCTAATGGAATGGGTCATGTCAATCAGATCATTCAACTAATGATGTGACCTTGTTAATCAAATGACAACTCCTTTGTCTATGGTTAGGAAACTTAACCATCTTTGATTAACAAG
Source organism: Aegilops umbellulata (assembly GCA_032464435.1). NCBI lineage: Eukaryota > Viridiplantae > Streptophyta > Magnoliopsida > Poales > Poaceae > Aegilops > Aegilops umbellulata. The sequence goes on along the minus strand of CP136056.1, from coordinate 530,004,632 downwards.
CTAGTCAAGTAGAGGCATACTAGTGACACTCTGTTTGTCTATATATCCACACATGTATTATGTTTCCGGTTAATACAATTCTAGCATGAATAATAAACATTTATCATGACATGTAAGGAAATAAATAATAACTTTATTATTGCCTCTAGGGCATATTTCCTTCAGTCTCCCACTTGCACTAGAGTCAATAATCTAGTTCACATCGCCATGTGATTTATCAGCAATAGTTCACATCGATATGTGACCAACACCCAAAGGGTTTACTAGATTCAGTAATCTAGTTCACATCGCTATGTGATTAACACCCAAAGAGTACTACAGTGTGATCATGTTTTGCTTGTGAGAGAAGTTTAGTCAACGGGTCTGGCACATTCAGATCCGTTATGTATTTTGCAATTTTCTATGTCTACAATGCTCTGCACGGAGCTACTTTAGCTAATTGCTCCCACTTTCAATATGTATCTAGATTGAGACTTAGAGTCATCTAGATTAGTGTCAAAACTTGCATCGACGTAACCTTTTACGACGAACCTTTTTGTCACTTCCATAATCGAGAAACATATCCTTATTCCACTAAGGATAATTTTGACCGCTTGTCCAGTGATCTACTCCTAGATCACTATTGTACTCCCTTGACAAACTCAGTGGTAGGGTATGCAATAGATCTGGTACACAGCATGGCATACTTTATAGAACCTATGGCTGAGGCATAGGAAATGACTTTCATTCTCTTTCTATCATCTGCCGTGGTCGGGCTTTGAGTCTTACTCAATTTCACACCTTGTAATACAGGCAAGAACTCTTTCTTTGACTGTTCCATTTTGAACTACTTCAAAATCTTTTCAAGGTATGTACTTATTGAAAAACTTATCAAACGTCTTGATCTATCTCTATAGATCTTGATGCTCAATATGTAAGCAGCTTCACCGAGGTCCTTCTTCGAAAAACTCCTTTCAAATACTCCTTTATGCTTTACAGAATAATTCTACATTATTTCCGATCAATAATATGTCATTTACATATACTTATCAGAAATGCTGTAGTGCTCCCACTCACTTTCTTGTAAATACAGGCTTCACCGCAAGTCTGTATAAAACTATATGCTTTGATCAACTTATCAAAGCGTATATTCCAACTCCGAGATGCTTGCACCAGTCCATAGATGGATCGCTGGAGCTTGCATATTTTGTTAACACCTTCAGGATCGACAAAACCTTCTAGTTGCATCGTATACAACTCTTCTTTAATAAATCCATTAAGGAATGTAGTTTTGTTTATCCATTTGCCGGATTTCATAAAATGCGGCAATTGCTAACATGATTCGGACAGACTTAAGCATAGATACGAGTGAGAAACTCTCATCGTAGTCAACACCTTGAACTTGTCGAAAACCTTTTTGCGACAATTCTAGCTTTGTAGATAGTAACACTACTATCAGTGTCCGTCTTCCTCTTCAAGATCCATTTATTTTCTTTGGCTTGCCGATCATCGGGCAAATCCATCAAAGTCCATACTTTGTTCTCATACATGGATCATATCTCAGATTTCATGGCCTCAAACCATTTCGCGGAATCTGGGCTCATCATCGCTTCCTCATAGTTCGCAAGTTCGTCATGGTCTAGTAACATGACTTCCAGAACAGGATTACCGTACCACTCTGGTGCGGATCTCACTCTAGTTTACTTACGAGATTTGGTAGTAACTTGATCTGAAGTTACATGATCATCATTAGCTTCCTCACTAATTGGTGTAGTAGTCACTGGAACAGATTTCTGTGATGAACTACTTTCCAATAAGGGAGAAGGTACAATTACCTTATCAAGTTCTACTTTCCTCCCACTCACTTCTTTCGAAAGAAACTCTTTCTCTAGAAAGTTTCCGAACTTAGCAACAAAAAGTCTTGCCTTCGGATCTGTGATAGAAGGTGTATCCAACAGTTTCCTTTGGATATCCTATGAAGACACATTTCTCCGATTTGGGTTCGAGCTTATCAGGTTGAAGCTTTTTCACATAAGCATCGCAACCCCAAACTTTAAGAAACGACAGCTTAGGTTTGTTGCTAAACCATAGTTCATACGGTGTCGTCTCAACGGATTTAGATGGTGCCCTATTTAATGTGAATGCAGCTGTCTCTAATGCATAATCCCAAAAACGATAGTGGTAGATCGGTAAGATACATCATAGATTGTACTATATCTAATAAAGTACGGTTATGACGTTCGGACGCACCATTATGCTGCGGTGTTCCAGGTGGCATGAGTTTGTGAAACTATTCCACATTGTTTTAATTGAAGACCAAACTCGTAACTCAAATATTCGTCTCTGCGATCAGATCGTAGAAACTTTATTTTCTTGTCACGATGATTTTCCACTTCACTCTGAAATTCTTTGAACTTTTCAAATGTTTCAGACTTATGTTTCATCAAGTAGATATACCCATATCTGCTCAAATCATCTGTGAAGGTCAGAAAATAATGATACTTGTCGCGAGCCTTAATATTCATCGGACCATATACATCAGTATGTATGATTTCCAACAAATCTGTTGCTTGCTCCATTGTTCCGGAGAACGGCGTTTTTAGTCATCTTGCCCAAGAGGCATGGTTCGCAAGCATCAAGTGATTCATAATCAAGTGATTCCAAAATCCCATCAGCATGGAGTTTCTTCATGCGCTTTACACCAATATGACCTAAACGGCAGTGCCACAAATAGGTTGCACTATCATTATTAACTTCGCATCCTTTTGGTTTCAATATCATGAATATGTGTATCACTGCGATCGAGATCCAATGAACTATTTTCATTGGTGTGTATGACAATAGAAGGTTTTATTCATGTAAACAGAACAACAATTGTTCTCTAACTTAAATGAATAACTTTATTGCAATTAACATGATCAAATCATATTCATGCTCAACGCAAACACCAAATAACACTTATTTAGTTTCAACACTAATCCCGAAAGTATAGGGAGTGTGTGATGATGATCATATCAATCTTGGAACCACTGCCAACACACATCGTCACCTTGCCCTTTAACTAGTCTTTGTTCATTCTGCAACTCCCGTTTCGAGTTACTAATCTTAGCAACTTGAACTAGTACCAAATACTGAGGGGTTGCTATGAACACTAGTAAAGTACACATCATTAACATGTATATCAAATATACTTATGTTCACTTTGCCATCCTTCTTATCCGCCAATCACTTGGGGTAGTTCCGCTTCCAGTGACCAGTCCCTTTGCAGTAGAAGCACTTAGTCTCAGGCTTAGGACCATACTTGGGCTTTTTCACTTGAGCAGCAACTTGCTTGCCGTTCTTCTTGAAGTTCCCCTTCTTTCCTTTTTGCCCTTTTCTTGAAACTAGTGATCTTGTCAACCATCAACACTTGATGTTTTTCTTTGATTTCTACCTTCGCTGATTTTAGCATCGCGAAGAGCTTGGGAATATTTTCCGTTATCCCTTGCATATTATAGTTCATCACGAAGTTCTACTAACTTGGTGATGGTGACTAGAGAATTCTGTCAATCACTATCTTATCTGGAAGATTAACTCCCACTTGATTCAAGCGATTGTAGTACCCAGACAATCTGAGCACATGCTCACTAGTTGAGCGATTCTCCTCCATCTTTTAGCTATAGAACTTGTCGGAGACTTCATATCTCTCAACTCGGGTATTTGCTTGAAATATTAACTTCAATTCCTAGAACATCTCATATGCTCCATGACGTTCAAAACGTCTTTGAAGTCCCGATTCTAAGCAGTTAAGCATGGTGCACTAAACTATTAAGTAGTCATCATATTGAGCTAGCAAAACGTTCATAATGTCTGCATCTGCTCCTGCAATAGGTCCGTCACCTAGCGGTGCATCAAGGACATAATTCTCCTGTGCAGCAATGAGGATAAACCTCAGATCACGGATCCAATCCGCATCATTGCTACTAACATTTTTCAACACAATTTTCTCTAGGAACATATCAAAATAAACATAGGGAAGTAACAACGCGAGCTATTGATCTACAACATAGATATGCTAATACTACCAGGACTAAGTTCATGATAAATTAAAGTTCAATTAATCATATTACTTAAGAACTCCCACTTAGATAGACATCCCTCTAATCCTCTAAGTGATCACGTGATCCAAATCAACTAAACCATGTCCGATCATCACGTGAGATGGAGTAGTTTCAATGGTGAACATCACTATGTTGATCATATCTACTATATGATTCACGCTCGACCTTTCGGTCTTCGTGTTCCGAGGCCATATCTGTTATATGCTAGGCTCGTCAAGTATAACCTGAGTATTCCGCGTGTGCAACTGTTTTGCACCCGTTGTATTTGAACGTAGAGCCTATCACACCCGATCATCACGTGGTGTCTCAGCACGAAGAACTTTCGCAACGGTGCATACTCAGGGAGAACACTTCTTGATAATTAGAGAGAGATCATCTTATAATGCTACCGTCAATCAAAGCAAGATAAGATGCATAAAAGATAAACATCACATGCAATCAATATAAGTGATATGATATGGCCATCATCATCTCGTGCTTGTGATCTCCATCTTCGAAGCACCGTCATGATCACCATCGTCACCGGCGCGACACCTTGATCTCCATCGTAGCATCGTTGTCGTCTCGCCAATCTTATGCTTCCACGACTATCACTACCGTTTAGTAATAAAGTAAAGCATTACATCGCGATTGCATTGCATACAATAAAGCGACAACCATATGGCTCCTGCCGGTTGCCGATAACTCGGTTACAAAACATGATCATCTCATACAATAAAATATAGCATCATGTCTTGACCATATCACATCACAACATGCCCTGCAAAAACAAGTCAGACGTCCTCTACTTTGTTGTTGCAAGTTTTACGTGGCTGCTACGGGCTTAAGCAAGAACTCATCTTACCTACGCATCAAAACCACAACGATAGTTTGTCAAATAGACTCCGTTTTAACCTTCTCAAGGACCGGGCGTAGCCACACTCGGTTCAACTAAAGTTGGAGAGACAGTCTTCCGCAAGCCATCTATGTGCAAAGCACGTCGAGGGAACCGGTCTCGCGTAAGAGTACGCGTAAGGTTGGTCCGGATCGTCTCGTCCAACAATACCGCTGAACCAAAGTATGACATGCTGGTAGGCAGTATGACTTGTATCGTCCACAACTCACTTGTGTTCTACTCGTGCAAATAACATCAAACCATAAAAACCTAGGCTCGGATGCCACTGTTGGAGAACGTAGTAATTTCAAAAAAATTCCTACGCACACGCAAGATCATGGTGATGCATAGCAACGAGAGGGGAGAGTGTTGTCTATGTACCCTCGTAGACCGAAGCGGAAGCGTTGACACAACGTAGAGAAAGTAGTCGTACGTTCTCCTCGCGATCCGACCGATCCAAGTACCGTTACTCCGGCACCTCCGAGTTCTTGGCACACGTTCAGCTCGATGACGATCCCCGGGCTCCGATCCAGCAAAGCGTCGGGGAAGAGTTCCGTCAGCACGACGACGTGGTGACGATCTTGATGTGTTACCGGCGCAGGGCTTCGCCTAAGCACTGCAACGATATGACCGAGGTGGAATTTGGTGGAAGGGGGCACCGCACACGGCTAAGGAAAGATCTCAATGATCAATTGTGTGTCCAAGGGGTGCCCCTTGCCTCAGTATATAAAGGATGGAGGATGAGGAGGCCGGCCAAGCCAATTGGTGCGGCCAAGATATGGAGTCCTACTAGGACTCCAAGTCCTAGTAGGAGTCCACCAAGAGGGGAGGAAGGGAGAAGGAATAGGAGGAGAAGGAGAGGTGGCCGGCCCCCTTTTCCCTAGTCCAATTCGGACTAGAGGGGAGGGGGGGCGCAGCAGCCTTTTTCCTCTTCCCACTAAAGTCCATCAAGGCCCATTACTTCTCCCGTAATCCCGTAACTCCCCGGTACCTCCGAAAATACCCGAACCACTCAGAACCCTTCCGATGTCCGAATATAGTCGTCCAATATATCGATCTTTACGTCTCGACCATTTCGAGACTCCTCGTCATGTCCCCGATCTCATCCGGGACAACGAACTCCTTCGGTACATCAAAACTCATAAACTCATAATATAACTGTCATCGAAACCTTAAGCGTGCGGACCCTACGGTTCGAGAACAATGTAGACATGACCGAGACACGTCTCCAGTCAATAACCAATAGCGGGACCTGGATGCCCATATTGGCTCCTACATATTCTACGAAGATCTTTATCGGTCAGACCGCATAACAACATACGTCGTTCCCTTTGTCATCGGTATGTTACTTGCCCGAGATTCGATCGTCGGTATCCAATACCTAGTTCAATCTCGTTACCAGCAAGTCTCTTTACTCGTTCCGTAATACATCATCTCACAACTAACACATTAGTTGCAATGCTTGCAAGGCTTTATGTGATGTGCATTACCGAGAGGGCCCAGAGATACCTCTCCGACAATCGGAGTGACAAATCCTAATCTCGAAATACGCCAACCCAACATGTACCTTCGGAGACACCTGTAGAGCACCTTTATAATCACCCAGTTACGTTGTGACGTTTGGCAGCACACAAAGTGTTCCTACGGTAAACGGGAGTTGCATAATCTCATAGTTAAAGGAACATGTATAAGTCATGGATAAAAGCAATAGCAACATACTAAACGATCGGGTGCTAAGCTAATGGAATGGGTCATGTCAATCAGATCATTCAACTAATGATGTGACCTTGTTAATCAAATGACAACTCCTTTGTCTATGGTTAGGAAACTTAACCATCTTTGATTAACAAGCTAGTCAAGTAGAGGCATACTAGTGACACTCTGTTTGTCTATATATCCACACATGTATTATGTTTCCGGTTAATACAATTCTAGCATGAATAATAAACATTTATCATGACAAGTAAGGAAATAAATAATAACTTTATTATTGCCTCTAGGGCATATTTCCTTCATCATGAGCAAGGTCGATTTGAAGCCGCGCTTGCCTGGGGTGGCGACCTACTAGCGCCTCGGGGCGGACGATGTGTTTGCTGGGTGGTCAGCAACGAGGAGGATCGGGCGATTGTCGTTCGGCGGAGCGACAAGGAGGGAGACGGCGGGCTGTCGATGGCAAGGCGGAGGAAGATGGTCGTTGATGGGACAGGTGGTGCTGAGGTGCGGTGCCAGAAAGTCGTCAAGATTGTCGTCCGAGAGAGTCAAGGAATCGTGCGGGTTAGCACGGTCAGTCGGCCGTCGTCGTGTCAGCGTCGTCATGTCCAAGTGCCCGTCTCTGTGAGGAGGCGTTGAAGATGAAGCGTGCCAAGGTCGTCTATGTGTCTCGACTAGAGGATCAAGATCAACTACGTGGGGGCGGTAAACCAGTGAAGGTGAGTCTCTTCAATGAGACCATGTCTCTACATGAGGCTAGAGTGGGCGGTGTAGTCCGCGGGGTGCGTGTGAACCATAAGCAGCCGGCATGTATCTTGCTAGGGTGGATGGTGAAGTCCACCGGATGGTGTTTTTCATAGGTTATTAGTAAGGCTGGATAGTCCAAGGTATTCTTAAGGTGGTCTGTAAATTCGCCAAATTTAAATTGGGCGGAGATTGTTGCGAATAATCTGGCCAGCAATTTGACTTGTCGTGGTGTGAGCGGATGAGTCGACAAGGGATAAATCGTCAACGAGTCAAGACAAGATGGAGCACGAGGAAGTGGCAAGTCAAAATTAATTAAGGAGTGATTGTTAGAAGTAATCTTGATTGAGTACTAGTGTGATAACGTGAGTTAGTATTCTAGCTATTACGTGTGTGTCCTAATCCTTGTAGTAGTAGGACTGGTCGTGTACGCATAGGTTTAGGAATTGTTTTCGGCTAGGTAGGATAGCTAGGTTAAGTCCTAGTAGTATTAGGTGGTCAAGTCCATGTAGAAGTCCAGGTCGGTGGAGTATTGAGAGAAAATAAAAAGAACAAGGCACGACACGTGCCTTTGGCCAAAGTTTTTGCGTGTGCTTAGGTTCATCGTGATTTGATGTGATTGATTTATGGGAGAAGTTCCAACAATGGGTATCATGAGCAAGGTCGATTTGAAGCCGCGCTTGCCTGGGGTGGCGACCTACTAGCGCCTCGGGGCGGACGATGTGGTTGCTGCGTGGTCAGCAACGAGGAGGATCGGGCGATTGTCGATCGGCGGAGCGACAAGGAGGGAGACGGCGGGCTGTCAACGGCAAGGCGGAGGAAGATGGTCATTGATGGGACAGGTGGTGCTGAGGTGCGGTGCCAGAAAGTCGTCAAGATCGTCGTCCGAGAGAGTCAAGGAATCGTGCGGGTTAGCACGGTCAGTTGGCCGTCGTCGTGTCAGCGTCGTCATGTCCAAGTGCCCGTCTTTGTGAGGAGGCGTTGAAGATGAAGCGTGGCAAGGTCGTCTATGTGTCTCGACGAGAGAATCAAGATCAACTACGTGGGGGCGGTAAACCAGTGAAGGTGAGTCTCTTCAATGAAACCATGTCTCTACATGAGCCTAGAGTGGGCGGTGTAGTCCGCGGGGTGCGTGTGAACCATAAGGAGCCGGCATGTATCTTGTTAGGGTGGATGGTGAAGTCCACCGGATGGTGTTTTTCATAGGTTATTAGTAAGGCTGGGTAGTCCAAGGCATTCTTAAGGTGGTCCGTAAGTTCACCAAATTTAAATTGGGCGGATATTGTTGCGAATAATCTGGCCAGCAATTTGACTTGTCGTGGTGTGAGCGGATGAGTCGACAAGGGATAAATCGTCAACGAGTCAAGACAAGATGGAGCACGAGGAAGTGGCAAGTCAAAATTAAGGAGTGATTGTTAGAAGTAATCTTGATTGAGTACTAGTGTCATAACGTGAGTTAGTATTCTAGCTATTACGTGTGTGTCCTAATCCTAGTAGTAGTAGGACTGGTCGTGTACGCATAGGTTTAGGAATTGTTTTCGGCTAGGTAGGATAGCTAGGTTAAGTCCTAGTAGTATTAGGTGGTCAAGTCCATGTAGAAGTCCAGGTCGGTGGAGTATTGAGAGAAAATAAAAAGAACAAGGCACGATACGTGCCTTTGGCCAAAGTTTTCGCGTGTGCTTAGGTTCATCGTGATTTGATGTGATTGATTTATGGGAGAAGTTCCAACAATGGGTATAATGAGCAAGGTCGATTTGAAGCCGCGCTTGCCAGGGGTGACGACCTACTAGCGCCTCGGGGCGGACGATGTGGTTGCTGGGTGGTCAGCAACGAGGAGGATCGGGCGATTGTCGTTCGGCGGAGCGACAAGGAGGGAGACGGCGGGCTCTCGACGGCAAGGCGGATGAAGATGGTCGTTGATGGTACAGGTGGTGCTGAGATGCGGTGCCAGAAAGTCGTCAAGATCGTCGTTCGAGAGAGTCAAGGAATCGTGCGGGTTAGCACGGTCAGTCGGCCGTCGTCGTGTCAGCGTCGTCATGTCCAAGTGCCCGTCTCTGTGAGGAGGCGTGGAAGATGAAGCTTGGCAAGGTCGTCTATGTGTCTCGACGAGAGGATCAAGATCAACTACGTGGGGGCGGTAAACCAGTGAAAGTGAGTCTCTTCAATGAAACCATGTCTCTACATGAGCCTAGAGTGGACGGTGTACTCCGCGGGGTACGTGTGAACCATAAGGAGCCGGCATGTATCTTGCTAGGGTGGATGGTGAAGTCCACCGGATGGTGTTTTTCATAGGTTATTAGTAAGGCTGGGTAGTCCAAGTCATTCTTAAGGTGGTCCGTAAATTCGCCAAATTTAAATTGGGCGGAGATTGTTGCGAATAATCTGGCCAGCAATTTGACTTGTCGTGGTGTGAGCGGATGATTCGACAAGGGATAAATCGTCAACGAGTCAAGACAAGATGGAGCACGAGGAAGTGGCAATTCAAAATTAAGGAGTGATTGTTAGAAGTAATCTTGATTGAGTACTAGTGTCATAACGTGAGTTAGTATTTCTAGCTATTACATGTGTGTCCTAGTCCTAGTAGTAGTAGGACTGGTCGTGTACGCATAGGTTTAGGAATTGTTTTCGGCTAGGTAGGATAGCTATGTTAAGTCCTAGTAGTATTAGGTGGTCAAGTCCATGTAGAAGTCCAGGTCGGTGGATGAAAAAAAACAAGGCACGACACGTGCCTTTGGCCAAATTTTTTGCGTGTGCTTAGGTTCATCGTGATTTGATGTGATTGATTTATAGGAGAAGTTCCAACAATGTGTATCATGAGCAAGGTCGATTTGAAGCCGCGCTTGCCTGGGGTGGCGACCTACTAGCGCCTCGGGGCGGACGATGTGGTTGCTGGGTGGTCAGCAACGAGGAGGATCGGGCGATTGTCGTTCGGCGGAGCGACAAGGAGGGACACGGCGGGCTGTCGATGGCAAGGCGGAGGAAGATGGTCGTTGATGGGACAGGTGGTGCTGAGGTGCGGTGCCAGAAAGTCGTCAAGATCGTCGTCCGAGAGAGTCAAGGAATCGTGCGGGTTAGCACGGTCAGTCGGCCGTCGTCGTGTCAGCGTCATCATGTCCAAGTGCCCGTCTCTGTGAGGAGGCGTTGAAGATGAAGCGTGCCAAGGTCGTCTATGCGTCTCGACGAGAGGATCAAGATCAACTACGTGGGGGCGGTAATCCAGTGAAGGTGAGTCTCTTCAATGAGACCATGTCTCTACATGAGGCTAGAGTGGGCGGTGTAGTCCGCGGGGTGCGTGTGAACCATAAGCAGCCGGCATGTATCTTGCTAGGGTGGATGGTGAAGTCCACCGGATGGTGTTTTTCATAGGTTATTAGTAAGGCTGGGTAGTCCAAGGTATTCTTAAGGTGGTCCGTAAATTCGCCAAATTTAAATTGGGCGGAGATTGTTGCGAATAATCTGGCCAGCAATTTGACTTGTCGTGGTGTGAGCGGATGAGTCGACAAGGGATAAATCGTCAACGAGTCAAGACAAGATGGAGCACGAGGAAGTGGCAAGTCAAAATTAATTAAGGAGTGATTGTTAGAAGTAATCTTGATTGAGTACTAGTGTGATAACATGAGTTAGTATTCTAGCTATTACGTGTGTGTCCTAATCCTTGTAGTAGTAGGACTGGTCGTGTACGCATAGGTTTAGGAATTGTTTTCGGCTAGGTAGGATAGCTAGGTTAAGTCCTAGTAGTATTAGGTGGTCAAGTCCATGTAGAAGTCCAGGTTGGTGGAGTATTGAGAGAAAATAAAAAGAACAAGGCACGACACGTGCCTTTGGCCAAAGTTTTCGCGTGTGCTTAGGTTCATCGCGATTTGATGTGATTGATTTATGGGAGAAGTTCCAACAATGGGTATCATGAGCAAGGTCGATTTGAAGCCGCGCTTGCCTGGGGTGGCGACCTACTAGCGCCTCGGGGCGGACGATGTGGTTGCTGGGTGGTCAGCAACGAGGAGGATCGGGCGATTGTCGATCGGCGGAGCGACAAGGAGGGAGACGGCGGGCTGTCAACGGCAAGGCGGAGGAAGATGGTCACTGATGGGACAGGTGGTGCTGAGGTGCGGTGCCAGAAAGTCGTCAAGATCGTCGTCCGAGAGAGTCAAGGAATCGTGCGGGTTAGCACGGTCAGTCGGCCGTCGTCGTGTCAGCGTCGTCATGTCCAAGTGCCCGTCTTTGTGAGGAGGCGTTGAAAATGAAGCGTGGCAAGGTCGTCTATGTGTCTCGACGAGAGAATCAAGATCAACTACGTGGGGGCGGTAAACCAGTGAAGGTGAGTCTCTTCAATGAAACCATGTCTCTACATGAGCCTAGAGTGGGCGGTGTAGTCCGCGGGGTGCGTGTGAACCATAAGGAGCCGGCATGTATCTTGTTAGGGTGGATGGTGAAGTCCACCGGATGGTGTTTTTCATAGGTTATTAGTAAGGCTAGGTAGTCCAAGGCATTCTTAAGGTGGTCCGTAAGTTCACCAAATTTAAATTGGGCGGATATTGTTGCGAATAATCTGGCCAGCAATTTGACTTGTCGTGGTGTGAGCAGATGAGTCGACAAGGGATAAATCGTCAACGAGTCAAGACAAGATGGAGCACGAGGAAGTGGCAATTCAAAATTAAGGAGTGATTGTTAGAAGTAATCTTGATTGAGTACTAGTGTCATAACGTGAGTTAGTATTCTAGCTATTACGTGTGTGTCCTAATCCTAGTAGTAGTAGGACTGGTCGTGTACGCATAGGTTTAGGAATTGTTTTCGGCTAGGTAGGATAGCTAGGTTAAGTCCTAGTAGTATTAGGTGGTCAAGTCCATGTAGAAGTCCAGGTCGGTGGAGTATTGAGAGAAAATAAAAAGAACAAGGCACGATACGTGCCTTTGGCCAAAGTTTTCGCGTGTGCTTAGGTTCATCGTGATTTGATGTGATTGATTTATGGGAGAAGTTCCAACAATGGGTATCATGAGCAAGGTCGATTTGAAGCCGCGCTTGCCAGGGGTGACGACCTACTAGCGCCTCGGGGCGGACGATGTGGTTGCTGGGTGGTCAGCAACGAGGAGGATCGGGCGATTGTCGTTCGGCGGAGCGACAAGGAGGGAGACGGCGGGCTCTCGACGCCAAGGCGGATGAAGATGGTCGTTGATGGTACAGGTGGTGCTGAGATGCGGTGCCAGAAAGTCGTCAAGATCGTCGTTCGAGAGAGTCAAGGAATCGTGCGGGTTAGCACGGTCAGTCGGCCGTCGTCGTGTCAGCGTCGTCATGTCCAAGTGCCCGTCTCTGTGAGGAGGCGTGGAAGATGAAGCTTGGCAAGGTCGTCTATGTGTCTCGACGAGAGGATCAAGATCAACTACGTGGGGGCGGTAAACCAGTGAAAGTGAGTCTCTTCAATGAAACCATGTCTCTACATGAGCCTAGAGTGGACGGTGTACTCCGCGGGGTGCGTGTGAACCATAAGGAGCCGGCATGTATCTTGCTAGGGTGGATGGTGAAGTCCACCGGATGGTGTTTTTCATAGGTTATTAGTAAGGCTGGGTAGTCCAAGTCATTCTTAAGGTGGTCCGTAAATTCGCCAAATTTAAATTGGGCGGAGATTGTTGCGAATAATCTGGCCAGCAATTTGACTTGTCGTGGTGTGAGCGGATGATTCGACAAGGGATAAATCGTCAACGAGTCAAGACAAGATGGAGCACGAGGAAGTGGCAATTCAAAATTAAGGAGTGATTGTTAGAAGTAATCTTGATTGAGTACTAGTGTCATAACGTGAGTTAGTATTTCTAGCTATTACATGTGTGTCCTAGTCCTAGTAGTAGTAGGACTGGTCGTGTACGCATAGGTTTAGGAATTGTTTTCGGCTAGGTAGGATAGCTATGTTAAGTCCTAGTAGTATTAGGTGGTCAAGTCCATGTAGAAGTCCAGGTCGGTGGATGAAAAAAAACAAGGCACGACACGTGCCTTTGGCCAAATTTTTTGCGTGTGCTTAGGTTCATCGTGATTTGATGTGATTGATTTATAGGAGAAGTTCCAACAATGTGTATCATGAGCAAGGTCGATTTGAAGCCGCGCTTGCCTGGGGTGGCGACCTACTAGCGCCTCGGGGCGGACGATTTGGTTGCTGGGTGGTCAGCAACGAGGAGGATCGGGCGATTGTCGTTCGGCGGAGCGACAAGGAGGGACACGGCGGGCTGTCGATGGCAAGGCGGAGGAAGATGGTCGTTGATGGGACAGGTGGTGCTGAGGTGCGGTGCGAGAAAGTCGTCAAGATCGTCGTCCGAGAGAGTCAAGGAATCGTGCGGGTTAGCACGGTCAGTCGGCCGTCGTCGTGTCAGCGTCGTCATGTCCAAGTGCCCGTCTCTGTGAGGAGGCGTTGAAGATGAAGCGTGCCAAGGTCGTCTATGCGTCTCGACGAGAGGATCAAGATCAACTACGTGGGGGCGGTAATCCAGTGAAGGTGAGTCTCTTCAATGAGACCATGTCTCTACATGAGGCTAGAGTGGGCGGTGTAGTCCGCGGGGTGCGTGTGAACCATAAGCAGCCGGCATGTATCTTGCTAGGGTGGATGGTGAAGTCCACCGGATGCTGTTTTTCATAGGTTATTAGTAAGGCTGGGTAGTCCAAGGTATTCTTAAGGTGGTCCGTAAATTCGCCAAATTTAAATTGGGCGGAGATTGTTGCGAATAATCTGGCCAGCAATTTGACTTGTCGTGGTGTGAGCGGATGAGTCGACAAGGGATAAATCGTCAACGAGTCAAGACAAGATGGAGCACGAGGAAGTGGCAAGTCAAAATTAAGGAGTGATTGTTAGAAGTAATCTTGATTGAGTACTAGTGTCATAACGTGAGTTAGTATTTCTAGCTATTACATGTGTGTCCTAGTCCTAGTAGTAGTAGGACTGGTCGTGTACGCATAGGTTTAGGAATTGTTTTCGGCTAGGTAGGATAGCTAGGTTAAGTCCTAGTAGTATTAGGTGGTCAAGTCCATGTAGAAGTCCAGGTCGGTGGAGTATTGAGAGAAAATAAAAAGAACAAGGCATGACACGTGCCTTTGGCCAAAGTTTTCGCGTGTGCTTAGGTTCATCGTGATTTGATGTGATTGATTTATGGGAGAAGTTCCAACAATGGATATCATGAGCAAGGTCGATTTGAAGCCGCGCTTGCCTGGGGTGGCGACCTACTAGCGCCTCGGGGCGGACGATGTGGTTGCTGGGTGGTCAGCAACGAGGAGGATCGGGCGATTGTCGTTCGGCGGAGCGACAAGGAGGGAGACGGCGGGCTCTCGACGGCAAGGCGGATGAAGATGGTCGTTGATGGTACAGGTGGTGCTGATGTGCGGTGCCAGAAAGTCGTCAAGATCGTCGTTCGAGAGAGTCAAGGAATCGTGCGGGTTAGCACGGTCAGTCGGCCGTCATCGTGTCAGTGTCGTCATGTCCAAGTGCCCGTCTCTGTGAGGAGGCGTTGAAGATGAAGCGTGCCAAGGTCGTCTATGTGTCTCGACGAGAGGATCAAGATCAACTACGTGGGGGCGGTAAACCAGTGAAGGTGAGTCTCTTCAATGAGACCATGTCTCTACATGAGGCTAGAGTGGGCGGTGTAGTCCGCGGGGTGCGTGTGAACTATAAGGAGCCGGCATGTATCTTGCTAGGGTGGATGGTGAAGTCCACCGGATGGTGTTTTTCATAGGTTATTAGTAAGGCTGGGTAGTCCAAGGCATTCTTAAGGTGGTCCGTAAATTCGCGAAATTTAAATTGGACGGAGATTGTTGCGAATAATCTGGCCAGCAATTTGACTTGTCGTGGTGTGAGCGGATGAGTCGACAAGGGATAAATCGTCAACGAGTCAAGACAAGATGAAGCACGAGGAAGTGGCAAGTCAAAATTAAGGAGTGATT
This sequence comes from Aegilops umbellulata, assembly GCA_032464435.1. Lineage (NCBI taxonomy): Eukaryota > Viridiplantae > Streptophyta > Magnoliopsida > Poales > Poaceae > Aegilops > Aegilops umbellulata. Next base: position 529,989,314 of record CP136056.1, on the reverse strand, counting down.
GTTAGAAGTAATCTTGATTGAGTACTAGTGTCATAACGTGAGTTAGTATTCTAGCTATTACGTGTGTGTCCTAATCCTAGTAGTAGTAGGACTGGTCATGTACGCATAGGTTTAGGAATTGTTTTCGGTTAGGTAGGATAGCTAGGTTAAGTCCTAGTAGTATTAGGTGGTCAAGTCTATGTAGAAGTCCAGGTCGGTGGAGTATTCAGAGAAAATAAAAAGAACAAGGCACGACACGTGCCTTTGGCCAAAGTTTTCGCGCGTGCTTAGGTTGATCGTGATTTGATGTGATTGATTTATGGAAGAAGTTCCAACAATGGGTATCATGAGCAAGGTCGATTTGAAGCCGCACTTGCCTGGGGTGGCGACCTACTAGCACCTCGGGGTGGACGATGTGGTTGCTGGGTGGTCAGCAACGAGGAGGATCGGGCGATTGTCGTTCGGCGGAGCGACAAGGAGGGAGACGGCGGGCTGTCGACGGCAAGGCGGAGGAAGATGGTCATTGATGGGACAGGTGGTGCTGAGGTGCGGTGCCAGAAAGTCGTCAAAATTGTCGTCCGAGAGAGTCAAGGAATCGAGCAGGTTAGCACGGTCAGTCGGCCGTCGTCGTGTCAGCGTCGTCATGTCCAAGTGCCCGTCTCTGTGAGGAGTCATTGAAGATGAAGCGTGCCAAGGTCGTCTATGTGTCTCGACGAGAGGATCAAGATCAACTACGTGGGGGCGGTAAACCAGTGAAGGTGAGTCTCTTCAATGAGACCATGTCTCTACATGAGGCTAGAGTGGGCGGTGTAGTCCGTGGGGTGCGTATGAACAATATGGAGCCGGCATGTATCTTGATAGGGTGGATGGTGAAGTCCACCAGATGGTGTTTTTCATAGGTTATTAGTAAGAGTGGGTAGTCCAAGGCATTCTTAAGGTGGTCCGTAAATTCGCCAAATTTAAATTGGGCGGAGATTGTATCGAATAATCTGGCCAGCAATTTGACTTGTCGTGGTGTGAGCGGATGATTCGACAAGGGATAAATCGTCAACGAGTCAAGACAAGATGGAGCACGAGGAAGTGGCAAGTCAAAATTAAGGAGTGATTGTTAGAAGTAATCTTGATTGAGTACTAGTGTCATAACGTGAGTTAGTATTCTAGCTATTACGTGTGTGTCCTAATCCTAGTAGTAGTAGGACTGGTCATGTACGCATAGGTTTAGGAATTGTTTTCGGTTAGGTAGGATAGCTAGGTTAAGTCCTAGTAGTATTAGGTGGTCAAGTCTATGTAGAAGTCCAGGTCGGTGGAGTATTGAGAGAAAATAAAAAGAACAAGGCACGACACGTGCCTTTGGCCAAAGTTTTCGCGCGTGCTTAGGTTGATCGTGATTTGATGTGATTGATTTATGGAAGAAGTTCCAACAATGGGTATCATGAGCAAGGTCGATTTGAAGCCGCGCTTGCCTGGGGTGGCGACCTACCAGCGCCTCGGGGCGGACGATGTGGTTGCTGGGTGGTCAGCAACGAGGAGGATCAGGCGATTGTCGTTCGGCGGAGCGACAAGGATGGAGACGGCGGGCTGTTGACGGCAAGGCGGAGGAAGATGGTCGTTGATGGGACAGGTGGTGCTGAGGTGCGGTGCCAGAAAGTCGTCAAGATCGTCGTCCGAGAGAGTCAAGGAAACGTGCGGGTTAGCACGGTCAGTCGGCCGTCGTCGTGTCAGCGTCGTCATGTCCAAATGCCCGTCTCTGTGAGGAGGCATTGAAGATGAAGCGTGCCAAGGTCGTCTATGTGTCTCGATGAGAGGGTCAAGATCAACTACGTGGGGGCGGTAAACCAGTGAATGTGAGTCTCTTCAATGAGACCATGTCTCTACATGAGGCTAGAGTGGGCGGTGTAGTCCGCGGGGTGCGTGTGAACCATAAGGAGCCGGCATGTATCTTGCTAGGGTGGATGGTGAAGTCCACCGGATGGTGTTTTTCATAGGTTATTAGTAAGGCTGGGTAGTCCAAGGCATTCTTAAGGTGGTCCGTAAATTCGCCGAATTTAAATTGGGCAGAGATTGTTGCGAATAATCTGGCCAGCGTTTTGACTTGTAGTGGTGTGAGCGGATGAGTCGATAAGGGATAAATCGTCAACGAGTCAAGACAAGATGGAGCACGAGGAAGTGGCAAGTCAAAATTAAGGAGTGATTGTTAGAAGTAATCTTGATTGAGTACTAGTGTCATAATGTGAGTTAGTATTCTAGCTATTACGCGTGTGTCCTAATCCTAGTAGTAGCAGGACTGGTCGTGTACGCATAGGTTTAGGAATTGTTTTCGGCTAGGTAGGATAGCTAGGTTAAGACCTAGTAGTATTAGGTGGTCAAGTTCATGTAGAAGTCCAGGTCGGTGGAGTATTGAGAGAAAATAAAAAGAACAAGGCACGACATGTGCCTTTGGCCAAAGTTTTCGCGTGTGCTTAGGTTCATCGTGATTTGATGTGATTGATTTATGGGAGAAGTTCCAACAATGGGTATCATGAGCAAGGTCGATTTGAAGCCGCGCTTGCCTGTGGTGGCGACCTACTAGCGCCTTGGGGCGAACGATGTGGTTGCTGGGTGGTCAGCAACGAGGAGGATCGGGCGATTGTCGTTCGGCGGAGCGACAAGGAGGGAGACGGCGGGCTGTCGACGGCAAGGCGGAGGAAGATGGTCGTTGATGGGACAGGTGGTGCTGAGGTGCGGTGCCAGAAAGTCGTCAAGATCGTCATCCGAGAGAGTCAAGGAATCGTGCGGGTTAGCACGGTCAGTCGGCCGTCGTCGTGTTAGCGTCGTCATGTCCAAGTGCCCGTCTCTGTGAGGAGGCGTTGATGATGAAGCGTGCCAAGGTCGTCTATGTGTCTCAACGAGAGGATCAAGATCAACTACGTGGGGCGGTAAACCAGTGAATGTGAGTCTCTTCAATGAGACCATGTCTCTACATGAGGCTAGAGTGGGCGGTGTAGTCCGCGGGGTGCGTGTGTACCATAAGGAGCCGGCATGTATCTTGCTAGGGTGGATGGTGAAGTCCACCGGATGGTGTTTTTCATAGGTTATTAGTAAGGCTGGGTAGTCTAAGGCATTCTTAAGGTGGTCCGTAAATTCGCCAAATTTAAATTGGGCGGAGATTGTTGCGAATAATCTGGCCAGCAATTTGACTTGTCGTGGTGTGAGCGGATGAGTCGACAAGGGATAAATCGTCAACGAGTCAAGACAAGATGGAGCACGAGGAAGTGGCAAGCAAAATTAAGGAGTGATTGTTAGAAGTAATCTTGATTGAGTACTAGTGTGATAACGTGAGTTAGTATTCTAGCTATTACGTGTGTGTCCTAATCCTAGTAGTAGTAGGACTGGTCATGTACGCGTAGGTTTTGGAATTGTATCCGTCTAAGTAGGATAGAACTCAAGCACACGCGAAAACTTTGATCAAAGGCATGTGTCGTATCTTGTTCTTTTTATTTTCTCTCAATACTCCACCGGCCTGGACTTCTTCACGGACTTGACCATCTAATACTACTACGACTTAACCTAGCTATCCTACCTAGCCGGATACAATTCCTAAACCTATGCGTACATGACCAGTCCCACTACTACTAGGATTAGGACACACATGTAATAGCTAGAATACTAACTCGATCACGTTATCACACTACTACTCAATCAAGATTGCTTCTAACAATTACCCTTTAATCTTGACTTGCCATCTTCCTCGTGTTCCATCTCAGCTTGACTCGTTGAAGATTCGTCCCTTGTCGACTCATCCGCTCAGACCATGGCAAGTCAAATTGATGGCTATATTATTGGGCTGTTATCTGCGCCGGCGCACCGGCCCAACGGTTGGACCGGTCGAATGCCAGCCGCCCGATGCAGCGAGCAGGGATCGTCCGATCTGGCACTCAACCCTAACTCGTTCTTCTTCCTCTGGTCAAAGCTTCCAGAAAAACCGCCCCCATCCCACAGCCACTCCTCCTCCCTGCCCCAGTGTGTGCGCTCCCGGCAAGCTCGCCGCTCCCTTCCCCCCACCCCACCCCCCTCCGGATGCTGCTCACGGCTCGCTTCACCAACAACAAACAGGCAACGCCGGAGCTCCGTCACCACGAACCGGCTCCACCGTCGTGTGTGCTGGTTGTAACTTTGCGCTGAGCGGTTGAAGAAAAAAAGGTGCCCGCGTGGGATGCTCTTCTAGCACCGCCAGGTCACCGGTGTAGCAAGAAAAACGATGGCCGGCGAGTTGCAACCGGTGACATTTACAAAAGCTGGAAACGGCAATTTAGAACGATACAACCAGCTGAAACGAAAGTTGCAACCGGCGTTTCGAAAAGCTACTACTGGCGATAAAAAAAGATGCAACGAGCTAAGCTGGAAACCGGCGATTAAAAATGCTGGAACTGGTGTTTGGAAAAGATGCAATCGGCTTGTTGAAAAGCTACAACCGGCGATTCAGAAAGCTACTACCGGTGATAAAAAAAAGATGCAAACGAGTTGAACAGAAGCTGGAACCGGTGATTAAAAATGCTAGAACTGATGATTGGAAAAGATACAACCGGCTTGTAAAAAAGCTGCAATCATTGATTTGAACTGGTACTGTAGGGATTTAATTGAGGCCAGGGGTTGCCGGAGATGCAAAGGACATGGCCAGCATGACTGGTTGTAGCAAAATTTGACACCGGCTGTAGCAAAGAATCGATGATGACCGTGGTGACCGGCGAGCCCCGGTGCTCTGCCGACAGGAGGTTGTAGTTCCCGGCGTTGCCGGTTGTAGCTCCCCATGCGAGGTTGCAACTTCTGGCGCCAGTAGTCCCCGCAGCCGGCGGCCGTGGGCGTCGCCGTTGCAGCTCGCCGCGCAGTAGCCGTGGTCTTTGTCCCAGGAAGCCGCCATCCTCATCGTAGCTCGCAGCGGCAAAGTAGGCTTGGGCGGCCGCGCTCAAGGGAGGGAGCTGGGGAGGTGGAGATGGACGGGGAAGCAGCATGTGTGGAGATAGAAGGAGGTGGGGATGGAAGGAGCAGCAGCAGGTGCGTGAAGGAAAAAGGAGGGGAACGAGTGGTCAGCGATGACGAACGGAAAAGGATAAGGTCGCGACGGGCGGTGCATATGGTAGCTGCGCTAGGCGAGCGAGCGGTGTGACCGGCTGAACATTCGGCCGGTCCGCCGTTTCTAAACGTTTTCCTATATTATTCGCAACAGAATCTCTATTCGATTCCTCTACTATTGTTCCCTCCGGATGCGGATTTGCCTCCCCTGCCCTCTCCTAGTCTCCTGGTCGTCCCCCGCGATTTGGAGCTTCTCCCCTCTTTTTTTCCCTTTTTTTCTGAGAAAAGGCTCAAAGCCAGCTTACAAAGCCCCAGGGGGAGGTTACATTCATTATCACAAACTTCTCTGAGTGCTTGCGGAACGTCTGCCATACATACAAAATCCCCTGACCTCCTCGCAAAGGCCGCCAGCTCGTGCGCTAGTCTTTTCCTCAATTTATTGAACTGCCCTCTTTTTTCATTCTGACAAGGTTCGTCTAGATCCAGCCTATCAGTTCGGTCAAGAATTCAAGCTCTTAAGATTTATACCAATCGGTTGTCGATTGGTTGGTCGGTTCTCTCACAAATAAAGGATCAAATGGAAGAAGCCGGGATTGAGATCCAGTCACTTGCCGGCGTTTGACTTCACTAGTAGAAAAGGGGGCAATGGTCCAGGGTGGGTTAGCCCATTAGTCCCGGTTCAATCTAGAACCGGGACCAATGGGGGCATTGGACCCGGTTCGTGAACCCAGGGGGCCGGCCGGGCCACGTGGGCCATTGGTCCCAGTTCATCTGGACCTTTTGGTCCCAGTTGGTCGGACGAACCGGGACCAATGGGCCTCGCTCCTGGCCCACCACCATTGGTCCCGGTTGGTGGCATGAACCGGGACCAAAGGTACCCATTTAGTCCCGGTTCATGCCACGAACCGGGACCAGTGGTGCACCCTATATATACCACTCGCGCCGGAGCAGAGCACTCAGTGCTCTGTTTTTCTGGGCCGGCGAGAGGAGGGGCTTTAGGTGCTCTAGCTCACCTCCTATGCACATGAGGTGTTCGATGAAATGCCCGAGCCACACTAGTTAAGCTTTCTCCTCTCGAAGCTCGACCTCAAAGCTCCATTTTCCTCGAGATTTGTCTAGATTTAGCGGTCCGTCACGCCCCACCCTTGTCTTCACCGCCGTCGATCACCCGCGCCGATCTCATCACCGACACCACCGTGGTGAGCCTCTTGCTCTTATCTTCTTTCTGAAAGGAAAAATATTCTTACTTGTATGTTTAGATAGATACTTGTATCATTTTCTTACTTTTATTATTGCATCTTATATAGTGCGATGGTTTTGGTATCCGCCCCCGTCGGCCCTCGTCCTGTCTATGATTCGGCTGTGGTATATATATTAATCTTTATAACTATTGGTTCATTTATTGTTTATGATAATTATGCAGACCAACGTGACATAGATTTTATTTATCTAGGATGTATGTGAACCGGAAATTCCAACCGACCATATTGTTGAGAGGTTAAATTTAGTTGAAGAAGAAAACAATTTCTTGAAGAAAAAAATAAAAAAAATTGAGGAGGAGAAGATGATATTGGAGTTGCATGTTGCGGATGTCGTCGATGATCACTGGATCAAGATGGATGCAATGCGCTTGAAGATTAGAAAAATTAGAAAATATGCCATTCATACCGAGGCTTGGTATCATTATGCCGTTGGATCAATTGTTACCTTGGTTGCTATTATGATCGCCTTTGTTTTCGCATTAAAATGTTTTACATAGTTTCAATGTATGGTTTAATTAATTAGATGCTCTGGAGAGCTATATGTTGTTAGATGAGAACTATGTATGTACTTTGCTTTTAATGCATGTGATGATGAACTTCTATTAATTTGGACACTTAATTATATATAATGCACGCAGATGAACCGGCAATGGATGTACGGTGACAGACACACCTCCGAGTACATTAAGGGCGTGCATGAGTTTCTCGATGCGGCTGAGGCAAACGAGCAGAATGGTTTTATGTGTTGTCCATGCCCTGATTGTGGGAATACGAAGTCTTACTCTGACCGGAAAATCCTTCACACCCACCTGCTTTACAAGGGTTTCATGCCACACTATAATGTTTGGACGAGGCACGGAGAAATAGGGGTTATGATGGAAGACGATGAAGAAGAAGAGTACGATGACAACTACGTGCCCCCTGAATACCGTGATGCTGCAACGGGGGGAGCTGGTGAAGATCAAGAGAAACCAGACGATGTGCCCAATGATGCTGCAATGGGTGAAGGTGCTGAAGATGAAGAGGAACCAGACGATGTGCACGATGATGGTGATCTCCGTCGGGTCATTGTCGACGCAAGGACGCAATGCGAAAGTCAAAAGGAGAAGCTGAAGTTCGATCGCATGTTAGAGGATCACAAAAAAGGGTTGTACCCCAATTGCGAAGATGGCAACACAAAGCTCGGTACCGTATTGGAATTGCTGCAGTGGAAGGTAGAGAATGTTGTTCCTGACAAAGGATTTGAGAAGCTACTGAAAATATTGAAGAAGAAGCTTCCAAAGGATAACGAATTGCCCGACAGTACATACGCAGCAAAGAAGGTCGTATGCCCTCTAGGATTGGAGGTGGAGAAGATACATGCATGCCCTAATGACTGCATCCTATACCGCGGTGCATACAAGTATCTGAACGCATGCCCGGTATGCGGTGCATTGCGGTATAAGATCAGACGAGATGACCCTGGTGATGTTCACGGCGATCCCCGCAGGAAGAGGGTTCCTGCGAAGGTGATGTGGTATTCTCCTATAATACCACGGTTGAAACGTCTGTTCAGAAACGAAGAGCATGCCAAGTCGATGCGATGGCACAGTGAGGACCGTAAGAAAGACGGGAAGTTGAGAGCACCCGCTGACGGATCGCAGTGGAGAAAAATCGTGAGAAAGTACTGGGATGAGTTTGCAAAGGACCCAAGGAACGTATGGTTTGCTTTAAGCGCGGATGGCATTAATCCTTTCGGGGAGCAGAGCAGCAATCACAGCACCTGGCCGGTCACTCTATGTATGTATAACCTTCCTCCTTGGATGTGCATGAAGCGGAAGTTCATTATGTTGCCAATTCTCATCCAAGGCCCTAAGCAACCCGGCAACGACATTGATGTGTACCTAAGGCCATTAGTTGAAGAACTTTTACAGCTGTGGAATGGAAACAGTGTACGTACGTGGGATGAGCACACACAGGAGGAATTTAAACTAAAGGCGTTGCTGTTCATGACCATCAACGATTGGCCCGCTCTCAGTAACCTTTCAGGACAGACAAACAAAGGATACCACGCATGCACACACTGTTTACATGACACTGAAAGTATATACCTGGACAAATGCAGGAAGAATGTGTACCTGGGCCATCGTCGATTTCTTCCGACCAACCATCAATGTCGAAAGAAAGGTAAGCATTTCAAAGGCGAGGCAGATCACCGGAAGAAGCCCGCCATGCGTACCGATGGTCACGTACTTGCTATGGTCAGTGATTTACACGTAATCTTTGGAAAGGGTGCCGGCGCACTAGCTGTTCCGAATGACGCTGAGGGACACGCACCCATGTGGAAGAAGAAATCTATATTTTGGAACCTACCCTACTGGAAAGACCTAGAGGTCCGCTCTTCAATCGACGTGATGCACGTGACGAAGAACCTTTGCATGAACCTGCTAGGCTTCTTGGGCGTGTATGGAAAGACAAAAGATACACCCGAGGCACGGGAGGACCTCCAACATTTGCACCAAAAAGACGGCATGCCTCCGAAGCAGTATGAAGGTCCTGCCAGCTACGCTCTTACGAAAGATGAGAAAAAAATCTTCTTTGAATGCCTGCTCAGTATGAAGGTCCCTACTGGCTTCTCGTCGAATATAAAGGGAATAATAAATATTCCAGAGAAAAAGTTCCAGAACCTAAAGTCTCATGACTGCCACGTGATTATGACGCAACTGCTTCCGGTTGCATTGAGGAGGCTTCTACCGGAAAACGTCCGATTAGCCATTGTGAAGCTATGTGGATTTCTCAATGCAATCTCTCATAAGGTGATCGGTCCAGAAATCGTACCAAGGCTAAGGAGTGATGTGGCGCAATGTCTTGTCAGTTTCGAGCTGGTGTTCCCACCATCCTTCTTCAATATCATGACGCATGTCCTAGTTCATCTAGTCGACGAGATTGTCATTCTGGGGCCCGTATTTCTACACAATATGTTCCCCTTTGAGAGGTTCATGGGAGTCCGAAAGAAATATGTCCGTAATCGTGCTAGGCCAGAAGGAAGCATCTCCATGGGCCATCAAACAGAGGATGTCATCGGGTTTTGTGTTGACTTCATTCCTGGCCTTAAGAAGATAGGTCTCCCTAAATCGCGGTATGAGGGGAGACTGACTGGAAAAGGCACGCTAGGAGCGGACTCAATAATATGCAGGGACGGGCATTCTTGGTCTCAAGCACACTACACAGTTCTACAGAACTCTACCTTGGTGACCCCGTATGTCGATGAACACAAGAACAGTCTGCGCTCCAAACACCCGGAGCAGTGCGACGACTAGATTACATGTGAACACATCAGGACTTTCAGCAGTTGGTTGGAAGCATGTCTCAGAGGTGACAACACTGTTTGTGATGAGTTGTACTTGTTGTCCAGGGGACCATCTTTGACTGTATTGATTTACAAAGGATACGAGATAAATGGGAATACATTTTACACGATTGACCAAGATCAGAAGAGCACCAACCAAAACAGCGGTGTCCGCTTTGATGCAACAACCGAGAAGGGAAAGGACACATATTATGGTTACATAGTGGACATATGGGAACTTGACTACGGACAAGATTTTAAGGTCCCTTTGTTTAAGTGCAAATGGGACAATCTGTCAGGAGGCGGGGTACATGTAGACCCACAGTACGGAATGACAACAGTGGATCTGAAAAATCTTGGGTACACTGATGAACCGTTTGTCCTAGCCAATGATGTGGCACAGGTTATCTATGTGAAGGACATGTCTACCAGACCGAGAAAAAGAAAAGATAAGGAAACGGATACATCGTACGATGAGCCAAAGCGCCACATAGTTCTTCCAGGAAAAAGGGATATCCTGGGAGTGGATGGCAAGACAGACATATCTGAAGATTATGAAAGGTGTCATGAAATTCCTCCCTTCAATGTCAAGGCTGACCTAAGCATCCTGATAAACGCTAAAGATTATCCATGGTTACGGCGCAATAAGCAAATGACGCAAGCGAAGAAAAAGTGAAGACTTTCTCCCGCAACTATTATGATGATATCATGCCAAATTTGTAACAGACGAGCATGTTATGCCAACTTTTTTAGAGTTCATTTGAAAACTGTGAATTTAAGTCGAATTTTCTCTATAGGTGCATCTATGTTCATTTTTTTAGTAAAGTTAATCACAAACTTGTGATTCACACAAATTTCAAAGAATTCAAATTTTAACTATTAGAATTTGAGTTTATAATTTTTCTAAAACTAATGGCACTAACAGAAAGTTTATAATTTTGCTGACCTAAAGGCAAAAAGAATAAAAAAATAAAGCAAAAAACAAAAGAAAATAAATAATACAGAAAGCAAAACAAAAACAAAAGCCCGTCCCTCTCTGCATTGTTGAGCTCCTCTCAAAGTGAAAAAATGCCTATAATATTTGTTATGACTAACTAAAATTACCAAATTGACTATAATGATAAAACACAGTAATATTAAATAGCAGGAAAAACAATGACTCAAAAATCAATTTTTGTTGTAAAGTTATTCATAAACTAGTGATTCACACAAATTTAAAAAAAATCAAATTTAAACTATTCTAATTTTAAAACTAATTACGCTAACAGAAAGTTTATAATTTTTGTGACATAAAATAAAAAAGAAATCACTACAAAACTATAAGTATTTAGTTCTAAGTAGAAATGAAAAAAATAGCAAAAAAATGCCACCTACTGGGCCACCACCGCCTGAATACGACTAGAAAACCAACCACCATGGGCCAGGATTCAGGCCCGCAGCAGGCCCAGCAGGCCCACAGGCATTGCAGTGACAGATTAGGCCCGAAAGCCTGCAGTCGAGAGGAGCTCGAGAGGGTGGGCGCAGCAGCGCTTATAAACCACTCTCGAGCTCTCTCAGCTAGCGAGGTGGGACTAAAGTTTTGGCGCGGGGCAGCACAAGGCCTTTGGTCCCGGTTGGTGCCACCAACCGGGACTAAAGGGGGGCATTGGTACCGGTTCGTGGCACAAACCGGGACCAATGCCCACCTTTAGTCCCGGTTGGTGCCAACAACCGGGACCAAAGGCCGCCGCTTCCCGCCCTTTGGGCTGCTGAAAATAAGCCTTTGGTCCGGGTTGGTGGCACCAACCGGGACTAAAGGGGGGAATTAGTCCCGGTTGGTTTCACGAACCGGGACTAATGCTCTTGCTATATAAGCAGCACTTAGCAGTTTTCGACCAAATCCATCTGTTTCTTCTCGCCCCGACGCCTTCTGCTCCTCGTCGCCGTCGCCGCCGAGCCCTGCCCCGACGCCGTCAGGCTGGTCCACCTCGCCGTCGTCGCCGCCGAGCCACTGCCCCGACACCATCGCCGCGCCCGTCGCCCCTGCCGGCCCCGACATCATCGCCGTCGCCGCGCGCGCCGCCCCTGCCCCGACCCCGTCGCCGTCGCCGCGCGCGCCACCCGTTCCCTGACCCCGGCGCCGACGCCGTGCGCGCCGCCCCTTCCCCGACCCCGTCGCCGTCGCCGCGCGCGCCGCCCCTTCCCCGACCACGTCGCCTTCGCCGCGCGCGCCAGCCCCTTCCCCGACCACGTCGCCGTCGTCATCGCCGTCGCGCCTTCCCCAACCCCGTCGCCGTTGCCCCGACCACACGCCGCCGCCTTCGGTCCGGCCGCCGGCGCCCTTTTCTCTTATTTTTTGCATTATTATAAAAATGTGTATATATGCATATGTTCTCTGTGTATATATGTTCATATATGCAAAAGTTAGATTTTAGAAAAACTTTATATATGCAATTTTTTTACATATATGCAGGTATATATGTATGTATGTGGATACATGAGGGGGGTCGATATACCCCCTCTCCGATAGCATTTGTGTGTATTTTAGGTTAGTGTATATATATGTTGATGTATACATGCAAAAGATAGATTTTTAGATATGATGATGTCTTTTTTTCATATGTGCATTTTTTCACATATGTATTATTTTTTAAGTTGTTAGTAGATATCGATTTTAGGTTAGTGCATTTTATCACTGATTTTAGGTTAGTTGATCGATTTAGTGCATTTTATGTTTGTTGCATTTTAGGTTAGTGCATTTTATGTTAGTGGAGAGGAAAAAGTAAAATAAGGAAAAGGAAAATAAGTAGAGAAAGAAGGAGAAGAAGAAGGAGAAGACGAGGAGAGGAAGAAGAGGAAGAAGAAGAAAAAAAAGAGGAGAAGAAGAAGGAATAGAGGAGCTTCTTCTCCTCTGTTCTTTCTTCTCCTCTTTTTTTTCTTCTTCTTCCTCTTTTTTTTATCGTGAACGAGGGTCGTCGAACATGACAGGAAGAAGAGGATAAAAAAAGAAGAGGAAGAAGAAGAAAAAAGAGGAGAAGAAAGAATAGAGGAGTTCTTCTCCTCTATTCTTTCTTCACCTCTTTTTTTTTCTTCTCCTCTTTTTTTTCTTCTTCTTCCTCTTTTTTTATCGTGAACGAGGGTCGCCGAGCGGTAGAGAGGAAACCCTAATTAAATAGCAAGTATCGTCGGTGTGAGATACATGTGGCCGTCGGTGTCGGACACTACATCCACGTCCCACAAGTGACGCGGGCTTCGACGCCCACATCACTTGTGGGACGTGGATGTAGTGTCCGACACCGACGGCCACTTGTATCTCACACCCACGATACTTGCTATTTAGGGTTTCCTCTACCGTTCGGCGACCCTCTTTTTTTTCTCCTCTTTTTTTTCTTCTTCTTCCTCCTTTTTAATCGTGAACGAGGGTCGCCGAGCGGTAGAGGAAACCCTAATTAAATAGCAAGTATCGTCGGTGTGATATACATGTGGCCGTCGGTGTCGGACACTACATCCACGTCCCACAAGTGACGCGGGCTTCGATGCCCACGTCACTTGTGGGACGTGGATGTAGTGTCCGACACCGACGGCCACTTGTATCTCACACCCACGATACTTGCTATTTACGGTTTCCTCTACCGTTCGGCGACCCTCTTTTTTTTCTCCTCTTTTTTCTTCTCCACCGAGGGTTCTTGCTGAACTTTGTACGAAAAAGCGAATTATCCTATACGAGACTCCGTTCCAAAATAACTTTGGAGAGCTTCGTACCATCATGCTCCTGTTACTTTCGCCTAATGATGAAGACATGGTTTTGTTGAATCCTTTGACACTAGGCAACCTCCCCGATAGCCACCCCAAACCCTTGAAGCGTTGTCGAGGCCACCCCAAACCCTAGAGAAGCAGCGTCGAGGCCACTAATTAATATATATGATTCCTTACTATGATTAGCTAGCTAGTTCTACGTTTGCCACTAATATATCCATCTGTCATGTTTGAATAATAATTGCCATGTTGTAAATATTTGTAGAAACTATGGACACCACCCGAGACGAAGCAAAAGAAGCGATGTTGAGGGACATAATCGCAGAAGGAAGTGTTGCCGTCTCGTTGTATCTCAACGACACCGATGGTACTCTGGAAGAAGAGGGTGAAGAAGCTGGCTCTGGTGACCTAATGCTGGTGCAAGAAGAAGAACGTGAGGACGGCTCCGGTGACCCAATGCTGGTGCAAGAAGGAGACCGTGATGACGGCTCCGGTGACTGAACCGAGTCCGGCTAGGTATATATATTAGTTAAGCCTGTGCTGACTAGCCAATTGATGCATTCATTGTTTTGGTATGTACACATATTAATTAAGTCTTTGTTCTTTTTTCTAGCCCTCCGGATCGAGCACAACTGAGGTAAAGAGACGAGGCCCGAAGATAAAGTTGAGGTCGGATGAAAGGTTTGAGATCATAGCAATCGCGCCCGACGACCAACCTACTGAACCCATCCGAACAAAGAAGGCATTTGTTGCTCAGTGCGGGGTTCTGGTTAGGGACAAGATCCCGATCAGCATCCAACAATGGTTCAAGCCGGCTACTGAAGACCCTGAGGTGTCTTACGTCAATGATATGCAGAAAAATGATCTTTGGAATGAGCTGAAGACAAATTCCACCCTACCGCTAGAGGATGATCCGGAGAAGCCAGTTAAAGAGGAATTAATCAAGTCTTTTGCTCTTAAGAGGATGGCAGACCTATTCAGGAGGTGGAAGAAAGACCTGAATAGGTTTGTCGAGAAAAAAGAGACACCAGAATTCAAGGGCATATATGAGAAGATCAGAGATGACTGGCCTGCATTTGTGGCCCACAAGACATCGGAAAAGAGTAAGAAGATGTCGGAGACAAACAAGAAAAATGCTGCGAAGAAGAAGCATCACCATCGCACGGGGTCAGGTGGCTACCTGGTAGCCCGACCTAAGTGGGCCAAGGCTGAGAATGATCTGGTTCAAAAAGGGATCGAACCAGAGACAATGAGCTGGCCAGACCGTTGTCGGACTTGGTTCTTCGGGGCTGGCGGAACCTTGGACCCTGTAATAGGGAAGTGCATTTGGACGGACGAGCAACGTGACATTCCCTTGAAGAAGCTTCGGTACTATATCAAAGCAGCGCAGGAAGGGACGTTCCTTCCAGACAGAGAGAACGACGAGCTCACAAAGGCCCTCGGGAATCCTGAGCACCCTGGACGGACACGAGGCACGCCAGGCTCCATTCCGTGGAAGGTTGGGTTTCCGGACGCAGGCGGTTACAAAAGCCAGGAGAGGAGGAAGCAAGTGCAACAGTCCGAACTGCAGGCGCTTAAAGTAAGGGTACTCGGGATAGAGGAACGAGAAGCAAATCACAGCAACCGAACTGCCGAAGCTTCCCCAGAAGCTACCCCGCCATCTCAGCGGAGAAGCAGCATGGCTTCCACCGAGCTGCTTCAGCCAGAGCTTGTCTTGACGGCTCCTGCCAGCTATCCCGTGGATGCTATCACGGAGGCTCAAATTTGCCACCTTATGACGTAGTGGATGAATATGAAGGTCAAGGCGGTTATTGGCTCTGTTTTTCCTAATGAACCCGGCGCAACTTTTCACTGCCAGCCGATTCCAGAAGGATATGCTAAGGTGATGGTGGATGAAATAACGGAGGGATTTGAGGACCTCTCGCTTGACCACCCTACCAGAGAAGGGGAGACTCGGCTGGGTTCTGCTCTGAAGACTCCATGCCTATGGCGGAAAGAGCTCATCAACCTTCTGAACTGGACGCCTCCGCCTCCTCCTCCTCCTCCGGCGAGTCAGGGCACTCCGCCTCCTCCACCGCCTCCTCCTCCGGCGAGTGACGACCAGGGCCCTCGGCCGGCTCCTTCTCCGGCGCGTGGCGGCACTCCGCCTCCTCCGCCTGCGCCGGCGCGCCCGAGCAGCCAGCCTCCTCCTTCTCCGCCTCGTCAGCAAGGGCGGAAGAGACCCGCCGCCGCACCGGCAGCTGCTCCGGTGCGTCATAGTCCTTCTCCTCCGCCTCGTAAGCAAGTAAAGAAGACTGCCGCTCCGTCTGCTCTGCCGGCGTCTAGCAGTACAGCCAGAGGCGGGAGCAAATACAGATTCGGTCTTTCTCTGAAGACTCTAGAGAAGTTACCATACGAGAGGACCCCGGAGGAGAACGCGAGGATCGCGCGAACCGAGAAGGATGACTGGTTTCAAGGGTTGAAAGCAAAGAGACATCCACCTCCTTAGGAGAAGGTAGATTCGGTGAAAGTGAAGCGCACTGGCTGCCCTGGCAAAACCACCCAAGTCTCCGCCGAAAGGCAACTATGAGCGCATTATTGCAAAGACATGGGTCGAAGCGTCGCGGTCGGAAAGTACAGTCAGTGATCAAAGGCTGAAAGAACGACGAGTAGCTGGGAAACAAATTGCCCAGCTCGGCGAACAAGCAAAGCAATCGTGCCCCCCACTACTAGAAAAAAGCTCATTAGTGGCGCACCACTTTTGGGTATTAGTGGCGCACCTCTGGTGCGCCACTATTACCACGCCACTAGTAATGTGTATTAGTGGCGCACCAGAGGTGCGCCATTACTAATCCAGATATCAGTGGTGCACCACCTGGTGCGCCATTGATATCCCCCCTGGTGCGCCACTGATAATGTATAGGGGTGGCCTGCTGGTGCGCCACTACTAAGTATAAGGGTGCGCCACTGATATTTTTTCAGAATTTTTTTTTTCAAATTTTTTTTTCACAGAACAAACTTACTAGTGGCGCACCACACACCAGGTGCGCCACTAGTAAAAAAATAGTAATGGCGCACCAGCTTATGGTGCGCCACTGCTATATAGCAGTGGCGCACCACATCCACGGTGCGCCACTAATAGTGATATTACGGATAGCCCTTTTTCTAGTAGTGCCATATGGGTGCGCCACTGTTATTTAACTGGGTGCGCCACTAATGTGCAATATGGTGCGCCACTACTATTAATTCTAGGAATTTTTTTTTCTGCATTTCTGGTATTTGCACAGGTTACAAAATACAATACATCACAGAATATAAACAGCACATAATACAAATCATCACATTAGTCTCCGAATTCGAAATAGCGAACAAAGTTCAAATATTAGACAAGTTTAGGTCTCGAGACCGAGTAGCGAGTTTGTCGTCACATTACAAAGTTGATATCATCTAAACTACCATCACATAGAAGAGAGCTGCGGTCACGATGAGCATCATCGCGATGAAACTAGTCTTCATCCGGTTCCTCCTCCGCTCCCTCCTCTCTCCCTCTAGATAGCGCTCGTATCTAGCTTCCGCCTCCGCCCTAGTGGTGTACCCTTTGTAACTGTTACGGCTGAAACGGTGAACCTGTCTCCGACACTCCTCCCAGTCGTCATAGACTCCGGGAACCCTACCCTTGTACACGACATACGACGGCATCTCTATGCACTAGACAAACAAAACGTTAGTAGCAATTCACAGATAATATATAAGTATGCAACAAAAGGATCGGAAGAGAAAAGCAACACATTAATAGCACGGTTCATGGTTCCTACTAATAAATAGCATCGATTACATATAAGTTGAACGACTCTCCAAACTAAAGAGACATACAAGTTCATTAAAGTTTAATTACAACACGAGCTAATCGACATTTCAGAACTATATACCATCAATACTTTCTTCGACTCGACTCAGGGACCGGAGCGTGGATGAAGCCGCCGTCATCCGTCGGCGTCATGAATGTGCGGTAGTTGTCAGCCTGCATTTGTAGCGTTGTTTCTATTTCCCTGTTGGACGGTTGATATTTGAGGTGGAACTGCCCCGAGGTACGAAGGACATCTTGACAGATGATTTCCGCAAACTCCGACTGGATGCGAAAGAATTCTTGTCTGATGTCCATGTCCTGGATTGCCGACAAGCGTGCGGCCCAATCTTGGAGACCCTTTGGTAGCATAAGGTGATTATGGTCCCGTACGATCGCCCGCATGTGATGGAGGGCGTAGTAGGCATCCTTCTGACTGCTAGGCGGCTGCTTAACGCAGGGGAACGTCGTTACGTGGGTGAACACGTGCTTGCCGTACCTACACATTTCCTTCCTGAAGGTGCCTCCAGATTTGGCGTAGCCGGGGAGAGCATCATCAAGAACTTTCTTGATATTTGTGTAGTCTTTCTTCGACTGACGGTCCGAGTCGAAATACGTGGCCGTGGAATATTTCGGGCTTAAGAGGATGAGTGTGCAACGTGTGTCACTGCACAAAACACGGAATGTTAGGAAAAAAAAAGAACGATCGAAATCTAAGAAATCATATGTTACGGGGCGGTGAGGGGATGACTTACTCGGGAAAGTAAGGCACGAGGAAGGTATCCTTATCTTTGTTCGCCATAATGACGCCTTCGAGGTATGAACTCGCGATTTGCCGGTCCCCAGCGCTGTCCAAGTGCTTGGCACGCATGTAGAAGGGGTCGACTATCACGATGTCCGGGGTCTTGTCTCTAATGATCTGCATCTCCATATTGAGCGAAAATAGCCGAATGAAGGTGTAGTGCAGCGGATGAAGGTTAAACATAGCGAAGATGTCATCAAACCGCAGGACGATCATACTCCCGATGGTGCCATCGACAAAGCCCTTGCCCTCTGGCACCTTGGCCACGAAAACCGGGTATGAGTCATCTTTCTCGGAGAGACGCCGCTTCTCCATAGAAAGAACACTGTCATGCAGACTCCGCATAGCACCGGTTGCAGCCTTGAGCAGATTAGCCGGTAGCATCGGCCTACCCGCCACATGCACCGCCCTCATGATATCCTTAGGTATTGGTGGCCCGTCCTGAGCACGGATCGTACTCGGTGCCGGCTGGCTCGCACCCTTGTTAGTTTTTCTTTTCCGTCCCTTCTTTGGCTTCTGCTGATGTAATGGGATCGAGGTCTGCTCAGAGACCACCTTCTTGAGTGTGGTGGGGCTGATAATATTTCCCACCTCGGCTGTTTGAGTCTCGGTGAAGGCGGCAGCTGGAGGCGTCTCCTGAGAACCGAACAGACGACGCCTGTTGCAATTGGGTTTCTCCGCGGTACCAGCTAGATCGCGATCGACTTTTGCAGGGTTGGGTTCTTGAGAAGGAGGCGCCAAGAATTCGTCACCGTACCCACCATGTTCGTTGAAGTAGTCATCGACGTTGACAAATGTACCGTCGTCGACGTCCGGATCCTGTGCCATATGCATGCCCGGATCAACTGACGGCGGTAGCGTTGCGGCGGTCTTGCCATGGCTTGGCGCCGGCAGGACTGGCGGTGTTGTCTGTGGGGTGGTGACCCCCGCCCCCAAACGAATCTGGCTCTTCGGCCAAAGCAATGGCCAGTTGAAGCAGGCGCCGAGGGTCATCACATCCTCTTCGTCGGCCCCATGGGGTCGATACGGAGGTAACAAGTCGTCGCAGCCCCGCAGCACCCGAACCAGTTGAACCCTATACACGGTGGGTGGCATCGGATTATGGTGGAACACGCGGTTGCCCGGTTCAACGATTTTGGCCTTGGCGACATCGATCAACTTGCCGTCCACGAAGTGCAGGAGAGTGCATGGAACTTCGTTGGCGGCGCCCTGCGAAAACATGTAGGGCGTCAGGGATGCCCAGTCAAAGGCAAGGAGATGAAGTCATCGGCCGAGGCTTAGTTACCGTGATGGCGTCGAGCTCGGCTAATGTCGAGGCACCGCCAACGGCGGGCGTGCAAGTGACGGAGGGGCCGCTTGCTGCCGAGGTGCCGGCCGACGTATTCTTCCCACACCCGGGTGCATCAAGCTCCAATGTCGGCGCCGGCACCGGAGACACCAATGACGCCTCCGCCGGAGACACCACTGCCGGCGCGTTGTGCGAGTTGCTGCCCGTCAAGCTGGGAATCGGGGGCGGCCCCTGTTGGCCGCCCACAAACCACCCCCGCAGCCCCTCAACCAAGGTAGGCATAATGGCGGTGATCGTCGCTCCCAGTTGGTCTCGCACTTGCTCTTCGACTATCTGAGGAATCTGCGCCACTTTTGCCTTGAGTTCTTTAACCTCCTGGCTTTCCAAGCTGGTCTTTCTCTCCTTTCGCCCAGTCTTATAGTATTCCGACCATTTCGTGGACAAGCCTTCGCCGGCCACACGACCAGCTGACGTCGGCTTAGTTAACTTATCCTTCTGTTTCATTACATTCAACGCCCTATTTAAAGTGGTGTCCCAAGGGGCAGACGGGGAGCTCTGAGACCCCGCGCTACTGCTTTCAGTTTCCTGCGGAAGGAACGTGAACCATTTAGAAATTTGGCTTCATTAATTAGAATGCAACCATATGGAGCTAATTACGCGGGGGTGTATTCCTTACCAGAACAAGCTCAAGCGCCTTCACCTTCGGATCCGTGGTAAGCTCCTTTGTTACCGGGTCCTCCTTGTACCGGGCTCTGATATAGTTCCTGGTCTGCTTTTCATGGCGGTATTTATCGAAGAGGGGCGGTAGGCCTTGCTCGACACGCTCCGCGTCCTCCTTGTCCCATTTAGGTTCCACCACTCTGTAACCGTCGGGACCGAGTTTGTGGACCCCTAAGTTCAATTCCCGCATTTCTTTCCCCCACTGACTTGATTCCACGGATGCGTTGCTCTCGCACTTGGTCTTGAACTCCAGGTAGTCAGCTTTGCTGATCGAAGGATTTTTCTCCTTGATCTTCTCATAACTATCACCTCTTTCAATCATTTTCTTCACCCGGGCTCTCCAAGAAGCCAGGGCCGTGCTCATCTTCGTGAGGGCGGCACTGTTCACTTTATTCCCTGAGAGGCGTGTGTTTGCGAAGTCACCGGGGAACTTGTATCGTTCGTGCAGCTTCGTGAAGAGGAGGATCCGCAAATTCCCTCGTTCACGATGCCTTAGGTTCTCGGTGTTGATCGTGACGGTGCTCCGGACAATGCACCCGAGTTGTCCCGCGTACCCACTGACTAATTCTTTGGGCGCCGTTGGATGCCCACTGGAGGACACTTCAGTAAATTCCTCCTTGACGGTGCCGAGCACGTTCGGGCGCCGGTCCTTCCGTTGCCTCTTCGGTTGGCTGCCATCTGTGCGTTCGCTGCCATCATCAGTGGTGGCATCCCCGGCGGCACCATCAGTGGTGTCATCCCCGACGCCACTAGGGGTTGTGTAGTCGGGATCGGTGTCTTCCGCGGCGTCCTCATAGCGGTGAGGGTATTCCTCCATCTCCTGGGACAGCTCCCAGAATGGCTTGCCGCCCGAACCGCCGGCCTCATCGTTGTCGGCCATGTTCGCTCTAAATAGGAAAAAAGTTTGGTCAAAAAGTTGGTTATTGTCAAGGAACAAGATCTCATCATTTAGGGTTTGTGAGGAATTATCATGGTCTCATCACTTAGGGTTTGTCGACACCGAGGCATCCTAAAAGCTACGGTTTTATCATTTAGAGTGCCGTTGATAGAAGCTATTCAGAACTAGTCCTACTTAATTCTTGATCCTACTTAATTAAGTACTAAGATACCCCGGCCCATGCATTAGTCGCAAGTACCCCATATGTCCTATTTTTAGCAAAGTCATGCTAAAATTCACGGAAAATTTCAGCATGACCTTTGCTGAAAATAGGACATATGGAGTACCCGAACTTGCCGGAACGGAAGTTAATCGACATTCCGGCAAACTCAATGGCCTCTCGGGGTACCTGCAAAATCATCACGACACGATGGTCGGAGACAAAACCCAGCAAACTAGCACCACAATGTGCCTCTACTTTCATATGGATGAAAAGGCCACAGACCATATGGTCCTCTGCTTTCATATGGACAAAAAAGGCCTACACATAGGCACAACAGAGCAGCAAGCCCATCACTCTTTTGGTGAACAGAAGCATATGCAAAAAAAAGTGGTTGTTATTCACAGTACATATACAGGATTTGGTTGTTATGCACAGTACATGTCAATTTCCATCAGAGAAATTTAAAAGCTACTTCACATTGCTACTTGTAAATTTCCATCAATACATACTTTAGATTTGCTACTTGCCAATGTCAATTTCCATGCTTTCACGGTACTTGTCATTGAAATTCAAAACAATACACAGTACATGTCAATTTCCATCAGTATAATTCAAAAACTACTTGTCATTGCAGAGAAGCATCAAACAATATTTACATGCTTTCACTGTACAGTTTTCTTCAGATCTTATATTAAGAGATAACAAGCACAGTACTGAATTAAGAGATAACAAGTACAATATTTACATGTCAATTTCGTTTTTTCCACTGTTCAACCACAGAAATAAGAAAAATAACTAGATTCTGAGCAAAGCAGAGCTTCAATTGTTTCTTATTTTGAGATAGGCAATCACTGGCTCGGCGAACATAGGAAAAGATAACTTCAGTTTCATGCCAATATCGTCAAACTCCCTAAATAGTTAACTGGGCAAATGGTGTGTGCGTCAGCAGCAAAATGAAGACTGCTGTAACAGCCCAGTTAATCCAGTGAACATCAATACAAATGCATAGCATAATTTTAGTAGGTTGACAGGTCAAGGGTGCGTGTAAATAATGCACCAAGATACGTACATAACAATCATGATCTAGCTGCTCCAACTTCTAAACATTGGCAATTATATTCAAAGATTCAGGCCATATTCAGTTGTAATCATTTCAATTCAATCAACATATATAAGTTACTGTCAGTACCAGGCCATCTCATGCACCCATCACTAGCAAAAAGAGTGTCCTTGCACAAGATCTTCAATCTGCGTCCATAGATCCTTCATATCTCGCCATGTATAATTCTAAAAACAAATACAGTTTCTTAGGTCTTGCACCAACGGCAGCTGAATAGCACATATTCAAGATTGTTCCTATCAATTTATCCACCATCATCCCATTGGCTCTAAAACTCTGACCTAATTTCAGAAGTGAACATAAATGTTTGCCTGTATACCACACAATCAAAAAATAAATGATGGACGGTTTTCGTTTGAGCACAAAGGAAGCAACTCTCGACAGTCGACATCCATATCATGACGTTTCTGAAATTATCCTGGGTAACACCTTGGGAGATCTGGCGGAGCTCACCTTGGGAGAAGGGGAGCGCGACGGCGGCGTCGAGGAAGGGGGTGACGGTCGGCTCGGAGTAGGTGGCCGCGGGGAGGGCGGACTCGGGGGAGGGCGACGGTGAGCTCGCGGCAGTGGACGGCGGTGAGCTCGAGGGGAACGGGCTGCGCGGGCGGCGCTCCTCCCTGGCCTGCGCGGGCGGCGCTCCTCCTCAATCTGCGGCGGACCTCCTCCCCGTCCCGCGCGGCGCTTGCAGCAGCAGCTTCCCGGACCTCCTCCTCAATCCGGGGGAGCGGCGACCGGCGACCTGGGTGCAGCTAGGCTAGCTAGCTAGCAAGAGTGAAATGAGTTATGGACAGAACTACATTTCAATGGTGGGGCAGCGCTAACAATGGCGCACCCATCGCAGGTGCGCCATAAAACAGAGCATTTCAATGGCGCATCTCTGGTAGTGCGCCATTACTACTCGTAGTAATAGGTTAAAACTGTCCGCGTCTGTGTTATAGACAGAACTACTGCCATGGCCTAGTGGTTGGATCCTTGATGCATAACCCAGCCAGCCAGGGTTCGAATCTTGGCGGCCCCATTTTTTTCAATCTTTTAAAAAAATGTTTTTGATGTATATATGTCTATTGGTTACACTAGTCCGGTCTTTAAACATTTTTTTACCTTTTTCTGTGTTTTTTCTTTACTGTTTTTGTCAGTTCTTTTTTAGTTTTCTATTAAATATATTTGAATATTGAATGTATTTGAATGTAAATATTGTTAAACAACATACATTTGAATGTAAATATTGTTAAACAACATACATTTTAATGTATTTGAATATTTCCTATTAAATATATGTACATCTTTTAGGACAATATACGTGGGCTTATGTGTTTAGATTTAAGATTTGAATCATTGTGATAATTTAAGATTTGAGATAAAAGAATAGGAAAATGCAAATGGAGTGATAAAACCATTGTGCAAAGATTTAGAATTAGATGACATGGTTGAAATCAAGTGATACATGTAATAATTTAGCTATCACGCACACACACACGCGGTTGAAAACAACATGCCACTGACACACACACACACGCAGCCGACACGTCGTGATTCAATCTTAGCTATCTTTTCACAATCTTCTTGCCCTTCTTCCTCGCGGTTGAATAATTTAGCCCCGGAACCCCTTGAATTGATCTTCTCTTGAACGGACGTCCTTTAGGTAGGGTGGTCCTGCTTCTTCTTGTGGTGTATGGTACTTCATCGTCGTCGTCATCTTCCATCTTCGGGTCGCCGTACTTGTCAAAGTCTTGCTCATTGGCGACTCCATCCATTCCGATGATGTTCCTTTTGCCTCTCCTCACGACAACACGACTGGGCTTTGACGGGTCGGTAATGAAGAAGCATTGGTCCACTTTGGAAGCCAGTACCCATGGCTCATTTTTCGCGGTGACGTTTGCGCCCGCGGTCTTGGATTTGGCTTCTGGTATAACCATGGTGGTGAAATACCGGTCTTCTTTTAGGACGCTCTTGGCCCATCTGACACGGAACATCGGGACCTTCTCTCCAGCGTAGCTCAGCTCCCAGATCTCCTCGATCCTTCCGTAGTATCTGTCCTTGTCGTTACCGGTGTAGGATTCCATCGTTACCCCGGAGTTCTGATAATCGCTCTTCATGTCCTTTTCCTCGGTGTAGAATGTGTAGCCGTTGATATCGTACGCCTCATAGGTCATCAGGTTGTGCTCGGCGCCCTGTGACAAGGCGAATATGAGTTTTTCTTCCGCGGAAGAATCCTCATGTAAAGGGTACGACAGAAGCTTCTCCTTGAACCAACGCGTGAAACATGAGTTGTGCTCTTTGATTATAGCTCCCTCCGTCCTCTGTTGGCCTCGGTCATTGTACGTCTTCTCAATAAAGATTTTGTGCTCTACCACCCAAGGATCGACCACGTCTATGTGTTGTAGCGCGACTAGGTTTGCTCTTTCAAAGTCGGCGAGTCGACCCATGAAGTCGACATGCATTTCGCGGTGACCCTTGCGGTGACCCCATCCAGCGAGCCTGCCGAGGTGCCTGTTGACGGGCAGACCAACGGGGTTCTCGATGCCTAGATAATTCGTGCAGTACGATATGCACTCTTCGGTCAGAAAGCCCCTGGCTATGCTTCCCTCTGGACGTGACATGTTGCGAACGTATCCTTTGATGACACCATTCATCCTTTCGAACGGCATCATGCTGTGCAGGAACGTCGGCCCGAGTTGGATGATATCCTCCACTATATGGACCAGCAGATGCACCATAACGTCGAAGAATGCGGGCGGGAAGTACATCTCAAGCTCGCATAGTATCACCACGATCTCTTCCTGTAGCCTTCTGAGTTGCCTCACGCCAACCGACTTCCGAGAGATGACGTCGAAAAAGTTGCATAAGCCAAATAGCGTGTCACGGACGTGCGCGTCCATGATCCCACGGATTGCAACTGGAAGTATCTGCGTCATCAGCACGTGACAGTCGTGAGACTTCATCCCGCTGAACTTCTGCTTCGCTGAGTCTAGGTATCTGCTTATCTTCCCCGCGTAACCGTAAGGAAGTTTTACTCCTACGAGGCAGGTGAAAAACTGCTCGATCTCCTTCTGACTTAGAGTGAAGCACGCGGGAGGGTAGTCATATTCGATCTTCTTGGCCTTTTTGCCTTTGCGATGACTTTTCGTGTCCTTCGCCTCATCATCATCATCATCATCATCATCATCATCATTAGGGCGCCAGAGCTCCTCCCTGATGCCCATTTTTTGCAAGTCTGCCCTTGCTTTCGGCCCATCTTTGGTCCTCTCTGGCATGTTGAGCAGGGTACCAAGCAGACTCTCGCACACGTTCTTCGTGATATGCATGACATCAAGGCTGTGAGGCACACGGAGGATCTTCCAGTACGGCAAGTCCCAGAAAACAGACCTCGTTTTCCATACCTTCAGCAGCGGCTCTGGCGCCTTTCGCTTCTTTCCCGGCGGTGGGCACTCTTTCCAATTTTTCAACAGCTCGTCTATTTCCTCGCCGCTCCTCGTACGTGGGGGTCTTCGGGGTTCGGTTTCACCATCGAACAGATCCTTGCGTTTTCTCCATGCGTCATCGTCGCGAAGCCACCTTCGATGTCCCATGAACACGGTTTTCGAAGACCCGGGATCTCTATCTAGCTGGCGATACGTTGTGTCATCCATGCACCGTACGCATCCAGAAAATCCATGGACTACCTGCCCCGCGAGATATCCGTAACCGAGATAGTCGTGCACCATCGTGAGCAGTGCGGCTCTCATAGGGAAATATTCTTTCTCTGCGGCGTCCCACGTATTGGCTGGCGTTTTCCACAGCGTGTCTAGCTCCTCCTTCAGCAGCCTCAGATACAGATTGATGTCATTCCCTGGTTGTTTCGGCCCTTCAATTAGCATACTCATGTGAATGTACTTCCTCTTCATGCACAACCAGGGGGGAAGGTTGTACATCCACACAAACACAGGCCAGGTGCTATGTGTGCTTCTCTGGCTGCCAAACGGATTGACTCCATCGGTGCTCGCGCCGAGCACGATGTTCCTTGGATCCTTCCCAAATTCTGGGTATTCAAAATTCAACGCTTGCCACTGGCTCGCATCCTTAGGGTGACTCAGCATCTTGTCTTTTTTATCTATCTCCGGATCATTTGCGTCATCTTCTCGCTTCTTCTCCTCCCTATCCGCGTGCCAACGCAGGAGCTTTGCTACCTTAGGATCCGCGAAATACCGCTGCAGACGAGGAGTGATCGGAAAGTACCACACCACTTTTCGAGGAGCTTTCTTCCTCTTCTTGTATCGAGTGACGCCGCACACCGGACATATGGTAGACTCCGCGTGCTCGCCCCGATAAATGATGCAATTGTTCATGCAGACATGGTATTTCACGTGCGGTAAATCCAGAGGACACACGATTTTCTTCGCCTCCTCCAAACTGGTCGGGCACTTGTTCCCCTTCGGAAGACGTTCGTGCCAGAATGACATGTTCTCGTCGAAGCATGCGTCCGTCATTTTGTGTTTTACCTTCATCTCCAGAGCCATGAGCGTTACTTTCAGGCGGGTATCCTCGGGCCTGCATCCTTCATACAATGGAGTAACCGCGTCTGTCTCCAGTTGATCCAGCTTGGCTTTCTCTCGGGCGGCAGCTCTTGCGTTACCCGTCTGCTTGCGAAGCAGCTCTTGAATATGAGGGTCATGCACCCAGCCCATCGATGGTCCATCGTCGTCTGCTCCGGCATCTTCATCTTCATGATGATGCCCTTCGTCTTGATCTTCCTCATCATCATGTCCGGCATCTTCTACATGATGACCGTGTCCTGCATCTACTTCGTGATCATGTCCTGGAGATTCTTCGTCTTCTCGCCCGCCCTCGCCGCTATTGTCTTGCTGCCCTTCCTTTTTTCTGCTTGCCCGGCCCCCATGGATGACTTCATAGTCATCTTCATCACCTTGCCACCGATAGCCATCCATGAAACCACGCAAGAGCAAGTGGCCCCGCACCTGCCCGGAATCCGGGTCCGCAATAAGGCTCTTCAGCTTGCATCTTCGACACGGACATCTTATCTCCGTCTCGTTCTTTTGAAGCATCTCGGCCTTCGCGGAGCTCAAAAACCTATTTACGATGCCTTCGGTCATCGTGCGGACCATGGTCGCCTGCGGGGTAGAGCAAAATGATATTTTAGAACAAAAAAAAATTGGCATGACTTTGCCTAAAAATAGGACCAAAAAGAATGCATATAGTGCCAAATTCTCGCCGAAACGGAAATGAATCAACATTCCGGCAAAATATTGGCAACTATCGCATTTCAAATACCGGTACCTGCAAACACAAACATATGCAACACCACAAACATACGTAGATCTCTAGGCCATAAAAAGTGTGTACGTTGTTGGAGACGGAGAGAAAAGTAGATCTAGAACATAAAGAAAGCTTTCCCCTTACTTACCTATCAAAAAAAGGAAATTTGACCACTTAATTTGGGTGAATCTATGGTGCAAATGAGGTGAGGAGGAGGAGCAAGAAGACCAAATCTGTTTTGGTGGAGGGGGGAAAGTGAGTGTGTGGTAGGTGTGGCTGCCTAATTATAGCTACTGCTCCCAGGTTACCAGTGGCGCACCCCTTCAGTGGTGCGCCACTAGTAGCCAGCAATACTAGTGGCGCACCAGTTAAGGGGTGCGCCACTGCTATGTTTTTTTTGGACCACCATGCCCAGCTTTACCAGTGGCGCACCAGGGCAAGGTGCGCCACTACTATCAAAAATAGTAGTGGCGCACCTTGGCCTGGTGCGCCACTGGTAATCCTGGGCATGGCTGGCTACTGTTCAAAAAAAATAGTAGTGGCGCACCAGGGCAAGGTGCGCCACTACTATCAAAAATAGTAGTGGCGCACCTTGTCCTGGTGCGCCACTGGTAAGCCTGGGCATGGCTGGTTACTGTTCAAAAAAATAGTAGTGGCGCACAGCACACCTGGTGCGCCACTAGTAATGTCACTATTAGTGGAGCACCTGTTTGTGGTGCGCCACTGCTATATAGTAGTGGCGCACCACTTCTCTGGTGCGCCACTAATAGTGATATTACCTATAGCCGTTTTTCTAGTAGTGCCCCGCTCAAGGTGCCTAGCGTCGATCCGAGGATGGTGCCCGGTTATACCAATCTTGACGATTATCTGCCCGACGATGTAGATTATGGTTTCCTGGACGTGCAGATACACAGATACGAGTACGGGAAGCTTCTCGTCAAAGATGAAAGATTTCTAACAACGATGATGCGAAGATTGCATGATTGGTACATGAAAACCTGCAGAGAGTCTGGGGGAGGAATACTTTGTATATGAGAGTTAAACCGGAGCATGACCTCGTTGGAATTGAACTGTTGCATGTTCCATTTGAGGAGTTCTATCAGTTTTTCAATCAATTGGCCCTCGATAAAGCAACGGTCACCTGCTACTGTCTGTAAGTACTACTACTTCTGTCATTAAGTCTCTCTACATAGCTCAGCTCTTTCATTGCATGTATTTATAATTATCCTCACTATATTATGCAGATTGAAGATCGCCAAATTGAAGAAAAGACAAATCGGTGATATTGGGTTCATTAACACAAATCTCATAGATGAATTTCAGGTTAAAGATCATGCCGCAGATACCGAGGCCAGCTTGCTACGATCATTCAAAATAAATGAACACAAAAATATAATACTCTTTCCTTACAACTTCAAGTGAGTGTTGTCTTGTGCATATTCGGTTTCCCTTATATATTAGTCCAGGTTATAGTAATGTAATTGATGAGTTATGCATGCGTGCGCAGTTTCCACTATATTCTCCTGGAGATTAGGCTTGAGAAGGGAGTAGTAACTGTCTTGGACTCGAGACGAGAAGATCCCCAGGAGTATGCGGACATGACTGAAATCCTCAAGAAGTAAGTTAAATCGATCATTACCACCATATCAGCAAATTTGTTCATTTCCTGATATCAAGTAATTGTTTTCTTTTGTCTGGCAGTGTTTGGAGAAAATTCAGCACAAATTCCCCGGGACTCCCGAAGGAGCTGGAATTTAGATACCCGAAAGTAAGTACTATAGTACCATGTTCCGCGCGTCTCCTAGCTATTGATTCAAGCGCTAATTTCATCAATACCATTTGGCATTCTTGCTTATCTGTTTAATTGACCTCTATTTCTTGTAAAGTGGTTGTGGCAGGAACAAGGGAATGATTTCTGTGGATACTACGTCTGCGAGTCCATCCGCCACACGACCTGTGAGCGGGGCGGGTACTCTGAGAAACATTATGAAGTGCGTAAGAAATAATATTCACAATTTTTGTTTATTACCATCATTTGTGTTGAGTTTCATTCATTCATATATATATATATATATATATATATATATATATATGTGTGTGTGTGTGTGTGTGTGTGTGTGTGTGTGTGTGTGTGTGTGTGTGTGTGTGTGTGTATTGACCCCCTTCTTCAAATTAGATGTTTCGGCAGCGGAATGAACTCTTAGGACCAGATCGCATGCGAGCAATTCAAGAGGAATTGGCGGCATTCTTTCTTGACCACGTGATCGCTGAAGACGGAGAATACTATGTGGACCATGCGTCCGTAATTTAAGAGATTATATTTGTAAAAGATAATTATTGTATATATATAGCCGGTAGTGTCGGACGATAGATATACGAGAACTTGTTGTTCGACCAATCTCTCGGAGAAGGAGATGTGGTCGATATCACTTCTCTCTGTATGCATATATGTTCATGACGATCTTCTGTTTCCTTCGTTTGCTTACTAGCTAGCATATGCCTAGTCTTCTCTATACGTATGTTTAGTACGTAACGTCGACCAAGCACGGACATAAGAGAGGACACTTCTCTCTATTAATTAGCTATCTAGCTAACACAATATATGAAATACCTAAATTAACCCCCCAAAATCCCCAAACCTCCTCCCCCCCTTTTAAAAAAAAACCAAAAACCCCAGCTACAGAAATGCTGACGCGTGGACGCCTATTGGTCCCGGTTGGTGCTACCAACCGGGACCAAAGGCCCTCCTGGCTGGGCTCGGCGCACAGGCCACGTGGAGGCCCATCTGTCCCGGTTCTGGTTTGAACCGGGAGTAAAGGGTGAGGGTATTAGTAACGACCCTTTAGTCCCGGTTCAGGAACCGGGACTAAAGGCCCTTACGAACCGGGACAATAGGCCGGTTTTCTACTAGTGCTTGTGTCTATGGAGAACCGCGAACATAAAATAGGCACAATATGTGGACAGTAATGAAGAATCTCAAACAACAATCCGATCTGCCATGGTGTGTCATTGGAGATTTCAACGAGGTTATGTGGTCATTTGAACACTTCTCTGTTACAGCACGCGGTGAAAGTCAGATGTTGGCCTTTCGTGACACCCTTGAGGTATGCGAGTTAATGGATCTTGGTTTCTCCGGCTTACCATTTACATATGATAACAAGCAGAAGGGCCGTAAGAATGTTAGGGTACGACTGGATAGAGCAGTTGCGGACAACCGGTGGCGAGATATTTTTGCTGAAGCACGGGTGGTGCATAATGTTTCTCCATGTTCTGACCATAACCCGCTGGTTCTGAAGTGTATAAAAGAGGAACCAAATAGTGTACGCAGTAATTTCAGGCGGTATGAAACCTTTTGGGAAAGGGATGCAAGTTTACCACAACGTGTTGCCTTGGCCTGGAAAAAGGCGGGACATAAGTTCAGCCTAGGAGACTTTTGGTCTGGCCTTGCAAAACTCATGGTGGAACTTCATGCGTGGAGCAAAGGAAAATTTGGAAACATCACTAAGGAACTTGAGAAGTCAAGAACTCAGCTTGAGGAATTAATGAGAATGAATGCGGATAGGAATGACATACGGAAAGTAAGTGACCATATGCAAGAGCTGCTGTACCGTGAGGAGATGTTGTGGATGCAACGCAGCCGGATAGACTGGCTGCGGGAGGGCGACCGCAACACAAATTTTTTTCAGAGCAAAGCAGTATGGAGGGCATGCAAAAACAGGGTGAAAAGGCTGATTGATGATACAGGGTGCAGCCATGGTGATCGTGAGGTAATGAAGCATGGTTACTTCTTATTTTAAAACCCTGTTTACGCGTGATGAGACTCTTGAGCAGCAGGCACTATTAGACCTTTATGAGGAGAAAGTCACCCCAGAGATGAATGAACGGCTATGTGAGGACTTCACCGAAAAAGAGATATCTGACAGTCTCTTTCAAATGGGACCGTTGAAGGCACCGGGGAAGGACGGATTTCCAGCGAGACTTTTTCAGAAAAATTGGCTTGTTATGAAGGAAGAAATTGTAAAAGCAGTACAGGAATTCTTCAGGACAGGCTGCATGCCTGATGGGGTCAACGAAACGGTAATCGTACTTATTCCCAAAGTTGATGACCCCGTCCGCTTAACTGATTTCAGACCAATAAGTCTGTAATGTCATCTATAAAATTGTGGCTAAGTGCTTGGTGAGTAGACTTCGGCCCTTGCTTGATGATATCATCTCACCTTATCAGAGTGCGTTTGTGCCGGGGCGTCTGATCACAGATAATGCACTGCTTGCTTTTGAGTGTCTGCACTTTCTTCAACATGAGAAAAATCCGGACAATAGTTTCTGTGCGTACAAGCTGGATCTTTCAAAGGCGTATGACAGGGTGGACTGGGGGTTCTTGAAGCAGGTGATGGAAAAGTTGGGCTTCTCTAATCAGTGGGTACAATGGATAATGACATGTGTAACCTCGGTGATCTATTCAGTAAAATTTAATGGAGCCATCTTGGATTCGTTTGCACCGACGCGAGGCTTCGGCAAGGTGATCCCCTTTCCCCGTTTTTATTCCTATTCATTGCTGATGGGTTGTCTGCACTGCTGAGACAGGGAGTGGAGACGCAAGCTTTCCAACCAATCAAAATATGTAGCCGTGCACCAGGAATATCACATCTATTGTTTGCCGATGACACCTTTCTATTCTTCAAAGCTAATGCCGACCAGGCTATTTATGTAAAGAATGTTATACATAGATACGCGAGGGCCACGGGCCAGCTCATAAACCCACAAAAGTGCTCTATTCAGTTTGGTGATAGTTGCCCCTTGGTGATGCAGGCGGTGGTCAGACAGGAATTGCAAGTACAAAAATCCGAGTTTGAAGGGAAGTACCTTGGATTGCCAACACCAGATGGTCGTATGCGCAAGGGGAAATTCCAGATGTTGCAGGCGAGTTTGACCAAAAGAATAATGGCATGGGGTGACACTCTCTCGCAGGCAGGGAAGGAGACTTTGATAAAATCCGTCTTGCAGGCAATTCCCACTTATATTATGGGAGTGTTCAAATTGCCGTGTTCGGTTTGCGAGGACCTCACACGCTTAGTGAGGAACTTTTGGTGGGGTTCAAAGCATGGGCAGCGAAAGACGCATTGGCGAGCATGGGAGAAAATAATTGAAAAAAAGACCAAGGGGGGACTTGGCTTCCGTGACTTCCGCATCTTCAACCAAGCCTTGCTTGCTCGTCAAGCCTGGCGGCTACTCACCAGACCGGATTCCTTATGCTCTCTGGTATTGAAAGCAAAATATTATCCTAACGGGTCCCTTGAGGATACGGTTTTTTCAGGTAATGCGTCCCCAACATGGCACGCGATCCAGCATGGCCTCGAGTTGCTTAAGCAGGGGCTTGTGTGGCGAGTGGGCAACGGTGCGAGTATCCGCATATGGCGGGACCCCTGGATCCCGCGGCCCACGTCCTATAGGCCAATCACGGCGCGTGGCACATGCCGGCTCCGGCGAGTGTCAGAACTCCTCGACGACAACGGTCGATGGCGGGTGGGTCTCCTTCAACAATTCTTCACCACCCGGATGTGGAATGCATCTTGTCGATCAAAACCAGCCCGCAAGGACTGGATGACGTCCTAGCTTGGGCCCCTGACACCCGCGGCATCTTCACTGTACGCAGCGCGTACAACCTTGCCCTGGAAGGGCGAACCAGCACCACCGTGTGCTCCACGAGCAGGGCACTGGACGGCACTCGTGCCGTCTGGAAGGCAGTGTGGAGGTGCCCTGCTACCCCGAAGGTACGAGTATTTGCATGGCGTGTTGCAACGAACTCGCTGGCCACTCTTGAAAATAAGCATAAGCGAAAGCTCGAGGTCTCTAATATTTGTGTTTTATGTGGAATGGAGCGGGAGGACACATTCCATGCCTTATGCAGATGTCCCTTGGCGCGGCGATTATGGATGGCGATGGCGAGCACATGGAGCATGCCCAAGGTGGATTCCATCGCCAACACAGGCCCAGAATGGATTATTCATCAGCTGGATAGGTGTACCGATGCTGAACGCCTACCAATTATAATGACCCTGTGGCGGAACTGGTACGTTAGAAATGAAGTCTATCATGAGAAGCCGGCGCCTCCCGTTGATGCATCTTGCAGGTTCCTCTCTGGATACATTGAAACACTGCTCAATATTCAACAATACCCCACAGCTGATGTTGTTAAGGGGAAGACAGCCATCTCCTACGGTGGATGGAGGGAGAACGGAAAAACAAAAGCTCTCACGGCGACCTGCATGCTAGCGCCGGAATGCTGGATAAAACCACCAATGGGGTGGGCGAAGCTAAATGTTGATGGCTCATGGAAGGAAGAGGAAGGTACAGGAGGCGCAGGAATGATTTTGCGCGACCATCATGGTGCCATAATTTTTGCGTCGTGCAGGTTCATTCAGAGATGTTCAAGTGCTCTCGAGGCCGAGGTAGCAGCATGCATGGAGGGGGTGGCCCTGGCTCTTCAATGGAGTACTGAAAGTCTCATCGTCGAGACGGACTGCACGACGGCGGCGCGCACAGCGACCATACGGCCAATAGGTCACCTGTAGCGGCTATGGTGGGAGAAACAAGACAGCTTCTTGCTGGTCGTCAGCATGAAATACGAGTCATCCGGAGAGAGCAGAACAAGGCTAGTAATGCACTTGCTCAAATGGGCCGCTCGTTGCCCAAAACTGCTGTGTGGCTTCGGTGCGCTCCTGAAGATGTTGACGTTTTGTGTCAACAAGACTTGAATGACCTTGCTTAAGTAATGGAAGTGTTTAATTCGCAAAAAAAAAGATCCAGTCACTTGCCCACTACAAGTCACGCTGTAACATTGCCCCATGTATCAACCATCCATTTGAGATCCAACACTCGATATTGGCCCAAGTGAAACGACGATTGAGACTTAGAGATCTTTAGGTAACCGACAGCATAAACAACATGAGTCATTCTTCAATCCATTACAAATAGAAACAATGGCAACCAAGGTTAAAAACCAACAGTCCTATATATTATTCTGAAACTGCATAAATTGAAATCACTTAGCACTCTCTTCCTGTGTTCATTCAACACTTAAAATTGAGAAAAATAATACCGGGAGCAAATTATGGACTGAAACTAACGCTGCTCGAGATTGAAAATCACACTTAACACTTGTACTCAAGAGCAAATTATTGACTGCTGCTAGCAGCACTCAGCATTGGAATCCAGACTTGGCAGTAGTAGTACTCAAGAGTAGATCATAGACTACATCCATTCGAATTATAAAATGTGCATCGTGTATTAAAAAAATCATCACCACGTGTTTCAAAACAGTTTATAGTATTAATAAATCTTCATTGTGTATACTAAAATTGTTCATCGTGTATAGAAACATGGTCAACGTCTATTTAACAAATTCTCAAAGTGCAATAAAAAAGGTTCATCTTGTATTAATAATATTCATAATGTATTTAAAAAAATTATTCGTCTATTAAAAAGATGTTCATCTTGTATTAGAAACATCATGTATTTAGAAAAATCATCGTGTATCCATAATTCTTAATCATGTATTTTTGATAAAAATGTTCGCATCTATTAACAAATTGTTCATTTTATTACAAAGAGCATATTCATAGTCTACTTAATGGTCACCGTCTATTTTAATAATGTGTAAAAAGTTAAAGGTGTGAGTATGTTTTTTAAATGTCATGAATATTTTAGAAAGTTTTTTTACACACACTTTAGCATTTGTTTTTGAGAGGGAGATAAAGATCATACACGTCGACTGTAGTCAATAAAGAGCTGGCATGTGTTTATCTAAAAAAATTACTGGAGCGAGCTAGTGATTATGAATCCTGTCATAAGCTAGTACATGCAATTCTGGTACGCAACCTTCCTATGAGCTGCTTGCCGTGGAACGTAGACGTAGGTGCGTGTAGCTTTGATCTTACATGGACTGGCCACTATTACGATGCTTAATGAGCGATGACGCGGCAATGCTCGCAATTAGCGGGACGCACCCCCGCAAGTGCGTTGGTCTGGGCTGTTTTCACCTGGGCCAATATCAAGCGCTGGATCTCAAATGGATGGTTGATACATGGAGAATGTTACAGCGTGACTTTTTTTTTTGAGGGAGTTACAGCGTGACTTGTAGTGGACAAGTCAATGGATCTCAGTCCAAGAAGCCGATGGGCGATCAGCTGAAAGTTTGCTACTTAAGGAGATCCGACAGTTTGCCTATCTAAATTTTACTACTGTTTCTTTCTCTTTTGCCCCACGGGCATGTAATAATCTCGCACACGCTCTAGCGGCCCACGGTGCTAGTCACCAACCTGTCTCGCATTTGTGGCCTGACGATGTAAGTGTTCAATGGGCCAGCATCTTGGCTGAGTCAGCTCAAGTATGGAATCGATGTGTTCCATTTCAAAAAAAAAAAGGGATAAAATATTACGTTGTCGGTTCTAAGAATTAATTTTATTTTTTAATGCAAAATAAGGGAGGTACACTAAACATGAGCAAGAGGGCTACATAGGACGCGATGAACCCTTTCGCCTACTTGCCCCCTTTGCCAACTTACTCGATGTATAATATATAGTTTTCTGACATTTCAACACTCTTCGCATCGCGAGGTTTTTCATTGTTTTGTTTCACAGTTCATGTCGACAGAGTTTTGCAGCATCTACACTCAACTCCGCAAAAACGAGCAAAGAATCTAGCACGGTGGAGATGTCAACCGGCAGTTTGTGGGATATATGGTGTCGTTTGGAAGTTGTTCATCAAGGACAAGGATGGGAATTTGTTAGGAGCTTGGTGGCTTCGTACCCCCAAGATGAGGAACAAGACAACAAGCACTTGGAGGTACCCGGTGCTTCGGTTACTCGGTGTGCAAGTGATCTGCCACTCTCAAAGGTGATGAAGCCTATCGCGGCGAAAATCTCCATAGCATGGTAGTCATCCACCCAGACATCAACTAGCGTCATGTGCACCGGTGAGGAAACGCAAAACCCCTATTCTTGTTCTATGCATTGCTATGGGACCGAGCTACCCCTCAGCAGCAACACCTCCTAAGAGAGAGTTCATCGGAGACCAGAAAACGTTTCGTGTGGAGACCTACCAATGAAGATTTGGTGAAACCAGTCTCGGGCTCTCGGCACTCACCAGTGGTGCGGACATGGTCTATGTTTACGTGAGAGCAGTGAAGAGATGATAAAGAGACTACAAAAAAGGAACCACACGCCAAGCCGCATCAATAACCCCACATTGCCACCATCCAAGGGTCAAGCCTAAAGTTGCGTTATAGTCTATGGATCAAGACCCCTTCCCCTTCGCCTTATGTATTATCATGGTCTTGTTTAACTCTTTTTATCGACGTCTTTTAGAGAGCATGTGGTTGTATTTTGATATATGTATCCTCATATAGACACTTTTTGATATAGCATTATGAATCGATAAAAGTATATTTTAATGACGAAGAAGTTATATATTTCTATTTACTTATATACCATGTTTCAATTTTTGGTCAGTGACTTTTTTTATCCTGCTTGATTACGGCGAGGTCCCACCCTGCACCAGCAGGACAGTCCACCTTTTGGCATGCAGATGAAACATGCCATCTTTTTATTCTCCTTCACTACCACGCCATCCATTTAGATGAAACATCGTCTCCATCACTAACACGCGACGCATGCATGCTCGGTGATGCTACATGCTTTTTATGTATGATTGTTCCGCTTGAGTTTGACTTGAAACAAATTTCCAACATGGCAGGAATATACAAATCTCCATCTTCTGTTCTTCATAACATAAAACGACAAAGGAATAAAATTAAAATTGGAGCAAGAAACATAGCACGTGGGAGATCAAAAAGGATTTTATTCACATCGGTTACTTTTCCTTACTAGTAAATCCGTACATGCAATGCACATTGACATTAGACAGTATATTAATTGCACCATATGTTAGATAGGATATTATTTGCATAGTAATTATTTCATAGTGTCGAAAATGATATTTGATATGATATTAGCTGCACGCGTGCATGCTATACGTATTGAGCGCTCACCATTAGAGCAACATGAGCCATTGTTGACCTGATCTGATGGTCGAGATTTGTTGGACTTGCGCCTTTGGGTCTTTTTATATTGGTATAGATATACATGTGTGAATAAATATATACGTTGAAACAAAAGAATTATTTGCTATCAGTCAACTTTTTTAGAGGAGCACTCTGCCTATGAAATCAATAAATAGAAGCCCATCAGATACCTGGGCTTGGTCTAAAACATATAAAAAATGACCTGAAGCCTCGTAAGATATAAGACAATAACGATAATAAAAACAAAAATAAAAGAAAATAAAAAATATAAAGTTTTCTAATAAATAATGAATTAGCGGCATAGGTATTACCTTTTAAAAAGAAAAAGGAAAATTCACGTAATTTACATATAAATTTTGTATCTTTATAATGTGCAATAATAAGTGGATTTTTTTGGAAAACAAAGAAGTTTCTAAGAAGATATGAATTAGTCACATTGGAATTATCTTTATAGAAGAAAGAAATCAAATTAAAACTAAAAAACTAAACACAATGAATTTTTTCTAAGAAATAATAAACTAGGGGGTATCGTTTTACTCTTTAAGAATAAAGAAAATAAATAATAATAATGACAAAACATGAACACAGTTGACATAAAAATTGCGCTTTTTCGTAATATGCAACAATAAGCATATAATAATGGAATTTTCACAAAAAAATTGAAGAAATAATGAATTAGGGCCATGGTATTACACTTTAAGAAGCAAAAAAATATTCAAAAAGTTTGCACACAATTTACACAAAATATATATAATATGCAACTATAAGCATACAATGATGGAATTTTTGCAAGAAAGGTTCCATAAAAAGAAATTAATTACTGAGATTGGTATTACCCTTAAAGAAGAAAGAAAATGAAATATAAATAGAAATAAAATCAAAAATAATGACAAAATGTGCACACAACTTACACAAAATTTGCATTTTTAAAAATAATATACAACCTCCGTTCTAAAATATATGACGTTTTATTAGGCTCTAAACTAGCCTGTCAAAATGTCATGTATTTTAGAACGGAGGTAGTAAAAGAATAAGCATATATTAGTGGAGTTTTGCAAAAAAAATGTTTCCTAATATGAAATGAATTGGTGGCATTGGTATTACTTTTAAAAGAAAACAACAAAAATCAAAAGAATAAAGTACTCTTAAGGAATAATAAATTAGTGGCATTGGTATTAACCTTCAAGAACAAAGAAAATGAAACAAAACTAAAACAAAATATCAACTAACGAAGTTTTCTAAGGAAGAATAAATTAGTGGCATTGGTATTAACCTCTAAAAATAAAGAAAATAAAATAAACACTAAAATCAAATCAAAAGAATGAAGTTTTCTAATAAAGAATGAATCGTGGCATTAGCAGTATCCTTTAAGAGTAAAGAAAATAAAAAATCCAATAATGGAAAATTTTGCACATAATTTAGACAATAATTTTCTTTTTCATAATATGCGAGAATAAACATATAATAGTGCAATTTCGCAAAATAGAAGTTCCTACAAAGAATGGATTAGTGATATTGGTATTGCCCTTAAATAAGTAAGAAAATGAAACAAATACTAAAACAAAATCAAAATAATTAAGTTTTCCATGGAAGAATGAATTATTGATATTGGTATTACCCTTTAGGAAGAAAAAAGAAAATATTTAAAAAGTTATTCACAAAATTTGCAAATAATTTATACAGGACGTTGCGCTATTTTATACTCCCTCCGCTCCTAAATATAAGTCTTTTTTAGATATTTCAATAAAGGCTACATACGATGTATATAGACATATTTTGGAGTGTAGATTCACTCATTTTGCTCCATATGTACTCCGCATTGAAATCTTTAAAAAGACTTGCATTTAGTAACGGAGGGACTAATATGCATGAATATCATAGTGTTATTTTGGACCCAAAAAGACTACTAAGAAGGAATGCATTAGTGGCATTGGTATTCACTAGTAGAAAAAGGGTCAAATATCAAGCACATTAGTGCCGGTTTGCTTTTGAGATGGCACTAATGTGTGCATTAGTGCCGGTTCCAACGGCTAGCCGGCCGCTTTCATTAGTACCGGTTCATGGCCGACCTTTAGCACCGGTACTAAAGTGAGTGGTGGCAGGATGTTGTCAGTCCAGGGCCCCTCCAGCACCTTTAGTACCGGTTCGTGGCACGAACCGGTACTAAAGGTCATCCTACATAAACCCTTCGTCCACCCGAGCTCGCTCTGTTCTTCCCCTTTCCCCTCTCCTCTCCGTTCTTCCCCTCTACCTCTCGAGCTCATCACACATTTTGCCCAAATTTTGTCAAGATTTGAAGGCCCCCATCCATTCAAATGATCAAAAAGGTTAGCAACTTTGTCCTTTCATCTCTCATAGCTAGATTAGCTCTTGCAATGCTTTGTATAGTGATTAATTTATGAGTTTAGTAATTTGGGAGGGAATATATGTGCTAGTATTTGATTTATATGCAATATGAGGTCAAAAATAACACTTAGTTTGCATATGTAGGTGTGGTTTACTTAGTGCCTTCTAAATCTCCGTCGTAACCACAGTCGATCGCCGGCACCGTTCCGTCGCCGGCACCACCTTGTGGTGAGCCTCTTGTTCATGAATGTTTTACATTACCAAATTGATGTTTGTGTGATTTGGATATATAGTTACTCGTATAATTATCTTACCCGTACGTTGTTTGTTATACATAGTGCCATGATTTTGATATCCGTCCCCGTCGGCCCTCGTCCTTGTTATGATTCGGATGTGGTATATTCTCTTTTAAAAGTAGTTGTTGCATTTCGTGTTTATGACAAATTATGCCCATCAAGTTGACATAGATATTTTTGTCTAGGAGGTTTGTGAACCGGAAATTCCAACCGACCCTATTGTCGAGAGGTTAAATTTAGTTGAAAGATAAAACGAGTATTTGAAAGAAAAATTGAAAAGAATTGAGGGGGAGAAGATGGAATTGGAGTTGCATGTTGCCGATGACGTCGATGATCACAAGATCAAGATGGAGAAAATGCGCTTGAAGATTAGAAAGATTAGAAAATATGCCATTGATAGTGAGGCTTGGTATCATTATGCTGTTGGATCAATTGTTACCTTAGTTGCGATCTTGATCGCATTTGTTGTTGCATTTAAATCCTTTATCTAGAGAGTTATTTGTTTGTTGCATTTAAGTCTTGCATGAACTTTATGTATGAACTTGTATTAATTTGGTCTTTTCAGTGTTGTGTAATGAAGATGAGCCGACAATGGATGTACAATGACCGATGCTCTCCGGAGTTCATTAATGGCATGCAAACTTTTCTGCTTGCGGCTGAGGCAAACAAGCGGGCGGATGGTTTTATGCCTTGTCCATGTTTTGTCTGTAAGAATGATCAGAATTACTCTACGTCAAGAACCATTCACGTCCACCTGTTTAAGTCCGGTTTCATGCCCCACTATAATGTTTGGACCAAGCACAGAGAAAGAGGGGTTATGATGGAAGACAATGAAGAAGAAGAGGACGACGACAACTATCCTGGCCATGGGTTCCATGAATACGATGATACAACAATGGGGGAAGAAGCTGAGCCGGCAATGTGGGAAGAAGCTGAAGAAGAGGCATCAGATGAGCCCGCTGATGATCTAGGTCGGGCCATTGCCGATGCAAAGAGAAACTGCGCAAGTGATTTGGAGAAGAAGAAGTTCCAGCGCATGTTAGAGGATCACAAGAAATTGTTGTACCCGAATTGCGAAGCTAACAAGAAAAAGTTGGGCACCACACTGGAATTGCTGCAATGGAAGGTAGAGAATGGTGTATCTGACAAGGGATTTGGAAAGTTGCTGGTAATGATAAAGAATATGCTTCCAAAGGACAATGAATTGCCCGAGAGTATGTACGAAGAAAAGAAGGTTGTCTGCCCTCTAGGTTTAGAGGTGCAGAAGATACATGCATGCCCTAATGACTGCATCCTCTACCGCGGTGAGTACGAGGATCTGAACCCTTGCTCGGTATGCGGTGCATTGCGCTATAAGATAAGGCGCGATGACCCTGGTGATGTCGAGGGCGAGCGCCCCAGGAAGAAGATTCCTGCCAAGGTGATGTGGTATGCTCCTATAATACCACGGTTGAAACGTTTGTTCCAAAACAAAGAGGATGCCAAGGCGATGTGATGGCACAGAGAAGACCGTAAGAAAGACGGAAAGTTGAGAGTACCCGCTGACGGGTCGCAGTGGAGAAAAATCGAGAGAAAGTACGGGAAGGAGTCTGCAGATGACGCAAGGAACGTATGGTTTGGTCTAAGCGCATATGGCATTAATCCTTTTGGGGAGCAGAGCAGCAACCATAGCACCTGGCCTGTGACTCTATGTTTGTATAACCTTCCTCCTTGGTTGTGCATGAAGCGGAAGTTCATTATGATGCCAGTGCTCATCCAAGGCCCTAAGCAACCCGGCAACGACATTGATGTGTACCTAAGGCCATTAGTTGAAGAACTCTTATAGCTGTGAAATGGAACAGGTGTACGTGCGTGGGATGAGCACATGGGGGAAGAATTTGACCTAAAGGCCTTGCTGTTTGTGACCATCAATGATTGGCCTGCTCTCAATAACCTTTCAGGACAGACAAACAAGGGATACCGCGCATGCACGCACTGTTTGGATGATACCGACAGTATATATATTTGGACAATTGTAGGAAGAATGTGTACCTGGTACATCATCGATTTCTTCCGAGTAGGCATCCCGTAAGAAAGGAAGGCAAGCATTTCAAAGGTGAGGCGGATCACCGGACGAAGCCTCGCCACCGTACTGGTGCTGATGTACATGATATGGTCAAGGATTTGAAGGTAGTCTTTGGAAAGGGTCCTGGCGGACAACCTGTTCCGAATGACGCTGACGGACGCGCACCCATGTGGAAGAAGAAATCTATATTTCGGGACCTGCCCTATTGGAAAGACCTAGAGGTCCGCTCTGCAATCGACGTGATGCACGTGACGAAGAATCTTTGCGTGACCCTGCTTGGCTTCTTGGGCGTGTATGGAAAGACAAAAGATACGCCAGAGGCACGGGAGGACCAGCAACGTATGCATGGAAAATACGGCATACATCAGGGTCATGCCAGCTACGCTCTTACCAAAGAAGAGAAGGAAATCTTCTTTGAATGCCTGCTCAGTATTAAGGTACCGTCTGGCTTCTCGTCGAATATAAAGGGAATAATAAACATGGCAGAGAAAAAGTTTCAGAACCTAAAGTCTCATGACTGCCACGTGATTATGACGCAACTGCTTCCGGTTGCATTGAGGGGGCTTCTACCGGATAACGTTCGATTAGCCATTGTGAAGCTATGTGCATTCCTCAATGCAATCTCTCAGAAGGTAATCGATCCAGAAATCATACCAAGGTTAGAGAATGATTTGGTGCAATGTCTTGTCAGTTTCGAGTTGGTGTTCCCACCATCCTTCTTCAACATCATGACGCACGTTCTAGTTCACCTATGCAAAGAGATTAACGTTTTGGGTCCTGTATTTCTACACAATATGTTCCCCATTGAGAGGTTCATGGGAGTCTTAAAGAAATATGTTCATAACCGTGCTAGGCCAGAAGGAAGCATCTCCAAGGGCCATGAAAATGAGGAGGTGATTGAGTTTTGTATTGACTATATTCCTGACCTTAAGCCGATTGGTGTTCCTGAATCGCGGCATAAGGGCAGAATGGATGGAAAAGGCACGCTAGGAGAGGATCAAATAATATATATGGACGAACATTCTCTCACTGAAGCACACTACACAGTTCTACAGAATTCCGCCTTAGTGGCTCCGTATA
The DNA here is from genome assembly GCA_032464435.1 of Aegilops umbellulata. Lineage (NCBI taxonomy): Eukaryota > Viridiplantae > Streptophyta > Magnoliopsida > Poales > Poaceae > Aegilops > Aegilops umbellulata. The sequence goes on along the minus strand of CP136056.1, from coordinate 529,945,987 downwards.
TGGACGAACACAAGAATTTTCTACGCTCCAAACACTCGGAGTGGTCTGATGACTGGATTACACGTGAACAAACCAGGAGTTTCGCCAGCTGTTTGCAGACACGTACCATGCATGACGCCTCTATTGAAGATGGCCTGTACTCGCTATCCCAGTTACCATCTTCGAATATAATGACTTTCAAAGGGTACGAGATAAATGGTAATACATTTTACACGATTGCCCAAGATAAGAAGAACAAGAACCAAAACAGTGGTGTCCGCTTTGATGCAACAACCAAGACGGGAAAGGAAACATATTATGGTTACATAGAGGAGATATGGGAACTTGACTATGGAAGTGGTTTGAAGGTCCCTTCGTTTCTGTGAAAATGGGTCAATATGACAAGAGGCGGGGTAACGGAAGACCCGCAGTATGGAATGACAACAGTGGATCTCAACAATCTTTCGTATGCAGACGAACCATTCGTCCTAGCTAATGATGTGGCACAGGTTTTCTATGTGAAGGACATGTCTACCAAGCCGAGAAAAAGAAAAATAAGAAAGGGAATGCATCATACGATGAGCCAAAGCGCCACATAGTTCTTTCTGGGAAGAGAAACATCGTGGGAGTGGATGACAAGGTAGACATGTCAGAAGATTATGAAAAGTTTGATGAAATTGCTCCATTCAGAGTGAATATTGACCCGAGCATCCAGTTAAATGATGAAGATTTTCCATGGCTACGACGCAAAGGGACACACGCGAAGAAAAAGTTTCACACCCAAAGATCTAGGATGTGATCGGCTTCACTATCATCACTTTCTTCTGTGTTTTCACATCCAGGACGGAATCTCTGTAATAGTTAAGGTAGTTATGTGTTTTGGCATTTGAAACGCAAAGAAATTTTATGTGCAAACAAATTCTTTCATGCATTTACTGATTTTTTTTCACCTAATGGCCCTAAAATTGAAAAGCATTTCAAATGAACTCAAAAAAGGTTGAAAGTTGGCATCGTATCATAATTTCACCCACATAGCATGTGCAAAAGTAGAGAGGGTTACCGCAAAAACTGGATGCACTTCGTGTACAAAATGGACAATCACTTTCGAAGTATCAGGGCTTTGGACGAAAACTCATCCGTTACAAAGGAATATCATTTTTTTAAATAACCTAAGCATTACCAAATTGAATATAATGATAAAACACACTAATATTAAACATAAGAAAAAAATCACTAAAAAAATCTATTTTCAAAGTTAAGTTATTCACAAAATAGTGATTCACACAAATTTCAAATAATCAAAATGTAAACTATTCAAATTTGTAAACTACCCGCACTAATAGAGAGTTTGTAATTTTTTGTACCTAAAGCAAAAATATTCACAAAGAAACTCTAAATAAAGCAAAAAACAACTCAAAAATAAATAAAGCAAAAAAAATAAGAAAATAAAAAAGGCCGCCTACTGCACATAGCGGCCTACATACGACTAGAAACCCGACCTGTAGTTGGGCCAGGATGCAGGCCCGCAAGCCCAGTAGGCCCACAGGCAGAGTGGGAGAGATAGGCCCTCAAGGCCTGCTATTGAGAGGAGCTCAATGCAGTACCCGTGCCGGGGCTTATAAACAGGTCCTGGCGCTGCTCAACTAGCGAAGTGGACTAAACTTCTGCGCCCCTCGCCTGGCAGCGCACACCCTTTAGTACCGGGTCGTGGCTCCAACCGGTACTAAAGGGGGGTCTTTAGTACCGGTTGGTGCTACCACCCGGTACTAAAGGTGGGCGCTTCCCGTCGCTTCGCTTGGCCAAAACAGACCTTTAGTACCGGTTGGTGGCTCCAACCGGTACTAAAGGTGTGTTCTATATAAGAAAACCCTTCAAAAAAATTCGACAGTTTCGTTCTCCCTCTGCTTCTTCTCCCCTGCCCCGTCGTCGCCGCCCCTCGTCGCCGCCCCCGTCGCCGTCCGTCGCCGTCCCGTCGCCTTGCCGTCGTCGTCCCGTCGCCTCGCCGTCCCCGTCCCGGTCCCGGTCCCGGTCCCCGTCCCCGTCGTCCCCGTCGCCGCGCCGCGCCCCGCCCCGGCCTCCCGTCGTCCCCGCCCGGCCCGTCCCCGTCGTCCCCGTCGCCGCGCCGCACCCCGCCCCGGCCTCCCGTCGTCCCCGCCCGGCCCGTCCCAGTCGTCCCCGTCGCCGCGCCCGGACCCGTCACCGTCGCCGCCCCCCGGTGAGCTCCTGTGCCCCGCAACCGCCATGTCCACACACACACACATACACATAAATTTTTCTGTTTTTTACTTATAGAAATGTTAGCAATTTTTCTGTTTTTTAGTTATAGAAATATTAGAAATGTTCGTTATATAGAAATGTTATAAATTTTTCTGTTTTTATTTATAGAAATATTTATAGAAATGTTAGCAATTTTTCTGTTTTTTAGTTATAGAAATATTTGAAATGTTAGTTATATAGAAATGTTATAAATTTTTCTGTTTTTTAGTTATATATATAGAAATGTTATAAATTTTAGTTATCACAATCCAATCACATTTAAAAAATGTTACTTTTTGCGGGCATATAGTATTTGTTCTCGACGATGCCCGGCCCGCATCCTCGCCGTCGACCCGTTCGCCACGACGTCCGGCTGACCCATGTCTGGGACTGGGCTCCGCCGGGCTGGCACTGGGAGGTGGTACCTGGAGGGGCGCGCCGCTTGGTGAGGAATCCAGCCTCGGGTCCCGTCGTCGACCCTGATCTCCTTTGGTAGCGTTCGCGTGGGCCACATTCGGTGTAGAGGGAGCCGACCCCGCCGGAGGTGGTGCGTCGTCGTGTCAGGGAGGAGGACGAGCACGTCCATCGCTACATGGCTGCTATGGACGTCAGGTTCTCCAATACCTGGCAGGTTCTTTGGGCAGATGACCGGAGATATGATCCTGTGATGGTTCCTTCTCTTTGGGTGTCCACCGCTCACGCCCCAGGAACCGCGAGTGGCCTAGATTTTTCTGTAGTATTCGATCTTTATTAGCTACCTAGCCAGTGATGTATTCGCTATATAATATTCGAGATGATGTATTTGAGATTATAAATTATTCGATACGATGTACTTGAGATTATATATCATTCGAGACGATGCATATTATGTACTATATATGATTCAGTTTTTCCTTATTGATTGCATCCATGCATTGTAATTTGAATACTAAATTGTTTTATATTTCTTCTGTATTAGTTAAGTAAAAGCTATAGCGGACAATACCGGCGAGAGAGAAGAGGAATTGTTCGAGATCATACGCAGCCCTCGCAGGCTAGATGATCTGAATGAAACAGATGACGGCTCCCAATATCTGAACAATACCGGGGAGGGTGATGATAACGTATTCGATCTCGACGACCGAGCTGATGAAGTCATGAACTATGATTATGATTACGATGACGCAGACAATGTTTATGATGACACAGAAAATGTTGATCTTGAAATAACAAAGATTACCGGCGAGGTATATTTGTATAAGCAGGCATCTGGTGATCATCACATGTTTTTTTATTTGAAGATATATATATATATATATATATATATATATATATATATATATATATATATATATATATATATATATATATTAACGAATCGATCTTTCTTCTTTCAGCCCTCCGGATCGAGCAAATCTACTTCTACAGACAGCAGGACAAAGTGAGGCCCGGGCAAAAAGTTGAAGGAGGGTGTAAAGTACAACATCAACTCCATCAAAACTAATGGCGAACCCCTCACGCCTAAGAACATTGCGAACAAGTGGACTCGTCAGTGCGGAGTTCTTGTGAGGGGCCAACTCCCGATCTCCATTCAAGAATGGAAAGAGCCAAAAACTAAACGTCCAGATGTTACTTGGGTCGACGACAGAGCAAAACAAAAGCTTTGGGAATCTCTGATGGAACATTTCACCCTACCAGATCATTTCACTGATGCAGATGTGCAGAAAGTCAAGGACGCTGCTCTTAAGAAGATGGCAATTGCATTCAACACCCACAAGAAAACTGTATGGGCCAACTACCTCGCTGAAGAAAGGAAGACTCCAGAATTCAAGGGAACACTGGAGAAGCAAAGAGAACACTGGCCCGCTTTCGTGAAATTCAAGGAATCAGAATTATTTAAGGGACGGTCGGCAAAAAACAAGGCCAATGCCGCAAAAAAGACGCAGTTCCATAGGCTGGGTCCAGGTGGCTATGCGATGGCAATGCCTAAGTGGGATAAGTCTGAGCAAGAGATGGAGGATGCAGGGGTCACTCCGGTTACTAGGAACTGGCCCCCCCAGGTGCAGAAGTTGGTTCTATGCGCATGGGGGCGTTGGACCCGAAGACAGGCCTAGTTTCAAAGAAGGCAAGTCTAAAGGAGCAAGTCAAAAGTTACTTGACGCAATAGAAGATGTTGAAAAGGGGGTGTTCATGCCCAACAGAGAGAACGACGAGCTTACGCGCGCCCTGGGAAATCCTGAACACCCGGGAAGAACACGAGGCAAGGGCGTTATTCCCTGGTATGAGGGCTTTTCGGAATGGAACGGTGACTACAGGACCCGTGCAAGAAAGAAGATGGAGGAGGAGAAGAAGAGGAAGCTGGAGGAGGAGCAGAGGAAGTAGGACGCGGAACGCCTTCAAGGCCTAGAAGCAAGGCACGCGGACTTGGTACTCAAATTCCAGCAGCAGCAGATCGACTCACTTAGCCAGGAAAGGGGGTCTCAGCAGTGGCAGCAGCAAGCGGATGATCATCCAACATTCGATAGCACTGTCCCATCCATGCCGAGAAGCAGTGTTGGTTCCGCCCCGGGCGACACACTGCTCGATACATAACCTCTGGATGACATCATAGAGAACACTAACTGTGAGCTACACTTCAAAATGAAGAACATATCCATGAAGGTGGTGGACGCAGTTGCTTTTACAATTACCCCCGAAGCAACCTTCCATTGCGCCCCGATTCCAGTGGGCTATGCTCGTGTCTTGATTGATGAGGTGGTGGACCCATATTCGGGGCTATAGCTTGACATTCCTGGAGGTTTTACGACGAGCACACACTGGGAGAGGCCATACATCGTATCATCCTATGAAGAAAGGATTGCATCATCTTTCGAAGTCCACCGACACCGTGTCTGTCGACTCCTCCTCGAAGTCCGCCACCGAGTCAGCAGAGTCCCGCTCCTCCAAGTCCACGAACGCGTGAGCAGACTCCTGCTTCAAGTCCGGCACAACCTCAGGCCACTCCTCCCGTTTCAAGCCCGACACCGTGTCAGGCCACACCTCCTGCTTCAAGTCCGGCACAGCGTCAGGCCACTCCTCCTGCTCCAACTCAGCCACGTCAGCCGTCTCCACCGCCTCAGCAATCACAGAAGAGACACGCCGCAGCTATGGTGCGTAGCGGTACGAGTCGAGGTAGTACAAGAAGTACAGGCGGAGACACGAAGCGATATAAATATGGTCCAAACAGCCTCGCTCCTCTTCCTCAGAGGCCTTACGACATGACCGAGGAGCAAAACAATGCCATAGTGCGGGCAGAAGTGGACGCCCATTTTGGACCGAAACCAGCAACGCCGCTGAGGGAGAAAGTGCCTGAGGAAAAGATTGACCACTTCATTCGTATGGCTAGACTACCAGCTCCCAAGCCTGTTGACTCAGACTATGAGCGCCAAATCAGGAAGGCACATCGAGCACGACTACAGAAAGAAGCGAGCTCGAGCTCGAGCCAACAAGCAGTTGTCAAAAATGTAGGAAAACCGTTCCCCAGCTGGGAGAACAGGCGGCGCAATCGACCCCCCCCTCCCGCTTGTTGTGCCAACAACACGTGAGAGTACGCGCGCCCAATATTATTGTGGGCAAACAGTTTACGTTCTCGAGGTGGGCAATGTGGTAATAACCGACGAGCATATAACGCCGGCTGAAATTCTCAAGATCACTGTTGGACAACTCCTCGAGATCGAGCCCATGTCTCCGCTTAGAGAGGAGGAAATAAAACGGAAATATGTCCGGGGCCAACCTTTGGTCGAGCCAGACGAGGTCAAGAACCTCCCAACGAGAATGTATGAATTGCATCAATGGTACATGAACATTACCAAGATTTCCAATCGAGAGTCCCTCATGATGAAAGTCAAGGGAGATCATTACTTCCATAAGAAAGCTCTATCCGTTGAGTATTCAGAACTATTTCAGTTATTCAATCAAGATGCACTTGACAAATCTATCGTCAGTTGCTATTGTCTGTAAGTGATTTCTTTCTGTAATTTAAGTCTCAAGCTAGCTCTAGTGCTCATTGATTGATCATTAATTACCTGTAATTATATATCCTCACTATATATTCTTTTATGTGGTACTATGCAGGATGAAGATGTATGAAATGAAAAAAGGTGGACGCTAATGACATTGGGTTCATTGACCCAAATACCGTTAATGAATACACATGGAAATTGGAATAATGTAAACAAGATGTAGAGAATAGCATGCTAGAGTTCATGAAGCGCCTCAATACTAATGAAGATATATTACTTCCTTACAACTTCGAGTGAGTCACACTGTCTTGTACTACAAATTCTATTTTTGCTTAGTAGCTAGATGTTAATAAGTGTATAGGGTTTGGGGTTATAGTTGATTAGTGTTATGCACATGCCCGCTTAATTTATACATGCAAACGTATGCGCATGCAGGTTTCACTGGATCTTGTTAGACATTAAAGTTGACCATGCAAAAGTTGAAGTACTGGACTCACTATTAAATAAGATAGTGACTACAACATCGTGAAGGGGATAATCAACAAGTAATTTCAATCATTATTAACTATATTTCGGCCTATTTAGTTCGTCATTTCCTGATATGAACTATTTTTAATAACCCCTTTATTAATTTCCTTTGTCGGCGGGCAGGGCTTGGGCAAAGTACATCAAGGTGACTGCAGAAAAATGGCCACAAAAGCTATTTTGGTATCGACCCAAGGTAAGTAATTAAGTAGCTAGTACTAGCTAGCTAGCTACCATCTCTTTAATTCTTGTTTCAGTACCATTAATTAATTATCATGCTTGATTAATCATTATCTGATTCAATTCCATTCTCGTAAAGGCCCTGAAGCAGGCACCGGGGAATGATCTGTGTGCATACTACGTTTGCGAGAATTCGCATGATGGCGTCCGAAAGGAGCAGATCTGATAGACAGCAATGGGTACGTTTCACAGAACACTATTCACAACTTTTACATGATTATCAATATTGATCTCCTTATTAACAATTCCATGACGTGCAGGAGAAGCTCCTAACAACGGAGCGCATACGAGCACTTCAAGAGGAAATAGCAGGATTTTTGCTCGACCATGTCATAGATCCCAAAGGAGAATACTATTACCCGCTACCGCCCCATGAACCACTTGTCATCGTGCTCCGAAGGCACCAAGGCAACATGTAGGAGAACATGTGTATGTGTGAATAACTAATGGTGGTGGTTGTGAGACATTCCCTGATATATATTTATATATATGCGGTTCTACAAGAAAATATATTTATATATATGCATAACGTGTACAATATGTAGTATCGTAAAATACCAGCAAACAAAAAAGAATTAAATGGAAAACACAAAATTAATGGAAAAAAACCAAAAAAAACCCCAAACATTTAGTACTGGTTGGTGTTACCAACCAGTACTAATGGTCTACCAGCACCCAGGCCTGGCTCCTGCCATGTGGTGGCCCTTTAGCGCCGGTTCGTGATGAACCGGTACTAAAGGTGGGGGGGGGGGCTTTAGTCCTCACTCTTTAGTGCTGGTTGCAGAACCAGCACTAAAGGCCCTTACGAACCGGCGCTAAAGCCCGATTCTGCACTAGTGATTCCCCTAAAAAAAGAAAGAAAATGAAAGTAAACTAAAACAAAATAAAATATAAAGTTATCTAAGATAGAATGAATTAGTGACAATGATATTACCCTTTAAGAAAGAAAATGAAAAAAACTGAAAAAACTTACACACAACTTTTCAATTTTAAATATGTAAGAAATAATCATATAATAGTGTAATTTACGCACTCTAGTATAATTTATGCACGTATTATACTTGTATGTATTCATTTTGCATTCACCCAACTTCCGAAAAATACCCATAAAAACTGACTAAAAAATAAAAAAGACAAGCAAAAAATACATTTTTTAGTTCAAGCAAAAAAATCTACTTTTCTTAGTTCGCGCAAAAATGCAAAACAAATTTTAAAAAATGCATACAAACATAAAATAATGAAGCACTGTTGGTTTATAAACATGCAACACGAAATGGGCTTAGCACAATAAGGAATCGACCGACCCAAAACCGTGGCCAGTCTGAAATTTTCAAAGCACAACAACGGTCAGAACGGAAAAAAAATCAAGGAGCACGAATCTCAAGGCAGAAATCAGTGGCCGAAATAATCGACTGATCCACATTTAATTTTTAGGGAATTTACATGTACCTAAATTGGGGGGAAAAGGTAGAAAAAGGGGTCAAGCAGATCAAGTCTGGTACTCCACAACATTGGACTGGTAGCTAGCAACACCTCTTTCCAAGAGGAGAGAGCAACCAGCAAGCAAGCATGCCCACTGCCGCCTGTGACCACCACAGCGCCGCGGCAGCCGCGTCACGCCGCCGACTTCGTGTCTGCTTCATCGTCTCCCTCGCCGTACTCCTCCTCCTCGCTGTGGCCGTCGCTGTGCTAGCCATCACGGCGCTCCGCCCGCATCCGGCCGACACCACCATCTCAACGATCCGGTTCACCTCCGTGTCTCTCTCCCCTGGGCTCTTCCTCAACGTGACGCTCGACGTCGTCCTCTCCATCCGCAACCCCAGCCCGGTCGCGTCCTTCGCGCATGACGCCGGCCGCGCTGAGGTCTACTACCATGGCGCGCTCGCCGCGGACGCCAACGTGCCGCCCGGACGCATCGGCGCAGGAAGCACCAACGTGGTGACCGTCAGGCTCACGGTGCTCGCTGACCGCCTCGCCGGGTACGCACCTCAGCTGTACGGCGACGTGCTCGGCGGCGCTGGGGACGTGTCGCTCACCGTGCGGACGACCGTGCCGGGGACGGTCACCATTCTCGGCCTGCTCAGGCACCACGCCGTCGTGCTCACGGTGTGCGATGTCGTTGTCAGCATGCGGCGCCCCAGTGCACAGAGCTCGTCGTGCCAGTACCGGACCAAGTTCTAGCTAGCTTACCACCAATGGCCAGAGTTCTAACAAGCGATATTTTGATTAGTTGGTGATCATTTAGTAGAATCATTATCAAATCTATGGTTGGTGAAAGCTCTTTCAAGATTCTGGCCAAGCTTTTATTGTTTTCAATCGGTGATTCTGCAGACAATAGAAATTTGTCATCTGTTATCTGAATTCTGTAGTTTTTGGGTCCTGTCTCTCTCTGAACAAACAAAACTTTTCTTTTCATTGCTATAAGAGAACTAAGGATCCAATTTCATGTTACTCAAATTTAGACAGAAAATTAAATTCAGATCAATGTGGTGAGTTAAGCTGATGTTCATGAATTCCAACTCGCAGGTTTGATGAACACCTAAAGCATGACCAACAAATAACTATAGTACAAACGGGTCACAGAATGTGCATGAAGTAGTCAGTTAGTAACATGAGGTTGTAGATATTAATCTGACATACGTATCTTGTGACCAAACAAAGACCCAAAATTTTTAAACTGAAACTCACAAGCATAGGCAACTGCTTTGTGTGACCATAAACAGCGCTCCCATTCTTTGGCTTGGAAACTCAAACTTCCGTTGCTTAAGAGTCAACATAATATCTATATAATGCCATCTAAAAGATCGTTAGGTGATGGCAGGAGAGGAAACCAAATGATAATATTTTGGCGATTTGTGCTGAGTTGCAGATGAAAATGTAGAGAGGGTTTAACGCTTCAAAGCACCAATTAATTTCAGTGTTGTTTCTTGTCTATCAGAAACATGCACAATATCAGTATCGGACCTGAAGTGAATCAGAACGTGAATGGTTAAAGCACAGACATCCAGCAATGCCTGGAAGTGGAAACGCAAACTATCATCACAAGTTGATGTTCCAAAAGGGTTAACAAAGAATGTGGGCGACTGAAGATTATTTGCAAGGGCTTTGTCCCGGCATTCACCATATACATTGTTGGCTCAATAATTTAACATAAGTATGATCTATATTTTCGGTGCCAAAAACCTAAGATATTGTGGAATCTTTGCACTGTCGAGTAGATATTAACTGTGACCACCACAAAATTCAGTGAAGCCCTAAAATATCACTGCTTGAATTTCACATCTCAAAATTACTCAAAAGAATGGGAAATGAATCATAGTGAACAGTGGTTTGGTTTGCTAGTTCGTCACAGCTAAACGGTGTCAACTATGAATCAGTGTTTTTCCAATGTAACTCATCCATTGGCAGAATATTGCTGCGAGATTCACAATGGAAGAGTTCCTGTCCACCTAGAACCTGAGCTGACAATGCAGATGATGGAGATGCTGATGAGCTGACTTAACTGGGGTGCGCGAACAACATGTGAAGTGAAATGGGACCATTTAACACCTTCATCACAAAGTATCCGTTCCTGCAAGCAAGGGGAAGACTGCAACATCAGCAGATCAGCAGTATTCTGCATATTTTGTTTACCCTGGCTTGTACCAATTCGTGTTAACCTTGAGTCACCAACAAGGTACCACAAAGTAGAGTAGGATCCTGACAATTGCATTCAGGTACTGAAATATGGTAAGATAATATTCTGCCAATGATCACCCACTGGTAAACGATGATCTCAGCAACGTAAGACTGCAGACAATGACCTCAAAGAGATGTATGTAACTAGTAGCTGTGCGCTCACCTGCAGTTCCATGAATAACCTGCAACTACTCTCACCCACTGGTCAATATTCCAACTAATACTCTGAACCCTAAGCTTACAAGGACGCATTTGAGTTCAAGGTGATTGGTTATATCTCCGTGATCATGTTCATTCTGAACAGCTTTGTTTCATAGCATGATCCAATCAGCACATCTATATCAGTTTAAGGAACAGAGTTGTCCTGCTTGATCGTGGGAAAACAGAGGATGTGAGAATCAGCATACACAGTGCACAAGCACATGTCCTAAGCCTGTGGTGACGATTGTTCAGTCTGCTCTAGTGCAACCAAAGAGCACCGGATACAGATTATGGAGAAGAGACTTCTCGATCAATCTCTAGTTTCATATCACAAACATGCGTACTGGATCGACTAATCTGGATAATGAACTAACTTTTACATCTTCAAAATTCTGAAGCAAATGATCACAGTGACTTTACCCTTACTTCTCCAGTCGTGGTGTAACACAACAGGCCTGGTGCTGTCCTCCTTGAGACATGAACACAATGTGGGACCTGGGCCTGACAATAGCATACCTTTCTTGTGCTTATTACTACAAATTTTGTTTCTTCAACGTATGTTCAGATGAAACATAAACATGAAGCACTAATACTCAAAATGTTTAGCAGGAAAAGTAAAACAGTAAGAGATTATTCCAAATAATGCAATGTAAAAACGTTGTCAGCTTGGAGGCACAAAAAGGTATTCATAGATTTTCAGGTTGCAGTATCAGTCTATTCTAGACGATATTACAGCTCATTGGAAAGAGACAAATATAACCATGTTCAGTTCTCTATAATATCAAGCTTAAAGTCTCCATAAGACTTATACCTACCAAGATGCAATTGATTCACAGAGAAAAATGAATTATGACAGAATATTTCATTGACTATGATGCAACCAGTATTCCAAGCTCTTCTAAAATCAGATGATGTTTGCAAGTCAATAAGTGATATTTTTTTGCCTCTGTTTCATCGTCAGCTTCAACAAAGGATAGAAACTGAAAATACCCTAAATGTTGACTATTAAGAAGACCACTAGGTAAAAAGGTAAAATCAATTCCTCAATTAAAGAAATAGTGAACATGAGGGATATAGAAAGCTAACAACTGAGCACTAAGACCACTAGATAATTAACATAAAGCAAAGCCAAATCCGTCAGCTCAAAGGCAAATATTTTCAAAGCAGAGCAAAATGACATCTTGATTTTAGCATGAACGCACACAGTAGTCACTTCACCCCGAAAGGCCATGAAGACAAGCATAGATTTCATGCAACCACATTACAACCAGAGCTTTTGATAATAACTTATATACATCAATGCAAAGCAAAGCAAAGAGGAGGCTAGTAGGCTGATACTTGGTCGGATCCATAGATATTGCAGCTCATGAGGATACGACAGCTAGGCAGAAAAAAGCACCATCTCGCTCAACAGCCCTCAGACCAAAGGCAAGGCACTACCAGCATAACTTTTTAGAGCAGGGAAGAAGGTATGTTGGACAAGACTTTGTTTGAGCCGATATTCATATATCCGCAGGTCTCTATGACCACAATCGAAACTTTCAATCAATTTGCCGTCACTGTCAACTTGAAGCAGCCACCCACGAAAATTGAGCAGCAAGAGCACGTCACCACCCCCTAAAACAACACCAACACCGAAACTCCAGCTTTCACCATCGTCTCCAAACTTGTCCCTGATTTCACCAACCGGCAATTTGATTCGGTACTTTATGTCCCAAACCTCATTTTCGTAATCCTGCAACACCCATATAGTGACGATTTCCATGGCAATCGATGCCGGGCGTGCCATCCAATGTACCAATACATGTTTTCTATGCTCAAGTAGGAACCAATGCAGGCTATCACGGATGAGGGCAGATATCTCCATGCACAGCTCTTTTACCATCTCCACCCACCCAATGTACCTCGGTGGCTGGTCGGAACCAAGCGGAAGGGCATATCATCCAGTTTGGCCTTCAGGAACCATGAAGTTAGTCAGCAGCAGCCGGTACTCGGCGGTAGGTGGGTGTGGGTGCATCCTCACGATATTGAAGCCCCATGGTGGACACCTGATGTGGAGGCATGCTCACGCGTGGCCGGGTTGTAGACGGCGAGGCGGCGGCCAGAATAAGACCTGGAGACGAGGATGCCATCGCAGGAAGCCTCCAGAAAGAAGGGCTGGTCATGTCGGGCGACGGTGTGGAGCTGGGCGCCCCGGTGGTCCAATGCGGGGAAGTTACGGCAGAAGGGAAATGGAAGTCGTACTTGAGCTGGGCTGGGCTCAGCCCAGGTTTTGTTTGCACGGCCACTGAGAGCCCACAAATCTCAAAAATAGTAATAATTGAGAAATGAACCGTACTTTGAATTATGCAACACAAATATGAGTGGGCATGATTATCTTCTGAGCACTGAAACGTATTGTGAACTTTTACCAATTACACGGTATGTTTCATTTGCAGGATACCATTCATCGAGAACACTACAACACAGCAGAGCATACGAGGCGTTCTAAAATGCCTCTAGAGCCCACCAGAATGCCTTTAAATAGCTAGGAAGGCGTTCCTTGAAAATGCTAGAGACTATCGCGAAGGGAAAGGCTAACGAAGGCACTTTACAATAACGCCTCCGAAGGTCAGGCATTCCACGGCATTTTTTAAAAATGCCTCAAAAGCTCGCTACGTCAAAAACTGGTCTTCTTTCAGTTAGAGCAATATCCTATTCTTCTTTTCTTGCTACACGAGGTGGGCTTATTATCGCTATCGGACGACGCGCAGCGCAGCACACAGCAACCAATTCGTAGCTCCTTTTTTCTATTTGGTACGAAGGGAGAGTTTCATGGTAGGCCCGGACTGGACAGCTAGCACGAGCTGTATCTTCTGTAGTAGCTGCATTTGTGAAACAGTGTGCCCACTCATCCTTTTAAGAAGGCCGGAATCTCTCTCAGGGAGCGGTATGGGACTAAATTAACTAGACATCGTTTTTGTCCACATCTCCGACTGATGCTGCGGCAATACGTCTATTGATGAAATTTCATTAGCGCCCCGACTGTAATTTGGTTTCTGACAAGTAGCGAAGCGGATGGACGACTCCGACATGCCATCATCGGCGCCTGTATTTTCTCTAACGAGAATCATGCGCAACTCCGGCGAGCCGTCATCGTCGGCTGTCCTGTATTTTCTCTAACGAGAAGTAGATGGGTGACTCCGGCGAGCCGTCATCGTCGGCTGTCCTGTATTTTCTCTAACGAGAAGTAGATGGGCGACTCCGGCGAGCCGTCGTCTTCGGCTGTATTTTCTGTATTGTTTCTTCAACTCAGCGTTTAAATCTTTGATTTGCAAGAGCCTCATTGTCGCTGGATCGTTGCAAAAAAATCTTTGATATGCAGCACCTTGTCCAGATGCTCTCACCGCACCGGCCAATGGTGGCTAGCTTGCCGCATCTTCAAGTCTGAGCGACCATGCTACCTCGCCGTTCAAGGTCTCTGCACACCGCCGGCGCTGCAACAGCCCCATAGTCACCCTGAAAGATTAATTAGAAGGCGTTTTTCAAAGTCGCCTCAAAATCTCTATCAATCTGAGGCATTGCTGAAAAATGCCTCCAAAGCTGCATCATCCAAGGCGTTTTCCTATAATGCCTCCAAAGCTGCATCAATCCGAGGCGTTTTTCTATAATGCCACCTTAAAGCAACATTTTGAGGCGTTTACAAAACGCCCTTATAAAAACGCCTCCAATTGATCACCGTGGTGTAGTGGAAGAGGCAAAAACATTAGTATGTATCAATGCATTCATAGGAGAGAGAGGGGGGGAGGGAGACAGTGTGCCGGTGTGTGTTATGTGTATAACTGTACATGCACAGAAGAAGCAACAACCCCAGGAGCATAATGCTATACTCTAAGTGCTACGCACCGAAGCTGCCCCCGCTTCGCTCTGCTCGGGGCTACACGGATGTCGACATAGCCCTAGCGCCCCCCACCCCCACCTCCCCTCTTCCCCTCCTTGTCGCCGCCGGAGGGGTCACCGATGAAGGCATCGCGGCTGCCAAGGAAGGTGGCAGCGAGGCCTTGCTGCTTCGTCTACACACGGAGGGCTCCGGATGCAAAGGCAGCGGCCTTGGGTGGTGCGATGAGCGGCGCTCGCTGGTGCTCCTCCTCCCCCTTGGCCCTGTGGGCGGCGAGTGGTGGACTAAATATATAGGAGATCTGCCTGCTGCGTGTTAGATGTGTATAGTCTCTTTTCGGTATATCACCATTGTATAAGGGGGTTCCTACACTTTACCACACATGTATATGTAATGGCCTTTGGCCCTCAGTAAAGATTAGTTGCTCATTGTCTAACATGGTATCAGATGCCAGGTTTACCTCTCTCCCGCACGCTGCAACTCCGTGCATGCTCCACCCTCATCGCCGTTGCTGCTAGTCCTCGTCCCTAGCTCCGGCCGCCTCCTGCTCAGACCTACTCGCCGCCGGTCCTATCCTGCTCGTCCTCGCCTCGTATGGAATCGCCGTTGGTCGGACCTCGCCTTCCTCTTTCGTCGGCTCTCCTGCGTGGCCGCCACTCGGCCTCGACTTCCTCTGTCCCCGGCGGGCCCCCCTCTTAGTCGTCCGCGCCTGCATCCGCCGTCGGCCGGCCTGGATCCGCCCGGCCGCTGCTCCTCCTCGCCTCGACAACCTGCAGCAGCCGCTCCCTCTGCTCGTCCCATCTGGGCGAGAGGGCTGCCGCCCCTGCACTGGCCTCGCTCCCGCTCTCACCCAGGAGCGAGCTGCCGCCCCTGCACTCGCCTCGCCCCAGCTTGCTCGATTCGTTGTGCGTCTCACCGCTTGCGTTTTGGGCTCGGGTGCGTTGTGGCCCGATCTAGACCGGGTCTCGTCTACAGTTTGACTCAAAAAAAGAGAGGCAGAGAGACAGATCTCAATATGCCCTCTTCAGGCTATGTGGTTGTTCCTCGATGCTCGGTGATCTTTGATGGCACCAACTCCTGTCGCTCCCGTGGCTCCTACCCCGCCGGTGCCGCCGGTTCTTGTTGCTTATGGTTCTCAGGCTGACCGGGATGCAGCCAAGGCTCTTGATGATGCTGCGTTTGATGTTTATGATCAGCAGATGTCAGCCTATTCCGATGCTCTTTCTGCCTACAGAGATGATTTGTCTGCTTACACTCAATGGTGCAATGATGATGCTCGGGCTGCTGCTGTTCTCACTGCGAGTGTCTTACCCGAGTTTGCTTCTGAGTTTATGGGCCTAGGCACTGTTGCAGCAATGTGGTCCTATCTTTGTCAGCGATATCAGTCCTCTGGCGATTCTCTATACCTCTCTGTGGTGCGTCAGGAGCATGCTCTTCAGCAGGGTGACTCGTATGTTGATGAGTTCTATTCACAGTGCTCTGCCATCTGGCGTCAGCTTGACTCACTACGGACAGTTGTTTGTGGCACTTGCCGTTGCTGTCAGACTATGCGGTCTGACTTGGAGTCAGAGGGTTCATAAGTTCTTATCTCGTCTCCGTTCTGAGTTTAAGCCTCGATGTGCTCACTTGCTTGCCCGTGGTCGTGTTCCTATCTTGGAGGTGCTTGCTGAACTTCGTGCTGAGGAGACCCGCCTTCGCTCTGCTGGGTTACTTGCGGTTCCATCGGTGTTGGCCGCACGAGCTCCTGTGTCATCTGCTCGTCTCACCGCTCCACCGCTCCTGCCTACTCCTTCAGGGGAGGTGAGTCGCCCTCCTTATGTCGAGAAGGGTACGTCGCGTCGTGACACTTTCTATGGTTACTGCTCCCGGTCAGGTCACCCAGAGTCTAATTGTCGCTAGAAGAAGCGAGACCAGAGGCGCTCCTCTTCCAGCGGGACTCCAGGGTCTTCCTCGAATCTGTCACTCACTGACGAGGACATTGTATGCCTCAAGCGTCTACTTGCTTCCTCTGGCTCCTCGTCGACGGGTTCTGCTGCTACTGTGACTGCATCCACTTCTCCACCACCGCATGCATCTACACAGTCAGGTACATCTTCGTGAGTTTTGGATTCTGGAGCCTCCTTTCATATGTCTTCTGATTCTTCCGTGTTGTCTTCTCTCCGACCTCTTGATTTGCCTGTTAATGTTCTTACCGCCGATGGCACACCTCTTCCTGTTGCTAGTCGTGGTATTCTTTCCACTCCATCCTTTTCTGTTCCTAGTGTTTCACATGTTCGTCGCCTTACCATGAATCTTTTTTCCGCTGCCCAACTTACTAATTCTGGTTATTGTGTCATTCTTGATACCGACTCTTGCTCCATTCAGGATCATCACACCAAGGCTTTGGTTGGTGCCGGCCCAAGGCGCCGTGAGTCAGAGGGCCTTTGGGAGGTTGACTGGCTTTGTGTTCCTTCCGCTGCCACCATTTCTGCCAGCTCTCATACTCTTGTTGCCTCTTCGTCTGCATCCTTCCAGCAGTGGCATCATCGCCTTGGTCACATCTGTGGCTCTCGCTTGTCTTCTTTAGTTCGTCAAGGACTCTTAGGGTCTATGTTTGGAGATGTCTCTTTACATTGTAATGGTTGCAGACTTGGCAAACAAACCCAGTTACCTTATCCTACCAGTGAGTCAGTATCTCAGCGTCCTTTTGACTTAGTTCATTCCGATGTCTGGGGTCATGCTCCCTTTGATTCGAAAGGTGGCCATCCCTACTATGTTTTGTTTATTGATGATTTCTCTCACTACACTTGGCTATACTTCATGAAATCTCATAGCGAAGTTCTCTCTATATACAACGTTTTGCTGCCATGGTTCACACCCGGTTTTCCACGCCTATTCGCACTTTTCATTCTGACTCCGCCGGTGAGTTTATCTCCCACCTGTTGCGTGGTTTTCTCGCAGAACAGGGTACTCTGGCCCAGTTCTCTTGTCCTGGTGCTCATGCTCAGAATGGCGTTGCGGAACGTAAGCATCGTCATTTTCTTGAGACGGCTCGTGCGCTGATGATTGCCACTTCCCTCCCCCCACACTTTTGGGCTGAGGTTGTTTCTGCATCCACCTACCTCATCAACATTCAGCCATCGACTGCCCTGCAGGGTGGTATTTCTATGGAGTGTCTCACTGGTCGTTCTCCTGACTACTCAGCCCTTCGTATGTTTGGATGTGTGTGCTATGCCCTTCTTGCCCCGGGAGAACGCACCCAACTGACTGCTCAGTCGGTTGAGTGTGTTTTCCTTGGCTACAGTGATGAGCACAAGGGCTATCGCTGTTGGGATCCTGTTGGTCGTCGCTTGCGCATCTTGCGTGATGTGACCTTTGACGAGTCTCGCTCTTCCTACCCACGTCCTTCTTCCTCGAGCTTCTCTGTGGACAATATTTCTTTTCTTCTTCTCCCTGATACACCTTGCTATGTGCCTCATGTTTCACCTCTTCCTCCCGCCCCTCTCATTCCTTCTCATTCACCACCGGCATCATCTTCCCCATCCTCCTCCTCCACCTCTCCACCATCATCTCCAGTCCGTCACCCTCTCTCATCGTTTCCCCTCCACTATACTCGCCGTCCTCATTCTGAGGATGCTTCTCTTGACACGCCTTCCACCTCTGGTGCACCTCCACTCACGCCTCCCCCGGTTCATAACCTCCGTGCTCGGCCTCGCCCCCCACCTGATCGCTACGGTCTCTCTGTTACTGCTGAGCCCACTTCCTATCAGACTGCCATGACTCAGCCTGAATGGCAGCTTGCGATGGCCGAAGAGCTTGCTGCCCTTGAGCGCTCTGGCACATGGGATCTGGTTTCCCTCCCTTTCGATGTTCGTCCCATCACCTGCAAGTGGGTATACAAGATTAAGACTCGCTCTGATGGTTCTCTTGAGCGCTACAAAGTGCGTCTTGTGGCCCGTGGTTTTCAGCAGGAGCAAGGGATGCGATTATGATGAGACATTCGCTCATGTGGCCCACATGACCACTGTCCGCACTCTTCTTGATGTGGCTTCTGCTCGTCATTGGACCATCTCCCAACTTGATGTTCAGAACGCTTTTCTCAATGGCGAGTTGCGTGAGGAGGTTTATATGCAGCCACCACCGGGGTACTATGCTCCTGATGGTATGGTCTGTAGACTTCACAGCTCCCTCTATGGTCTTAAACAGGCCCCTCGGGCCTGGTTTGAGCGCTTCGCCTCTGTCGTGACTGCCGCTGGTTTCTTGCCCAGTGATCATGATCCACGTTGTTTGTTCACACGTCTCCTCGTGGTCGGACTCTTCTCCTTCTCTATGTTCATGACATGATCATCACTGGTGACGACTCTCACTACATTGCCTTTGTTAAGGCTCGCCTTCGCGACCTGTTCCTCATGACTGATTTTGGTCCACTTCGCTATTTTCTTGGGATTGAGATCTCCTCGACCTTTGATGGCTTCTATATCTCCCAAGAAAAATATATTCAGGATCTTCTTGCTCGCGCTGCTCTCGTGACTTCTATGGAGCTCAACATTTAGCTTCGTGACTCTGATGATGACCCTCTTTCTAATCCCACTCGCTATCGTCACCTTGTTGGCAGTCTTTTCTATCTTGTTACGCGTCCTGACATCTCCTATCCTGTCCACATTCTGAGTCAATTTGTTTCAGCCCCCACCTCTGTCCACTATAGTCATCTCCTCCGTGTTCTACGATATCTTCGTGGCACGATCTCTCAGCGCCTTTTCTTTCCCCGCTCCAGCTCTCTTGAGCTCCAGGCCTACTCTGATGCTACCTGGGCTAGTGATCCCTCTGATCGATGCTCGATGTCTGCTTATTGTGTCTTTCTTGGTGGCTCCCTTATTGCCTAGAAGACAAAGAAACAGACTGCAGTTTCTCGCTCGAGTACAGAGGCTGAGTTGCGAGCCATGGCTATGTTGACGGCTGAGGTGATCTGGTTACGGTGGTTACTTGAGGATTTTGGTGTGTCTGCTACTACCTCGACTCCCTTACTGACAGTACCGGTGCAATCAGTATTACGCGTGACCTGGTGAAGCATCAGCTCACCAAGCACATCGGTGTGGATGCCCACTTTGTGCGTGCTGCTGTGCAGGATCAGACTCTCGCTCTTCACTATCTGCCCTTTGAGTTACAGTTGGCTGACTTCTTCACGAAGGCACAGACTCGAGCGCAGCATGGCTTTTTCCTCTCAAACTCAGTGTTGTTGATCCACCATGAGTTTGAGGGGGGTCTTAGATGTGTATAGTCTCTTTACGGTATATCCCCATTGTATAAGGGGGTTCCTGCACTTTACCACACATGTATATGTAATGGCCTTTGGCCCTCAGTAAAGATTAGTTGCTCATTGTCTAACACTGCGAAGAAGTGACTTTACTAAAAAAAATAGTAAAGTGGTACCGGAAGCACCTTTTGCACTTTTAATATAGGGGATCTGCTAGAGTTGCTCTAAGTGGAACTCCAAGAGGGATCACCAAACGGCGGACACGACTGGACGTGTCTGCATACAGCGGGCGGGGCGTCGACTATCTAGCCGTACTCATCAAATCCGAACAGTGGGTATGACTGACAGTGGATAGACCGAGAGGGGAAAAAGAGCGAGACACATATGCTAGGGGGGAGATGTGGTCCAACCAATAGTGGGTTAGGTGGACGTTTGGACTCTCTTACATCCCTCCCCTATTTGGTACCGGTTTGGGGGTCCGAATTGGTCCGGACAAATATCACGACTGACATTAGTGTCCAGACTATCCAATTCAGACATTTGCAGGCGATTTGATGAATCACGTTGGAGTTTCCCTAATATAAGATATGTATCTTGTAACCAGACGAACACCAAAATTTGGAACTGAAACTGACAAGCAGAGGCAACTGCTTCGTGTGACCATCGACAGCGCTCCCACTCTATGGATTGGAAATTCGAACTTTCGATGCTCGAGAGTCGACATAATATCTATATAATGCCATCTAAAAGATTGCTGGGTGATGGCAACAGAGGAAACCAGGTGAGCGTACTTTGGTTATGTGCTGGTTTGCAAATGAAATGTAGAGGGTTTAACGCTACAAAGCACTAGTTTCAGTGTTCTTTTGTCAGATAACATTTGGTATCATGGACAGAAACATGCAGACTATCAGACCTGCAGCGAATAATAACTTGAACGGTTAAAGCACGGACATCCTGCAATGTCCGGAAGTGGAAACACTGGAACAGATGCAAACTATCATCACAAGTTAATGTTGCAAGATGCTGGGACAGGCACAGGTCTTTCTAACCTAGCCGCTAGCACACCAACCCTTTTCTTTTTCGTGCTGCTTGCAACTGGAATCGTTCTAGTGAGTGGGTTATATTTTGTGTGACATTTACCAACTTAATAAAGAATGTGGGCGACTGAATAAAATCTGCAAGGGCTTTGCCTTGGCATTCACCGTATACATTGTTGGCCCAATAATTTAAAATAACCATGTTCTATATTTTCGGTGCCAAAACCTAAGATATTGCGGAATATTTGCACTGTCGAGTAGATATTAACTATGACTTCCACAAAATTCAGTGAAAGGAATGGAAAATGAGTCATAGTGAATAAAGGTTTGGTTTGCTAGTTCGCCATAGATAAATGGTGTCAACTACTCTTATGCAACCATTTATTTTAATGTGTAGTGCTCAAGCTGCTCTACAAATTAGATGCAACTTGCACATCAAGAAACAGAAAAATCTTTCTCTTTTCATCATGAGCGACAACAGAGGGTACAAACCAGAAACACACTCAATGTAGACTATCAAGAAAACCACTACATAAGAAGGTAAAGTCAACTCTTTGACTCAAGGAAGAGGGACATGAGCCATAAAAATTTCTAACAATCGAATACTAAGAAAATCACAAGATAATTAAAATAAAGCAGAGTCAAACCATCAGCCCAAGAAAATAGCACATGAGGCGGATCAGTTGGAAATTATGTACAAAGCAGAGCAAAATTACTAAGAAATTATAGCATCAACATACAAAATAGTCATTTCAGCCCTCCAGGATGCCAAGCATAGATAAAAACACAAAAGATAGAGCTTCTGATCATAATTTATATACATCAATGCAAAATGAAGAAGATGCCAGCAGGCTCATACTTGATCCAATTCATAGATGTTGCAGCTCATAAGGATACAACAGTTAAGCTGCTAAGAAGCACCACCTCACTCAATAGACATCAGATGAATGGTGAAGTGTTCACAACAGAACTTTCTAAAGCCTGAAAGAAGGTACGCTGGACAAGACTTTGCTTGAGCCGATATTTAGACAAAAAGAAGTATTTGCGACCATGATCAAAACTGTCAATCAGCTTACCATCATTGTCAACGTAAGACAGACACCGACCAGAACTGACTAGCAAGAGCACGTCACCGTCCGCTGAAACAACCTCCACATTCCAATGGTCATCAAAGGCCTCAAACTTCCCCCGTATTTCGGCAACTGGCAATTTGATTCGATACTTGAAGTCCCAAACCTCTCTTTCGTAGTTCTGCAATACCCATATATCAATAGTTGTTTTGGCATAGTTACGGCTATATATGCCGAGTGTACCATCCATCTCAAAGGCATATGAGTTGGTGGAAACAATTGGAGCACGCATTGGCCGGAACGACTCAGCTATGGTGTCGAATACTATTATCGCTTTGCTTTCACTCTGAAGCCGTACGTAGCTGCTTTCACTCACATAATAGACTGGGTACCAATGCAGGCTATCGCATACCAAGATAGGTAAACTGAAGAACTGTGATGTTAACTCCTGCCACCCGATGTACCTCGGCGACTGGTGAGAGCCCAATGCAAAGACATAGTAGCCAAGTTGGTCTTCAGGCGTTTCATTGTAGCTATCGCGTTCAAGTAACAATCGATACTCGCCAGTAGGTTGATGCGAGTACATCCCCAATAACCGCAAGCCCAATTCATGTAGTTGTTGAAGGGGAGCAAATTGACGAGTGGCCAGGTTACAAACTGAGAAATCAATGGTGTCAGTCATGTTGTTGTACCTGGATAGGACGAGAAGGCCATCGCAGGAAGCCTCTGGACTGAAGGCCTTGTCAAGATGGGCGACAGTGTGGAGCTGGGTGGCGGCAGGCGGTCGACGGTGAGGATGTATTCTTCGTCTAACGCGATGGGGAGGGCTGGCTGGTGGGCATGGTGGGCAAGCAGGAAGGCGCGGGTGGAGGTGGCATGGCGCCACGTCCGACGGACGGCGCGGCAACAGAGGAGGGATTTGGGGTCGAGGCGAACTAGGATCTCCCAAATGACGATCTCCTCCAGAAGGCTGCCGCCGTGGCGAAGAGGCGCTGCTCCTGCCCTTGCGGCCTTGGCCATTGTCGTCGGCATCTTGGTTGTTGCTCCCTTCCAGGAACAAGATAAATTGTAGATCTGTGTTGGCGGCGGCGGCGAAGGGGAGCGGAGGAGACGATAGAAAGGGGAGAAATTGATTAAGATGGTTCTTTTGCAGGAGATGAGAAAATTCCTTATTTGGCCCTTCTGAAAAATATATTTCCTTACTGGTCCCCTAAACAAAATTTTCTTTGCTATTTAAGACAATCTCAAAATTTTATGCCCTATTTGACGTTTCCATCCATTTCGTTGTTGAGTGCTACTTGAAAATATACAATTATCCCTAAAAGGAAACACTTATTGACGGAGCTAGATCTGGCAGACCTCCTGGTAGGGGATCCTAAACTAGGCGTCTAGGAATGACGGTAACAAAGACATGGCTTACCCAAGTTCAAGCTTTCTGAAGGGATAATACCCTAAGTCCTACATGTGTTTATTCCTGTTGGACTAGCATGGCCCCTCGATTAATATAGGATACTAGGGGTTCTAGGGTACAAGATCCTAGTTGTCTACACATGGGGAGGTAGATCCCTCCACGAATCCAGTATCTTATCATGTACGCATGTCTTCTGAATCTTCCTTGTATACGCCATCGGCTGTCAGATGCAGCCAGGACGAAACCAACAAGCAGTCCTCAACCGGACCCATCACCAGGAGTTGACGTGGTAAGTGGCCCCTTAGCCGGGACACTGTCTCTTATCTCTCTTAGAACTTCCCTCACTCTTTGGACATGATGAGCTTGACGACGTCGAGGCATGCCTCGGTGCGTCGCTCCAAGACCAGCAACGCAAAGCTGTTGTGGATGTCAAAGTGAAGAGGCGCATGTCAGGCGTGACAACGGACTGACAGGAGATGCCAAATTGGGCATCAAATTTGGAGGAGTGTCACAATGGGAAGAAATTCGTATTTTGGCCAAATAAGGAAGCACATTTTTGAAAAGGCTCTAATAGGGAATTCTCTCACATAACACTCCTGGTAAGAAAACGAAATAAAAATTTCACTCACAACACAAAATGAACATGACCTTTGCGCATGTGTCAGAACCAACGAATTTACAACCTTTCACAAAGCACGGGTGGATTTTCTTAGCAAATTAACCATGCAGGGTAAAATGAGTGTGTGTAGTTTTCAATTTGATGAACCAAAACGTAATGTGAATTATGAATTACACTTGTCTGTTTTTGTGTAGGCAGAAAATAAATTCATATCAATGTGTTCAATTAAGCTGATGTTCTAACTCCAAGTTTGATGAACACCTAAAGCATGAGCAACATATAGAACTATAGTATGAACGGGTCACAGAATGCACATGAAGTAGTCAGTTAGCAGCATGAGGTTGTACATACTGATATGACATATGGATCTTGTGACCAAACAAAGACCCCAAATTTGAATTTGAAACTGACAAGCAGAGGCAACTACTTCATGTGACTGTCGACAGCATTCTGTTCTATTCTTCTATGGTTTGGGAAACTCAAATTTCTCATCCTTCAGAGTCGACGTAATATCTATATAATGTCATCTAAAAGATTGCTAGGTGATCCTTTTTCGTCGAAAAGATTGCTAGGTGATGGCAGCAGAGAAAATCAAATGAGGTAATAATGTCTTATATTATGGGACGGAGGGAGTACTATTTTGGTGATGTGCTGAGTTGCAGATGAAAATGGAGTGTTTAATGCTACAAAGCACCAGTTAGTTTCAGTGCTGTTTCTTCTCATATCATTGCAGACAGAAACATGCATACTATCAGACCTGCAGTGAATAAGAACATGATGGTTAGAGCATGCTCATCCTACAATGATCAGAATGGAAATGCTGGAACAGATGCAAACTATCATCACAGGTTACTTTTGAAGGGGGTCGACATATCCCTTTCTAACCTAGCCACCAACACACCATCTTTTTCTTTTTCTACTACTTGTAACTGAAAATGTTCTAGTGAGTGGCTTATACTCCGTGTGACATATATGATCGTAATAAAGAACGTAGGTGCCTGAATAAAATCTGCAAAGGTTTTGCCTCGGCATTCACTATATACATTGTTGGCCCAATAATGTAAAATAACTATGACATCATGGGTTTTTGCAGTGTCAAATAGATACTAATTGTGAATTCCCCAAAAAATCAGCCCTAATTAAAATGCCATCTTGAATTTCACATCTCAACATTACTCAAAACAATGTAAACTGAGTCACAATGAACAGATGTTTGGTTTGCTAGTCCGCCATAGCTAAACAGTGCCAACTGTTCATCAGTATTTTTCCAATATAGATAATCCCTTGGCAGAATATTACTTCTAGATTCATAATGGAAGTTTTCCTGGCATTTCAACTAGAGCCTGAGCTGATAATGCAGATGATGGAGATGCTGAGCGACTTAACAAAGACACATGAACAAGATGTGAAGCCAAATGGGGCCATTTAGCGCCATCATCACATGAAGGATCTGTTCCTTCACTGTAGCATCAGCAGTATTCAGCATTTTTTACCCTTGTTGGTACCAATTTGTGAACTATGAGCCTGTATTTAATTTGACATGCTGGCTTGTGTACGTCACCAACAAGGTACAAAGTAGAGTAGGGCCCTAATAATTGAATTCAGCTACTGAAATGTCACTAGTGCCAGTAGCAACATAACACTGCATACAATGATCTCAAAGACAGATATAACTAGGTGAAGAAGTAACAGATGTACAGTGAGAACTAGTAATAGAAGTAATAGATATCTCACCTGGCATTCCATGAATCCCCTGCAACTCTCTCACCCACTAGTCAATATTCCAACACGTTTGAGTTCAATGTGATTGATTACATCTCCATGATCAGCTTTGTTACATAGCATGATCCAATCAACACATGTATCTCAGTTGAGGAATAGAGAGGCCCTAGGTCATGAGAAAACAGACGATGTGAGGACACACTGCACAAGCACATACCCCCCAGGCCCCAGCCCCATGACGACAGCCGTTCAGCTCGCTCTGCTGCAGCCAAAGAGAACCAAAATCCGAATACAGTTTATGTTGAAGAGACTTCTTGATCAATCTCCAGTTTCATATAGCAGATATGCCTGCTGGATCAACTGATCTGGATGATGAATTTACTTTTACAATTTACTTCAAAACTCTGAACAAATGATCAGAGTGACTTTACCCTTGCTTGTACAGCCGTGCTGTCACACAACAGTGCAAAACCTTTTTGGCATCAGCATTCACAAATATGTACTTGGTAGTTAGTACAGCCTGGATGTGAATGGATGGTCACCAGGCAATTTATTCATGGGGGCATGTACATATGGATGGCAACAGTCAATATGATCTGATATGCTTCATGGTTTTCCAGGACCCTGCAGATCACCCCAGACATTATATTTCCTAAACACTGGTAGCCACGGTAGACATGTGTTAACCGTGATCTTCTGCATCATGGCCACGCCGTTGCTCGCACTGACAACCTGCTCACCATCTGTGATGAAATCAACAGCACCAGATACTGCGACGACGGCCCCGCTGGACCGTGCCAATGCTTTCGCGGCTTGCAGGGCCTCCCCTGAGTCATGCGAACTGTCCACACCCTGCAGTTAGCCACAAGTATTAGTGCCATTAGAAGCAAGATGGAGTATATACTGTGAGCGGCAATAGGCTTGGTATGCACGTTGCTCATCTTCAAATAACAGGGAGATGGGGGGCAATCAGGCAATCGTCCTGGAATCCATGCAAAAAGACTTTACTAACGCAAGGGACGTTTGACCAGCAGTCCAATATTTCTTCAGAGACAGAATAATGACTGGAGTGCATCGCCCTGATAAATTGTTTTCCATTTTCCTTCAGAATGAAATTGGCATAGCAAGCTCCTACCTTACATCTGAAACTACTTATCGCTGTGGAAAAAGTGCTGTGGGAGGAGTTACACGCTAAGGCAATTTGTCGCTCTACTTTCTGCCATAGTACAGCCATTCTCTGTTTTCTGCACTTGTGATACAGGGTAAGTTCAGCACGTTTGAACCTTACAGGTTGTGTGTCCAACTGCTTATTTTAGCTTTGACTTAAAGCTAGACTATGGTTTTTCTTTTAAACCTGAAATTAGCACAAGATTTCATGGACAGCATATATTTCCAACAAGTCAATTTGAATGACAACCACAATGACCCCAAATGAGCTGAAGAATCAATCTTGGTTCAAAATAACGGTACCAGGGTCACATGGATCAAATCAGTTTATAACATTGCAGTTTCACAATCGATCATCCGATATAGGATTGGATTGGATTGGAAATTAACAAGCAGTTAGTAGATTTGGATTTAGTTGAGGTACCTTGAAGGAGGAGGAGGAGCTGTCTGAGCGGGCGGCGAGGGCGAGGATCTCGGACGCGTTCCCCCTGACGACGGCGGGGCGGAGCGCGAGGATCTCGAGGCAGGTCTCCATCCGGAATCTGGAGGCGGCGGCGGCGACGGGGTCGAGCACCCAGGGGCGGCCGGCTGAGGCGGCGGCGCGCATGGAGGGGAGCCAGTCCTCGGAGAGCGTTCCGACGTTGATGTAGACTGCGTCGCAGCGCGGGGTGAAGTCGGGGATCTCGCGGAGGCTGTGGAGCATGGCGGGGGAGGCGCCGGCGGCGGTGAGGGCGTTGGCGGCGATGTCCATGGAGACGAGGTTGGTGATGCACTGCACCAGCGGCGCCCGGTCGCGGACGGCCGACAGCAGCGCCCACGCGCGGCGGCCCCACCACGCGTCCGTCCTCTCCTCTTCCATGCCGACGGCGAGGCTGCGAGGTGGTTGGGTGGGGGAATGATTGACTTGGTTATGCGGCGGCGTTGGCGGGCGGCGGAGGAGAGGGAGAAGGGGATATAATATGCCTCGTGCAATTTCTTCTTGGTGAAAAGTGTAATTTGCGCCATTCGTCTCCATTTATTAGAAACATTATAACTGTGCACTCTAGGAGGCGACTCACGCCCTCAGGATTCTGGACCATTTAATCTATTCCCGGGCGTTTTTTGGTCGTTGGATCAGCTTCTCAGTGAAACACTCCCCGCAGCTGGGCTTGACCCTCTGATCGCCATCTCCAATGGGCCGCTGCTCCTGGAACAAAATCGGCGTTCTCTGATCAATTGGGGCCTTTGGGTGCGGGGGGTATGACTAAAAAATAGCCTGCGGGCCTAGCATTTGACAAAGCCCACCGAGCAACTCAACCGTTACGGAGATGGCGATCGGTATGCTCAGAAGGAAAAAAAACATCCAGTCCAATCTAAGAGAGAGATGGCGATCGAGCGGACGGAAGATCGCCCTCTTGATCGGCCGGACAACGTGGAGCGAAGCAATGCGGGAGAGAGGATGTGGATCTCCTCGCACACCTCGGCAACTGAAGCGGTGGAAACATGCGAAAGGGACCCTAGAATCAGATCGATGGCCGATCTGCCGGCATTGAAGAAAGCATTGAAGTATCAGTTCATGGTGCGGTTGATGTCCGCCACTCGCGGTGTTGATTAGTGGAGGTACGTTATTGCCTTGGCAACCAACACCTGCTTGAGTTCGTGCGCCTTTTTAATACGAGTATATAATTATATATCCGTCGCCCCGTGCTCTCCCATTGTTCGGGCAGCAGAACCAAACATCTCCTCCACCAACCATGTGGCCTTCTCACTATGGGTTCTCATCATTATTTCAAGCTTCCTCTTGTGCAGATCCGTCCATGTCAATCTGGCATCCATCTGTCTTCTCCCTCGTTTGAGATTTCTCTTGATGCGCTTTCTAATAATCTCTTGAGAGAGTATTACCATTAGGGTCTGCCAAGTGTTTGATACTTCTTGTTTTGGGTGATCGATTCTGTTTTCGGACTGTCCTTCAAGTCCAGGTTACACCTTCCCCTCTGCCCCTTTTAAATCTCTCTTTGGGTTCAGGTTGATGTGAGTTGAGGTAGTTCTGGTAGCAGTTGGCGTGGACCAATTAACATGCACTACAACTACTATTTGCTATTTCCATGCACTTTTTTTAATAATATTAGTTACTTGATGAATCATGTGGTTATTCAGGTTATGACTTGTGAAAGGAAAATATTGAGCGTGCTACTGAACATAAAGCAGGTGAGAATTCTCTACTATATTGACATTTACACCTAAAATAGCTTATGAACTTATTCAGGTACAGTTGAAAATTCCGTGAAATGTCACCATGGGTGAGAATAGCTACTGCATAAAAAATGCACAGCCACTGAAAATGCATATACATTTGTAATGCTCAATTATTGTTACTGTAGAGTTAGCCGAGCTTAGACAGTAGATTACACATTAGCAATGTGTAGCTATCTGCTCAAAGAATATTACTCCATCTGAAACTATTACTAGAAGTATATGCTTTTTCTGACAGAGGTCGAAGACATATTTTGGTCTTCTAAAAAAAAGACATATTATGGTCATACTAATCTATTTGCATCGTATTCTTCTACATGTCATGAGACAAATGTTTACTTTTTGCCATATAAAATTTATTTTCATTCTACTAATATGTGTTAATGTTATATGAAAATTTTAGCCTCATATGATGCGCTGCTAATACTAAATGGAAGAACTTGTGGCTACAGATCGACACAGCTCCTTGTACCACACATGTTAGTGACATTTGATTTCCAACCTAATTAAATTCCTTCTTTAGGAATCTTCTTCCATGGATGTAATGCTCTCAACAATTGAGCAGGTTGTTTATTATTTTTTGCTGTTGAAGATGGTTGTCATTCGGGTATAAACCAGTGAGGATTTCATGGGCACGCCATGCTTAAAATCATCATTTAAACTTTTTAAAATTACATGTACATGTTTGTTTTCTGCTGTTGATTGTCATCTTATTAGCAGTTTCTTTTAGAGATACTAGATTGGTGTGTATGTTTTCATAACAAGCCAATTTGTATTGACCACTTACGAACTGACTGATGGTACTAATCCAACCAAAATCAATAACACTCATATCTCCTCTGCCAACAAATAGTTAAATACAAATAGGTAATATAAATAAATTGGGATTGTGTACGTTGCAAAAACTCCCTTCCAATACATTTATCAAGTACCCATTAAGAGTCTACATTAAGGCACGGCCAGTAAGTCCAAATTTGAATCAACTTCCAAGTCCATCAGACACAAGAAAAATCCCATTTCTCCTCTACTACCACATTACATTCTTGCAAAAAGTTAGGTCTAAGGTAACTGATTAATGTAACGGTCGAGTTTTTGCAAATTTAAGTTTCATTTTTCTTTTGCCCCTATGGCCCTGTATACAAATATAATATTATGTAACTGCCAAAATAGACGGGTGCGGCAACCCGCGCCGGCGATGATCTTGTAGATTTTCAAGAAGCAACAAAATGGGATTTCAATGAGAAGTGCTATACACTCATGTAGGAGTAGTTGGACATTTATAGAAACTTGTAAGTTATACTCCACATTTCAACCCTGAATTAATCACATGGTTTAATTTACAGCCTTAAACTCCAAATTCTGTCGAAATACACTCCAAACTAATCTCAAGGTTCAAAACTCAACCATGTCATGGTTTCAGGTCGGTCAACCGGTTTTAACCACATTGACCATTGACTGTGCAGTGCCACGTCAGTAGAGCTGCCAAGTCTCCATGGCAGGGCTTATGTAAAAAGAAACATGTGAAGCAACAGGCTCGTTTCTCCCCCCTCTCTGTCTCTCTTCCTCTCATTCCCTTTACCAGGTAAAAAGCCCACAAAACTGTCCCCGTCGCCGGAGACTGATGAATGGCAGCGCGCGCTGCACCTCCGTCGTTCCCATCACGCATGCTTCTAGTGCAGCAGATAGAGCACAACACGCACCCATCACGTGCGACGGTTAGTTCGGGGTATAAGTCATCCGGTTTCGAAGTTCAGGTTTGTAAATTAAACATTGTGGTTAGTTCAGTGTTATTATTTTGACTTCTCTCACCCAACAATATAGCACCCCATATTCCCAATTCCTCTCATGCTAGTGGATCATCCTCGATGACGTCTTCCAGAGCGACACATGCCACTTCTTTGGTCACAGGACCAGTGGTGGAGCCACGTCCCGGCGACCCCGAGCAGCCGCTCGGGCCCGTCCGACATATATCTTTTAAAGAATAGTGTTAACATATGGTTTTTCATAGGGAAAATTGAAGCTATCATAGTTGGTCTTGCCCATGCTCCATTCACAGACTGGCTCCACCACTGAACACGACCATTGAACAGTTCCACCACAAGAATTTTTCACCGCTCCTAATACTACTCCTTCATCACAGTTTAAAGGGCGTATCTTCAAAACCAAAAATTTTCACAATTAGAGGGAAATAGGGCGCATGTCATTAATTAGCCTATTAACTGCATCGTTTTGGGAGGAATTAGCTCCTTCCGCTTGCCTTCCTGGTGCGCATGCATGGTGTGAACTGAAATTACTCCACCAATGCATGCGATGGTTTCCTTCTTTTACTGGACGGGGAGGTTACTATGCGTTTGTTTGGCAATTAATTAGGCGCATATCCTTAACTATCGCAGCTCCAGCGCATCAGTTATTCCTGCGAATCGCTAGCAACATTGGGCCCAAAAAGATGTGAGGTACGCCCTTTAAACTATGATGGAGGGAGTACATTGTTACCACCACTCTCGACGACTTTTTGTCCTGCCCGACAGGAGCCCTCCTCGTGTTGTTCATTTCTTCAACCACCTTATATACCAACAATATCATCCATTTCCACGATTGTCGGTGTGAAAACCAGCAGACCTCGGGGTAGGGGGTCCCAAGATGTGGATCTAGGACTGATGGTAACAGGAACAAGGGGGACAACATTTACCCAGGTCCAGGCCCTGTTGATGGAGGTAAAACCCTGCGGCCTGCTCTTGTCTATATTGATGGAGATGTATCAAGTACAAAGCTGATCTACCTCAAGATCGTCAGATGTGTCCTAACTCTAAGGCTAGGTGAATGAGATTTTGTTGATGTCCCCTCTATGGGGTAAACCCCTTGGCTTATATATACGCCAGATAGGCTATCTAAGGTTACAAGGTTGGTATCTTGACGTAGAGGTGGCAGGAGAAGTCTTGGAGTATATGACAAGTCTTCAGCAGATGCGATCCTGATCATGCCTCGTCATGCAGCCTCCGGAGTCCATCTTAAGTGGAATGAGGGCCCCTCAGCCCAATCCGAGGAGCATGGGCCGACTAGGTTAGCACCCCCTAGTTCAGGACACCGTCAATGGTGAAGGTTACCCCTACCGTACTTGGTTATGTTTTTGTGTTGAGCGACTTGTTCTTATGCGGGGAGGGGTGTGGTGCTGACAGGAGACCATTTGCAGTCAACATTTGTACTATTTACTAGAACAAGGATCACGCGAGTCATTGCCGCGCATGTCTATCTCCAGAAAATAATAATAGAAAAATGAAAATAACTAAGTTGCATTGTAGAATTTGAACAGTTTAAATCATAATGTGTTCATGTGATGGCACATGGTGGAAATTGTTGTCTGCTAAACCAATCTTCTAGGTGTATCTTTATCGACAACTCTAAACTAGAGGGGGCGAGGGAGGCTACATAATGGGGGCTAACTTATGATGTGGTGGTCGAGCAGAGTGGTTGGCAGTGCACAAAGGCTCCAATGGAAGAGAGGGAGGGATGCAAGGGGAGGAGTGGATATGCGTTGTGCTTTCTATGTCTAATCGTCTGATATGCACAATTTCATGTGAGTGAAAAGTGCAATTTTCACTAATTCATCTCAATTAACTAAAAATATCTTGTTTTGGTTCTTCATTTCTTGAGGGATTGTCAAAATTTCCTATCTTTGTTTCTCAATTGCAATGTCCTCCCACTTTGGCAGGGAGGAATGGGACATTTGATTTTTGCAATTGATTATGTCTTGAATTCTAGAGTCAAGTGAAGCTAGAACTCAGGCATGGAACAATGGTGGTCGTGCCTATTTTTTTTTTTTGCGAAAAAACTTCCAATCTATTCATCTTCAATCATGGCAGTACAACGAACACCAGAAATAAAAATTACATCCAGATCCGTAAACCACCTAGCGACGACTACAAGCACTCAAGCGAGCCGAAGGCGCGCCGCCGTCATCACCCCTCCATCGCCGGAGTCGGGCACAACTTGTTGTACTAGATAGTCGGGAAGTCGTCGTGCTAAGGCCCCATAGGACCAGCGCACCAGAACAGCAACCGCCGCCGATGAAGAATAACGTAGGTTGGAAGGATTCAACGCGAAGACACACGAACGTAGAAGAACAACGACAAGATCCGAGCAAATCCACCAAAGATAGATCCGCCGGAGACACACCTCCACACGCCCACCAACAATGCTAGATGCATCGCCGGAACGGGGGCTAGGCGGGGAGACCTTTATTCCATCTTCACGGAGCCGCCACCGTCTCGCCTTCCTGAGCAGGACACAAACCCTAACAAGACAGGAAAAAACGACTGAAAACGGAGCCCTCCCGCCGGCCCTTGGCAGGATCCACCGCGCCTCCATGGCCCTAGGGCCACCGGAGACGAGGCGGACCTGCGGCAGCGCCGGCGAGAGGCAGAAACCCTAGCTTTCTTTCTTGGGGGAGGAGGAGAGACTTGGGAGAAGAGTTGCGGCGTGCGTGTGCAGTGGTCTTGCCTATTGAAGTTCTTCCTTTCGCCACAAGGAAGAAGGACCCATGTTGTCTGGAAACCTTGTTGGTCCTTTGAGTGAGGGTGTATGTACACTTTTGTGGAAACTAGGAATCGTGACTAATTTACAAAACTGTATTCTTCATATTTAATAAAAATCATTATACATCTTTCAAGCTAATATGCATAAATAAATTTAAGTATATATGTTACCAAATATCTTATCCGGAATTTGTTGTTGTGCACCGGAAACTAGGAAGAGAATCATAGTGAAAGCGTTGAAGTCGTCAAATTTTGATCCAGGCTAGTTAAACTTGAAACAACATCAACACCAATGCATTATATTTTTCTGGTCTTGGTTTACATCAATACCGAAGGATTTCATAAAAATCAAATATAATCATGCAGGAGGCGCTAAACCGCGCACTGGGGGCGTGATGCCCCCCAGTCGCGGCGCCCACGTTTTAAAAAAAAAGTTAAATACGGCGCAAACACGACTGAAATTTAACGCAAACATCGGCAAGTTCGTACAAACTTAAACATATTTTACAAAAAAAGAAAAAAACTTCCGCGGGCTACCCCCGCCGTCTCCCTCGCCGCCCGCCCACGCGGTTTACATGCCGAGGAGGCTGTAGAACCGCGTGTAGTCACCGCCGCCGCCGCCGCCGCCGTCGTCGTCGTCGTCGCCGCCCCCGCCTGCGCCTCCGCCGTCCCTGCTGCATCCCTCCCCCGGTTGGCGCGGCGGGTTGGACGGTCCGGTGGCGTCGTCGTTGTCGTCGTCGCTGTGGAGGACCACGACGCCGTGCTCGTCCTCGCGCCCACGCTTGCGGGCGGCGATCTCCTCCAGGGCCCGGCGCTGCCGGACCATCTCAACGCGGAGGTAGTCATCCCGCGCCCACCGCAGGGCGTCCTCGTCGGAGAAGCCACACCGGGCTATCTTCTCGTACTCCGCGGGGAGGCCGGGCTCCGGCTTGGGCTCGACGAGGACGAAGCGGCCGGTGGGTGGGGAGGCGTTGGCGCCGATGCGGACGCCGGAGCTGCGGGTGCGCGCGCTGACCGGCGTGCCCTGGGGCTCCGGCTTGACGGGGCGGAGGCAGGGCGAGCCGCCGGACGAGGAGGAGGACCCCCCGGTCTCCAGGCGCCTCAGGGTCCAGGAGCTTCCCCGGCGGCGTGAGAAGGAAGGGGGGCGGGGTACTCGAGACGCGGCGTGAGAAGGAAGGGGGGCGGGGTACTCGAGACGCGGCGTGTTGCGGCCCTCGATGTACTCGAGGACGGCCTCCAACGTGCGCCCGGGCACGCCCCACCACCGACGCCGGCCGGCGGAGTTGAGCCTGCCGGAGGGCTCTACACCGTTGGTGGCCTCGAGCTGCTGGGCGTGGCGGCGCCGGAAGTAGGGCTCCCAGAGCGGGCTGTCGGGGACGTACCGAGGTCCCTCCCTCGCCGCCCGCGGCAGGTTTTAGCGGATGCGTGCGATCTCCGCACGCTGCGCCGCGCCAGTGGGTACTGGGGGCACCGGCACGCCGCCGGCGCTGATCCTCCACGCGCCGGGCACCCGCATGCCCGGCGGGACCGGGTACTCGGCCTCGTAAAGGAGGCGAGCCTCGTCCTCGTGGAGATGGCGGCGGCCGAAGCCGTTCGCCGCCGCGCCGTCATCAGGGAAGCGCCCGGCCATGGGTGATGAACTGGAGACGGCGAGAGAGAGGAGAGGGAGGAACGACGACGGCGAGAGAGTGTGATCGCCGAGCACGCTGGTGCGCGTCTTATATAGGACGAGGCGCCGCCCGTACGCGTGTCTGCCGTGTGTACGCGTGGCGGGCGAGGGAGGTCGAGGGACGCGCGTCAACCGGCCTTCGCTGCGCCGCCCGTGAGGCATCAATGGCGCAAGCTGACCGGCGCGGCAGCGCGACAGCTTTGGCATTGATTCGCCGCGGGAAACGAGGCGATGAGGACGACGAAGGGCCGAGAAGAGAGCCGTGTCGCTGACGCGGCGGGCCCGCTGCTTTTTCGCGCCAAAAAAGTTCGCCCGGCGCCCCCAGCGCGCCGGGTTCGGCCTGGGTCCGCCGGCGCTGTTTTCGGCCCAGATCGGCGAAAATCGGGCTCCTGGGGGCGCGACTGGGCCGATTTTTCGGCGCCGGCGCAAAAAAAAAACGCCTGAGGAGGCCTTCCTGGGCGCGGCTGGAGATGCCCTAAGCTGCAGCTTCAAAGGGACCTACTGCTCAACCCTTCCATCAGCAACCTTGGCGAGAGCATTATCCTTGGAGTAAAGCACTGGCCAACCTCGACCTGCAAACTGCCGAAGCAGCTCCAAGAAAACAGCGCACTCCAGCCCAGTGAGAGCCTTCCTTCACTTCTTCGCTGGTACCACTGGGACATGTTCGAGCCACGAAGGCGACAATAGCGCCACTGACGCTGTCGTCGTAACTCCATCCGTCCCCATCTTGAAGCACACTGTAGAATGGTGACCCTGCGACAGAATCAACAAATAAAACACTTGTCTCGAATCATGGAGGCAGGAAGGAAGGAAATGGGGATACCAATAAGTGATTCTTTTTGTGAAACCGAAGCAAGAAAGCTACTGAATTCAGGCACGCAACCTCCAAGATGTTTGTTACCACAGCAAGAATTTAGTACAGATTCATTCTCTCCCTGCATACTTTAGATACAAGAGACCTCGGAATTACATGTTAGTTTGAGAACCGAAAATTTGAGATAATTCTCTCTTTTGGTGTCATGACAAAAAAGGGTTGCCCCACGCTTTATATATATTATAATATAGGGAAAAGTATATTTTTTGTCTCTCAATTCTTTTAAAAGTATAGAATTGGTCCCTCAACTCCAAAACCATCAAAACTTGGTCCCTGAACTTCTCAAACCGGATAAGTTTAGTCCCTGTAGAGAGAATATTTGGTGCAACTCATTGTATTCCATGGAGTAGGTTACATTATATACACAGGATGTCTTGCGTGACAAGGTAATTAATCCTACCATATCTCTAGGAGTTAGCTATACAAGGCTAGAGAAGATAAGATTAGAAATACAAGATATGTCACGTTCAACACCACCCCGCAGTCGAAGCGTCGGCGTCGGCGATGCAAAGACTGGAACGAAACTCCTGGAATGCAGCGGTTGGAAGCCCCTTGGTCATAATGTCGGCAAACTGTTGGGTGGTCGGTACATGAAGAACACGAAGCTGACCCAACTGTACCTTCTCGCGGAAGAAGTGAACATCAAGTTCAATATGCTTGGTGCGCTTGTGCTGCACCGGGTTGGCCGCGAGATAGGTGGCCGAAACATTATCACAGTAAACCACCGTGGCTTTCGGCATGGAAACCCGAAGTTCACCAAGTAACTGACGGAGCCAACATGTCTCGGCAACAACATTGGCAACAACACGGTACTCGGCCTCGGCACTCGAGCGGGAGACGGTGGGCTGCCGCTTGGAGGACCAAGATATGAGAGATTCACCGAAGAAGACACAATATCCCGATGTGGACCGTCGAGTGTCAGGACAGCCAGCCCAATCCGCATCAGTGTAAGCAAGCAGCTCGGTGGAGGTAGAAGCACGAAGACGAAGACCGAAGGTCGGTGTGCCACGAATATACCGAAGAATGCGCTTGACCAAGGACCAGTGAACATCACGGGGCGAGTGCATATGCAAGCAAACCTGCTGAACTGCAAACTGAATGTCTGGTCTGGTGAGCGTGAGATACTGAAGAGCACCAACAATACTGCGGTATAGAGGGGCATCGGTAGCAGGTTGCCCAGCAGTGGCAGAAAGCTTCGGCTTAGCCTCGGCAGGAGTGGCAGCGGGCTTGCAGTCGGTCATGCCAGCACGATCCAGCAGATCAAGAACATACTGTCTTTGATGGAGAAAGAATCCAGAGGCATCACGTCACACATTAATGCCGAGGAAGAAGTGCAAAGCGCCCAAGTCCTTCAGCCAAAACTCAGAACCAAGACGACCGATGATGTCACGAAGTATGTCCACGCGAGAGGCGGTGATGACAATGTCGTCAACATACAGAAGAAGCATGGCGACATGATCAGCTCGATGAAGCACAAATAGCGACGTGTCCGAGGTGGTGCTGCGAAACCCAAGGGCAGTAAGAAATGCTGCAATGCGGTGATACCAAGCACGAGGCGCCTGCTTCAGACCATAGAGAGACCGTGAGAGCAAGCAGACATCATCAGGCCGAGTGGGATCAACAAAACCAGTGGGCTGCTGACATAGAACACGCTCCTGGAGATGACCATAAAGAAATGCATTGTTGATGTCGAGCTGATGAACAGGCCAATGACGAGATGCAGCGAGCTGAAGAACGACGCGTATCGTGGCGGGTTTGACGACCGGAGAAAAGGTCTCCGAGAAATCAATGCCAACACGTTGCGCAAAGCCACGAACAACCCAGCGGGCCTTGTACCTGTCCAAAGAGCCATCCGGAAGGAACTTATGCCGAAGTACCCACTTGCCAGTAATAATGTTAGCACCAGGGGGACGGGGAACCAGCGTCCATGTCCGGTTGGCGACGAGGGCATCATACTCAGAGCGCATGGCGGCAAGCCAGTGCGGGTCGCTCAACGCAGAGCGCACCGATCACGGCACGGGGGAAACGACCGTGACACTGAGGTTGTGATAGCGAGGATTCGGTTGCCGGATCCCGTCCTTGGCGCGTGTCACCATGGAATGATGAGGCGGCGGGGTGTTGGGGAACGTAGTAATTTCAAAAAAATTCCTACGCACACGCAAGATCATGGTGATGCATAGCAACGAGAGGGGAGAGTGTTGTCTACGTACCCTCGCAGACCGAAGTGGAAGCGTTGACACAACGTAGAGGAAGTAGTCGTATGTCTTCCCGGTCCAACCGATCCAAGCACCGTTACTCCGGCACCTCCGAGTTCTTGGCACACGTTCAGCTCGATGACACTCCCCGGGCTCCGATCCAGCAAAGCTTCGGGGAGGAGTTCCGTCAGCACGACGGCGTGGTGATGATCTTGATGTTTTACCGGCGCAGGGCTTCGCCTAGGCACTGCAACGATATGATCGAGGTGGAATATGGTGGAGGGGGGCACCGCACACGGCTAAGGAACGATCACGAAGATCAACTTTTTGTCCTAGGGTGCCCCCCTGCCCCCGTATATAAAGGAGGGGAGGGGGAGGCGCGGCCGGCCCCCAAGGGGTGCGCCAGGAGGAGTCCTACTCCCACCCGGAGTAGGACTCCTCTCCCTTGCCTTGTAGGAGAAGGAAGGAGAGAGGGGAAAAGGAAAAAAGGGGGGCGCCGCCCCCCCTTCCTTGTCCTATTCGGACTAGGGGGGAGGGGGCGCGCGGCCTGCCCTGGCCGCCCCTCCTCTTTTCCCTTAAGGCCCATATGGGCCCATTAACCCTCGGGGGGGTTCCGGTAACCCCCCGGTACTCCAGTAAAATGTCGATTTCACTCGGAACCATTCCGATGTCCAAATATAGGCTTCCAATATATCAATCTTTATGTCTCGACCATTCGAGACTCCTCGTCATGTCCGTGATCACATCCGGGACTCCGAACTGACTTCGGTACATCAAAATGCATAAACTCATAATAACTGTCATCGTAACTTTAAGCGTGCGGACCCTACGGTTCGAGAACAATGTAGACATGACCAAGATACGTCTCCGGTCAATAACCAATAGCGGGACCTGGATGCCCATATTGGCTCCTACATATTCTACGAAGATCTTTATCGGTCAGACCGCATAACAACATACGTTGTTCCCTTTGTCATCGGTATGTTACTTGCCTGAGATTCGATCGTCGGTATCCAATACCTAGTTCAATCTCGTTGCCGGCAAGTCTCTTTACTCATTCTGTAATACATCATCTCACAACTAACATATTAGTTGTAATGCTTGCAAGGCTTATGTGATGTGCATTACCGAGAGGGGCCAGAGATACCTCTCCGACTATTGGAGTGACAAATCCTAATCTCAAAATACGCCAACCCAACAAGTACTTTCGGAAACACCTGTAGAGCACCTTTATAATCACCCAGTTACGTTGTGACGTTTGGTGGCACACAAAGTGTTCCTACGGTAAACGGGAGTTGCATAATCTCATAGTCATAGGAACATGTATAAGTCATGAAGAAAGCAATAGCAACATACTAAACGATCGGGTGCTAAGCTAACGGAATGGGTCATGTCAATCACATCATTCTCCTAATGATGTGATCCCGTTAATCAAATGACAACTCATGCCTATGGTTAGGAAACTTAACCATCTTTGATTAACGACCTAGTCAAGTAGAGGCATACTAGTGACACTTTGTTTGTCTATGTATTCACACATGTATTATGTTTCCGGTTAATACAATTCTAGCATGAATAATAAACATTTATCATGAAATAAGGAAATAAATAATAACTTTATTATTGCCTCTAGGGGATATTTCCTTCACGGGGGTGGTGGCCGAGGCCGCCGTCGAGGCGGAGTCACAACTTCTGGAGATGGAACCGCCGAGGATGACGGCGTGACCGCGGCCGAGACGGCGGGTGACGAGGCCGCAGGTGGCGATGACGAATCTGCGGGCGAGGCCGCAGTTGGCAGCGTCGGTGACGGCGACGAGGCCATCGGCGAAGCCGCAGGTGGTTGTACCAACGGCGGCGACGGAACCGCGGACGAGGCCGCGGGTGACACCGTGAAGACGACGGTGACGAGGCCGCGTATGGAGCCGCGGGTGGCGGAGTGACCGCAGGCAGCGAGGAGGCCGCGACACGTGTGGGTGACGCCGACCAAGGTAAAGCCGGCTCCTCCTGAGCCGGCGAGGGAGACCCCGTCGAGAGGCCGGAGGGGCCCGCCAAAGAGGAAGGCGGGCGCGGCGATGGGAGCAAAAGAGCTCCCCGAGACCGCCGAGTGGGAGCGTCCACGGTCGGAGCTGCTGGCGATGAAACCTGCTCAAAGGGAAAAACAACATCATCAAAGTAAACATGTCGTGAGACGAACACTCGACGAGAGACCGGGTCATAGCAGCGAAAGCCTTTGGTGTTGGGTTGGTAGCCAAGAAAGACACAAGCGAGAGAGCGTGGTGCAAGCTTGTGTGGCGCCGTAGCGATGATGTTGGGATAACACAAACAACCAAAGACGTGAAGATCATCATATGATGGAGGAGACCCGAACAGAAGATGGTGAGGGGTGTAGCTCCAGCGTGGTTTACACGGCCGGAGGTTGAGAAGGAGAGTGGCGGTGGCGAGTGCATCAGGCCAAAAGCGAGGTGGCATGTGTGCATGAAAGAGCAAGGCACGGACACTCTCATTGAGGGTGCGGAGAACACGTTCGGCACGGCCGTTTTGTTGGGATGTGTATGGACAAGTTAAGAGAAAAACTTGCCATGCGTGGATAGAAGATGGCGAATGGCGAGATTATCAAATTCTTTTCCGTTATCGGTTTGAAGATGAGCAATGGTGCGATGAAAGTGGGTGGTGACATAGGCATAAAATGAGTGAAGGGTGGAGGCGACGTCGGATTTGCGGCGTAACGGAAAAGTCCAAGTGAAATGTGAAAAATCATCTAAAATCACAAGGTAATATGATAAACCCGAATTGCTAGGCACGGGAGATGTCCAAACATCACAATGAATCACATCAAAGGGAAAAGTTGCAATCGATGAAGATGAAGAAAACGGGAGACGAACGTGTTTTCCTATGCGGCAAGCATGACAAGTGTGAGCCGCTGATTTATTACATGAAAAGGAAAAAGTGCTCAAAATTTTATGAAGAGCGTCGGCGCCGGGATGACCGAGACGAGCGTGCCAAAGCGAGACGTCGGCATGAAGAGCGACCGGGCCACTGCGAGTAGAAGCGCCGCATGGGTAGAGATCATCGAGAGAGTCACATCGGTGCAAAACCCTCCGGGAGCGAGCATCCTTAACAGAAAAACCGAGAGCGTCAAACTCAACAGTGACAGGATTTTCATGAGTAAGAGTGCGAACAGAACAAAGATTTTTAATTAAGGATGGTGAAACAAGCACATTATTGAGAGTTAAAGAAGAAGAGGGTAACGGAAGAGAGGATGAACCATGATGGGTGATGGGAAGAGAGCTACCATCACCGACCATGATGCGGGAGGACAAAGGATAGGGAGCGGAACGGGATAAGATACCGGGGTTGGAGGCCATGTGGGCGGCGGCACCGGTGTCCATGTACCAATCGCCACCTCCGTTGTAGGCGCTCGACGAGGGGGCAGCATGCAGGGGCAGAGAGAAGCGCCGGGTCGTAGACCGGAGGGGCGCCACCGTATGCACCGTAGCTCGGCGTGCCACCGTTTGCAGAGGGACCACCATAGGCCGACGAGCCACCGTAGGCCGTGGCAGGAATTGGTGCGGTCAGCAACGCCTGAGGGGTGCTCGGCTGTGGCCCGAGGATGCTCGGAGCTGGAGGGCGGGGGACGGGCATGGAGTAGGCATGCACTACTCCCGTCCATGGGTTATACCCCGAGAGCCAAGGCGGAGGTGGGGCAGCCGCCGCGGGCGCAGGAGGGCGCGGCGTCGTGTTGGAGTTGCGGCCCCGCCCCCCGCGACCCTTCTGCTTGCGGCCGTTGGAGGGCGCAGGCGCGGGTGGCAGGGCAGGAGCGGGAGCGCGCGGCCCCGGCTGGGTTGGAGTAGAGCCGTGGCCGGCGGCGAGGCCCACGTGAAGAGCGGCGTGGGTCGCCTGCCGAGCGGTGTGACGGAGGCGTTTTTCCTCCATGCGAAGGTAGGTAACCGCCTTCGTGTACGTCGGTGTGATGAGGGAGAGGTTGGCGGCGGACTGGCCAAGGTCGGGGTGGAGGCCGGGGAGGAGGTTGGTGAGGAGGACCGAGTCATCGATGGTCATGCCGACGTCGCGTAGCTCATCGGCGAGAACCTTCAGCCGCGTGCAGTACTCGTCGACCGAAAGATCGTTTTGCTGCATAGTGAAGAACTCCCCTTGAAGAAAGACGCGGCGCTGCAGTTGATTGTCGAGGAAGAGATCACACGGGCGCGTCCACATAGCATACGCGGACGGATCACGGGCATTCACCATGTTGAAGAGGCTGCCGGAGATGGTGAGGAAGAGCCACTTGACGATGCAGGCGTCCACAGCGAGCCACTCGTCGTCGTCCTTCATGTCGTGGAAGTCAACACTCCCGTCAACATGCTCGATGAGACGGTAAGAGCGGAACAACAACGCGAAGTACGTGCGCCATGCATTGTAGGACGGCGAGTCGAGGTCGAGGATGACAGGGACGTGGTCCTTGATGTGGATCTCGTTGAGACGATCGGAGGTGAACATGGCACCGGAGAAAGAGCCGGCGTCGGATGCATCGGCCTTGGCCATGGAGACGGCGGGTGGTTAGGGTTTTGGGTGAGAGGGAGAGGGAGCGGTGGCTGCGATGGGTGTGGAGAAGGGGGCGGCGGCGGCGACAGAAGGAAGTGAAAAGCGGCGGCGGCCCTTAGGGTTTCGGGAGGAACAAGAGAAGCGGCTGCGGCGTCGGCTACGGGGGAAGTGGCGGCGGCGGCGGCGGCTAGATTAGACGGGAAGGAGGCGGCGGCGGTGGCTACAGAGAGGTAGCGACGGCGGCGGCAGGAGGAGTTGGCGTGGCGGCGGCGGCGTCTAGGGCTAGGCGCGGCGGCGGAGAGGTGCGGAAGCGACAGAAGATCACGGTAAAACTGATACCATGTAGAGAGAATATTTGGTGCAACTCATTGTATTCCGTGGAGTAGGTTACATTATATACACAGGATGTCTTGCGTGACAAGGTAACTAATCCTACCATATCTCTAGGAGTTAGCTATACAAGGCTAGAGAAGATAAGATTAGAAATACAAGA
Source organism: Aegilops umbellulata (assembly GCA_032464435.1). Taxonomy (NCBI): domain Eukaryota; kingdom Viridiplantae; phylum Streptophyta; class Magnoliopsida; order Poales; family Poaceae; genus Aegilops; species Aegilops umbellulata. The sequence continues at coordinate 529,902,455 of CP136056.1, read as the reverse complement.
TATGTCACGTTCAACAGTCCCCAATACCGCTTTGGATGGTTGTTGTCACGGTTTTGTGTGGGACCCACTTGTCAACTGTTGGAAAAAGAAATAAGAGGAGCACTAAAAAAGTATTGCGGGTGTGGGGATCAAACCAGCGTTGCCACGCTCACCCTAGCCAGCTAAACCCACACCGATATATACTTAGGGATTGGATTGACACTTTATTAGTACTCCCTCCGTTTCAAAATAGATGACCCAACTTTATACTAACTCGTATAAAGTTGGGTCATCTATTTTGAAACGGAGAGAGTATAGCATGTATTTTTAGTGGCATGCCGGTGTGCATCAGTGCATGCATGCGTGGTGAGCTTGTGCTGTACGTGGTGTGCCTGCGAAGTCCGTGTGCGTGCCGTGGACCGCTGTCAGCGCTCACTGCGCAACTACAGCGGCTTCCGTTCACCCCGTCGCCACGATGCAGCTAACAGCAACCGTCCGCCATGGCTGCAGGAGGGCCTCGTTCTTGGTCCAGCCAACACGAGATCGCTAGGGCGCACTTTGAGCTCGTGGCTTACGTCCAGCAGCTTTGCACTTGCATCGCCTTCAGCGACGGGTGCAACGTGGACACATCATCCACGGTGTCCATCGCTACTGCACGCGGTCGGAGGTCACACCACACGCACGCACCTCGTGCTGATGCAGAAGCTCAAACTAGACCGGTTGGCGTCATTCCTGGAGCGGCTGGAACTCGTGGACCAGCACTGCGACCAGGCCCGCATGTTCCTCTACGGATTGTGAAGAAGGGCTACTCATACATATACATGACCTAAAGTATATATTGTGCGGATCTCCAAATAAAACAGTTAGCTATCTGTAAGATTCGAAGGTTAGCTTGAGGGTGCAGCTAATGTGAGGTCTGCAGCTCGAATATTCTTTGATCTTTTTATTTATTTTGTATATTGTACGTTTTTATTTACTCAATTCTCTCAAATTTTGGCCAAAACCCAGGCGACATGTCAAGTTTTGGTCAAAACCCGTGTCCACCAGGCCCGGCCCATAGGCCGGGCAAACGGGGCGCCCGCCCTGGGCCCCCAGAAGGAAGGGGCCCCAGCCCAGCTAGTATTTCTTCTATAGTACCTACGAAGCCCAACAAAAACAGCGATCGAATTCAGCGTCTTCCCGTCATCTCAGACTACCATAACTGCGCCGCCATTCCCGTGCGTCTCGCCGTCTCCGATTCCAAGGTCGCCGCTGGCCATTAATGGAGACTAAAGGCGCAAATCTGCTCCCCAATCAGCTCTCTTTCCATTCTCGATGTTCTGCTCGTTCCCCATCAGCTAGACATTGGAGAGACAGTACGTGTTCTTTTCTTCCTGCCCCTAATCCCGTTCATCCTCGATTAAATAGCTCTGCCCTCTGAGATTCCACATCTACCTGCCCTGTTCCCCTGCATAGATCTTCTTCTGCAGTTCTGCTCTTCGATGGATCCAAGTATGGTGGAGAACTGGAGAAAGGGGGGATTATTCAGTTCATGGTGTTGTCTTCTCGTTCGTTTGGACTACTGCAACATGTCGATCTGCTGATCTCGCCACCTACATCCACATCAATCCACATTCAGGTGTTTTTGTTCCCTGCTTTAATCATTTTATGCTGCTTGTTCTTGTTCAGTGGCATGTCCTCTAGAAAGTATTTATCCTGTAGTAACAGAAGGAAGAGAAAAAAAAGCAAATAGATGAATAGGTAAAATCCCTAAATTGTCACTTGACAAAATTTTCACAACTAGTAGTTCTCCTAGAGATCCCCTGGAATTGGCCATAGTAAGTGTTGAAGAACAACCAACTGAGAATACATATGCTGCTGATCATGATATGAACGAGGATATATGCTGCTGATCATGATATGAACGAGGATAATAATAATTTCGGTGAGCATGAAAACATAACTCATTCACAAAATTCTGAATCATCGAATGTCAGTAAACAACAACCATTCACTGTTGATATTTTTGATCCACGACACTGAGAAGGGTCCTGTAAGAAATGATGATATTGTGTTCCCTCCAGATAGTAGTTCTAGACATTTTTTTACAGACTTATTATTCTAGAAGGTGGAACAATGGAGAGGTACATGACAGAATTTTGATGGTAACACAAAACATCTAAGTAGCAACCAGTTTTCACATGAATTTTTGTTTTGCAGAACATAATGAATTCTCCATTCAAATTTAGGAATGCAATGTAGTTCACTTGATCAACAAATAAATTGTACTGTCAGTTTTAGAGTCCAAATTAAGATCATCAGGCTCTGCTATGTACTGGATGTTACTTTGATTTTGAAATACAAAATATTTTGAGTTTTTGAGTAAATAAGGGCCCCTTATTTCTAACTTGCCCCTGGGCCCCGTATATCTATGGGCCGGCCCTGCATTGGTGTTGATGTTGTTTCAAGTTTAACAAGCCTGGATCAAAATTTGACGACTTCAACGCTTTCACTATGATTCTCTTCCTAGTTTCCGGTGCACAACAACAAATTCCGGATAAGATATTTGGTAACATATATACTTAAATTTATTTATGCATATTAGCTTGAAAGATGTATAATGATTTTTATTAAATATGAAGAATACAATTTTGTAAATTAGTCATGATTCCTAGTTTCCACAAAAGTGTACATACACCCTCACTCAAAGGACCAACAAGGTTTCCAGACAACATGGGTCCTTCTTCTTCCTTGTGGCGAAAGGAAGAACTTCAATAGGCACGACCACCATTGTTCCATGCCCGAGTTCTAGCTTCACTTGACTCTAGAATTCAAGACATAATCAATTGCAAAAATCAAATGTCCCATTCCTCCCTGCCAAAGTGGGAGGACATTGCAATTGAGAAACAAAGATAGGAAATTTTGACAATCCCTCAAGAAATGAAGAACCAAAACAAGATATTTTTAGTTAATTGAGATGAATTAGTGAAAATTGCACTTTTCACTCACATGAAATTGTGCATATCAGACGATTAGACATAGAAAGCACAACGCATATCCACTCCTCCCCTTGCATCCCTCCCTCTCTTCCATTGGAGCCTTTGTGCACTGCCAACCACTCTGCTCGACCACCACATCATAAGTTAGCCCCCATTATGTAGCCTCCCTCGCCCCCTCTAGTTTAGAGTTGTCGATAAAGATACACCTAGAAGATTGGTTTAGCAGACAACAATTTCCACCATCACATGAACACATTATGATTTAAACTGTTCAAATTCTACAATGCAACTTAGTTATTTTCATTTTTCTATTATTATTTTCTGGAGATAGACATGCGCGGCAATGACTCGCGTGATCCTTGTTCTAGTAAATAGTACACATGTTGACTGCAAATGGTCTCCTGTCAGCACCACACCCCTCCCCGCATAAGAACAAGTCGCTCAACACAAAAACATAAACCAAGTACGGTAGGGGTAACCTTCACCATTGATGGTGTCCTGAACTAGGGGGTGCTAACCTAGTCGGCCCATGCTCCTCGGATTGGGCTGAGGGGCCCTCATTCCACTTAAGATGGACTCCGGAGGCTGCATGACGAGGCATGATCAGGATCGCATCTGCTGAAGACTTGTCATATACTAACCGTCGCACGTGATGGGTGCGTGTTGTGCTCTATCTGCTGCACTAGAAGCATGCGTGATGGGAACGACGGAGGTGCAGCGCGCACTGCCATTCATCAGTCTCCGGCGACGGGGACAGTTTTGTGGGCTTTTTACCTGGTAAAGGGAATGAGAGGAAGAGAGACAGAGAGGGGGGAGAAACGAGCCTGTTGCTTCACATGTTTCTTTTTACATAAGCCCTGCCATGGAGACTTGGCAGCTCTACTGACGTGGCACTGCACAGTCAATGGTCAATGTGGTTAAAACCGGTTGACCGACCTGAAACCATGACATGGTTGAGTTTTGAACCTTGAGATTAGTTTGGAGTGTATTTCGACATAATTTGGAGTTTAAGGCTGTAAATTAAACCATGTGATTAATTCAGGGTTGAAATGTGGAGTATAACTTACAAGTTTCTATAAATGTCCAACTACTCCTACATGAGTGTATAGCACTTCTCATTGAAATCCCATTTTGTTGCTTCTTGAAAATCTACTAGATCATCGCCGGCGCGCGTTGCCGCACCCGTCTATTTTGGCAGTTACATAATATTATATTTGTATACAGGGCCATAGGGGCAAAAGAAAAATGAAATTTAACTTTGCGAAAACTTAACCGTTACATTAATCAGTTACCTTAGACCTAACTTTTTGCAAGAATGTAATGTGGTAGTAGAGGAGAAATGGGATTTTTCTTGTGTCTGATGGACTTGGAAGTTGATTCAAATTTGGACTTACTGGCCGTGCCTTAATGTAGACTCTTAATGGGTACTTGATAAATGTATTGGAAGGGAGTTTTTGCAACGTACACAATCCCAATTTATTTATATTACCTATTTGTATTTAACTATTTGTTGGCAGAGGAGATATGAGTGTTATTGATTTTGGTTGGATTAGTACCATCAGTCAGTTCGTAAGTGGTCAATACAAATTGGCTTGTTCTGAAAACATACACACCAATCTAGTATCTCTAAAAGAAACTGCTAATAAGAAACAGCAGAAAACAAACATGTACATGTAATTTTAAAAAGTTTAAATGATGATTTTAAGCATGGCGCGCCCATGAAATCTTCACTGGTTTATACCCGAATGACAACCATCTTCAACAGCAAAAAATAATAAACAACCTGCTCAATTGTTGAGAGCATTACATCCATGGAAGAAGATTCCTAAAGAAGGAATTTAATTAGGTTGGAAATCAAATGTCACTAACATGTGTGGTACAAGGAGCTGTGTCGATCTGTAGCCACAAGTTCTTCCATTTAGTATTAGCAGCGCATCATATGAGGCTAAATTTTTGATATAACATTAACACATATTAGTAGAATGAAAATAAATTTTATATGGCAAAAAGTAAACATTTGTCTCATGACATGTAGAAGAATACGATGCAAATAGATTAGTATGACCATAATATGTCCTTTTTTAGAAGACCAAAATATGTCTTCGACCTTTGTCAGAAAAAGCATATACTTCTAGTAATAGTTTCAGATGGAGTAATATTCTTTGAGCAGATAGCTACACATTGCTAATGTGTAATCTACTGTCTAAGCTCGGCTAACTCTACAGTAACAATAATTGAGCATTACAAATGTATATGCATTTTCAGTGGCTGTGCATTTTTTATGCAGTAGCTATTCTCACCCATGGTGACATTTCACGGAATTTTCAACTGTACCTGAATAAGTTCATAAGCTATTTTAGGTGTAAATGTCAATATAGTAGAGAATTCTCACCTGCTTTATGTTCAGTAGCACGCTCAATATTTTCCTTTCACAAGTCATAACCTGAATAACCACATGATTCATCAAGTAACTAATATTATTAAAAAAAGTGCATGGAAATAGCAAATAGTAGCTGTAGTGCATGTTAATTGGTCCACGCCAACTGCTACCAGAACTACCTCAACTCACATCAACCTGAACCCAAAGAGAGATTTAAAAGGGGCAGAGGGGAAGGTGTAACCTGGACTTGAAGGACAGTCCGAAAACAGAATCGATCACCCAAAACAAGAAGTATCAAACACTTGGCAGACCCTAATGGTAATACTCTCTCAAGAGATTATTAGAAAGCGCATCAAGAGAAATCTCAAACGAGGGAGAAGACAGATGGATGCCAGATTGACATGGACGGATCTGCACAAGAGGAAGCTTGAAATAATGATGAGAACCCATAGTGAGAAGGCCACATGGTTGGTGGAGGAGATGTTTGGTTCTGCTGCCCGAACAATGGGAGAGCACGGGGCGACGGATATATAATTATAGACTCGTATTAAACAGGCGCACGAACTCAAGCAGGTGTTGGTTGCCAAGGCAATAACGTACCTCCACTAATCAACACCGCGAGTGGCGGACATCAACCGCACCATGAACTGATACTTCAATGCTTTCTTCAATGCCGGCAGATCGGCCATCGATCTGATTCTAGGGTCCCTTTCGCATGTTTCCACCGCTTCAGTTGCCGAGGTGTGCGAGGAGATCCACATCCTCTCTCCCGCATTGCTTCGCTCCACGTTGTCCGGCCGATCAAGAGGGCGATCTTCCGTCCGCTCGATCGCCATCTCTCTCTTAGATTGGACTGGATGTTTTTTTTCCTTCTGAGCATACCGATCGCCATCTCCGTAACGGTTGAGTTGCTCGGTGGGCTTTGTCAAATGCTAGGCCCGCAGGCTATTTTTTAGTCATACCCCCCGCACCCAAAGGCCCCAATTGATCAGAGAACGCCGATTTTGTTCCAGGAGCAGCGGCCCATTGGAGATGGCGATCAGAGGGTCAAGCCCAGCTGCGGGGAGTGTTTCACTGAGAAGCTGATCCAACGACCAAAAAACGCCCGGGAATAGATTAAATGGTCCAGAATCCTGAGGGCGTGAGTCGCCTCCTAGAGTGCACAGTTATAATGTTTCTAATAAATGGAGACGAATGGCGCAAATTACACTTTTCACCAAGAAGAAATTGCACGAGGCATATTATATCCCCTTCTCCCTCTCCTCCGCCGCCCGCCAACGCCGCCGCATAACCAAGTCAATCATTCCCCCACCCAACCACCTCGCAGCCTCGCCGTCGGCATGGAAGAGGAGAGGACGGACGCGTGGTGGGGCCGCCGCGCGTGGGCGCTGCTGTCGGCCGTCCGCGACCGGGCGCCGCTGGTGCAGTGCATCACCAACCTCGTCTCCATGGACATCGCCGCCAACGCCCTCACCGCCGCCGGCGCCTCCCCCGCCATGCTCCACAGCCTCCGCGAGATCCCCGACTTCACCCCGCGCTGCGACGCAGTCTACATCAACGTCGGAACGCTCTCCGAGGACTGGCTCCCCTCCATGCGCGCCGCCGCCTCAGCCGGCCGCCCCTGGGTGCTCGACCCCGTCGCCGCCGCCGCCTCCAGATTCCGGATGGAGACCTGCCTCGAGATCCTCGCGCTCCGCCCCGCCGTCGTCAGGGGGAACGCGTCCGAGATCCTCGCCCTCGCCGCCCGCTCAGACAGCTCCTCCTCCTCCTTCAAGGTACCTCAACTAAATCCAAATCTACTAACTGCTTGTTAATTTCCAATCCAATCCAATCCTATATCGGATGATCGATTGTGAAACTGCAATGTTATAAACTGATTTGATCCATGTGACCCTGGTACCGTTATTTTGAACCAAGATTGATTCTTCAGCTCATTTGGGGTCATTGTGGTTGTCATTCAAATTGACTTGTTGGAAATATATGCTGTCCATGAAATCTTGTGCTAATTTCAGGTTTAAAAGAAAAACCATAGTCTAGCTTTAAGTCAAAGCTAAAATAAGCAGTTGGACACACAACCTGTAAGGTTCAAACGTGCTGAACTTACCTTAGCGTATCACAAGTGCAGAAAACAGAGAATGGCAATACTATGGAAGAGCCACAAAGGAAAGGGACAAAAGACACTAATTGCCTTAGGCTGTGCCTCCTCCCACGGCACTTCTCCCACATCGATAAGTAGTTTGAGATGTAAGGCAGGAGCTATACCAATTTCATTACGAAGGAAAATGGAAAACAATTTTATCAGGGTGATGCACTCCAGTTATTATCCTGTCTCTTGTCTCTGAAGAAATTTTGTACTGCTGGTCAGACGTGCCTTGAGTCAGTGAAGTTTTTTTTGCATGGATTCCAGGATGATTGCCTGATTGCATACCAAGCCTATTGCCGCTTACAGTATATATTCCATCTTGCTTCTTATGGCACTAATACTTGTTGCCAATTGCAGGGCGTGGACAGTTCACATGACTCAGGGGAGGCCCTGCAAGCCGCGAAAGCATTGGCACGGTCCAGCGGGGCAGTTGTCGCAGTATCTGGAGCTGTTGATTTCATCACGGATGGCGAGCACGTCATCAGTGCTAGCAATGGTGTGGCAATGATGCAGAAGATCACGGCGACAGGGTGTGCTGTGACAGCTCTTATAGCGGCCTTTGTCGGGGCGTATCCTTCCGATGCTCTGGCCGCAGCAGCGTGTGCGCTCGCCATCTTTGGACTCGCTGGAGAGATCGGGATGGAGTCAGCTAAAGGACCTGCCTCTCTCAGGATGCATCTCATCGATGCTCTCTACGGTCTCGACGAGCAGACCGTCACATCTGGAGTAAAAATTGCGCTGCTGCCGTAATGCATGTGTGCCGTGGCTATCAGTGTAGGAGATACAGAGTCTGGAGTAATCAGCTGGATCATTTTGCCTCCTTGGTGCTTGGAAAACCGTGAAGCAGATCGGGTCAGATTGGCTGTCAGATCACTCATCCATGTTTACCACCCCCCCATCAATAATCCGGTGACCATCCCGGCTGTAGTAAGTACGTGCACATAGTTGTCAATTGTGATGTCATCTACACAGAGAATGATGTTCATAAAATAAGCCAGTCGAAATAAGGTGTTTGTGCTTCAATGGCTTTGAGATGGTCGGACGGCTATTCTGTTCAAACACTTTGATCCCCCTATGCCTATTATGAATTTAATGATTTAAGGCCCCCGCTGCCCCGGGAGGAAACTTTGGAAAGGAAGCTTACTGGTTCGTCTGGTTATCCATGTGATGTCATGCTGCAGTTTTGCTTCTGAATTTTGTTTCCCATATTCCATGGTACATTATACCAGTGCTGCAATGTATAAGCTGAATCACCCAAGGGATGATCGAGTAAGCTCTTTTTTTCCTTCAAAGAATATAAGAGGGAATCTTATCAAGAAGCCAATCAAGGATATCATTCTTTCGGAAGCTTGAAAGGCTCTGTTTTGTTCCTCTGTGTGCCCTCTGTCTGAGACGTGTGCTCTAGGCATCCAGTTCCGTTCACGTCAAGTGTGCAGTTATTAGAGTCACAGTTCTCATGAGTTCAGTTGATGCTCAAACTTGTAATCTTCCATGTAAGCTATATTTGTCGTGAATTTTCTTCCTACTATCAAGAGCTTTTTCCTCTGACTACTTCAAGTTACGAGGGTCAAGGAGTTATCAGCTTTGGATACAAGTTCTCCGTGGCTCCAAAATTTGAACAACCAGGAGAAATACTGATGCAATCTCCAGTTCTCCATGGCTCAGCTGAAGTATTTTGCTAAGAAAAATAAACTCTGTCCCGCCGTCGTCAGGGGCAACGCGTCTGAGATCCTCGCCCTCGCCTCTGGCTCAGATAACTCCTCCTTCAAGGTAACTGCTCTTCCCCTACCCTCATTGCTAGCGCGGGAATCTCTTCTTTCTCAATTTGCAATCCTAGCAGTGACTGGCACAAGGTCTTGACTAAATAAGATGATCGATTGTCAAATTGCCTTGTGCAACTGTAGGATAAACAGGGCCTTATGTTATTTTAGGGTCAAAAGAGATTCCGTTCAACAGAATTGATGAGATGAGATCAATAGTTAACTGGATGAAATGAAGTGAAGGAAAATACGACATCTGAACATTCTCCTCACTACGTTTCAACCTACCTTCTTTACTAGCCTTTACCTTCTTTTTCTTGTGGCTAATTTCAGTTATGAAGGAAAACCTAGCTTTAATTGAAAGCTAAAATAAGCAGTCTGATAGAACCTGTAAGGTCCAAACCTGTGTGTGTGTGTTTGTCAGACATCAGCTTCCCCTTGGGGAGTTTGTTGGCTTCAACCGCCATTGTGGAGTTACATCTTGAGCCTTTGCTAAAAGGAAATCATATCTAGGAGAAGATTGATTTATGAAAGCCCTCTTAGCAATTGTAGAAGCTAGAAAGAAGTCAGCAAGGATAGGCCTGATGCTTCAGTAGCAATCTCCAAGGTTTTGCAATCTGTGAGAAAATTATTTCCCTCCATCCGAGAGCTCTAGCTGCCAAAGCCGCCAAAAGTAGCGCATAAGCTAAGCTCTGTTCCTACAAAATGGGCTGAAATGAAGAGATTCATGATACAATCATAATTAAGAGAGTTTTTTTTTTTCAAGAGGGGAAGGCCCCGATCTCTGCATCATCATGATGCACTCAGCCATATTTATTAAAAGTGGTTCGAGTAGTTCAAAGTTCTAAAATACAAAGTGGAAATACCACAACTAGTCAGAAAAGAAGATTACATGACTCTTAGTAATCACGAGAATATCAAGCTCAACAGATGGAACATTAATTAGGTTATTACAAATTTCCTATTGAGACAGCAAACAGTAGTTCCACTTCAACCACAGCACTCTTATTAATTTAGAGCATGTTTATCTGCCTCTCCCTTGACCATTACCACAGCTTCGAAATCGTCCCTTCTCTTTCCGTAGGTCTGATCGGTGGCCGGCAGATTAATCTGCGTGTTCTTGAGCTTGTGGACGCCGCTGCTTGGACTGAGACTAAAGCACAACAAATCAACTGAGCAGAAGCCCCCCGCTGCCAAAGAGGGAGAGCATGATCATGCGGTTCAATGCTTCCATGAGGAGCACATAGACATTATTATGGCACTTGAATTCATCACTCACTGTCCCCGATTTGTCCAGAAATGGAGGGAGAAACTAGGAGGAATGGAAATAACAAATTAAGACAAGGAGTATTTTTAACAGTGGAGCGATGGAAATGAACAGCGGAAACCGTGCTTACCGATGGTTTGTGTTTGATTCAACGTAGCCTTGATTTGCTCCAGGAGTGGGGTAGATTGCTGGATAACAAGATCGAGTCGCTTGAGGTAACCTCGAGCAGCTGTAACCTGTGCCTCCTGTAACCAGGAACGTGCAACGGAGCTGGGAAAATGAGTAGTACTCCTAACTAGTCTAGGATAAATATATAAGCATATAAAAGAAAGAGTGGGAAAGAGAAAAAAGTAGCGACCAGTCCATGTACATGCAGCGCAGAAGTGACCCTGGCCAAGTCATGCTTTAGAATTTCTGTTGCATCAGGACCTAGCACATCCTTGGTGAGATGCTCCATGAGTGGCATCGTCTGAGAAAAATTAAATGAGTGGGTATAGATGATGTTGGTCGATCAGGAGGGAATATAATACACGTACTATGAAATATGTGTATACCTCGAGAAGGACCTTTGAGTGAGCATCTGACTGAGGATTTCATTTTTCTGCAGAAAAGCGGAGTAGCGTATCAAAAGGGAAGCGAATTAGCTCCCAGGGAGGGCAAATTAATGGAAACAACGTTGTACCTCTTCGTATTCTTCACCCATCAACAGCATAAACTGCAGTAAAGAACCATATTAAGATACTAGGAAAATGAGTATATACAGGGACTGATAGATGAGGCCAAAATGAAGACCATATTGACAATGGAAGGCCTTATTTGATGAAAATGCTGGTACCTCTTCATGATTCCTATTTATTGTAAGGGTGGGACTGTTTGGATGCATGTGGACTGCGTGCCTCAAAGCAGCCTCCGCTTCCTCCACTTCCACAGCACGGGAGTATGCGCAGTCGATATGTACCTCGACTTGCTGAATGGCAGGGAAGTTAAGCAAGCCCAAGTCGAAGTCGAAATTAGGGCTGGCACGTTTCACTTCCCAGACGCGGATATACAAATTAACGCCTTCAAGCCTTGGCATAGATCCCTTCACAAACTTGAGCTGTCGGGTCACATGGCACTGCCTCAGATTCTGGAATGCACCATCACCACAGGTCAAAATTTCCTGGTCTCTAGTTCTATTGCCCATAATCCCAAGGCACAGATTACGGAGCTCTGTGAATTCTCCAAGGACTTCCATATCCTGCTGTTCCACATCATACACATGCACTTCCAAGTCGGAGAGGTTGGGAAGAAGCAAGGGACTAATCCACCCCGGAAGCCTTGGGAACATGATGCCACGTAGAATTAGGAGACGGAGATGTAGCGAGAGGACGAATCCTTCTGTGCATGTCTTTCTGGGACTCCATGTTTCAAATTTACTGCCGAACCATCATCTTGTGCAGTTTGCGTAAAGCCTCCAGCAAGTCTGTCTCCACGCTCTCATCAGGCGCAACATTCCATGTTACCAGCACCCTCAACTCCCTCAGCTTGCCCAGCGCTTCCACAAAGCATGCATACCTGTCGGCAGTAGGCCAAATCCATAGCTCCTGCAGGGAGGTCAACTTCCCAAGCCAATCGGGCATCCTTGTCTTCCTGTCAGTATGCAGGCACATCAATCCCTGTAGCAGGGCCATACTATCCGGCAGTTCTTCTATGCCAGTGCCCGGGATCTCGAGTACCTGCAGCAACTTTAGATGACCAATATCTTTTGGGAGTTGACGTGTGCGTGTAAATATTAGACTGATGTACCGAAGGTGTAATGACCTCCCAAGTCCCTTGAGATGATGACTTTCTTTCAAAACAGAGTTCCCCGCAGCTGCCAGTACACGCAACACCGGGAAACTAGACAGTGGGGGCAAGTCGTCCATAAGACCTCCAAAGGTAGTAACTGACCTCACTTGTGACATGTCCATAATGGTCTTGTCTAAGCCGAGCTTAGTGTTTCGAATGGATACTCGCCTGCTGTCCACAGACATGTGCTGCTCATTATCCAATATACTGACAAAGTTTTCTTCTTTTGACAAGGAACGAAGCAGATGAAGTACCATGTCATGGACGCTGCAACCATTAAGGAAGCCTGAGTGTGTGTTCTTCGCTAGCAAGACCATGTTTCTACTAATAAGGTCGTTAAAATATCTTTCTCCAAGCTCAAACAGACCCACCCCTTCGTTATCGTGAATAAAACCTTCGGCTATCCACATCCATATCAACATTGTTTTGGGAATAAAATGATCCTCAGGGAATATACTTAAATATAATAAGCAAGCTTGTAGATGCAACGGCATGTCATAATAGCTAAAAGACAATATCTTCATTGTTCTCTTAACTTGTGAGTCATCTTCATCATGCCCAAAACCTATATTTTTGTAGGCATGTGACCATTCCAAGATTGCTTTCCTAGCTAGCACACTAGCTATTGTAGCGATGCATTTCTTCAGAATTTTTTCAGACACCTCAGTAATTTTATCATACACGCCAGCTGATTTATATTTCTCAGGGCATTCCTCTGTACCAAATACCTTTGTATAGAATAACTTTTGGGAGTCCCTATACGAAAGCTCTTTTGGTGTATAAACAAGACCACCCATATCAACTTGTGATTTGCGAGTAGTTGTGATTACCACATTTCCAAGATAATTATCCTCCAAAGCACAATTTATCAATTCCCATGTTGATGTATCCCATATATCATCAATAACAATGAAGTACCTATAAACATTAGGATGCAGCGAGTTATGCGGCTAGAGTACATATGAAAACAAGAAGCATGACATAATCAGAACTAATCCGAGAAATTATATTATCAAGTTCAACAAGGTAATCACAAGAGACTAAGAGCATCCCTAACCGATCCCCTATAACTTAGAGGAGCAAACGGGCGAGTATCCTTCAGAGGAGTATATTTGCTCCTCTAAAAAATTATGGTTTCTAACTGATTCCCTAAACTTAACTCTCTAAACCTATATTTGGCTCATACATTTCGTCGATCACTTCTTATGTGCCTCCATGGCAGTGGTGATGATGGTGCCCATGCTGGCGACACTGGATAGCCCGTCGGGCACGTTGAGAGTGTAGGTGCAGCAGTTGCGTGGAAGTACGCATGTGCACCAGCTCTGGTTTGTCGTCCCGCCCGGCGGCGACACGTCGAGGGAGCTGCGCTGGTGGGTCGGCATGTCGCTGGCCTCGTTGGTATACCAAGCCACTTCCATTGGCGCTCCAGAGGCTATGGTTAGGCTTGACCATCCCATCAAGTGCCGAGAGCGTCGAGGTGCTCATCGACGTGGGCATCGTCTGGCTGAGGGTGACATTTTGCTTGGAGTTGCTCGAGGGCGACGACCTCACCACGTGGCCCGGGTGCAGCAAGCCGCACGTCTTCCATCTCGCGTCCTTGGAGCTCATGCTCAGGAAGAGGGGCACGTGTTGGCTCTGGCGACACTCATGGTGCGTCGAGCCGAAACGACAACAAACGACTTTCGGTCTGCCAACAAGCCTGTGGCGACCGGCGAGTGGTGGACCGCGGTGGGGTGCAGGGGCGACAATGTGGGGCTAGGCCACGGTGGCGTAGACGGAATGCGAGATGCGTGGGCATCTTCGGAGCGAAAAAGAATTTTAGGGATCTAGATGTGGCTCGAGTAAAGATTAACCTCCTCTAAACCTTTTGAGTGATCGGCTAGGTGAGGTTTCGAGGAGAAAAAGTGAAATTTTTACTCATCTGAAGCATGACAAGGGGTCGTTTAGAGATGTTGTAAGTCTTTCCACAAAACTAAACTCCTGCCACAGTCAACTCAGATCCATATTTTTTTGCATAATACTATACTTTCATTAATATACCCATAAATTGATAAATAGTATGTTTCTGAAAGTGCAACCATCTTAATATTACAAGAATGTTTTTAACAATGGAGCTAGAAAATTTATAGTTTTAAGTGTGTTCATATATGGTCAAACCTTCTAAACTTTGAATACATGGATAATGGAAAATCATGTAAAATGAAAATGGTTTATCTAAACCGTTTCTACCATCCCTGGTAGGTCCCACTGTAGGGTGTGGTAGAATTCTACCGAGTGAGCGATACGTACCTCTTATCTTGGAGAAATTCTTTTATTTCACTGATGAGCTGATACTGATCCAATATCATCATATTGGCATTTGCATATTTTTCCTTGTCAAGGCCAATTAGAATGTCCATGAAAATTTTCTTCATGTCTGGATACTGACCGACTGGAACGAAAGCACCACACTGGAAATTCACCTTAAGCTTGTCATAAACAGCTTTGGCGATGGTGGTTTTGCCCAATCCACCATATCCGACGATGGAGACTATCTTCATCTCTTGGTGCACACCTTGACCATCCTCCCCCCCGAACAGCATACTTATGAGCGCCTCCCGTGGCTCTTCGATGCCAAAGAGCTTCGTCACTCTGTGCAGATCCAAGAGGCGAGGATCATCCATGGTCGATGCTGTCGCAGCAGGCTTGGCCACGATTTCATCGACTTTGTACATGGAACGCCGCAAGGCCACAGCCTGCAGTTGCTTCTTGATGTCTCGGATCTTTCCAGCGATGCTACGGCGGTCCGCTAGCTTCTTCAAGTTGAACAGGTTCCTCGTCTTGTCCTTGAACCGCCTGAAGCCAGACTTGTTGGCCTCGGCTTCATGGTCATGGCCGCTGTCCACGCGCACCAGGAAGGAGTCGACGATGTCCTCCATGGCGTACGACGCCTTCCGGACTTCACGGGCCCAGATCCAGACCTGCTCGTCGAGTTGGTGGCGCGGCACCTGCGCCACCTTGTGGAGGGCACCGTGCAAGCTCTCCAGCTCTAGTGAGAGATACTCCACTTCCTTCCTGAGGTCCTTGTGAAGCTTGTATTCCTCCTTGAGCAGCTCGGCCAGCTTGAGGAGCAGGGAGCCCATGGCTCCCGTCGACAGTTCCATGACCTATCACCCTTACAATCTACAAACAAGTAGTAAGAACCAAGATGATGAGAAAGAGAAAGGGATTCAGCCGAGCAGAGCAGGAGAAGAGACGGACCTCACCAATATTATGCAGGCTTCCCCCCTTAGCTCAGATCTGCTAGCAGCAAAAGAGGATGGCGCAAGTGAATGTGTGAGATGAAAAAAGGGAGAGACGGGTAGCATACTAGTTTACATGTGCCACCTGAGGCACGTCACATGTTTATCAACGGGCATGTCTACTTTGGTGTTGAGATTGAGAATAGGCAATTAAATAATTCACCTCGGGCAGCCAAGACTATCTGTTTTCATAATAGCGCAGACTAAACAAGTCATCTGATTCATGCAGGCTTGTAAAGTAGGGAGACAAAACTCTTACAGCATGGTTAACAATATAGTCCGTACCCGGCTATATCTCATTGCCATATCATCTTACACTTGAAACAAGCGAAATGATACACTTCGGGTGCATTCGCTCCTCGTGCTCTGCCTTTTTGAATCGCTCCACCATGACTCCCCCCCCCTCGAAGGAAGATGCTCCACCTCCGCGGCCCCGTGCACACCACCCTTTTTTCTCATGTCATCCTCCTCTGGACCCCTTTGCTTTTCTGCGGATTCTCGGAGGGAGTACCTGGATATATTTTGTTCGCCAGCCATGGGCGCCATGTTTGAGCTCAAAAATCAAGGTCGGATGTGCAACCACGATAAACTTCGTACAGGAGTGATAAAGTGTGGAAATTACATTAATAAAGGATGTTGCAGTACCCGCCTCTTGGGGCATCGCCGTGCAAGAGTTCCCTCCATGTCGTTCGTTGCGCCGGGGCCTGACGCGGCTAGCACACTGGCACGCTCCGCACCGTCTGATGTGCCCAGGTATGCCGCACCGTGCTAATTTCCTCGGGGGTCCATTACGCATAGACTGCGGAAGCTGTCGGGGCCACCTCTCCATGGAGCGGTGTGTCGCCCCGAGTGCGCCCTGTCACCCATCGGCCTGCCCTCACAGGGTGAGGACATGTCCATGTGTCAGCGACCTTCATCTCTCGTCAACCTGTTTGCCTCAGTTGTTGAGTATATAAGCAAAAGAAAATTGATTAAATTAATTCAAGAATAAATCATGAGCATGGCGTTGTTGACGGTACTAAGCACATATTCATATTTGATCACATAATCATGTACTAGGCACATAGTAGAAATATCTATGCAAATAGCTAGTACTCCACATACAGAAATAAACAGGAGTGAGATAAGCTTTTTTTTTTAGCTTTCTTTGGGGCTTGTCTTGTTGTGCCCCCATCGTGATTCTTTGACTTGATTGTACTTTGTGCTGCTATGTTGGATGCTTGGTTCTTTGCTTTATAATATAAAACGGGAGGAAACCCTTTTTCGTAAGAGGAGTGAGATAAACATGTTATACCCTCCAGTGAATTAGGAAAAGGCAAGCATCTTTCCGCAGAGAAAAGAAGAATCATCTTCATGGCTGAATACAAGAAGGAGGGAACACATGCCACTGATGTGCAAGAACGCTCTTTCATAGATTGGAGGCCAATAAACAACCAGTAAATGACAAATGGCACTGCAAAATAGGTGCACGCATCTCGGTCCGTTTGAGACAAGTGGCACTACTTCCTATAGCCTGGTTTGTTAGTCGGCTCATGGTCCTCCCGTGATAATAGCTACTACCTCTGTCCTGGTTTATTGGTCCCCATTATATTTCGTGATAAATTTTGACCATGGATCGAAGTAACAAAATGTTCATGCATGTCATAAAAAATTGTATCATTGAAAACTATGTCAAATACGAATCCAATGATATAATGTTTGTTAACATGCATTAATATTTTGTTAGTCAAATCTTTGATCAAAATTTGCACAAACTACAAAGGGAACCTATAAACCAGGACAGAGGTAGTAGCAAGAATTCTATATTGATGGCGGTCCGGAGAGTCACAGCATGCATCGATTGATTACCATTTATTGGGTATCTGGTGGTAATGGACGCTTTTTCATGCATGGGATTAATTACTATAGTGAAGATTAAGCATGCAAAGATTACTCCTACATTAATGCATGTCTTGATCGCAGCGAGCAAGCTCTCCAGACTTAAATACCGTCCGAAAGAAGTAGTAGTTTAATCCTTACTAGATCATTGATGGCACGCGTTGCTGCGTCCATTCATTTTTTAATAGACATTATTATTATATTTCATGCCTCCAATAACAATCATTTCTACTAAAAAATGGATATAACAAATCATCTATTGAAAAAATGGATGGGTGTGGCAATATATAGGAAAAAGTTGTATGCTTGCCTCCACACGTGGAAGTCACCAAACAAGATATGTACAATTTTATTGTTTTTGCACGAGATGTTCTACTAGTCCTAATTCACTACATAATGAACTCCTTTTGCATGAATGATTACAGCTTCTAGTATATTGGGTTGCCGGAGCTTGAAGCATGGATAACCTCTCAAGATGAATGGCCATTCTTTCATCTACCTCTATGGAGCTTGAAGCATGAATATCAAGAAACATCTACACCACAAGCAATAGCAAAGTTTACTTCAATGCCATCCATGATACCAAAAAAGTGAGTAGATAACAAAACATGGAGATTGTGTACTTTGATTGATAGTCTTCTCTCTTCAGATGAGTATTTCTTCATAAGATTATGGATGTATTTATTAAGCAGTAAGATAGTTGGGCATTTTCCATTATGTCCATCCTGAAGTCATAGATCTATCAAAGCAAAATGCAACTGAGCTATATAAAGCATAGCAGAAGAACATAAATTAGTACATCTAGCAAGTTTATTGGTTATATATCACCATGACAAAATTCCATGTAAGATTATGCATAAACTTTTATATCAAACTGAAACCACCCTTTTAAACGTTTTGTTGACAAAGTACAATTTTTATTGCATGGACTATGGCTTTATATATTTAATATGGTTCCAATTAATAATGTTGAAGACAGTTTTGAAGACTATCTGACAGGACAGTTGTACTATCATCATGCATAACTAACCATAGTAAGATTTCAGGTAAATAGAAATTGGGGAATACAAAGCATCTATATTTTGCAGATTTCACGAGCATTAACAATTCACTTTTACTTATCCAAAAATTAATTAAGTGACTCCATTCATCCAGCCTTTTACCACATGATGGCAAAGTAAAGCATGCACCACCAAAATACATTTAGCATGGTGCACCAGAATATACAAGCTTGGATAACCTCTCTGCAATCTAGAAGCTTAATTAGGTTACTGTCATTTTCCTCAAATCGGCAAAGATGCCTTGCATACAAAACAGCTCCATATGTTTTACTATGCAAGGTAAGGTTGATTACCTAGCACAGTTCCCGTTCCATTACTAGGATTGACTGCCTGAAAATTCTAGGCTTCATGATGGTTGCCAATGATCACATGCCCGGAGAACAAAGTTAACATCATTGGGTTCGGCATTCCTCAAGGGAAATGCCAAGCTTGTTCCAACAATTTTTTTCGGCCGTTACTGTTTAAATTGTAAAACCTTGACCATTTTTTTTCTCGACGGGCAAACCTTGAACATGATGGTTTTGTATGATTTCTATATATAACTTGATATCTCTTGTTAAGGTAAAGTAACTATTGAGGATGTTACAACTATTTATCCATAATTTAGTTAATAAAAGTTGGCTGCTAATCTACATGAGAATAGCTGATTGTGTGAAAGCTGCATACGATATACTAAAAGCAAGTTAGCTTAGCAAAAAACAAGCACGCCCTACAACAATACCACACCCTGTAATATTTGCAGTACAGATTTCCCAAATCCTTAGCCATACATATACTATTTTTTTGCAGAAAAAACTTGGGTTTCCACTTGAAGTGAGTGGGCAGAGCAGGAGCTTACCTGGCTATACCTAGCTCTATCTGGAGATGGAGTACCACAACGGCAAGTTGGATGCGGTCTGGATTTGGAGACGGACAAAGACAAGGTGGGGAGAAGTGAGGATGCTGATAAGGTAAAACCAGGATAAAGCAATGATGAGAGAACATATAAACTCACTTGTAACTTGTGCCATAGATCATGTCCTGGAGAGGCCAGTTCTGCAAAACCGGCCACATGGTGAGAGCATGTGCACTCTATGGCGACAGCCGAGACGCAAGATATCTTTTTTCGAGAGCAAACAACAAGGGAACACTGATATCTCAGGAAAAGAAGGCACCTATGACTCAACCTATTAATGGGAACACCATTATATAGGAGATCACGTTCCACCGGGAGCAGCAACATTTGTTCAACATGTTAAACAGCCGTATGTGTCAACTATGTTTATGCGCATCTTGTACATGTTTGGGTGTATCTTGTACGTATCTTGGTAGGAGTTGTGTTCGGTTAGGATAGGAGGCTTATCTCTTATTCATATCTCTATCTCTAGCTAGCTTGCTTCCCAAGTTGTAACCTCCTACAAGATCCAAACTGTATGCGCTATCAGGGACTCAGCGCCCCTGCCTATAACATGTACGGCGTCTCCTCTCGATGAGGCAAGACGTTTTCTGCTTCGCACATGATAGTCAGAGCCTTTCCTTTTCCCATCTAGAGCTTCTGTCGAACCAATCTAGCCTAACCATGTCTTCCTCCGGTGCCTTCTCCCCTAGCCTCAACAATCAGGTCATGGAGAAGCTGTCACACACGAACTACGTGCTGTGGCGCACGCAGATCACACCGCAGCTGCGGGTGCCGGCGTCTTCGGCTTCATCGACGGCACCAACCAGGAGCCGGCCAAGCTCCTCGTCACCACCAAGGATGGCAAGGAGACTTCATCGCCCAACCCTCTCCACCCTATATGGGAACGGGAGGATCAGCAGGTCCTTGGCTACCTACTGAATAACCTCACCAAAGAGGTCCTGGTCACGGTGACCACGGTCACCACGGCGGGCGCGCTCTGGACGACGCTCGCGGCCATGTTCTCGTCACAATCGGCGAGCCGCACCAACAACATACGCACCTCCCTCATCAATGCGCAGAAGGGTAACCTCTCGGTTGCCTCCTACTTCGGTGTCATGCATGGCTACGCCGATGAGCTGGCCGCTCGGGCAAGCCTATCTAGGACGATGAGCTCATCTCATACATCATCCATGGGTTGGAGGCGGACTATCAACCTCTGGTGTCGGCTCTCGACGCCCGTGTCACTCCTGCAACCCTTGACGAGCTCTTCGCCATGCTGTCAAACTTTGATCAGCGCATGGCCCAGTTCAATGGATCCGATGGCTTCAAGTCTTCTACCAACATGGCGTCGCGTGGCCGGGGCGGCGGATCCCGCTCACGTGGTGCTCCTCGCTACAAGGGATGCTCTGGAGGCAGCGGCGGGCACGATCGCGGCCACTCTCCTCCGCGCTCGGGCGGCCGAGGCCGTGGGCGTGGGCGTGGCGGTGGCGACCGCACGCGTCCAGAGACTCCACGGTGCCAGATCTGCGGCAAGCCCGGTCACACGGCAAAACATTGCTGGTACCGGTATGATGATGATGAGGACTCTCAAGACGATGACAAGGTAGCTGCGGCTGCCGATGGTTCCTACGGCATTGACACAAATTGGTACGTCGATAGCGGAGCCACCAACCACATCACGAACGAGCTTGAGAAGGTCACCATGAAGGAAAAATACCGCGGCAAGGATCAAATCCATACTGCCAGCGGAGAAGGTATGGGTATAAGTCATATTGTTCACTCTATATTTCGTACCCCTAGTCGCAAACTACACATTAAGAAAATATTGCATGTCCCTAGTGCACACAAAAATCTTCTTTCTGTCCATAGAATTGCTCTTGATAATAATGTCTTCCTTGAATTTCATCCTTTTTTCTTTTTGATCAAGGATCAGGCAACGAGGAAAATCCTCTATCGAGGTAGATGTGTTCGAGGGCTCTATCCGTTGATTTCGGAGTTTAGAAGATTCAATAAACAAGCTTGTGGTGCTATCAAGCTTTCGTCCACACGATGGCACGATCGTTTAGGACATGCCTCTTTTTCTTTAGTAGAAAAATTGCTTAGGAAAAATAAGCTCCCGTTTGTTGGTGAGCGTCATGTTGAAACCATTTGTGATTCATGTCAACGAGCTAAAAGTCATCAATTACCGTATCTTGTCTCTACTAGTGTTTCTACCAAACCCTTGCAACTTATTTTTTCCGATGTTTGGGGTCCAGCCCCTACCTCTATTGGTAGACATACTTATTACGTCAGTTTTATTGATGACTATAGCAAATTCTCTTGGATCTATCTTCTTAAAAGGAGATCCGATGTGTTCCATGTTTTTCAAAACTTTCAAGTGCTTGTTGAACGAAAGTTTGCTAGCAAAATCATCGCTGTCCAATCCGATTGGGGAGGGGAATACGAGAAGTTAAATTCCTTCTTCCAAAATCTTGGCATCTCACGCCACGTGTCATGCCCTCATGCTCACCAACAAAATGGTTCCGCCGAACGCAAGCACAGGCACATTGTCGAGGTTGGTCTTGCCCTTTTGGCAGGCGCATCCATGCCCCTCAAGTTTTGGGACGAAGCTTTTCTCACAGCAGTTCACATTATCAACATGCTCCCTAGTCGTGTCATTAACAATGAAACTCCCGTAGAACGACTTCTTCACACTAAACCGTATTATAAGTCTCTCCGTGTTTTTGGGTGTGCATGTTGGCCAAACCTTCGTTCCTACAACAACCGCAAACTTATGTTTCGCTCAAAACAGTGTGTCTTCCTAGGGTATAGTGCACAGCATAAAGGGGTCAAGTGTTTAGATGTCTCCACTGGCCGTGTCTACATCTCACGTGACGTTGTCTTTGATGAAACCAAATTTCCCTTTGCTGACCTCCATCCCAATGCTGGTGCACTCCTTCGCAAAGAAATACTCCTTTTGCCCTCTCATCTCACTAGTTTTGACCAAGGGGGACCTAATATTGATGACCTATTGACTAACCCATCTAATGATGTGCCTGAGTTTTGTGTTGGTGCAACAGACGACAACAGTGCGGAAATTGCAGAAGAAAATCGTGTGCAAACTGCAGAAAAAGTAGCTCAAATTGAGCCATATTCCATGTGCCTCCCCGCGGGAGGCAAATCCGCCTCGGGATCGGTCCAGCTGCAGCGAATCGGATCCTCCTCGGGATCGTTTCCTACGACCGACGCAGGTGCAGGCGCGGGATTCCCGCCCGCTGACGGGGCAGCTACAGGTGCGGGGGCAGCAGCAGGCGCGGGTGTGCGCGCCGCGCTTTCCCCAGACCCATGCGTCCGTATGGTGGGGACCACGCGCACTCAGGCGGTTGCGGCCCCGCACCAGTCGCCATCGGCCTGCGGTACGAGGTACGCCACCAACCCGGTGACGTACACGCGGCGTGGTGGCACGCGACGCGGGGAGGGTCCGACCGGCGCTGAACTCCAAGTGGATGCGCCATCACCATGCAATGATGAGCTGCATGCACCGGCGGGATCCTCTGCGGCTCATTCACGTGCTCTCCTTCAACAATCAGCCGCAGAAAATCCAGCAGCATCTTCCTTGGGATCTGACGTGGTCACACAAGAGCAGTCTCCAGGATCCTCTGCTCCGGTCGCTGATTCTACTATTCTGCAACCGCGACGCACACAGCTGCAACAAGGGGTAATCCAACCCATTAATTACAAGAATATAACAAAGTATGGTATGGTTTGTTCCACATGTGAACCAGATGAGCCTAACACTCTTGAAGCAGCACTGTGTGATGAGAAGTGGAAGAAAGCTACGCATGAAGAATACATGGCATTGATGAGAAACAAAACATGACACTTGGTT
The DNA here is from genome assembly GCA_032464435.1 of Aegilops umbellulata. Lineage (NCBI taxonomy): Eukaryota > Viridiplantae > Streptophyta > Magnoliopsida > Poales > Poaceae > Aegilops > Aegilops umbellulata. The sequence continues at coordinate 529,879,156 of CP136056.1, read as the reverse complement.
CCTCCACAGCAAGGTAAAAATTTGATCGATTGCGAGTGGGTTTTCAGGATTAAGAGGAAAGCTGATGGAACCATTGATCGTTATAAGGCTAGATTGGTTGCAAAAGGCTTCAAACAGAGATACAACATAGATTACGAGGGCACCTTCAGTCCAGTAGTAAAGGCAGCCACTATTCGCCTTGTCTTATCTATTGCTATTTCCAGAGGATGGAATTTTAGACAGCTCGACGTTCAGAACGCGTTTCTCCATGGTGTTCTGGAAGAGGAAGTGTACATGAAACAACCTCCTGGGTTTGAGAGTAAGAATGCTCCATCTTATGTGTGCAAGCTTGATAAAGCGCTATATGGGTTAAAGCAAGCTCCAAGGGCGTGGTATGCTCGTCTCTGTCACAAAATGCAAGCACTTGGTTTTGTTCCATCTAAGTCTGACACATCATTGTTCATCTACAATAAGTCCAACACATGTATATTTGTTCTTATATATGTTGATGATATCATTGTGACTAGCTCATCGGATGAAGCAATCACAGGACTTCTTAAGGACTTGAGTGCAGATTTTGCCTTAAAGGATCTTGGTGCCTTGCATTACTTCCTTGGGATTGAGGTGAAAAAGCACAATGATGGACTTGTTCTCTCTCAAGAAAAGTATGCCACTGACTTGGTCAAGAAAGCTCGGTTACAAGGATGCAAACCCTCTCTTACTCCATTATCCAGCTCAGAAAAATTATCCCTTGCAGCAGGAGAGCCCTTGAGTAAAGAAGACAGCACAAAATACAGGAGTCTGGTAGGAGCCCTTCAATATCTCACACTTACCAGGCCTGCTATTTCTTTTGCTGTTAACGAAGTCTGTCAGTTCCTTCATGCACCAACCAATGTTCATCTGACGGCTGCAAAACGCATAGTTCGATATGTTAAGCACACTCTGAACTTAGGACCGAACTTCAGCAAATCACCGTTTACTCTAGTCAGTGCATTCTCTGACTCTGATTGGGCAGGTTGTCTTGATGACAGACGCTCCACAGGTGGTTTTGCAGTATTCTTTGGACCTAACTTGATCTCATGGTGTGCACGCAAAGAGGCAACTGTATCCAGGTCCAGCACAGAGGCAGAATACAAGGCATTGGCAAATGCCACAGCCGAGATAATATGGGTTCAGTCCATGCTGAAGGAACTTGGCATACGGAGTAAACATGCTCCTTGCTTATGGTGTGACAACCTTTGGAGCTACGTATCTTTCTGCAAATCCAGTGTTCCATGCCAGGACAAAACACATAGAGATAGACTTTTATTTTGTCAGAGAAAGAGTTGCTCAAAAGCAACTTGATATTCGCTTTATGCACTCCAAAGATCAACTTGCAGATGGATTCACAAAGGCCTTGCCTACAAGAAGCTTTGAAGACTTCAAGCATAATCTCAACTTGATGAAGTTGTGATTAAGGGAGGGTGTTAAACAGCCGTATGTGTCAACTATGTTTATGCGCATCTTGTACATGTTTGGGTGTATCTTGTACGTATCTTGGTAGGAGTTGTGTTCGGTTAGGATAGGAGGCTTATCTCTTATTCATATCTCTATATCTAGCTAGCTTGCTTCCCAAGTTGTAATCTCCTACGAGATCCAAACTGTATGCGCTATCAGGGACTCGGCGCCCCTGCCTATAACATGTACGGCGTCTCCTCTCGATGAGGCAAGACGTTTTCTGCTTCGCACACAACAAAAATCCTGCTTCTCCAGTCACAACCGATAGCAAAAAATGTTCAATTGGTTTGGCACCAAACTGCCAATCATCCTAGCTGGACGCTACCATCAAGTGAGTATATGCATGCTCGGCTGGACTGTCAAATATGCAAAACATTTACCATTGTTGTGGAGAGTTTACCCGTTTGTGATGCTTGCAAGAGTGGTATACACTTTAATTGCCTTCAGCAGGATAGGAATGACCGAATGAAGGCATGTCTAATGCAGATTATTGGTATTGTCCAACATGTATAACGTATAGTGAGGGCAAACCTCTGCCTCCAAAATATGGCAAGGTTACAAGAAAAATTGTTGCACCGAAGGCTAGTGGTGTCACTTTTCAGAGAGCTCAATAAAACACACGCACAAAAGAAAATAGTGAAAAAGTGGCAGCAAACAGAAAGTTCCATCAAGTAGAACTCCAGTGAACCTGGTAGCCTGGTAGGTTAGTACGTAATTAATAGCGACATATTGGCCTTAGACACTGCTAGTTCAAAAGCACAATCGGCCCCTGATTTCCGCTGGGGCCCCCAACGTGACCCAGTAGCATAAGGCCACCATCGGCCCGTAACAATAATTCGTAAGATTCACCCCGTAACTGTAGCAAAGCTCTCCTCTCTCCGCGTCCATCGCATCCCTCTCGAGTCTGGAGTCTGGACGGAGTAGTTTATTTTACGGACAAGAGAGACAGCAACGACGGTTAAATGGGCTGTGCGAAGGAGTCCAATTAACCACAAGAGTACGAGTGGCCCATTTATTGCTAAATGCTGCATCCAGTTAAGATCTAACGGTCATAAATGTTCATTAGGTGAAATTGAACGGCCAAGAACATCCAATTCGTGAGAGGGTAGGGATTAGATGCAGTTTTACTGTTCATAATTAGACTTGCTTTAAGCTACAACCTTCCTCCCTCTTCATTAACTATTATCCCACCTAACCAAGTTTCTATGAAACCGTGCTAAGAAACCTGCATTGAAAGAACCCCCACATGCAAAACTGTTTGGTGGCCATAGACATATAATGCTGGTCATAGTGGGAGTAATTTAAAGATTCCCAAATTTGCCTTAAACGCCTGAACAGACGGCCCGGTCAGTGACCGTCATAAAAAAGCGACCCGGATGGGTGCCTCAAACACCCGGGCTGACCGGCACCCCTCATATTTAGCCCAAATCTAAGGCAGATATGGGAAGCCCGGGGGCGACAAGGCGTATCAGCTACATCGGACTGACGATGGGGTCGTACAGGAAAACATTTCGAAACTTGGCGGCTCGAAACGCGTCTCCTCCCTCGGACTGGTGACGCCGCTCCGGTGGGCTGCGTAGTGCCCTAACCCGGCTATTCAAACATCTCACTGGTCGGTACACATGCGCATTATTGTTCTCATTGCCCTTGGCGGGTCACGCTTGTGGTAAATTAGGATCTCTGGCAGATCACAGCCACGGGCGTCCAGCATCTCTACAGATCACGACCACGAGGGTCATGGAGAGTTAGCCGAGGCCCCTCGTTGAAGGCGAGCCACTCCATGCATGTCAACGTATTCTTTTTTTTTTGTGCCGACGGTGCTGCTGCCTTTAGTCCTGGCTCCTCTTCTTCAGTGTCCAGACCTCACTTAGTGTTGCCGTGGTAAGACAGCGTGGAAGCTTCAAGACTATGTTGGCGTAGGGTGGTGGTCGGTTTGGTGGCGGGCTTCGGAGTGGTCGAGGTGAAGGTTGGGATCGGGAGAAATCCCTCTGGCTTGGCTGACACCGACGCGGTGGCGCCTGAGGGTACCGCCGGACATTCCTGGAGGGCGTTGGGGACTACCCTTCCTCTCTTCTCGTTGCGTACTGGGGAAACCCTTGGCAGCAGCGTCGTCATCGTCGCGTCCCTTCTTGGAGGTGTTGATTCGGAGTTTCGGAGTCTAGGAGCTTGGTGGAGTTTTCCAGTGGGCGCGAGACTTCTTCATTTTTGTCGATCCGCCGTTGTCGGCATTTGTTTTTTTTTGTATTTTTTCTTTCGATTCGTTTGAGCGTGTCTGCTTCCGCCACAGCGTTTATTATTGGTTGTATTGGTTGGTTGCTTTGTAATACAAAGTAGGGGGGGGCCCTTTTACGGTTTTACATACTCGCCACCGTCGCCGGCGGCAGTGATGACGGGCGTGAAGCTTCGGGATGGCAGCTGTGTTGGTTAGGTCATGGTTGTGAGAACGTGGGGTTTCACGGGGTTAATATATGGGGAAAACGTTTATTTACATCCGGATGAAAACATGGAAACGTAAGCCGCGTCCTCTGATAGACACGTGTCCCTGTGGACCCATCACCGCTCGCGTCCAGGTCCAGCCTTATCTTCCGGCACGCACATCTCCTCCACTCGTATCTTTCAATTCCCCTTTCCCCTTCCCATCTCCACCAACAACACTCTGCTACAAACGAGGGGATGAACATCGGCGACCACCGCGTGTTGTATCTCTGTGGCGGCCACCGGTGAGACCCTCCTCCTATTTCTCCTTTGTATCTCTCTCTTCCTCTCTCTAATCCCTATCTCTTCTTTTGTACTAGTAGCAGAGGAGAGGTGCAGGGGCAAGCTGGGTGGAGAAGCACCACTAGCATGGACGACACCGGCGGCCATGGGGCTGCCCCTGCTCTCCTACTACTCATCCGATGAGTTCATCCCCTCCCCCTCCCCCCCCCCTCTCTCTCCTCACCTCTTTTCTCTCTCTAATCTAATCTCATGTTTTGTGGCAGCAGAGGAGATGAGCTCCTGCAGGTAATGGGGTGCATGGACGACGACCAGGACCAGCAGCAGCCATGGACGGAGAGGAGAACGACGCCTAGCAGCAGCAGCTCAACCGGAGTTGCAATGAAACCTCGCCGGAGTTACAATGGAGCAACGCGGGGCCGCCGGAAACATAACTGGCGCTGCAATGAAACCCCCGGAGTTCGCAATGGAGCTTCGCCGGACGCGTCGATGTTGTGTTGGAGCTTCGCCGGAGTTGCAATGAAGCTTCGTCAGAGTTGTATTGAAGCTTCGTCGGAACAGACGCTGTTGCATTGGAGCTTCGCTGTAGTTGCACTTGGAGCTTCACCGGAGCCGTCGATGTTGCGTTGGAGCTCCGCCAGGGGCTGCAATGGAGCTTCGCCGGACGCCTCGGTGCTGCCATGAGCGTCGTCGCGCCGGTGCTGCGTTGGAGCTCCGCTTGGGGCTGCAATGGAGCTTCGCCGGACGCCTTAGTGCTGCCATGAGTGTCGCTGCGCTGCTGCTGCGTTGGAGCCCCCCCGGGGCTGCAATGGAGCTCCGTCGGACTCCTCGGTGCTGCCATGAGCGCCGGTGTGCCGGTGGTGCATCCGGTGGCTGGCAACATCGACAATTGTTGTATATAGCTGCGAGCATGGAACAGAGACAGTGCTGCAATGGAGAATCATGGGGTGGTCGCCTGTGCTGCTACAGAGCATCGTAGGCGCCGCTGGTGTGGTCATTGGTGCTGTGATGCAGAATCACGGGGGGCCATGGAGGTGGTGCGATGGAGATACAAGGCTGGGAGGGGGCTGTCCTCGTGGACATCTAGGAACACAGGCTGCGAGCCTATGGATCAAACGGCCCCGTGTGCCTTAATCGGACGGCTCCCCAGGCGGATGATATTTCGCAAATATCATCCGGTTGATTTGTAGCATCGGCCTTAATATATAGCCATTGTACAAGGCGTTGGATCCTTTTGTTAAAATCCATGGTTGTGAGAACGTGGGATTCATGGGGTTCAAAAGGTCTGGTCGCCATTGTGGGATCAGACTTACGATAGACTGATACGGTAACCGAGACGGACAGAGACGGCCACGGATCAGGTCCATATATATAGAGGTGACCGCGCCACAGTCGTTGCTCTATCCAATTAATCCCCAATCCCCTTGTCCAAAGTCAAAACTATTCCGCCGCCGGCGTCGATGGACGCAAGAGAAGGTAGCCCTGGCGCTGGGCTGCCGCGGCCATCCGAGTTTGACTTCATGTTCACCGACGAGGGGTGGGCCTTGCTGTCCGAGGAGAGACGCCGTTCAATTATAGGAGTTCTGGATCAGGACAGAGAGGAGAAGACCCGCCTCCTAGAGCGCCGTCAGTCCCGATCCCGGAAGGACCGCCGCAAGGATCCTCGGCCGGACAAACAGACACACCCTAGCAAGAGCCTCAACCCTAACCTGTCGAGGGATGTTCGGGACGATTCAGATAACCTTTTGTGGATCCGACAGCATCGCATCCTCAACCATTCAGAATGTAAGTTGCAGCATTCCATCTTCTAACAAGTTTTCTTTTTTCAATTTGCTCACTCCTTTTCTCTTTCCCTTTACCCCAGCTGTACCTGTACTGCTGCCGATGCGCTACACTTCGTGCCAACTCCTGGGGAACGGATGCTCTCATTATACTCATCCTATGCTGCAATTCCTTTGTGTTTTTGTCCAGTTTTACAGGAACGCCTTGAATATCATGCGTGGCAATACACATATTAATGTCTATGGCTTGCTTGCTGTAAGGGATTCCTTGGATTCTTCCCGGAACTATATTTTTCAACGCTCCAGGGAGAACGCTCAAGCTATCGACGTGGTAATTCTACACTCTTTCTTAGCACTCTACATGGTTAATTATGGGGTACATTTAAGAGTGTGGTTTTCTGTAGCTCAGGCTACATGGTACCCCTTGTCTTTGTCATCCATTTATGCATCAAGATCCGTGCAGACACATTTGTCTTTTTTGTTTCTCTCAAACGACACAACATATGAACTTCAAATTTTGCAGAACAACAATACATTCTAACTACAATCTAGGAAAAAACTTTCAGATTTTTTCATTCATTTTAAATACTTGAAATAATATTTTTATTCAAAGAAAATCTCATTTTGTATATTTATATCAGACCAAAAAAATCTGAAAGTTTTTTCACACATTGATGTTCTAATGTTTGTTTGATCTGCAAAGTTTGAAGTTCATATGTTGTTTCATTTTCGAGAAACAAAAAAGAGAAATCTTCATGTTGTTAGTTAGTTGGGGAGTACGGATCTCAAAGCAAGGTTGAAGGGTTGAGGATAAGAGGTTCCATGTAGTCTGAGCTACAAAGAAACTTTGTGGTACATTTAATCAACTGTAGCTTTGGTTAAGAACACTATTTTTCTGTCCGTTTGCGTTTGTTATGAACACTAAATTTGTGCCTACATCTTCCACTTAAACCTGTACTTGCAAAAGTTCTGAACCCAAAATTGCTATATATATACTGTCTAGCTATCTATATCATAAACTAATTCTGGGATTGATATAATTCTTGGCTACATTTTAGAATGGTGGTTACCTAAGTCTGTGCTACCCTGCACGAGGCATATCAGCAATGGGCTGCCTGATTGAAATTGATATAAAGATCAAGGGCAAGGATGTTGACAAAGATTTGTCAATTATTGATGGATCTGTGAAAGCCTTTGGGCAGTTTGACTCGAGGACTGCTAACCATGTTGATAACGTCAATGGTAAAATTATATTCAAGACACATGTTGTTCGTAAAGGTGTCGAGGCAACTATAGACCTTGATTTTGTGGAGGTGCCAACAGGCGGCTTCAATGTGCTGATGCGTGGTAAAACTGTCCGTGGTAAAGTTGTCTACTCCTTTATCAGTGAGTGTTGTCACGATGACAGCGTTATAGCTTCACCTGGGAAGCATAATAAGAAATTCGTAGCTGCTGTGAGCATAGGCGATACACTATGTATAGACTTCATGGAGAAGAAGCGAGAAGCGCTCTCTTTTGTATCATCCAAGCACGGCAACGAGCAGCTAACTTACCGGTTCAGCAATGGAGCTTTGGTCTTGGTTAAAGTCTTTTGGTCAACCATCGTTGACGGATAGCCATTGGGTCTGTAATCACTGAAACAAAAAGAAAGATATCATTATTGTCAATTTTTGATGTTTTGGATCTCTACCCCCAATTTACTCCCTCCATTTCAGTATTTCACGATATAAAGTGTATTAAGAGCAGCCCCGCCGGGACCAATGAAGCTCACCGGATGGAACTGCCGGGGACTCGGGAATGGCCCGGCGGTTCGTAGCTTCCTCGATCTGGGGAGGGTGGAGGAGCCCGACGTACTGTTTTTGGCGGAGACAAAATTGTCTGTGAAGGAACTGGAGCGCTTTCGGTGGATGTTGGGCTTGACGCATATGACTGCATGGAACCCGGAGGGAAGGAGCCGCGGTGTGGTGCTGTTTTGGAGAAGGGGGGTTGATGTATCTCTGTGGTCGTTTGGCAGAAGGCATGTGGACGTTGATGTCAAGGAGGAAGATGGAAGAATTTGGCGGCTCACCGGGGTCTATGGTGAATCGGACTCTGAGAGGAAAGTGGAGACGTGGAAAACCCTGCGCATTCTCGGACAGTAGCATCAGAATGGAAGACCATGGTTGTGTCTAGGCGACTTCTCGAGGGCCTCCTAGACGAGATCCTCCTCTGGGAGATCCTAGTCCGCCTCGACCCCAAATCCCTCCTCCGCTGCCGCGCCTGGCGCCGCGCCACCTCCACCCGCCGCTTCCTCCTCGCCCACCACGCCCGCCAACCCGCCTTACCCTTTTTCTCCAGCGGTGGATGCCATAACTTTCTCGCCTTGGACCACCGTGCCGCCCAGCTCCACACCGTCGCCCGGCATGACGAGCCCTTCTTTCTAGAGGCCTTCCTGCGATGGCATCCTCCTCTCCAGCTCTTATTCTGGCCGCCGCCTCGCCGTTTACAACCCGGCCACGCGTGAGCATGCCTCCCTCAGGTGTCCACCGTGGGGCTTCAACATCGTGGGGATGTACCCACACCCACCTACCGGCGAGTACCGGCTGCTGCTGACCAAGTTCATGGCTCCTGAAGGCCAAACTGGATGCTATGTCCTTCCGCTTGGTTCTGACCAGCCACCGAGGTACATTGGGTGGCTGGAGATGGTAAAAGAGCTGTGCATAGAGATATCTGCCCTCATCCGTGATAGCCTGCATTGGTTCCTACTTAAGCATAGAAAACATGTATTGGTATTTGACACCACCACCGAGTCGTTCCAGCACATGCGTGCTCCACTTGTTCCTGGCGGCAGTGACCCTGGCCTGTTTGAGATGGATGGCACGCTCGGCATCGATTGCCATAATGATTCCATGGAAATCGTCACTATATGGGTGTTGCAGGATTACGAAAGTGAGGTTTGGGACATAAAGTACCGAATCAAATTGCCGGTTGGTGAAATCAGGGACAAGTTTGGAGACGATGGTGAAAGCTGGAGTTTCGGTGTTGGTGTTGTTTTAGGGGGTGGTGACGTGCTCTTGCTGCTCAATTTTCGTGGGTGGCTGCTTCAAGTTGACAGTGACGACAAATTGATTGAAAGTTTCGATTGTGGTCATAGAGACCTGCGGATATATGAATATCGGCTCAAATAAAGTCTTGTCCAGCATACCTTCTTCCCTGCTCTAAAAAGTTATGCTGGTAGTGCCTCACCTTTGATTTGATGGCTGTTGAGTGAGAGTGAGATGGTGCTTCTTTCTTCCTAGCTGTCATATCCTCATGAGCTGCAATATCTATGGATTCTACCAGCATGAGCCTACTGGCCTCCTCTTTGCTTTGCTTTGCATTGATGTATATAAGTTACTAAGCTCTGGCTGTAATGTGGTTGCATGAAATCTATGCTTGTCTTCATAACCTTTCAGGCTGAAGTGACTACTGTGTGCATTGATGCTAAAATAAAGATGTCATTTTGCTATGCTTTGGAAATATTTGCCTTTGAGCTGACGGATTTAGCTTTGCTTTATGTTGATTATCTAGTGGTCGTAGTGCTCAATTATTAGCTAATCTATATCCCTCACGTCACTATTTCTTGAATTGAGGAATTGACTTTACCTTTTCACCTAATGGCCTTCTTAATAGTCAGTATTTAGTGTGTTTCCTGTTTCTATCATTTGTTGAAGCTGATGATGAAATAGAGGCAAAAAAATATCACTTGTTGACTTGCAAACATCATCTGATTTTAGAAGAGCTTAGAAAACTAGCAGTTATATTAAATGGTTGCATCATAGTCAATGAAATATTCTGTCATAATTCATTTCTCTCTGTGAATCAATTGCATCTTGGTAGGTATAGGTCTTATGGAGACTTTAAGCTCGTCATTGTAGAGAACTGAACATGGTTATATTTGTCTCGTTCCAATGAGCTGCAATATTTTCTAGAATAGACTGATACTGCAACCTGAAAATCAATGAATACCTTTTTGTGCCTTCTTGCTGACACTATTTTTACATTGCATTGTTTGGAATAGTCTCTTACTGTTTTACTTTGCCAGCTAAACATTTTGAGTATAAGTGCTTAATGTTTATGTTTAATCTGAATACAAGTTGAAGAAACAAAATTTGTAGTAATAAGCACAAGAAAGGTTTTTGTCAGGTCCAGGTCCCACATTGTGGTCATGTCTCCAGGAGGACAGAACCAGGCCTGTTATGTGACAACACAACTGGAGAAGTAAAGGTAAAGTTATTGGCCATTTGCTTCAGAATTTTGAAATAAGGTGTAAAAGTAAGTTCATTATCCAGATTAGTCGATCCAGTATGCGTGTTTGGGATATGAAACTGGAGATTGATCGATAAGTCTCTTCGCCATAAACTGTATTTGGTGCTCTTTGGTTGCACTAGAGTAGACTGAACGATCGTTGCCACAGCGCTGCAGGCATGTGCTTGTGCAGTGTGTGTGCTGATGCCTACATCCTCTGTTTTCCCACAGATCTAGGACTTCTCTATTCCTTAAACTGAGATATATGTGTTGATTGGGTCATATGCTATGGAACAAAGCTGTTCAGAGTGAACATGACCTCAAAAGTGTCCTCGTAAGCTGAGGATTAGTAGGAATATTGACCAGTGGGTGAGAGTAGTTGTAGGTGATTCATGGAGTGGCAGGTGAGTGCAGAGATACTAGTTTTTCACCTAGTTATATACATCTCTTTGAGATCATTGTCTGCAGTCTTACCTTTTTTCTTTGCAGTAGCTAGCGTTATTTCTGTAGCTGAATGCAATTATCAGGGACTTATACCAACTTAGTTCACAATTTGATACCAACATCTCCATCATTGGTGCTGATATGTCGTGCCATTTGCAAGAACAGATCATGTGATGGCGTTGAATGGTCCCATTTGGCTTCATATATTTTCTGCGCGCCTTCATTAAGTTGATCAACATCTCCATCATCTGTGATCTCAGCTCAGATTGTAGGTGAAATGACAGGAACTCTTCCATTATGAACTTGGAAGAAATATTCTGCCAAGCAATTAGTTATATTGCAGAACACTGATGGAAGATTGGCACCATTTAGCTATGGCAAAATATCAAACCAAATCTCTGTTCAGTGTGGCTCATTTTCCATTCTTTTGAGTAACGTTGAGATGTGAAAATTCAGGCAGTTATATTTTAGGTGTTGACTGAATTTTGTTGGATGTCGCAATCAATACCCCTTGCAGATTTTATGTAAATGACAGAGAGTATATAACCCACTGATTTTCAAATAGTTGGTCACCAATAACATGGACTGACAATGACTTGAGTCATACAGCTGTATCTGCTGGCATCTTAAATTTAATCAATTATCAGTGTTGTGCACCTCCTATATATCGAATTGCTACGGCAGATGGATAAGATGGCTTGCTCTGTTTCTGATAATGCATGCAAACTCTGCGAATAAAGTCGAGGCTCTGTGAACAAATGGACTTGGGCAGCAGGTTATGAAAAATAGGGTTCCTCCCAAGGATAATCCGAAACAGTTTAAAGTGCAAAATGAAGCGGCACCTGAACTTGAATCCACATATGTTGCCGTGAGCACAAGTTACTTATTCACAGCAGATCTGGTAGTCTGCATGTTTCAGTCCAATATACTAACTGATGAGAAATGAACTAATGTTATCCGACAAGAAACAGCACTAAAACCCTCTACATTTTCATCTGCAACTCAGCACATCACAAAAACAGTCTCATTTGGTTTTCTCGCCTCCATCACCCAGCAATCTTCTACAGTAGACCTTAAGAATTGGAAGTTTGAGTTTTCCAAGCCATAGAACAGAACGCTGTCGATGGTCACAAGAAGTAGTTGCCTCTGCTTGTCAGTTTCAATTTCAATTTTTGGTCACAAGATACATATGCCATATCAGTATCTGCAACCTCATGTTGTTAACTAACTACTACTTCATGAGTATTCTGTGATCCGTTTGTACTATAGTTGAATATTGCTCATGCTTTAGTGCTGGAACTTGGAACATCATATCATCTGAATTGAACAAGTTGATCTGAACATGAACTTATTTCCTTCTTTTTCCTTAGCAATGAAAAGAGAAGTTTATTTGTTGTCGGAGAGACGGACCCCAAAAACTACAGAATTTAGATAAAAGATGAAAAATTTATTTCTGTTGTCTGCGGAATCAGTAACGGACAACAATAAAAGCTTGGCAAGAATCTTGAAAGAACTTTCACCAACCTTAAGTTTACATTGATTCTAGTAAATGATCACCAACTAATCAGAAATATAGCTAGCTAGGACTTGGAACATGCGTGGTAAGCTAGCTAGAACTTGGTCCGGTACTGGCAGGACGAGCTCTGTGCGCCGGGGCGCCGCACGCTGACAACGATGTCGCACACCATGAGCACGACGGCGTGGTGCCTGAGCAGGACGAGCACCGTGACCGTCCCTGGCACGGTCGCCCGCACGGTGAGCGACACGTCCCCAGCGCTGTGAGCTACTCGCCGGAATTGCTCGCGCTCGCCATGGATTGGTATGAATCGAACTAGTAATTTGAATTTCGGTAGAGGAACCACCCAACCTCCCGCACCTCTATCCGATACAAGCCACAGCCTCAGCCGTCCAAACCCTAGCCAACCCCTCTCGAGGGAGAGAGACGTCTATTTAACGTACACCCGATCAACGGGCCCAGTTCGGGCCTGCAAGCCACTGGGGAAGGTTCGTGGGCCATGAAGACTTGGGTCGTAGCACGGGCTCTGCGTCTTGCTTCCTGTTGTCGGCAACGCCTTGATCTGCTACAGTGCTCTCTGGTGTGTCTTCAGTGTCGACGCCTGCAGGGTTGCTGACATCCCCCCTCCATTGAGAAACGGCTTGACCCCAAGCCGGAGCCCGGGGAAATTGTTGCTTGAGTGATTCCAGGTCCTCCCATGTCGCTGCTTTAGGAGTAGAATCGCTCCACAGGATCAACCCTTGTGCGACGGTGCGCTTGCCCTTCTGCCGCACACGCTTCTGAAGCACACGGACATGAATCTACAAATGAGAATTAACAGAGGGTAATGTGCTTGATATAGGACAGGTCGGTGCAACCACTTTCTTCAGCTGTGAGACATGGAAGACTGGGTGTATTCTGCTGCCCTCCGGAAGTTCTAGCTTGTAAGCCACCTCCCCAATTCTGCCCACTATCTTGTAAGGACCATAGTACTTGTAAGCCAACTTATGATTCGCTCGGTGCACCACCGAAGACTGGACATAAGGCTGCAACTTAAGGAAAACCAGCTCGCCCACATCAAAAACTCTCTCAGTCCTGTGTTTATCTGCTAACTGTTTCATTCTCTGTTGAGCTCGCAGCAAGTGTTGCCTGACAGACTCAACTACAACCTGTCGATCTTGCAACCACTATTGAATGTCCAAAGAGGAATTGTGTCTGATGGAGAAATACCAAAATACCTGGGAGGTTGTCCATACAAAACTTCAAATGGTGACTTCCCCACACCAGAATGCCAATTGGTGTTGTACCAAAATTCACAGAGCGACAACCATTTACTCCATTTAGTAGGATGAGAACTGATGAAACTCCACAAATAGCACTCCACCTGCTGGTTAACTCGCTCAGTCTGTCCATCAGTAGCTGGATGATACACCGAGCTCATATTCAAGTGAGTTCCAGTTCTGTTAATAAGAGTCTGCCAGAAATTACTGGTAAAAACAGGATCTCTATCGGAGACAATGAGTTCAGGCATACCATGTAATTTGTAAACATTATCCAAGAAAATCTCTACAACTTTTTGAGCAGTAAACGGGTGTCGCAGAGCCATGAAATGACCATACTTGGTGAATTTGTCAATAACCAACAGAATGCAATCAAACTAGCAGGAGACTGGCAACCCGGTAATGAAATCCATAGTAATAGTTTCCCAGGCTCGTTTAGGAACAGGTAATGGAGAAAGAAGACTTGGATAATGTACTCGTTCAGCTTTAGCTTGTTGACAAACCATGCAAGATTGCACCTTGTTCCTGATAAAAGCTTTCATGCCAGCCCAATGAAACAGGGAATGGATCCTGTTGTAAGTAACTAGAAACCCTGAATGTCCTCCTACAGGACTGTCATGGAATGCAGAAAAGATCTTATGCTGCAGTTCCAAGTTGTTACCAATCCAAATACACCCTTTATACCTCAAGAAACCATGCACAAGCTGATAGTTAGGTTTAGCAGATGGGTCCACAGACAGTTGCTGCAAAATTTCAGTAATCTTATCATCATGAGCATAACTGTTAACAATTTCCTCCAGCCACACTGGTTGAGCTCTGGATATATGAAAAACTTGAGGGTGTGGTTTCCTAGAAAGTGCATCAGCTGCAGTGTTGTCAATTCCCTTCTTGTAAACAATTTGATAGTTCATTCCCATTAATTTCGTGAGAGCTTTCTGTTGACAGACAGTGTGCAAGTTCTGGTTTTGCAAGTGTATCAAGCTTCTTTGATCAGTTTTAATAGTAAATTGCTGCAGTTGAAGATAAGACCTCCATTGTTCTACAGCTAATAGAATAGCCATATACTCCTTCTCATATACTGACATTGCTCTGTTTTTGGGGCCAAGAGCTTTGCTTACATAAGCCAGTGGATGTCCTTCTTGCATTAAAACAGCTCCTATTCTAGTATCACATGCATCTGTTTCAATCACAAAAGGCTTATCAAATTGTGGCAATGCCAGGACTGGTGCTTCCACTAAGGCCTGCTTGAGTGTATTGAAGGTGACATCAGTGACAGAAGTCCACAAAAAAGGAACCCCCTTCTTTAACAGATCTGTCAGGGGCCTGCTAATAATACCATACTGTTTGATAAACTTCCTGTAATATCCACTGAGCCCTAGGAATCCCCTGACTTCCTTGACATTGCTGGGAGTAGGCCAGTTCTGAACTGTCTCTACCTTGCTAGGATCTGTTGGAACTCCCTCAGAACTAATGGTGTGACCCGGATAATTAATCTTTTGTTGGGCAAAAGCACATTTAGTAAGTTTGACCTTCCATTGATCAGCTCTCAAGAGATAGAGCACCTCTCTGACATGTTTCAAGTGCTCTGCATATGTTTTGCTGAAAACCATGATATCATCAAGAAACAGAGAGTAGATTTCCTGTTAGTAGGAGTGAGTGTAGTATTCATAGCCCCCTGGAAAGTGCCAGGTCCTCCAGCAAGCCCCATGGCCAAAACAGTGAACTCATAGTGACCATCATGGGTTTGGAAAGCAGTTTTATATTCTTCTCCTGGAGCTAGCCGGATTTGATGATAACCCGCTCTTAAATCCAGTTTAGTAAACCAAGCAGCTCCTGACAACTCATCTAGCAACTCATCAATAACTGGCAGGGGAAACTTGCCCTTAAGAGTGATGGCATTTAACATTCTGTAATCAATCACCAGCCTCCACTCTCCACCTTTTTTCTTAACTAGTAGTATTGGAGAGGAAAATGGACTGTTGCTAGGCCTGATTATCCCAGCTTTGAGCATTTCTTTAATCTGCTTCTCCAGCTCATCCTTGAGTTGTGGCACAATTCTATAAGGTCTCATGGAAATAGGCCTTGCCCCTGGAATAAGAGGAATCTTATGGTCACAGTGCCTTCTGGGAGGAAGTTCAGTTGGTGTAGCAAAAACATCAGCAAATTCCTCGACAAGCAATTGCATCTCTGGAGGTATTGGATCTGATTCTCCCATCTGAATAGCAGAAAGAGCTACACAGGTATAACTGGATTCTTCAGAAGAAATTCCTTGCAGAGTAACAGTTTGGCCCTCCTTAGTAAATGACATCCACCTTTCCACCCAATCAACATACATTGGACTATGTTGTGCAAGCCAATCCAATCCCAGTATTCCATCATAGGTTTGTAACTGCAATAATCTGAAATCAGAGGAAAACCCATGGCCATTGCACTGCCAGTTACAGTCATTTATCTGATGCAGACACTAGATTGTTGTTCCACCTGCAACAGTAACTGTGATAGGTTTGATAGGAGAGACACCCTGAATAGAAGAATACTTGGCATCCAAGAAGGAATGTGTACTTCCCGAATCTACTAAGAACTGCAGTACTTGGCCTTGTAGTATGACTTCCAGTTGCAGCACTGGTGCCTCTGGTTCCCTGCCCAAAGCTGCTGCCGACAGCTTAATAGTGTGGACTGAGGAAACTGAATGTTGATCATTATCAGATTCAGACTCTTCACTGTAACTGGACTGCATTTGCTCAATCATTTCTTGCACAAAATGCAACTGAACTGTAGGTTTACAGACATGATCCTTTGCCCACTTCTCTCCATACACGAAACACAAACCCTTGTATTTCCTGTAGTTTCTCAGGGCTAACCATTTATCCTCAATTGAAGTACTTTTAGCAGTGTCTTTCCTCTCCTCTGGTGGCCTGCCCTTACTGTTACCATAAGAAGGAACAGTAGTACTTCTCCTAGACACTGGTCCTGATGAACTACTGAGAGTTTCCCCCAATTCCTCATGCAGTAATGCCAGTTCATAGGCTGCATCAAGGTCCTTGGGTTTCTGTAATGCAACAGCTATCCGAACTCCGAGTTTCAATCCATCCAGGAACCTGGTAGTGTAATGGAGGGAGTTTGGAGCGTCCTCATATGCTGTCAACTGATCATATAGCTCTGCAAAATGCTCAACATAATCCTCCAAAGTGCTGTCCTGAGCGATGCGGAACAGCTTTCTGAGAAGCGTCTGACGCTGATTGCGACCAAACCTGCTCTGCAAAGCACTACAAAATTCAGTCCAGGATGAATTTGGCATGCGTCGCTGAACAGACTCCAACCATCTGGCTGCCGTGCCTTCAAACTGAGCTGCTGCCAGAGAAATCCATCGGTGTTGTGGTGTGTTCCATAGGCGAAACTGGTCCTCACACCGATTTTGCCAGAGACGAGGATTGGAGCCATCAAATTTGGGCATTTCCAGTTGAGAAGAAAAGGATGAATGATCAGAAGCATC
This sequence comes from Aegilops umbellulata, assembly GCA_032464435.1. Classification (NCBI taxonomy): domain Eukaryota; kingdom Viridiplantae; phylum Streptophyta; class Magnoliopsida; order Poales; family Poaceae; genus Aegilops; species Aegilops umbellulata. The sequence continues at coordinate 529,862,206 of CP136056.1, read as the reverse complement.
CACAGACTGAAACTCACGGGGCGAAAAAATTTGGGGGGACTGTAGTGAATCACGCGCACCTCTGACCGGAGGAGGTACATAAACATTATGTGCCTTCCCCCGGTGTTCGTTGTCGGAGCCAAGGGCGTTGGTCATGCATCCATGACCTCGCCCAGCACCACGCGAACCCTGGTTGGAGTCGGCCTTCGGATCCGGCTCAATCTCCTCGTGCTTGTACAGATCCGTCCTCAACTGCTCCAGGTCGAGGGCGATCTCGTCCCGGATGTGGTCTGCCCGCACGGTCATGAGCTTTTTGAGGGTGGTGTTGTTCGCGTCGATGATTTTGCCCATGGATTGGAGGAGCGTCTCACCTTGAGTCTTCAGCTTCCGATCCAGGTCGTCGGCGAACTCGTGACGAAGCAGCTCGTAGACGGAGCGGCTCTCGGGGCTGAGTTCCTCTATCGCCTAGCGTCGCTGTCGGTCGCTGTAGCGCGTGCGGTGGGGGTGGATTGGAAGCTCCAGGATGGAGGCTCTGATACCAGATGTGACCTACTCGCCGGAATTGCTCGTGCTCGCCATGGATTGGTATGAATTGAACTAGTAATTTGAATTTCGGTAGAGGAACCACCGAACCTCCCGCACCTTTATTCGATACAAGCCACGGCCTCAGCCGTCCAAATCCTAGCCAACCCCTTAGAGGGAGAGAGACGTCTATTTAACGTACACCCGATCAACAGGCCCAGTTCGGGCCTGCAAGCCACCGGGGAAGGTTCGTGGGCCGTGAAGACTTGGGTCGTAGCGCGGGCTCTGCGTCTTGCTTCCTGTTGTCGGCAACGCCTTGATCTGCTACAGTGCTCTCTGGTGTGTCTTCAGTGTCGACGCCTGCAGGGTTGCTGACAAGCGCCGCCGGCCACATCTCCGTACATTTGAGGCGCGTACCCGGCGAGATGGTCAGCGAGCACCGTGAGCCTAACGGTCACCATGCTGGTGCCTCCCGCGCCGATGCGTCCGGGCGGCACGATGGCGTCCGCGCCAAGCGTGCCGTGGTAGTAGACCTCAGCGCGGCCGGCACCATGAGCGAAGGACGCGACAGGGCTGGGGTTGCGGATGGAGAGGACGACGTCGAGCATCACGTTGAGGGAGAGTCCAGGGGAAAGAGACACGGAGGTGAGTCGAATCATAGAGATGGTGGTGTCGGCCGGGTGCGGGCGGAGCGCCGTGATGGCTAGCACGGCCACGGCCACAGCGAGGAGGAGGAGTACGGCGAGGAAGCCAATGAAGCAGACGCGGAGTCGGCGGCGTGACGCGGCTGCCACGGGGCTGTGGTGGTCACAGGCGGCAGTGGGCATGCTTGCTTGCTGGTTGCTCTCTTGAAAAGAGGTGGTGCTAGCTACCAGTCTAACTAGATCAGCAATGCGCCTTGGCGCGAGGGTGCCGGCCCAACTAATATGGCCAAGCAGTGGAGATTAAACCGCATGATGCATTAGTAGGAAAGCAAGTTTAGCACATGTAACAGGACAACTTAGTCAAAGAGGTGCTACTTGCCGGAACCCAACTCCCGTGTGTGTCTATTAAGGATGGAAATGCGGAGACTATATCAGATTGAAAGTGTATCAAGGAATTAATCAAAAAAGCTCAATGATCAAACCTGTGATATGGCTCTTTTGAGCCACGAAATCCAAAACAATATAGTAGTGCAATGTTCGATGCTAAAAGTAATTCATCAGATATTTGACCTCATGAATTGCTCAAAACAATAAATAAGAAGTGCAGCTTGCCGCACCCCCACCAGGTGCAGCCATACCCAACCCGCTAAGAAAGCAAAATACAACATAACATGATACCTATGAGGTGCCCGAAGAATATTTAGATAGCTATGATGGCTGTCAATTCTGATCGCCCGCTGACCAAAGGGTTATAACTTATAAGCATTTCATGTCAAATATGTAGCAACAGCACGCAATAATCCAGGTTATGTAGACACAAAGTATAGATACTTGATGTATTACAGGAAATGCGGCATGATAGAATAGCATTAGGAGTACATAGGATTCATAATAATTAGACCAGGTCATTTGTGCATGTAGAGGAAGCATTGAGTAGTGCATCAGGGGAGATAATAACACGAAAACATCGAAGCAAACCGTTCATACAGAAGCGACAGTCACATAAGCTACCATGATCATCCTGGCATTGCATACATAAGTTTGCATCCATCCCCTTCATCTTCTAGACAAACAGGGTACAGGCAGTAGAACAACAGAAGTATGTCGTAGATGCCAACGTAAGTATTGTGTTTCCTTGGACAACATAACAACATCAGCTGACCAGCAGTGCCAAATACAAAAATAAATGTATGCCAACCAACATGACGTAATATAATCGGAGCCAGAAGAGAAACATGACACTGTTGTAGACCATCCAACCAAAGATACGCCTCCATAGCCAAAGATCACTCCTATGCGCATCGATATTGGCCAGGGGCAGGGCCATCACCACACAACGCTGCAAACCTAAAGATCATGGACAAACAAATATGAATCAGGAACAAAGCATCTCGATTAGATGCAAATTAAAAGACCCTTATATCCATCTGAATCAGTTTTTAGATGACAAACAATAAACCGTGGCAATAAAAAATAGTAGTCAACAACCATAGGCCAGGAAATAGCATCAGCCATTCCTTGATCTTACCATGGAAGCATCATATATCATCGATCTATATTATAAGAACTATGTATAAGAATGAGAACTGGAGTTATACCCTTTGGAAGTAGTGAAGCAGGGAGGCTGACATGGAGGCCGAGGAAGCCATAGAGGCAGTTATAGATGACGACGTGTATGTCGGTCATCCACTCAACCTCCATCTCCACCAACACCTCTTGCAATGACTCTTTCCTCATCCATGCACACAATCGAATCCATGGGGGAGAGAAGACCGAGGTGAGATGCGATCAGGACCACCCTAAAGAAAATGGAGGTTAGAGGGTTTGATATCTCGGAGGCCAAATGTGCCTCAATGGAAGCTCCACCCCCATCAGCATGGTCACGAAAACACAGATAATTGCCCGCACATCTTATTGCCACCTTTATTGTGCTCCATACCTAGGTGAAGTTCCTAATAATTGTTTGCCAGAAACCAACTTGTTATACTGGGAAAGTATAAGAAGAACATAAGAACAGGAATAAAGTTGAAAACTTTAAATACATATATGACATTTAATTAAGCAAAACATTATTAGTCATAACAGAAGGAGATAAAGAAAGTCAAAAGCCTTTTATTTAAACTAAATATGTTTAAAGTCCCCATTTGATTTAGACTAAGCAGGAGAACATCTGATACAACTAACAAAGCAAACCTCCATAAAGATTTTTAAATTGCCAAACTTTACAGAAAGAAGAACCAGATGTGGAGCAACTGAGCATGTCAACCAGAATTAAACCAACTGTCAGGGTGAACAACCACCATCTCGCTGAGATTTTAAATTGGGTTAATCGGTTAAGCCATCTTTTAAGTTGAATGATAGTATGATGCCAAATAGAACATGTTTTTTTAGAATGCATATCGAATAATATAAACTGAATTTCAACTTGGATCATCCGATATTAACACATACAATATTTTTCGACTTGAAATATAACTGTACCAAACCACAAGTATTCTTCGATTTGGATATACAGGGGACCAAAAAACGTAACTAAAACTACACCAAAGATATGACAAATACGACAACAAAAAAGATTCCATAGACATAACAATTTGTACAGGAGAGGAAATTCATGCACACTACGAAGAAAATTCCTTGAGACTTGATTGAATAATCTAAACTGAATTTCAACCTGAACAACGCTTCCATCTCATTCATTGAGACTTGATTTAATATTAGAAAAAGAAACCTGAATCAAACAACCCAAACAATGGTAAGAATAAATTGGGAGGAGGATCTCACATGAAGGTACAGGCCTTCGGTGACCTTCACAGGAGCAGGGTAGCAGACTTGTGTCATCGGTGGTGGATCTCTACCTGGACAAATTATCAAGCAATCCCAGGGACCAACCCACGCCTAGGAGCAGCGGTGTACCTAGGACCAACTGCACGTCCAGTGACAGACACATGTACAGCAGCGGCTGCATGCCTAGAATCAGCACCACGACCAGGGACACGGCCATGAACACCCCTACCACTTGACCAAGGTATGGCGCCACGCCCAGCAGCAGGCACCTGCCGAGTGCCACGCCCACACCTGGCGCTAGGCCCAGCTCCAGTAGCAGGCACCCGCCGACTCACACCCCTACGCCTGTCAAGAGGCTCATCTCCAGATTGGAATCGCGCCTTGGCGCGAGGTGCCTAGCTCAACGGATTGTTCAAACGTTTAAACAAAGCACTTACTGTTGCCAAATAGGAATTAGAAAGATTGCTGGCAATGGAGTAACACAGTACAATTGCCAAATGAGAATAATAATAATAATTGCTCAAGATATATCAACCTAATAAGTCAGAATTCCTTGCCCTTCACTGATCGGGAAGTCAATAAAAAAGGCCGTAAAATCAGATATACCAAAAGCAAGGAAACCAAGATATTCAATAGAACAGCTAATCTGGAAATCCATGACAAAGTAGGAATATATATTTGGTTCCAAAAGTACGCCAAGACAATGTTTCCACATAAAATAGATACTACAATAGTTGGGTTATTAGATAGCAAAAGCAAAAGTCATTCCAAGATAAGAATTCTATATAGTTCTGCTAAAGCTTCAGCAGTGCATTAGTGCAACTAATATGTAGTCAACATAAAGAATGTCATACTGCTGGATTAGGCAAAGCGAGAAGCATCGAATGCTTGCTTATGGTCTTCTGGTCCGTTACTTGTACCGCAGCCCATAGAAAGAAGCGGCAGAGGCAACAACAGAGCATATGCACGAAAAGAGTGTTGGAAATATGCCCTAGAGGCAATAATAAAAGCATTATTATTATATTTCCTTGTTCATGATAATTGTCTTTATTCGTGCTCTAATTGTGTTATCCGGAAATCGTAATACATGTGTGAATAACAGACAACAACATGTCCCTAGTAAGCCTCTAGTTGACTAGCTCGTTGATCAATAGATAGTCATGGTTTCCTGACTATGGGCATTGGATGTCAATGATAACGAGATCACATCATTAGGAGAATGATGTGATGGACGAGACCCAATCCTAAACATAGCATAAGATCGCATAGTTCGTTTGCTAGAGTTTTCCAATGTCAAGTATCCTTTCCTTAGACCATGAGATCGTGTAACTCCCGGACACCGCAGGAGTTCTTTGGGTGTGCCAAACGTCACAACGTAACTGGGTGACTATAAAGGTATACTACGGGTATCTCCGAAAGTGTCTGTTGGGTTGACACGGATCGAGACTGGGATTTGTCACTCCGCTTGACGGAGAGGTATCACCGGGCCCTCTCGGTAATGCATCATCATAATGAGCTCAATGTGATCAAAGTGTTTGATCACGGGATCATGCATTACGGTACGAGTAAAGTGACTTGCCGGTAACGAGATTGAACGAGGTATAGGGATACCGATGATCGAATCTCGGGCAAGTAAAATACCGATTGACAAAGGGAATCGTATACGAGATTAATTGAATCCTCGACATTGTGGTTCATCCGATGAGATCATCATGGAGCATGTGGGAGACAACATGGGTATCCAGATCCCGCTGTTGGTTATTGCCCGAGAGCCATCTCGGTCATGTCTGCATGTCTCCCGAACCCGTAGGGTCTACACACTTAAGGTTCGGTGACGCTAGGGTTGTGAAGATATGTATATGCAGTAACCCGAATGTTGTTCGGAGTCCCGGATGAGATCCCGGACGTCACGAGGAGTTCCGGATTGGTCCGGAGGTGAAGAATTATATATAGGAAGTGCAGTTTCGGCCATCGGGAATGATCTGGGGGTCACCGGTATTGTACCGGGACCACCAGATGGGTCCCGGGGGGTCCACCGGGTGGGGCCACCCATCCCGGAGGGCCCCATGGGCTGAAGTGGGAGGGGGGGCAGCCCTTAGTGGGCTGGTGCGCCCCCAAGGCCCACCCCCTGCGCCTAGGGTTGGAACCCTAGGGTGGGGGGGGGGCGCCCACTTGGCTTGGGGGGCACTCCACCCCCCTTTGGCCGCCGCCCCCCTTGGGAGATCCAATCTCCCAGGGCCGGCACCCCCCCAGGGGCCTATATAAAGGGGGGAGGGGAGGGGGCAGCCGCACCCCTTGCCTGCGCGCCTCCCTCTCCCTCTCCAACACCTCCTCCTCCTCCATAGAGCTCGACGAAGCCCTGCCGGAGTACTGCAGCTCCACCATCACCACGCCGTCGTGCTGCTGCTGGAACTATCTTCCTCAACCTCTCCTTTGCCTTGCTGGATCAAGAAGAAGGAGACGTTATGCTAACCGTACGTGTGTTGAACGCGGAGGTGCCGTCCGTTCGGTGCTAAGATCTCCGGTGATTTGGATCACGTCGTGTACGACTACCTCATCCCCGTTCCTTGAACGCTTCCGCTCGCGATCTACAAAGTGGTATGTAGATGCAATCTCTCTCCCATGACTCGTTGCTTAGATGAACTCATAGATGGATGTTGGTGAAACCGTAGAAAAATTTTAATTTTCTGCAACGTTCCCCAACAGTGGTATCAGAGCTAAGTCTATGCGTAGTTCTCTATTGCACGAGTAGAACACAATTTGTTGTGGGCGTAGATGTTGTCAACTTTCTTGCCGCTACTACTCTTATCTTGCTTCAGCGGTATTATGGGATGAAGCGGCCCGGACCAACGTTACACGTACGCTTACGTGAGACCGGTTCCACCGACTAACATGCACTAGTTGCATAAGGTGGCTGGCGGGTGTCTGTCTCTCCTACTTTAGTTGGAGCGGATTCGATGAAAAGGGTCCTTATGAAGGGTAAATAAAAGTTGACAAATCACGTTGTGGCTTTCACGTAGGTAAGAAAACGTTCTTGCTAGAACCCTAATTCAGCCACGTAAAACTTGCAACAACAATTAGAGGACGTCTAACTTGTTTTTGCAGCAAGTGCTTTGTGATATGATATGGCCAAAGTTGTGATGAATGACGAATGATCTATATGTGATGTATGAGATGTTCATGCTATTGTCATAGGAATCACGACTTGCATGTCGATGAGTATGACAACCGGCAGGAGCCATAGGAGTTGTCTTTATTTTTGTATGACCTGCGTGTCATTGAGAAACGCCATGTAAATTACTTTACTTTGTTGCTAAACGCGTTAGCCATAGTAGTAGAAGTAATAGTTGGCGAGCAACTTCATGGAGACACGATGATGGAGATCATGGTGTCAAGCCGGTGACAAGATGATCATGGAGCCCCAAGATGGAGATCAAAGGAGCTATGTGATATTGGCCATATCATGTCACGTATATTATTTGATTGCATGTGATGTTTATCATGTTTTGCATCTTGTTTACTTAGAACGACGGTAGTAAATAAGATGATCCCTCATAATAATTTCAAGAAGTGTTCCCCCTAACTGTGCACCGTTGCGACAGTTCGTTGGTTCGAAGCACCACGTGATGATCGGGTGTGATAGATTCTAACGTTCACATACAACGGGTGTAAGACATATTTACACATGCAAACACTTAGGTTGACTTGACGAGCCTAGCATGTACAGACATGGCCTCGGAACACAGAAGACCGAAAGGTCGAGCATTAGTCGTATAGAAGATACGATCAACAGGAAGATGTTCACCAATGTTGACTAGTCCGTCTCACCTGATGATCGGACACGGCCTAGTTGACTTGGATCATGTAATACTTAGATGACTAGAAGAGGGATGTCTATCTAAGTGGGAGTTCATTAAATAATTTGATTAGATGAACTTTATTATCATGAACTTAGTCTAAAATATTTACAATATGTCTTGTAGATCAAATGGCCAACGTAGTCCTCAACTTCAACGCGTTCCTAGAGAAAACCAAGCTGAAAGACGATGGCAGCAACTATACGGACTGGGTCCGGAACCTGAGGATCATCCTCATAGCTGCCAAGAAAGATTATGTCCTACGAGCACCGCTGGGTGACGCACCTGTTCTCCCTGCAAAACAAGACGTTATGAACGCTTGGCAGTCACGTTCCGATGATTACTCCCTCGTTCAGTGCGGCATGCTTTACAGCTTAGAGCCGGGGCTCCAAAAGCGTTTTGAGAGACATGGAGCATATGAGATGTTCGAAGAGCTGAAAATGGTTTTCCAAGCTCATGCCCGGGTCGAAAGATATGAAGTCTCCGACAAATTCTTTAGCTGCAAGATGGAGGAAAATAGCTCTGTCAGTGAACACATACTCAAGATGTCTGGGTTGCACAACCGCTTGACTCAACTGGAAGTTAATCTCCCGGATGAAGCGGTCATTGACAGAATCCTCCAGTCGCTTCCACCTAGCTACAAGAGCTTTGTGATGAACTACAACATGCAGGGGATGGTAAAGACCATTCCTGAGGTATATGCTATGCTGAAATCAGCAGAGGTAGAAATCAAGAAGGAACATCAAGTGTTGATGGTGAATAAAACTACTAAGTTCAAGAAGGGCAAGGGTAAAAAGAACTTCAAGAAGGACGGCAAGGATATTGCCGCGCCCGGTAAGCAAGTTGCCGGGAAGAAGCCAAAGAATGGACCCAAGCCCGAGACTGAGTGCTTTTATTGCAAGGGAAGTGGTCACTGGAAGCGGAATTGCCCCAAATACTTAGCGGACAAGAAGGCCGGCAAAACAAAAGGTATATGTGATATACATGTAATTGATGTGTACCTTACCAGTACTCGTAGTAGCTCTTGGGTATTTGATACCGGTGCAATTGCTCACATTTGTAACTCAAAGCAGGAGCTGCGGAATAAACAGAGACTGGCGAAGGACGAGGTGACGATGCGCGTCGGGAATGGTTCCAAGGTCGATGTGATCGCCGTCGGCACGCTACCTCTACATTTACCTATGGGATTAGTTTTAAACCTCAATAATTGTTATTTAGTGCCAAGTTTGAGCATGAACATTGTGTCTGGATCTCGTTTAATTCGAGATGGCTACTCATTTAAATCCGAGAATAATGGTTGTTCTATTTATATGAGAGATATGTTTTATGGTCATGCTCCGATGGTTAATGGTTTATTCTTAATGAATCTCGTACGTGATGATACACATATTCATAGTGTGAATACCAAAAGAGTTAAAGTTGATAACAATAGTCCCACATATTTGTGGCACTGCCGCCTTGGTCACATAGGTGTCAAACGCACGAAGAAGCTCCATGCAGATGGACTTTTAGAGTCTCTTGATTATGAATCATTTGACACGTGCGAACCATGCCTCATGGGTAAAATGACCAAGACTTCGTTCTCAGGAACAATGGAGCGAGCAACCAACTTATTGGAAATCATACATACCGACGTGTGCGGTCCAATGAGTGTTGAGGCTCGCGGTGGCTATCGTTATGTTCTCACCCTCACTGATGACTTGAGTAGATATGGGTATATCTACTTAATGAAACACAAGTCCGAGACCTTTGAAAAGTTCAAGGAATTTCAGAGTGAGGTTGAAAATCAACATGATAGAAAGATCAAGTTTCTACGATCAGATCATGGAGGAGAATACTTGAGTCACGAATTTGGCACACACTTAAGAAAATGTGGAATAGTTTCACAACTCACGCCGCCTGGAACACCTCAACGTAATGGTGTGTCCGAACGTCGTAATCGCACTCTATTAGATATGGTACGATCTATGATGTCTCTTACCGATCTACCGCTATCTTTTTGGGGCTATGCTTTAGAGACTGCCGCATTCACTTTAAATAGGGCTTCATCGAAATCCGTTGAGACGACACCGTATGAATTATGGTTTGGGAAGAAACCTAAGCTGTCGTTTCTAAAAGTTTGGGGATGCGATGCTTATGTCAAGAAACTTCAACCTGAAAAGCTCGAACCCAAGTCGGAAAAATGCGTCTTCATAGGATACCCTAAAGAAACTGTTGGGTATACCTTCTACCTCAGATCCGAAGGCAAGATCTTTGTTGCCAAGAATGGATCCTTTCTAGAGAAATAGTTTCTCTCGAAAGAAGTAAGTGGGAGGAAAGTAGAACTTGATGAAGTATTACCTCTTGAACCGGAAAATGGCGCAACTCAAGAAAACGTTTCTGAGGTGCCTGCACCGACTAGAGAGGAGATTAATGATGATGATCAAGATGCTTATGATCAAGCTCCTACTGAAATTCGTAGGTCCACAAGGACACGTTCCGCACCAGAGTGGTACGGCAACCCTGTCTTAGAAATCATGTTGTTAGACAACGGTGAACCTTCGAACTATGAAGAAGCGATGGCGGGCCCGGATTCCGACAAATGGCTGGAAGCCATGAAATCCGAGATAGGATCCATGTATGAAAACGAAGTATGGACTTTGACTGACTTGCCCGTTGAGCGGCGAGCCATAGAAAATAAATGGATCTTTAAGAAGAAGACAGACGCGGATGGTAATGCGACCATCTATAAAGCTTGGCTTGTCGCTAAGGGTTATCGACAAGTTCAAGGGGTTTACTACGATGAGACTTTCTCACCGGTAGCGAAGCTGAAGTCCGTCTGAATCATGTTAGCAATTGCCGCATTCTACGATTATGAAATATGGCAAATGGACGTCAAAACGGCATTCCTTAATGGTTTTCTTAAGGAAGAATTGTATATGATGCAGCCGGAAGGTTTTGTCGATCCCAAGAATCCTGACAAGGTGTGCAAGCTCCAACGCTCGATTTATGGGCTGGTGCAAGCATCTCGGAGTTGGAACATTCGCTTTGATGAGATGATCAAAGCGTTTGGGTTTACGCAGACTTATGGAGAAGCCTGCGTTTACAAGAAAGTGAGTGGGAGCTCTGTAGCATTTCTCATACTATATGTAGATGACATACTTTTGATGGGAAATGATATAGAACTCTTGGACATCATTATGTCCTACTTGAATAAGAGTTTTTCAATGAAGGACCTTGGAGAAGCTGCTTATATATTAGGCATCAAAATCTATAGAGATAGATCAAGACGCCTCATAGGTCTTTCACAAAGCACATACCTTGATAAGATATTGAAGAAGTTCAATATGGATCAATCTAAGAAGGGGTTCTTACCTGTGTTACAAGGTGTGAAATTGAGCTCAGCTCAATGTCCGACCACGACAGAAGATATAGAAGAGATGAGTGTCATCCCCTATGCCTCAGCCATAGGTTCTATTATATATGCCATGATGTGTACCAGACCTGATGTAAACCTTGCCGTAAGTTTGGTAGGAAGGTACCAAAGTAATCCCGGCAAGGAACACTGGACAGCGGTCAAGAATATCCTGAAGTACCTGAAAAGGACTAAGGAAATGTTTCTCGTTTATGGAGGTGACGAGGAGCTCGTCGTAAAGGGTTACATCGACGCTAGCTTCGACACAGATCTGCATGACTCTAAGTCACAAACCGGATACGTGTATATTTTGAATGGTGGGGCAGTAAGCTGGTGCAGTTGCAAGCAGAGCGTCGTGGCGGGATCTACATGTGAAGCGGAGTACATGGCAGCCTCGGAGGCAGCACATGAAGCAATTTGGGTGAAGGAGTTCATCACCGACCTCGAAGTCATACCCAATGCGTCGGGGCCAATCAAACTCTTCTGTGACAACACTGGAGCTATTGCACTTGCAAAGGAGCCCAGGTTTCACAAGAAGACCAGGCACATCAAGCGTCGCTTCAACTCCATTCGTGGAAATGTTCAAGATGGAGACATAGAAATTTGTAAAGTGCACACGGATTTGAATGTCGCAGATCCGTTGACTAAACCTCTCCCTAAGGCAAAACATGATCAGCACCAGAACTCTATGGATGTTCGATTCATCACAATGTAACTAGATTATTGACTCTAGTGCAAGTGGGAGACTGTTGGAAATATGCCCTAGAGGCAATAATAAAAGCATTATTATTATATTTCCTTGTTCATGATAATTGTCTTTATTCGTGCTATAATTGTGTTATCCGAAAATCGTAATACATGTGTGAATAACAGACAACAACATGTCCCTAGTAAGCCTCTAGTTGACTAGCTCGTTGATCAATAGATAGTCATGGTTTCCTGACTATGGGCATTGGATGTCAATGATAATGAGATCACATCATTAGGAGAATGATGTGATGGACGAGACCCAATCCTAAACATAGCATAAGATCGCATAGTTCGTTTGCTAGAGTTTTCCAATGTCAAGTATCCTTTCCTTAGACCATGAGATCGTGTAACTCCCGGACACCGCAGGAGTTCTTTGGGTGTGCCAAACGTCACAACGTAACTGGGTGACTATAAAGGTATACTACGGGTATCTCCGAAAGTGTCTGTTGGGTTGACACAGATCGAGACTGGGATTTGTCACTCCGCTTGACGGAGAGGTATCACCGGGCCCTCTCGGTAATGCATCATCATAATGAGCTCAATGTGATCAAAGTGTTTGATCACGGGATCATGCATTACGGTACGAGTAAAGTGACTTGCCGGTAACGAGATTGAACGAGGTATAGGGATACCGATGATCGAATCTCGGGCAAGTAAAATACCGATTGACAAAGGGAATCGTATACCGATGAGCTATCTTCCTCAACCTCTCCTTTGCCTTGTTGGATCAAGAAGAAGGAGACGTTACGCTAACCGTACGTGTGTTGAACGCGGAGGTGCCGTCCGTTCGGTGCTAAGATCTCCGGTGATTTGGATCACGTCGTGTACGACTACCTCATCCCCGTTCCTTGAACGCTTCCGCTCGCGATCTACAAAGTGGTATGTAGATGCAATCTCTCTCCCATGACTCGTTGCTTAGATGAACTCATAGATGGATCTTGGTGAAACCGTAGGAAAAATTTTAATTTTCTGCTACGTTCCCCAACAAAGAGTAACATGCTAACTATCTACATTGGAAAAGCAATGAAAAGAGTAGGCTAAAAACATCTAGAAATTCAATGTACTCGTAAGTTTGCCCATTCGTAAGAATCAAGGACCAACTTACTCTTAACCAGATTAAATTAAGGACCAACAACAAACAATAAAAGATCAAGAATAACTTATATGCATTAAAGATATAAGAGAGAAGAGATCTATACATAAGACGACTATAAACACCGAAGCATAAATAAGCAACACCTTTAAGTCAAATAAAAAGGGTTCAGGGTCCATTGCATAGTGGGCTCAGATTCGCCTTTCCTCAATCATATTACCTACCCCGTCATCTCTTATCACCAGATCAATCTGTTTATACAGTTGAGCTGCCCTGGTTATCACTCAACAAGAATGACCATCCAAGGACAGAACAACATGTATCACAAGATCAAAAGGATCGTAGAGACACGAGGGAGGATCCAACTTGATACCCACAGGTGCCTCGATTGCTCAAAGGCACACTTATTTCAGCCACGGCTAATCATCTTCTCCCTAAAAAGAATGGCTTCCGACTGGCCGGCTACAGCCCCTCGGCGGGGCACTGGAATTACACGCGATGGCACGAACAAGAGATTGCCGGCACACCAGCTCGAAGGACAATATCCGGCATCCCAGCGGTCTGATATCTCAACGCAAATGCACTCTGTTCAGGAAAGAACCCTATCTATGCACTAAACAATATATCGTTAAAAATGCACACAACCCAGAAATGTAAAAAACATAATGACCAAGAATTTTATGCCTACTCATGATCTCAACAAACGTGACTTTGGTACATGTATTTCTTTGATCCTTTTTCATTTGAATAATCACAGTATTAAAATTATGATGGTGGAGTTTGATTATAATCAAATCAATCAAACAGTTATGCAAGTATGATTTCTATCAACAAAGAGCAACATCGCGCCAGTCCTAAATTGCAGGATAGGTGCTTACCATATTTTTTACGATTCACATGCATCTATTAGAATATATATGATGCATTTACTTTGGTTTTTCAGCCGTCGCGGTCGAAAGCTTTAAACTTGACTTGTATTCTACAAAGTCACCGCAAGAGGCAGCGGCGCTGGCAATGCCATGGCCACCACCAATTTTACCCGCAGCATTGCGGGAGCGCCCATGAGCAGCCGCGGATGAGGGGCGACCAACACATAGCCAAAAGGAAAAATGGCAGTCGACTATAAATAAAGAATTTGTTTATTTTTATAGAAATGACGGCGGGTTAGACCTTAAAGCAAGTGACCAAACTTCAACTTGACGCAACAACACACAGAAGTAATTTTCGCCGATTTGTTATAAAACTAACATGAATATGGGACTGATCCAAAGATCCCCTTCCTTCGAACCTAGCTGGTCCATATAACATATCAAACTAACTATATAACGTTGCCCATGATCACCGGCCAACACAAAGGTCTCATCAGCGACACCTCACGTCCTTCACATATTTATCAAGACACATATATGAAGTAAAGTAGTAGTAATGTATAAGAGTGTGGATTTTTCATACCCTCGTGTATAATTAGAAGAACATGAACTGGAGTTATAAATTGATAGTTACCATGGATGGAGAACTGAAAATTTCTAACACTGCAAATATAAAATTGTCAAGAATGATAATAAGCATGGAGAACTAAAATGTACTATCACTTCCATGTAGCGGAGAACCTAATATTGACAGAATCCATACCATGTCTCAGGGTACAAGGTAAAAGCTTTTCGTTCTTACCGAGAGGGAGGCATAATGGATCTTCTGTAAAGGCACCAACACAGGTACACATCACATAGGCTCCTGAAAAAAAAAGAAATCATGCTTAACAATAACACAAGTGGGAATCAAGCAAATTGCAATATTCATTGCTTCTTTTGGGGCAACATCAGTACATCTTCAGCCGAAGCAAAGAAAACACACACATATATGCATACAGATGTATCTTAGCTAGCACCTCTACGCATACACGGACATAGAGTAGAATACGGCCAACAAGCCAAGCAAGGCAACAAACATGTGCTCTATAAATAATTAGCTAGATCCAAGGCCTTCCTTGGCAGCAAGGTACAAACAAATCAAGAAAGACAAAGTTCAATGTGAAACTATGTTTAAAAAAACTGCAGCCAATGAACAAATTGTCCATCATTTTCTTCCCCTTAATGTTTTTCTCTTGTCAAACATGTCTTATTCCATCGTTCCTTTGGTGCTTTCATCAACTTCCATCATCATTGAGAAAACAAATTTGTCACAATACCTATTACAAGCTTGCACCATTAACGAATATCTGCTGTTTTAAACAAAGTGATTCATCATACTTAAGGGAGAAATCGTAGTAATGCTTAACTTACATTAGAGATTCCGTGTGAAATTAATTGGCTGAAAATCAAATCAACAACTCTATCTTTGTGATGCCCTATGATGTCACCACCAAAGTAGATCTAAGTACACCCATATAACTGTTACACCTATATTTTCTGTGATTATTTGTAGTCTCAAGTTCAAACTATTCTTCTTAAATCACTACTCTCTCAAAAGAAAACCAGGAGTAATAAACCACCTATGATGACATTGTACGGATATCTGCTCCACCTATGTTGGCCTGCTGCCGCTGCTGCTGCTCCACCTCCTCTTCCCTGGCCGCTGCACCATCTACACCCGCAGCTTCTCCACGGATGGGACCCCTTCCTTCCTTGACACAAGCAGGGTAGAAGCTTCCTCCCTGCACATTGCACACACGCATCAGAGAAAGAAGAAAGAAAACCAGAGGAAGAAGAAGAAGAGAAACGAGGGGAGGAGGGATCTGACCTAGGGCGCAAGACCGATGGCCCGAGGGCGAGCAGAGGCTACGGGTCGAGCACTCTGCAGGGTCGGAGCAGGACGGCTCGGGAGCCGCCGCCGTGCCCAGGGACGAGCTCGCTGACGGGGAGGGCGGGCGCCCACTCGCCGTCGCGCAGTACGGCGGCGTGGTCGTAGGAGAGTAGACGCGGGACGGTGCAGCACGCCGCCTTGCGCTGCTGCTGCTCCTCCCCGCTGCCGCCGCCGTCGTGCTCACTCTACGGGGTCGGAGCAGGAGGGCTCGGGAGCCGCCGCCGTGCCCGGGGACGAGCTCGCGGACGGGGAGGGCGGGTGCCCACTCGCCGTTGCGCAGCACGGCAGGGTGGTCAGAGAAGAGGAGACGCGGGATGGCGCAGCACGCCGCCTTGCCCTGCTGCTGCTCCTCCCCGCTGCCGCCGCCGTCGTACTCCTCGTCCTCCCTCCGCTGCTGCTCATCGTCGTTGGGGAGGGAGGAGGGGGCTTTGTTGCGATGGATCTGGCCGCCGGCGCGCGTGGGAAGGCGGCTGGCGGCGGCGGCGATGTGGCTGCGGTAGGCGGGGGGAGGAGAGGAGGCGCGCGGAGAGGAGGGAGGGAGGCGGCTGCGGGAGGAAGGGAGAGAGGAGGAGGCGCGCGGAAAGGAGGGAGGGAGGCGGCTGCGGGAGGAAGGGAGAGAGGAGGAGGCGGCTAGGTCTCCGCCAGAGCGCCCCCCTTTTATACCCCCACTACGCGAAATGACCGAAATACCCTGGTGGGGGCACGGTATTTACATTTTGCTGCCATTACTATTCATTCCAGCAGTGTTTACCTCAGATCCGACGGCCCAGGTTGATCCAGATGTTGATCCGACGGCCAGAAACGCATCAAGGGAAATGATCCGACGGCCGAGAATCACTGAGCTTTGAGGAGGCTTGGTGGAACACTCTTCTCTTATCTCTTGATGTTGGAGTACCACACTTGATCTACTTGACCAGTTATGTACCATTTTTCCCCAACTTAGCTACATGTAAGAGCATCTTGAGCCAGCCACGTACCTCTAATTTGAGCCCTCGAACGCCCGCGGAGCCATGTGACCGGACGTGTTCCTTTTACACCCCTATTTATCCCTCCACACAACCACACTCCTCATTTTCTTCCTCATATGTCCGGTCATGTGCATGTGATTGGTTGAGATGAAGAGAGAGAAATAATGAATGATAAAGAAAGAAAAAAGGTGGTCCGGGGTAGGGACACAGCCTATGTGGCGGACTGTCCAGGCGCGTCCGCAAGTCCTCATATCCTCCCCATATTTGAGATGGATATGAGGGTTCGCGAACAGCCCGAGTGTATAGGAATGATACGAGGGGTCCTGTTGGGTCCAATTTTTGTCACTTATTGCTTCTCTGTCCTGTCCGGTCAATGGTCCCCTCGCCCGCCTGTCAATTTGAGGAGTCCGGCTGTAGATGCTATAAGTTCCCTAAAAATTAACTATGGGTCAGTCGGTTATTTCGGCCGTTGATTTCTGCTTTGAGATTCATGCGCATTGAAATTTTCTTATGTTGTGATTGTTGTTGTGTTTTTGGCCCAAATTTCAGATGGACCACTGCTTTGGGTCGGTCGATTCCTTATTGCGTTGAAGACCATTTCATCCTGTGTGTTTATAGATCAACAATGCTTTATTATTTTATATTTGCATGTACATTTTGAATTATTTTTGCATTTTGTGCTTGACTTTTTTCTTTTTAGTCAGTTTTCTTGGGTATTTTTCGGAAGTTTGGTAAATGCAAAATGAATACATATAAGTATTACATATATTATACTAGAGTGCGAAAATTGCACTATTATATGATTATTTCTCACATATTTAAAAGTGCAAGGTTGTTTGTATGTAATTTTAATTTTTTTTAATTTTCTTTCTTAAAGGGTAATACCACTGTCACTAAATAATTCTACTTAGAAAAGTTTATATTTTATTTTGTTTTAGTTTTGTTTCATTTTCTTCCTTCTTTCAAGGGTAATACCAGTGTCACTAACCCATTCTTGTTTAGAAAAATCTATGTGCAAATTTTGCCATTATTTGTTTTTTTTTCATTCTCTATACTCTTACACTAGTAGAAAAGGGGGCTATGGTCCAGGCGGGTCAGCCCATTAGTCCCGGTTCAATCTAGAACCGGGACCAATGGGGGCATTGGTACCGGTTCGTGAGCCCAGGGGGACGGCCGAGCCACGTGGGCCATTGGTCCCGGTTCGTCTGGACCTTTTAGTCCCGGTTGGTGGGACGAACCGGGACCAATGGGCCTGGCTCCTGGCCCACCACCATTGGTCCCGGTTCGTGGCATGAACCGGGACCAAAGGCTCCCCTTTAGTCCCGGTTCATCCCACGAACCGGGACTAAATGGTCGGTCCTCGTTGCGATTCACAGTTTAGTCCCACCTCGCCAACCGAAGGGCGCCCACACTGGTTTATAAGCCCATCCCTCTATGCATTGTTGAGCTCCTCTCAAAATGAAAATAGATGCCCCTATATAGGAAATTTGACCTAAATTCATAATGAATTTCTCTAGAATACATGGAAATTGATTATGAATTTAGGTTGAATTTTCTCTATAGGCGCATCTATCTTCATTTTTTTAGTAATTTTAATCACAAACTTGAGATTCACACAAATTTTAAAAAATTCAAATTTAAACTATTCAAATTTTAAAGCTAATGGCACTAACAGAAAGTTTATAATTCTTGTGACCTAAAAGAAAAAAGAAATCACTAAAAAACTATAAGTAGTTAGTTCTAAGTAGAAACGAAAAACTAATGGCACTAGTAAAGTTAATCACAAACTAGTGATTCACACAAATTTCAAAGAATTCAAATTTTAACTATTCTAATTTGAAACCTAATGGCACTAATAGAAAGTTTATAATTTTTTTGACCTAAAAGAAAAAAGAAATCACTAAAAAACTATAAGTATTTAGTTCTAAGTAGAAACGAAAAACTAATGGCACTAGTAAAGTTAATCACAAACTTGAGATTCACACAAATTTCAAAGAATTCAAATTTTAACTATTCTAATTTGAAAAATAATGGCACTAATAGAAAGTTTATAATTTTAGTGACCTAAAAGAAAAAAGAAATCACTAAACCACTATAAGTATTTAGTTCTAAGTAGAAACAAAAAATAATGGCACTAGTAAAGTTAATCACAAACTTGAGATTCACACAAATTTTCAAAAATTCAAATTTAAACTATACAAATTTTAAAGCTAATGGCACTAACAGAATTTAGTTCTAAGTAGAAATGAAACTTTAATAGCAAAAAGAATTATCATAAATATTTCTTTTGTTACAAACTAGTGATTCACATAAATTTCAAAGAATTCAAATTTAAACAATTCAAATTGGAAAATTATTGGCACTAACAGAAAGTTTATAATTTTTATTACCTAAAACCAAAAACAATAACTGAAAAACTAGTAAGTATTTTGTTGTTTGTAAAAAACAAAAAACTTGATTTTTTTTAAATGCCGACTACTGGGCCACCACAGCCTGCATACGTCTAGAAACCCGCTTGTTGGGCCAGGATGCAGGCCCACAGTAGGCCCAGTAGGCCCACAGGCAAAGAGAGTGGATTTGGGCACGTAAGCCTGAAGTAGAGAGGAGCTCGAAGTGGTCGGCTCCGCGGGGCTTATAAACCACTCCGAGCCCCTCTCGGCTAGCGAGGATGGAAAAATGTATGGAGAGTCGTAATGAGCTTCTTGGAAGCAAAAGGAAGCGAGGCGCAAGAATTGGAGACAGGATGATCTCCATTCTTCATAATGGAGAGTCAGGGTCTATATTGTTTTATGCTATTTTACCTTAAGTGTGTTTAGGTCCTACCTGATACTGATGATCATGTGCTAAGAACAATTATGTGGGGTTGGGTTCGATGACTATGAGGATGATGATCGTATGACTTATTATTAATAACGAGTAGAAGTTGTATGATGATGCTTGATTAATTATTAGTAGGACTTGTTATTATATATGATGATGTATAATGCGAGCATGCACGAGTTATTATATATATATATCTGCGGGTGAAATGAACATAGCAGTAGCGTAGGTAAACCAAGGACTACATATAAGAGAGGACACTTCTCTCTATTAGCTAGCTAATAACAACCTAAAAATAACCCCCTAAACCCCTAAAACAGCCACTTTTTTTTAAAAAAAAAGAAAAACCTCCTGCTGACGCGTGGAAGCCTTTTGGTCCCGGTTTATGTCATCAACCGGGACCAAAGGCCCCCATGCCTGGGCTGCCGGCAGCGGCCACGTGGAGGCCCATCTGTCCTGGTTCTGGTTTGAACCGGGACTAAAGGGTGAGGGTATTAGTAACGACCCTTTAGTCCCGGTTCAGGAACCGGGACTAAAGGCCCTTATGAACCGAGACAAAAGGCCGGTTTTCTACTAGTGTTAAAGGATAATGCTAATGCCACTAATTCATTATTTCTTACAAAAAATTATTTATTTTCTTTTCTTTTCTTTTTTTAAAGGGTAATATCAATGCCACTAATTTAGTCTTCCTTAGAAAACTTCATTATTTTGATAATTTTTTTCATTCTTTTTTCTTTTTTAAGAGTAATACCAAAGCCAAAAATTAATTTTTTTTTCAGGAATTTTGTTTTGCGAATTCCAGTATTATATGCGTATTCTCGCATATTAGAAAAAGAACAATTATTGTCTAAATTGTGGGCAAATTATGCCATTATTTGACTTAATGTTTTTCATTTTCTTTACTCTTAAAGGGTAATGCTAATGCCCCTAATTCATTCTTTCATAGAAATCGTCATCATTTTGATAGTTTTTTCATTTTCTTTTTTAAGGGTATACTAATGCCACTATTTTATTCCTTTTCAGCAAACTTCTTTTTTTGCGAAATTCCACTATCATATGCTTATACTTGCTTATTATAAAAATCACAATTTATGTGTAAATTATGAGTAAAATTTGCCATTAATTGATTAACTTGTTTCCTCTTAAAGAGTAATACCAATGCCACTAATTCTAGATTCCATAGTAAACTTATATTTTTAGTTTTTATTTCATTTTCTTTGTTCTTAAAGGGTAATACCAATGCAACTAATGTATTATTTGTTAGAATAATTCATTATTTTTATGTTGTTTCCTTTTTAAGAGTATTACCCATAGCACTAATTCATTCCATTTTAAGAAACACACAGTTTTTGTGTAAAGTATGTGCAAATTTTTCTTATACTCCCTCCGTCCGGAATTACTTGTCGCACAAATGGATAAAAATCGATGTATCTAGGACTAAAATATGTCTAGATACATGCATTTCCCCAACAAGTATTTTTGGACGGAGGGAGTTTATTATAAAAACACACAGTTTTTGTGTAAATTATGTGCAATTTTTTTTTCATAATTTTTTATTTCATTTCAGTTTATTTTTCATTTTATTTCTTTTTGAGGATAATACCAATGTCACTAATTCCTTCCTTCTTAGAAAGTTTTGCGAAAATTCCATCACATATGCTTATACTTGCATATTATATATTATATAAAAACACATTTTTTGTGAATTGTGTGCAAATTATTTGACTTTTGTTTTCTAATAGGGTAATACCAAGGCCCCTAATTCATTCTTTCATAGAAAACTTCATTGAATTTTCCTTACTTCTTGTTTTATTAGTTTATTTTTTTAATTTCTTTCTTTTTAAGGGTACTACCGATGTCACTAATTCATTCCTTCTTGGAAACCTTCTTTGTGAGCATTCCCTTATTATATGCTTATTATTGCATATTACAAAAAAGCGCAATTTTTATGTCAATTGTGTGCAACTTTTGTCATTATTATTTTTATTTCCTTTATTCTCAACTAGCAAACATGTCCGTGGGTTGCAACGGGAGGAAAAAAATATATCAAATGCCATTAGCCCGGTAAGCATGACTCAAGACCCCATAAGTGCATGCCATCTATCTCAATATTGCACTCCATTGGTGTTCCTTGCCACTCATGACCTCCGCAGGCTCTCCTTGCGGCTAAGCCTAGCCGCTGGCTCGACATTGCCGTAGCCTTTGCGTTGTGCACTCACCAAGCCGGCCAAAGTATTTGCCCTGTGAGCTCTTTCTCAGACCTCGTCGGCTAGTTTCGGCTAGTATTTGCCTTGATGCAATCTTCACTTTAAAAGATTAAATTAAAGCATTTAGTATATAAATTAAAGCATTAAGTATATGTAAGTATTAAATTCAGTCAAAATATAGTTTTGAAACTCAAGTAATTGTAATATTTTTTGTAACAAAAGAAGCTTAATTTTGAGTTAAAATAAGTAAAGATTTTTGAACTATTTAAGAGGTGTACTGCATGTTGTAGATTTAAACTATGGTGTACTGCATGAGCCAACGCACGGGCCTCTACAACCAGCCAACCCACGTCCGATTTCGTCCCATCCTCGTCTTCCCTCCCTACTCCTCCCCAATCAACAACTGCGGATTCCCTTCACCGATCCGGCAGGAGCATAGGCCACGGAAGGTCCCAACCTGCGACGAAAGCGCCATGGGGATCTTGGAATAGCTCCTAAACTGACTCCGAACTCCGAAGGTTCCCCATCTAGCTCTCACCCGATAGAATTTTTGTTCGCCTCTTCGACATCACTATCGAAAATTGCCTTCTCGTTCGACGGCTTCGTCTGCTGCTGCCTCGCCTCCACCGAATCACCTCTCCCCTCCACGATCGAAAATTACCTTCTTGTTCGACGGCTTCGTCTGCTGTTGCCTTGCCTCCACCGAATCACCACTCCCCTCCTCTTCGCTTGCTGCTATTTATTGGATGAATTAGAGGCATATGGGGTTTGAGTCTAATTCATGTAGAGAGGACGAACAAAACATACCGGATTGTGAAGACGTGTGTGGGAACAGAAAAAAGAGTCGGAGGCCCCGACCCAGATTTGACAAGCGCTTGTGACGGGCCGAGGAACGCAGGCCCGGCCTGTTGGGGACGTAGTAATTTTCAAAAAAATTCCTACGCACACGCAACATCATAGTGATGCATAGCAACGAGAGGGAAGAGTGTAATCTACGTACCCTCGTAGACCGTAAGCGGAAGCGTTTACCAACGCGGTTGATGTAGTCGTACACCTTCACGATCCGTCCCGATCAAGTATCGAACGTACGGCACCTCTGCGTTCAGCACACGTTCAGCTCGATGACGTCCTCGCCTTCTTGATCCAGCAAGAGGGGCGAAGTAGAGGATGAGTTCCGGCAGCACGACGGTGTGGTGACGGTGTTGGTGAAGAACAATCTCCGTAGGGCTACGCCTAAGCACTACGAAAACTATGACGGAGGATAAACTAGAGGGGACGGGGTTGCCGGCACACGGCTTGGTGTTTCTTGATGTGTCTTTGGTGCTAGCCCTGCCCCTCTATTTATATGTTGAGCCATAGGGTCAAAACTTGGAGCAAAAGCCTCCTCAAAGTTGGTTTTGTCCGAAATGCAAGAGTCCCACTCGGACTCCAGGACCAAACGCCACAATCCATGGCGTCTGGCCCAGACGCCATGGGCCTTGGCGTCTGGCCCAGGGCCAGACGCCAGGGTCTCCGGCGTTTGGCCCCCTGGCCTCCGCAAAACTCCTTTTGCACCGACTTATAGCCCCGTGGGCCTGACCCCTTGGCCTAACCATATCATCCAATATATGAATCTTTACCTCCGGACCATTCCGGAGCTCCTCGTCATGTTCGTGATCTCATCCAGGATTCCGAACAACATTCGGTCACCAACATACATAACTCATATAATACTATATCGTCAACGAACGTCTAAGCGCGCGGAACCTACGGGTTCGAGAACTATGTAGACATGACCGAGACACCTCTCTGGTCAATAACCAATAGCGGAACCTGGATGCCCATATTGGCTCCTACATATTCTACGAAGATCTTTATCGGTCGAACCGCATAACAACATACATTGTTCCCTTTGTCATCGGTATGTTACTTGCCCGAGGTTCGATCATCGGTATCTCAATACCTAGTTCAATCTCGTTACCGGCAAGTCTTTTTACTCGTTCTTTAATACATCATCCCACAACTAACTCATTAGTTACAATGCTTGCAAGGCTTATAGTGATGTGTATTATCGAGTGTGCCCAGAGATACCTCTCCGACAATCGGAGTGACAAATCCTAATCTCAAAATACGCCAACTCAACAAGTACCTTCGGAGACACATGTATAGCACCTTTATAATCACTCAGTTACGCTGTGACGTTTGGTAGCACACAAAGTGTTCCTCCAGTAAACGGGAGTTGCATAATCTCATGATCATAGGAACATGTATAAGTCATGAAGAAAGCAATAGCAACATACTAAATGATCAAGTGCTAAGCTAACAGAATGGGTCAAGTCAATCACATCATTCTCCTAATGATGTGATCCCGTTAATCAAATGACAACTCATGTCTATGGCTAGGAAACATAACCATCTTTGATCAACGAGCTAGTCAAGTAGAGGCATACTAGTGACACTCTGTTTGTCTACGTATTCACACATGTACCATGTTTCCGGTTAATACAATTCTAGCATGAATAATAAACATTTATCATGATATAAGGAAATAAATAATAACTTTATTATTGCCTCTAGGGCATATTTCCTTCAGTCTCCCACTTGCACTAGAGTCAATAATCTAGTTCACATCTCCATGTGGTTTAACATTAATAGTTCACATCTTTATGTGGTTAACACCCATAGTTCACATCGACATGTGACCAACACCCAAAGGGTTTACTAGAGTCAGTAATCTAGTTCACATCGCTATGTGATTAACACCCAAAGAGTACTAAGGTGTGATCATGTTTTGCTTGTGAGATAATTTTAGTCAACGGGTCTGTCACATTCAGATCCGTAAGTATTTTGCAAATTTATATGTCTACAATGCTCTGCACGGAGCTACTCTAGCTAATGGCTCCCACTTTCAATATGTATCTAGATCGAGACATAGAGTCATCCAGATCGGTGTCAAAACTTGCATCGACGTAACTCTTTACGACGAACTCTTTATCACCTCCATAACCGAGAAATATTTCCTTATTCCACTAAGGATAATTTTGACCGTTGTCCAGTGATATACTCCTAGATCACTGTTGTACCCTCTTGCCAAACTCTTGGTGGGGTACACAATAGGTCTGGTACACATCATAGCATACTTTATAGAACCTATGACTGAGGCATAGGGAATGACTTTTCATTCTCTTTCTATTTTCTGTTGTGGTCGGGTTTTGAGTCTTTACTCAACTTCTCACCTTTGCAACACATGCAAGAACTCCTTCTCTGACTGTTCCATCTTGAACTAATTCAAAATCTTGTCAAGGTACATACTCATTGAAAATCTTATCAAGTGTCTTGATCTATCTATATAGATCTTGATGCTCAATATGTAAGCAGCTTCACCGAGGTCTTTCTTTGAAAAACTCCTGTCAAATACTCCTTTATGATTTTTAGAAAATTGTACATTATTTCCGATCAACAATGTGTCATTCACATATATTTATCAGAAATGATGTAGTGCTCCTACTCACTTTCTTGTAAATACAGAGTTCACCGCAAGTCCATATAAAACTATATGCTTTGATCAACTCATCAAAGCGTATATTCCAACTCCGAGATGCTTGCACCAGTCCATAGATGGATCGCTGGAGCTTGCTCATTTTGTTAGCACCTTTAGGATCGATAAAACCTTCTGGTTGCATCATATACAACTCTTCTTTAATAAATCCATTAAGGATTGCAGTTTTGTTATCCATTTGCCTGATTTCATAAAATGCGGCAATTGCTAACATGATTCGGACAGACTTTAAGCATAGATACGAGTGAGAAAATCTCATCGTAGTCAACACCTTGAACTTTGTCAAAAACCTTTTTCGCAAGTCTAGCTTTGTAGATAGTAATACTACTATCAGCGTCCGTCTTCCTCTTGAAGATCCATTTATTTTCTATGGCTTGCCGATCATCGGGCAAGTCAACCAAAGTCCATACTTTGTTCTCATACATGGATCCCATCTCAGATTTCATGGCCTCAAGCCATTTCACGGAATCTAGGATCATCATCGCTTCCTCATAGTTCGTAGGTTTGTCATGGTCAAGTAACATGACCTCCACAACCGGATTACCATACGACTCTGGTGTGGATCTCACTCTGGTTGACCTACGAGGTTCGGTAGTAACTTGGTCTGAAATTACATGATCATCATCATTAGCTTCCTCTCTAATTGGTGTAGGAGTCACAAGAACAGATTTCTGTGATGAACTACTTTCCAATAAGGGAGCAGGTACACTTACCTCATCAAGTTCTACTTTCCTCCCACTCACTTCTTTCGAGAGAAACTACTTCTCTAGAAAGGATCCATTCTTAGCAACAAATGTCTTGCCCTCGGATCTGTGATAGAAGGTGTACCCAACTGTCTCCTTTGGGTATCCTATGAAGACACAATTCTCCGATTTGGGTCTAAGCTTATTAGGACGAAAACTTTTTCACATAAGCATTGCAACCCCAAACTTTAAGAAACGACAGCTTAGGTTTCTTGCTAAACCACAGTTCATACGGTGTCGTCTCAACGGATTTAGATGGTGCCCTTTTTTAATGTGAATGCAACTGTCTCTAATGCATAACCCCAAAACGATAGTGGTAAATCGGCAAGAGACATCATAGATTGCACCATTTCTAATAAAGTACGGTTACGATGTTCGGACACACCATTACGATGTGGTGTTCCAGGTAGCGTGAGTTGCGAAACTATTCCGCATTGTTTCAAATGAAGACCAAACTCGTAACTCAAATATTCTCCTCCACAATCAGATCGTAGAAACTTTATTTTCTTGTTATGATGATTTTCCACTTCACTCTGAAATTATATGAACTATTTAAATATTTCAGACTTATGTTTCATCAAGTAGATATACCCATATCTGCTCAAATCATCTGTGAAGGTCAGAAAATAATGATACCCGTTGCGAGCCTCAACACTCATCGGACCGCATACATCAGTATGTATTATTCCCAATAAGTCAGTTGCTCGCTCCATTGTTTCGGAGAACGGAGTCTTAGTCATCTTGCCCATGAGGCATGGTTCGCAAGCATCGAGTGATTCACAATCAAGTGATTCCAAAAGTCCATTAGCATGGAGTTTCTTCATGCGCTTTACACCAATATGACCTAAACGGCAGTGCCACAAATAAGTTGCACTATCATTATTAACTTTGCATCTTTTGGCTTCAATATCATGAATATGTGTATCACTACAATCGAGATCCATCAAACCATTTTCATTGGGTGTATAACCATAGAAGGTTTTATTCATGTAAATAGAACAACAATTATTCTCTAACTTAAATGAATAACTGTATTGCAATAAACATGATCAAATCATATT
This sequence comes from Aegilops umbellulata, assembly GCA_032464435.1. Lineage (NCBI taxonomy): Eukaryota > Viridiplantae > Streptophyta > Magnoliopsida > Poales > Poaceae > Aegilops > Aegilops umbellulata. The sequence goes on along the minus strand of CP136056.1, from coordinate 529,835,041 downwards.
CATGCTCAACGCAAACACCAAATAACATTTATTTAGGTTCAACACTAATCCCGAAAGTATAGGTAGTGTGCGATGATGATCATATCAATCTTGGAACCACTTCCAACGTACATCGTCACTTCACCCTTAACTAGTTTCTGTTTATTCTGCAACTCCCGTTTCAAGTTACCACTCTTAGCAACTGAACCAGTATCAAATGCCGAGGGGTTGCTATAAACACTAGTAAAGTACACATCAATAACATGTATATCCAATATATCTTTGTTCACTTTGCCATCCTTCTTACCCAGCAAGTATCTAGGGTAGTTCCACTTCCAGCGACCATTTCCTTTGCAGTAGAAGCACTCAGTCTCAGGCTTAGGTCTAGACTTGGGCTCCTTCACTTGAGTAGCAACTTGCTTGCCGTTCTTCTTGAAGTTCCCCTTCTATCCCTTTGCCCTTTTCTTGAAAATAGTGGTCTTGTCAACCATCAACACTTGATGCTCTTTCTTGATTTCTACCTTCGTCGATTTCAGCATCACGAAGAGCTTGGGAATCGTTTCGTTATCCCTTGCATATTATAGTTCATCACGAAGTTCTAGTAACTTGGTGATCGTGACTGGAGAACTCTTTCAATCACTATCTTATCTGGAAGATTAACTCCCACTTGATTCAAGTGATTGTAGTACCCAGACATTCTGAGCACATGTTCACTAGCTGAGCTATTCTCCTCCATCTTGTAGGCAAAATACTTGTCAAAGGTCTCATACCTTTCGACATGGGCATGAGTCTAAAATACTAATTTCAACTATTGGAACATCTCATATGCTCCGTGGCGTTTCAAAAAACGTCTTTGAAGCCCCGATTATAAGCTGTAAAGCATGGTGCACTAAACTATCAAGTAGTTATCATATCAAGCTTGCCAAACGTTCATAACGTCTATATTTGCTCTTGCAATCGGTCTATCACCTAGTGGTGCATCAAGTACATAATTCTTTTGTGCAGCAATGAGGATAATTCTCAGAACACGGATCCAATCCGCATTATTGCTACTAACATCTTTCAACTTAGTTTTCTCTAGGAACATATCAAAAATAAAACAGGGGAGCTAAATGCGAGCTATTGATCTACAACATAGATATGCTAATACTACCAGGACTAAGTTCATGATAAATTAAAGTTCAATTAATCATATTACTAAAGAACTCCCACTTAGATAGACATCCCTCTAATCATCTAAGTGATCACGTGATCCATATCAACTAAACCATGTCCGGTTATCATGTGAGATGGAGTCATTTTCAATGGTGAACGTCACTATGTTGATCATATCTTCTATATGATTCACACTCAACCTTTCGGTCTCAGTGTTCCGAGGCCATATCTGCATATGCTAGGCTCATCAAGTTTAACCTGAGTATTCCGCGTGTGCAAAACTGTCTTGCACCAGTTGTATTTGAACGTAGAGCTTATCACACCCGATCATCATGTGGTGTCTCAGCACGAAGAACTTTCGCAACGGTGCATACTCAGGGAGAACACTTATACCTTGAAATTTAGTGAGAGATCATCTTATAATGCTACCGTCGATCTAAGCAAAATAAGATGCATAAAAGATAAACATCACATGCAATCAATATAAGTGATATGATATGGCCATCATCATCTTGTGCTTGTGATCTCCATCTCCGAAGCACCGTCATGATCACCATCGTCACCGGCACGACTCCTTAATCTCCATCGTAGTATCGTTGTCGTCTCACCAACTATTGCTTCTACAACTATCGCTACCGCTTAGTGATAAAGTAAAGCAATTACAGGGCGATTGCATTGCATACAATAAAGCAACAACCATATGGCTCCTGCCAGTTGCCGATAATTCGGTTACAAAACATGATCATCACATACAATAAAATATAGCATCATGTCTTGACCATATCACATCACAACATGCCCTGCAAAAACAAGTTAGATGTCATCTACTTTGTTGTTGCAAGTTTTACGTGGCTGCTACAGGCTAAGCAAGAACCGTTCTTACCTACGCATCAAAACCACAACGATAGTTCGTCAAGTTAGTGTTGTTTTAACCTTCTCAAGGACCGGGCATAGCCACACTCGGCTCAACTAAAGTTGGAGAAATTGAAACCCGCCAGTCACCTGTGTGCAAAGCACGTCGGTAGAACCAGTCTTGCTTAAGCGTATGCGTAAATGTCGGTCCGGGCCGCTTCATCCAACGATACCGCCGAACCAAAGTGTGACATGCTGGTAAGCAGTATGACTTGTATCGCCCACAATTCACCTGTGTTCTACTCGTGCATATAACATCTACGCATAAACCTGACTCGGATGCCACTGTTGGGGAACGTAGTAATTTCCAAAAAAAAATCCTATGCACACGCAAGATCATGGTGATGCACAACAATGAGAGGGGAGAGTGTAATCTACGTACCCTCGTAGACCGTAAGCGGAAGCGTTTATCAACGCGGTTGATGTAGTCGTACACCTTCACGGTCCGTCCCAATCAAGTACCGAACGTACGGCACCACTGCGTTCAGCACACGTTCAGATCGATGACGTCCTCGCCTTCTTGATCCAGCAAGAGGGGCGAAGTGGTAGATGAGTTCCGGCAGCACGACGGCGTGGTGACGGTGTTGGTGAAGAACAATCTCTGCAGGGCTTCGCCTAAGCACTACGAAAACTATGACAGAGGATAAACAAGAGGGGATGGGGTTGCCGGCACACGGCTTGGTGTTTCTTGATGTGTCTTTGGTGCTAGCCCTGCCCCTCTATTTATATGTTGAGCCCCGGGGTCGAAACTTGGAGCAAAAGCCTCCTCAAAGTCGGTTTTCCCCGAAAGGCAAGAGTCCCACTCGGACTCTAGGACCAAACGCCACAATCCTTGGCATCTGGCCCAGACGCCATGGGCCTCGGCGTCTGGCTCAGGGCCAGAGGCCAGGGTCTCCGGCGTTTGGCCCCCTGGCCTCCACAAAACTCCTTTTGCACTGACTTATAGCCCCGTGGGCCTGACCCCTTGGCCTAACCATATCATCCAATATATGAATATTTACCTTCGGACCATTCCGGAGCTCCTCGTCATGTCCGTGATCTCATCCGGGACTCCAAACAACATTCGGTCACCAACATACATAACTCATATAATACTATATCGTCAACGAACGTTTAAGCGTGCGGACTCTACGGGTTCGAGAACTATGTAGACATGACCGAGACACCTCTCTGGTCAATAACCAATAGCGGAACCTGGATGCCCATATTGGCTCCTACATATTCTAGGAAGATCTTTATCAGCCGAACCGCATAACAACATACGTTGTTCCCTTTGTCATCGGTATGTTACTTGCCCGGGATTCGATAGTCGGTATCTCAATACCTAGTTCAATCTCATTACCGGCAAGTCTCTTTACTCATTCTTTAATACATCATCCCACAACTAACTCATTAGTTACAATGCTTGCAAGGCTTATAGTGATGTGTATTATCGAGTGGGCCCAGAGATACCTCTCCGACAATCACAGTGACAAATCCTAATCTCGAAATACGCCAACTCAACAAGTACCTTCAGAGACACCTGTAGAGCAGCTTTATAATCACCCAGTTACGCTGTGACGTTTGATAGCACACAAAGTGTTCCTCCGGTAAACGGGAGTTGCATAATCTCATAGTCATAGAAACATGTATAAGTCGTGAAGAAAGCAATAGCAACATACTAAACGATCAAGTGCTAAGCTAACTGAATGGATCAAGTCAATCACATCATTCTCCTAATGATGTGATCCCGTTAATCAAATGACAACTCATGTCTATGGTTAGGAAACATAACCATCTTTGATCAACAAGCTAGTCAAGTAGAGGCATACTAGTGACACTCTGTTTGTCTATGTATTCACTCATGTATCATGTTTCCGGTTAATACAATTCTAGCATGAATAATAAACATTTATCATGATATACGGAAATAAATAATAACTTTATTATTGCCTCTAGGGCACATTTCCTTCACGGCCGAGTTGTGATTTTTTAACGAAACTTGGCTCCACAAAATTAGTAACACCTCACATATTTCACATAACACAGGAACAGATGCGGAACGAAACCAAGAATATCAACTTGCTTTATTAGTAGGTAATAAATAATAGAAGAGTAAAACCAAAACCACTAGTTTATTATTTATTAAGGAAAAAACTTCATTTCTTTTAATTTCTTTTAGTTTTTTTCATTTCTTTCTTTTTTAAGGGTAATTCCAATGCGACTAATTCATGTCTTATTAGAAACATTCTTTGTTTTAAAAAAAATCCACTTATTGTTGCATATTATAAAAATATGGAATTTATGTCCAAATTATGTGATTTTTCCCCTATTTTCTTTATTATTTTTTAATGTAATACCTATGCCACTAATTCATTCTTTCTTAGAAAACTTTATATTTATTAGGTATTGTCTTATATCTTACAACGCTTCAGGTCATTTTTGTTATGTTTTAGACCAAGCCCAAGTATCTAATGGGATCATATTTATTGGTTGCATAGGGCCTAGTGCCCCTCAAAAAAGGTCGACCAATAGCAAACATTTCTTTCAAAACTGGAACAATCCAACAACTCAGGTTACTCCAATGGTGAGCGCTCAAACGTTTAGTGTGCAGCTAATATCATACCAAATATCAATTCTAACAATAATCAAATAATTAACATGCAAATAGTATCTTACCTAATATATGCGTGCAATTAATATGCTGTATAATATCAATGTGCATTGCACCTACGGATTTACTAGCAAGGAAAAGTAGCTGATACAAATAACATCCTTTTTTATCTCACACATGCTGATGTTTTTCGCTCCAATTTTATATTTATTCCTTTGTCGGTTTACGTTACGAAGAACATAAAAGTAGGAGATTTGTATATGCCTGCCATGTTGGAAATTCGTTTCTAGTCAAACTCAAGCGGTACAATCATCAATCCAAAGGCATGGCGAACCAATCTGTGGTTGGATGGTTAGAGGGACAATGGTATCCCTAGCCCACCAGGGTTCAAATCCTGGTGCTCACATTTATTCTTGGATTTATTTTAGGATTTCTGGTGATGCGCGTTCAGTGGGAGGAGACGTTCCGTCAACGACGAGGTGCCTACGGTGACTTCATAAATTTCATGATGATATGCCGGCTCAGTCTTTCGAATGTGCTTATAGGGGTAGGATGTGCGGGTGTGCATTCATAGGGGTGAGTGTATGCGTGTGTATATGAGCGCTTGCGTCTGTACGGTGTTTAAAAAAAAATCCAAAGACATGCAGCATCACCGAGGAGCTTTGCATGCATCTAAAAGACTATGGTAAAAAACAGTCAAACATGACCAAGTAACACATAAAGCAAACGGGAAGGGGTCTCGATCCATAGACTATACCACAACTTTAGGCCCGGCCCTTGGATGGTGGCGATGTGGGGTTATTGACGGCTTGGCGTGTGGTTCCCAACTTGTAGTCTCTCTTTCATCTCTTCACAGCTCTCACGTAAACATAGACCATGTCCGCACCACTGGTGAGTGTCGAGAGCCCGAGACTAGCTTTACCAAATCTTCATTGGTAGGTCCCCACACGGAACATTTTCTGATCTCTGATTAACTCTCTCTTAGGAGGTGGTGCTGCTGAGGTGTATCTTGGTGCCATAGCAATGCATAGAACAATAATAGGGGCTTTGGGTTTCCTCGTCGGTGTAAATGGCGCTAGTTGATGTCTCGGTGGATGTCCTCCATGCTATGAAGATTCTCGTGGTAGGCTTCATCACCTTTGAGAGTTGCAGATCACACCGAGTAACTGAAGCACCAGGTCCCTGCAAGTGCTTGTTGTCTTGTTCCTCATCCCGGGGGTTGGAAGCAACCAAACTCTAGATAAATTCCCATCCTTGTCCTTGATGAACAGCGTCCAAATGTTGAAATCTCCACCGTGCTAGATTCCCATCCTTATCCCACAAACTGCCGATTAACATCTCCGCCATGCTATATTCTTTGCTCGTTTTTGCGGAGTTGTGTGTTGATGCTGCAAAGCTCTGGCAACATGAACCGTCAAACAGAAACGACGGAATGCGAAGATTGTTGAAATGTTAGGGAAAATATAGTATACATCGAGTAAATTGGTAAGAGGGGCAAGGAGTCGAAAGGGGAGCCGTGGAGGAACTTGGGGCCGCCGTGTCCTATGTGGCCCTCTTGCTCAAAAAATCAAATTGGTATAAATCAAACTAATTATTAGAACCGACAACATAATATTGATCCTTTATTTGTGAGAGAACCGATCGACCAACCAATTGGTATAAATCTTAAGAGCTTGAATTCTTGACGGAACTGCTACGCCAGGTCTAAACGAACCTTACCAGAATGAAAAAGAGGGCAGTTCAAAAAAAAGAATGAAAAAAGAGGGCAGAAACTTCAAATCGCCGGGTAGGAGCAGGAGACTAGCCAACCAATCACCAACCGATTGGTATAAATCTTAAGAGCTTGAATTCTTTTGACCGAACTAACGTCAAAAAAAAATCTTGACCGAACTGATAGGCTGGGAGGGCAGCTCCAAAAAAAGAATGAAAAAGGAGGGCAGAAGCTTCAAATCACCGGGGACGATCAGGAGACTAGGAGAGGGCGTGTTGGCACAGGCCCGACCTTGACAACGCAATCGTCGAGTACTTTCCAACAATGCACGCGTACAAGCTATTGCAGCCGATTACTTTCCGGCCAGTCGGGAGACTCACGTACACAAGTAGTCGTAAGTAGCTGGATGGATTCCTACGTGAGGCTAGCACATGCACGTACGTTGTACAAGCCGCCGGCTTGCCGATGCACAACTCGACGTACACAACACAACAGGAGACGCCGATGGATTGCAACAGGAGTCCTGAGGATTTTATTGCTATTGATCTGGGTTCCGTACAATTACAGGGAAGGTTACATGGGTATTTAAAGGAGCTAACCTAAGCTACCATAAGTCCTATTCGGTGACTGAACCTAGTCCGTTCCGGACAGGTTTCCATATCGTGGTTAATTCCAACAATCACCTCCCTAAACACGATGTCCTCACTTCACAGCTTGAATACCGATCCTTCACCGCATCTTCACGAACTTCTGCCGTCCCAAAGATCTGGTTAGAATATCTACAAGCTGGTCATCGGTGCAAACATAGTTGACGTCAATCTTGCTTTCTTCCACGCACTCCCGTAGGTATCAATACCTCGTATCGATGTGTTTCCATCTACCATGATGACACACTGGATTCTTCCACAGAGAGATTGTACACTTGTCGTCAACATTGAGCACCACTCGTTCCTTACCTGTAAGGTCACCGAGTAGTCTTCCTAGGCACACGCCTTGACACACAGCGGTTGCAGCTGCAATATACTCTCATTCACGAGACGATAATGCGACCACCTTCTGCTTTTGTGATAGCCAACTTACTATGCTTACTCCCAAGAAATATGCCATGCCCGAGGTACTCTTACGGTCATCCATATCTCCTGCCATGTCGCTATCACTATAGCCAAGTAGCTCCACCATCTCCTTTTTCTTCTCTCTCAAATAGACACAACCGAAATTTGTTGTCCCTTTGATGTACCTGAGTATATTTTCCACAGCTGCCCAATGTTCAGTTGTGGGCGCTTCCATGAAGCGACTCACTATGCCAACGGAATAGGCCAAGTCCGGTCTTGTATTTGTGAGATACCTCAACTTTCGGACCACACTTCTATACTCCGTTGCATCAACCGCGGGTGCTTCACTTTTCTTGCTTAGTATGAGACGAGGCTTCATCAGAACATAACTTGGATTGCAATCTTGCATGCCACATCTTTCAAGAACCTTCTTTGCATATGCCTCCTGGCATATTGTGATCCCCTCCGGATTTTGTTGTACCTCGATCCCAAGGTAGTAACTCAAGAGCCCTATATCAGTCATCCTAAATAGCTCCTTCATTTGTAGCTTGAAGTTTGCAATCACCTCTTCGTCTGCTTCAGTTATCAACAGATCATCTACATAGATACCCACTAGTAGACGATCCCTTCCTTCACCTCGCTTATACATTGTATGCTTCAGTGGGGCTTTCTCAAATCCGAGAGAAATCAATATACTGTCAAGCTTCATGCTCCATGCCCAAGGAGCTTGTCGTAGCCCGTACAACGCCTTGTGTAGCTTTAATACCTTGTGCTCCTCTCCTTCTTGGATGTACCCCGGTGGTTGCTTCACATACAACTCCTTTTCTAACTCCCCGGTCAAAAACGCGGAATTCACATCCATGTGATGTAGCCTCCAAGATTCTTGAGCCGCGAGAGCTATTAGTAGCCTCACCGAGTCCATCTTTGCAACTGGAGCGAACACTTCTTCGAAGTCCACATCTTGCTCTTGCACGTCTGCTTTAGCCACGAGCCTTGCTTTATGCTTCACCAAGTTTCCTTTGGCATCCTTCTTGACTTTGTAGACCCACCTGAGCTCTATGGCATTATGTCCGTTGGGAAGATCCGCGAGCTCCCATGTGTCGTTGTCTCGAATCGAACCCAACTCTTCATCCATAGCACGACGCCAACACTCCTCCATATTTGCACCTTCAAAAATTTCCGGTTCCTCGATGTGCAAACTTCGTTGCCCTTTACTTTTCATCTTCACCGAATTTATCTGAAGCCCTGCTTCTGGAGAGAGGTCCAACAGGCGTGGCATGCGTACTGGTGTATGTGGCTGCTCCGTCGTCTCATGTTCTGTCGAAGACGACGCCGCATCTTCTGGAGTTGCCAAACCTCCTGTTGCTAGCATTTTTGGACCTGTCAGTCCAATTCCTGGGCGCTTAAGCCTGCTCAAACTGCTTACTAGATTGTTTACTGGGCCACACCCCCGTGGACTGCTTCCTGGAGAATCTGCAGCCCGACCTTCTAGGCTGCTATCTCCCTCTTGCACGTCTACCTTTTCTTGGTGTTGCCCACCTTCTAGTCCATCCATCACAAGGCATGCACGTAGTGGTGTGTTCCTTTCTTCTGTCCCATGCAAGGCAGCACAAGACCATGCACCGGCTTGGTCGCTGCCGCTGCCTACAAGCATATGTGACTCGGCACTTGTGGCCTGCGCGCGTGGACTGATTGACGCGTCCGCCGTATTGCCTGACGTAGTCTTCTCACCACGCTCGCCGGGTTCAAGCGACACAGCTCGCCGCGCGCCGTGTTCTTCCGGCGACACGTCTTCGCCGTCTTTTAGCGCGACCACACCATCATGCCTTGTGTCATGGACTTTTGGCACCACGTCTACGCCTGAACTTACTGGCGTGACCATATCATCACGCCTTGTGTCATGGTCTTCTGGCGCCACAACATCGCCTGCTTCTAGCGTAACCATACCGTCACGCCTTGTGTCATGGTCTTCTGGCACCACAACTTTGCCTGGGGTTACTGGCGCGGATGCACTCACGGGACCCATGTCCAGTTGATCATGATCATCTGAATCTTCTTCGTCCACTAGCTCGCACATCAACATCATATCCCCGTCATCTCCTTCCTCGGCCATGAGCGCCCGTTGCTTCGGTGTTTCCTCGCAGTCAGCCTTGAAGTGACCGAGGAGGCCACACTTATAACACCTTACTTTTCTGATGTCAAACTTCCTCCTCGGTGGTTCAGGTGCAGCCTCGTCATCCGAGTCGGCGAAGTTCTGTCTCGCCGAGCGCTGCTTCCCCTTCCCCTTCTTCTTACCGCTGCTCGTGGATCCGCCTTGCTTTTCTTTCAACAGGGCGATCCATTGCGCCTTTGTCAGCATCAGGTGCTCACTCGCCTCTGCGCCGCCGAAACTAAGACGAATTCTCTCGTCGTGGGCCTTGAACCTTTCGACGAGATCCTCAACCATGAGGGTTTTCAGGTCGAGACATTGCTCGATCGACGTGACGATCTGGATATAGCGTGCCGGTGCGGCGCGCAAAAATCGTCGGACGATCGCAACTTCTTCCAGGGTTGAACCATAGCCGCGTATGCCATTGACGAGGGTCTTGAGACAGGAGGCAAACTGATCAACCGTCTCACTTTCATCCATCTTCAGGCACTCGTAGCTTCTCATCAGAGACTGAAGGTGTGCTTCCTTGACACGGTCATGACCCTGGTGCAGGATCTTGATGGTCTCTCATGCCTCCTTCGCCGTTTTCTTTCCGACGAGGTGTTGCAGCACATCCTTCGGCATTGCGGAGTAGATCGCCGTTAACGCCTGACGATCAATCCGGTACTTCGCCGCGCCCTTCGCGTACTCGGCACCGCCGGGGTCCACGGCTTCCCAGAACTCAGCTCCCTCCATCGCGACCTCCATGTTCATTGCCCATAGTGCGTAGTCCTCTCGATCCAGACGGGGGAATTGCGACACCCCCATCACCGGCATTGGTGCTCCCGCTGCCGCCGTCACGATCTCCTTGCCCGTTGTCAACATGATCCTTCGATTGCTTTCCGAAAATCACGTCAATACCAAAGCTCTGATACCAATTGTTGGCACAGGCCCGACCTTGACAACGCAATCGTCGAGTACTTTCCAACGATGCACGCGTACAAGCTACTGCAGCCGATTACTTTCCGGCCAGTCGGGAGACTCACGTACACAAGTAGTCGTAAGCAGCTGGATGGATTCCTACGTGAGGCTAGCACATGCACGTACGTTGTACAAGCCGCCGGCTTGCCGATGCACAACTCGACGTACACAACACAACAGGAGACGCTGATGGATTGCAACAGGAGCGTGTCGCTCCTGAGGATTTTATTGCTATTGATCTGGGTTCGGTACAATTACACGGAAGGTTACATGGGTATTTAAAGGAGCTAACCTAAGCTACCACAAGTCCTATTCGGTGACTGAACCTAGTCCGTCCCGGACAGGTTTCCAGATCGTGGTTAATTCCAACAATCAGGAGAAAAGGAGAAAAAGAAATAAAGAGGAAGAAAAGAGGGCACGACAAGGGCCCCTTAGCTATCAGTTTTTCGTGTGCGTGTTCATTGTAATTTGATGTGATCGATCCTGTGGGAGAATTTCCAACAGGGCGGCCGTGGGCACGGGACTCAAATCTGCATCCGGGGGGAAAAAGAGTAGAGGAATCGGATAGAGATTCGTGTTGGTGGTAAGCACCACAAAAAAAAATTCGGTTTTTCTTGCTTCCCCCGTGACCTAGGTTTGCATCTCCTCATAGCAGCGGAGACGAATTCGACATAGAAGTGGAGTTGGGAGCCCAATTCCAAGAGGGAGACGATAGAGATCACCAAGAGGACATCAATCGCTATAAATAAAGGGGGCCAAAAACACCTAGCCAAGGCGCAACCAGAGATCACGGCCAGAGTCGATCCTTTTTCGCTGCTGGTGGCCGAAATTCCTAGCCCGCAGGCTGCAGCACATGGAAGGCCCCTTCCCTCTGTTCGTGCACGATCTTGGCAACCGTACAGATGACTGCCACTCGCGGTTCAGCATCTCCAACCAGGCCGTGAGCACGGCAGCCATCCATGAACTCAAGGCCTACAGGTGCTTCGAGTCTCCACAGGGCTGGGTGCTCGTGTTGGACCCTGCTTCCCTGCACACCTTCCTGTGGCATCCTCAGGACGGCCAGAGGATCAGCCTTCCATCCCCAAAACACGAATTCCCCAGGAGGAGTGCCTGCTTTCTGACAGGCCTAGCTCGACATCGTCTTGCAGTGTTCTGGTCCTCGATCTTGACCAGCATAATATGTTGGTGTGCCGAATCGGGGGAAGCCAGTGGGACTCTTACAACTACGAGCTGACCATGTTCCTCGCAGACGACAAGCCCGGGGAGATACATATGGCCAAACTTAAAGGCATGGCTGCTGTTGGGGGCAAGGTCTACTACACGTTCACGGGACACGCCCTCGGAGTAGTGGAGTTCAGCCCTGAGCTCAGCCTCACCGAGTTTGAAGTTGATATGGTTGACCTGCCCGACACCATGCCGTTTTCTTCCACTTACTTGGTTGACTCATGTGGTGACCTCTTTATGGTGGTCGTTGTCTTTCTTAGACACAACGTGCACAAAATCGACAAGGTCAACATGTATAAGATGGATTTCTCGAGGCCGGAATGGTGCAAGGTGGACAGGATGATAGGGTCTTCCTCATGGGCGGAGACAGCATCGGAGCTTCCAACTTTGGAGCGTCGTGTTCGGCCAGTGAACATGGTTTGTCTAGCAACTGTATCTACTTTCTGAACAACATCGCTGCCGAGGAGAACTACCTGCACATTTTCAACCTGGAGAAAGGGACGGAAGAAGTGCAACGTCCTTTTAGACACAAAAATGGTTGCCTGCTGCCACCGCCACGTCCACCAATGTGGCTGTTACCCACAGACGAATGACTTCGTGTAGAGAAAAATTAGCACTGTACTAGTACTTTGTTTGTTTGTTTGGATACCTGCAATAAAGTGGTGCCTAGCACCTCCGTTCAAGGTTTTAGTGTACTCTCAGTTAGGGTGTTTAATATGTGTCATATTTGTGTTTTATTGTTTTTGATCATTTATTGATGATGGAAACTATTATTACTACCTAGATTTTGTATGTCATCTCTGTCAAACTCGACTGAGATAAAAAGTTTTATGAACAGCCAGTAACCATACATCTCTTACTTTTACACAAGTAGTAGCCATACAACTTCATTTGAGAGAATCCACCATACATACATATCATGAGGTTCTTTGTTTAGTATCCCACCACCATCTAGACCACTTGGCCAAACCAGTAAACTTAATTTCTTTGTTTAGCATCCCACTATCTATCTGCATAGAAAGACTACTTGAGCAAAAGCAGTAAACTTAATTTCTATTCAGTCGATCCAATCAATGTTTGATGTATTATTTGTGAAGAAATACAAAGTGAATGTCCAGATTATCAATATTAGGCTACCAAGATAAACTGGACTTTAGCAGAAGAACAATCATCTTGCACACACATTTGATAATGAGGCCCGTTCACGAGCCTCTTTGTCAACCTTGAATGGCTGTCCAACTAATGCAGATATGGAAGTCGCACGTTTAACAAACTTTTTTGAGTTCTTATAGGATTATTTTCTCTCACTATGTACTTAAAAAAATTATGGAGGCTCCTAAATTTTTGGGGCCCCACTTTGTCACCTCAGTTGAACCTGCTCATCAATGGCCCTGAGTCCCGATACCTCAGGCAGGATTTATACTCTAGAGGCCCTCTATGGGAGGGTTGTGGTAGCGACGGCGGGTGTGGCACAACAATAAGACAAGCAAGATGCTCGAGGGGGCCTTCACTTGCACACATAATCATATTTAGGTACGACAACGGAGTGATTACCAACGGGTAGCTCCATTTTGAGGCGACCAACATCAAGAACCCACCGTGTTGTTCGCGCACACGCACGCATAGGCAAAAAAATTGCAACAGATATTTGACCATGGAAATATGGGTAAAGAATCAGGCCAATAGTTCCATGTATGCACTTGAAGTTTCTACAAATATGCTTACCTAATCATATACTAAAAACCGATATTAAGATATTTTTTAGACCATATACTTTAGAGATAACTATCAATTAGTTTTAGTATTCAAAAAATAAGAATGGAATTTTGTTACAAAATGTAGATTAAATTTGGCAAAATAGACTGTATTTTTCAATGATATAATTACAAAGGTATAACAAAGAACACAAAAATAATATACTAGATTAGGAATTTTTTGGCATGTAGTTAATTATGTCAGATAAATAATACTAGAAAGTCCTACTTGTTACCACTACAACCTTTTAAAACAAGTTTTGAAAATATAAAATCTTAGTATAAAATAATTGATTTCAATTTCCCCATGGGCTAAAATTGGCTTAGACGAGCACTTTTATAATAATAAGATGTGAAACAAAAACTAACATGAAATCAGGAGTATGGATGCTGTTAGGATTAATTAACCAATGTAATTAATGGATAATCCATGCTTGTAATAACCGCATGCAGTTGTCTTATAACAACCACCATATCGGTTCACATCCTTAGCTGGCATCTCTTCCTGAGTAGACGTCTCCCCAAAGCGTTTGTTCTGGCAGTATAAATAGCATCATGATCTAATAACACACAGGGAAGCTAATTTTAAGACTCGCACACCTTAAATCTCTTTGAATGCATCAAGTCGAGGTAAGTGGCTCTTCCCAATCACCGACTATACTATTCGGGTATTTCATAGTTTTAAAAAACACATTTACATGATGGTCTCAAGTGTGTGTATTTATCCACACGAAGACCATTTATTGATTATCCTGACCATCGATTTCAAGGAAATCAAATGGGTAACATTGCAGAATTCTTCTTCGTGCCTTTAATATGGTCCTAGGATAGAAGTTTAGCACTCTGTCGTAATGTCTAGACTCAAAATGGTTTGGTGGAATACTTTAACCAAAGAATTAAGCTCGTTGCATTATCTTTACTTTGGAATTGCAACTTACCAACTTAAAAGGATCATTAATAGTGCACAAAACGTAAGGGAATCAACCAAAGCCAAACCCAAATGGGATGAGTGGTTTAAGATGGATCATGTGACTAACCATGTATTTGAATTAGCCCATGCAATTTAAAAACAAAGGCTCTACTATATAGATGGCTATTTAGAATTGTTAATATTTGAAAACCACATTCTTCTAAAGTAAAACTTTTAAAATCACATGTTATGACATACCCTTTAAGATTACCGGTAGTCTGCAATACTTCAAAGTATTGAGAAAACCAAAGTATGTTTGACAAAAGTATAATATTTCAATAGTGACCAATATTTAATTTGTTTCCATACTTTTTCATGACTATTTGGATCATGTTTTGACGATGGATGCAACAGTAGCACCAAACAAAGCATTACTAGTCTTAATTGTAGTATGGACTATGGAGTATATTTCTTTATGAATCTAGAGATGAGACAGTCCAACGATGGATCATTGCCTTCTCACAGTAGGGAAAAAATGAGAAACTTTGATGAACGGAACAAACAAAGCACCACAACATTTGAATGTGTTAAGAGTATCACGGCAAAGGTTCAATCAGTGTGGATAGATGGAGATCCAACCTCTTGTCCTTAACATGGAACAAGTAAATTTCCTAGCCGAGATGTCGAACAGATTTCAATGTTCTACAGAATAAATTTAAGCTCGTAGACGAGTTATTGGACAATAAGTTTACATCAATCGTTCAACAACATCTGGAATACATCATTGAGTATCCCAATTCACCTGACATGATAAGACCCTGCAAGAAAAAAGATCTTGGAAGCAACACCTGATACATTTCAATTTGAGCACATTTAAGATGACCACCTATGTGCTCGAAAGTATTAAAAAGAGTACAAATTTGGATTATCACAAAATTAAACATATTCTTGCATATATTATCCCAAACCACACCTTTTGGTATGACCTTGCAAGCCACATGCTGCTTGATGGACCAGAGCTACTATTTCCCGACTCATAAGGTGGAAAGCAAGCTAACGCACACCCCTAGCTCCCAGACGCGCAAACTTCAGCTGGCCCACATGCGGAGCTGGGCACCCTTTCTTTTTTTTTCCTGTTTTCCTTTTTGTTCTTTTCTTCATTAAAAAATATTCAGGATTTCAAACAACGTTCTATTTTTTTTTTACAAAATACGAATTTTAAAAAGCTCCAAAGTATAAAACATTGATCAATTTTTAAAAAATCAAAGGTTTGGAATTGTTCCTGATTTAAATGAACCGTGATTTGAAAAATGCCCTAAGATTTCTAAACTGTTCACCACTAAAATAACCAATGGATTTTCATTAGTAAAAAAATATTCATTAGTTTTACAAAAGGCTCTGAATTTAAAAAAATCATGAATTTCAAAATATATACCACAATTTTAAAAACCCAATTCAAAAATATTTTCCCATTGAAAATATGTTCACAAAAAATAGAAAAATTAAATAATTTCAAAATATGTTCAAATAAATTTGAAAATTGTTCACAAATTTGAAAAACTATTTGTCGATTCAAAAAATATGCAAAACTTTCAAATTTTCTTCCCAATTTTTTTAAATGTTCACAGATTAAAAACAATTCATGAATTGAAAAAATGTGCATGAATATAAAATAATGTTTCAGGATTTTCAAAAAAGTTCAGAATTAAAAGTAATGTAAAAAATGTTGATGAGTAAAAAAATATCCATTAATTTAAAATGTTCCCAATTTCTACATTATTCACGAATTCAAAAACAATTACTGAATTTGGAAAAAATTGTTGCAATTTTTTAAAAAAAATCAGGAATTTAAAGAAACGTTCTCATGAATACAAAAAATGTTTTGAAATTGCAAAAAAATTCCGTGGATTCAAAAAAACTTCGCAATTTTCAGGAATTGTTCCCAATTTTTTAAATATGTTTGCGGATTCAAAAAATGTTCATGCATTCAAAGATATGCACGATTTTCAAAAATTGTTTCCGAATTCGGTAAATGTTCAAGAATTTCAAAATTACTCCAAATTGTAAAATTTATCAAAATTAGAAGAAAAAAATATTGAGAAAAAAGGAAGGGAAAAAATAAAAAAGGAAACCTAAAAAAGAGATAAAACGAAAAAGCCAAATCATGAAATCGGTGGATAACCATAGAAAAACATACAGACAAAATGTGTCGTCCCACTACGTCGGGCGGGGGTGTGCATTTGGTGGCTATTCCCCGGCCTGTGCATGGAATATAATTCCCGTTGACGGAATTTTGGACCTTGGGGTTGTGTAGATGCTGAATGTATAGTTTCTGATAATCCGTGGAGAATATGTGTACTTCTGTGATAAGGTGTCAAAAGGTCCGTTACACTTTTTAGCACATAAACATCTTATCACATACAATAACACAACAATCAAACACTTAGGAAACGAATATTTGCACCTGCTAATATATTTACTTCACTAGTTTCTACAATATTGTTAAAACCCAAGGCCAGTTCTTTTTGGGCGATTCTCCCAGAATCGCCCCCCTCCCCAGCTTCTCGCAGAATCGTCACTCCATATTTTTTTTTACAATCCTGGCTAATTTTACCTTAACTAGATAGGACTGTAAAAAAAAATATGGCGTGACGTTTCAGAGAGAAGCTGGGGAGGGGGGCGATTCTGGGCCGGTATTCAAAGACTTAGAATGTTCATCATTTGAACCCTGCAAGAAGATACTTTAGATTGTTTACTTGGCGCATCAAAATATTTTGTGTCTTTCTCCACCTCTGCATAATATGGTTCTTATTTGCACTTTCCTTCGGTGGCCACAGACATTGCTGATGAATATTTATTGCCAACGGTCGTAAGTAAGAGCAAAATAAATTTGTTGGTATCACATTATGAGTTTAATATTTGTAAGTATAGATGGGCATGCAAATTTCTGACCTGATGTGTCAGACGATGAAAACAAGTCCGAGAGGCACTGGTTGGGCAACTACATGCTGACGACACCTGTATCCTCTGAACAGCATACAGTATATAGACCTGAATCACATAACCCATCTAGAGACAGAAACTACAATGTGTCGTCAGTTTTCATATGCAAGCACATCTTCAGTCCGCAACAGAAATTGTGCTACAATTTGTGTTAGACCATTGTGCAATAATGCGCAGAAATCAAACAAAGAACAGGTTACATAGAAAGTATAAGGGGGCGAACCATACATGCCAGAGAGCAACGAAATAGTTTGTCAGATTTTTTTTCATAAGCAAAGCACATCTTCAGTTCACATCTAAAGCAGCCATGGTGAGCTCTTCCTTCAGTTCAGGACAGCAGTCCTGTTATAAATTGGTGTGACCATTCTGCAGTGATGCCCAGAAATCCGGCAACAAACAAGTTACAAGACATTGCAAAATTGCAAAGCTTATGGAGAAGAACAGTGAGGCACAGCATATACTCAAATACTCATTTGCTGGGCTAAATACAGAACAGGGGGAAGAAGGGTTGAGCTGACATTATGTACTACAGAAATTAAGAACCACACTGCACACAAGATGGCAGCACCAAGCTAAACTGTGGGGCATTGGTACACATCTGATAGCTAACAGTAATTCCATTGCAGAAGATACAACCTAGAGTCAACCTGTTTATTGCCCGGTACAAGCCAAGGCAAAACCAAGATAACAGAACAGAAGAGCAGAGAGAAAACAGGAACCCTCTCTTAGCATTGGAAACAATAGGTATCAATCATCCGGTTTTTCGTCGCATCATCTGAGCTGTTGTAAGGCCAGTTCAGAATATCGGATGTTGATGGTGTAGCTCCAGAGAAGCTGGATGATCGTGGAAGGACAGCCGGCAACAAGGACAAACTGCTTGGCATGTTCACAAAATCGAATGCTTGTTTACTGTCGCGTTGTTCTGATTTGGATTCTCAATCCGACTGCCAGTACAAATGGTCTACGACTTCCTTTCTGAAATTTTGGATACTTCAAGCACTTCAAGCGTGCAAGGGAATACCAGCCACTCCTCACCATACGACAGCACAGCAAAATGAAACTGTTAATTATGAAGAAAGACCTACTCAGGGTGCTTTCACTGCCACTGATTTGGGAATGCTTCCCTGTAGGTCCTATCCTCAGTATTTGAAGCTTCTCTTATTGTGGCGTCCCTGGCACGACCATTTAGAAGCCGCCCTGCAATCCTATCTTTTGCAGTCACTTTCTTCAGCATTGATGATAGTGTAGGTTCCTTCGTCTTAGCTCGACGTCGACCACGTCAGCCCAATGCTTCAGAAGGCTGGCCATATGCTGCCGCCGAGTGGGGCGTTGAAGCAATAGCCGCTTGCCGCAGAACATCTTCATTGTGCTGGCGGACTCTCGCACGTTGGGCTCTTTCCCGTGCTTTGTCGTCCATATCCCTTTTCCGAACATTCTTAATCGCTTGCATCGCCAGCTGATCCACTGTAATTTTACTAAGATCAATGTCACTGGTGTCATTATTTATGCTTGTGATCATTGAAGTAGAGGGCTCATGATCCTCCTGTGTACTTTCACTATCACTGCCTCCATTTGTCTTAATCGGATTTCCTCCTGCCTCACGAATGTTGTCTACTTTCTGCTCAAGCGGATTGCCTGCCGCATCAGAACTGCCGCCAATTTTGCCAATTGGATTTCCTCTTGCATCACGTGGGATGATGGGCCCATGAAAAGGGCATATCTTGAGATCCCTTCTCTGGCAAAGACCTCCTTTCTTGAGAGGTGCATGACATGGTAGGATCTCAGCTGGCTCTTCTTTATAAACAGAATGGTGAACATTTAACTCTGCAATCTTTGCTGCAGGTATAACTGCATCATTATCCATCCTCCCCCAATGGCTCTCGAGCTCAAGCCCCCTCTGGTTTACATGTGCATCCATATTTGAACCCCACCGGTCCAAGACAGAGCTCCATGATACCAAAGGGGCTTCGGAAAGGAGCTTTTTTCTCTCTGGATCCATCTCCTGAGATCTATTACCACCAATTGGTATGTCACTTCACCCACCACCCTCTTTCCCTTCCTATTGTCCTTGCTGGAACCTGCAACATCTACCATGCTATCAACTCTAGGAGGACTAGGAACTTCAATCTTTCCCTCCACCCAATCCTCTTCGTCTTCCTCCTGAACATCCTTCTTCCTACCAACATTATCAAGATCAAGACCAAGCTCATTGCACTGGCCTCTTACAGCGCGTATTTCATTCTTAACATCGATGAATTCCTTGAGCGCAGAATCTCTGAAGCGATTATCTGCAAGATTGACCCTGACAAGCACAGATATCCAATCCTGAATGGTGCTGAAATGCTTCGATATAAGGAGCCGGTACGCCTCCCTCAATGCATCGAAAACCGCCTCGTTTTCCTGAGTTTCAGGCACCCATTGCCCGGTCATCAATGACGCTGTCCTGATACTCCGCATCGCCATCGAAGCAATATCCTCCTCCTCGTCCTCGTCTGCATAACGCTCTAATTTTTCATACTCAGCGCGGATGATGTCCAGCCCGTTGCGGATCTCTTCGATTGTGGACCGGATTTCAGCCTTTATGGTTTCAATCCTGGACCGCAACTGTTCGACCTTGGCAGCCAAGATCTCCTGCGTGCGTGCCTCCCGCGCCGCACGGGCCTCGACGGCCGCGCGGAGACCGGGGAACTGGATGCGCGCGGACGACTTGAGGTACTCGACGGCGAGGCGGAGCTGGCGGTAGTGCACGCCAAAGAGGTGGTGCCAGCGCTCGAGCGCCTGGATGGCGGCCTTCCGGAGCGTGGCCGCGGAGGCTGCCGGCGGCGGAAGCTGCTCGTTGGTGCGGAAGCCGACGGCCAGCGGGAGGAATCCGTCGAGCGCGTGGGCGAGGAGGGAGCGGAAGAGCTCGGAGCGCATGAAGAGCTCGTCGACGATGCTGAAGGCCAGGAGCCGCACCTGCGCACGCACAAACAAAGGGGGGAATTTTAACATCAGCCCGGCCGCCAAGGGTCTAGGGGCGTGGGAACTGGAGATCCGGGGGGAGGGGCTTACGCACGTGGGAGTGGGGCTTGGCCATGAGGGAGAGGAGGAGGCGGAAGGCGTCGCGGACGGCGCCGTCGGAGGCGCGCGCCGACGACTTGATGGCGCGGAGGAGCGCGGGGTCGACGGAGGGGGCCATGGTGGAGGTGGCGCGGTCGATGAGGACCGCGATGGAGGAATCCGCCGTCGGGGTGGAGTGGGAGGCGCTCAGGCCCTGCTCCGACGGCGGCGGCCGGCAGGAGGCACGCGACACCGCGGCGGTTTAGCGGAGAGCCGTGCGGTGATTGATTCCCTTTGCGGTTGCGGGCGGTGATCTGCCGTCATGGGTTTCGTTCAGCTTGTGGCTGCGGGCCGGGCCGGCTGGTTCGTCCCAGTCGGTTTCGACGGGAACAAGAGCGTATAGCGTTTTTGCACGAAATCACTAATTAGAGTACTCATGTCTAAAAAATGAATTAGAGTACTCTTTTTAAATAACACTTATACCTTGCCAGGTTGCTACAAGTGTAAGTGCTGCGTTACATGTTCCTGTCGAGCAAATCCGTGCCTTCAAGACAACTAAATCCATGTCTCTCATAAAAAAACACATTTTTTTTCTTTTCGATAGGCTCTCGCGGAAGCAAATCCGTCCTCCACTAGAAGTAAAACTATGCCTTGAGAAAAAAATATTTTTGCGCAAAATATATTTTTTGTATTTTTGTCCAAATCCTAAGAAAAACCTGGGGAAAACAGAAAAGCCAAAAAAACAAAAAGGAACTTTTAAAAGCCGGAAACGCCTACAGAGAAATAAAATAAAATAACAAAATCCAAAGTGACCTTCCAGAGCGTATCACATGGCGGCGGCTTAGAGAGCGCCAAATGGCACGTTGCCAGCCACCCCAAGTGACCCCTCCGGGGGCTCCCGATGGAGTACTCCTCAATTAGTTGCTCCCGTTATTGGATGTTGGTCGACGTCGATGGTGTACTGCGAGCTGTGCCTTCGCATTGTCAAATAATAAGACAACATAGCCTTCGCGTGGAGGAAACAAAAAACATAACTAGTCAAGAGCTTTCTCTTAAGGGCAATGCAAATGGGCCAGCCCACATTGCCGATGCCTGATTGTCTATTTTTCCTTTGTTTTCTTAGTCTGTGTTTACACCCAAAACAACCGGCTTTAGAAGTTAAAATTAAAAAAAAAAACTAAAAATATATAATATATTTTAGAATATCATTGTCCTATATATCAATTTTTACTCCTCGACCATTTCGAGACTCCTTGTCATGTCCGTGATCTCATTCGGGACTCCGAACAACATTCGGTCACCATATCACATAATTCATATAATAAAATGTCGTCATCGAACGTTAATTGTCCTGGGGGTTCGAGAACTATGTAAACATGACCGAGACACCTGTCCGGTCAATAACCAATAGCGGAACCCGGATGCCCATATTGGCTCCTATATATTCTACGAAGATCTTTATCGGTCGAACCGTTATGACAACATACATTATTCCCTTTGTCTATTGCTATGTTACTTGCTCGAGATTCGATCGTCGATATCTTCATACCTAGTTCAATCTCATTACCGGCAAGTCTCTTTACTCATTCCGTAATACATCATCCTGCAACTAACTCATTAGTCACTTTGCTTGCAAGACTTCTTATGATGTGTATTATCGAGGGGGCCCAGAGATACCTCTCCGATACTCAGAGTGACAAATCCTAATCTTGATCTATGCCAACTCAACAAAAACCTTCGGAGATGCCTGTAGAGCATCTTTATAATCACCCAGTTACGTTGTGACGTTTGATAGCACACAAGCCATTCCTCCGGTATCCAGGAGTTGCATAATCTCACAGTCGGAGGAATATGTATTTGACATGAAGAAAGCAACAACAATAAAACTGAACGATCATAATGCTAAGCTAACAGATGGGTCTTGTCCATCACATCATTCTCCTAATGATGTGATCTTGTTATCAAATGACAACTCATGTCTATGGTTAATAAACCTTAACCATCTTTGATCAACGAGCTAGTCAAGTAGAGGCTCACTAGGGAGACAATGTTTGTCTATGTATTCACACGTGTATTTAGGTTTCCGATCAAAACAATTCTAGCATAAATAATAAACATTTATCATGAATAAGGAAATATAAAATAACAACTTTATTATTGACTCTAGGGCATATTTCCTTCACGAACTATCTGTCTTCATGGCACCACCACAAAGAACTAGAGTAACATGTGTGCCTGGTCATGCCTTCTTGAGGGATACCGCTAGCATTGGTCGTGGGCTTTTGGCAAGATCGACTTGCAAGCTGCCTTCCAAGATCCAGCGTCGCTCCAAGGTCCTCACGAATTCATCCATGACTTCTCCAAAATGATGGACTATTATCGGTTCAAATATGGCTCTGGTCACACTAGCAAACCTGCTTGGGACCACAAGTGCGCTGTCCAGACCAACAAAAGGATTGTTCACCTGCATCTCAGTGATTGAAAATGAGCCTTCATCTTGGATGATCTCCCTCAGCTCTTTGTTGGAAGGTTCATACACAGGCAAATAGAAAGAGTCCAACTTTGCTTTGTCGATTACACCCTGTTAAAAGCATGCCAAAAGATTTGGTGGTCAAATACTCGGTGTTTGTTGGCAAATTATAAACATGCTATACTAGAAAAAACCATACCTCTAAGACCATGACGCTTAGAATCTGAGCTATGAATTCCCAGAGCGGAGAGAATTCGGGGTTGATTACATCAGAATCCCTCCCTACAAGAGAAACAACCATCCGGCCTCCTGGGACCATTTCTTTCGCCCTCAGCTCGAGGAAACATGTAAAATCTTTCCTGAATTGTTGTGCATAAGCCCGAAGGACAATTGGGCGCCTTTCAAGCCTGGTATGCTCATTAATGTCATACGCCGGGATCTGGTTCCTTGTGAGACTTTCAGGAGCCTGTAAAGGTAAATAAGGTTATGCTTACGGAATTAACAAGTAAAGCAACAAATCGAGCAGTTTTAAACTCACACCTTTGAGAGCCAATGCAGGCTGTTGGATGAGCAGACAAGATGCAAGGAACCACTAGTGAAGAGCCTCTCATAAAGTGACCCGGGTAAAACCCCAGTCATGACAATAGACTTGTTGCTTCGACGTAGTGTGACCAAGCTCTTCAGCACCATGTTGAAGTCGTTGTCAGGAAGGTCGTTGAGGAGCACAGACACTTCGGGAGGTGGCTGTAAGAACTGGTGGTAGTGATTGTGGATGGCCTCTACGGCAATTGACACTAGCGCTATCGCGTTTGGGCCAGAGGAGCACCCCAGGTCGGCAATCACCATCTTTGTGGGCAACAAGGTGAAGGAAATATGCCCTAGAGGCAATAATAAAGTTATTATTTATTTCCTTATTTCATGATAAATGTTTATTATTCATGCTAGAACTGTATTAACCGGAAACATGATACATGTGTGAATACATAGACAAACAGAGTGTCACTAGTATGCCTCTACTTGACTAGCTCGTTGATCAAAGATGGTTAAGTTTCCTAGCCATAGACATGAGTTGTCATTTGATTAACGGGATCACATCATTAGTTGAATGATCTGATTGACATGACCCATTCCATTAGCTTAGCACCCGATCGTTTAGTATGTTGCCATTGCTTTCTTCATGACTTATACATGTTCCTATGACTATAAGATTATGCAACTCCCGTTTACCGGAGGAACACTTTGTGTGCTACCAAACGTCACAACATAACAGGGTGATTATAAAGGAGCTCTACAGGTGTCTCCAAAGGTACATGTTGGGTTAGCGTATTTCGAGATTAGGATTTGTCACTCCGATTGTCGGAGAGGTATCACTGGGCCCTCTCGGTAATGCACATTACATAAGCCTTGCAAGCATTGAAACTAATGAGTTAGTTGCGAGGTGATGTATTACGAAGAGAGTAAAGAGACTTGCCGGTAACGAGATTGAACTAGGTATTGAGATACCAACGATCGAATCTCGGGCAAGTAACATACCGATGACAAAGGGAACAACGTATGTTGTTATGCGGTCTGACCGATAAAGATCTTTGTAGAATATGTAGGAACCAATATGGGCATCCAGGTCCCTCTATTGGTTATTGATCGGAGACGTGTCTCGGTCATGTCTACATTGTTTTCGAACCGTAGGGTCCGCACGCTTAACGTTACGATGACAGTTATTATGAGTTTATGTATTTTGATGTACCGAAGGAGTTCGGAGTCCCGGATGAGATCGGGGACATGACGAGGAGTCTCGAAATGGTCGAGACGTAAAGATTGATATATTGGACGACTATATTCGGACATCGGAAAGGTTCTGAGTGGTTCGGGTATTTTTCGGAGTACCGGGGAGTTACGGGAATACGGGGGAGAAGTATTGGGCCTTATTGGGCCATACGGGAAAGAGAGAGGGGCTGCCTAGGGCAGGCCGCGCCCCCCCCCCCCCCCAAGGCCTAGTCCGAATTGGACTAGGGGGAGGGGCTGCGCCCCCTCCTTCCTTCCATTCTCTTTTCCCCTTCCTTGTCTCCTACTCCTACTACATGGAAGGACTCCTAGTTGGACTAGGAAAGGGAGGAATCCTACTCCCGGTGGGAGTAGGACTCCCTAGGGCGCGCCATAGAGAGGGCCGGCCCTCCCTCCTCCACTCCTTTATATACGGGCGCAGGGGGCACCCCAGAGACACAAGTTGATCTTCGTGATCGTTCCTTAGCCGTGTGCGGTGCCCCCCTCCACCATATTCCACCTCGGTCATATTGTAGTGGTGCTTAGGCGAAGCCCTGCGACGGTAGAACATCAAGATCGTCACCACGTCGTCGTGCTGACGGAACTCTTCCCCGACGCTTTGCTGGATCGGAGCCCGGGGATCGTCATCATGTTGAACGTGTGCCAAGAACTCGGAGGTGCCGGAGTAACGGTGCTTGGATCGGTCGGATCGTGAAGACGTACGACTACATCAACCGCGTTGATATAACGCTTCCGCTTTCGGTCTACGAGGGTACATGGACATCACTCTGCCCTCTCGTTGCTATGCATCACCATGATCTTGTGTGTGCGTAGGAAATTTTTGAAATTACTACGTTCCCTAACAGTGGCATCCCAGCCTAGGTTTTATAGTTTGATGTTATATGCACGAGTAGAACACAAGTGAGTTGTGGGCGATATAAGTCATACTGCTTACCAGCATGTCATACTTTGGTTCGACGGTATTGTTGGATGAAGCGGCCCGGACCGACATTACGTGTACGCTTACGCGAGACTGGTTCTACCGCCGTGCTTTGCACACAGGTGGCTGGCGGGTGTCAGTTTCTCCAACTTTAGTTGAACCGAGTGTGGCTACGCCCGGTCCTTGCGAAGGTTAAAACAGCACCAACTTGACAAACTATCGTTGTGGTTTTGATGCGTAGGTAAGATTGGTTCTTGCTTAAGCCCGTAGCAGCCACGTAAAACTTGCAACAAACAAAGTAGAGGACGTCTAACTTGTTTTTGCAGGGCATGTTGTGATGTGATATGGTCAAGACATGATGCTAAATTTTATTGTATGAGATGATCATGTTTTGTAACTGAGTTATCGGCAACTGGCAGGAGCCATATGGTTGTCGCTTTATTGTATGCAATGCAATCGCCCTGTAATGCTTTACTTTATCACTAAGTGGTAGCGATAGTCGTAGAAGCATAAGATTGGCGAGATGACAACGATGCTACGATGGAGATCAAGGTGTCGCGCCGGTGACGATGGTGATCATGACGGTGCTGCGGAGATGGATATCACAAGCACAAGATGATGATGGCCATATCATATCACTTATATTGATTGCATGTGATGTTTATCTTTTATGCATCTTATCTTGATTTGATTGACGGTAGCATTATAAGATGATCTCTCACTAAATTATCAAGAAGTGTTCTCCCTGAGTATGCACTGTTGCCAAAGTTCGTCGTGCCCAGACACCACATGATGATCGGGTGTGATAAGCTCTACGTCCATCTACAACGGGTGCAAAACAGTTGCACACGCGGAATACTCAGGTTATACTTGACGAGCTATACATATATGGCCTCGGAACACGGAGACCGAAAGGTCGAGCGTGAATCATATAGTAGATATGATCAACATAAAGATGTTCACCATTGAAAACTAATCCATTTCACGTGATGATCGGTTATGGTTTAGTTGATTTGGATCACGTGATCACTTAGAGGATTAGAGGGATGTCTATCTAAGTGGGAGTTCTTAAGTAATATGATTAATTGAACTTTAATTTATCATGAACTTAGTCCTGGTAGTATTAGCATATCTATGTTGTAGATCAATAGCTCGCGTTGTTGCTTCCCTGAGTTTATTTTGATATGTTCCTAGAGAAAATTGTGTTGAAAGATGTTAGTAGCAATGATGCGGATTGGATCCGTGATCTGAGGTTTATCCTCATTGCTGCACAGAAGAATTATGTCCTTGATGCACTGCTAGGTGACGGACCTATTGCAGGAGCAGATGCAGACGTTATGAACGTTCGGCTAGCTCAATATGATGACTACTTGATAGTTTAAGTGCACCATGCTTAAACGGCTTAGAATCGGGACTTCAAAGACGTTTTGAACGTCATGGACCATATTAGATGTTCCAGGAGTTGAAGTTAATATTTCAAGAAAATACCCGAGTTGAGAGATATGAAGTCTCCAACAAGTTCTATAGCTAAAAGATGGAGGAGAATCGCTCAACTAGTGAGCATGTGCTCAGATTGTTTGGGTACTACAATCGCTTGAATCAAGTGGGAGTTAATCTTCCAGATAAAATAGTGATTGACAGAATTCTCTAGTCACCATCACCAAGTTAGTAGAACTTCGTGATGAACTATAATATGCAAGGGATAACGGAAACGATTCCCAAGCTCGTCGTGATGCTGAAATCGACGAAGGTAGAAATCAAGAAAAAAACATCAAGTGTTGATGGTTGACAAGATCACTAGTTTCAAGAAAAGGGCAAAGGGAAGAAGGGGAACTTCAAGAAGAACGGCAAGCGAGTTGCTGCTCAAGTGAAGAAGCCCAAGTCTGGTCCTAAGCCTGAGACTAAGTGCTTCTACTGCAAAGGAACTGGTCACTGGAAGCGGAACTGCCCCAAGTATTTGGCGGATAAGAAGGATGGCAAAGTGAACAAAGGTATATTCGATATACATGTTATTGATGTGTACTTTACTAGTGTTTATAGCAACCCCTAAGTATTTGATACTAGTTCAGTTGCTATGAGTAGTAACTCGAAACGGGAGTTGCAGAATGAACAGAGACTAGTTAAGGGTGAAGTGACGATGTGTGTTGGAAGTGGTTCCAAGATTGATATGATCATCATCGCACACTCCCTATACTTTCGGGATTAGTGTTGAACCTAAATAAGTGTTATTTGGTGTTTACGTTGAGCATGAATATGATTTGATCATGTTTATTGCAATACAGTTATTCATTTAAGTTAAAGAACAATTGTTGTTCTGCTTACATGAATAGAACCTTCGATGGTCATACACCCAATGAAAATAGTTCGTTGGATCTCGATCGTAGTGATACACATATTCATAATATTGAAACCAAAAGATGCAAAGTTAATAATGATAGTGCAACTTATTTGTGGCACTGCCGTCTAGGTCATATTGGTGTAAAGCGCATGAAGAAACTCCATGCTGATGGGCTTTTTGGAATCACTTGATGCTTGCGAACCATGCCTCATGGGCAAGATGACTAAGACACCGTTCTCCGGAACAATGGAGCAAGCAACAGATTTGTTGGAAATCATACATATTGATGTATGTGGTCCGATGAATATTAAAGCTCGCGACAAGTATCATTATTTTCTGACCTTCACAGAT
This sequence comes from Aegilops umbellulata, assembly GCA_032464435.1. Taxonomy (NCBI): domain Eukaryota; kingdom Viridiplantae; phylum Streptophyta; class Magnoliopsida; order Poales; family Poaceae; genus Aegilops; species Aegilops umbellulata. The sequence continues at coordinate 529,806,740 of CP136056.1, read as the reverse complement.
GATTTCAGCAGATATGAGCATATCTACTTGATAAAACATAAGTCTGAAAAGTTCAGAGTATTTCAGAGTGAAGTGGAAATTCATCGTGACAAGAAAATAAAGTTTCTACGATCTGATCGCGGAGACGAATATTTGAGTTACGAGTTTGGTCTTCAATTAAAACAATGTGGAATAGTTTCACAAACTCATGCCACCTGGAACACCACAGCATAATGGTGTGTCCGAACGTCATAACCATACTTTATTGGATATAGTACAATCCATGATGTTTCTTACCGATTTACCAATATCGTTTTGGAATCATGCATTAGAGACAGCTGCATTCACGTTAAAAAGGGGCACCATCTAAGTCCGTTGGGACGACACAATATGAACTATGGTTTGGCAAGAAACCAAAGTTGTCGTTTCTTAAAGTTTGGGGTTGCGATGCTTATAAGAAAAAGTTTCATCATGATAAGCTCAAACCCAAATCGGAGAAATGTGTCTTCGTAGGATACCCAAAGGAGACAATTGGGTACACCTTCTATCACAGATCCGAAGCCAAGACATTCGTTGCTGAGAATGGATACTTTCTAGAGAAGAAGTTTCTCTTGAAAGAAGTGAGTGGGAGGAAAGTAGAACTTGATAAGGTAACTGTACCTTCTCCCTTATTGGAAAGTAGTTCATCACAGAAATCTGTTCTTGTGACTACTACACCAATTAGTGAGGAAGCTAATGATGATGATCATGTAACTTCAGATCAAGTTACTACCGAATCTCGTAGGTAAACCAGAGTGAGATCCGCACCAGAGTGGTACGGTAATCCTGTTCTGGAAGTCATGTTACTAGACCATGACGAACTTGCGAACTATGAGGAAGCGATGATGAGCCCAGATTCCGCGAAATGGTTTGAGGCCATGAAATCTGAGATATGATCCATGTATGAGAACATAGTATGGACTTTGATGGATTTGCCCGATGATCGGCAAGCCATAGAAAATAAATGGATCTTCAAGAGGAAGACGGACACTGATAGTAGTGTTACTATCTACAAAGCTAGAATTGTCGCAAAAGGTTTTCGACAAGTTCAAGGTGTTGACTACGATGAGAGTTTCTCACTCGTATCTATGCTTAAGTCTGTCCAAATCATGTTAGTAATTGCCGCATTTTATGAAATCTGGCAAATGGATAAACAAAACTGCATTCCTCAATGGATTTATTAAAGAAGAGTTGTATACGATGCAACTAGAAGGTTTTGTCGATCCTAAAGGTGTTAACAAAATATGCAAGCTCCAGCGATCCATCTATGGACTGGTGCAAGCATCTCGGAGTTTGAATATATGCATTGATAAGTTGATCAAAGCATATAGTTTTATACAGACTTGCGGTGAAGCCTGTATTTACAAGAAAGTGAGTGGGAGCACTACAGCATTTCTGATAAGTATATGTAAATGACATATTGTTGATCGGAAATAATGTAGAATTATTCTGCGAAGCATAAAGGAGTATTTGAAAGGAGTTTTTCGAAGAAGGACCTCGGTGAAGCTGCTTACATATTAAGCATCAAGATCTATAGAGATAGATCAAGACGCTTGATAAGTTTTCAATGAGTACATACCTTGACAAGATTTTGAAGTAGTTCAAAATGGAACAGTCAAAGAAAGAGTTCTTGTCTGTGTTACAAGGTGTGAAATTGAGTAAGACTCAAAACCCAACCACGGCAGAAGATAGAAAGAGAATGAAAGTCATTCCCTATGCCTTGGCCATAGGTTCTATAAAGTATGCCATGCTGTGTACCAGATCTGTTGTATACCCTACACTGTGTTTAGCAAGGGAGTACAATAGTGATCTAGGAGTAGATCACTGGACAGCGGTCAAAATTATCCTTAGTGGAATAAGGATATGTTTCTCGATTATGGAGGTGACAAAAGGTTCGTCGTAAAGGGTTACGTCGATGCAAGTTTTGACACTAATCTAGATGACTCTAAGTCTCGGTCTAGATACATATTGAAAGTGGGAGCAATTAGCTAGAGTAGCTCCGTACAGAGCATTGTTGACATAGAAATTTGCAAAAAACATACGGATCTGAATATGGCAGACCCTTTGACTAAACTTCTCTCACAGGCAAAACATAATCACACCTTAGTACTCTTTGGGTGTTAATCACATAGCGATGTGAACTAGATTACTGACTCTAGTAAACCCTTTGGGTGTTGATCACATGCCGATGTGAACTATGGGTGTTAATCACATGGTGATGTGAACTATTGCTGTTAAATCACATGGCGATGTGAACTAGATTATTGACTCTAGTGCAAGTGGGAGACTGAAGGAAATATGCCCTAGAGGCAATAATAAAGTTATTACTTATTTCCTTATTTCATGATAAATGTTTATTATTCATGTTAGAATTGTATTAACCGGAAATATGATACATGTGTGAATACATAGACAAACAGAGTGTCACTAGTATGCCTCTACTTGACTAGCTCGTTGATCAAAGATGGTTAAGTTTCCTAGCCATAGACATGAGTTGTCATTTGATTAATGGGATCACATCATTAGTTGAATGACCTGATTGACATGACCCATTCCATTAGCTTAGCACCCGATCGTTTATTATGTTGATATTGCTTTCTTCATGACTTATACATGTTCCTATGACTATGAGATTATGCAACTCCCATTTACCGGAGGAACACTTTGTGTGCTACCAAATGTCACAACGTAACTGGGTGATTATAAAGGAGCTCTACAGGTGTCTCCAAAGGTACATGTTGGGTTGGCGTATTTCGAGATTAGGATTTGTCACTCCGATTGTCGGAGAGGTATCTCTCGGCCCTCTCGGTAATGCACATCACATAAGCCTTGCAAGCATTGCAACTAATGAGTTAGTTGCGAGATGATGTATTACGGAACGAGTAAAGAGACTTGCCGGTAGAACTAGGTATTGAGATACCGACGATCGAATCTTGGGCAAGTAACATACCAATGACAAAGGGAACAACGTATGTTGTTATGCGGTCTGACCGATAAAGTGTTGGGGAACGTTGCAGAAAATTAAATTTTTTCCTACGGTTTCATCAAGATCCATCTATGAGTTCATCTAAGCAACGAGTTATGGGAGAGAGATTGCATCTACATACCACTTTGTAGATCGCGAGCGGAAGCATTCAAGGAACGGGGATGAGGTAGTCGTACACGACGTGATCCAAATCACCGGAGATCTTAGCACTGAACGGACGGCACCTCCGCGTTCAACACACGTACGGTTAGCGTAACGTCTACTTCTTCTTGATCCAGCAAGGCAAAGGAGAGGTTGAGGAAGATAGCTCCAGCAGCAGCACGACGGCGTGGTGATGGTGGAGCTGCAGTACTCCGGCAGGGCTTCGCTGAGCTCTATGGAGGAGGAGGAGGTGTTGGAGAGGGAGAGGGAGGCGCGCAGGCAAGGGGTGCGGCTGCCCCCTCCCCTCCCCCCTTTATATAGGCCCCTGGGGGCGCCGGCCCTGGGAGATTGAATCTCCCAAGGGGGCGGCGGCCAAAGGGGGGTGGAGTGCCCCCCAAGGCAAGTGGGCGCCCCCCCACCCTAGGGTTCCAACCCTAGGCGCAGGGGGTAGGCCTCGGGGGGCGCACCAGCCCACTAAGGGCTGGCCCCCCTCCCACTTCAGCCCATGGGGCCCTCCGAGATGGGTGGCCCCACCCGGTGACCCCCAGATCATTCCCGATGGTCGAAACTGCACTTCCTATATATAATTCTTCACCTCCGGACCAATCCGGAACTCCTCGTGACGTACGGGATCTCATCCGGGACTCCGAACAACATTCGGGTTACTGCATATACATATCTTCACAACCCTAGCGTCACCGAACCTTAAGTGTGTAGACCCTACGGGTTCGGGAGACATGCAGACATGACCGAGACGGCTCTCGGGCAATAACCAACAGCGGGATCTGGATACCCATGTTGGCTCCCACATGCTCCACAATGATCTCATCGGATGAACCACGATGTCGAGGATTCAATTAATCCCGTATACGATTCCCTTTGTCAATCGGTATTTTACTTGCCCGAGATTCGATCGTGGGTATCCCTATACCTCGTTCAATCTCGTTACCGGCAAGTCACTTTACTCGTACTGTAATGCATGATCCCGTGATCAAACACTTTGATCATATTGAGCTCATTATGATGACGCATTACCGAGTGGGCCCGGTGATACCTCTCCGTCAAGCGGAGTGACAAATCCCAGTCTCGATCCGTGTCAACCCAACATACACTTTCGGAGATACCCGTAGTATACCTTTATAGTCACCCAGTTACGTTGTGACGTTTGGCACACCCAAAGCACTCCTACGGTGTCCAGGAGTTACACGATCTCATGGTCTAAGGAAAGGATACTTGACATTGGAAAACTCTAGCAAACGAACTATGCGATCTTATGCTATGTTTAGGATTGGGTCTCGTCCATCACATCATTCTCCTAATGATGTGATCTCGTTATCATTGACATCCAATGCCCATAGTCAGGAAACCATGACTATCTATTGATCAACGAGCTAGTCAACTAGAGGCTTACTAGGGACATGTTGTTGTCTGTTATTCACACATGTATTACGATTTCCGGATAACACAATTATAGCACGAATAAAGACAATTATCATGAACAAGGAAATATAATAATAATGCTTTTATTATTGCCTCTAGGGCATATTTCCAACAGTCTCCCACTTGTACTAGAGTCAATAATCTAGTTACATTGTGATGAATCGAACACCCATAGAGTTCTGGTGCTGATCATGTTTTGCCTTAGGGAGAGGTTTAGTCAACGGATCTGCGACATTCAGATCCGTGTGCACTTTACAAATTTCTATGTCTCCATCTTGAACATTTTCACGAATGGAGTTGAAGCGACGCTTGATGTGCCTGGTCTTCTTGTGAAACCTGGGCTCCTTGGCAAGTGCAATAGCTCCAGTGTTGTCACAGAAGAGTTTGATTGGCCCCGACGCATTGGGTATGACTCCGAGGTCGGTGATGAACTCCTTCACCCAAATTGCTTCATGTGCTGCCTCCGAGGCTGCCATGTACTCCGCTTCACATGTAGATCCCGCCACGACGCTCTGCTTGCAACTGCACCAGCTTACTGCCCCACCATTCAAAATATACACATATCCGGTTTGTGACTTAGAGTCATCCAGATCTGTGTCGAAGCTAGCGTCGACGTAACCCTTTACGACGAGCTCTTTGTCACCTCCATAAACGAGAAACATTTCCTTAGTCCTTTACAGGTACTTCAGGATATTCTTGACCGTTGTCCAGTGTTCCTTGCCGGGATTACTTTGGTACCTTCCTACCAAACTTACGGCAAGGTTTACATCAGGTCTGGTACACAGCATGGCATACATAATAGAACCTATGGCTGAGGCATAGGGGATGACACTCATCTCTTCTATATCTTCTGCCGTGGTCGGACATTGAGTTGAGCTCAATTTCACACCTTGTAACACAGGTAAGAACCCCTTCTTATATTGATCCATATTGAACTTCTTCAATATCTTATCAAGGTATGTGCTTTGTGAAAGACCTATGAGGCGTCTTGATCTATCTCTATAGATTTTGATGCCTAATATATAAGCAGCTTCTCCAAGGTCCTTCATTGAAAAACTCTTATTCAAGTAGGCCTTAATGCTGTCCAAGAGTTCTATATCATTTCCCATCAAAAGTATGTCATCTACATATAGTATGAGAAATGCTACAGAGCTCCCACTCACTTTCTTGTAAACGCAGGCTTCTCCATAAGTCTGCGTAAACCCAAACGCTTTGATCATCTCATCAAAGCGAATGTTCAAACTCCGAGATGCTTGCACCAGCCCATAAATCGAGCGTTGGAGCTTGCACACCTTGTCAGCATTCTTAGGATCGACAAAACCTTCCGGCTGCATCATATACAATTCTTCCTTAAGGAAACCATTAAGGAATGCCGTTTTGACGTCCATTTGCTATATTTCATAATCATAGAATGCGGCAATTGCTAACATGATTCGGACGGACTTCAACTTCGCTACCGATGAGAAAGTCTCATCGTAGTCAACCCCTTGAACTTGTCGATAACCCTTAGCGACAAGCCGAGCTTTATAGATGGTCACATTACCATCCGCGTCTGTCTTCTTCTTAAAGATCCATTTATTTTCTATGGCTCGCCGCTCAACGGGCATGTCAGTCAAAGTCCATACTGCGTTTTCATACATGGATCCTATCTCGGATTTCATGGCTTCCAGCCATTTGTCGGAATCTGGGCCCGCCATCGCTTCTTCAGAGTTCGAAGGTTCACCGTTGTCTAACAACATGATTTCCAAGACAGGGTTGCCGTACCACTCTGGTGCGGAACGTGTCCTTGTGGACCTACGAATTTCAATAGGAGCTTGATCAGAAGCATCTTGATCATCATCATTAATCTCCTCTCTAGTCGGTGCAGGCACCTCAGGAACGTTTTCTTGAGTTGCGCCATTTTCCGGTTCAAGAGGTAATACTTCATCAACTTCTACTTTCCTCCCACTTACTTCATTCGAGAGAAACTCTTTCTCTAGAAAGGATCCATTCTTGACAACAAAGATCTTGCCTTCGGATCTGAGGTAGAAGGTATACCCAATAGTTTCTTTAGGGTATCCTATGAAGACGCATTTTTCCAACTTGGGTTCGAGCTTTTCAGGTTGAAGTTTCTTGACATAAGCATCGCATCCCCAAACTTTTAGAAACGACAGCTTAGGTTTCTTCCCAAACCATAATTCATACGGTGTCGTCTCAACGGATTTCGACGGAGCCCTATTTAAAGTGAATGCGGCAGTCTCTAAAGCATAGCCCCAAAAAGATAGCGGTAGATCGGTAAGAGACATCATAGATCGTACCATATCTAATAGAGTGCGATTACGACGTTCGGACACACCATTACGTTGAGGTGTTCCAGGCGGCGTGAGTTGTGAAACTATTCCACATTTTCTTAAGTGTGTGCCAAATTCGTGACTCAAGTATTCTCCTCCACGATCTGATCGTAGAAACTTGATCTTTCTATCACGTTGATTTTCAACCTCACTCTGAAATTCCTTGAACTTTTCAAAGGTCTCAGACTTGTGTTTCATTAAGTAGATATACCCATATCTACTCAAGTCATCAGTGAGGGTGAGAACATAACGATAGCCACCGCGAGCCTCAACACTCATTGGACCGCACACGTCGGTATGTATGATTTCCAATAAGTTGGTTGCTCGCTCCATTGTTCCTGAGAACGGAGTCTTGGTCATTTTACCCATGAGGCATGGTTCGCACGTGTCAAATGATTCATAATTAAGAGACTCTAAAAGTCCATCTGCATGGAGCTTCTTCATGCGTTTGACACCTATGTGACCAAGGCGGCAGTGCCACAAATATGTGGGACTATTGTTATCAACTTTAACTCTTTTGGTATTCACACTATGAATATGTGTATCATCACGTACGAGATTCATTAAGAATAAACCATTAACCATCGGAGCATGACCATAAAACATATCTCTCATATAAATAGAACAACCATTATTCTCGGATTTAAATGAGTAGCCATCTCGAATTAAACGAGATCCAGACACAATGTTCATGCTCAAACTTGGCACTAAATAACAATTATTGAGGTTTAAAGCTAATCCCGTAGGTAAATGTAGAGGTAGCGTGCCGACGGCGATCACATCGACCTTGGAACCATTCCCGACGCGCATCGTCACCTCGTCCTTCGCCAGTCTCCGTTTATTCCGCAGCTCCTGCTTTGAGTTACAAATGTGAGCAACTGCACCGGTATCAAATACCCAAGTGCTACTACGAGTACTGGTAAGGTACACATCAATTACATGTATATCACATATACCTTTTGTTTTGCCGGCCTTCTTGTCCGCTAAGTATTTGGGGCAATTCCGCTTCCAGTGACCACTTCCCTTGCAATAAAAGCTCTCAGTCTCGGGCTTGGGTCCATTCTTTGGCTTCTTCCCGGCAACTTGCTTACCGGGCGCGGCAACTTCCTTGCCGTCCTTCTTGAAGTTCTTTTTACCCTTGCCCTTCTTGAACTTAGTGGTTTTATTCACCATCAACACTTGATGTTCCTTCTTGATTTCTACCTCTGCTGATTTCAGCATAGCATATACCTCAGGAATGGTCTTTACCATCCCCTGCATGTTGTAGTTCATCACAAAGCTCTTGTAGCTAGGTGGAAGCGACTGGAGGATTCTGTCAATGACCGCTTCATCCGGGAGATTAACTTCCAGTTGAGTCAAGCGGTTGTGCAACCCAGACATCTTGAGTATGTGTTCACTGACAGAGCTATTTTCCTCCATTTTACAGCTAAAGAATTTGTCGGAGACTTCATATCTCTCGACCCGGGCATGAGCTTGGAAAACCATTTTCAGCTCTTCGAACATCTCATATGCTCCATGTCTCTCAAAACGCTTTTGGAGCCCCGGCTCTAAGCTGTAAAGCATGCCGCACTGAACGAGGGAGTAATCATCGGAACGTGACTGCCAAGCGTTCATGACGTCTTGTTCTGCAGGGAGAACAGGTGCGTCACCCAGCGGTGCTCGTAGGACATAATCTTTCTTGGCAGCTATGAGGATGATCCTCAGGTTCCGGGCCCAGTCCGTATAGTTGCTGCCATCGTCTTTCAGCTTGGTTTTCTCTAGGAACGCGTTGAAGTTGAGGACTACGTTGGCCATTTGATCTACAAGACATATTGTAAATATTTTAGACTAAGTTCATTATAATAAAGTTCATCTAATCAAATTATTTAATGAACTCCCACTTAGATAGACATCCCTCTTGTAGTCATCTAAGTATTACATGATCCAAGTCAACTAGGCCGTGTCCGATCATCACGTGAGACGGACTAGTCAACATTGGTGAACATCTTCATGTTGATCGTATCTTCTATACGACTCATGCTCGACCTTTCGGTCTTCTGTGTTCCGAGGCCATGTCTGTACATGCTAGGCTCGTCAAGTCAACCTAAGTGTTTGCATGTGTAAATCTGTCTTACACCCGTTGTATGTGAACGTTAGAATCTATCACACCCGATCATCATGTGGTGCTTCGAAACAATGAACTGTCGCAACGGTGCACAGTTAGGGGGAACACTTCTTGAAATTATTATGAGGGATCATCTTATTTACTACCGTCGTTCTAAGTAAACAAGATGCAAAACATGATAAACATCACATGCAATCAAATAATAAACGTGACATGATATGGCCAATATCACATAGCTCCTTTGATCTCCATCTTGGGGCTCCATGATCATCTTGTCACCGGCTTGACACCATGATCTCCATCATCATGATCTCCATCATCGTGTCTCCATGAAGTTGCTCGCCAACTATTACTTCTACTACTATGGCTAATGCGTTTGGGAACAAAGTAAAGTAATTTACATGGCGTTTCTCAATGACACGCAGGTCATACAAAAATAAAGACAACTCCTATGGCTCCTGTCGGTTGTCATACTCATCGACATGCAAGTCGTGATTCCTATTACAATAGCATGAACATCTCATACATCACATATAGATCATTCATCATTCATCACAACTTTGGCCATATCATATCTCAAAGCACTTGCTGCAAAAACAAGTTAGACATCCTCTAATTGTTGTTGCAAGTTTTACGTGGCTGAATTAGGGTTCTAGCAAGAACGTTTTCTTACCTACGTGAAATCCACAACGTGATTTGTCAACTTCTATTTACCCTTCATAAGGACCCTTTTCATCGAATCCGCTCCAACTAAAGTAGGAGAGACAGACACCCGCCAGCCACCTTATGCAACTAGTGCATGTTAGTCGGTGGAACCGGTCTCACGTAAGCGTACGTGTAAGGTTGGTCCGGGCCGCTTCATCCCACAATACCGCTGAAGCAAGATAAGACTAGTAGCGGCAAGAAAGTTGACAACATCTACGCCCACAACAAATTGTGTTCTACTCGTGCAATAGAGAACTACGCATAGACCTAGCTCATGATGCCACTGATGGGGAACGTTGCAGAAAATTAAAAAATTTCCTACGGTTTCATCAAGATCCATCTATGAGTTCATCTAAGCAATGAGTCATGGGAGAGAGATTGCATCTACATACCACTTTGTAGATCGCGAGCAGAAGCGTTCAAGGAACGGGGATGAGGTAGTCGTACACGACGTGATCCAAATCACCGGAGATCTTAGCACCGAACGGACGGCACCTCCGCGTTCAACACACGTACGCTTAGCGTAACGTCTCCTTCTTCTTGATCCAGCAAGGCAAAGGAGAGGTTGAGGAAGATAGCTCCAGCAGCAGCACGACGGCGTGGTGATGGTGGAGCTGCAGTACTCCGGCAGGGCTTCGCCGAGCTCTATGGAGGAGGAGGAGGTGTTGGAGAGGGAGAGGGAGGCGCGCAGGCAAGGGGTGCGGCTGCCCCTCCCCTCCCCCCTTTATATAGGCCCTTGGGGGGGCGCCGGCCCTGGGAGATTGATTCTCCCAAGGGGGCGGCGGCCAAAGGGGGGTGGAGTGCCCCCCAAGGCAAGTGGGCGCCCCCCCACCCTAGGGTTCCAACCCTAGGCGCAGGGGGTGGGCCTTGGGGGGCGCACCAGCCCACTAAGGGCTGGCCCCCCTCCCACTTCAGCCCATGGGGCCCTCCGGGATGGGTGGCCCCACCCAGTGGACCCCCGGGACCCATCTGGTGGTCCCGGTACAATACCGGTGACCCCCAGATCATTCCCGATGGCCGAAACTGCACTTCCTATATATAATTCTTCACCTCCGGACCAATCTGGAACTCCTCGTGACGTCCGGGATCTCATCCGGGACTCCGAACAACATTCGGGTTACTGCATATACATATCTTCACAACCCTAGCGCCACCGAACCTTAAGTGTGTAGACCCTACGGGTTCGGGAGACATGCAGACATGACCGAGACAGCTCTCGAGCAATAACCAACAGCGGGATCTGGATACCCATGTTGGCTCCCACATGCTCCACGATGATCTCATCGGATGAACCACGATGTCGAGGATTCAATTAATCCCGTATACGATTCCCTTTGTCAATCGGTATTTTACTTGCCCGAGATTAGATCGTCGGTATCCCTATACCTCGTTCAATCTCGTTACCGGCAAGTCACTTTACTCGTACCGTAATGCATGATCCCGTGATCAAACACTTTGATCATATTGAGCTCATTATGATGATTCATTACCGAGTGGGCCCGGTGATACCTCTCCGTCAAGCGGAGTGACAAATCCCAGTCTCGATCCATGTCAACCCAACATACACTTTCGGAGATACCCGTAGTATACCTTTATAGTCACCCAGTTACGTTGTGACGTTTGGCACACCCAAAGCACTCCTACGGTGTCCGGGAGTTACACGATCTCATGGTCTAAGGAAAGGATACTTGACATTGGAAAACTCTAGCAAACGAACTATGCGATCTTATGCTATGTTTAGGATTGGGTCTCGTCCATCACATCATTCTCCTAATGATGTGATCTCGTTATCATTGACATCCAATGCCCATAGTCAGGAAACCATGACTATCTATTGATCAACGAGCTAGTCAACTAGAGGCTTACTAGGGACATGTTGTTGTCTGTTATTCACACATGTATTACGATTTTCGGATAACACAATTATAGCACGAATAAAGACAATTATCATGAACAAGGAAATATAATAATAATGCTTTTATTATTGCCTCTAGGGCATATTTCCAACATAAAGATCTTCATAGAATATGTAGGAACCAATATGGGCATCCAGGTACCACTATTGGTTATTGACCGGAGACGTGTCTCGGTCATGTCTACATTGTTCTCGAACCGTAGGGTCCGCACGCTTAACGTTACGATGACAGTTATTATGAATTTATGTATTTTGATGTACCGAAGGCGTTCGGAGTCCCGGATGAGATCGGGGACATGACGAGGAGTCTCGAAATGGTCGAGACATAGAGATCGATATATTGGACGACTATATTTGGACATCGGAAAGGTTCTGAGTGGTTCGGGTATTTTTCGGAGTACCGGGGAGTTACGGGAATACGGGGGAGAAGTATTGGGCCTTATTGGGCCATACGGGAAAGAGAGAGGGGCTGCCTAGGGCAGGCCGCGCGCCCCCAAGGCCTAGTCCGAATTGGACTAGGGGGAGGGGGTGCGCCCCCTCCTTCCTTCCCTTCTCTTTTCCCCTTCCTTGTCTACTACTCCTACTACATGGAAGGACTCCTAGTTGGACTAGGAAAGGGAGGAATCCTACTCTCGGTGGGAGTAGGACTCCCTAGGGCGCGCCATAGAGAGGGCCGGCCCTCCCCTCCTCCACTCCTTTATATACGGGGGCAGGGGGCACCCCAGAGACACAAGTTGATCTTCGTGATCGTTCCTTAGCCGTGTGCGATGCCCCCCTCCACCATATTCCACCTCGGTCATATTGTAGCGGTGCTTAGGCGAAGCCCTGCGACGGTAGAACATCAAGATCGTCACCACGCCGTCGTGCTGACGGAACTCTTCCCCGACGCTTTGCTGGATCGGAGCCCGGGGATCGTCATCGAGCTGAACGTGTGCCAAGAACTCGGAGGTGCCGGAGTAACGGTGCTTGGATCGGTCGGATCATGAAGACGTACGACTACATCAACCGTGTTGATATAACGCTTCCGCTTTCGGTCTACGAGGGTACGTGGACATCACTCTCCCCTCTCGTTGCTGTGCATCATCATGATCTTGTGTGTGCGTAGGAAATTTTTGAAATTACTACGTTCCCTAACACAAGGTGCTAGTGCTGAGGCATAAATCGAGGATAGCCGCTTCTATCAGGGGCTTCATCCTCTTCTGCTCACCATTCTGTAATCGAGATCGAGGTGCGGTTATTCAGAAAATGTGGTCCTTATAAGATTCTCATTCTTCTTTAAAATGCTCCCAACCATATGTGAAGAAATTCTTGACGGAATTGTCGATGGAAGCCAGGTGTCAACAACATAGTGAGTTAATCTGGAGGAAAAAATATATATACCTGAACAAAGGAGTTGCGAGCATAGCTTGTTTCCCCTTGTCCTTGATTCATATGCACCGTCAACATGGACGCCATTGCCAGCTTCTTGGAGCAGGACTAACCTCAGTCACCTCCAGATTAAAACTTTGTGAAGGAACCAGTTTATAGTAGCTAGCAGGAAAGGCCTGACTCGCATATATATACCCGATCACGATCGCACGCTGCGGAATAATTGTCGCTTTAATGAGATCCGATTTTTTGGAAACAGTCATGCTGCAGAAAATTTGCCACTTTAATGAGATCCAATTTTAGAGAATAGCTGACACCTTTTAATGACTTCCTGATCGCGTGTCACCGAATTGTTGGCACTTTAATGAGCTCCGATTTTACAATGTATTTTTATGATGTCGTGATTAATTACTTTCCTGTCATGCACCCCGAAATTATTTACACTTGAATGGGATCCGATTTTGTAGGAAATTTTTCTATGGTGCGATAAGGCTGGTCGTAATGGGCATATCATAAGTGCTATCATGCATGTCAACTAGACTTTTTGAATAATGTAACACACAATTAAATGAGGAAAGAGAGGACATGGTATCATATCATGATACCGTATCATATTAAATGTTGTACTATTTTGTGTCATGCATGACAATTAATAAGGAAATCTAAGATACTAACTTATGATACTATACATTTCGGAAGTAGTATCATACACTAGTATCACATGCATGATACTAGTATATGATACTCTCCATTACAATCAGCCTAAAATAGCCGATCGCACGCTGCAACTTCAATGAGATGCAATTTTAGGAATAGCTGACACCTTTTAATGACTTTTGGATCGCGTGCCGTGGAATTGTTGGTGGTTTAATGGGCTCTGATTTTACAGCGTATTTTTCTGATGTCGTGATTAATGACTTTCTATATGGTGCAATAAATAGCCAAAAATTGTTGTAGTAGTCGGGAATCAAACCCACAACCTCATGTGCCAATCAAACAAAAACAACCAACTAAGCTAGATCAATTTATTGGTTTCTCACAAGGTACACACTACTTATTCTCAATACGAGTTTCTCAAAGAAATTGAACCATCAGTCTCATTGTTCCCAATTACTTTAAGTTGTGCATCCAAGTTTTTCCGCATGTTTCATACCATTTACATGGTTCAAAAAAGTTATTTAAACATCCCCATAATTTCTGTGTAAATAGCATGGTAATTTATGCGTCATGGATCTGATAATTTACGTACAAACGTCATGATAACTTGGACCCAAGAAAAAAGTCTGTTGAAACATACCCGATAACTTCGTTATAAATTGCATGATAACTTGCGTGCCACTGATAAATTACACACAAACACCGTGATAACTTTGTCCCTAGAGATTATTTTTTTGTTAAGACATAGGTATAGGTAAGCAATGAAAGTTTCATTTTGTAGTCATATGTACATGATTTATCACACGGAATTTTTTCATTAAAACATATCATCGGTAATTTATGTTATAATAGCTCGGTAATTTATGCATCTCATGCTTGTTAACTGACGTACAAAAATCATCACAACTTTGATTCGAAGAACTTATGTGTAAATATTGTGTTAACTTACACATCGCAGATCCAAGCAAACATTATTATAACTTTGATCCAATGATTTTTTTTGAAAACATACCCTTAATAAACAGAATTGCTAATTTTCAGTTGGATGAAATCAATTCGCTTTCTTTTGTTTTTTTGCCCGTCTGGTATATGTGTTGAGATTCGCGCAATTCTGTTTTTTTCTTCAGCTCTCGGGCTGCCTGATTCTTATCGGGCCCGTAAACGTTTCAAGAACCCGCTAACTTCGCCCGTCGCGTCTCTTGGTCTGAGTACCCTCTTATTTTTCCTTTTTTCTTTTTCTCCTCCCCTGTAGCTGGCTTTGTCCGTTTCCTTTCCATTTCCAGCGGCAGGCGCAGTGAGAACTTGGAGCTCTCCCTCGCTGCTCTCTTGAGGTGTTGGTGGTCAGGTGTCCGGTGATAGAGAGAGAGAGAGAGAGAGAGAGAGAGAGAGAGAGAGAGATGAAGGCGACGCCATGGCGGTTCTACCGCGGTGTTCTATTTGCATTGGTTGATTCGTGCTCCTCCTCCTTCAGTTGTTGATTCGCGCGTCCTGCGTCCCCTCCCCCCTACACCCCCCTGCCTGAGTTTGTTTTGTTGCCTGTATCTCCTTGCCCCTGTTTCATTTCCTGAAATTTTGTGTGATTTCTAGATGTAGCGTTGGATGTAGTTGCAACGTTGGATCCCTCTGTCCATTTTCATTTCTGCTTCCGCCCGTCTTTTAATTTCGAAGCCCCCTCTAGTGTGTGTTGTATGATCCCTTTGGGCGTCTATTAGGTGTATGATTAAACTGCAAGATATATACAGTATGGTAGGTTGAATTTCGTGTAAATTTGAGTGGAATTTCACTTTAATTTCATTGTAGTCCAGTGTAAATGCAATTTTAGTTTAATTTACAGGGAATTTTTTACTATAATCACAGTCCATATTACATTGTAATTTCAGTAATGTGTAACTTACAGTGATTTTACTCTGTATTTTCCAGTATTCCTGCGTAACTTGTAGTGATATTTTTCAGTGTAACTTTCAATGATTTGCACTGTATTTCCAGTTTTCTTTGTGTTACTTACAGTGATTTTCTACTGAAATTACCGGTTTAAATTTTCAGTTTTGATACGCTGGTAGTCCAGTATAATTGCATAGTGTTGTACAACCCTGTAACTTATTATACTATGTACTGCAAATTCCAGTCTAAATTGCAGTGTAATTACACTGTAATATCAGTGTAGTTACACTGTAAATCCCAGTGTAATTTCAGTGAATTACATTGTAATTGCAGTATTACCTTTACATTTGTTGCTTCCTGGTGTAGTGGCATATTTTGTAGGTGGTATTTAGTGTGTGTTAGTTGTAGTGCTGATTGACTGATTCCTATAATTTTTAGTTAGTTATGCAAGTTGGTCTCTACAAACGAAATTCTTTTTGTGAATGATAATAATGATTTAGTTGAGTGTGTCTAGTAGTGGGAGGGTGTTCATTCAGCTGTTGTTATTTTAGTTTTTACTATCATAATCAATTTACCATGGTTAGTGAAAATAGATGGGTAGATTGAGGAAGGGTTGTGGAAGAGTTGTTGTTTTTGGTTTACCATCTTAATCATTTTGTATAAGTCTTGCGAGAAGCATTCATTGTGAGCGTAGCATCATGTCCCTCGTCTTATCCCTTTTGCTACTAAAGTTGAAACAACATTTGGTACTCGCTTCCGTAACGAGGTATGGTTCTTTCTTTTTTGTGTTGCGTGCTTGCTTCACCTTCTTGATCCTGAAATTTTGATAGAATGAAAGCACTCAGTAGTGTTTCTAGCAAGTGTACTATATTTTTTAAAATTGAATTACAATGTATTTCTGAGCTATCTAGCAATATATTGAAATCACTCAATATTTTTTTAAATTGAATTACAACTATGCATTTCACAAGCTAGGATACAGTAATTCTTTTGAACCATAGTCATTCATTTGTTACAGTGTATTTTTTGAATTTTGTACAGTGCCAACAAACATGTAATTTACAAGCTAGGTTACAGTAATTTACAAGGTTTAAGTTGTCAGAGATGGGTAAAGCGTCTCAACCCTCCTAGGAGAGCCCGCATGGTCTTATATTGATTGTGCGAGAGAAACCCTCTCGTAGGTGTTTACAGAATCAATAAAAGAAGAAAAGATAGGAAGTTAAAGGGAGAGAATAACTCCAACTAACTCTATCTAATCTAGGGATATAACTTGGCCTACAAGAGAGAATAGACAGAGAGGGAAAGAGGCGTGACAACATGTCACGTGACAATATATTTAACACCCTCCCTTAATCTAAACTGCGCAAGTTAAGATTACGTCGAAATTCTTCAAACGGTCTTGTGGCCAAAGCTTTTGTGAATCCATCAGCGACTTGATCCTTTGAATGAACAAATCGAATTTCCAATTCTTTGCTTGCAACCCTCTCTCGAACGAAGTGATAATCAATCTCAATATGTTTAGTCCTTGCATGAAAGACATGATTAGCAGACAAATAAGTGGCACCAAGATTATCACACCAAAGACAAGGAGTTGGTGTGTGATATATCCCAAGCTCCCTAAGCATGGATTTCACCCAGATGATCTCTGCTGTGGCATTTGCCAATGCCTTGTATTCTGCTTCAGTACTGGACCTTGAAACTGTAGCCTGTTTCTTTGCACACCATGAAATCAAATTAGGTCCAAAGAAAATTGCAAAACCACCTGTTGATCTCCTGTCATCCAAACAACCTGCCCAGTCAGAGTCAGAGAAAGCACTGAAAAGTGTGGATGACGACTTGCTGAAGGTTAGGCCAACACCCAAGGTGTATTTTACATATCTCAGTATGCGTTTGGCAGCAGTCCAATGATCTGTAGTTGGTGCATGAAGAAACTGACAAACCTTATTGACAGCAAAGGAAATGTCAGGCCTGGTGAGTGTCAAATACTGAAGCGCACCTACCAAGCTTCTGTACTTGGTGCCATCCTCTTGACTCAAGGGTTGTCCTGCTGCGAGAGAGAGTTTTTCTGAACTGGATAATGGTGTGGGTGATGGTTTACAACCCTGCAAGCCAACTCTATTCAAAAGATCAGTTGCATATTTTTCTTGAGAAAGATGAAGACCACCTTCGCTGTTTCTCTTAACCTCAATACCAAGGAAGAAATGCAAGTCACCTAGATCCTTAAGAGCAAATTCTGAATTTAGATCCTTCAACAAGGCAGTGACTGCTTCATTTGATGAACTTGTGACAATAATATCATCAACATAAATAAGCACAAATATAGATGTTTTGAACTTATTGTATATGAACAATGACGTATTAGACTTGGAGGGAACAAAGCCCAGTGTTTGTAACTTAGAGCTCAACCGCGAGTACCATGCTCTAGGTGCTTGCTTCAAGCCATAAAGAGACTTATCTAGCCTGCAAACATGAAAAGGCTTGTTTCTGTCTTCAAACCCAGGAGGTTGTTTCATATATACTTCCTCTTCCAGAACACCATGAAGGAACGCGTTCCGTACATCTAGCTGCCTGAGACTCCATCCTCTAGATACGGCAATAAACAGAACAAGACGTATACTGGTAGCTTTAACAACAGGGCTAAAGGTATCTTCATAATCGATGACATACCTCTGTTTGAATCCTTTTGCAACGAGTCTATCCTTGTAACGATCGATGGTGCCATCTGCCTTTTTCTTTATCCGGAACGCCCATTTGCAATCAATTAAATTTTTACCTCGCTGTGAAGGAACAAGATGCCACGTTTTATTTTTCTGAAGAGCTTGAAACTCTTCCTCCATAGCCTTCCTCCACTTGATATCCGTGCTTGCTTCCTGAAACGTGTTGGGTTTGCCGGTAGAACAGGTCAAACCATATTTAACTTTATAATTAACAGGTTGAATTACCCCAGCACGAAGCCTTGTAACTCATGGCGGTACTGTAGCCGGAGACCCAGGCACGTCCGCAGAAGATCCCACAAGCTGCTGCTCCTGGACAGGGAATCCAGGGGATCCCGAGGCTGATGCAGACCCCGCTGGTGACGCCGGATCTTCTGCGGCCAGATCATGAGACGAGGTAGCTGGGGGCGGCGCAGAAGATCCAGCCGCCTGCTCCGGATGGGCCCCTGCCGCCTGGCGTCTAGCGTAGACCCGCGGGGTCGGGCCAAATCGCGTCGGCTGGGCCCGCGACAGCGACCCCCAGGTGGAGACGTGTCGAGCGAGGAGGGGCCGCCCGCGTCGCCTGGTGAAGTTCGGTGGCGTAGTGCGCCAGACACGGTTGCGATCCCGAAGTAGATAGCAGCTGCACTATCGCCACCGATCCCGAGGGGGGTTCGGTTGCAGCTCTGTCCCCAAGCGGCGGACACATGAAATGACGGCTGTTCAGTACAAGAAATATGTCAACTTGTGACCTTCTGTCAGTGACCCTGGAAGAATTGGTCATAGATCTATGACCATTTCAGACCAATTGGTCAAAAGCTATTCGGGAGGCTCCAAACCCTAAACCATTGCGACCATTTTGGTTAGAAAGGTCGTAATTTCCTTACACGAAATGGTCATAAAGCAAACAGCGCTAGTCCGCTGCCTTATCTCTAGTTGTTAACGACCAATATAGATGGTCATAGCCTTGTAAATTGTGGTGGATTGCTATGACTAGGCGCCACCTCATCAGTTTTGCCTATGTGTCATGTCCATGTGGCAGTTTTTGCCCTAGGTTGTGAAGCAACCTATATTTCTGTCATTCCCAAAATTTCCAAAAAAATCTCATAAATTCTTTGGGTCATATCTTCGTCAAATATGTAAAAACCTTCCTTGCCTAGTTCAAAAATAATTCAAAAATATTCATTTTCCTATTCTGTTCAGAGTAACAGTTTGTGAAGGAAGTACCACTTTGGCATGTCCAAATAGTATCCATTTTCTACAGTGCTTTCCTATGCCCAAATAACCATCCTCCACCAAATGCCAGCTCAATCCATTTATTATTTTGAGCCGAGCTTCAACATTCGTATTTATGTCCAGTGTGGTGGTTTGCAAAACAAGTACCACCTAGGCTCCTCTTTTTGCGCTGAAAATTTGTGAAGACGGTCTTCTTAGTAACTGATCATCTTCAGCCAAAACTCACGCCCATTAGCCATGTATATTTCCCGTACCGCTAATCAAACACTTGGCTGTTAATTCATGTTTGAGCATAGATCGGTCTCCTCGTGAGAATCTTATGTTGTAATTTTCTTCCTAGCACCTACCTGGGGAGTGCCCAACCCACTAGACATGCCTAGGCCGCCCAGAACACAGGGCAACACCACGGTCACGCGGTGACCACGCAGCGGGCATGCGAGTTTACGCGCTCTAGAGTTGGGGCCCTCGGCCACCGCCCAAACCTCGATGTATTGCCACCAAACCATGTATTTATGATTAAATAGGTACTTATGTAACTATAAATGATTTTTGAAAAAAATAAATAGCAAACTATGAGGCAGCTGCAGTTCAAATTTGACTCGCTTCCAGCTGAATCGGCGAAAATTTGTCTTTTTCACGAGAGGTGTATCAAAACTTTTTACACCCAACCATTTTGTCAATTGTGCATTCAATATGTCCTAGTATTTTATAAAATTGATTCGGTCCAATTTTGCAACAATTATTTGGGAGGTCCTTCACAAAAAACCTCCTTTTGGGCACTCGAAAAATGGAAAATGGTTTTTTTGTCCAAAGAAAATGAAAACTTCCTTAGGCAACATTGTTTCCCATTCCAATATGCACCCTTGTGCACAATATGAGATCATTTTAACAAACTATGCCATGAATGTGGCCATCAGATTGATCATTTAGCTTGAAAGCCATTGATCTCCACACGTGATAGCTCGTTTCTGAGAACACTTTTTTAAAATAATTGACGTATTACAAGTTTGTTAATTTTCCTAGGAACTTGGCCACATATAATCACACAATGCAAAGGTTTCCCAATTTTTTGATTTTTTTTGAATTTTTTTTGCCCGTTTCAAAATGCAGTCAAAACGGCGGGAATGACCGTTCCTAGCTAGTGGTTGAATCTTGGAATTTTTTGGTGTTTCTATGATTAAATAGATACTTATGTACCTAGAAATGATTTTTGGAAAAAATAAAGAGCAAACTACAAGGCAGCTACAGTTCAAATTTGACCCGCTTCCAACTGAATCGGCGGAAATTTGTCTTTTTCATGAGAGGTGGATTAAAACTTCTGACACCCAACCATTTGGTCAATTGTGCATTAAATATGTCCTAGTATTTTACAAAATTGACTTGGTACAATTTTGCAACAAATATATGGTAGGCCCTTCACAAAAAAATCTCTTTTCGGGCACTCGAAAAATGGAAAATGAATTTTTCGTCCAAAGAAAATGAAAACTTCCTTAAGCAACATTGTTTGTCATTCCAATATGCACCCTTGTGCATAATATGAGATCATTTGAACAAACTATGCCATGTATGTGGCCATAAGATTGAGCATTTGGGTTGAAAGCCATTCATCTTCACACTTGCACTACAGGAATCTGGTACTTTGCCATCAGCCACGGCGGACGGCAAAGGCACGGATGGCGGACGGCAAAGGTCTTTGCCGTCTGCCGCGGACGGCAAAAGGGGACGGCAAAGACAGGGTCGGCAAAGGCCTTCTTTGCCGTCTGTTTTTTGCAGCGGACGGCAAAGAGGCCTTTGCCGTCAGTGGCAGACGGCAAAGGGCATGGCGTATTTTTTTATGTATGCAAATTCAATCCCACAACAGAACATAGCATGCATCACATTGGGGCTTCAAATATAAATCGTAAAATCTCAATAAAAGGAACATGAAAAAATAAATATTGGAGTAACTATTGCCCGTGCTGCAAATTTACATTGTCCATGGATTCTCAGTAATTACCTATGGTACAATATGCAGTAATAGCCAGAGATCGTGTGCCAAGAACAGAGATGATAAACTACTTGCAAAATTGGACAATATTCATCAATAATACTTATTGCAATATGAATTTCATCAATAATTCATCAATAATTGGACGACCGTTCCATCATCAACCGGTTGGCGCATTCCCCCACTCTACAACCTTAGCAATTGTTTCTGAGGACGCACGTTTGATTCAGGTTTATGCAAGGGGAAACAAACAGAGAGAAGGGAGGACGGAAGGGGATGCTCACGGGGAGGTTGGCGGACGGCTCCTGCAAGGATGGTGGCGCGTTGCTCAGCCTCGCCGCCGTCGGCACCGAACGGCTCGGCCATGGCGACCTGCGCGAGCTCCTCCTGTAGCGCGTATGCTATGACGTCGTCGTTCTCCACCGCGTCGACCCTGACCTCGGAGGCAGCGGGGGTGGCTGCGGCCATCTCGTAGCCGTCGAGAACGGCGCGTGTGCGCTGGGGCTGTGGCGGCGTCTGCCATGGCGACCTACAGCAAAGGGACAGATCGGAAGGGAAGGCAAGGTGAGGAGGAGAGGGTGGACCTGAGCAAGGAAGGAGGGGAAGGGCCTACCTGGGCAACGCCGGTGACGGATTCAGCAAGCTCCGGTCTCGCCATCGCCGATTGTGGTGGATTCCGGCAAGAACACGGGAGGCGCCCGAAACCCTAGCCGCGGGCAAGGGTGCAGGCCTTGAGGCACGGATCTGGACGGAGGGGAGGAAGGGGCCGAGCTTGGGGGAGTTATGCGCGCGGCTGGTGCTCGCCAGAACCGGCCGGCATGGGTGGTGGCGACGGCGAGGAGATCATGGGGAGAGGAGCCGGGGTGGGGTGGGCCGAGGGGTGGGGGTGAGTTCGTGAGAGAGTTTTTTTAGGGACGAGAGAGAGAGACAGGGTGGTGGGGTGGGAGTGGATCCGGCCGATGTGGTGGGGCTGGGGAGAGAGAGAGGGGGTGGCTACCATGGGGCACCTCTTTGCCGTCTGCTGGGCACCTCTTTGCCGTCTGCCAGCGGACGGCAAAGATTCTTTGCTATCTGCTGGCAGACGGCAAAGAGCTGACTGATGGCAACCAGGTTCTTTGCCGTCTGTCAGTTCTTTACCGTCTGTTTTTTGCAAGCAGATGGCAAAGACCTTCTTTGCCGTCCGCTAGCAGGCGGCAAAGAGCTGACTGATGGCAAATTCCCTGTTTCCAGTAGTGTTGATAGCTCGTTTTTGAGAACACTTTTTTTAAATATTCGCTGTATTACAAGTTTATAATTTTTCCTGGTAACTTGGTCACATATAATGACGCAATGCGAAGGTTTTCCAATTTTTTGAATTTTTTTGAATTTTTTATGCCCGTTTTAAAATGCGGTCAAAACGGCAGGAATGTCCGTTCCTAGCTAGTGGTTGAATCTTGGAATTTTTTTGGTGTTTCTCTGATTAAATAGATACTTATGTACCTAGAAATGATTTTTGGAAAAAATAAAAAGCAAACTACGAGGCAGCTGCAGTTCAAATTAGACCCGCTTCCAACTGAATCGGCGGAAATTTGTCTTTTTCACCAGAGGTGGATCAAAACTTCTGACACCCAACAATTTGGTAAATTGTGGTTTAAATATGTCCTAGTATTTTATAAAATATATTTGGTACAATTTTGCAACAATTATTTGGTAGGCCCTTCACGAAAATACTCATTTTGGGCACTCGAATAATGATTTAAAATAGCTACAAAGATTAAAAATTGCATGCAAACTGGTTATCATCCATAAAATATGGTCTAAATTGATAGAAAATTTTAGTTGTGCCATTTTGGAAAATATTTTTGATAGCTGCTTCACAAAACGCTCCTAGTTTTAGTACTTAGAAACTATTCTAAATCATAATTTTTCTGAGCCAATCAGAGCTCTTCACACGGATCACCCTCCTTAGCCGATCTGGACCGTCCACATCCGACGGATCCAACGTCTCTCAGGTCCCCTCTCAACCCAAACCCTAGCAGCCCCCCTCTCCTCGCTCGATCCAGATCTCGCTCCCCTCGTCTCCCACATCGCCGCCGCCAGCCACCCCGATCCCATCCCTCCCCTCGTCTCTCCTCGCTGTCTCACCCGATGGAGAGAGAGCGAACGAGAGCTCGCCTCCTCCCTTCCAGATCACCGCCGCCGCCTCCCTCCGACGGAGCTCACCGCCGTCCATGGCCTCCCCCACGCCCTCCTCCTCTCGCCCCTCCCCTTACCTCACTAGAAGGGAGAGAAGAACCCGAGGAAGGGAGATCCAACGCGATCCAGCCTCGGCCTCCGCTGCCTCGGCCTCGCGCCTCGCGGGAGCATCTCCACCGTCGACCAAAGTCCCGCAGGTCGACGTGTTCCCCCGCTCTTCTTCCTCCCTCTGTTTGTGTCTCCCTTTTTTTCTCTCAAGTCTCAATCCCATCTATATTTCTCTGTGCAAGGAGGCCGCCGTGGACGCCTGAGGTCCTCAACTCCGCCTGAGGTCCGCCGCCACGCGATGCCCGTGGGCATCTGATCCATGTCTCACCCCCACGCCTGCGCCCCCAAGCGTCGTCCTAGGGTTCTGTTCTGCGGCTGACCGAAGTCCAAGCCGTGGCGCGGAAGATGCTCAAGGACGGGGAAACGCCCATCGTCGCTGACGGGGGGGGCGTGGAGAGCTACGACTGCAACCTGTTCGTCTGAGATCCACCGCCTTCATCCGTCGAGCACATGAGGTAAATCGCCTCCCCCACTTTGTCCTAGTTTGCATCCACCGTGTGCTAGATTCCCCATTCTTGCTCTGTTTTGATTAGGCACCACGGGGGAGCTTTGAAACAGAGTGGCTGCCAATTTCTGCAGGACCTTGGAACCATGGCGACCATGACTAGCGAACAAATGGGGCCACCGGGTTCAGCATCACCGACTGACCATCAGCCCTTGGCGCTTGCTCAGGTCACCTCAATCTTCACCGCTCTCATGGCTAGTAGCTATTGTACTAGATAGATAGCTAAACACTACTCTGCAACTCTGCTGATAGTAGCTAAACATCTCAATACATTCAGTCCAAACCCTAGTGTTCATGCATCTAATAACTAATTAACCATGCATCATATGTAAATAATTTATATATATATATATATATATATATATATATAATGTTTAGAATTCTGTCTAGTTACATAATATGCAATTTTCATCCATGTTACTGTTTAGATTTTTGTTACTGTTTACTTCACTCTGGTATAGTGATTGACCATCAAATACTTCATCAAACTGGTAGATGTTCACATGTAGATGTATGTCTGGGGATCAACTGCCACTGGTAGAATGATGATAGTTTGTGCAAGATGTTCACATGTAGATGTATGCCTGGGGATCAACTGCCACTAGTAGATGTATCTGGGTGTTGATAGCCCATCAGATTTTGTTAGTGCAATCTGAATGCCTAGGACTCACTGTATTCTATGTAATTTCATGATGCCCCATGAACCCAAGAGTATAGTAGCTTTATGAGCATGTATCCATCCCATGTCTCTGTTTTGCTGTAAGTTGAAGCTTCTAGTTACGATCTCAGAAAATAAACTGTTGCTCATAGGAGATCGACCGTCCTTGCATGATGTACGGTTCTGGTAGATGATATTCTGAACTTCTTTTTGTTATGTTTTGCTGCGGGTGAATGGAGCTGCTGCTTGGGACATTGCGTCTCAGCATTTGTTTAGTGGGTTTGGCGCATTGTTTCTGTCAGTCCAAAGTGAGTAGCTGCTTCTCTGAAGCAAAGTTTGCAGGGTTACCTTGTATTGCTATCCTATTCCTACCAGCATAGAAGTGAAGTGTGTAGGATTGGTATTATGCCCCTGTGTTATTTGTTCAGTCCTAACCAAGCTCATATTCATTTGTCCCTTGCACCTGGTTACTATTGATTGCTCAGAACTAGCTGTTGTAGTTGACCAAGTTACTTGTGAGCGTTAATACCACCTGTTAGACTATTGATTCATAAACTTGTTATATTTGACATGGATAGTTCCGTCGCTATCTAGATCCAATGCATATAGCTGAAACAAGCTACTTGTGAGCGTTAATACCACCTGTTAACTGGAAATTTCTTGTTACACATGCTTTGTGATGCCACCTGTGGTTGTCGTTGCCACCTTATCATGAAATATATGTTGGTAATGGAATAGTAATTCAAGATAATGGATGATGTCTGTAAATTGCAGTGTAACACAACAGTAAAAATTGTAAGATCTTACTACTGTAATTAAACTAATGATTTAGACTGCTGTAGTTGACACTATAACTCCACTGTAAAACTGTAATCTACTAGTGTAATTCAACCGATTTACTACTCCTGTTGCCCATTTTTTGTTTCCTTCCTAGACATTTCTTGGTTCAAGTGCTGCAGCTGCTATATACTACTCCCGCTGTAAAGAAATATAAGGGCATCTAGATCAGTACTTTAGAGATCTTAATGCTCTTATATTTCTTTATAGAGGGAGTACATGGAATTATTGCTAGCTATATATATATATATACCTGCTGCTGATTGATGCTCTTGTGGTGTTCTCGTGGGCTTCTGATGGTAATTTTTCTTCTTTGATGGTGTTATTGACGTGTTGATCCATTGCTCGGGCTAGCTTCTAGATGGTGTGTCTTTGGTGTTAGTTTATCTAATCCTTCTTTTCTGATGGGAGTCCAGTTCAATATAATACTTCTTTTTCTGATGGTAGTCCAGTTCAAACCATTATAGTGATGTTCATTTCGTTGCCTACACTTGTACCAATGTACCATGCAGGTACGTATAGGTTACTATTGTAGAACAACATCAGGTTAATTTAGAAGACCTGTAGAGCATTTAACTAGACAGTTGAATTTGCATGTGCAACTATGCTTGCATGGAATGTTCAATATCAATTATGTTGTGGTTTCTTGTTCTGTGAGTCAAATTGCATAAGTTGGGAGTATCACAACCTGAATGTGCAGCTTATGTATTTTTTTAAAGCATGAAGTAACTTCTATAGTTTTGTTAAAAATTATCTTGGTCTTGGGCTGATTTGAGTACTACCAAGGGAAGGATATTGAACTTTCCTTGCGGACGCAGTGCGTGTAGGAGAATTCTACTGTGACAACAAATTAACTTGTCTTGAATTACTTCTTTTACTGGATGTTCAGAATGTTCAATTAACTGATTTGCACCTTTTATGTTTATTTTGTCAACTTCTTATGTTAACTTGTCTTGAATTACCCCTGTATAGTGTAGCAAGTATGTACTCTTGAATCAAATCATTCCATGCTTAAATGATAAAAATGATAAAAATGTCGCATTTAATAGGATTGTAAACCTGATGTGATTGGAGGAGTTTTTACTCGCTGCTGTTAGTTACTAGTATTCACTGATTTTGCCTCATTTTGCTTGTTTTACTCTTATTTATGCACACAGACTGCCTACAAGTTAATGTGCTGTTAGATTTGCCTTTATTTTGTTCCTAACAATTTTGTTTGATAACTTGCAGATGTTGTCCTTCATTCATGTTTCGTCGTGAGCTCCAGGACAAAGAAGTTGGGAGAAACATAGAGTTCTAGCTTATTGGAGCTAGTTATACTTAGATAGCTAGCTTTTTTTTCTGATTTTTTAGTTGTGTTACCTGATGTGAACCATGTTTGACTGTAATGTGCCAAGTTTGGCTCTGTTTGATTATATTCATGACGTGAACTACGTTTTCATGATATTTTGTTGTGCTCTGTTTGAAGCATTGTGTAAATATTGGTTATTTATTTATTGGATCGCTAAAATATGAGGAATATGATCCTGACAACTGGGACCTACTTACTAGAACCTGACAATTGGGACCCATTAGACTAGTGGGCCCTTCTCTTGAAAAAAATAAAGTCTGAAACTCTAGAGCCCAAAAGCCCACGTCGTAGCAAAATAAAAGACTGAATTGTTGGGCTTGGCCCATGTGGCTGACCAAAATTAGCAGGAAAGCAAATAAAAAATAGGCTAATTTATTGGGTCTGCCCAAATAATAAATGGGCTGAATTGTTGGGCTAGGCCCATGTAAAATGCCGAATTGGACCGGGCTGAATCTTGTGCCACATCAGCTTGCCACGCTGGATGCCTACGTGGCCTGCGGAGGTTGCTAGTGACCAAAACGCCACAGTAGGAATATTTTGGTCGTAAACGTCCACGACCTTCTCACAGAGAAGGTCGCTATAGTCAGTTTACGACCGCCAGCTTTTGACCTTCTGTTTTTGGTCACAAAAAGGTCGCAAATGGAAATTTGTGACCTTTCAGTGACCAATAGTGGTGGTCACAAGTTGACATATTTCTTGTAGTGGTTTGGGCCATTTTCTTCATTGTTTTGCATCAAGTTTTCTTGTGGAGTTTCACCACTAGATCCTGCATCATCAGAAACCTCAAGAACACGGTCAGAAGAGATAGTCACGTGGTCATTACAATTGTCGTCCCCATGAGATATGCCAGATAGAGTGGTGGAAGGAGAAGGATTTCTTGGCGAAGAAGAGCACCAGCATTAGGATGGAGAGCTGCGAAAGGAAAAACAGTCTCATCGAAAACAACATCACGAGAGATATATATACTCGACCTGTAGGAACATCAAGGCATTTAACACCTTTGTGTTGGGCACTATACCCTAGAAAAACACATTGTTTTGAGCGGAAACTAAGTTTGCGAGTATTATACGGACCAAGATTAGGCCAGCAGGCACAGCCAAAGACACGAAGTGAATGATAGTTCGGTCGAGTATGAAGAAGGCGTTGCATGGGTGT
The DNA here is from genome assembly GCA_032464435.1 of Aegilops umbellulata. Lineage (NCBI taxonomy): Eukaryota > Viridiplantae > Streptophyta > Magnoliopsida > Poales > Poaceae > Aegilops > Aegilops umbellulata. The sequence goes on along the minus strand of CP136056.1, from coordinate 529,778,490 downwards.
TTCATTGTTAATAACACGACTGGGAAGCATATTAATAAGATGGACTGCCGTATGGAATGCCTCGTCCCAAAATTTAAGGGGCATGGAAGCACCTGCAAGAAGGGCAAGTCCTACTTCAACAATGTGCCTATGCTTGCGTTCGGCAGAGCCGTTCTGCTGGTGAGCATGAGGGCATGAAACATGATGAGACACGCCCAACTTCTGAAAAAAGGAGTTTAGCTTCTCATATTCGCCACCCCAATCAGATTGGACAGCGAGAATTTTGGTGTCAAATTGTCGTTCAACAAGTGCTTGAAAGTTATGGAAAACTTGGAAAACGTCGGAACGTTTCTTAAGAAGATAAATCCAAGTAAATTTACTGTAGGCATCTATGAAACTAACGTAATAAGTATGTCTACCAACAGAAGAGGGGGCTGGACCCCAAACATCAGAGAAAACAAGTTGTAAAGGTTTGGTAGAAATACTAGTAGAAACTGGATATGGTAACTGATGGGCTTTCGCCTTTTGACAAGAATCACAAATAGTTTCAAGACTACGCTCACCAACACATGGGAGCTGATTATTTCTAAGCACTTGTTGAACAATAACAAAAGAGGGGTGTCCTAATCTCGCATGCCACCGTTCTGATGAAAGTTTGATAACGCCACAAACTTGTTTATTGAATCTTCTAAACTGGGGAATCAAAGGGTAGAGCCCATGCACACATCTACCGCGGCAGAGAATGTTCCTCGTGGCCTCATCACGAATCAAAAAGAAATATGGGTGAAACTCAAGAAAAACTTTGTTGTCTATGGCAATGCGGTGAACGGAAAGGAGATTTTTTTTTTCAGTTTGTGGGACATGCAAAATATTTTTGAGATGAATATTGCGATAAGGGGTAGTGACAATTGCATGACCAACATGATCTATCTTCATACCTTCACCGTTTGCATTGTGAACTTGATTTTGGCCATGATACTTCTCGTGCATGGTGACCTTCTCTAGCTCATTTGTGATATGATTCGTGCCGCCGGAGTCGACGTACCAATTTGTGTCCACTCCGTGTGAGGTGTCTGCAGCTGCTGCAACTTTCTTGCGTTGGGAATTGTTCTCAGCATAGCGATGGTCACAATCCTTGGCAATATGATTATTCTTTTTACAAATTTGACATTTATTTTCATACTCATCGTAACCTTGGAACGGGCGTCCCCTGTTGTTGTTGTAGAAGGGGCGCCGATTGGTGTTGTTGGAGTTGTAGTTGTTGCTGTTGTGTTGGTAGTGGCCGCCGCCACCACCACCACCGCCACCACCGGCGTTGCCATTGTTGCTGTAGTGGTTGTTGCCGGTGTTGTAGTTGTTCCCGCCGCCGCTGCTGCCGCCGCCACCATAGCTGCTGCCGCCGCGAGAGCCCCCGCCACCACCACCCTTGCGGTAGTGGGGAGACCCCCCGCGGCCTCGAGCAACAAGATTTGCAGATGACTTGAAGGCTCCTGCCCCCGTTCCTTGGAACATCTCGACGCGTTGGTCAAAGTTAGCGACCATGCCGAAGAGATCGTCCACAGACAGGGGTTCCACGCGCACATCCAGCGCCGATATGAGAGGTTGATAGTCCATATCCAGCCCCCCAATGATGAAGGAGAGAAGTTCTTGGTCGGTGATGGGCTTTCCAGCGGCAGCTAACTCATCGAAGAGGGCTCTCATGTGGCCAAAGTAGGTGGAGGCGTTCTGGGTGCCTTTCTGGGCGTTGGAGAGAGCGATGCGACAGTTGTTCTCACAGGAACGGGATTGGGCGGCGAACATCTTTGCTAGGGCAGACCATATGGCATGGGATTGTTCTAAGGATGCTACTTGGATGAGAACTTCCTTGGAGAGATTCCGCAGAAGATAGGCCACGATCTGCTGATCCTGGACAAGCCAGGGTTGTAGGCGGGGTTGGGGGCGATCTGATCTTTCCCTTCAGAGTTTTTGGTCACGATGGTTTTGGGTGGTTTAGGAGTTGTTTGATCGATGTACCCATATAGCCCTGCTCCCATAATCTGGGAACGAGCTTGGGCTTTCCAGAGGATGTAGTTGCTGCGATTGAGTGGCTCGGAAGTGGTGTAGTTGAGGCCAGGAGAGGAAACTTGTGATGAGGAGGACATGGCTGCGCAGGGGGAAGGTGATGGCTGCGAAGGGGAAGGGTTTTAGCTAGATGCGATGGAAGAGGAGGCTCTGTATAGCATGTCAGAGATGGGTAAAGCGTCTCAACCCTCCTAGGAGAGCCCACATGGTCTTATATTGATTGTGCGAGAGAAACCCTCTCGTAGGTGTTTACAGAATCAATAACAGAAGAAAAGATAGGAAGTTAAAGGGAGAGAATAACTCCAACTAACTCTATCTAATCTAGGGATATAACTTGGCCTACAAGAGAGAATAGACAGAGAGGGAAAGAGGCGTGACAACATGTCACATGACAATATATTTAACATAAGTCACTTTTTCCCCTTGTTTTTTTCTGTATATTTTGATAGTAATTACCATTCACAACTACAATGATTTTGAACCATACATCTAGGTGTCTTTTCTAGTCCATACTACAATTTACTGCTTCTTGAGTATGGGGGGCTTGGGGTTCTCAACACCGACAAGTTCACTCGGGCTCTCAGGTTGCGGTGGCCGTGGTATGAATGGAAGGATGCCACCAAGATGTGGGTGGGGATGGTAAACCCATGCGACGAGGAGGACCTCAACTTTTTCTATGCTTCCACCACCATCATCGTTGGTAACGGCGTGAAGACCCCCTTCTGGGACTCTCCTTGGCTCCTTGGGCGCAAGCCTAAGGACATTGCTCCGCTCATCTATGAGGCCTCCAAGAGAAAAAATAGGAAGGTGCGGGAGGCGCTCAAGCACAATGCGTGGATCCTCAAGATCAAACCCCCACTGTTGTTTCTGTTGAGCACGTCACACAGTTCTTCGCTCTTTGGATGCTCCTCCTTGAGGTCCATCTCGACGATCTCATCGAGGACGACATCCTTTGGAAACATACGGCAAGTGGGCAATACTCGGCGGCCTCCTCATACAAGGCGCAATACCTAGGGATGGTCCTCTCACCCATGGATAAGATGGTTTGGAAGGCTTGGGCACCTTCAAAAATCAAATTCTTTGCTTGGTTGGCGCTCCAAGATAGAATTTGGACCGCTGATAGGTTGGCAAAGCGTGGGTGGCCAAATTGTGATCTTTGCCCTTTTTACAAGAGGGTGCAAGAATGCGGACCTCACCTCTTCTACAAATGCCGCTATACTCGAAGGCTTTGGTCATTGGTGATCGAGAAATTCCTCATTCTCGGGCTAGACACTTCCGCTTGGCCCTTCTTTGACTCGGTTAAAGATTGGTGGGCGAGTACTTGCGCCGACGGCACGCCAAACCGACAAGCCAAGGCATCCCTCACCATGCTCATGTCATGGACAATTTGGAACGAGCGTAACACAAGAGTTTTCAAACATAAGAGTGCTCCACCGACAATCTTGCTCTCCTCCATCTCTACTGAGGCCAACCTTTGGATCGTCGCCGGTGCAAAAAAGGTAGGGTCTTTAATTTTGCGAGAATAATCCGCATGCCGTGTAATTGGGTGACTTGTAACAAACTCTGTTCTCTCTTATTTAATGGATGAGGCAAAGCTTTTGCCTCCGTTTAAAAAAAAACAGTTTACTGCTTCAAACTTTTCTTGTTTACATTGTTTTTAGACTCTGTATTTTGTGATAGTAATTACCATGCATAGCTACATTAATTTGAAAAATACCTCTAGCCTCTAGGTGTGTTTTCCAGTCAAGGATTGCAATGTTTTACAGTTAGAACATAACAGTAACTGGTGTAAAAAATTATTGTAATTCCTGAACCGTACTTTACAGTAATTTGAGCATTTACATCATCAGTGTATCTTCATGAAGTTCTTCTTGTTCCTCCCTTCTGGTTCTTCTTATCTTGTTGTGGGCAATGGAGCTTCCAGTCACGTGAGATTTTTTTCAGCTAGTGGTTAGGTGATATCCTTTTCTCTCCAGTTTTCCTGCCCTGCAAGTTTTGCGTTTTGATCTATGTCCTCTACATCTACTGGGTTGGAAACATGGGTGGGTGGACCCGTTTAGACTTTTTAAGGTCCCTTTTGTTTGTGGGGCAGAAGGCAGGTGGGACAAATACAGCGACATTCATAGGACATGAACAAAAGGACGACATGTGACACTTGTCAACTTCTGGGTGGCTGAAAAATCTGACTGAAAGCGAATTAGTTTTCAGTCGCACGTAAAACCGACAGTGTAAATAACATGATAATATAAGCGCCCCAGACGGAAAATACACAGGAGCACATGGGTGCTCCACACCCCTATACAAAAAATAATCATAAAAAATACCCAAAAAATCAAAAAAAATCTAAAATTTCGGGATATCAAACCTGGTTTCCCAATCTACTTCCGTGTGAAATTTTGTGAAAAAATACCAAAAAACGTATCCGTGGCGAAGGAATTACTGCCCGAACAAAAATCTACACAAACAGTGTTTTGCTATACATAAGAAGTTTTTGGCTTTTTTGCCACGAATACTTTTCCTGGTATTTTTTCACAAAATTTCAGATGGGAGTACATCGGAAACCCACGTTTGATATCCCCAAATCCCAGATTTTTTTTTCAATTTCTCGGTATTTTTTTGAACGAATTATTCGTATAGGGGTGCGGAGCACCTGAGAGCTACAAATCCTGGTCCCGCCCCAGACCTGATAACTTTATCAGGAAGTTGACCAGATAACTATGTAAGACCGAAACAATGATCTCCAAGAGAGAGATACTTAGACCATTATTTTCTCTAGTGTCTCCATAGCAGAAAGGGAAACTCCCAAGATGAAATATCTTCACCCAATCGGATCTGGAGCCCATGAATTGCAACCCAGCACGTTATTTGTCGCCGTGGATAAGGTCGGCGGCGCGGCAGGCTATCAGAAAGGGGGTAGTGGGGCAATCCTGGAGCAGGCAGCAGCAGAGAAGATAGAAGCTGCAGAAGAAGCGTTCGTTCAGAGTTTCAGATGTGTTCATACGTCCAAAACAAAAGTCTCAGAGGTGCAAAACTAAATAACGACTATTTGTATGCTTTATCGCATGGAATTAAACTTCGGGTTAGTGCTGGATATTGTTACTTGACACCTCAACAAATAATCATCTACGAAGTGAATAGATTGCTTTTTTTAGAACGAGCAACGATTGATATGCCGATTGAGTGAATTGATGATACCCCTGAGAAACACTGAATGGTCTGATGACAGACAAAGCTACCTCATTTTGTAAGAGAACAAACACCAACAATGCATAATCCTCCACCATATTAAATTCATCATAAATAGTCATTCAAATTTTGAAAGCAGCACTTCATATGCCGAAAAAGTTTTTTTTAACCGAAAAGGCAGCACTTCATATGCCACCCAATTACCTAAGCGCTTTTGCCACTCAGCATAACGCCACCCCACTACAGTCTATAGTACTTAGCGAAATCACAACAGCACATCACAGCTGCACAGGGCACGTAACAGTTTTGCCGATGCACTCATGCATAGGCCTGACTTTTTAGAGCACTGGTTCCACTGTGTGGTGCTGAGCATAGGTACGGCTGCTCCATGGCTCAGCACAATATTTTCACTTCTGCTAACGCCTCTTGGCATGTATGATTCCGAAAATTAACCATATAGTGAATTGGAACATTAGACAAGGCCATAGTGGCCCGTGTTGAGAGGAGCCCCGTGTCGCTCCCCGCGAGCGGCCCGGGCGCTAACCCTAGCCGCCGGGCACCGCCGCCACCTATCCCCCTTCCTCCCCCGCCGCCGCCGGCGAGCGCCGCCCGAGCAAAGCCCGTGTGGTGTCGGTGGCGGCGGGCTCTTCCACTCCCGCTCGCGAGGTGGGCTGCGCGGGGCAGTTGTGCCAAGCGGAGGAGGCAGGCGCGAGGCGCTGCGGCGTGTGGCTGTGCGCGGGCCGGAGCTGCTCGGCACGCCATGGTCGCGGCGTAGGAGTCGTGGGCGCACTAGGTCTCCAGCCCGCGCGGCTCTGGCGTCGAGGGCGCGCGCTGTGGCGGGCTTGGCTGCGCTGAGGCGCCGTGCTCGCGCGCCGGGGATCCGGATCTGGCGCCTGGATGCCGCGCCGTGGCTCTGGCGTCCCGGATCTGGTGTGCCCGTGGGGCCCCGCGGCTGGCGGCCCGCCTGCGGCTCGGATCCATGGCGGCGGCCATGGCTGGTGGCACGCGGCGCAGCTTGGCGGCGGGCGGCGCCGGCGTGGACAGGTGGACCAATTCCCTGGCCATGTGGATGGCGGGGAGGTGGTGGGCTTCGGCTGCGGCTGCGGCGGTTCCTCGTTGGATGTTGGTGGCCATGGTGATGTTCGTTCTCGACCCCGATCTACTCCGATTTGCAGCGGTTCCGGCCCTTGGTGGCTTCGGTCACCGTTCTGGGGTGCTGGCCTTACAGATCCGGTGGCTGGAAGGGTTCCGGGGGAATTTCTTGGCCGGCGTGGCGGCCACTCCGATGGCAGTGCCTTTGGGTGTTGCTTCCCTCGTTGGAGGCTTCGGAGAGGACCTCCTTTCTTCCACCCCTCCCAGGAGCTCAGGTGAAAACCTCAGAACCCCCTGTTCCAAGCGACGACGAAACCACGGTGCTGTGCTCCTTCCTGAAGGCGTTGCTCGGGGGCTGCTCAAGTGGCGGTAGAAGTGGCGGCGGTTCGGTGTCGACACATGCATTCTGGTCAGCTTCATCTTGGAGGCTGCGGCGACGTAGGCGACGCTCGTCTGGTGGAGCTATTGCCGATGGCCGAGGCATCATCGGCAGTCTGCGCCATCAGGTTCGGGGTGCTCAGGGGGAAACCCCAGATCTGGGTCTTCTGGATCGGATGATGATGGTGTTCTATCGCTTACCCTTCTGGGGGCATCGTCTTGGAGCAAGTGCTGGCTGGAGGGATGGAGGAGCGGTGTTTCATCTCACACTTTGATGGCGGCGGAGATCGATGGCATGGCGCTGTGGAGACTCGGCGTCCGATGTGCGGAGATGGGCTCGCGCAGGAGGAGGTTGCTGTCTGGCGTCATGGTGACGTCGATGGCTGAGTGGCCAGACAAGGTAGAAGCCTTAATATGATCTGGAGACCTGTGGAAGATGGCGGCGACGACACACGAGTGCGTCTGACCGGATTGTGCCCCAGACCCGGTATGTGGCTCGGCTGGGGCCTCCGAATGAGTTTCGGCTTCCGGCTTTTGATGTTAGGCTTAGGTGAGTGGTTTGGGTAGTGGCCCAGCTAGCACCCCTTCATCATTTTGGATAGGAGTAGCGGCATATGTTGCCAAGATGGTGGATTCAGGCATATTGTTGTAATACTTTGTAAGGTCCTCGAGAATAATCAATAAAGTGGCCGTATGCACCTCCCAGATGTAGAGGTCGGGGGTCATCCTCCTTTTTTAAAAAAGACAAGGCCATAGTGATGGCGTATGTGTGTTAGCCTAAACAGAGAGGAAAAGCTATGCATCCCACAAAACATCATACTAGTACTCCCTCCGTTTCTAAATATAAGTCTTTTTAAAGATTCCAACAAGTGACTACATACGGAGCAAAATGAATGAATCTACACTCTAAAGTATGTCTACATACATCCGTATGTTGTAGTCCATTTAAAATGTCTAAAAAGACTTATATTTAGGAACGGAGGGAATATAAAGAAAACATGGTCATAAAACTAATTGGTAGTTGAGATAAAAAAATGGAAACTTTATTTAGAACCTAACATGAGTTGAGCGCATAAAAGACATTCACCACACTACCAATTTATCACTGTCAAAGAAGTTCCAAATTCCTTCTATAAGTTGCAACTAAGAATTGAATTCGGGCTAATTAGAGTGACTTTCAACTTGCTCCTACAGCTGTACAGTCACACAACAGGCCTGGTGTTGTCCGCTCGAGACGTGAATACAATCTTGGAGCCGAGCCAGATCATGGCTCACCTTTCTTAAGTTCACAATACAAGTTTTGTTTCTTCAACTGAAGCACTAATCCTTAAAATGTTTAGCACGAATAGTGAAATAGTAATAGATCATTCCGAACAATGTAATAGAAAACCGCTGTGAGGATAGAAGCACAAAAATGATTCATAGAATTCTAGGTTGCAGTACCAGTCCATTCTATTGGAAACCTACAACTCCTCAGAATGAGAGAAATATAACCATGTCTGATTCGCACTACAATGGCGAGAATCTTTGTTTCCATAAGAACTACCTAACCAGATGAAGTTGATTCACGATGAAAAATGAATTATAACAGAATGTTTCATTGAGAAGTTGACTCTTATGCAACTTATGTTAATGAGTAGTGTCCAAGGTGATCTAAGAATTGGATGCAGCTTGCTTGAGCAGATATTTAAAGATTCGGAGGTTTCGGGAACCAAGGCGAAGCATTCATAGCATAACCTTCTAGAGACGGAAAAAAGCTATGATGAACAAGACTTTGCTTGAGCCGGTGTTTAGTCATATGAAGGTTTTGGCGACCAAGAGTGAAATTATCAAGCAATGTGCCATCACTGTCAACGTGAATCAGATACCGACCAAGAAGCAGCTGCATGAGCACTTCACCATCCCCCGAAACAATGTCCAAATAATAGGGATCATGGTTTTCAAAGTTGTCCCTGATTGCTTCAAGCGGCAGTCTGATTCGGTACTTAAAGTCCCAAACCTCGCTTCCGTAGTCACGCAACACCCATATATCAACAGTTTCTTTTCTTTCAGAATTGAATGTACATTAATACTTTCCATACCTCGGTAAATGCCGAGTGTGCTATCCATATCAAAGATATATTCTTTGGTGGAAACAACTGGAGCACGCATCCGCCAAAACGACTCAGCTATGGTGTCAAATACTACTATCGGTTTGTTGTCACCACTACCGGAATTTTCCTATATACTGGGTGTCGGGGTCTTCGCCGAGAGCCAAAACATGGGCATTCGGCAATGTAACGAATGCCGAGAGCCGCACTCGACAAAGGAAATAACTCGGCAAACACATGGTAATGCCTACAGGAGGCCTTGGCAAAGACACTATTAATCGGTTTTTTTGCTTTTCTCTTTTTTTGTTCTCTCGGGTTCATTCTTTTGCATTGGTTTCTTTCATTTTTCATTATTTTGCTTTTTTTTTCATTGGTTTACTTCATTTTCTTTGTTTTTATGTCAATTTTCATCGGTTTCTTTTTTAGTCAACACGTGTTAACTATTTTACTATACATTCAACACTTTTCTTATACATCAGAAAACATATTTTATGTATGGTTAACATTTTTCAAATACAAGCATGTTTTTAAGACATAGTCAACACTTTTCTATACACATTTAGCATTTTCCAAATTCTTGATTAATATTTTTTAAATACTTGTTTATTCTAAAATGCTTGATTTTAAATTTTTAAATACATGATAGATTTTTTCCATACCAATTATATTTTTTGTATACATTTTTCGTATACATGAAAAACATTTTCTCTATACGCATTTAATATTTTTCAAAGGTTTGGTCAACATTTTTTTTTCAATGTTTGATGTAAAGTGCTTTTTCTAATATACTCCACCCACCCCAAAATTAGTTGTGCTAAAGTTGAGACACTTATGTTGGGGACAAGAGGGAGTATTTATTTAAAATATTTGGAAGTATAAACAAAAATATAAAGCAAAAAAAAACAAAAAAACATGAAAAATAAAAAGAAGAGGCTGTGGCCTCCGCGCGCCTGGACCTGCCAATTCGCTCTCACCTTCAGCGAGCCTTCTCTATATTTCGCTATAAGCAAGACATAGGGGCGCCGGATTGACAGAGAAAAAAGGAAAAGACACAGAGCTCTTCCTATTGGGCCGAAAGAAAATAATGATGAGGCCTTGGGAAGCTGCGCCTGCAACTGAATGACTCTGGCCCAACATAAGAAACAATTTCGGATTACTTACGGCTGGAGAAACAAATTCAAAAGAGGAGAACGTTTTTTATTAGAGAAAAAGAAATTTTAATTTGTTGAGAGTGGGATTTGAACCCTTTCGGAACACACCCTGAATGTGCCGCCTTAGACCACTCGGCCACCCCAACAGTTTTTCACAGTAAGATATTCTATTTAATAAATAATTTAGCTTAAGACGCTGCGTAGATCTTTGTCAACAAAGACATCACAATCGGCGACCGTCCCACTACTAGAAATGAAAAAACTGAACCAAGGCTGTTGATTAGTGTCGGAGCCTCATCACTGAAAGCTTCACTCAAGCACCCACAGCATCAGGACTAACAACGAGACTTTGCTTCTCATCTCCTTTGCACAGGACTAACAACAAGTCAGGGCCTGAATTTCTGAATCCCTCATAACTCTTAAGGCATACAGTAGCATGCATGGTGGGCGTCTTATTGCGCAACATTTTCAAGTGTTTTCTCGCCTCTTCTTTTTTAGAGCATAAACATGCCTACTCCTAACAATACTTATTTTGAGCATCAGCATGCTTGCTCATAGAAAAACACAAGAAATCGGTAGCATCATGCTCTGTTTCACTTTAACCCACTGGTAGAAAAAGAGGCTTCCGTCCAGCCCCATTAGTCGCGGAACTGTAGGAACCGCGACTAATGAAGTCTTTAGTCGCGGTTCGGCAGACGAACCGCGACCAAAGGCATGGGCCCAGGGCGCTCGGTGGCCAGCTGGTGCACGTGAGGGGCTTTAGTCGCGGTTGGCCAGGCCAACCGTGACTAAAGGTGCCCAAAGGCCTTTAGTCGCGGTTGGCCAGGCCAACCGCGACTAAAGCTCCTCCCCTATATATACCAGTTCAGCGCACTCACTTAGCCATTTGGTGCCACTTCTCTTCACAAGCTTCACAAGGGGGTGTAGGTTTGCTTTTGGTTCCTCTTATGCACACAAGGTGTTTGATGAAATGCCCCAAGAGCCACACTTGAGGTTCCTCATTTATTTTTTTCCTCCTCGATCGCGGTTAGCAACTTGAACCTTTCATGCATGTGTGTCATTGATAAAATATGCACGTGTGTTGTTCATTGTTTAATTCTATTGTTTATAGCTAGTTAGTTTAACAAATGCATGATGGTTAATTATATATTTTATATTATAATAATGCAGATGAATCGGCAATGGATGTACGGTAACCGACTCTCCCGCGAGTTCACTACGGGTTTGAAAGATTTCCTCGTAGTGGCTAATGCGAACAAGCAGAAGGGTTTTGTTATCTGTCCATGTGTTGACTGTAAGAATCAGAAGGGTTACTCTTCCTCAAGAGAAGTTCACCTGCACCTGCTTCGGCACGGTTTCATGCCAAGCTATAATTGTTGGACCAAGCATGGAGAAAGAGGGGTTATAATGGAAGAAGATGAAGAAGGGGATGATTTCATCGATGAAAGCTATCTTGCTGATTTCGGTGATACTTTCATGGAGGATGTTGAAGGTGAAGGGGAAGGTGAAGGGGAAGGTGAAGGTGAAGGTGAAGGTGAAGAAGAGGCACGTGATGAGACCGTTGATGATCTTGGTCGGACCATTGCTGATGCACGGAGACGCTGCGAAACTGAAAAGGAGAGGGAGAATTTGGATCGCATGTTAGAGGATCACAGAAAGTCGTTGTACCCCGGATGCGATGATGGTCTGAAAAAGCTGGGCTGCACACTGGATTTGCTGAAATGGAAGGCACAGGCAGGTGTAGCTGACTCGGCATTTGAAAACTTGCTGAAAATGTTGAAGAATATGTTTCCAAAGAATAACGAGTTGCCCGCCAGTACGTACGAAGCAAAGAAGGTTGTCTGCCCTCTAGGTTTAGAGGTTCTGAAGATACATGCATGCATCAACGACTGCATCCTCTACCGCGGTGAATACGAGAATTTGAATGAATGCCCGGTATGCACTGCATTGCGTTATAAGATCAGAGGCGATGACCCTGGTGACGATGTTGAGGGCGAGAAACCCAGGAAAAGGGTTCCCGCCAAGGTGATGTGGTATGCTCCTATAATACCATGGTTGAAACGTCTGTTCAGGAACAAAGAACATGCCAAGTTGTTGCGATGGCACAAATAGGACCGTAAGTCGGACGGGGAGTTGAGACACACCGCAGATGGAACGCAATGGAGAAAGATCGACAGAGAGTTCAAAGATTTTGCAGCTGACGCAAGGAACATAAGATTTGGTCTAAGTACAGATGGCATGAATCCTTTTGGCGAGCAGAGCTCCAGCCATAGCACCTGGCCCGTGACTCTATGCATCTACAACCTTCCTCCTTGGTTGTGCATGAAGCGGAAGTTCATTATGATGCCAGTGCTCATCCAAGGTCCTAAGCAACCCGGCAACGACATCGATGTGTACCTAAGGCCATTAGTTGATGAACTTTTACAGCTGTGGGGCAGACCTGGTGTCCGTGTGTGGGATGAGCACAAACAAGAGGAATTTGACCTACGAGCGTTGCTTTTCGTAACCATCAACGATTGGCCTGCTCTTAGTAACCTTTCGGGACTGTCAAATAAAGGATACAATGCATGCACGCACTGCTTACATGAGACTGAAAGTGTACATTTGCCAAATTGTAAGAAGAACGTGTACCTTGGGCATCGTCGATTTCTTCCGAAAATTCATCCAGTAAGAAAGAAAGGCAAGCATTACAACGGCAAGGCAGATCACCGGCCGAAGCCTGCAGAACGCACTGGTGCTGAGGTATTTGATATGGTCAAGGATTTGAAAGTCATCTTTGGAAAGGGTCATGGCGGACAATCAGTTCCGAAGGGAGCTGACGGGCACGCAGCCATGTGGAAGAAGAAATCTATATTCTGGGAGCTAGAATATTGGAAAGTCCTAGAAGTCCGCTCTGCAATCGACGTGATGCACGTTACGAAGAATATTTGCGTGAACCTCCTAAGCTTCTTGGGCGTGTATGGGAAGACAAATGATACAAAGGAAGCACGGCAGGACCAGCAACGTTTGAAAGACCCTGATGACCGGCATCCGGAATGGTTTCAAGGTCGTGCCAGCTACGCTCTGACCAAAGAAGAGAAGGTCATCTTTTTTGAATGCCTGAGCAGTATGAAGGTCCCGTCTGGATTCTCGTCCAATATAAAGGGAATAATAAACATGGCGGAGAAAAAGTTCCAAAACCTGAAGTCTCACGACTGCCACGTGATTATGACGCAATTGCTTCCGATTGCTTTGAGGGGGCTCCTGCCGGAAAATGTTCGAGTAGCCATTGTGAAGCTATGTGCATTCCTCAATGCAATCTCTCAGAAGGTAATCAATCCAGAAGATCTACCACGGTTACAGAACGATGTGGTCCAATGTCTTGTCAGTTTCGAGTTGGTGTTCCCGCCATCCTTCTTCAATATTATGACTCACCTCCTGGTTCACCTAGTCGAAGAGATTTTCATTCTCGGTCCTGTATTTCTACACAATATGTTCCCCTTCGAGAGGTTCATGGGAGTATTAAAGAAATATGTTCGTAACCGTGCTAGGCCAGAAGGAAGCATCGCCAAGGGCTATGGAAATGAGGAGGTAATTGAGTTTTGTGTTGACTTTGTTCCTGACCTTAAGCCGATTGGCCTTCCTCGATCGCGGCACGAGGGGAGACTAAGTGGAAAAGGCACGATCGGAAGGAAATCAACGATATGTATGGACGGCCATTCTCTGACTGAAGCACACCACACTGTACTGACCAATTCCAGCTTGGTGGCTCCGTACTTTGAGAAACACAAGAATATTTTACGCTCGGACAACCCGGGGAAGCCTGAATCCTGGATTAGGAAGGCCCACATGGAGACTTTCGGCAGTTGGTTGAGAAAACATTTAATGAATGACAATGATGTTGTAGATCAGCTGTACATGTTGGCCAAGACACCATCTTCGACTATAACGACTTTCCAAGGGTACGAGATAAATGGGAATACATTTTACACGATCGCCCAAGATAAAAAGAGCACCAACCAAAACAGTGGTGTCCGCTTTGATGCAGCAACCGAGAATGGGCAAAAGGTCACATATTATGGTTACATAGAGGAGATATGGGAACTTGACTATGGACCCTCCTTTAAGGTCCCTTTGTTCCAGTGCAAATGGTTCAAGCTAACAGGAGGTGGGGTAAAGGTGGACCAGCAATACGGAATGACAATGGTGGATTTCAACAATCTTGGTTACCTTGACGAACCATTCGTCCTAGCGAAAGATGTCGCTCAGGTTTTCTATGTGAAGGACATGAGTAGCAAACCGAGGAAACGAAAAGATAAGAAAACGATCAGTACATCATGCGATGATCCAAAGCGCCACATTGTTCTTTCAGGGAAAAGAAACATCGTGGGAGTGGAGGACAAGACAGACATGTCAGAAGATTATAATACGTTTGCTGAAATTCCGCCCTTCAAAGTGAACACCGACCCAAGCATTAAGTTAAATGATGAGGATGCTCCATGGATACGGCACAATCGTAAGCAAGCAGGGACACAAGGGAAGAATTGATGTGTAATAATTTATTGTACCAAACTTTGTATTTGGTCGATGAACTGAATGATGTATCAAACCTTTTGTCAAACCTTCAAGGGATTAGTTTTATTTTTCTGATTTTTTTGATATATAATTGTATTTTTAAGATTTTAAAATGAATTAGTTTTATTTTTCTGATTTTAAAAGGAAAAAGGAAGAAGAAGAAAGAAGGAAAAAGGAAAAAAACAGAAGACAAAAACAGAAGAAAAAAGGAAAAACAGAAGAAAAAAACAAACAGAAGAAAAAAGGAAAAACAGAAGAAAAAACAAACAGAAGAAAAACATAAGAAAAAAACAAACAGAAGAAAAACAGAAGAAAAAAGGAAAAAGGAAGAAAAAAAAGAAGAAAAACAAGAAAAAGGAAGAAACAAACAGAAGAAAAAAATAGAAGAAAAAAGGAAGAAAAAAACTGAAGAAAAACAAGAATTTAAAATGAATTAGTTTTATTTTCTGATTTTTTTGATATATAATTGTATTTTTAAGATTTTAATAACATAAATAAATAAGTAATTAGAAACTTTAATAGCAAAAATAATTATCATAAAGTAAAATAAATAAGTAATTAGAAACAAAATAAAATAAAATAAATAAGTTTTTTGTTGTAAGTAGAAACAAAACAAAATAAATAAAGCAAAAATGAAAACAAAAAACAGGCAAAAAATAAAAAATATGCCACCTACTGGGCCACCACGGCCTGAATACGACTAGAAACCCATTATTGGGCCAGGATTCAGGCCCGTAGAAACGCCCAGTAGGTCCACAGGCTAATAGTAACAGAATAAGCCCGTAAGCCTGCATTTGAGAGGAGCTCGAAGTGGTGAGCGCAGCCGCGCTTATAAACCACTGTCGAAGCCTCTCGGCTAGCGAGGTGGGACTAAACATCCCACCGCACCGCGCCAGTGCCAGCACATACCTTTAGTCGCGGTCCGCCACACTAACCGCGACTAAAGGATAGCTTTAGTCGCGGTCCGCCTCCCCAACCGCGACTAAAGGCTCTTCCTGCGCGGGAACGAAAGCGGCGCCAAAACCCTTTAGTCGCGGTTGGTGTGGCGGACCGCGACTAAAGCTATCCTTTAGTCGCGGTTGGTGTGGCGGACCGTGACTAAAGCTACCCTTTAGTCGCGGTCCGCCACACCAACCGCGACTAAAGGTCTGCCTATATATACTGCACTTAGCAGTTTCCGCCACTTCCCATTCTTCTCAGACGCCGAAGCCCCTGCCCCGACGCCGATCGACGCCGAAGCCCTGCCCCGACGCCGATCGACGCCGACGCCGACGCCCTGCCCCGACGCCGACGCCCTGCCCCCAGTGAGCGCCGCCGCCTCCGCCCCGAGTGAGCGCCGCCGCCGCCCGTGCCCTGCCCTAGCGCGCCGCCGCCGCCGCCCCTGCCCTGCCCTGCCCGCCGCCCGCCGCCCGCCGCCCGCCGCCCGCCGCCCCCCTGCCCGCCGCCCGCCGCCCCTGGCCCTGCCCCTGGCCGCCGCCCCTAGCCCTGCCCCTGGCCACCGCCGCCGCCCGCGCGCCGCCCGCTGCCTGCCCCTGCCCGCCGCCCCTGCCAAAAAGGAAACAAGAAAAAAAACAAGAAGAAAGAAAAAGGAAGAAGAAAAAAAAGAAAACAAAACAAAACCAAAAGAAACAAGAAAAAAAAGGAAGAAGAAAAAAAGGAAGAAGATAAAAGGAAGAAGAAAAAAAGGAAGAAGAAAAAAAGAAAGAAGAAAGAAAGAAGAAAGAAAAAGGAAGAAGAAAAAAAGAAGAAAGAAAAAGGAAGAAGAAAAAAATGAAAACAAAACAAAACCAAAAGGAAGAAGAAAAAAAGGAAGAAGAAAAAAGGAAGAAGAAAAAAAGAAAGAAGAAAGAAAGAAGAAAGAAAAAGGAAGAAGAAAAAAAGAAAGAAGAAAAAGGAAGAAGAAAAAAAGAAAGAAGAAAGAAAGAAGAAAGAAAGAAGAAAGAAAAAGGAAGAAGAAAAAACAAGAAAGAAAAAGGAAGAAGAAAAAAATGAAAACCAAATGAAAACCAAAAGAAAGAAGAAAGAAAAAGGAAGAAGAAAAAAAGTAACTTAAAACTTAATAATTAACAAAAAACCGTAAATTTTGATAATTAACCAAATGGCGAGGGTTATACATGTGTGTTGTCCTCGCCTCCCTCTCCGTGACGCCGTCGTCTGCCACCCCGTCTCACGCTCTACCGCGACACCCTCTCCCACCCCTTCCTCGCCCCCTCCTTTTGCCACCGCCCTTTCGCCACCGCCACCGCCACCGCCCCCCTTCTTCACTTAATTAATTTGTTTTTACTACATGTTTTCAGGACTGACATAATGGCGGACGATAGAGCTGACCCGATTATGGACAACTATGATCCGGACGGTGAAGCACATATGTTCGGCATCATAAACGGCGATATTCTATATGTGCCGACCGGACAAGAAGAAGATGATGTCTCTTCTTATCTGAACCTTGACGGTGAAGATGAAGGGCGCCGTCAGCAAGATGATGCCGAACAAACATCGATAAACGACGATCTTCAAATGGAAGTAGCAACCACCTCCGGCGCCGAGGTATATATATACATTGAGCCTCTGGTGATACAAACTAACTGATTTGAATAAATATGTGTGTACTAACGTGCGCGACTCTCTTTCTTATTTTAGCCCTCGGCCGGATCGTCGAAACAATCGAGTACGTCGTCAAAGCGTGGCGCAACCAAGACGATGAAACAAGGAGAAACATGCACCATCGAGGTTGTCGACAGTGCAACCGGCAGGCCGCTGGAGCCCCGCAAGAACGCCACCAAGTTTGTCAGCCAATGCGGAGCCGTTGTTAGAGACAACGTCTCGATCACCGTCCAGGAGTGGAATGAGCCAAAGAAGGCACCAATTGCTGGTTTCACTTTTGTCGATAAGAGAACAAAAAAAGATTGCTTCAAGAAGCTTATGGAACATTTCGTTCTACCTCCGAAATACAACAAATTCGATGAGGAGGGTAACAAGATTGAGGAAAACAAGGAGAGGAGGAGGCTAGTCAAACAGTTCGCTCTTCGTAAGATGGCCGACGCATTCCGGAAATTCAAGCAAAATCTAGCCCATGACTTTGTCAAGCAGAACAAGACTCCGGATTTCAAAGGACAATATGAGAAACTGAAACATGATTGGCCAGAATTTGTGAAGCAAAAGAAATCGGAGCAGTTCATTCAAATATCGAAAAAAAATAAGGAAAATTCAGCTAAGAAGGAGTACAATCATATTATGGGGCCAGGAGGGTATCGCCTTTGGCAGCCTAGGTTGGAGAAGATGGAGAACGAGCTGAGGGCGCGAGGAATCCGTCCAGCTACGGAGGGATGGGACCCAAGGGCCAAAAGCTGGTGGTACGGGCATGGGGGAACGCTGAACCCGGAGACAGGGGAGTGTGTTTACCAGGGCAAAATAATTAAACCCACCCAAGCCCTTATTGACGCAATGAGGGATGCTCAAGAGGGGAAGATCAAGTTCAACAGAGAGAACGACGCACTGACAAAAGCCCTCGGGAATCCTGAACACGGAGGACGTGTACGAGGCATGGGGCACATTCCGTGGAAAATAGGGTTCCCCCAGAACGATGACCCGTACGGTTACAGAAGCCGTAAGAGAAAGATGGATCGGGAAGCAGATGTTGTGGCGCGGTTGGCATCGGAAATGGATGTGATGAAGAAAACCGTGAGTGTACTAGTAGCCGAAAGAGATGCAGCTTGGGCGCAGCATGAAGATCATCCAGCGGATCTCGGAAGCCAGCAGCGGAGAAGCAGCGTGGCTTCCACGGAGGCCCCACCGGCTGGTGCAGATGCACCGACGATCGAAATTACTGCACCGGAGCCTCTGGTGGTCGAAATTACTGCACCGGAGCCTCCTCGCTACCCCGTGGACGATATAAAGGAGAGGAAAGAATGTCATCTGTATTATCCTATCGGGAACATGTCCATGAAGGTAGCCATCGGCAGTGCTTTACCATGTTTACCTGGAGCACTCCACCACAACAACCCCATTCAAGATGGCTATGCTCGTGTCACGGTGGAGGACATAGTCCAAGGGTTTGAGGACCTGGAGATTGACATTGCTACACCTGAAGGGGAGAAAAGACTTGGAGATGTCAAGCGCCATTTCATTCTATGGCAAAAGAAGTTTATCAAGTTTCCAGGCGAGGCGCCAAGGACAACAAGTCCATCCCCCTACGGTGGTGGTGGTGGCGGTGGCGGCGGTGGTGGTGGTGGTGGTGGTGGCGGTTCACCTACACCTCCGTCACGTCAGCCGACGCCTCCCAGTCCACAACGTCCGGCGGGTGATCAGACGCCGCCCCCCAGTCCTCGTCCGGCGGGTGATCAGACGCCGCCCCCCGATCCACCTCCGGCAAAGAAGCAGAAGCAGTCCTGGATTATTAACCCGGACCCTTATGTACCTAAGACCACAAAGGTACCGGAGCCATCACTGAAGCCTCTCCCCACAAGGCCTTGGGAACGTAGTGCCGAGGAAACTGCCGCGGCCGCGGCTGCTGATCTTGAGAAATGGAAGGCGGACTGCAAGAAGAAAAGAGAGCCCGAGCCCAAGCCAGTATTTTCTGATGAGCAAAAGAAGTGGGCTAAGTCATTTTTGAGCACACCGTCCCAAGCCGCGAAGAATCTGCCTGAGGACTATGCACGTGAACTTCGTAGGCAGGCACTCATGTTGAAGGAGAAGAAAGAGCGGGTGGATGACCCCGATCCGGAACAAAGTAAACGAGTTGCCCAGCTCGGGGAACAAAGTAAACAATCGATTGCCCCGCTTATAGTGAAAGCCGCCGGTCCGGATGACCCTGATATCATAGCAGCTGCGGCAGCACTTGGATTGACTGTAACGAGTGCCAGAGAACAAGCGGCCAACTTAGGTATTACTCTTCGTGAACTGTTAGGCCTTGATGAGGCGCCAGTGAAGGAGGTAGTAATTACATATGTGAAGAATGAGCCTCTCGTCGAGCCTGCGCAGGAAGAGGATCTACCTCCACAAATGAAAGGTCTGCTGAAATGGTACAAGGGTTACATAAAAAATAAAAACGCCAACGAATATATTTATGCGCAAGTTAGATATGAGCATCACTTCAAACATTACTATGTACAAATTCATCTGAGTGAATTGTTCCAGCTTTTCAATCTGCGCGAGCTCGACAAATCTATCATCAGTTGCTACGTTCTGTAAGTGATTTATTTCTACCCCATCTCGTTCATATTGCCTGCACTATATATATGTCCTAACTATATTGTTGTGTCCGCTATTATACATGCAGAATGAAGATTAAGGAATGCAGAGTAAGGAACATCCATGATGTTGGGTTCATTGACCCACACATCGTTAATGGATATGTGTTGCGGCATCACCCCGCCGACATGGAGGCAGACCTGTGGCAGTTTCTTACAAAGCAGGAACTCAAAAGTGATATTCTATTTCCTTACCATTTTGGGTGAGTGTTTCTGTCTTGAGCACATTCTCTTTTGTTTACTCCATACATGGTATGTGGCCGGCTAATCGATGAGTTATGCATGACGTACTGTGCATGTATCGTGTCCGCAGGTTCCACTGGATTCTGCTAGTAATTAAAGTTGACACCTCAGAATGTCTCGTCCACGACTCTCTGGATATGGATCCAAAGCTTTGGGGCGACATGAGAAGAATGCTGCAGAAGTAATTATTTTCATTCATTTGCGCTCTATATCGATCGGCCTATTTCGTTCATTTCCTAATATCAAGTAACTAATAACTCTCTTGTTCATTTAATTTTCTTTGCCTCGTAGGGTTTGGAGACGGTTCGTAGATACAAAGGTCGGTGAATTCAAAAAAGAGCTAGAATTCAAAAAGTCAAAGGCTAAGAATGGTGGGGATATTCAGCCAGCGAGGACCAATCTATGTGGATACTATGTCTGTGAGATGATCCGGAGATACACCTCTGAGCGGGTTCCGAGTGATACCAATGCTCAGAGGAATAACCTCCGGATGATGCTTAGTCCAGAAGCTCGCTTCCGACCACTTCAAGAGGAACTAGCTGGATGGTTCAGGAGGGAAGTCCTCCATCCTAAAGGAGAACACCATTACGAGGACGTAAAACTTTATATGCATTAAATTATGTATGAAAACTTGTTCAAAATTGTATATGGTCATCTGATGATATTTAATATATACTGTATATTCCTCTTGAATTCTTTTTGGTTCTAATTTCAAATTTGTTTGAAATTGTACATTCATATGCATGTATGTAGTAGCGTAGAATATGTGAAACTCCTTCAAAATTAAAATAAAGCATAAAAGAAATAAAACAATACAAATTAAACAGAAAACAGGTTTAGGGGGGGGGCAGGTTTAGGGGGGGGCAGGTTTAGGGGGGGGGGGCTAAAACCCTAAACCTGCGGCGGCCTTTAGTTGCGGTTGGCCAGAAGAACCGCGACTAAAGGTCCTCCGCCCCGACGGCCACCTGGCGCCCACGTGGACGGGCCTTTAGTCGCGGTTCTTAAGCAACTGCGACTAAAGGGGGGGGCCTTTAGTCCCGCCTGTTTGGTCGCGGTTGCGCAACCGCGACTAATGGCAGTTGCGAACCGCGACCAAAGGCCCTTTTTCCACCAGTGACCAAAGGGAGGTGAAACATCAAGACCACCGACTGCACATGTCACCAGTTCCTTACAAACCTAGGAATCTGGCAACCAGTTAGGCACTTGGGCCGCACACACATCGCCGCAAACAAATTGTCGACGACCACAACAATGGATGAACTCACTCACACACAAAGACAGGAGTAACTATTTTTCCTTAGCATACCTGACAGTGGACTATTTTTTTTTCCTTATGATGGCAGCTGATTGCTTGCACTAGCGGGATAAGAATGCAGCTTTTAGGTAAGTTGTGTGGGGATGAAGATCAGGCGCGACAGTAAATAACAAAGCATCCCTAACGCTCAAGTTAATCAATTTCTTATCTTTGCTATCAAATCTACATAGGTGATCCTAATTGTCAAGGGAATAGTGCCAGCATAGTATCAATTCATTAAAATGGTTAGCAGCCAAAGTGAAATGAGAATTCCAAATGATGCAACAAGAACCTGGAATCATAATAGAATATTCGGAATGATGCAATGGATTCATGAAGAATGAATTGCAGCACAACATTCCAAATGATGCAATTCATTCACGAAGAAAGAATGAATTGCAGCAGAGCATTTCTAAAAAGCTGACTATAATTTAATCACTTAATTCAACAAGAATAGTGTTCCAAGCTCTTCTGAAAATGAGGTGCAACATGCCAGTCAGCAAGCGGATAATCGGCTAGAGGCAAAAAAAAAAAAAAACAGAAACAAGACACACATCAATAAAAGGACAAGTCAGTTCTTCAGTTCAATAAACAGACAAGAGGCAGCTACATTGCTAACTATCGAGTACTGAGATGACCACTATATAGGAGGAGGGAAGAGGGATGGGAGGAGGGAGTCCAATCTTCAGATCAAGAAACAGAGACACGAGTCAGAATAATTGGCAACATTTCAAACACTGACCCAGACGAATTGTAATTTTGCATCAACACTCACGGCAAGCACTCCAGCCCAAACACTCACAGTAGTCACTTCAACCCAAAAGGATATTCAACAAAATATAACACCACCATGTAATAGTTAGAGCTTCTTGATCATAAATTTTAATACATCAACAAAGAAGGTAGCGGGCTCATAGTGGATCTGCTTAATGCACACTGCAGCTATGTGGATACAGCGTGCTAGGCCCATAAGAAGCACCACCACACTCAACAGCCCTGAGATGAAAGGCTAAGTGTTCACAACAGAATCTTCTGGCCAGATGAAAGGCGAAGCATTGACTAGATCACCCTCAAGTGTCGGAAAGAAGGTATGTTGAACAATAGTTTGCTTGAGCCGGTTTTGAGTAGGACCGAGCCCTCTGCGATGGAAAATGGCAACCAACTTGCCATCCCCGTCAACCTGAAGTAACCACTCACCAAATTGGACGAGCACGAGCACATCACTCCAAGAAGCCACTCACCAAATATTTTGGACAGTATCCTATTGGGGCCAGAGTCGTGATTGGGGCAGAACTGATTCGTGCTGGAGCTGCTGGACTATGCCCAAAACAAAGGACCTACGTGTCATCAACAAAATAGGGAGAAAGGGTTAAAATTTGAGGTTCCAATGCTATCTGCAATGGGCAGATCCCAGAGAATGCTGTCAGTCCGTCAGTCAGCTCTGCCAGAAGAACTGCAACCTTGCAACGAAAAGAAGAGAATACAGTTTAAGATCAAGATACTTTTCGCCGGTTTCAGATTGATCAAACACGCAAACACACTGACATATATTAATCTGGGTGTTCAGCTTGTATATTGCACCGAAATGGTAAACTGTAGCCACACACAAGATATTTGTCCCCAGTATGTGGGTGGGTGCCCTTCAAGTGATCCTGCAACAGCACGTAACACACCCATAGTAACAAATGATCAGAGTGAATTTGAGGCACACAATCCGCTTGAGACCAATGGTACTGAAGATGATCTTGCGCCAGTCACACAGAGAGAATGAACATGGATGGTAGTTACAGAATCTAAAGGAGAACACAATCTGGGACCTAAGCCCGACCATGATAAACCTAATCCCAAACAATACAACAAGGACAACATAGCATTTGAACACCTAACCAAATGCAATGGATACATGAAGAAGAATGAATGAACATTTCATGGAGAAGTTGACGATAATGCATTCATGCACTTTAATGAGCAGTGCTTCAAGCTCTCTAAAAGATGGTATATTGTTTTCAAGTCAATTTTCATATTCACATGGATCCAATGGGATTGAATTTGTGCCAAAATTTGTTCGCCAAAGGAATTCAAAATAATCTATCAAAAAGTTTGAGTAAATAAACAACTTATTATTAAATGGTATATATGGCACAATACTTAACAAATATTCCTACTAATCAAAGGACTCACATAAAAAATTCATTCGGATCCTCTCCTCCAAATTTAATTCAAAATCCTTCAAATCAAATATGCCCTTAAAGTGAAAACCTGTGCATACTACGTCACCCCTATCGATGTTATTGTTGACATTATTATCCTCATCCAAAAGGATAAGGAAGGTTGATGCCTTGAGGATGACGAGCATTCAAACCATCGAAGGTCGTCCGGGTTATTGGTCCCAGTAAACTATTCCAGAGATCCACATGATCCATTTATAACCACGAAGCAAGCAAGCAAGCTCATGCCACCTGACCCGTTGCCAACCCAGCCTGACTTCATGGCCAGTAGAACATCATGGGCTATATATGCTCGGAGCACATACACACGTTTCTCAATGATTCCGCCACTAACCTCACATGAATGATAGCTACCTCAAAAAAAGAGAAGGCTATCTATGTGTGTGTAGGATTGTGGGGTACTGGGAATGAGCACACATTAGCGTCGCTAGGTAACGATGTCACATCCTGCATTTGGGATGACAAAGACCAACATAACCTAAGGAATGGGATCAACCGTACTACATCGCGCCACAAGGAGATGCTCAGCATGCATTTCATCGCGCCACAACAGAATGGAAACGCTACTGAGTGAACTCTTGATCCTATACCACAGGATCAGCATGCATTTCCTCTATTCTCATGACCTTTTATTTGGATATTTTCAGCATCAGCTCCTCACAACATGATCTGTAAGAAATTAACAATATTAGCACCATCATCTACACCGACTAGTTGGATTAGTTTTTCAGAGCCCATGAACCTACAGGCCCCTATTCCATAACTGGAATGATACACCATGTTCAACATGTACATTACCATATCCCAGCAGAGGGAACTGCTAATACAGTACCGAAAATGATTGCACACCATCAGCAGACAATACTAACATCCATATCAGACAAGCTCTGGCTAACAACTAACAAGATCCATGGTTTAAATTCTTTATTTTCCTACACTACCAGTCTAAAAGAACCATGCTTACAAGTAACAAGATCAAGAGCTTCAAATAAGAGTCAGCAAAATAAAAGCACAACAAAACTGAACAATCTCACTAAACATAAACCAGGTAGGTACGAAAGAAAGAAAACATACAGTTCAAAATGCTAATGCTAATCTTCTTCGTATGAAAGAATGCCGAAGAGTCTGGCCATGAAGCGATTTCAAGGACAAAAAATACAGTTCCTAAGCACAGTACACTAGTTTTTGGATGATAGCTAATTCTTTTGCTAGCTACATGTTTACTCAAGGAAATAAGGTGAGCACCTTGGTAATTTTTTTGGACGATAGCTAATTCTTTTGTTATAATTTTTTGTTAGTTGTTTATAACTTCTAGCCATTTTCCATTTGCTTTTTCACCTAGTATTTTCTTCTGTTCTTTCCGCACAGTTTTCTGTCAGTGCTCTTCCTCCTTTTGGTTTGGTTCTGCTGCATCTCACACGTGTTTCAATGTTTTTCACCGGCTTCTGCTGGGTGTTCTTAACCGACCTTCAGCTTCAGTTAACCTCCCTCCAGTTTTCAGCTACTAAATCAATGGCCTTACTTAAAGCTCTCGGACAAACTAGAATATGAATCAAGGCTGTCATCTCGAAGAAAAAAATTGCAGGAAAGGCGATCGGGTGGTGAATGTCCTTAAAAAAAACAAGAACTGCAACCTTGCATCGTAAAGCAAAGAATACAGGCAAGGATGCTCGCAATTGCTCTGCATCTACTGTTTGTAGTCGAGCTGCAACTACTATTTCAGCTGGTAAATGCTTGTATGCTGAATCAACAGTGTAAATTGTAACCACACACTCCAATTTTCTTTGTCTCCAGCTTGTATAATTGGCTTAGTAGCCTACAATCGATGTGAACAGCTAAGGAATTACCCTGCAGGAATGACACATCATATGTGTTGTGACCAACAACGGAAATTATAACAAAATTATTCAAATACCTAACCAGATGCAATGGGCACATGAAGAACGAATTGCAACAGAACATTTCACTGACAATCTGACTGTAAGGCGGACATTCCCGTTCAATCTAACGAGCAGTGCACAAAGCTCCTCTAACAATCAGGGTCAACTTGCTACTGAACAAATTGAGAGGATAATCTGCCATATTTAATCGTGGGCTGGAACAATACTTGGAAACAGGGAACTGATGTATATTGGCTAACAATTTAGATTAAGAAAACCATTGGATGATCTCTTCTAAGAAACAAAAAGACATCAATAAAAAAACCAAGGCAATTGTTGAGTTCAAAGAAAAACAGAGACATGTGGCAGGCAACTATTTCAAATGCTGGCCAAAACGACTAAATAATTCTAGCATCAACATGCATGATAGCCAGTTCATCCCGAAAGGATATTCACACATGTACAAATTTCATGCGACCATGAAACATTCAGAGCTCATTGATCATAACTTGTATACATCAAAATGGAACTAGCCGGCTCATGGTGGGCCTAATTCTTAATCTTCTGCTCATCAGCACAAGTTTCATTTCTCATGCATATGTTCAGATCAAAGATCACATGAAGCAACAATTCCTTAAAGTGGTTAGCAGTTAAAGTGAAGTTATATATGTAATTCTAAATGATGCAACATGAAGGCAGAATTATAGCACTATGTTTCAATACATGACCAGATGCAATGGAATCATGAACATGAAAGAACTGCAACAGAACATTGACATGAAAGTTGACTATAATGCAATCATTCAATTTATCTACTGTTGCTAGTCAAAAAGGAGGATAATCTGCCTTTGCCATCAACCAAAACAAAACATAGAAACAGGAATCAACTCTACATTTTCTAATATTTAGTATCTATGGACAACTGGGTAAACTCTAAAAATGAAGACCTCAATAAAAATACATGTCAATTATTCGGTTCAATAAACAGAGACCAAGAGGCAGCTGGATTGCTATCAATTAAGTATAAAGGAGACCACTATATAAAGAGGGAAAACGCAAAGTCCATTTTTCAGTTCAAGAAAACATAGACATGATTTCAAACGCTGATCCAAATGACTTGTAATCTTAGCATCAACATTCACAGCAATCACTTCAGCCCAAAATGATATTAAAAGAAATATAACACAACCACACATCAGCAAGAGCTTCTTGATCATGACTTTTTATACATCAACAAAGAAAACTACTGGGTTCATAGAGGATCGAGTTAAGCATGCACCACCACACTCAACATCCCTCGGATGAAAAGCTGAATAATATTCAGAACATAACCATCCGGTCAGATGAAAGGCGAAGCATTAACAACATAACCCTCTAGTGCCGGAAAGAAGGTATGTGAAACTAGAGATTGCTTGAGCCAAAGTCCAGTATGCCAGAGGAATCTGCGATGGAGACTAGCAAGCAACTTGCCATCCATGTCAATCTGAAGTAGCGAGTCATTGTCAAATTTGGCCAGCACGAGCACATCACCATCCCAATATGCAGCCTCCACATTCCAACAATCGCCAAAGTTTTCTAGTTGCACCATGAGCTCGGCAATCGGCAATTCAACCCGGCGTTTGGAGGCCCAGACTTGACCTTCATAGTCCTGCATCACCCATATATCAACAATGGTCTGTTCGTCATTAAGACTGAACACGCCAAGCATGTCATCCATCTCAAACAGGTCAGCATGGTCATTTGGCGGAACAATCGGAGAGCGCATCTGCCGGAACAACTCAGCAGTGGTGTCAAATACCATTATCAGGCTGTCTGCATGCCAATGCAAGCTATCTCTGATAAGGATAGATCCGGGGGAGTTCATCAGTTCCTTGTCACTTGGGCAGTCTACTTGCCTCGGCGGCTGGCCAGAGCCTAATTTGAAGACGTAGGAGCCACTTTGATCATCGTCCTCTGGGCAGAGCAATAGTCGGTACTCGCCGGTAGGGCTGTGCGGGTACATCCCCAAGAACCTAAAGCCATCAAGCTGGTGGAGGGGAGCATATTGACGAGTGGCCGGGTTGTAGATGAATAAGCCACTTTCTTTACAGGTGCTTAAGAGGAGGAGGCCGTCACAGCAGGCCACTAGAGAGAAGTCGATGGCATCATCGAGTCGAGCGATGGACTGGAGCCTGTCGGCTATCCGGTGGTTGCAGGTGAGGATGTCTATGGAAGATTGGTCGTCAGTGTCGACGTAGAGGAGGGGAAGGCTGGGCTGGCGGGCGTGGTGAGCAAGAAGGAAGTCACGAGCGGAGGTGGCGCGGCGCCACGCAGGGCAGACGGCGCGGCAGCGAAGGAGGGATTCGGGGGGGAGGCGGATGAGGATCTCCCAGATGGCGATCTCATCGGGGAGGCCAGGAAGGAGCTGTGTCCGTCCTGCTGCACTGGCGGCCTCCGCCATGGTCGCTCTGGATCCGTGCGAGGAGCGACGGCAGTAGGAGAGGAGGAGAGGTCGGTAGGTCATCCTTCCTCTCGCCGTCTCGCGGATATAATAAACACACATGCGGGTGGGCTGGGCTGTTTCTTATGCTCCCAATTCCAAAAAAAAAAAAAACGGGCTGGTCTTGGCAGTTTCGTTTTCTCTCACCGGGCGCAACGAGCGAACTCTCAAGTATGGGCCCAGTTAATTTTCTGTTGGAAATGCAACTTTTCATTGTAAGTTTTCTTTTTGACTCATTATTGTAACTTAATTTACTAGCATTATCACATAATACCGGATACTTTCAATATAAGATTGTGTGTGAGCACTAAGTTTTTTTTTGTGAAAAATGAAAATTTCTTGTATTACTCAACCTCAAGAATTACAATCACGGCCGACAATGTCCAGGACTTCCTTTGGCCCAGACCCGAGCCATGCCGCAGTTCAGACTGGGATCTACAAAAGCAGCCATGAAATGACTAGCTGAATTTTGACTACATCGTACATGAGTGATACAAGAACTATGTTAGGCTAGATTATCCTTAATCCCCCTGGTCAAGAAGGTATATTTTGATTTGTTAATATCTCCACTTTGCACCATCTTCACTCCCTCGTGACTATCACTTTCAACGTCTACAGGAAGATTGCTCCATTTTGAGGCCAGCACGAGTCCCTCCTTAATTGCTAACAACTCGGATTACACAAATCATCACATCAAATAGATGCCGATATGAGCTAAAAAGGGTGCCCCCTTCATGGTCCCTAAGTATCATATTCATACTTGCACCAGCAACCCCATTGAGAACATAGACATCAGTATTCAGTTCAAATCGCCATGCCGCATGGGGAGACCACGACCTTGTTTCAACACACACCTTATTATTGCGAAACAATTCCTTATTTAACACTATCTTAAATTTTGTTTCCTTATTTGACATTGAAAAAAATTCTTCCTTATTAAACAATATGTTTAAATTTTATGCCTTTTATAACAATTTCGTCTATTTTGAGCCTAAATGACACCTGAAAAGACCCTTTTGCCCCTCATGTGGTATGTGTGTGTGCGGGGCAATAACACACGCACACAACATAAGCTCGAGGGCAGTAGCACACACAACACACACACAGCACGCGCACACACGCAACACACTCACAGGTAGCAGCACACACGCACGCATCGACAACGTACACACACGCACGCAGCAGCACACACAACAACACAGACGCACACACCCAGTGACGAAGCATATTTGGTGAAAGACGAATCAATTAGTTTGGTCTAGTTAATTGGTGAACCGTCATCCATATAATTATCATCTAGTGAGGTATTTGGAATGTTAATATTTAGCTTTTCGATTTGTGTTGTATTTGGTAAGTGTGAAGTAATATACATCCAGTATTGTAGTAAGTTCTTTTAAAATTATATCATACATGATTTTCTCCTTCATAAACTTCGCAACACCAAAAAAATATTCCTACCTCCGCCGCTGCACGCACCACACATGCACACAACAGCATACACGTACACACACAGTAGCAAACTCACACAGCAGCAGCATACACACACGCGCACACACACACGCAGCAGTAGCACATACGCACGTGCACACAAACATACCACATGAGGGCAAAAGGGTCATTTCAGGTGTCATTTAGGCCTAAAATGGACATAAGTGTTATAAAAGGCATAAAATTTAGACTCCTTGTTAGATAGGGAACAAATTATTTCTCGATGTCAAATAGGGCATAAATTTTAGACAAGGTGTTAAATAAGGAATTCTCTCTATTATTGCAAGTGGGCGCATTGAGAGGAAAACACGAAACAACCGGATCCTTTCCTTTTGAGAAATTTGCTGACGGATCAACTGCAATGGAATGCAATGAGGCAAGATAACTTGAGAGAAATGTGCATGAAATCTCCACTAGTGGCACTGATTTTGCGTGGACGACTGTAGGAAATCATAGTAGAGAACAAAAAAATGTCCTACAGAACTAAACCAGGATCACTATGAAGGTGTACATACAAGGTTAGATCTGACCTTTACCAACAATGAGTTGCAGCGGAAGAAGAGTTGGTGAAGATCATTCTTAAAGTTCCTCAAACCATCCCACGAACAATTCCATCGAACTAGAATCGAACGTACGATCCCTCTGTGGATTGCACATGTATGACACTAGTGATCCGGCAGCGCTTCACCGTCCAGAGCTTGTCGATGCATGGAGCAGAAGAAGAGGGAGGAGCAGTCTTGCGGCGTACACAAATATCTGAAGAACTAGAGGGAGAGAGGAGCGCCCCAACTTGCGGGAGAACTTGTGTCTCATAGGGGATGGGGGCGTCCCAAGGGTATATATAGGTGGGCGGAGGGGAGGCCTGTTGGGGAACATAGTATTTCAAAATTTTCCTACGATCACGCAAGATCTATCTAGGAGATGCATAGCAACAAGAGGGGAGAGTGTGTCCACGTACCCTCGTAGACCGAAAGCGGAAGCATTTACTAACGCGGTTGATGTAGTCGAACATCTTCGCGATCCAACCGATCCAAGTACCGAACGTACGACACCTCCGCGATCAGCACATGTTCAGCTCGGTGATGTCCCTCAAACTCTTGATCCAGTTGAGGCCGAGGGAGAGTTCCGTCAGCACGATGGCGTGACGACGGTGATGATGAAGTTACCGGCGCAGGGCTACGCCTAAGCACTACGACGATATGACCGAGGTGTGTAACTGTGGAGGGGGGCACCGCACACGGCTAAGAGAAACTTGTGTCCCTTTGGGGTGCTCCCTGCCCACGTATATAAAGGAGGGAGGGAGAGAGGCCGGCCCTCTAGGGGCGCGCCAAGCGTATGGAGTCCTACTAGGACTTCCAAGTCCTAGTAGGAATCCCTTCTCTTTTCGGAGTAGGAGAGAAGGAAAGAGGGAAAGAGAGAGGGAGTAGGAAAAGGCAAGGGGGGCGCCGCCCCCTTCCCCTAGTCCAATTCGGACCCAGGGGGGCACCTCCCCTTGGCCTGCCTCCTCTTTTTCCCGTATGGCCCAATAAGGCCCATTACTTATCTCGGTGAATTGTCGTAACTCCCCGGTACTCCCAAAAACACCCGAATCACCCGAATCACGTTTGTGTGATACTGCAACAGTAAGCATGCAGAGAATAGTAGCTGAAATGAAAGTAAGATAGACGAGTGGATGAGCTATTGAATGGCAGGTACATGCACAACTACACTTCTCACCCTAACTCTATAAATACTTCTTCACCCCCCAACTGTTGCATCAAGTCTGGGTTCCTTCTGATTGAGTTGGGAAACTGTAGTTTACCATTCAGCAGCAGTTCATCTTCTTTTTACCTTATCGGTTCAGAAGTTTATCTTGGCGAGATGGACCCGCATGGGCCTGGAGGAGGACCGGGTTGGGGAGGCCCTGCAGGGTTGGGCCCAGGAGGGTGGGGTCCGGTTCCACCTGGCGGGCCTGGGTTTCCTGGTGGCCCTGGCCCTGGTTTCTGGGGGCCTGAGTTCGGTGGATTCTTCGGATCCTGGTAAGTTGAATTCTCAGCTTACTGATGGAGGTCATCAGTTCAATCAGTTAGATTGTCAACTGTTCTCCCTTCTAAAAAATCAGTCTATCTCTAAGAAATTAGTCTATTCACTTGGTAGATGATTAGTGGTTCGGGGATCAAGTATAATATTTTCAGCACCAACTAGTAGTTTAATTTTGAACTCTGAATCTCTTTTGTTGTACACGGATACATCTGAAACTCTGGATGAACGCTTCTTCTGCAGCTTCTACCTCATGTGCTGCTGCTGCCTGCTCCAAGATTGCTGCGGTCCTTTGTTCGGACACCCGGGCCCTGGCGCTCCGCTGCCTCCTTTCTGATAGCCTGTGGAGCTGCGGGTCGTATCGACCACAAGAAACAACGCACTTGAGAACAATTTCTAGACTAAGTATCCACGGAAGAACACAATTGTGTGAAGATATTGCATCTTGGAAGTTCCCTTTGCTACTATGTAAACACTACTGAAAAGCATACTTATTGTCTTAGTAGTATAAATCCCGGAGATCATTATTTCAGTCCTAGTTTTCATATCCTCACGAGCTGCAATGTCTGAGTTGGATCAGCATGAACATGTTGACTTCTTCTTTTTGTGTTGATGTATAAAAAGTTATGTTCAGAAGAGACTGTTATGTGGTTGCATTAAATATTTGCTTGTTTCGATATCCTTTCAGGATGAAGTGACTAACCGCTTCGTTTGATGCTAAAATGAGCTCGCTTTTGACGTATTTTTGGAGTATTTTACTCTGCTTTTCTGGTTGTGTGAAAATATATGCTAGTTTTCATACCATTTTGCTCTGCTTTTGAAGTATTTTTCAATTGATCCGCTTTATTCTGTTTATCTGCTTGTCTTCTCAGTACTACTCCCTCCGTTCCAAAATAGATGACTCAATTTTGTACTAACTTTGTACAAAGTTGAGTCATCTATTTTGGAACAGAGGGAGTACTTGTTATTTATCTAGGGGCCTTCCAATAGTTCGTTCTTTTTAGTGTGTTTCCTGTTTGTACCTTTTGTTGTAGCTGGTTAAATTCAATGCTTCCATATTGCATTTCTGGGAGCTGAATGCCTTGGGACCATTTTCTGCATGATGATAGGTTGGAACAGTTTTATCTCTTGCAGGATTTCGACATGTTTTACTCTAACAAATGATTCCAAATCTTCTTGATTTCTTGCTTAAATAATGAGAATTTAGGTTAGGTTCCAATGGCATATTCTGCCCCTTTTCCCAGGAGCTAATAATTCAGAGAAATGATGGAGATGGTTAGGTAGGACTTGTGGAAACTAAGCTCACCACTATAGCGAGAATTAGAAATGATTGTAGTAGCATTGTTCTAGAAAAGACTGGTAACGCAACCTGAAAATCTATGAACAGCTTATTACATTTTTTTCTGTTGCACAGTTTGCAAATATCATCTCTTGTTATTTCAATTTAGCCGTTAACCATTTTGGATAAAGCTTCATACGATGTTTGTGGCACAATTGCTCTTAATAAATTCAGCTGTGCTTTTTTGCATACCAAAGTTTTTGCTTCAGTCAACCATAAATGCCCCTGAAAAATTGATGCGTCCTGGAGCTGTACTGATGTGGAGGGCGTGTGCGGATCGCTGTGGGGCACGCACAGAGGCGTCTGCCCGCTTTCGACAAGGTCAGCTTGCTGCACGGACGAAAACCTATGCTAGCTATCGCAATTATTCAGCTATTTTCTTGCTGGTCAGAGTATATCAAGCTTAACTATGGGCCTGTTCGGAACTCCTCCAACTTCACAAAACTCTGGGCTAGTTGCCCCAGTGCTCCAAAGGTGGCAGCATCTATGGGACCTCCACCATCTGGCTGGACATGCTCGCCCCGCTAAAGAACACACTGGATGAAGGGTCGGCCACATCACCGTACGCGTAGCTGGTCGGCGACACCGTGGTTCTGCCGGTCCAGGCATTGGAGTGGTAGAACACATATTCTGAGGGGGTGCGCTACTTCCTCGCACAGTGGAAGGACACGCTGCCTCCTTCTATCGTGCATCGTATCCTTATAGAGGTCGTCATGCCGGAGCTGACCGCGAGACGAAGCTTAGACACAGACCCAGGCCTACTGTGTTACACGTCGATTATTTTGCCTAACCTTTGGCAACCATGATCTAACAGAATCAGTGTATATTTAAGCCAAAGAAATATCGTTGTGATTTTGTATCGATCACGATCTGATCTGTAGAGATTGATATGGTGTGATTCTGTAATCAATTATAATCTTGCCGATCAAGTATCACCCATGTATAAATACAAGGCAAGCTATAGGGTATTTCTCTGCAAAAACATTGTGTCTGGCTCGGTGATTGAGGAACTTTTGCGCATTGACATGCACCAACACGCGGTAATCTGTATTCAGGGTACCAAGCTTCAAGTTCTCTTCTCAGATGTACAAATTCATCCTCGGCGGAATAGCTAACGTTCACTTCTCATATGTATAACTTCATCTTCAACAGAATAGTGAAGTCGATCATCTATGCTCGCTTCACTCGCTGCTAACGAGCGCCAACGCTGCTCTGGTGACTTTTTTCACCGTCTGGAATTGATCGTTTCGTTCCTTCACGTGGGCCTGGTCCTCGTTCCGTTCCTTCGCTGGGTTCCGAACGACGCAACGCACGGCGCCTCGCCGGGCTACGACACGAGGTCTAATCGGTTGCACGGTACGACGTATGGGACGGTGCCGTGGCGGCAAACAGGCATACATTGATTGGAGTTCTAACATTGACTTTGAGGTTAGTATAGGCCATTAATAGCAGCAGATGAGGCCTCTGCCGATAATTGCAGATCTCTTACAATTGTCTATTCATGTTTCCCTTTAATTCAGGTGCGCCCATATAATCCCAACCTTTTTTTTGCGGGCAATATAATCCCAACCTTGCCGCTGATCCTTCCCCACTCTCCTCACTTCCTATCTAATCCGTTCGTTCCAATCATCCCTCCTTCCTAATACGTTTGATATTACGTTGATATTTTAGTTTACAACAAAAAAGGTATCCATTAGAACCAGCTAAAGGCAGAATGATGTTTTAAACTAAAATGCATATGGGATTCCGTGTAAGTGTACTACTCCCCCCATCCCATAATATATGACGTTTGTAAGTTGTTCATGTGGAGGCTAATGATATTTAGAACTTAGAAGTAACTAATGCGTGTTTTCTGAATGTAACTCGGTCTAAATCAACCTACGAAATATAACACCCCGCATCCGTGTCCGCGGACTAGTTCCTCCCTGTCCTTATATCAGTACCGCGAGAATCGAGTAAGTTCTGTCCTTCAAAGGCAAAATAAAGAGAGAATACAAGAAGCCAATCAAGGATATTGTTCTTTCAGAAGCTTGTACTTTTGTTTAAGTTTGATGAAAGCTCTGGTATATTTCCATGTGTGTTTTCCCGACTGAGATGTGTGGTCTAGGCATACAATTCACATCCAGTGTGTGGTTCCTTAGAGTTACAATTTCTCATAGTGCTCAGTTCATGCACAAACAAGTGTTGAAGATTATAGTAAAAAGGTGAATATATTGGTTGAGGTTAATGATTTATATTCCACTGAGGAGCTGCAGTGGGCCCAGATGTCTAATGAGAGGTGGCTTTTACAAGGTGATAATAATACTGCATATTTTTAGTGAGTTTCTAATGGTAGGAGGAAAAAACTCTTCATTCTTTAGATGATAATGGTACTCTCATTGAGGGGACTGGTGATTTGCTTAAACATGCAACTGCATATTATAAGGACCTTTTTGGCCCTGCTCCTGGTAATATGTTTGCATTGTCTCCTGGTCTTTGGGGTGAGCATGAAAAATGAATGACTGAGACAACTTTATCCTTATTAGACCATTCACTATTGAAGAGGTCAAGTATGTTACGTACATGTAGGTACCATGTTAGTCGAAACTACTTAGATGGACCAAAAGTACAATGCATTGAGGTTTTTTCATAGAAAGCTAGGCATGAAAACATCAAATCAGAAAAGAATTATAAAATATTAATGTAACTTATTAGTTTCCATTATATTTAAATCGTTTTGAGTTCTTTATGCCATGCAATCAGGTAAAACCAAGAAATCAGATGTTGGCCCAGCCACCAACAAATCTTCGTTGTGGATCCCTTTCAATCGGAAAATGTAACTTTTGTAGCATTTTCATTCACTTGAACTATTTATGTACATGCCTTCTACTATTGTCTAAAAAAGATGCATTTTTATTAAAAGACTAGGTATGTGCCCGTGCGTTGCCACGGGGGGCAAATGTTTAACACAATAAGAGGACCATACGGGGATGAACCCTAATGCAAAACACATGGACAAAATAAGATTATGTTTTGGTTATAAATCATAGATTTTCTGTCATTGCTTAAACTGACAAAATAGGTATATGGGCTGGTGGAGGGATGAGTGGAGCTTCTGTATGACATGTGTGTTTCATTAGTCCCTTACATTCTCACATTTCTTTTTTGATCTCATGACTTTTTATGCGATCGGAAAACGAATGAAATCAGAAAGATAGGCGGACAACTTGACCATAAGGTCGGATGTTTCCGTGAGCATCAATGTTTATGGGAAGAGGGAAAGAAAGATCAGGGGAAGAAGCGGGGTAGAGGAATTGGTCAACTCATCAGACTCATGACCTGAAGACTGCAGGTTCGAATCCTGTCCCCGCCTAGACTATCGATTAGGTTTTTCTACTTAATTAAGCTGCTTATGCAAAGTTTTAGAATTTGTTCACATAGGCAGCGTGATTGGGGGCATATTTGTTGCTTCCCACACCAGCACCTGAGCCCGCAACTGCTGCCTCTGTAATAGAGGAATATCCTGTCCCGGATTTGCCCAAAAGTATTATGGGATATCACCCTGATTGCTTAAGGTTTAATACAGTCATGTTGGATCTGCTACTAAGAAAGGAAGAGAAAGACTGATTGCGACAGCTCAACCGGATGAGACATCTCTTATTTAGAAATCCTGTGAAAAACACGATCGGCTGCCAGTGGAAGGCTTTCTGCGTTCAGTCAATCTACGCAGAGTGAATCGGTCCCTAAGGAACCCCCGAAAGGGCTGCCGTCCGATGGGTACACGAAAGTGACTAGTGAATCAAAGAACTCATGCATGTAATCAGTGACTAGGGATCGATCAATCGGATGCAACCGAGCCATACAAAAAGAATTGGAAAAGGGATGACGCAAGAGCAGCAGAAGGTGACTTAGCAACATCAGTCATTTCCTATAGAAAGGAAGGAAAGGATCTCTCTTCTGTCTGCCCGTGATTTATCTGCTTTATTGGGTTGCCGAAGATAATAAGAGATTAGATGCTACTTTTTGTGTCTAAGACCTATGAATTTATTGCTATTTACTGAGTTAACAAAGTTGTGACCGGTATCAAGTTCTACCATAAGAAAATTAGTTTACAGTCCATGAATTTCTTGCTATACTATAGATTGATCTGGCTTGTTTTGTTACCAAAGATTGTTTTGATGAAACCAGAAGGGGATGAAAACTGGGAAAAATTGGTGAAGAGTGGGTGGACGGACGGACGAACAGGTGGTGGGAGAAAAGATGACGTGAAATGGAACCTTACATGAGGACGAACGTAGAGGTGATGGGGAGAAATTTTGATGTAAGGCGGAACCTTATGTTTTTTTTTATTAAAAGATCATGACACCCAAATTTGTACGAACTATTTTCCCAAACTTAGTATCCCTTCTATGTCATAATACTACAAGTATGACATGCATCAAAATCTTCAAATAGGGATTACTTTCATAGGATTGAAATCCTTAGGGTTTTAAATTTTGATTTTTTTGAGACACGGTTTTAAATTTTGATATTACAGGGACATTCTTAATTGTGGACACTTTGTGCTTGTGGGCTAAGCCCAGCCCGTTTGAGAACTACACTCTACTATTCCACAGCCCAGCCCAGACTTCTATCCGCTCATCTCCAATTCCCCATTCCACCGAAACACCGATTGACCACCGCCGCCACCACCGCCACCAGCACTACTCCCAGCCGCAGCCGGCGACCATGGCGGCAGCAGCAGCGACTCCTCTCCTCCACAACCTCCCGGATGAGATCGTCCTGTGGGAGATCCTCGTCCGCCTCGACCCCAAATCCCTCCTCCGCTGCCGCGCCGTCCGCCGCGCCTGGCGCTGCGCCACCTCCACCCGCCGCTTCCTCCTTGTCCACCACGCCCGCCAGCCCGCCCTCCCCATCGTTCACGGCAATAGGCTAGAGTACCGTAGCATCTTCGCCATAGACATTCGGGCTGCCCAGCTCCACACCGTCGCCTGGCTTGACGGGGTCTTCGTTGTGGAGGCCTCCTGCGATGGGCTCCTCGTCCTCTCCAAGTATGACTACGCTGGTGGCTCTCGCACCTGCCTCTCCGTTTGCAACCCAGCAACGCGTGACTTCAAATTGGTGTCCCCCGGGCCCGAGCCACTGCCGGACTTGAGGATCTTGGGGATGTACCCACACCGCCCTACCGGCGAGTACCGGCTGCTACTGCAACAGCTGAACAACACTGACCCGTCTAAACACCAAACTGGCTGCTGCTATGTCTTTGCGTTGGGCTCCCACCAGCCACGGAGGTACGTCGGGTGCTCGGAGACCAAATTAGCATTCTTAGATGTAGCTGTCCGGCTACGTGATAGCCTGCATTGGTACCCCGTGCTGTATGAGACTGAAAGCAGGCCATGGGAGTATGTGGGTAAAAGCGAATTGATAATCGTATTCGACACCACAACTGAGTCGTTTCGTCAGATGCATGCTCCACCTGTCCCCACCAGCTCATGTATCTGTGAGATGGATGACACGCTTGGCATCTATAGCTGTAACTGGGCCATGGAAACTGTTGATATATGGGTGCTGCACAACTACGAAAGTGAGGTTTGGGATTTCAAGTACCGGGTTCAATTGCCAGTTGCACAAATCTGGGGGAACCTTGAAGGCATTGTTGGTACTCTAGCCTATTGGCATGTGACCGTTGCTTTGAGTGATGGCGACGTGCTCTTGTTGGTCGGACTTGGGCGTTCGCTGTTTTACGTTGACACTGATGGCAAGCTGATTGCTATTTTCCGAGACATCTCAGCCTATAAACATCGGCTCAAACAAACTCTTGTGCCTCATGATTTCTTCATGACACTAGACGGTTATGCTGCGGACGCTTCACCTTTCATCTGATGACTATTGAGTGAGGAGGTGCTTCTTAACGGCCTAGTCTTCATATCCTCATGAGCTGCAATGTCTACGAGTTGGATCAAGTATGAGCATGCTGATTTCTTCTTTTTTGTGTTGATGTATGGTGTATAATAAATTATGATCAGAAGTGACTGTTATGTGGTTGCATGAAATCCATGCCTTTTTTATACCCTTTTAGGCTGAAGCAACTACTGCTTGTGTTAATGCTAAAATTACCAAGCCATTTTGCTCTGTTTTTGTAATATTTTTCAACTCAACTGATCTTCTCCGTACTTGATATTTAGCAATCTTTATGCCTCATCATTATTTATTGAACTGAAGAATTGGTTTGACCTCTTGATCTAGCGGTCTTCTTAATAGCAATTTGTAGTGTGTTTCCTGATTGTACCCTTTGTCGTATCTTACAATGAGAAGATGCAGATTTTCCTCTTTGCTGACTTGCAAGATGCATCTGACTTCTAGCGTGTTGCTGATTGTAACTAGGATATAAGTGCAGATGATGCACTGCTCTCTTTAAATCAAACTTGGCTTATGTAGGATTCTGTATTGGATTGTAGCAATGTGCATTTGTGGGAGCTGATGGGCAAATATGTTGCCATTTTACGCGTGTCTGTCATGTTAGGTTGGAACAGTTTTTTTCTCTTTCAGGATTTGGACATGTCTTAGTCTAACAAATGATTCCAAATTTCCTTGGATTCTTGCATAAAGAATGAGATTTTAGGTCAGGTTCCAATGTCACATTCTGGACCATTGCCCAATACCTAATAATTCAGAGAAACGACGGAGATGGTTAGGTAGGACTTATGGAAACTAAGCCCACCACTATAGCGAAAATTGGACATGGTTGCAGTAGTATGGTTTTATAAAAGAGTGGTACTGCAACCTGAAAATTTATTAATATCTTATTGCATTTTTCTGTTGCATGGTTTGCAACTATTGCCTCTTATTATTTCAATTTAGGTGTTAACCATTTTGGATAAA
Source organism: Aegilops umbellulata (assembly GCA_032464435.1). Taxonomy (NCBI): domain Eukaryota; kingdom Viridiplantae; phylum Streptophyta; class Magnoliopsida; order Poales; family Poaceae; genus Aegilops; species Aegilops umbellulata. The sequence continues at coordinate 529,738,919 of CP136056.1, read as the reverse complement.
TCCTTCATGCCATGTTTGACTTGAACATAAGTTGGAGAAACAGAACTCGTACTAACTTATAGGCATGAGAAAGGTTTCCCACATTGTGTACATGTCTCAAGCAGTACATCGCCTGGCCAATTATGTGATAACACAGCTGTACAAGTAAGTCGAGAAAGTACTCTGTTCATTTGGTACTGCATATTTATGTGCCACTGCAGGGTAATTGACCAGCTGCTAATGTCAAATTGCTGTGACTGAAAGTATATGGCCTTTTGGACATGTGTGTGAGAAGAACAGATAAACTGGTGACAAGATGTTTCGAGTGTCTGCTTGCATTTCCGCCATAGATGAAGTATGTAAGCAAGTTTAGCAATCTCTGAAGCAGTTCTTCCAAGTACTATATTGAAACTGAATCTCGCATGGTATCAAACTAATACTCCATCAATTGCACCGCTTAATGTGTTTTTTGTTTGTGTGTCCACTTGTTCTTCCCTTCTATTACCTACTCCCTCCGTTCCAAAATAGATGGGTACAAAGTTGAGTCATCTATTTTAGAACGGAGGGAGTACTTCTTAGCAATGCAGTCTGGTGCTTATTTTTTGGATTAGAAAACGTTGGGTCAATTTTTTACCCATTCTGAATTCCGCTTCTGCGGTTGAACCTCCGAACATACACCGTGCCTCGTGTTCCCTTTGGGCTTTGCTACTTTTGCAATTCTGTTCTAAGCAAGAAACAGGTATTAGAATTGCTTACCTGTGATCTACGGAAGTGATGTATGCTGCAGCCAGGCTTAGAAAAAGTATGAGTATATGTTTCATCCATTTTTGTAATGCTCCTGGGCATCGATGCTTCACCCTTTGCAACCCTTTTGTAATTTGTTCTTTTTGGATTGTTGGCTGTTGCTACAGAAACAGAATGTGTAGCACAGTTGCTATTAAGAACTTAAGTTGTGCTTTTCATATAAAAGTTCCAGATGCTTTACATACAAAAGTTCCGTTGACTTGTTTTCGTTGTTTCTCGATGGGTCCAGTAGATTCAGATGTTTATTTTTGCCAGGCAGGTGTTGCTTCACATTTACTATATCTTGTTCAGAGTATGCATATGTGTTGATTGGATCATAGTATGAAACAAAAGTGGTCTTGAACTGAACTCAATCTTGAGAGCTCAAAACGTTCTTCTGATGTTGCAACAGTAAGCATACAGAGAACAGTAGTTGGAAGTAACATAGACCAGTGGGTGAGCTGTTGAACAGCAGGTACATGCACAACTACTACTTCTCACCCTACCTCTGTAAATACTTCTTCACCTCCAACTGCTGCATCAAGTCTGTGCTCCTTCTGATTGAGTTGGGAAGCTGTAGTTTACCATTCAGCAGCAGTTTAGCTTCTTTTAATCTTATTGTGGCAGCAGTTTATCTTGGCGAGATGGACCCGCATGGGCCAGGAGGAGGACCAGGCTGGGGAGGCCCTGCGAGATGGGGCCTAGGAGGGTGGGGTCCGGTTCCACCTGGCGGGCCTAGGTTTCCTAGTGGCCCTTTCCTGGGTCATTCCTGGGGACCTGGGTTCGGTGGATTCTTTGGATCATGGTAAGTTAAATTCCTGGCTAACTGATGAAGGTCATCAATTCATTCATGTTGACTGTTTTTTCTTCTAAAAAATCAGTCTATTCACTCGTTAGATGATTAGTGGTCGGGCGATCAAGTGTAAAAATTTCAGGACCAACTGAAACTACAATTCCAAACGATTAAGTATATACTGGTAGTTTAATTTTGTAGCTCTGAAACTCATTTTGTTTAGACGGATGCATATGAAACTCTGAATGAATGCTTCTTTTGCAGTTTCTATCTCCTGTGCTGCTGCTGACTGCTCCAAGATTGCTGCGACCCTCTGTTCGGACATCCGGGCCCTGGCGGTTCGCCCCCCCCCCCCCCCCCCCCTGTTTGATTAGCCCGCGGAGCTGCCGGCCATATCCACAACAAGAAACAATGCAGTTGACCACAATTCCTGGACTAAGTATACGCGGGAGAACGCGGTTGGGTTAAGACATTGCATCTTGGGAGTTCCCCTTGCTACTATGTAAGCGCTACTGAAAATCACACTTATGGTCTTGGTAATATCTATCCAGGAGATGATTGATTCAGTCTTACAGAGTATACTAGTAGTGTTATTTCAGTAACTGTTGGCAACAACAAAGGCTCCCTATACTTTAGAGTACCTTGATGATGCATTTACCAGATTCTCTCTACTTACACAGTCCATACTAACATCATGGCTCTCTCTGCTTTATACTCCCTCCGTTCCAAATTACTCGTCGTGGTATTAGTTCAAATTTGAACTAAAACCACGACGAGTAATTTGGAACGGAGGGAGTACATTGTTGTTGCATTCCACAGTCCAGCCGGAAGTGAAACCAAATTGGAACCTTTTGTAGTCGTAGCTCACACACTGACACCAGAAGTGTACTTGCATGAAATCAGGCTGAAGTGACTACTGCCTGTGTTGATGCTAAAATCGACAGGTCATTTTGCTCTGCTTTTGAAATATTTGCCAACTAATCTGCCTCATGTCTCTGAGCGGAGGAATTGACTTTGCTTTATTTTATTTATTTATCTAGTTTAATTAGTACTCAGTTGTTAGCAATTTATATGCCTGATAACCCTCTTCCTTGAACTGAAGAATTGCTGTTCTCTGTTTCTACCTTCCCTTGTAGCTGACGATGACAACAGGAAGATTCTCCTCTTTGTTGACTTGCAAGCTGCATTTAATTCTTACAGCACCTTGGAGCACTGTTATAATTCATTTTTTCATCATGAATCAACTGCAAAATTAAGGTGCTCACCATTTTAGCGAGAATCAGACATGGTTATATTTGCCTCGTTCCAGGAAGTTGTGGTGTTCCTGTGGAATAGACTTGTACTGAACTTGAAAAAGCTATGAATACATTTTTGTGCTTCCATCCTCGCACCGGCTTTCTATTACATTGTTTGGAATGATCTATTACTATTTCGCTTTTGGTGGAACACATTGTAAGGATTAGTGCTTCATGTGATGCACGATCCGAACATTAGTTGAAGAAACAAAACTTGTAATGTAAAGGGATTTGAAATTCATTTGATACTCGTAAATTGATAGTCTGGTGAATGGCTTTTATACCGTCAATTCATGTAAGTTTTTCTGCTTAAATTTTCCATTGCTGCGTGGCAATGACCAATTAGATGTATGGCGATGTTTTGTTTAATGTTGTATGATGTTCTGCAGGATGCATCAGTTGTCAATTTTTACCTGTCTGTTTAGGCTAACCTGCATAAGCCATCACTATGTCATTGTCTAATGTTCTGACTCACTGGAAGGTTAATTTCCAGAATCACCCAAGCCGAGAGGCCTTAGCGGAAGTGTAGTTCATGCAGAATTACTTACTTGCGCTGTTCTATGATGCTGCGATCTTGGTGAATGCACCGATCCATATCCAGCAGATCAGGTAGAGTAGTTTTTTGGTGAATGGACCGGGGATCGATCTTGCGGTAGCAATTTTTCTGCTATTGATATATTCCCGAGGTTTGCTTCTGATTGTACATTGTAATCTGATGGAAACAAATGTCAGTGTTAGATGCTGAATTGTATGTGCAGCAGCCCATAAGTGCTATTGGTTTGCGAGTTCCCTATCTGCACTATAATTTCTTTTACCTGTTTCGTGTCATATCAATACTGTATTATTCTCTAGGTTAACTTGCATGGATTTGGTAGTGGTGACGTTATGTCTTTCGGTCCCAATAATCATGTTTATTTTATTTTGATGAATGACGATCTGGCACAATATAGTTCGGCTTTTTAACTCAAGTACAATAGACCAGTGTTAAAAAAATTACATGGTGATAAAGATTTTTTATAATCTAACGAAAACGATCCATAACAAAACTGGAGTGCGTCCAGTCAAGGTTTATATATACGGAGTATATAATAAAAAAAGGTTTTCTAGGGGTATAAAGAAAGGTTTACATCGTACTCAAAACCGAGTCCACCATGCAAAAAAGAAAAAAAAAGACCAAGCCTAAGTCCAAGTTGTAAACGGACCAGGGCTGGACGGATCGGTATGAAATATAGTAATTTCTACTTGCAAACGGACGAGGACTAAACCCAGCCCGAGTCCATTAATATGCTCAATTATTTCCCGAAGAGTTGATCGCCAACAACCACAACCACAACCCCTCTCGTTCCAAATCGGCGGCCATGGCGAAGGCTGCAAGGGCAGAAAGAGCAATGCCTCTCCACGGCCTCCCTGAGGAGATCCTTGTCTGGGAGATTCTCATCCGCCTCGACAACAAATCTCTCTTCAGCTGTCGTGCTGTCTGCCGTGCCTGGCGCAGGGTCACCTCCGCCCGCCAGTTTCTCCTTGCTCACCACAACCACCAGCCGTCCCTCCCCATTTACTCCCGCGCCGACTACCCCAACACATTCCACCAACAAGACATCGTTGCTTTCAACCATCAGGCCGCGGACGAGCTCCACATCGTCGCCAAGCTTGACAGGCCTCGTCATCCTCTCCCGTTGTTGCATGACTGGCGCCTGCTTCTACATCACTAACCTTGCCACTCGTCAGCATAAACTCGTTGGAAAATCACAGGACGTGGATGTCCTAGGGATGTACCCACACCGTCCTACTGGCGAGTACCGGTTGCTACTATACCGGAGGAGCCACGAGAGGCACACGCAAGTAGATCTGCTACCTAAAGGTCTAATTGGCTGCTACGTCTTCACGTTGGGCTCCGACAAGCCACCGAGATACATCGGGTGGCGGGAGACCGCGTCACCGCACTTTAATGCACCTGCCCCGGTCCATGATAATCTGCATTGGTATCCAATGCATCGTCGTAGTCAATACAAACCAACGCACAATCAGATTGAAGACAAACACGTATTAGTATTTGACACAATAACTGAGTCGTTCCGGCAGATGCGTGCTCCAATTGTTCCCAGCAACTCATATGTATTTGAGATGGATGGCACTGTTCATAGCAACTCACATGTTTTTGAGATTGATGGCACACTTGGCATCTATGCACGTAACAATGCCACAGAAATTGTCGATATATGGGTGTTGCAGAACTACAGAAGTGAGGTTTGGGACTTAAAGTATCGAATCAAATTGCCGGTTGCAGAAATCAAGGAGCAATTCCGTGATGACCATTGGTATCTGAACGTTGTTTCGGTGGATGGTGGCGTACTCTTGCTGGCTAGTTTTGATCGTTGGGTCCTTCACATTGGCAAAGATGGTAAATTGGTTGCCAGTTTCTATCTAGGTGCCGGAGGCTTCTCTAAGTCAAAATTTCGGTTCAAACCAACTCTTGTTCCGCATACCTTCTTTCCGGCTCTGAAAAGTTGTGCTCGGAGGGCTTGCCCTTTCTTCCGTGTCAGCGTCCCAGGTAAGCCATTGGGCGGAGACGGCAGAAACGCTACCGTGGCAGCAGACTCGACCACACCAGCAGGAACAGAGGACAAGTGGACCAATCAAGGAGAGGGGCACGTCATCGCGAAGCCAACTAGGATCAAGCATCCCAATAGAAGATTCATGGGCCCCGAGTGGGTTAACTCTACTTAAAGCCAGGCGATCGAGAGGAGACGCATCCGGGCTTGGATCACGGCACGGCACCTGTTTTCCTTTTCTTCTTCCTTGTATCGCGTGTAATCGCATCAGAGAGAGAGAGAGAGAGAGAGAGAGAGAGAGAGAGAGAGAGAGAGAGAGAGAGAGAGAGAGAGAGAGAGAGAGAGAGAGAGAGAGAGAGAGAACAGAGTGTATCTTGTGGTGGAAATACAATTCGAGAGAACTAGACCCTAACATTCTGATGGTTGTCGAGTGAGGTGGTTCTTCTTAATGGATGTAGTTGTCGTATCTTCATCAGCTGAATTATCTATGAACTGGATGAAGAATGAACCTCCTCGTTTGTTTAAATCCTTGCCTATTATATAAAGTTGTGATCAGAAGCTCAGATTGTTATGTGGTTGCATGAAATCTATGCTTGTCTTGATATCCTTCTGGGCCGAAGTGACTACTGCTTGTGTTGATGCTGAAATTAGAAAGTCAATCTTGCTCTTCTTTTGTAATATTTTCCAAGTAATCCGCCTCATGACTCTATTTTCTCAGCCTGAAGAATATGATTTTGTTTATCATACTTTATTCTATTTATTATCTAGTGATTCTTCTTACTCAAATTTTAGCAACATATAAAGTCATATCCCTGTTTCTGGAAATGAAGAACCGTTTTTACAATCTTTATGTAGTGTTCTTCTTAATAGCAAATCAGTGTGCTCCCTGTTTCTACAGTTTGTTGTAGCTGACAATGAAAATAGGATAGACGTTTCTCCTTGCTGACTTGCAAGCTGCACCTGACTTCTAGGAGACCTTGAGCACTGCTGTCTACTGGTTAATTTAAATGCTTGCATGTTGCACCATAGTCAGCTTCTCAATGAATTGTTCTGTTATAAATTATAATTCAGTTTTCATCATGTACCTATTGCATCCAGTTAGTTAGGTCTTATGGAGACTAAGATCTCCACCATAGCGAGAATTAGATGTGTTCATATTTTCTGCTTGCATGGGTTGTATTAGTACTTTTTTGAAGGATTTCTGTAAAAGGGGAATTGTAGTAGTAGTATTCTAGAAAATGTGGAGGAACGTCGTACCCATCCTGGGCGACGGTTGCTTGTTTATATAGCCAGGTCGCAACCTCCTGGTACAGCGTACAAAGTTGGTTCAGATTACAACTTGGAGAAGAAGGGATAAAGGAGGTTACAAAGATAAACGCATATGAGCTAGATCCTAGTCTATCTTCGGTTGCAAACCTCCTGGCGATGGTTATCTGAACCTGTCACGTACGGCACTTGGCGTGACCAATATTTCGTTCAACACCCTCCCTTAATCACAACTTGGTCAAGTTGAGATTACGCTTGAACTCTTCAAAATTTTGTGTAGGCAAAGCTTTGGTGAATCCATCTGCAACCTGATCACGAGAGTGAATGAAGCGAATTTCCAACTGCTTGTTTGCAACTCGTTCTCTAACAAAGTGGAAACCAATCTTAATATGTTTTGTCCTTGCATGGAAGACACGGTTAGCAGACAGATAAGTAGCACCAAGATTATCACACCATAAACATGGAGCTTGGGTAGTCTTTACACCAAGCTCTCGCAGCATGGACTGGACCCAAATAATTTCAGCTGTGGCATTTGCCAAGGCCTTATACTCAGCTTCAGTACTGGATCTTGATACAGTAGCTTGTTTCTTTGCACACCATGATATTAAGTTTGGACCAAAGAACACTGCAAAAGCACCAGTAGATCGTCTATCATCTAAGCAACCTGCCCAGTCAGAATCAGAGAATGCAATGACAAGTGTAGATGAAGACTTGTTGAAAGTCAGGCCAAGATTAACTGTATCTTTCACATATCTCACTATACGTTTAGCAGCTGTCCAATGAGTTGTAGTAGGTGCATGAAGAAACTGACAAACCTTGTTTACTGCAAATGAAAGATCAGGTCTTGTCAAAGTTAGATACTGAAGTGCACCTACCAAGCTCCTGTACCTGGTACTGTCATCTTGACCCAAGGGCTTTCCTTTTGTAAGTGACAATTTTTCTATGCTGGACAGTGGAGTTGGAGAAGATTTACATCCTTGTAACCCAACTCTTCTCACCAGATCAGTAGCATAATTTTCCTGAGAGAGATGAAGACTATTGCCTTGTTTCTTGACTTCAATCCCTAGGAAGAAGTGCAAGTCACCCAGATCCTTGAGAGCAAACTCAGCATTTAAATCCTTCAACAGTCCTGATATAGCCTCATTAGATGCGCTTGTGACAATAATATCATTAACATATATAAGAACGAATATGGATGTTTTCATCTTGTTGTAAATAAACAAGGATGTGTCAGACTTAGAAGGAACAAAGCCAAGAGTTTGCAATTTGTGACTTAGTCTGGAGTACCATGCCTAGGAGCTTGTTTGAGTCCATATAATGCTTTATCAAGCTTGCACACATGAAAGGGTTTGTTCTTGTTCTCAAAACCAGGAGGTTGTTTCATATACACTTCCTCTTCCAGAACGCCATGCAGAAACGCATTCTTGACATCTAGCTGTCGAAGGCTCCATCCCCTGGAAACAGCAATAGAGAGCACAAGACGAATAGTTGCAGCTTTAACAACTGGACTAAAGGTGTCCTCATAGTCAATGTCGTATCGTTGTTTAAAGCCTTTTGCAACAAGTCTGGCTTTGTAGCGATCAATGGTTCCATCAGCCTTCTTTTTGACTCTAAAAACCCAATTACAATCAATTAAATTTTTACCATGCCGTGGAGGAACCAGATGCCATGTTTTATTTTGCAGGAGCGCCATGTGTTCTTCTTCCATGGCTGTCCTCCAATTATTGTCACCGAGCGCCTCTCCAAGAGTACTAGGTTCTTCTGTAGAGCAAACGAGACTGAACTTTGTTAATTGTTTGTAATTTACTGGTTTGGTTACCCCTTTTTGAAGACGTGTTCGCGGAGCAGCAGACACAGAGGTTGGTGCAGAAGATCCTGCTGATGTAGCGACAGGACTTGCAGATCCCGAGGCTGATCTCGTAGCATCCCCCGCGTCGCCGCCAGCCAGACCGGATGGATCGTCTGCGCCGGCACGGGGTGGAGGTGTTGGAGAGGCAGCTGGGTCAGGCGCAGAAGATCCTGGGCCGCGGGACACGTCCGGCGCAGGCCTATCAGGGCGCAATGATGAGGCGGACCCACTTGGAACCGCACCGGATCGTGCGCCAGCTGACTGGGCCGAATCCACCCGGGAATCCGCGCCTGTCTCCTGCCGGGCCGGAGCGACCCTGGGAGCCGCGCCTGTCTCCTGGCGGCGGACGTAGTGGCAGGCCCATCAGCGGGCCAGCGAGCCTCGGTGCGCCGCGTGGGGGCGTCCGAGTGGGGCGGGTTGGATAGGTCGCCCGCAGGACCGCTGCTGGGTCGGCTGTCAGGCGGCGCGGAGACCTGCGCGCTGCCCCCTGGCGGCAGCTCGGATCCCGAAGGAGATCCGCTGGCAGACTGCGGTGGAACTGATCCCGAGGCGGATCTGTCCCCCAGCCCTGGACACATAAAATGTTGCATATTTGACAGATTTTCTTCACTGTTTTGGATATTTGCTGCACCATTTTCTCCGTAGTTTTCATCTGCATCATCACAAAACTCATGCAAAGGGTTATGATCATTAGTCAACGGTGAATCATTACAATCATTATCCCCATGAGATATGCCCGTAAGACTGGATGGTAGAAGAAGGATTTCTTTTCGAAGGAGTGCACTGGCGTTAGGATGAAGTTCGGAGAAAGGAAATTTTGTCTCATCAAACACGACGTCGCCAGAAATATAAATGCGACCAATGGAGATGTCAAGACACTTGACACCTTTGTGTTGAGCGCTATAGCCAAGGAACGCGCATTGCTTAGAGCGAAACATGAGTTTGCGGTTGTTGTATGGTCGGAGATTTGGCCAACAAGCGCAACCAAACACACGAAGTGTTGTATAGTCGGGTTTGGTGTGAAGAAGACGCTCAATGGGAGTTTCATAGTTTATGACACGGCTAGGAAGCATATTTATAATATGTACTGCAGCAAGAAAGGCCTCGTCCCAAAATTTTAGGGGCATGGAGGCACCGGCCAAAAGTGCTAGACCGACTTCAACGATGTGTCTGTGTTTGCGTTCAGCGGACCCATTCTGTTGATGGGCGTGAGGACATGACACGTGATGAGATATGCCAATGTTCTGGAAAAACGAGTTTAGCTTCTCATATTCCCCTCCCCAATCAGATTGGAGAGCAAGGATTTTGCAATCAAACTGGCGCTCAACGAGAGCTTGGAAGTTCAGAAACACTTGGAACACATCGGACCTTTTCTTAAGAAGATGGATCCATGAAAACTTGCTATAATCATCTATGAAACTCACATAATACGTGTGCCTATCAACAGAGGAAGGGGCAGGACCCCACACATCAGAAAACACAAGTTGTAAAGGCTTGGTGGAAATGTTGGTAGAAACTGGATAAGGTAATTGGTGGCTTTTAGCCTTTTGACAAGAATCACAAATTGTTTCAACGTCACGCTCTCCAACATACGGGAGCTTATTTTTCCTAAGTAATCGCTCAACTAAAGAAAAAGATGCATGTCCTAAACGATCGTGCCATCGTGTTGAAGACACTTTGGTGGCACTGAAAACTTGTTTATTGAATCTTATAATCTCCGGGATCAAGGGGTAAAGCCCACGAACGCATCTACCTCGATATAGCACCTTCTTTGTTGCCTGATCCTTGATCAAAAAGAAATAAGGGTGAAACTCAAGGAAGACATGGTTGTCAATGGCAATGCGATGAACGGAAAGAAGACTTTTCGAAGCACTAGGAACATGCAGAATTTTTCTAATATGAATTTTTTGATGAGGGGTTTTAATGATTGAGTGACCAACGTGACTAATTTTCATACCTTCTCCACTTGCTGTGTGGATGTGATCTTTTCCACGGTACTTGTCGCGCATGGTCACCTTTTCCAGCTCACCGATGATGTTGTTCGTGGCGCCGCTGTCGACGTACCAGTTGGTGTCGACGCCGTAGGAGCCATCAGTGACTCCGGCCACCTTCTCGTCCTGGGAGGAGTCATCTTCATCCTCCTCAAAACGGTACCAGCAATCCTTTGCGGAGTATCCCGGGTTGCCACAGATTTGGCACCTGATTGTGTCAGGGCGTGATCTGTTGTTGGAGGAGTTGCTGCGCCGGCCTCGGTTGTTGGTGAAGGAAGGCCGGCCGCCGCGTGTGTTGTTGGCGCCGCTGCTGTTGCCGTTGCCAGCGCCCTTGCCCTTACCGTTCCGAGGCGGCCCGCGGTAGTGAGAGCCTCCGCTCCGGCTGCGAGTGGCGACGTTGGATGATGACTTGAAGCCACCTCCCATGCCAGCTCCCTGGAAGAGAGCCACCCGCTGGTCGAAATTGCTCATTTGCCCGAACAGCTCGTCGAGGGTGACCGGGGTGGTGCGGGCGTCGAGGGCAGACACCAACGGCTGGTACTCCATGTCAAGCGCGTTGAGGATGTACGAGATTAACTCACCATCCTGCAACAGCTTGCCAGCCGCGGCGAGCTCATCGGCAAGCCCTCGCATGTGCGCGAAGAAGGTTGCCACCGATTGCGTTCCTTTCTGCGCATTCGTGAGGGCGGCGCGGATGTTGTTGATGTAGGACAGCGACGTCGACGAGAACATGCTCGCCAGCGCCCTCCAGAGCTCGCGTGCATGCGCGATGGAGGTGACCTGCACTAGCACCTCTTTGGACAGGTTATTCAGAAGATAACCGAGTACCTACTGATCCTCGCGGAACCAGACGGCGTGAAGTGGATTTGGGATGGTTTCCTCCTTTCCATCCTTGTCCTTGCTAACGACGAACTCGGCCGGCTCCGCCATGCTTCCATCAACGTACCCGAATGTTGGGGAACGTAGTAATTTCAAAAAAATTCCTACGCACACGCAAGATCATGGTGATGTATAGCAACGAGAGGGGTGACTGTTGTCTATGTACCCTCGTAGACCGAAGCGGAACCGTTGACACAACATAGAGGAAGTAGTCATACGTCTTCCCGATCCGACCGATCCATGCACTGAACGGACGGCACCTCCGAGTTCAGCACACGTTCAGCTCGATGACGATCCCCGGACTCCGATCCAGCAGGGTGTCGGGGATGAGTTCTGTCAGCACGACGGCGTGGTGACGATGATGATGTTCTACCGACGCAGGGCTTCGCCTAAGCACCACAACGATATGACCGAGGTGGAATATGGTGGAGGGGGGCACCGCACACGGCTAAGGAACGATCACGAAGATCAACTTGTGTGTCCTAGGGTGCCCCCCTGCCCCCGTATATAAAGGAGGGAGGGGGAGGTGCGGCCGGCCGCTTTGGGGTGCGCCTGGAGGAGTCCTACTCCCACCGGGAGTAGGACTCCCCCCCCTCTTGCCTTGTTGGAGAAGGAAAGGGGGAAGGGGAAGAGGAAAGGGGGGCGCCCCCCCTCCTTGTCCTATTCGGACTAGGGGGAGGGGGCGCGCGGCCTGCCCTGGCCGGCCCTCCTCATCTCCCTTAAGGCCCATGTAGGCCCAATAACCCCCCCCCCCCGGGGGAGGGGGGGTGGTTCCGGTAACCCCCGGTACTCCGGTAAATCCCGATTTCACCCGGAACGATTCCGATGTCCAAATATAGGCTTCCAATATATCGATCTTTATGTCTCGACCATTTCGAGACTCCTCGTCATATCCATGATCACATCCGGGACTCCGAACAACCTTCGGTACATCAAAACATAAACTCATAATAAAACTGTCATCGTAACGTTAAGCGTGCGGACCCTACGGGTTCGAGAACTATGTAGACATGACCTAGAACCATTCTCGGTCAATAACCAATAGCGGAACCTGGATGCTCATATTGGATCCCACATATTCTACGAAGATCTTTATCGGTCAGACCGCATAACAACATACGTTTGTTCCCTTTGTCATCGGTATGTTACTTGCCCGAGATTCGATCGTCGGTATCCAATACCTAGTTCAATCTCGTAACCAGTAAGTCTCTTTACTTGTTCCGTAATACATCATCTCGCAACTAACTCATTAGTTACAATGCTTGCAAGGCTTATGTGATGTGCATTACCGAGAGGGCCCAGAGATACCTCTCCGACAATCGGAGTGACAAATCCTAATCTCGAAATACGCCAACCCAACATCTACCTTTGGAGACACCTGTAGAGCTCCTTTATAATCACCCAGTTACGTTGTGACGTTTGGTAGCACACAAAGTGTTCCTGCGGCAAACGGGAGTTGCATAATCTCATAGTCATAGGAACATGTATAAGTCATGAAGAAAGCAATAGCAACATACTAAACGATCGGGTGCTAAGCTAACGAATGGGTCATGTCAATCACATCATTCTCCTAATGATGTGATCCCGTTAATCAAATGACAACTCATGTCTATGGCTAGAAAACTTAACCATCTTTGATCAACGAGCTAGTCAAGTAGAGGCATACTAGTGACACTCTGTTTGTCTATGTATTCACACATGTATTATGTTTCCGGTTAATACAATTCTAGCATGAATAGTAAACATTTATCATGAAATAAGGAAATAAATAGTAACTTTATTATTGCCTCTAGGGCATATTTCCTTCACCGAAGACTCCAGCTCCTCTCAGCTGCGGCGTGATCTGGGTGCGCCAGAGGATATAGTTGGTGCGGGTGAGGCGCTCGGTGATCTGGCCAGAGAGGGGGGAGGAGGTGGCGGCGGATGAGGCCATGGCAGGAAGCTGCGGTGGAGAGGAGGAAAAGCTAGATGGGAAGAGTTAGGCTCTGTATACCATGTGGAGGAACGTCGTACCCATCCTGAGCGACGGTTGCGTGTTTATATAGCCAGGTCGCGACCTCCTGGTATAGCGTACAAAGTTGGTTCAGATTACAACTTGGAGAAGAAGGGATAAAGGAGGTTACAAAGATAAACGCATATGAGCTAGATCCTAGTCTATCTTCGGTTGGAAACCTCCTGGCGATGGTTATCTGAACCTGTCACGTACGGCACTTGGCGTGACCAATATTTCGTTCAACAGAAAAGACTGGTATTGCAACCTGAAAATCCATGAATACTGTTTGTGCTTCCTGATGAGACCTTTTTTCTGTTGCTTAGTTTGCAGCTATCTATTATTATTTCAATCAGGTGCTAACCGTTTTGGATAAATGCTTCATGAAGGCACAAACATGCTTTGCCATGGTCTGGCTCACTTCCCACACTGTGTACATGTCTCAAGCAGGGCAGTCGCTCTGAACATTTTCTACTGTGCATATAGTACGTGCTCTTGCAGGGTAATTGATCAGCACGCTCACGTTTAGGCTGTTCAGAAGATTTCTTTGATTGGTATGGCATTTTGGATATCTGCGTGAGAAGGATAGATAAACTGTTGAAGAAATGCCTAGAGTGTCTGCCTGCATTCAACGTTACAATAGCTATATCTGGTTCTTGTTGCAGCAAATTTAACGGCAGGGGGATGTTCGATTCATTTTACACTGAAAGGCAAATCATTTTAAAAGTGTTTCATCCCTTGGAGATTCACTCAAACTTACCGTTGGAGAAGAATATTTGGGCAATGCAACTCAATGTATTGATTGATGCATAGCGCACGTATATATGGAGTACAAGGTGGGCCTCGACCTCAACTATACAAAGACTAGGAGGTGGGCCGGACTATACAATAGACATGTACAAACCATATATTCAACACCCCCCGCAGTCGAAGCGTCGCCGGAGACGCAAAGACTGGACCTGAACTCCTCGAAAATAGAGGGAGGCAGTCCTTTTGTCATAACATCGGCAAACTGCTGCGCCGTCGGGACGTGGAGGACCCGGATGCGCCCAAGGGCCACCTGCTCGCGAACGAAGTGTATGTCAAGCTCAATATGCTTCGTTCGTCGATGATGGACCGGGTTGGCGGAGAGGTACTCGGCGGAGACGTTGTCGCAGTAGACGAGCGTGGCCTTGTGGACATCACAAAGCAACTCCTGGAGCAGCTGACGAAGCCAAGAGCATTCAGCAACAGCGTTAGCTACTGCTCGATACTCGGCCTCGGCACTCGAGCGAGAGACTGTAGGCTGTCGCTTGGAAGACCAAGAGATCAGGGACGGCCCAAGGTAGACACAGTACCCCGAAGTGGAGCGCCGTGTGTCCGGGCAGCCAGCCCAGTCCGCATCCGAGTAAGCGACGAGGTCGGTGGAGGCGGAGGCCGTCAGTGTAAGTCCCATGGATGTGGTGCCGCGTATGTAACGGAGGATACGCTTCACCAAGGTCCAGTGAGAATCCCGTGGAGCATGCATGTGAAGGCAGACCCGCTGAACAGCATACTGCAAGTCGGGGCGCGTCAGAGTAAGATACTGCAAGGCACCCACAATGGAGCGATAGAAGGCCGCGTCGGATGCGGGAGAGCCCTCCAGAGCTGAAACCTTGGCCTTGGTGTCAACAGGCGTCGGAGCAGGCTTGCAATTAAGCATGCTAGCACGATCGAGAAGCTCATGGGCGTAACGCTGCTGGTGCAGAAAGAACCCATCTGGCCGTCGAATCACCTCAATGCCGAGGAAGTAGTGAAGGGGCCCCAAATCCTTCAGGGCAAACTCATCGCGAAGACGAGCAGTGAGCCGCTGGAGAAGTGCGACAGTGGATACCGTCGGGATGATGTCGTCGACGTAGAGCAACAAGTAGGCCGTTTCAACCCCGTGATGGTACACGAAGAGTGACGCATCGGAGCGGGTCGACGTAAATCCGAGCGTCTGCAGGAAGGCGGCGATGCGCTGGTACCAGGCCCGAGGCGCCTGCTTCAACCCGTAAAGCGAATGGGAGAGAAAGCACACATGATCCGGCTGTGTGGCGTCGACGAAGCCGGTGGGCTGCTCACAGAAGACCTGCTCGGCAAGGTGGCCGTGCAAGAAGGCGTTGGAGACGTCCAACTGATGCACAGGCCAAGCTCGGGAGACGGCCAACTGAAGGACGGTGCGGATCGTGCCCGGTTTAACAACCGGAGCAAAAGTGTCGGTGAAGTCAACGCCCGCATGTTGCCGGAAACCGCGAACCACCCAGCGAGCTTTGTAGCGCTCGAGAGTCCCGTTGGGCCGAGTCTTGTGCCGAAAGACCCACTTGCCCGTGATGATGTTGGCGCGAGGAGGACGAGGGACGAGCTGCCAGGTGCGGTTCCGTTGGAGCGCGTCGAACTCTTCCTGCATCGCAGCGAGCCAATGAGGATCCCGAAGGGCGGCTCGAGCTGACGATGGGAGAGGGGACGGCTCAGAGACGGAAGCAGCGAGAAGATACTCATCGCTGGTGTACCGCGTACTCGGGCGGAAGGTACCGGCCCGAGAGCGAGTCATCGGGCGAGGCAGCGAGTCCGGGGCGACGGGCAAGGACGAGGAAGAGCCCGCCGCTGGTGAAGACGCGGGCGAGGCCGCCGCGGGGGAGGCCGCTGGCGAGGCCGCCGCGGGCGAGGATGCCGCGGGCGAGGCCGCGGGCGATGCCGCCGCGGTAGGGGCCGCCGGCGAGGCCGCTGACGAGGTCGCCGCGGGCGAGGCGGCCGCGGGCGAGGTCGCAGGGGGCGCCGAGTGGTCCCGCGCCGGAGACGGCGCGAGGGGCGTCGCAGACGCCGGGAGGGGTGCAGCCCCTAATGGAGCCAGCCGGGGAGGAGCTCGACCCGGGGCACGGGGGGCACCCTCAAAGCCAGGGGGCGGCCCGAGAGAAGTACTCGAGCGGCCGTCGCCAGGAGCGGGCAAGGCCGTAACATCCGAAGGTACCTGCTGAAACGGAAAAACCATCTCATCAAAGTAAACGTGTCGGGAGGTGATGACCCGATGGGAGATAGGATCGTAGCAGCGGTAGCCTTTGGTGTTGGAAGGATAGCCAAGAAAAATGCAGGCCACGGACCATGGTGCGAGCTTATGAGGAGTAGTGGAAGCGATGCTAGGGTAGCATAAGCAACCGAAGATGCGGAGCTCGGTGTAGGAGGGTGGCGTGCCGAACAAGAGATGATGAGGAGCAAAGTTCCCGCGAGTGCGACAGGGACGGATGTTGAGGAGTAGTGATGCGGTGGCGAGTGCGTCAGGCCAGAAACGTGGTGGCACGTTGGCGTGAAAGAGGAGGGTGCGAACGCAGTCATTAAGAGTGCGAAGCACACGCTCAGCGCGACCATTTTGTTGCGAAGTGTACGGGCAGGTGAGACGAAAAATCGTGCCGTGTGTGGCGAGAAGGTTGCGGATCGCAAGATTATCGAACTCCTTCCCGTTGTCTGTTTGCAACGCATGAATGGGGCGACCAAACTGCGTGGCGACATAGGAGTAGAAAGCGATGAGAGTGGCGATAGAGTCCGACTTTCGCCGCAACGGGAAGGTCCACACATAGTGCGAAAAATCATCAAGAATAACAAGATAATAAAGATAGCCCGTGTTACTAGCAACAGGAGATGTCCAAACATCACTATGAATCAACTCAAAAGGGTATGAAGCAACATGCGAGGAAGTGCTAAAGGGTAAACGAGTATGTTTACCGAGGCGACAAGCATGACAAGTGTGATCGTCGATCTTATTACGCGTGAATGAAAAACTACGAAGAATATCACGAAGGGTGGCGGTGTTGGGATGACCGAGACGGGCGTGCCAAAGGTCCACTCCAGCGGAAAGCGCCATGGTCAGAGAAGGGCGGCGGCGCGTGGGGCGGCGCGGCGGAAGGCGGGGCGGCAGGGTACGGGCGGAAGCGTGGGGCGGCGGCGGCACACGTGGGGCGGCGGCGTGGAGACGCGGCGGCGGGGGCGGCCCGAAGTGGCGGCGGCGGTGGGTGGCGGCGGCGGCGGCGGCGATGAGATCGCGGCGGCGGCTGTAGTTAGGGTTTAGGATCGTAGGTATGATACCATGTTGGAGAAGAATATTTGGGCAATGCAACTCAATGTATTGATTGGTGCATAGCGCACGTATATATGGAGTACAAGGTGGGCCTCGACCTCAACTATACAAAGACTAGGAGGTGGGCCAGACTATACAATAGACATGTACAAACCATATATTCAACACTTACAGTGGAAAATTTTGTGAGTTGTCTAAGAAGAATAAGAAATGTAGGTATTCTGTTTGACCCAATATATGCTATCAGAGCTCTCATAACCAATATACAAAAATAGAAGTAATCCGATGAGGCATAGTTGTTCAATTGATTTGTTTGTCGTTGTTCGCCGGTGTGGTGTTGGTAGTGTTGCTGGCACTTTCGGTGTCTCTTCTCCTGTGTTCATCTGCGAGTGTTTGCTGGTTGGATCCCTGGTCCTGGCCGGTGGCGTCAAACCGACCAATCTGTACATGTTGGGACGCGGCTGTCTGTGATAGGTGACAACTGTGGCAACATCAACGGGAGGAAGTTTCCTCTACAGATCTTGAGAACGACATCTCTTGTTGATTGTGGCCATGTTCAAGGTTCTCGCTCTATGATTACTTTCAGGGAGGTCTTGACTCTGTAATCTGGTGGGTGATCTTTTTGTCCTCGGCTGCAAAAAACGGATTTCAGCCGTCTCGGCCTGGGGCGGAAAATATCTTTCGGCGAAAAAATATATTTTGATCAAATTTCAGCCAAATTCTGGTCAAATTTTGGCCGGAAATTTTGAAAATGGCCGAAAATCAGCCATCTCGGCCTGGGGCGAAACATTTCACGAACCGAAAATCAAAACCTTGGTCTTCAGAGATTATCCTTGGGTCCATCATTTCGGAACTGACTGCTGCAGATCTGTAATTCCTAATTCGCGGTCAGTGATCAATATATTTACATGAGAGGCGATTTCCTATGCATGGTGGTAGCTACGCACGCATGATGGCGGCTACACACCCTTTGGCATATGTGCCTTTTTGATATAAGAGGTGTCACGTTTCTTATGGCATTGGCACAAGTGCATTCTTGTTGTATAGAAATGACCTTTTCTCACTTCTCTTTGAATTATAGGTCCATATTTGCAAAAGCATGGATTCAGTTTTAAACAAGCACTAAATCCTAACAGAAGCATGAAAACAAAAATTATATTTTGTCTATTTTAGCAAGGCGAATTAGCTCGAGGTTTACTAGATGCAGGTAAAATTTATCTATGTAAATTGTTTTCAATGAAAATACTGATAGATCTCAGTTTTAAGACGTAACTTCAGTACGAGCAGTTCTGAATGTGTCTGAATTTACATACTCACTATTGTCCCTTACAAATGCACAGCTATCTAAGATGTCCAATTAGCTCCTGCTTTACTAGATGCAGATAAAATTTCTAGCCCAAGAGGCAATACACTATATTTACTGAAGATGTAGTTTGTTTTCGATGAAAATAGTCACAGACCTCAGTTTTAAGTAGTGCCTTCATCTAAACCTTCATAAATAGTTCAAAATGTGCTTGAGTAAGATTGTCGCCTATCTGAATTTACACACTAGCTGTTGTCCTTATTCAGTGCAGCTATTTAGCATGTCGAATCTTGCAATGAGTATTTAAATGATTGCTATGATCTGTCTACTTTTATTTGCCTTAGATAGGAAACCAAAAATGTATTATCCATAAGGTAAAACTGTGTCTACCATAGCTTGCCACATAACTAGTTAAGGGTCGGTAAACTTTTAACGGTTTAAAAGTTATCAAAAAATATGAAATAAATATGGGAGTATCTATTTAATGTAATAAGATGATCCAATGGAGGGATTGTCAAAATATGCATCTATGTGTCCTCGACAAAAATAATAAGCATTTCAGCTCACTGCGACATAAATATATGCTGAACTATTTTTTTTTGTCCATGACACATACAGTCGTATTTTTTTAATCCCTCCATTGGATCATGTTATATAATAGGTGCGTTGGTTTAGTATTTTTTTCAGAATTTTTGAAAACTTTTGCACCGTTGAAACCCTTAACTAGTTCTGTGGCAAGCACTTGTAGAAAATCCTACTCCTTATCCATAAAGGATATATAAATAAAATTATCTTAAAGAAACAATAACTTGTCACCAAGGGCGAGAATTTCATTTACAGATTTTCAGTTCTCAGACTAAGATGTACTTCTTCCGGTGTACGCATGGAGAGAATGAGTATGAACTAAATTATCGCTATGGTAACAAACAACTTGGTGGTTGTGTGCTAGTAGCTTTCTTATTTTGGTAGGAGCCATGGGCGGATTGAGAGATTGAAGGAAGGCGGAATGGGAATTGGACATGCGGCGGCGACTCCTGCTCATCCTATGCTAGCGCCCCCACTGGACGGAAGTGGTAGGTGAGCCCAGCTGGAACAGGTCGATCAAAAATTACAAAGGAGAGCACGAGAAGTCATCCGGCGACATAGAAGAGGAGCGGGTGGAGGTGACGGTGCTCGAGGAGAACGGTCACCCGGTCACCACGTCGCCTCGGTGGAGCGCAGCGAGGGTGCGTGCGGGTACGAAGTATTGGCTACCATACTTTTCGACTTTCGAGTCAATCAAAAAATAGTAGAGGACTTCTGAGGAGGGCACTTGTCAGCCAGGACAAAGAAGCCATCGAGAGTGGTTGTGGCGATGTACTAGAAGGGCGCAGTGAGAGCTCTTCCTGGAGGAATCGACTAGTCATCGTGTTGATCAAGAGGTGGCATGTGTTGCTCTAGAAGACCTCATTGAGGATGATCCACCAACGTGGGATGAATGGCAATTGGGTTGTCTTTGGCAGAGTGCTAATTGTTGGACAAGAGCACAAGTCCATTTGGAAGTTGTTATTGGTGGCGAATGAGGAGTGAATAATGATGCGGATGAGGTCATGCAAAAGAGAGAATCAACCTGCAGTCGTTGTGGCTGGAAGGACAGGAGAGGTTATTAGGAAACTAGGGTCCTTCTTCCTCTTTTTGTCCAATGAAAGAACTTTGATGGATGTGGTCATCATTGTTGCAAGCCCAAGGTTATTTTGGATTTCAGGATGAAAATGACTACAAATCAAATGCCCTGTTCTTGCCCGCCGAAATGGGAGAGCACTGCGATTGAGAAAATGACATAACATTACGAGAATCACTCAATAATGAAGAACAAAAAGAGAGATTAGCTGATCATACCAACAAATCCAGGACCGTTATGCAACAGATTAGATAGAGGAAACATGAGGAACAAATGAAACAGATGGAGAGCAAGATGAAGAAGGGAGGGGTGGAATGTCTATCTAGTAACGTCATGTTGAGTCGGGTGTGAACGATTATCGGTGCTAGATCTAGGTCTAGTTCTAGCTTAGCAGATAGAGAAGGGTGCCGACCAACTTTGAGGGAGAGGTGTACTTGGGAGAGGATTTTCTACGAAGCTGACTAGACACACCTTAGGTGTAGGGAGAAATATGCCATTTGATTTTGCAGTCGTAAGTTTAAAATAGCTTTGCATGTTTCTATAAAAGTGCAAGTGCTTAAAAAAGTGTGTATTGCATTTTACATGTCAGAGCCTGACTTAATAGAATGATAGACTACTCATCTCAACAAAGAATTCATTCTTTTCTGGAAGCCCATTTAAAAAGAACTCCAAAGTTAACCATGCTTGGCTTGGAGCTATTCTATAATGATTTACCGATTGGGAAGTTGGTCCCAAGTGCGCACGAGTGAGGACAAAGTTCATAGGAAAGACTAGTTTTGGTTTGTGGGATAGTCTATATACCGCCAGGCGTAACGGTCGAGAATCGGTGACTTTGGCCGGGGCATTACATTTCAGTAGACTAAAAAGACTACCCTATGTGATGAATGACTATTGCTATGACATTGAGGAGGAAGTTTGCTCCACATATATGTCCTACATCTTCATTCCCTCTTCTGATAGCATGAAGGATATAAGGTGAGCTGCGGCAAACTCGAAGGACCTCGTTGTATTTTACTTTTCATGTATTTTTCTGCTTCTAAGGACAACTTTTCTAGATAACGAACCCTCAAGTTCACGAAAAATATACATTTTGGCCCCTCAATAACTTTGAGAGATTTTTGGTCCTTCAAGTCTCAAACTGGATAAGTTTTATTCTAATTCGAACTTTTATGGAAAAATGGCTACGTGCAAGTGATTTTCTCTCTTCCCACTTGCCATGTAGGACGGCTGGGTCAAACAGAGTTTTGTTTTCTCCCTCCTAGCGCCTACCCATGGCAACTCCGAACGTTTTTTTTGCGGCAAGCTTAGTGACTTTCGTGCTTCAGTTTATTTTTTGACAGGAACTTATCGTATGTAATTGAAAATTGCCATCCTTGCGTGATTGAAATTGCCATCAGTATGTCACTTATCATTTGAGTTTACTAATTTCAAGCCGACTAAGATTTCCTCAAAGTCAAGGGTCGATTCAGAAATTGCAACATTAGGTAAAAAAAAAGTGGCCAAACTGAAATACCCATTCCTCGGCTCGCTTCCTCCCTCTGCGCCGCCAACTCCGCCGCATAACCAAATCAATCCCCCACCCACGGCGAGCGTCACCGCCCGTAGGCCGTCGGCATGGACGAGGAGAGGACGGGGGCGTGGCGGGGCCGCCGCGCGTGGGCGATCCTGTCGGCCGTCCGCGACCGGGCGCCGCTTGTTCAGTGCATCACCAACCTCGTCTCCATGGACATCGCCGCCAACGCCCTCACCGCCGCCGGCGCCTCCCCCGCCATGCTCCACTGCCTCCACGAGATCCCCGACTTTACCCCGCGCTGCGACGCCGTCTACATCAACGTCGGCACCCTCTCCGAGGACTGGCTCCCCTCCATGCGCGCCGCCGCCTCCGCCGGCCGCCCCTGGGTGCTCGACCCCGTCGCCGTCGCCGCCTCCAGCTTCCGGATGGAGGCCTGCCTCGAGCTCCTCGCGCTCCGTCCCGCCATCGTCAGGGGGAACGCCTCCGAGATCCTCGCCCTCGCCGCCCGCTCAGACAGCTCATCCTCCTTCAAGGTACCTGAACTAAATCCAATCCTATTAGTAACTCATTGCTAATTTCCAATCCAATCCTAGGGGTGATCGATTGTCAAACTGCAATGTTATAGACTGATTGTTAATTCTTCAGCTCATTTGGGGTCGCTGTGGAAACATATGCTGTCCATGTAATCTTGTGGCTAATTTCAGATTTAAAGGAAAAACCATAGCCCAGCTTTAAGTGAAAGCTAAAACAAGCAGTTCGACACACAACCTGTAAGGTTCAAACGTGCTGAACTTACCTGGTACCACAAGTGCAGAAAACAGAGAATGGAAGAAACCCAAAGGAAAGGGACACCAAAGTGACTAATTGCCTTAGCGTGTCCCTCCTCCCACAGCACTTCTCCCGCATCGATAAGTAGTTTGAGAGGTAAGGCAGGAGCTGCTATGCCAATTTCATTCTGAAGGAAAATGGAAAACAATTTATGAGGTCGAAGCACTCCAGTCATTATCCTGTCTCTGAAGAAATTTTGGACTGCTGGCCAGACGTCCCTTGCGTTAGTGAAGTTTGTTTTGCATGGAATCCAGGACGATTGCCTGATTGCCTTATCTCCCTCTTGTTTGACGATGAGCAATGAACATACCAAGCTTATGCCGCTTACAGTATATATTCCATCCTGCTTCTAACGGCACTAATACTTGTGGCCAACTGCAGGGTGTGGACAGTTCACATGAATCAGGGGAGGCCCTGCAAGCCGCGAAAGCATTGGCACGGTCCAGCGGGGCCGTCGTCGCGGTATCTGGAGCAGTTGATTTCATCACGGATGGCGAGCAGGTTGTCAGCGCGACCAACGGCGTGGCCATGATGCAGAAGATCACGGCGACAGGGTGTGCCGTGACTGCTCTTATAGCGGCTTTTGTCGGGGCGGATCCTCCGATGCTCTGGCTGCAGCAGCGTGTGCTCTTGCCATCTTTGGGCTTGCCGGAGATATTGGGATGGAGTCGGCTAAAGGGCCTGCCTCTCTCAGGATGCACCTCATCGATGCTCTCTACGGGCTTGACGAGCAGACAGTCACATCAGGGGTCAAAATTGCCCTAGTGCCGTAACACATGTCTACCGTGGCTACCAGTGTTTAGGAAATATAATGTCTGGGGTGATCTGCAGGGTCCTGGAAAACCATGAAGCATATCAGATCGTATTGACTGTTGCCATCCATATGTACTAACTACCAAGTACATATTTCCCCCCATGAATAAATTGCCTGGTGACCATCCATCCACATCCAGGCTGTACTAACTACCAAGTACATATTTGTGAATGCTGATGCCAAAAAGGTTTTGCACTGTTGTATATTCCATCCTGCTTCTAACGGCACTAATGCTGATGTAGAAGCAAGGGTAAAGTCACCCTGATCATTTGTTCAGAGTTTTGAAGTAACTTGTAAAAGTAAATTCATCATCCAGATCAGTTGATCCAGCCGGCATGTCTGCTATATGAAACTGGAGATTGATCAAGAAGTCTCTTCAACATAAACTGTATTCGGATTTTGGTGCTCTTTGGCTGCAGCAGAGCGAGCTGAGCGGCTGTCGCCACGGGGCTAGGGCCTGGGGGGTATGTGCTTGTGCAGTGTGTATGCTCACATCCTCTGTTTTCTCATGACCTAGGGCCTCTCTATTCCTCAACTAAGATACATGTGTTGATTGGATCATGCTATGTAACAAAGCTGATCATGGAGATGTAATCAACCACATTGAACTCAAACGTGTTGGAATATTGACTACTGGGTGAGAGAGTTGCAGGGGATTCATGGAATGCCAGGTAAAATATCTACTAGTTCTATTACTATTTCTCACTGTACATCTGTTACTTCTTCACCTAGTTATATCTGTCTTTGAGATCATTGTATGCAGTATTACGTTGCTACCTGGCACTGGTGACATTTCAGTAGCTGAATTCAGTTATCAGGGCCCTACTCTACTTTGTACCTTGTTGGTGACATACACAAGCCAGCATGTCAAATTAAATACAAGCTCATAGTTCACAAATTGGTAACAACAAGGGTAAAAAATGCTGAATACCGCTGATGCTACAGTCTTCCCTTCACTTGAAGGAACAGATCCTTCATGTGATGATGGCGCTAAATGGCCCCATTCGGCTTCACATCTTGTTCATGTGTCTTTGTTAAGTCGCTCAGCATCTCCATCATCTGCATTATCAGCTCAGGCTCTAGTTGAAATGTCAGGAAAACTTTCATTCTGAATCTGGAAGTAATATTCTGCCAAGGGATTAGCTATATTGGAAAAATACTGATCAGCAGTTGGCACTGTTTAGCTATGGCGGACTAGCAAACCAAACCTCTGTTCATTGTGACTCAGTTTACATTGTTTTGAGTAATGTTGAGATGTGAAATTCAAGATGGCATTTTAGGGCTGAATTTTTTGGGAATTCACAATTAGTATCTATTTGACACTGCCAAAACACATGATATCTTAGGTTTTGGCACCGATAATTTAGAACATAGTTATTTTAAATTATTGGGCCAACAATGTATATGGTGAATGCGGAGGCAAAACCTTTGCAGATTTTATTCAGTCACCCACGTTCTTTATTACGATCATATATGTCACACGGAGTATAAGCCACTCACTAGAACATTTTCAGTTACAAGCAGTAGAAAAAGAAAAAGATGGTGTGTTGGTGGCTAGGTTAGAAAGAGATATGTGGACCCTCTTCAAAAGTAACATGTGATGATAGTTTGCATCTGTTCCAGCGTTTCCATTCTGATCATTGTGGGATGAGCATGCTCTAACCATTCATGTTCTTATTCACTGCAGGTCTGATAGTATATATGCATGTTTCTGTCTGCTATGATATCTGAGAAGAAACAGCGCTGAAACTAACTGGTGCTTTGTAGCGTTAAACACTCCATTTTCATCTGCAACTCAGCACATCACCAAAATAGTACTCCCTCCGTCCCATAATATAAGACATTATTACCTCATTTGATTTTCTCTGCTGCCATCACCTAGCAATCTTTTAGATGACAATATATAGATATTACGTCGACTCTGAAGGATCGGAAATTTGAGTTTCCCAAGCCATAGAAGAATAGAACAGAATGCTGTCAACAGTCACATGAAGTAGTTGCCTCTGCTTGTCAGTTTCAAATTCAAATTCGGGGTCTTTGTTTGGTCACAAGATCCATATGTCATATTAGTATGTACAATCTCATGTTGCTAACTGACTACTTCATGTGCATTCTGTGACCCGTTCGTACTATAGTTCTATATGTTGCTCATGCTTTAGGTGTTCATCAAACTTGGAGTTAGAACATCAGCTTAATTGAACACATTGATATGAATTTATATTCTGCCTACACAAAAACAGACAAGTGTAATTCATAATTCACATTACGTTTCGGTTCATCAAATTGAAAACTACACACACTCATTTTTACCCTGCATGGTTAATTTGCTAAGAAAATCCACCCGTGCTTTGTGAAAGGTTGTAAATTCGTTGGTTCTGACACATGCGCAAAGGTCATGTTCATTTTGTGTTGTTCGTGAAATTTTTATTTCGTTTTCTTACCAGGAGTGTTATGTGAGAGAATTCCCTATTAGAGCCTTTTCAAAAATGTGCTTCCTTATTTGGCCAAAATACGAATTTCTTCCCATTGTGACACTCCTCCAAATTTGATGCCCAATTTGGCATCTCCGGCCAGTCCGTTGTCACGCCTGACATGCGTCTCTTCACTTTGACATCCACAACAGCTTTGCGTTGCTGGTCTTGGAGCGACGCACCGAGGCATGCCTCGACGTCGTCAAGCTCATCATGTCCAAAGAGTGAGGGAAGTTCTAAGAGAGATAAGAGACAGTGTCCCGGCTAAGGGGCCACTTACCACGTCAAACTCCTGGTGATGGGTCCGGTTGAGGACTGCTTGTTGGTTTCGTCCTGGCTGCATCTGACAGCCGATGGCGTATACAAGGAAGATTCAGAAGACATGCGTACATGATAAGATACTGGATTCGTGGAGGGATCTACCTCCCCATGTGTAGACAACTAGGATCTTGTACCCTAGAACCCCTAGTATCCTATATTAATCGAGGGGCCATGCTAGTCCAATAGGAATAAACACTTGTAGGACTTAGGGTATTATCCCTTCAGAAAGCTTGAACTTGGGTAAACCATGTCTTTGTTACCGTCATTCCTAGACGCCTAGTTTAGGATCCCCTACCAGGAGGTCTGCCAGATCTAGCTCCGTCAATAAGTGTTTCCTTTTAGGGATAATTGTATATTTTCAAGTAGCACTCAACAACGAAATGGATGGAAACGTCAAATAGGGCATAAAATTTTGAGATTGTCTTAAATAGCAAAGAAAATTTTGTTTAGGGGACCAATAAGGAAATATATTTTTCAGAAGGGCCAAATAAGGAATTTTCTCATCTCCTGCAAAAGAACCATCTTAATCAATTTCTCCCCTTTCTATCGTCTCCTCCGCTCCCCTTCGCCGCCGCCGCCAACACATATCTACAATTTATCTTGTTCCTGGAAGGGAGCAACAACCAAGATGCCGACGACAATGGCCAAGGCCGCAAGGGCAGGAGCGGCGCCTCTTCGCCACGGCGGCAGCCTTCCGGAGGAGATCGTCGTCTGGGAGATCCTAGTTCGCCTCGACCCCAAATCCCTCCTCCGTTGCCGCGCCGTCCGTCGGACGTGGCGCCATGCCACCTCCACCCGCGCCTTCCTGCTTGCCCACCATGCCCACCAGCCAGCCCTCCCCATCGCGTTAGACGAAGAATACATCCTCACCGTCGACCGCCTGCCGCCACCCAGCTCCACACTGTCGCCCATCTTGACAAGGCCTTCAGTCCAGAGGCTTCCTGCGATGGCCTTCTCGTCCTATCCAGGTACAACAACATGACTGACACCATTGATTTCTCAGTTTGTAACCTGGCCACTCGTCAATTTGCTCCCCTTCAACAACTACATGAATTGGGCTTGTGGTTATTGGGGATGTACTCGCATCAACCTACTGGCGAGTATCGATTGTTACTTGAACGCGATAGCTACAATGAAACGCCTGAAGACCAACTTGGCTACTATGTCTTTGCATTGGGCTCTCACCAGTCGCCGAGGTACATCGGGTGGCAGGAGTTAACATCACAGTTCTTCAGTTTACCTGTCTTGGTATGCGATAGCCTGCATTGGTACCCAGTCTATTATGTGAGTGAAAGCAGCTACGTATGGCTTCAGAGTGAAAGCAAAGCGATAATAGTATTCGACACCATATCTGAGTCGTTCCGGCCAATGCGTGCTCCAATTGTTTCCACCAACTCATATGCCTTTGAGATGGATGGTACACTCGGCATATATAGCCGTAACTATGCCAAAACAACTATTGATATATGGGTATTGCAGAACTACGAAAGAGAGGTTTGGGACTTCAAGTATCGAATCAAATTGCCAGTTGCCGAAATACGGGGGAAGTTTGAGGCCTTTGATGACCATTGGAATGTGGAGGTTGTTTCAGCGGACGGTGACGTGCTCTTGCTAGTCAGTTCTGGTCGGTGTCTGTCTTACGTTGACAATGATGGTAAGCTGATTGACAGTTTTGATCATGGTCGCAAATACTTCTTTTTGTCTAAATATGGGCTCAAGCAAAGTCTTGTCCAGCATGCCTTCTTTCAGGCTTTAGAAAGTTCTGTTGTGAACACTTCACCATTCATCTGATGTCTATTGAGTGAGGTGGTGCTTCTTAGCAGCTTAACTGTTCTATCCTTATGAGCTGCAACATCTATGAATTGGATCAAGTATGAGCCTGCTGGCATCTTCTTCATTTTGCATTGATGTATATAAATTATGATCAGAAGCTCTATCTTTTGTGTATTTATCTATGCTTTTCTTGGCACCCTGGAGGGCTGAAATGACTATTCTGTATGTTGATGCTATAATTTCTTAGTAATTTTGCTCTGCTTTGTACATAATTGCCAACTGATCCGCCTCATGTGTCTATTTTCTTGGGCTGATGGTTTGGCTCTGCTTTATTTTAATTATCTTGTGATTTTCTTAGTATTCAATTGTTAGAATTTTTTATGGCTCATGTCCCTCTTCCTTGAGTCAAATAGTTGACTTTACCTTCTTATATAGTGGTTTTCTTGATAGTCTATATTGAGTGTGTTTCCGGTTTGTACCTCTGTTGTCGCTCATGATGAAAAGAGAAAGATTTTTCTGTTTCTTGATGTGCAACTTGCATCTAATTTTTAGAGCAGCTTGAGCACTACACATTAAAATAAATGGTTGCATAAGAGTAGTTGACACCATTTATCTATGGCAAACAAGCAAACTAAACCTTTGTTCACTATGAATCATTTTCCATTCCTTTCACTGAATTTTGTGGAAGTCATAGTTAATATCTACTCGGCAGTGCAAAGATTCCGCAATATCTTAGGTTTTGGCACCGAAAATACGGAACATGGTTATTTTAAATTATTGGACCAACAATGTATACGGTGAATGCCAAGGCAAAGCCCTTGCAGATTT
Source organism: Aegilops umbellulata (assembly GCA_032464435.1). Taxonomy (NCBI): domain Eukaryota; kingdom Viridiplantae; phylum Streptophyta; class Magnoliopsida; order Poales; family Poaceae; genus Aegilops; species Aegilops umbellulata. The sequence goes on along the minus strand of CP136056.1, from coordinate 529,709,962 downwards.
TATTCAGTGGCCCACATTCTTTATTAAGTTGGTAAATGTCACACAAAATATAACCCACTCACTAGAACAATTCCAGTTGCAAGCAGCACGAAAAGGAAAAGGGTTGGTGTGCTGGCGGCTAGGTTAGAAAGACCTGTGCCTGTCCCAGCGTCTTGCAACATTAACTTGTGATGATAGTTTGCATCTGTTCCAGCGTTTCCACTTCCGGACATTGCTGGATGTCCGTGCTTTAACCTTTCATGTTATTATTCGCTGCAGGTCTGATAGTCTGCATGTTTTCTGTCCATGATACCAAATGTTATCTGACAAAAGAACACTAAAACTGGTGCTTTGTAGTGTTAAACCTTTTCATTTGCAAACCAGCACATCACCAAAGTACGCTCACCTGGTTTCCTCTATTGCCATCACCTAGCAATCTTTTAGATGGCATTATATAGGTATTATGTCAGACTCTCAAGTATTGGAACTTTGAGTTTCCAAGCCATAGAATGGGAGCGCTGTTGATGGTCACACGAAGCAGTTGCCTCTGCTTGTCAGTTTCAGTTTCAAATTTTGGTGTTCGTTTGGTCACAAGATACATACCTTATATTAGGGCAACTCCGACGTGGTTCATCAAATCGCCCACAAATGTCTAAACTGGATAGTTTGGACACATTAAGCCATGCAATGCGAGTCGTGAAATTTGTCCGGACCAATTCGGATATTCAGAATCCCCCCAAACCGGTACCAAATGGGGGAGGGGATATAAGAGAGTCCAGACGTCTGCCTAACCCTTTATTAGTTGGACCACATCTCCTCCTATCACATGTTTCTCACTCGTTTTTTTCCTCTCAGTCTGTCCACTGTCAGTCATACCCACTGTCCGGATTTGATGAGTACGGTTGGATGGTCAACGCACTGCCTGCTGTATACAGACACGTCTAATCGTGTCCGTGGACATTTTGTGTCATCTGTTTGGTGATCCCTCTTGGAGTACCCCTTAGGTCATCTCTAGAGACCCCCTATATTAAAAGTGCAAAAAGTGCTCCCGTACCACTTCACTATTTTTTTTAATAAAGTCACTGCTTTGCAGCAGGCAGATCTCCTATGTATTTGAGTCCACCAGTCGCCGCCCGCACGGCCAAGGGGGCGGAGGAAACACCAGCGAACGCCGCTCGCCGCACCACCCGAGGTCGCCGCCTCGGCATCCGGAGCCCTCCGCGTGTAGACGAAACAGCAAGGCCTTGCTGCCACCTTCCTTGGCAGCCACGCGGCTTTCGTCGGTGACCCCTCCGACGGCGACAAGGAGGGGAACGGGAAGGGGGGTGGCCGCTAGGGTTGCGTCGCCATCCACGTAGCCCCGAGCAGAGCAAAGCGGGGGCAGCTTTGGTGCCTAGCACAATGTACCATTTGTGCTCCTGAGGTTGTTGCTTCTTGTGTGCATATACAATTATACACATAACACACACACGCACACTATCTCCCTCTCTCTCTCTCCTATGAATGCATTGATACGTACTAATGTTTTTGCGTCTTCTCGAAGAATATCCTGCAAAAAAAAACATCCGGTGTAATTGTTAAATTTCACAATACGTTTCAGTTCTCAGAAGATAATCATGCCCACTCATATTTGTCTTGCATAATTCAAAGTATGGTTCAGTTCTCAAAAAAAAATTCTTTTGAGATTTGTGGGCACTCAGTGGCCGTGCAAACTAAGGCTGTGTTCGGCAATCGCCTGCTCCTTCATCAGGGAGCGGAGCGCGCGGAGCTACGTATTGGCCGCTCCCCAAATTTCTACTGAATGCCACTCCGCTCCGCGGAGGGATTCCGAACGCAGCCTAAACCTGGCCTGAGCCCAGCCCAGCCCCGCTCAAGTCCGACTTCCATTTCCCTTCTGCCCAAAGACCGACGCTCCACCCCCACCTACCCTCCGCCGCCACCACCACAACTCCTAGCCGCAGCCGGCGACCATGGCGGAGGAGGCCGCGGCAGAAGGAGCGACGCCTCTCCTCGAGGGCCTCCTAGACGAGATCGTCCTCTGGGAGATCCTCGTCCGCATTGACCCCAAATCTCTCCTCCGCTGCCGCGCCGTTCGCCGCGCCTGGCGCTGCGCCACCTCCACCCGCCGCTTCCTCCTCGCCCACCATGCCCGCCAACCCGCCTTACCCGTTTTCTCCAGCAATGGATGCCGTAACTTCCTCGCCTTGGACCACCGTGCCGCCCAGCTCCACACCGTCGCCCGGCATGACGAGCCCTTCTTTCTAGAGGCTTCCTGCGATGGCATCCTCCTCTCCAGCTCTTATTCTGGCCGCCGCCTCGCCGTTTACAACCCGGCCACGCGTGAGCATGCCTCCCTCAGGTGTCCACCATGGGGCTTCAACATCGTGGGGATGTACCCACACCCACCTACCGGCGAGTACCGGCTGCTGCTGACCAAGTTCATGGCCCCTGAAGGCCAAAGTGGATGCTATGTCCTTCCGCTTGGTTCCGACCAGCCACCGAGGTACATTGGGTGGCTGGAGATGGTAAAAGAGCTGTGCAGGTATCTGCCCTCATCTGTGATAGCCTGCATTGGTTCCTACTTGAGGATAGAAAACATGTATTGGTATTTGACACCACCGCCGAGTCGTTCCGGCACATGCGTGCTCCACTTGTTCTTGGCGGCAGTGACCCTTGCCTGTTTGAGATGGATGGCACACTCGGCATCGATTGCCATAATGATGCCATGGAAATCATCACTATATGGGTGTTGCAGGATTACGAAAGTGAGGTTTGGGACATAAGGTACCGAACCGAGTTGCCGGTTGGTGAAATCAGGGAGAAGTTTGGAGACGATTGTGAAAGCTGGGTTTTCGGTGTTGGTATTGTTTCAGGGGGTGGTGACGTGCTCTTGCTACTCAATTTTGGTGGGTGGCTGCTTCAAGTTGACAGTGACGGCAAATTGATTGAAAGTTTTGATTGTGGTCATAGAGACCTGCGGATATATGAATATCGGCTCAAACAAAGTCTTGTCCAGCATACTTTCTTACCGGCTCTAAAAAGTTATGCTGGTAGCGCCTCGCCTTTGATCTGATGGCAGTTGAGTGAGATGGTGCTTCTTTCTTCCTATCCTCATGAGCTGCACCATCTATGGATTGGACCAAGTATGAGCCTACTGGCCTCCTCTTTGCTTTGCATTGATGTATACTAGATCGGGACCGCGCCTTGGCGCGAGGGTGCCGGTCCCAACGTTTTGGTGAAGCAAGTAGTGCTAAGTTAGTAGGAATCTATGTTTAGCGTATGAATTCCCTCTACATTGGAGTAAGTTCAACATCCAATGATCATTTAGTAAGAAGAATAGTTTAACACACGTATTCAACAAGACAACAAAGCAAGATATTATCGAGTTCAACATCCTCATGAGATTATAAACACTCAGTGAGTTCATTAGACCACAAAAGCTAATAACTACGACATTAAGTTCAATACAAAGAGCACAAACACGAGAGATGAAGTACTAATAGCAGGAACATAATAAGAAAGCAAAAGCCAGGCATAATGACGGTAGAGGCGGTCAAACTACAAAGCCATAGCTATTAGGCATACTAATTAGTAGCTCTGTCCAACTGCCTTGTCGATCAACTTCATAGGTGCACTTAGATGATCAACCGCGTAGCCTTGGTGTGAAAGCAAATGGCGCAAGCACATCATGCTCTTGTGCCTGAGACCGTCTTTTAACTTGGATCATCTCAGCCCATGTGGGAAACTAAAGCATGATGGCACGAACTTCAGAAGTTGTCGTGTACTCAAAGATGACTTGAATTCGATGGTTCTACAAAACAGATACAAATAAAGAACATTATCCTGTGGATAAGTAAGGAAAAGGGAACAAATAACAAACATCTACTTCGGATTAGCTAGTGTTAATAAACCATTAAAGATTACTGAGTGTAAAAAAAGTGATGTGCGGTCAGACTACCGATACTCTTTAGCCTATATAACCTACTCCCTCCGTTCCAAAATAGATGACCCAACTTTGTACTAAAGTTAGTACAAAGTTGGGTCATCTATTTTGGAATGGAGGGAGTAGGTGTACGCCATCCCTTTCTCTACAAAGTACAATTTAGCAGTCCTTTATTGTTACTGTTGAATCAAGAAAGCAATGCAATGAAAGATGGATACATTGAACTACACAAAAGGGCACCAGATATCTCAAAGAAAAGATTGCTGATGTAAACATGTCTATGCCACAACCTATGGATATTTATTTGAGTAGATGTCACTAATTTCAAACATTAATATCTGGTATAGGGGAAATTCATGTAGGTAGTAAAAATGTGGTGGCGGAACTGAATTATACAATAAATGCATATGCATATATGAAACAAAATCTCTGTCTGTTGTTCAAATATACGAAATCTACTTATAATCTTGATCCAGAGCAGCCAGTAGGTCTCTAAGCTGCTTTTTTATAAGGAAGATAACCAAAGAAAGAGATCGATTGTTAAAAGACTCAACAGTAAAAAGAAGCAGAGCACATGGCCATTTGAGGACTGATAGTACGTCTAATATGGGCCATTATTCAGTCTTTTCTCTAGCCGGCAGCCTAATTGTATGTCTGTTGAAACCATTTTCAAAAAATAAAAGCTTCGTCAGACTCAAAAGAACATGACGTTACTACCAGCTAATACATGACCGTGAGATCTTGTATCATAGTTGTATTGTGATCTGGTCCTAAATATTGCCATTTTGTCTTATGAACCATGAAATCTAAACTTTTCGTCCTGTAACAGAGCAAGCACAAGCATGCTCTTGTCGTCTGCGGACTTATAGAAAATCCGGTGCCTTACATGAAACAGTCCAAGAACCATATTTCAGATTGCACAACTAAAAGCAGAGAACCATGTAGCAAAGTAACAGTATCAATACATGGAAACCAGCAGAACAGATGATAGGTGGGTATAAAGTGAAGGTTGGTACCTGAGAATCGACTATAACCAAGTCCATATGCTTAATCGGACAATTTTCAGTTCCATCGTGGTGGTGCCACAAGCATGACACATGCACGCGAACGCGGCGAAGCGAGTTGCCCGGGCGAAGCTCGGACAAAGCGTTAAACGACATCTATATCAGCAGGCTTAATCAATATATACCAACAGAGCAAGAATAAACTACACAAGACATAGTTTACCAAGCATGGAAAATAGATAGCATAGCACGTTAACAAGAAACGCATAGGAACCCACACAAGCAGGCTAATATAGAACAGAGGCCCAGCAAGTACATGACCAACGCACACAAAATAAGAAAATGGCAAAAGACAGTATTAGACAGGAATACACACATATGAGAAGACACGAGAGGGACAATACACCCCTACCTGATGATCGGTGAGAGTCAATAGATTAGGCAAAACTACAGCACCCACAAAGCTGAAGGCAAGGCCTGTAAAAAATAATCGACAACAGGATTAACCTGCGCCGCCGCCTCGCCCTCCGCCGGAGCGCGCCGCGCCGCCCGCTGCTCGCTCCCGCCGCCTCCGCCCGCGCCGCGCCGGATCCGCGCCCCGCGCCGCCGCAGCTCGCCGCCGCCGCCGCCTCCGCGCCGTCCTGCCGCCTCCGCGTCGCCGTCGCCGGCCCCGCCTCGGCTCGCGGGCCCGCCGGAGCCCAGATCTGGATCCAGCCACCGGGTTGACTTTTTCCCTCGGATCCGAAATTCTTCTAAGTCCTCATATTATTGCATTATCTTCACATGTTCGTCATGCCATAACTTTGCATCCGTAGCTCCATTCCGTGTGTATAATATGTCAAATTGTTTGTCTCGATGAGTACATCATTTCGTTCCATTGCATCATTTTCATTTGAGGTCGTTTTGATGCCCGAAATGCTGTTAGAAGAGGGCTAGTTGATGTTAGTTGCTGGATCTTATCTGAACATGCACTTTTGTTATTTTTGCCATGATTGATGTGTACCTCCTATGATGTTGAGTCCTACATGAGTTTTGTAATATGCCATGTTACCTTTCCAGAGAATTATGCCATGTATTTTTGTGATCTTTGTGGTGACTAGCACATGCAAACTAGGGCACTTAATGTTGCTGATTTCAGAGACTTAGTAATTTCACTAAGTCCCTGACTGCTGTTATTTTCATGCCATGTATTCATGTTGTTTCCGAGAGATCTATGCATATTTTGAGCATGATCAGTAAGGGTGTTTTGAACTTGAGTATTTTCTCTATCCATTCATGCCTTTGTTTGTAATTAAGGAGTGACATAGCTTGAGTCAATCGAGATCTACTTTTGATATAAAATGTTGCTGGCAGATTGTTTACATGTTATTCGATTTTGCCAAGCTTGGTGTAGTTGATCCTTGCATTCTATGATGTTATCCTTGACATGTCTAGTTCCTATGCCATGTCTTATTGATGTATGTATGCTTAGTTTATCATGAAATGCTCTGTAATGAGTGCATCGAGCTCACGAACATGCCTACTCGTTATCTGTTTTTGACATGTCCAGTTTTCTGCTAAGTCTGAGACCTGTAACGAAACTTGCTTAATTGTCATGGGTGTAATCATATTTTATGATCCTTTTTGGTTTATGGTCAGTAAGGGACTTTTGTTAAGTGCTTTGATTAGATTCATTCCATGCCTTACTTTGCTATGTTCTGTTCCTGTAGCATGTTGTTTCATTGCTCTGAACATGTCATCCTGATGTTAGTTTCTGCTATGTTGATATTTTCACTAAGTCTGTGAACCTGTTATCTTTTGCACTTTTGCCATGCTTGTTTGAACCTGTTGTGATGTGATTTAGCCGTATCTCAGTGTTCATCTTTTGTCAAGAATCTTGAGTAGATTTCTGTCATATGCTTTGTTGATATGTTTGGATGCAGTAGCTTAATTTCTTGTTGCTTGCTAAGTAGCATCATGCTGTTAATGACAGATTATCGTCATTCTTGTTTTGCTTGTCATTTGCAAACCGTGCATCCGATTCCGGTGATCTTTATATCGATTTCAACCGAAATCACCTCACCTATCCAGTGGCATACTTGGTTTGCCAAGATTATGCCTTGTTCACCCTTGTCCTTCCGGAGCATGCATATGCATTGCATATCACATCTTGCATATCATGTCATGTTTTGCATCATGTTGCTTGCGCATTGCATCGTGATTGATAATTGTCCCCTTTGTTTGTTTTCTTGCTTCGGGTAGAGCCGGGAGACGAGTACGTGAACGAGAAACCTGTTGAGAACGTTTTCGAGGACCAAGTTTTCGACAACTCTGAGAACCTTGCGTGCAAGATGACCATACCCTCGAAATCACTTCTATCTTTGCTTGCTAGTTGCTCGCTTTTTTGCTATGCCTATGCTGCGATACCTACCACTTGCTATATCATGCCTCCTATATTGCCATGTCAGCTCCTAACCATCCATGTCCTAGCAAACCGTTGATTGGCTATGTTACCGCTTTGCTCAGCCCCTCTTATAGCGTTGCTAGTTGCAGGTGAAGATGAAGTTGTTCCTTATTGGAACATGTACTTGTTGTTCCTTGTTGGAACATGTTTACTTGTTGGGATATCACAATACCTCTTATTTAATTAATGCATCTATATACTTGGTAAAGGGTGGAAGGCTCGGCCTTTTGCCTGGTGTTTTGTTCCACTCTTGCCACCCTAGTTTCCGTCATACCGGTGTTATGTTCCCGGATTTTGCGTTCCTTACACGGTTGGATGATTTATGGGACCCCCTTGACAGTTCGCTTTGAATAAGACTTTTCCAGTAAGGCCCAACATTGGTTTTACCATTTGCCACCTAAGCCTTTTTCCCTTGGGTTGTTCTGCAGACTCAAGGGTCATCTTTATTTTAACCCCCCGGGCCAGTTCTCCTTCGATTGCTGGTCCAAACTAGAGCCACTTGCGGTGCCGCCCTGAGGCAACTTGGGGTATCTTCGGTTGCCGTACGTAGTGTTCATCCGGATGTGCCCTGAGACCGAGATATGTGCAGCTCCTATCAGGATTTGTCGGCACAATCGGGCGGCTTTGCTGGACTTGTTTTATTACTGCCGAGATGTCTTGTAGTCCGGGATTCCGAGACTGATCGGGTCTTCCCGGTAGAAGGAATATCCTTCGTTGACCGTGAGAGCTTATAATGGGCTAAGTTGGGACACCCCTGCAGGGTATTATCTTTCGAAAGCCGTGCCCGCGGTTATGAGGCAGATGGGAATTTGTTGATGTCCGGTTGTAGAATACCCGAAGTTGACCTTAATTAAAACACATCAACCGCGTGTGTAACCGTGATGGTCTCTTCTCGGCGGGGTCCGGGAAGTGAACACGGTGTTGGAGTTATGTTTGACGTAGGTCGTTTCAGGATCACTTCTTGATCACTTCTAGCTTCACGACCGTGCTTTGCCTTCTCTTCTTGCTCTCTTTTGCGTTGCAGCCCCCATATATGCTAGTCGCTTGATGCAGCTCCACCTCACTATCCTTTTCCTACCTACAAGCATAAATAGTCTTGATCTCGCGGGTGTGAGATTGCTGAGTCCCCATGACTCACAGATATTATCACAACAGTTGCAGGTACCAACGATGCCAGCGCAGATGACGCGACCGAGCTCACTTGGGAGTTCGATGAGGAACGTGGCCGTTACTATGTTTCTTTTCCAGATGATCAGTAGTGGAGCCCAGTTGGGGTGATCCGGGGATCTATGTAGCATTTGGGGAAATACCAAGCTAATTAAGCATATAGAACCTGAAGCCATCAACCAAAAAACTATACGTGTTGGCCATGTAAATTAAAACAGCACTACCCACACACAAAATACATGTGTTCACACATAACCTTTAAAAATACATGTTGCTCCTTTAGTACCTGCATAACCTAAGAGAACATGAAAAAAGGACTAATTTAGTTCTGCTGTAGTAGCAACTCATAATAAGTTAGCTCGCATCTATGCTGATGAAGCAAAGACAACGACACTATTAAAAAAGAAAGTGAGCAGCAGGGAAAGCAAGATTATAACAGGGAAAGCAAAACATGTGCGTACAAACTATTTCCTAAAATCACATCTCAAGAAAACCCTATTTAACACCTATAGGAAGTAAGACGACAAAGCAAGCAAATTTATCAAATACGGCAGCTTACTTATTACCTCAAGCTAAACGGGGTTCTCCATACTTTAATTCAGCTATACATTGCTAGTTTCTCTTCCCATTAGATTTGAAACTCAAGCAAAAAGGAGGTTCATGTCCAGAGCAGCAATCAGACCAACCAGAGTATAAAGTAGTCCTTGTACATAAACCTATTCAAATGTATGTGTTCATCTGCTACAAAGTGACAATCTACCTTGTAGCTCACTTTCTTATTGGTCCATCTTACTAATCGTTCAAAGTTGCACACATGTGCAAACTGAATGACAAGGTTGAGAATGCAGTTACCTGTAGCCTGTAGAGCTGCAGAGCGACTTGGCTGCAAGGTTGCCAAAAGGATGCAACAGAAGTGGCAAGCAAGGGAAGAACATCCTACTTCTTATCCAAATATTCAAAGTGCAGAGGAATCGTGCATGGTATTCAGCATATAATAAACTACAGTGCACTTTCTAGTTCAGATATCCATGACTATATTTGAAGTGTATAGTAGATTAACCATTATCTAGCAAAATTTCGGGAGATCCATGAGAAGTTCGTTTCCACTTGATACAATAATCAAACAACCTACAGCTCAGCGCAGACAAAACTGAAATTTAAATCTAGTGAAACCTACACAAATACAGACATATGTGATTAACTGAAGTGAAGAATGCAGTTGCCTAGCCGGCTGCAATGAGATAAAATACGTCGAACAACCGCTAACATCACTAAAAGAAGGAGCTTAATTTTCCCATGGAACTACTTGTTACAGTCGTCGATGAACTCTCTAGCAGGAGTCCTCAACATCCTATTCATGTACAAGCCACTGTCGCTAAGGCCGCATAGAGTCATTTGAAACAGAGATCCTATAAGCTAAATAGTGTTGGTTCCCCTCGCCTGTCTCAATCAAAAACACAAAGCAAATAATCAAGAGCAGTACGATCTTATTAAAAAAATCAGATACAAGTTATTCAATCAAATAAACAAATGAGGAAGTGGCCACACTTCTGAGCTAAACTTATCATAATGCAAGCGAATGCAGAAAACTAACTAAATGGCTGGTGGCCAAAAAATCAGATACAAGTTATCATCGTTTATCCCAGAATAACAAAGTGCAACTTACTCTTAACCAGATTAAATCAAGGACCAACAACAAACAATAAAAGATGAAAAACAACTCATATGCAATAAAGGTATCAAAGAGAAGAAATCTTTATATAAGATGGCTATAAACACTGGAGAATAAATAAGCAACACCTTTAAACACAAATAAAAAGGATTCAGGGTTCAATGCATAGTGGGCTCAGATTTGCCTTTCCTCGATCACATAACCTACCCCCGTCATCTCTTATCACCAGATCAATATGTTTATACAATGGAGTTGTCCTGGTTATCACTCAACAAGAATGACCATCCAAGGACAGAACAATAAGTATCACAAGATCAAAAAGGATTCTAGAGACAAGAGGGAGGATCCAACTTGATACCCACATGTTTCTCGATTGCTCAAAGGCACATTTATTTCAACCACGGTTAATCATCATCGCCCTAGCAAGAATGGCTTCCAACCGGTGGGTCATGTGAAACTGCCCTGGTTATCACTCAATAAGAATGACCATCCAAGGACAGAACAATAAGTATCACATGATCAAAAAGGATTCTGGAGACAAGAGGGAGGATCCAACTTGATACCCACAGGTGCATCGGTTGCTCAAAGGCACACTTGTTTCAGCCACAACTAATCATCATCGCCCTAGCAAGAATTGCTTTTGACCGATGGGGCACGTGATTCAAACACGGTGGCATGAGATATCTCACCGTGGGAGTAACTATTCATTACTACAGGAGTTCAGGCTCAATCCAACGGCCAAGATCAATCCGGAGCGAGATCCGACGACCAGAATCGCATCATGAAATCAATCCGATGGCCGAAGGTGCCTGAGCTCTAAGGAGGCTTGTAGGAACATCCTTCTCTTATTTCTGGATCAATATGTTCTTACGAGGGTGAAACTGCCCTGGTTATCACTCATCAGAAATGACCATCCAAGGACAGAGCCACTAAAATAAGAACGTGATCAAAACAGCTCAAAGAAATGAGGGAGGATCCAAATTAGTACCCACAAGTGCCTCGATTGCTCGAGAGCATGCCTATATCAGCCATAACTGATCATCATAGCCCTGGCCATGCCCCATATAGTAGCCGAAGCAGAGCAGGGGAAGATGGAGCTCACAGAGGGAGGTTGTAGCCGAGGCAGTACTCAGTGGGTACCGGGGTTGCACCTGAACGCCGTCCAACCGGCAAGGAACCACATCAGAGTTGCGCCTTGCACCATCCCGCCGACGAGCACGAACGCCACCGGCACCGAAGCGGCCAAGGAGGCGATGTGTAGCACGTCTAGGAGCACCATCAGGGGTGGAGATGACCGGGGCCTAGTCAGTTCTCTTTTAGCTGCAATCAAGGATAAGATTTGTTAGAACATTCTTGTGGTCAAAACTTATCATCATGCAAGCAAACCACCGATTAGCAAGGCACCGATTTAGTATGTTGTTGTGAAAATCTTGCTGATTAAATGGTTACCTCTTTTGTTTGGCATGATTTAGTATCTTGTTTTCGCCTAATTATGCACAAGGAAAAAACACAAAATCCAGAGATACAACATTGCGGAGTGAGATATTTTGTTTGCGCAAAATATACAGATAGGAACGAAAGGATGAACCAAAACAATGCTTGTTTCTTTGTCCTAATATATGAGAAGTGTGATACAACATTGCAGATTCTTATATAGCATCCCTAATTTCTTATCTTTCTGTAAACGCGGATCTACTACACTCAAGGGCCGCCCTTGCCATCAAGCGAACATCATTTAACTATTTACTCGCCATCAAGGGCCGCCGTCGCCATGTAAGTTAAAAAAACATATTTTAACATATTTCCTGTTATATACATTTTCTTTCCTCTCTACTTCCTTCAAAATTAACGAAGGAGGCCTTGGCCCTCTCTCATTTTAAAGGAACCAGAGAGGAAATATACAAAGCATATATCAGCAATAGTTAAAGATGTTCTTTTGAACTTACATGGATATTTTTTCTGCAAATGTGCCAATCTACTGCCATACCGTCCTTAATTTTTACCTTCTCATAGATGTACCTTTGATTTTGAGCAAGTAGGGAGTCACTATATGATAGCATACGGCAAAAAATAGTAAAAGATTGTTACCACTCATGGGACTAAAAAAATAGAAATTAGAATTATCCGACTGTCCTTATCGTGCAAGTTGTAGTTGCGAAATGGGACTAACAAAATTTAGAAATAGCATGTAGTACACTAACCAACATCAAATCAAGTAGCTATTCAACTAACATAAATGAGAGACAAAGAGAGTATTTTCACCTCGAGATTAGACCATCAATATGGTTGTGGTGATGCCGTCCATAGATTCGCCTCCAGGCATCAAGTCCAGGATATACACTTGGAAGGTGTGGACCTAGAGCACACATGTAATGGGTAGAGGTCAGTGTAAAAAAATCCCCATTCATAGAAATCAAGTGAAAATAATTAGGAAAGAACAAATGATCAAATATGTGGTACAACTATAGAAATTTGCAGGCCAAAGTAAACAACGTACATGGATAGATAGTTTCTAAATCTTGCAGATAGCCTACCAATTTATGGGAAGGGATGCAAGTTTACGTTGTTCATAACAACAACAATGGTTATATTGGTTCAATAGTTGTGTTGTATGCATACTCATCCCATCACGCAGTTTGTCTTGAGGGAATAAAGTGCGGAAAGGATGATCTTTTCCCCCAAAAAGAGGGTAAAGGCAAAAACCTTGCATAAGTTGCAAATCAAGAGCTACAAAAGAATCACTGTCTCCTGCAGCCATACTCATCAATACTTTTTAGCAAAGAAATGTATTCTCTATAGGAATATCTAATCCATGTGAGCAAAGAATCTAGCCAGACTCATCAATACTTTATTAGCAAAGTAATCTATTTTCTATAGGAATATGTAATTCATGTGAGCAAGGACTCACGTGTTGGTAAATGCAGAAATAGTATACTGCTCTCCAGAGGCGTTTGGTAGCGGCCTAGATCATAAAAATTTCATATACACCATCTCTGAACTGCAATGGGTCACCTGAAAATCACAAAAAATAACAAATAATTGGAATTTAGAAAACTTCTAACAAGTTCAAAAGATTAGAGAACTGCAATGAAAATCTTATCGATCAGTTTTATTGTGCAATGATCTCTGAACAAGTTAAAAAGATTAGATGAAGCAGCAAGCAGGAAGCTGCTCATACAACAATCGATTAAGCTGCTTGTAGTAGCTAGCTAGCTTTGTACATACAGAGTAGTTAATGGATCTAATGCTCAAAAACCAACGTAGATAATAATTGAATTGGCAAGGGATGATCCACGGATGAGCTAGACCAAAACGCTAGCAATTAGTAACAAAATACATTTCTGGAAGGGGGTCACGACCCCCTTTGGCCTCCAGGAGGAACCAGGACTCGCGGTCGAGCGAGGAGGGGCAGGGAAAGGGGAGGGGGGCTGCTCACCAGGACGTCGGGGGCGAGGTGGCGCACGTCTTCAAGGACGTATCAGAAGTCGCCCTCGGAGATCTCAACGTATGCGGCGTCGGTGAGGCTGACGTGGGAGGCGTTGTGGAGGGCGCCGAGGTTGGGGTAGGAGTTGCTGGATATCCGCACGCACAGGGCGGAGAAGGGCAGCGCCGCCTTGGCCTGCTGCTTTGTCAAGGCGGGATGCGGGCCGGGATCTCGATCCAACTCCGGCCGGCAGCCCTATCGTCGCCGGCGAGACCCCCTGCCCCAGTGCGCCTACCTCCTCCTACCATCCCTCCGCATCTTCTCTCCTGCAGGGACGCATCCATGGGGATCGAGAAATCGAGGCAACGAGCAGGCGGCCGCCGGAGGCGAGGTCTGCCTCCACCACCGAAACCCTAGTGGGGGAAGTCGATGGGGGCGACCGCAGGAGGCGAGGAAAAGTAGATCGACTCGGTGAAGCTAGTAGAGCTCGTTGAGGAGCACCCTTGTGTGTGTTGGGCGGCGCCGGAGCTCACCGGAGCGGCCGGAATCGGCTGGCGACCGAGGCGGGAGAGTGGGCAGGAGGTGGGGACTGGAGGAAGAGGCGAGGAGTTGGGCGAGTGCGGGAGAGAGAGGCGGCGGCTAGGTCTCCGCCACGGGAGCGGCCATCTTTTATACCCCCCCTACGTGAAATGACCAAAATGCCCCGGTGGGGGCATGGTATTTACATTTTGTTGCCATTACTATTCATTCCAGCAGTGTCAATTCCAGATCCAACGGCCCAGGCTTCTCCAGATCTCGATCGGACGGACGAGAACGCATCAAGGGAAATGATCCGACGGCCGAGAGTGCCTGAGCTCTAAGGAGGCTTGTGCATCCATCCTGTTCTTATTTCTGGATAAGTTACTATCAAAAGCTCTGGCTATAATATGGTTGCATGAAATCTGTGCTTGTCTTCGTAACCTTTCAGGCTGAAGTGACTAGTGTGTGCGTTGATGCTAAAATAAAGATGTCATTTTGCTCTGCTTTGGAAATATTTGCCTTTGAGCTGACGGATTTGGCTTTTATGTCAATTATCTAGTGGTCTTAGTGCTAAATTGTTAGCTTTCTATATCCCTCATGTCACTGTTTCTTGAATTGAGGAATTTATTTTACCTTTTCACCTAGTGGTCTTCTTTATAGTCTATATTTAGGTATTTTCCTGTTTCTATCTTTTGTTGAAGCTGACGATGAAACAGGGGCAAAACAATATCACTTGTTGACTTGCAAACATCATCTGATTAGAAGAGCCTGGAATACTAGAAGTTATATTAAATGGTTGCATCATAGTGAATGAAATATTCTGCCATAATTCATTTTTCTCCGTGAATCAATTGCATCTTGGTAGGTATAGGTCGTATGGAGACTTTAAGCTTATCATTATAGAGAACTGAACATGGTTATATTTGTCTCTTTCCAATGAGCTGTAATATTTTCTAGGATAGACTGATGCTGCAACCTGAAAATCTATGAATAATACCTATTTTTGCCTCCTTGCTGACACCGTTTTTACATTGCATTGTTTGGAATAATCTCTTACTGTTTTACTTTTCCTGCTAAACATTTTGAGTATAAGTGCTTAATGTTTATGTTTAATCTGAATATAAGTTGAAGAAACAAAATTTGTACTCCCTCCGTTCCCAAATAATTGTCTTTCTAGCCATCTCAAATGGACTACAACATACGGATGTATGTAGACATGTTTTAGAGTGTAGATTCACTCATTTTGCTCCGTATGTAGTCATTTGTTGAAATCTCTAGAAAGACAATTATTTAGGAACAGAGGGAGTAGTAATAAGCACAAGAAAGGTTTGCTATTGTCAGGTCCAGGTCCCACATTGTGTTCATGTCTCAAGGAGGACTGCACCAGGCCTGCTGTGTGACAGCACAACTGGAGAAGTAAGGGTGAAGTTACTGATCATTTGCTTCAGAATTTTGAAGATGTAAAAGTACGTTCATTATCCAGATTACTCGACCCAGTACACTGGAGATTGATCGAGAAGTCTCTTCTCCATATCTGTATCTGGTGCTCTTTGGTTGCAGTAGAGCGAATTGAACAGTCGTCACCACGGGCTGAGGACATGTGCTTGTGCAGTGTGTATGCTGATGCTCACATCCTCTGTTTTCCCACGATCAAGCAGGACCACTCTGTTCCTTAAGCTGATATATATGTGCTGATTGGATCATGCGATGAAACAAAGCTGTTCAGAATGGACATGGTCACGGAGATATAACAAATCACCTTGAACTCAAATGTGTCCTTGTAAGCTGAGGGTTCAGAGTATTAGTTGGAATATTAACCAGTGGGTGAGAGTAGTTGCAGGTTATTCATGGAATGGCACGTAAGTCGCTCATCAGCATCTCCATCATCTGCATTGTCAGCTGGACAGGAACTATTCCGTTGTGAATCTGGCAGCAATATTCTGCCAAGGGATGAGTTACATTGGGAAAACACTGATTCATAGTTGACACCGTTCAGCTATGGCAAACTAGCAAACCAAACCACTGTTTGCTATGATTCATCTCCCATTGTTTTGAGTAATTTTGAGATGTGAAATTCAAGCAGTGATATTTTACGGCTTCACTGAATTTTGTGGAAGGCATAGTTAATATGTACTCAACAGTGCAAAGATTCCACAATATCTTACGGGTTTTGGCACCAAAAATACAGGTCATTCTTATTTTAAATTATTGAGCCAACAATGCATATGGTGAATGCCGAGACAAAGCCCTTGCAAATATTCTTCAGTCGCCCAAATTCTTTGTTAACCCTTTTGCAACATGAACTTGTGATGATAGTTTGCATCTGTTACAGCGTCTCCACTTCCGGGCATTGCTGGATCTGTGCTTTAACCATTCACTGCAGGTCTGATACTGATAGTCTGCATGTTTCTGTTCGACAAGAAACATCACTGAAACTAATTGGTGCTTTGAAGCGTTAAACCCTCTCTACATTTCCATCTGCAACTCAGCACATCGCCAAAACTAACCGGGGCTTTGTAGCGTTAAACCCTCTACATTTTCATCTGCGACTCAGCACATCACCAAAATAGTCTCATTTTGCTTCCTCATCTGCCATCACCTAGCAATCTTTTAGTTGGAATTATATAGATTTTATATCGATTCTGAAGCATCGGAAATTTGAGTTTCGACGCCATAGAACGGGAGCGTAGTTGAAGGTCACACGAAGTGGTCGGCTCTGCTTGTCAGTTTCAGTTTCAAATTTCCGATTAATATCTACAACCTCATGTTGCTAACTGACTACTTCATTCACATTCTGTGACCCGTTCGTACTGTAGTTATTTGTTGCTCGTGCTTTAGGTGTTCATGAACATCAGCTTAATTGACCACATTGATCTGAATTTAATTTTCTGTCTAATTTTGAGCAACATGAAATTGGTTCCTTAGTTCTCTTAGCTATGAAAGAAAAAGTTTGTTTGTTCAGACAACACCCAAAAACTACAGAATCAAATAACAGATGACAAATTTCTGGTAAACGATCACCAACTAATCCAAATATAGCTAGCTAGAACTTGGTCCGGTACTGGCACGACGAGCTCTGTGCGCCGGGGCGCCGCACGCTGACAACGACGTCGCACACCGTAAGCACGACGGCGTGGTGCCTGAGCAGGCCGAATACCGTGACCGTCCCTGGCACGGTCGTCCGCACGGTGAGCGACACGTCCCCAGCGCCGCCGAACATGTCGCCGTACATTTGAGGCGCGTACCCGGCGAGACGGTCAGCGAGCACCGTGAGCCTGACGGTCACCACGTTGGTGCTTCCCGCGCCGATGCGTCCGGGCGGCACGTCGGCGTCTGCGGCGAGCGCGCCATGGTAGTAGACCTCAGCGCGGCCGGCGTCATGTGCGAAGGACGCGACGGGGCTGGGGTTGCGGATGGAGAGGACGACGTCGAGCGTCACGTTGAGGAAGAGCCCAGGGGAGAGAGACACGGAGGTGAGCCGGATCGTTGAGATGCTGGTGTCGGCCGGGTGCGGGCGGAGCGCCGTGATGGCCAGCACAGCGACGGCCACAGCGAGGAGGAGGAGTACGGCGAGGGAGACGATGAAGCAGACGCGGAGTCGGCGGCGTGACGCGGCTGCAGCGGCGCTGTGGTGGTCACAGGCGGCAGTGGGCATGCTTGCTTGCTGGTTGCTGCTTACCGGTCTAATGTTGGAGTACCAGACTTGATCTGCTTGACTAGTTATGTACCCTTTTTCCTCCAACTTAGCTACATGTAAGTTCCCTAAAAATTAGGACGCCGATAACTGCCACACGTGTGGTATATTCGACATGCGCCCTCACACGGTGTGTGGTGTGAGTAGGAGGCAGCCCACACGGGCTGTGTGTGGACAGACATTAGAATTGCCCACACGTATGGGCGCGGCTATTTCGTGCCACACGCCCAACAAGTACTACTCATCTCTACCCTGCGTGTGTGGCACGAAGCAAAAATGCCCACACGTCCTGGCACAGCTACGTTAGGTATCCCGCGGGATGACGATTTGGTTGCCATCCTGGTTGGCAGATGTAGTTATCCGGGATGGCAAGTGTAGTTGTAAAAGCATGGCAACTCTATCTGTTTTGGTTAACTATAGTTGCCATGTCTAATTTATGATAGTTGCCGCGTGTAATCAAATCGTAGTTGCCGTGTGTGATTAACTACTTGCCACATATGGTCAAACAGTAGTTGCCATGTGTGTTTACCTAGTTGCCACGTGTGGTCCAACCATAGTTACCATGTATTGTTAATCACAGTTGCCATGTGTGTTTATCTGGTTGCCATGTACGCGTAACTGCAGTTGCTGTGTAGCAAAGAATCACAGTTGCCATGTGTATGTAACGAGTTGCCACGTTCGCGTAACTGCAGTTGCCATCCACAACGTAAGAGTGTCGTGTGGGGCAAAAGGCAGTTCGCCACACGCGCATGACCTAGGTGGTGGCTGTGTGGGCAGAAACTAGTTCGCCCACACAGCGCAGCTGGCAAACAGCGTGGTGCGGGCGTGTGGGCAAACTCTCCAACGCCCACACACCAGCCCCGTCCTACGTGGCATAGAAAATCAACCTTTTCGTGCCAAGATTCGTGCAAAAGGCATTGAACGATGATCCAGGCGTGTGGACGAGTTGGGGAACGCCCACGCGTGTGGGCGTTAGTGTTTTCGAAAACTTAAGGACGCCGCTAACTGTCACACGTGTGGGCGTTAAGAAATCTGCCCACACGATCTGTGTGGTGCCTAAGAGGACCAGCCCACACGTCTGTGTGTGGGCAAAGCAACTAGCGCCCACACGCCTCTTTTTTTCCTCCCGGTCCCTCTTACACGCGTGCGTGTGGGCGAAATAGATAACGGCCACACGCCCGGTACGTCAGGCCTCGTACCTCGTGGTCTTGCACGCCCCACGTGACACTTTACCGCGCGCCCCGTAGTTGCCATGGGCCGGACCCTCGTTCATGTTCGTTTAAGTGCAGTTGCCATGTCGCTGAACTACGGTTGCCATGTTGGACAATTACAGTTGCCATGTTTGCTCAACTGCAGTTGCCATCTCAGGTCAAAGTTCCAGATTGCCATTTTTTTGGACAACTAGAGCTGTTGCCATGTGTGGTCTGGTCTACTGCAGTTGTCATGATTTCAAAACTTTAGGAGTTGCCACCTACTAACACTAGGCAGTTGCCATGTAGCGCTACAAAAAAAGGCATGGCAAAAAACATGTTCGAGTAAAATAGAGAGTTGCCATGTGCTCACAAGCACGCTAGGGCAGTTGCCATTTAAAAAAGAAAGAGTTGCCATCTGCTTACATGCACGCTAGGGCAGTTTGCCATATACCATGCCAAACATATGGCAACTGACATGTTCGGGTAAAAAAAAGAGTTGACATCTGCTTGCAATCACACTAGGACAGTTGCCATGTACACTGCAAAACGCGTGGCAACTGGCAGCTTGGGTGTGGAAGAGGAGGCGGGCGTGTGGGCGAGATGGCAAACTGCCCACACACCAGCCCTTGTGCGTGACTGAAAACTGGTGTGTGGGAGAACTGCTAAACGCCCACACACGGCCCCTCGTGTGGTAAAACGGATGTGTGGACAACCTCTCTCACACACCACACACGCGAGTTGTCCTACGTGGCATACAAAATCAGCTAATTCGTGCCAAGATTCGTGCAGAAATTACTGGACGGTGATGGAGGCGTGTGGGTGAGTTGGCTAACGCCCACACGTGTTGGCGTTAACATTTCCGATAATTAACGGAAATGTTAACGCCCACACGTGTGGGCGTTTGCATCTCGCCCACACGCGTGGATCCGCGTCCGTTCGTGAGCGCACGAATCTTGGCATGTTTCTAGTGCCACGTAGGACTGGCCTGGTGTGTGCGCGTTCAGCCGGTCGCCCACACGGTCGTTTCACCACACAGGAGGGGCTGGTGTGTGTGCGTTCAGTAGTTCGCCCACACGACACTTTGCACGCACACGCAAGGGCTAGTGTGTGGGCATTTGCCATCTCGCCCACACGCCCGTCTCCTGTCCCACACCCAAGCTGCTAGTTGCCATGTGTTTTGCAGTGCACATGGCAACTGCCCCTAGTGTGCTTTATAAGCAGGTGGTAACTCTCTTTTTTTACCCGAGTTTGCCAATGTGTTTTGCAGGGTACACGGCAACTGCCTAGTGTGCACGTAAGCAGATGGCAACTCTCTTTTACCGAGTTGCCATATGTTTTTGCATGGTACATGGCAACTGCCCTAACGTGCACGTAAGCAGATGGCAACTCTTCCTTTTTACATGGCAACTGCCCTAGCATGCTTGTGAGCATATGGCAACTCTCTCAACTCCTTAGTGTTAGTATGTGAAAACTCCTAAAGTTATAAAATCATGGCAACTACATTAGATTAGACCATACATGACAACTGCAGTTGAGCAACCATGGCAACTGCTGTTGTCCAACATGGCAACCGTAGTTCAGCAACATGGCAACTGCAGTTAAACGAACATGGATGAGGGTCTGGAACATGGCAACTTCGGGCGCGCGGTGACCGTCATGCGTGGCGAGCGGGACCAGGAGGTACGAGGCCTGACATACGGGCGTGTGGGCGTTATCAACTTCACCCACACGCACGCGTGTGAGAGGGATCGGGAGGGAAAAAAGAGGCGTGTGGGCGTAAGTTGTTTTGCCCACACGTAGGTGTGTGGGCTGTTCCTGTTATACACCACACAAAATGTGTGGGCGGACTCCCTAACGCCCACACGTGTGGCACTTATCGGCGTCCAAAATTAAATGTGGGTCAGTCGGCTACTACGGCTGTTGATTTTTGCAGCGATATTCGTACTAATTGATATTTTTCACATATTTAAATAGTGCAAAGTTATGTGTATGTTTTTTAAATTTTTTAATTTCCTTTCTTAATGGATAATACCATTGTCACTAATTCATTCTATCTTAGAAAAGTTTATATTTTATTTTGTTTCGTTTTCTTTCTTCTTTCAGGGGTAATACCAATACCACTAATTTATTCCTTCTTATTAGACTTCTTTTTTCCCAAAAATACCACTATGATATGATTATTCTTGCATATTATAAAATAGCACAATTTTCTGAATAAATTATGTGCAAATTTTTTTAATATTTTTTTTATTTTCTTTCTTCCTAAAGGGTAATACCAATATCACTAATTCATTCTTCCATGGAAAACTTAATATTTTGATTTTGTTTTAGTATTTGTTTCATTTTCTTTCTTCTTTAAGGAAAATACCAATGTCGCTAATTCATTCTTTCTAGGAACTTTTGTTTCGTGAAATTCCACTATTATATGCTTATTTTCGCATATTAAAAACATGCAATTACTGTGTGTGCAAATTTTCCCATTATTTGATTTAATTTTTTTTTCATTTTCTTTACTCTTAAAGGACAATGCTAATGCCACTAATTCATTCTTTCTTATAAACTTTATTATTTTGATTTTATTTTCTTTCTTCTTAAAGGGTAATACCAATGCCACTAATTTAGTCTTCCTTGATAGTTTTTTTTTCATTCTCTTTCGTTTTTAAGGGTAATACCAATGCCACTAATTCATTCTTTTTAGGATTTTTTTTTGGAAAATTCCACTGTTATATGCATATTCTCGCATATTAAAAAACACAATTACTGTCTAAATTATGCGTAATTTTTTACCATTATTTGATATTTTTTTATTTTCTTTACTCTTAAAATATAATGCTAATGCCACTAATTCATTCTTTCTTAGAAAACTTTATTATCTTGATTTTATTTTCTTTCTTCTTAAAGGGTAATATCAATGCCACTAATTTAGTCTTCTTTGCCACTAATTTAGTCTTCCTTAGAGAACTTCATTATTTTGATAGTTTTTCCACTCTCTTTTTTAAAGGGTAATACCAATGCCATTAGTTCATTATTTGTAGGAACGTTTGTTTTCTGAAATTCCACTATTATATGTTTATTCTCGCATATTAAAAAATGCAATTATTGTCTAAATTATGTGTAAATTTTGCCATTATTTGATTTTTTTATTTTCTTTACTCTTAAAGGATAATGCTAATGCCACTAATTCACTCTTTCTTAGAAAACTCTATTATTTTCATTTTATTTTCTTTCTTCTTAAAGGGTACTCCCTCCGCTCCTTTTTTACTCTGCATATAAAAATTGTCTGAAGTCAAACTTCATAAAGTTTAACCTTATTTATATGAAAAAATATCAACATGTACCATGCTAAAGTTATAGAATTTGAAAATTTAAGTCATGACGCATCTACTTATATTGATTTAACATTGTGAATGTTATTTTTTCTATAAAGTTGGTCAAACTTTACAAGGCTTGAGTTCACAAATCTTATATGCGAACTAAAAAGGACCGGAGGGAGTAATATCGATGCCACTAATTTGACTTTATACACTTATACCTACATATTAGAAAAGGCACAATTACTGTCCAAATTGTGGGCAAACTTTGCCAATATTTGATTTAATTTTTTTCATTTTCTTTACTCTTAAAGGATAGTGAAAATGCCACTAATTCATTAGTAATGCCACTATTCCATTCCTTTTAAGGAGACTTCTTTTTTTGCAAAATTCCACTATCATATGCTTCTACTTGCATATTATAGAATGTGTAATTTATGTGTAAATTTTGCCATTATTTGATTAATTGGTTTCCTCTTAAAGGGTAATACTAGTGCCACTAATTCATTATTCCTTAGAAAACTTCATTATTTTGTTTTTTGGTTTTTATTTCATTTTCTTTCTTCTTAAAGGTAATACCAATGCCACTAATGTATTATTCATTAGAATATTTCATTATTTTGATTTTTAATTTTGTTTCCATTTTATGAGTAATACCAATGGCACTGATTAATTCCATTTTAAGAAACAGATTTTTTGCGAAAATTCCACTACTATATGCTTATTCTTGTATATTATCAAAACACGCAATATTTTTGTAAATTATGTGCAAAATTTGTCATTATTGTTTGATTTTTCCAGTTTATATTTCATTTTATTTCTTCTTTGAGGATAATACCAATGTCACTAATTCATTCCTTCCTAGGAATTTTATTTTGTGATTTTTTTTGTGAATTGGGTAAAAATTTTTAGTATTTTTCCTTAGAGGGTAATACCAAGGCCCCTAATCATTATTTCATAGAAAACTTCATTGAATTTGCCTCACTTCTTGTTTTATTAGTTTATGTTTCAATTTATTTCTTTTTAAGGGTAATACCAATGCTAATAATTCATTCCTTCTTAGGAAACCTTTGTTGTGAACATTCCTCTATTATATGCTTATTACTGCATATTACAAAAAGGCTCAATTTTTATGACAATTGTGTGCCACTTTTGTCATTATTATTTTGTATTCCCTTTATTCTTAAAAAATAGTAAAACTAATACAACTAACTGATTATTTATTAAGAAAAAACTTCATTGCTTTTAATTCGTTTTAGTTTTAGTTTCATTTCTTCCTGCTTTAATGGCAATTCCAATGCGAATAATTTATATATTCTTAGAAAATATCATTGTTTTCCAAGAAAATTCACTTATTATTGCATATTATAAAATATACAAAATTATGTCTAAATTATGTGTTTTTTCCTTATTTTATTTATTCTTTTTCAAAGGTAATACCTATGCCACTAATTATTCTTTCTTAAAAAACTTTATTTTTCCCTTCACTTTTATTTTTTTCGTTATTTACTTATATCTTACGAGTCTTTAGGTCATTTTTTATATGTTTTAGACCAAGCCCAAGTATCGAATGGGCTTCTTATTGGTTGCATAGGGCCGAGTGCTCCTCTAAAAAGTCGACTAATAGCAAACATTTCTTTCAAATCGGGACAATCCAACGACCCAGGTTACTCCAATGTGAGTGCTCCGCACGTTTAGCGTGCAGTTAATATCATACCAAACATCAATTCTAATAATCAAATAATTATCATGCAAATGTATCTTACCTAATATATGCGTGCAATGAATATACTGTATAATATCAACGTGAATTGCACGTACGGATTTACTGGCAAGGAAGAGTAACCGATACGGATAAAATCCTTTTTTGCCTCACACATGCTGATGTTTCTCGCTCCAATTTTAATTGTATTCCTTTATCGCTTTACGTAACGAAGAGCATAAGATGGAGATTTGTATATGCCTGCCATGTTGGAAATTCGTTTCTAGTCAAACTTAAGCGGTACAATCATAAATCCAAAGGCATGTAGCATCACCGACAAAAGAAAAGCATCACGTGTTAGTGACGGAGAATAAAAAAAACGCAATGGTGTTTCATCTAAATGCATGGCGTGGTAGTGAGGGAGAATAAAAAGATGGCGTGTTTCATCTGCATGCCAAAAGGTCGGCTCGCCTGCTATAGGGCAGGACCTTGCGGTAATCAAGCAGGATAAAAAAAGCGACTGGCCAAATATTAGTTTTTAGTCGCTTGACCATTAGTCGGTCCCTTTTTTTCAGTGAACCTGCTTTTGCACTTGATGTTGAAACATGGTATACAAGTAAATAGCAATATACAACTTCTTCAGTTTTCACTAAAAGACACTTTTATTGATTCATAATGCTATATCAGAAGGTGTCTATGTGAGGATACATTATATCAAAATACAACCACATGCACTCTAAAAGACGATGGTAAAAAACAGTCAAACGGGACCAACTTGGAAGGGGTCTCGATCCATAGACAATACCACAACTTTAGGCTTGACCCTTGGATGGTGGCGATGTGGGGTTATTGACGGCTTGGCATGTGGTTCCCATCTTGTAGTCTCTCTATCATCTCTTCACAGCTCTCACGTAAACATAGACCATGTCCGCATGACTGGTGAGTGTTGAGAGCCCGAGACTAGTTTTACCAAATCTTCATTGGTAGGACCCCACACGAAACGCTTTCTGGTATCTGATGAACTCTCTCTTAGGAGGTGGCGTTGTTGAGGGGTAGCTCTTTTTTTGCGCATAGTTGTTGAGGGGAAGCTCGGTCCCATATCAATGCATAGAACAAGAATAGGGGCTTTGGGTTTCCTCACCGGTGCACATGTGACGCTAGTTGATGTCTCGGTGGATGTCTTCCATGCTATGGAGATTCTCACGTACGGTAGGCTTCATCACCTTTGAGAGTTGCAGCGGAGTTGGGAGCCCGATTCCAGGAGGGAGACGATAGAGATCACCAAGAGGACATCAATTGCTAGAAATAAAGGGGTCAGAGTCGAGTCTTTTTCTCTGCTGCAGGTGCAGAGTACTCGGTGGCGGCCGTACGGATCTCTAGGTTGTAGTACATGGAAGGCCCATTCCCGTTGCTCGTGCACGATCTTGGCAACCGTACGGATGACTGCCAGACGCGGTTCAGCATCTCCAACCAGGCCGTGAGCACTGCAGCCATCCATGAACTCAAGCACTACAGATGCTTCGAGTCTCCATAGGGCTGGGTACTCGCGCTGGATCCGGCTTCCCAGCAGATGTTCCTGTGGCATCCTTAGGACGGCTAGAGGATTAGCCTTCCATCCCCAAAACATGAAGAATTTCCCAGGAGGTGCAAGTGCCTGCTCTCCGACAAGCCTAATGCCACATCTTGCACCGTCCTGGTACTCGATCTTGACAAGCCTAATCTGTTTGTGTGCCGAATCGGGGGAAGCCAGTGGGACTCTTACAACTACGAGCTCACCATGTTCCTCGCGGATGACAAGCCCCGGCAGACACATATGGCCAAACTTAAAGGCATTGTTGCTGTTGGGGGCAAGGTCTACTACACGTTCACAGGGCACGCCCTCGGAGTAGTGGAGTTCAGCCCTGAGCTCAGCCTAACCGAGTTTGAAGTTGATATGGTTGAACTGCCCGACACCATGCCGTTTTCTTCCACTTACTTGGTCGAATCATGTGGTGACCTCTTTATGGTGGTCGTTGTCTTTCTTGGGCACAACGTGCACAAAATCGACAAGGTCGACGTGTATAAGATGGATTTCTCGAGGTCGGAATGGTGCAAGGTGGATAGGATTGGTGATAGGGTCTTCCTCTTGGGTGGAGACAACATCGGAGCTTCCAACTTTGGAGCATCTTGTTCGGACAGCGAACATGGTTTGTCTAGCAACTATATCTATTTTCTGAACAACATCGCTGCCGAGGAGAATTACCTGCACGTTTTCAACCTAGAGAAAGGGACTGAAGAAGTGCAACGTCCTTTTAGACACAAAAATGGTTGTGCGCTGCCACCACCACGTCCACCAATGTGGCTGTTACCCACAGACGAATGACTTCCTGTAGAGAAAATTAGCACTGTACTAGTACTTTGTTTGTTTGTTTGGATACCTGCAATAAAGTGCTGCCTAGCACCTCAGTTCAAGGTTTTTGTGTATTCTCAGTTAGGGTGTTTAATATGTGTCATATTTGTTTTTATTATGTTTGATTATTTATTGATGATGGAAACTATTATTACTACCTAGATTTTTTATGTCATCTCTGTCAAACACACTGAGATAAAAAGTTTTATGAACTGGCAGTAACCATACATCTCTTATTTTTTACACAAGTAGTAGCCATACAACTTCATTTGAGAGAATCCACCATACATACAGATCATGGGGTTCTTTGTTTAGTATCCCACCATCTAGACCACTTGGGCAAACCAGTAAACTTAATTTCTTTGTTTAGCATCCCACTATCTATCTGCATAGAAAGATTACTTGAGCAAAGCAGTAAACTTAATTTCTATTCAGTCGATCCAGTCAACATTTCATGGATTATTTGTGAAGAAATACAAAGTCAATGTCCAGATTATCAATATGAGGCTACCAAGATAAACTGGACTTTAGCAGAAGAACAATCATCTTGCACACACATTTGATAATGAGGCCCATTCACGAGCCTCTTTGTCAACCTTGAATGGCAGTCCAACTAATGCAAATATGAAAGATCACACGTTTAACAACTTTTTTTGAGTTCTTATAGGATTATTTCCTCTCACTATGTACTTAAATAAATTATGGAGGCTCCTAAATTTTTTGGGCTCTGCTTCATCACCTCCGTTGAACTTGCTCACCTATGGCCCTGAGTCCCAATACCTTAGGCCTGTTCAGTTCCACAAGGTTTCAAGGGGTTTGGAGCAGATTGGCAGGGATTAAATCCCCAGCAAGTCAAAATCGACATCAAACCCCTCCAATCCTCTCCAATCCTCTTGTGGTGCGGATTAACCGAACAAGGCCTTAGGCAGGATTTATACTCCAGAGGCCCTCTATGGGAGGGCTATGGTAGCGACGGTGGGTGCGGCACAACAAGACAAGGAAGATCCTCGTGGGGGCCTGTGCATAAGACGAATTTTCTACCGCACGGGAAAGCAGATCATGCAGAGGCGCAAAGGAGCGATGAAGAAATAATATCGCTATATTTTTTCACTTGCACACATAATCATATTTAGGTACGACAATGGTTGAGGGCAACCAACATCAAGAACCCACCATGTTGTTCGCACACACGCACGCATAGGCAAAAAAAATTGCAACAGATATTTGACCATGGAAATATAGGTAAAGAATCAGGCCAATAGTTCCATGTATGCACTTGAAGTTTCTACAAATATTCTTACTAATCATATACTAAAGACTGATATTAAGTTATTTGTTAGACCATATACTTTAGAGATATCTATCAATTATTTTTAGTATTCAAAAAATAAGAATGGAATTTTGTTACAAAATGTAGATTAAATTCGGCAAAGCAGACTGTATTTTTCAACCGTATAATTACAAAGGTATATCAACGAACACAAAAATAATATAATAGATTAGGAATTTTTGTCATGTGGTTAATTATGTCAGATAAATAATACTAGAAAGTTATACTTGTTACCACTACAACCTTTTAAAACAAATTTTGAAAATATAAAATTTTAGTATAAAATAATTTATTTCAATTTCCCTATTGGCTAAAATTGGCTTTGACGGGCATTTTTATAATAATAAGATGTGAACCAAAAGCTAAGATGAAATCAAGAGGATGAATGTTGTTAGGATTAGTTAATTAATGTAATTAAGGGATAATCCAGGCTTGTAATAACCGCAGTCAGTTGCCTTATAGCAACCACCGCGTCGGTTCCCATCGTTAACTGTCATCTCTTATTCAGTAGACATCTCCCCAAAGCGTTTGTTCTGCCAGTATTAATTGCATCATCATCTAATAAAGAGATACACTGGAATCATTTTACTTGGTCTCTCGTTATCTCTTAATCTTAACTTTAACACGTTATCAACACGCTCTACATGTGAGCAATAGGTTTCGAAATCGGGAAGAACATGAAGCGAAAAATAAGCAAAATGTGAGATGAAAAAAATGCCTAGATTTCTGTCTCTGTTCCTTAGTTTGCTTCGAGATGGTGGCCATCATGAGTGTCTCCTCCAACCACGCAGTTGTCGACGTCGACACCGTCATGCTGCACCTCCTGTTGCCGACGCCCAAGCAAGCCCATGGCTTCGACGGATCACCGCAAGACGCGCTCCAGTTCATGACAAAGGAGGCCCCTGCGGAGTCGTAGCACACAGGGAAGTTAATTTTAAGGCTCGCACACTTTAAAGTCTCCTTAAATGCATCAAGTCGAGTTAGGTGGCTCTTCCTAATCACCGACTATACCATTCGGGTATTCTATACTTTTTAAAGACACGTCTGCATTATGGTCTCAAGTGTGACTTTATCCACATGAAGAACATTTATTGATTATCCTAACCATCAATTTCAAGGAAATCAAATGGACAACGTTGCAGAATTCTCTTTCATGCCTTTAATATGGTTCTAGGATAGAAGTTTAGCATTTTGTCCTAATGTCTAGACTCAAAATGGTTTGGTGGAATACTTTATCCAAAGAATTAAGCTCATTGCGTTATCTTTACTTTGGAATTGCAACTTACCAACTTATGGGGATCATTAATAATACATAGAATATAAGGGGATCAACCAAACCGAAACCCAAATGGGATGAGCGGTTTAAGATGGATCGTGTGACTAACCATGTATTTGAATTAGTGAAGGAAATATGCCCTAGAGGAAATAATAAAGTTGTTATTTATATTTCCTTATATCATGATAAATGTTTATTATTCATGCTAGAATTGTGTTAACCGGAAACTTAGTACATGTGTGAATACATAGGCAAACAGAGTGTCCCCAGTAAGCCTCTACTAGACTAGCTCGTTAATCAAAGATGGTTAAGTTTCCTGACCATAGACATGTATTGTCATTTCATAAACGGGGTGACATCATTAGGGAATGATGTGATGGACAAGACCCATCCGTTAGCTTAGTATAAATTATCATTTAGTTTTATTGCTATTGCTTTCATCATGACTTATACATGTTCCTCTGACTATGAGATTATGCAACTCCCGAATACCGGAGGAACACCTTGTGTTCTATCAAACGTCACAACGTAATTGGGTGATTATAAAGATGCTCTACATGTGTCTCTGATGGTGTTTGTTGAGTTGGCATAGATCGAGATTAGGATTTGTCACTCCGTGTATCGGAGAGGTATCTCTAGGCCCTCTCGGTAATGCTCATCACTATAAGCCTTGCAAGCAATGTGACTAATGAGTTAGTTACGGGATGATGCATTACGGAACAAGTAAAGAGACTTGTCGGTAACGAGATTGAACTAGGTACAAGGATACCGACGATCGAATCTCGGGCAAGTAACATACCGATGGCAAAGGGAACAACGTACGATGTTATGCGGTTTGATCGATAAAGATCTTCGTAGAATATGTAGGAGCCAATATGAGAATCCAAGTTCCACTATTGGTTATTGACCGGAGATGTGTCTCGGTCATGTCTACATAGTTGTCGAACCCGTAGGGTCCGCACGCCTAACGTTCGATGACGATTTATATTATGAGTTATGTGATTTGATGACCGAAGATTGTTAGGAGTCCCGGATGAGATCACGGACATGACGAGGAGTCTCGAAATGGTTGAGAGGTAAAGATTCATATATTAGAAGGTTACATTCGGACACCGGAATGGTTTCGGGAAGTTTCAGATAAGTTTCGGAGTATTGCGGGTTAACGGAACCCCCCCCCCCCCGGGGGGGGAAGTCGTGGGCCTACATGGGCCTTAGTGGAAAGGAGAGGAGGGCCGCAAGGGAGCCCCCCCCCCCCCCATGTCCAGTCCGAATTGGACTAGGGAGGGGGCGGCGCCCCCCTCTTTCCTTCTCCCTTCCTCCTCATTCCCCCTCTCCCTCTCTTGGAAAGGAAGGGGACTCCAACTAGGATCGAGAATCCTAGTTGGACTCCCCTATGGCGCGCGCCCCCTATGACTGGCCTCCTCTCCTCCCCCCTTTATATACGGAGGCGGGAGGCACCCCAAAGGCACAACAAGTCTTCTCTTAACCGTGTGCGGTGCCCCCCTCCACGGTTACACACCTCGGTCATATCGTTGTAGTGCTTAGGTGATGCCCTGCGCCGGTAACTTCATCATCACTGTCGCCAGGGCGTCGTGCTGACGAAACTCTTGCTCATCCTCAACTGGATCAAGAGCTCAAGGGACGTCATCATGCTGAACGTGTTCGGAACACGGAGGTGCCATACGTTCGGTGCTAGGATCAGTTGGATCGCGAAGACGTTCGACTACATCAACCGCGTTACTAAACGCTTCCACTTTCGGTGTATGAGGGTACGTGGACAGACTCTCCCCTCTCGTTGCTATGCATCTCCTAGATAGATCTTCCGTGATCGTAGGAATTTTTTTGAAATACTGCGTTCCCCAACAGAGTCCTAGTAGGACTCCCCCCCATGGCGCGCCCCCTTGGTGGCTGGCCTCCTCCTCCCCTCCTTTATATACGGTGGCAGGGGGCATCCCATAGCACATAAATTTTTCTCTTAGCCGTGTGTAGTGCCCCCCTCCACAGTTTACTCCTCCGGTCATAGCGTCGTAGTGCTTAGGCGAAGCTCTGCGTGGATCACATCACCATCACCGTCACCATGCCGTCGTGCTGACGGAACTCTCCCTCGACTCTTTGCTGGATCAAGAGTTCAAGGGATGTCATCGAGATGAACGTGTGCCAAACTCGGAGGTGTCGTACGTTCGGTACTAGATCGGTTGGATCGTGAAGACATTCGACTACATCAATCGCGTTAAACTAACGCTTCCGCTTTCGTCTACGAGGGTACGTGGACACACTCCCCCCCTCTCGTTGCTATGCATCTCCTAGATAGATCTTGCGTGATCGTAGGAATTTTTTTGAAATTGCATGCTACGTTCCCCAACAGTGTTATCAGAGTCAGGTCTACGCGTAGATGATATGCACGAGTAGAACACAAAGAGTTGTGGGCGATAATAGTCATACTTCTTACCACCAACGTCTTACTTTGATTCGGCGCTATTGTTGGATGAAGTGGCCCGGACCAACCTTACATGACAACGTTCATGAGACCGGTTCCACCGACAGACGTGCAACTTGTTTGCATAAAGGTGGATAGCGGGTGTCTGTTTCTACAACTTTAGTTGAATCAAGTTTGACTACGGCCGGTCCTTGTTGAAGGTTAAAACAGCACACTTGACGAAAAATCGTTGTGGTTCTAGCGTAGGTAAGAACGATTCTTACTAGAAGCCTGTAGCAGCCACGTAAAAACTTGCAACAACAAAGTAGAGGACGTCTAACTTGTTTTTGCAGGGCATGTTGTGATTTGATATGGTCAAGACATGATGTGATATAAGTTATTGTATGAGATGATCATGTTTTGTAAAAGTTATCGGCAACTGGCAAGAGCCTTATGGTTGTCGCTTTATTGTATGAAATGCAATCGACATGTAATTGCTTTACTTTATCACTATGCGGTAGCGATAGTCGTAGAAGCAATAGTTGGCGAGAAAACAACGACGCTACGATGGAGATCAAGGTGTCAAGCCGGTGACGATGGAGATCATGACAATGCTTTGGAGATGGAGATCAAACGCACAAGATGATGATGGCCATATCATGTCACATATTTTGATTGCATGTGATGTTTATCTTTTATGGATCTTATTTTGCTTAGTACGGCGGTAGCATTATAAGATGACCCCTCACTAAAATTTCAAGGTATAAGTGTTCTCCCTGAGTATGCACCATTGCTACAGTTCGTCATGCCGAGACACCACGCGATGGTCGGGTGTGATAAGATCTACGTTCACATACAATGGGTGCAAGCCAGTTTTGCACGTGCAGAATACTCAGATTAAACTTGACGAGCCTAGCATATGCAGATATGCCCTCGGAACACTAAGACCGAAAGGTCGAACATGAATCATATAGTAGATATGATCAACATAGTGATGTTCACCATTGAAAACTACTCCATCTCACATGATGATCGGACATGGTTTAGTTGATATGGATCACGTGATCATTTAGATGACTAGAGGGATGTCAATCTACTAAGTGGGAGTTCTTAAGTTATATGATTAATTGAACTTAAATTTATCATGAACTTAGTCCTAATAGTTTTTGCATATCTATGTTCTTGTAGATCAATGGCCCGTGCTACCGTTCCCTTGAATTTTAATGCGTTCCTAGAGAAAGCTAAGTTGAAATATGATGGTAGCAACTACATGGACTGGGTCCGTAATTGAGGATTATCCTCATTGTTGTATAGAAGAATTACGTCCTGGAAGCACCGCTAGGTGCAAGACCCGCTGCAGGAGCAACTCCAGACGTTATGAACGTCTGGCAGACTAAAGCTGATGAATACTCGATAGTTCAGTGTGCCATGCTTTACGGCCTAGAATCGGGACTTCAAAGACGTTTTGAACGTCATGGAGCATATGAGATGTTCCAAGAGTTGAAGTTAATATTTCAGGCAGATGCCCGAGTTGAGATATATGAAGTCTCCAACAAGTTCTATAGCTGCAAGATGGAGGAGAACAGTTATGTCAGTGAACACATACTCAAAATGTCTGGGTACCATAACCACTTGACTCAGCTGGGAGTTAATCTTCCTGATAATAGTATCATTGACAGAGTTCTTCAATCACTGCCACCAAGCTATAAAGGCTTCGTGATGAACTATAACATGCAAGGGATGGAAAAGACAATTCCCGAGCCCTTCGCGATGCTTAAAGCTGTGGAGGTAGAAATCAAGAAGGAGCATCAAGTGTTGATGGTTAAAAAACCACTAGTTTCAATAAAAAGGGAAAAGGGAAGAAGGGGAACTTCAAGAAGAATAGCAAGCAAGTTGTTGCTCCCGAGAAGAAGCCCAAGTCTGGACCTAAGCCTGAAACTAAGTGCTTCTACTGCAAAGGGACTGGTCACTAAAACGAAACTGCCCCAAGTATTTGGCGGATAAGAAGGATGGCAAAGTGAAAGGTATATTTGATATACATGTTATTGATGCGTACCTTACTAATGCTCGTAGTAGCACCTGGGTATTTGATACCAGTTATGTTGCTCATATTTGCAACTCAAAATAGGGGCTACGGCTTAAATGAAGATTGGCAAAGGACGAGGTGACGATGCGCGTTGGAAATGGTTCCAAGGTCGATGTGATCGCCGTCGGCACGCTACCTCTACATCTACCTTCGGGATTAGTTTTAGACCTGAATAATTGTTATTTGGTGCCAACGTTGAGCATGAACATTATATCTGGATCTTGTTTGATGCGAGACGGTTATTCATTTAAATCAGAGAATAACGGTTGTTCTATTTATATGAGTAATATATTTTATGGTCATGCACCCTTGATGAGTGGTCTATTTTTGTTGAATCTCGACCGTAGTGATACACATATTCATAATATTAAAGCCAAAAGATGCAAAGTTAATAATGATAGTGCAACTTATTTGCGGCACTGACGTTTAGGTCATATTGGTGTAAAGCGCATGAAGAAACTCCATGCTGATGGGCTTTTGGAATCACTTGATTATGAATCACTTGATGCTTGTGAACCATGCCTCATGGGCAAGATGACTAAGACTTCGTTCTCGGAAACAATGGAGCGAGCCACTGACTTATTGGAAATAATACATACTGATGTATGCGGCCCGATGAGTGTTGAGGCTCGTGGCGGGTATCGTTATTTTCTGACCTTCATAGATGATTTGAGCACATATGGGTATATCTACTTAATGAAACATAAGTCTGAAACATTTGAAAAGTTCAAAGAATTTCAGAGCGAAGTGGAAAATCATCGTAATAAGAAAATAAAGTTTCTACGATCAGATCGTGGATGCGAATATTTGGGTTACGAGATTGGTCTTCATTTGAAACAGTGTGGAATAGTTTCGCAACTCACGCCACCTGAAACACCACAGCGTAATGGTGTGTCCGAACGTCGTAACCGTACTTTATTAGATATGGTGGGATCTATGATGCCTCTTACCGATTTACAACTATCATTTTGGGGTTATGCTTTAGAGACGGCTGCATTCACGTTAAATAGGGCACCATCTAAATCCATTGAGATGACACCATATGAATTGTGGTTTGGCAAGAAACCTAAGTTGTCATTTCTTAAAGTTTGGGGTTGCGATGCTTATGTGAAATAGCTTCAACCTGATAAGCTCGAACCCAAATCGGATAAATGCGTCTTCATAGGATACCCTAAGGAAACTGTTGGGTACACCTTCTATCACAGATCCGAAGGCAATATATTCGTTGCTAAGAATGGATCCTTTCTAGAGAAGGAGTTTCTCTCGAAAGAAGTGAGTGGGAGGAAAGTAGAACTTGATGAGGTAATTGTACCTTCTCCTAAATTGGAAAGTAGTTCATCACAGAAATCGGTTCCAGTGATGCCTACACCAATTAGTGAGGAAGTTAATGATGATGATCATGAAACTTCAGATCGAGTTACTACCGAACCTCGTAGGTCAACCAGAGTGGTAAGGTAATCATGTTCTGGAAGTCATGTTACTAGACCATGACGAACCTACGAACTATTAGGAAGCGATGATGAGCCCTAATTCCACGAAATGGCTTGAGGCCATGAAATCTGGGATCGAATCCATGTATGAGAACAAAGTGTGGACTTTGGTTGACTTGCTCGATGATCGGCAAGCCATAGAGAATAAATGGATCTTCAAGAAGAAGACTGACAGTGTCGGTAATGTTACTATCTACAAAGCTTGACTTGTTACAAAAGGTTTTCGACAAGTTCAAGGAGTTGACTACGATGAGACCTTCTCACCCGTAGCGATACGTAAGTCTGTCTGAATCATGTTAGCAATTGTTGCATTTTATGATTATGAAATTTGGCAAATGGATGTCAAAACTGCATTCCTTAATTGATTTCTTAAAGAAGAGTTGTATATGATGCAACCCGAAGGTTTTGTCGATCCTAAAGGTGCTAACAAAGTGTGCAAGCTCCAGCAATCCATTTATGGACTGGTGGAAGCCTCTCGGAGTTGGAATATACACTTTGATAGTGTGATCGAAGCATATGGTTTTATACAGATTTTTGGAGAAGCCTGTATTTACAAGAAAGTGAGTGGGAGCTCTGTAGCATTTCTTATATTATATGTGGATGACTATTGTTGATTGGAAATAATGCAGAATTTTTGGATAGCATAAAAGGATACTTGAATAAGAATTTTTCAATGAAAGACCTCGGTGAACCTGCTTATATATTGGGCATCAAGATCTATAGAGATAGATCAATACGCTTAATTGGACTTTCACAAAGCACATACCTTGATAAAGTTTTGAAGAAGTTCAAAATGGATCAGTCAAAGAAAGGGTTCTTGCCTATGTTACAAGGTGTGAAGTTGAGTCAGACTCAATGCCCGACCACTGCAGAAGATAGAGAGAAAATGGACGTCATTCCTTATGCCTCAGCCACAGGTTCTATCATATATGCAATGTTGTGTACCAGACCTGATGTGTGCCTTGCTATAAGTTTAGCAGGGAGGTACCAAAGTAATCCAGGAGTGGATCACTGGACAGCGGTCAAGAACATCCTGAAATACCTGAAAAGGACTAAGGATATGTTTCTCGTTTATGGAGGTGACAAAGAGCTTGTTGTAAATGGTTACGTCGATACAAGCTTTAACACTGATCCAGATGACTCTAAGTCGCAAACCAGATATGTATTTATATTGAATGGTGGAGCTATCAGTTGGTGCAGTTCCAAGCAGAGCGTCGTGGCGGGATCTACGTGTGAAGCGGAGTACATAGCTGCTTCGGAAGCAGCAGATGTAGAAGTCTGGATGAAGGAGTTCATATCCGATCTAGGTGTAATACCTAGTGCATCGGGTCCAATGAAAATCTTTCGTGACAATACTGGAGCAATTGCCTTAGCGAAGGAATCCGGATTTCACAAGAGAACCAAACACATCAAGAGATGCTTTAATTCCATCCGCGATCAAGTCAAGGAGGGAGACATAGAGATTTGCAAAATACATACGGATCTGAATGTTGCAGACCCGTTGACTATGCCTCTTCCACGAGCCAAACATGATCAGCACCAAGACTCCATGGGTGTTAGAATCATTACAATGTAATCTAGATTATTGACTCTAGTGCAAGTGGGAGACTAAATGAAATATGCCCTAGAGGCAATAATAAAGTTGTTATTTATATTTCCTTATATCATGATAAATGTTTATTATTCATGCTAGAATTGTGTTAACCGGAAACTTAGTACATGTGTGAATACATAGGCAAACAGAGTGTCCCCAGTAAGCCTCTACTAGACTAGCTCGTTAATCAAAGATGGTTAAGTTTCCTGGCCATAGACATGTATTGTCATTTCATAAACGGGGTGACATCATTAGGATAATGATGTGATAGACCCATCCGTTAGCTTAGCATAATGATCGTTGAGTTTTATTGCTATTGCTTTCTTCATGACTTATACATATTCCTCTGACTATGAGATTATGCAACTCCCGAATACCGGAGGAACACCTTGTGTGCTATCAAACGTCACAACGTAACTGGGTGATTATAAAGATGCTCTACAGGTGTCTCCGAAGGTGTTTGTTGGGTTGGCATAGATCAAGATTACGATTTGTCACTCCAAGTATCAGAGAGGTATCTCTAGGCCCTCTCGGTAATGCACATCACATGTGACTAATGAGTTAGTTGCGGGATGATGCATTACGGAACGAGTAAAGAGACTTGCCGGTAACAATATTGAACTAGGTATGATGATACCGATGATTGAATCTCAGGCAAGTAACATACCGATGACAAAGGGAATAACGTATATTGTTATTGCGGTTTGACCGATAAAGATCTTTGTAGAATATGTAGGAACCAATATGAGAATCCAGGTTCCGTTGTTGGTTATTGACCGAAGATGTGTCTCGGTCATGTGTACATAGTTCTCGAACCCGTAGGGTCCGCACGCTTAACGTTCGATGACGATTTGTATTATGAGTTATGTGTTTTGGTGACTGAAGTTTGTTCGGAGTCCCGGATGAGATCACGGACATGATGAGGAGTCTCGAAATGGTCGAGAGGTAAATAATGATATATTGGAAGGTGGTATTCGGACATCGGAATGGTTTCGAGTGGTTCGGGTATTTTACCGGAGTACCAAGGGGTAACCGAAACCGCCCGGGGGAATTATTGGGCCTACATGGGAATTATTGGCACATCAATTGTTCTCTTAGCCGTGTGCGATGCCCCCCTCCACAGTTTAGTCCTCCAGCCATAGCGTCGTAGTGCTTAGGCGAAGCCCTGCGCGGATCACATCACCATCACCGTCAGCACGTCGTTGTGCTGACGGAACTCTCCCTGGGCCCTCTTCTAGATCAAGAGTTCGAGGGACGTCATCGAGCTAAATGTGTGTTGAACTTGGAGGTATCGTACGTTCGGTACTAGAAAGGTAGGACCGTGAAGACGTTCGACTACATCAACCGCGTTAAACTAACGCTTCCGCTTTCGGTCTACGAGGGTACGTGGACACACTCTCCCCCTCTCGTTGCTATGCATCTCCTAGATAAATCTTGCGTGATCGTAGGAATTTTTTTGAAATTGCATTCTACGTTCCCCAACAATTAGCACATCCAATTTAAAAACAAAGGCTCTACTATATAGAGGGCTATTTAGACTTTTTAACATTTGAAAACCACATTCTTCAAAAGTAAAACTTCTAAAAGCACATGTTATGACATATCCTTTAAGATTACCGCAGTAGTCTACAATACTACAAAGTATTGGGAAAAACCAAAGTATGTCTGACAAAAAGCATAATATTTCAGTAGTGACCAATATTTAATTTGTTTTCATACTTTTTCATGACTATTTGGATCATGCTTTAACGATGGATGCAACGGTAGCACCAAACAAAGCATTACTAGTCTTACTTGTAGTATGGAGTACTATGGAGTATATTTCTTTATGAATCTAGAGATGAGACAGTCCAACGATGGATCGTTGCCTTCTAACAGTAGGGAAAAAAGGACAAACTTTGATGAACGAAACAAACAAAGCACCACAACATTTGAATGTGTTAAGAATATCAGGACAGAGGTTTAATCAGTGTGGATAGATGGAGATCAAACCTCTTGCCCCTAACATGGAACAAGTAAATTTCCTAGCCAAGATGTCCAACAGATTTTAATGTTCTACAGAATAAATTTAAGCTCGTAGACGAGTTATTGGACAATAAAATTACTTCAATCATTCAACAACATCTGGAACACATCATTGAGTATCCTAATTCATGTGACATGATAAGACCCCTGCAAGAAAAAAAGATGTTGGAAGCAACACCTGATACATTTTAATTTGAGCACATTTAAGATGACCACCTATGTGCTCAAAAGTATTAAAAAGTACAAATTTGGATTATCAGAAAATTAAACATAGTCTTTCATATATTATCCAAAGTACACTTTTTGGTATGACCTTGAGAGCCATATGCTGCTTGATGGACCAGAGCTACTATTTCCCGACTCGGCAGGTGGCAAGCGAGCTAACGCACACCCTTCGCTCCCACACGCGCAAATTTCAGCTGGCCCACATGCGGAGCTGGGCGCCGCTATCTTTTGTTCTTTCTTTTTTTTCCTGTTTTCCTGTTTTCCTTTTTGTTTTTTTCTTCATGAAAAATGTTCAAGATTTCAAACAACGTTCAATTTGTTTTTTTACAAAATACGAATTTTACAAAGTTCCAAAGTCTAAAAACTGGATCAATATTTAAAAAATGGATCAATTTTCTTACAAAGTTTCAAAGTCTAAAAAATGGATCAAATTTGAAAAATCACAAATTTAAAATTGTTCCTGATTTAAAAAAATCGTGATTTGAAACATGCCCTAAGATTTGTAAACTGTTCACCAATAAAATAATGTGACGAATTTTCATTAGAACGAAAAAATTCATTATTTTAAAAAAGGTTCCGGTTTTTTTTTAAATGACGAATTTGAAAAACTGTTTGTCGATTCAAAAAATATACAAAACTTTCAAATTTTATTCCAAAATTTTTAAAATGTTTTCCGGTTAAAAACAATTCATGAATTAAAAAATGCGCATGAATATAAAAAAATATTTCCGAATTTTCAAAAAAGTTCAGAATTGAAAGTAATTTTAAAAATGTTCATGAGTAAAAAACTCTCCATTTATTTTAAAATGTTCCAAATTTCTACATTATTCACGAATTCAAAAATATTTATTGAATTTCAAAAAATGCTGCAATTTTTTTGAAAAAAATAATTAATTTCAAGAAATCTTGAATTCGAAAAATGTTTTGAAATGAAAAAAATCCGTGGATTCAAAAAAACTTCGCAATTTTCAGAAATTGTTCCCAATTTTTTAAATTTGTTTGCTGATTCAAAAAATGTTCATGAATTCAAAGATATGCATGGTTTTCCAAAATTGTTTCCGAATTCAAAAAATGTTCACGAATTTCAAAATTACTTCAAGTTGTAAAATTTATCGAAATTAGACAACTAAAAAACAATATTGAGAAAAAGGGAAGGACAAATATAAAAAAGAAACCTAAAAAAGAGGTAAAACGAAAAACCAGATCATGAAATCAGTGGATAACCATAGAAAAACATACAGACAAAATGTGCCGGCCCACTACCTCGGGCAGGGTGTGCATTTGGTGGCTATCCCCCGACCTGTGCACGGAATATGATTCCCGTTGACAGAATTTTGGACCTTGGGGTTGTGAAGATGCTGAATGTATAGTTTCTGATAATGAGTGGAGAATATGTTTAGTGCTGTGATAAGGTGTCAAAAGGTCCGTTACATTGTCGAGCACATAAGCATCTTATCACATACAACAACACAACAATCAAACACTTAGGAAACAAATATTTGCACCTGCTAGTATATTTACTTCACTAGTTTGTACAATATTGTTGAAACCCAAGACCTTGAAGAAGCAGCGGCCGGCAATCAAAGATTTAGGATGTTCATCATTTGAAGCCTGCAAGAATATACTTTAGGTTGTTTATTACTTGGCGCATCAAAATATTTTGTGTCTTTCTCCACCTCTGCATAATATGGCTCTTATTTGCACTCTCCTTCAGTGGGCACAGTCATTGCTGATGAATATTCATTACCAACGGTCATAAGTAAGAGCAATATAAATTTGTTGGTATCATATTACGAGTTTAATATTAGTAAGTATAGATGGGCATGTAAATTTATGTCCTGATGCGTCAGACGATGAAAACAAGTCAGAGAGGCACTGGTTGGGCAACTACATGCTGACGACACCTATATAGACCTGAATCACATAACCCATCTAGAGACAGAAACTACAATGTGTCGTCAGTTTTCATATGCAAGCACATCTTCAGTCCGCAACAGAAATTGTGCTACAAATTGTGTTAGACCATTTCTGCAATAATGCCAAGAAATCCAACAAAGAACGGGTTACATAGAAAGTATAAGGGGGCGAACCATACATGCCAGAGAGCAACGAAATAGTTTGTCAGATTTTTTTTCATAAGCAAAGCACATCTTCAGTTCACATCTAAAGCAGCCATGGTGAGCTCTTCCTTCAGTTCAGGACAGCAGTCCTGTTATAAATTGGTGTGACCATTCTGCAGTGATGCCCAGAAATCCGGCAACAAACAAGTTACAAGACATTGCAAAATTGCAAAGCTTATGGAGAAGAACAGTGAGGCACAGCATATACTCAAATACTCATTTGCTGGGCTAAATACAGAACACGGGAAAAAGGGTTGAGCTGACATTATGTACTACAGAAATTAAGAACCACACTGCACACAAGATGGCAGCACCAAGCTAAACTGTGGGGCATTGGTACACATCTGATAGCTAACAGTAATTCCATTGCAGAAGATACAACCTAGAGTCAACCTGTTTATTGCCCGGTACAAGCCAAGGCAAAACCAAGATAACAGAACAGAAGAGCAGAGAGAAAACAGGAGCCCTCTCTTAGCATTGGAAACAATAGGTATCAATCATCCTGTTTATCACCGCCTCATCTGAGCTGTCGTAAGGCCAGTTCAGAACGTCGGATGTTGATGGTGTAGCTCCAGAGAAGCTAGATGATTGTGGAAGGAAGGTCGGCAACAAGGACAAACTGCTTGGCAAGTTCACAAAATCAAGTGCTTGTTTTCCGTCGCGTTGTTCTGATTTGGATTCTCAATCCGACTGCCAGTACAAAATGGTCTACGACTTCCGTCTGTGAAATTTTCCATGCACAGGTTGGAAGGCCCCGTGTACTTCATGCAAGGGAATATCAGCCACTCCTCGCCATACAACAGCACAGCAAAACAAAACTGTTAATTATGAAGAAAGACCTACTAAGGGTGCTTTCACTGCCACTGATTTGGGAATGCTTCCCTGTAGGTCATATCCTCAGTATTAGAAGCTTCTCTTATTGTTGCGTCCCTAGCACGACCATTTAGAAGCCTCCCTGCAATCCTATCTTTTGCAGTAACTTTCTTCTTCAGCATTGATGATTGTGTAGGTTCCTTCGTCTTAGCTCGACGTCGACCACGTCGGCCCAATGCTTCAGAAGGCTGGCCATATGCTGCCGCCGAGTGGGGCGTTGAAGCAATAGCCGCTTGCCGCAGAACATCTTCATTGTGCTGGCGGACTCTCGCACGTTGGGCTCTTTCCCGTGCTTTGTCGTCCATATCCCTTTTCCGAACATTCTTAATCGCTTGCATCGCCAGCTGATCCACTGTAATTTTACTAAGATCAATGTCACTGGTGTCATTATTTATGCTTGTGATCATTGAAGTAGAGGGCTCATGATCCTCCTGTGTACTTTCACTATCACTGCCTCCATTTGTCTTAATCGGATTTCCTCCTGCCTCACGAATGTTGTCTACTTTCTGCTCAAGCGGATTGCCTGCCGCATCAGAACTGCCGCCAATTTTGCCAATTGGATTTCCTCTTGCATCACGTGGGATGATGGGCCCATGAAAAGGGCATATCTTGAGATCCCTTCTCTGGCAAAGACCTCCTTTCTTGAGAGGTGCATGACATGGTAGGATCTCAACTGGCTCTTCTTTATAAACAGAATGGTGAAC
The DNA here is from genome assembly GCA_032464435.1 of Aegilops umbellulata. NCBI lineage: Eukaryota > Viridiplantae > Streptophyta > Magnoliopsida > Poales > Poaceae > Aegilops > Aegilops umbellulata. The sequence continues at coordinate 529,667,383 of CP136056.1, read as the reverse complement.
ACTTAACTCTGCAATCTTTGCTGCAGGTATAACAGCATCATTATCCATCCTCCCCCAATGGCTCTCGAGCTCCAGCCCTCTCTGGTTTACATGTGCATCCATATTTGAACCCCACCGGTCCAAGACAGAGCTCCATGATACCAAAGGGGCTTCGGAAAGGAGCTTTTTCCTCTCTGGATCCATCTCCTGAGATCTATTACAACCAATTGGCATGTCACCATTGCCAGAATTCACTCCATTCACCATCCTCTTTCCCTTCCTATTGTCCTTGCTGGAACCAGCAACATCTAGAGTGCTGACAACTCTAGGAGGACTAGGAACTTCAATCTTTCCCTCCACCCAATCCTCTTCGTCTTCCTCCTGAACATCCTTCTTCCTACGAACATTATCAAGATCGAGACCAAGCTCATTGCACTGGCCTCTTACAGCGCGTATTTCATTCTTAACATCGATGAATTCCTTGAGTGCAGAATCTCTGAAGCGATTATCTGCAAGATTGACCCTGACAAGCACAGATATCCAATCCTGAATGGTGATGAAATGCTTCGATATAAGGAGCCGGTATGCCTCCCTCAACGCGTCAAAAACCGCCTCGTTTTCCTGAGTTTCAGGCACCCATTGCCCGGCCATCAACGATGCTGTCCTGATACTCCGCATCGCCATTGAAGCAATCTCCTCCTCGTCGTCATCATCTGCATAACGCTCGAATTTCTCATACTCGGCCCGGATGATGTCCAGCCCGTTGCGGATCTCTTGGATGGTGGACCGGATTTCAGCCTTTATGGATCCAATCGTGGACCGCAACTGTTCGACTTTGGCAGTCAAGATCTCCTGCGTGCGTGCCTCCCGCGCGGCACGGGACTCGACGGCCGCGCGGAGGCCGGGGAACTGGATGCGTGCGGACGACTTGAGGTAGTCGACGGCGAGACGGAGCTGGCGGTAGTGCACGCCGAAGAGATGGTGCCAGCGCTCGAGCGCCTGGATGGCGGCCTTCCGGAGCGTGGCCGCGGAGGCTGCCGGCGGGGGGAGCTGCTCGTTGGTGCGGAAGCCGACGGCCAGCGGGACGAACCCGTCGAGCACGTCGGCGAGGAGGGTGCGGAAGAGCTTGGAGCGCATGAAGAGCTCGTCGACGATGCTGAAGGCCAGGAGCCGCACCTGCGGACGCACAAACAAAGGGGGAAATTTTAACATCAGCGACGCCGCTAGGGGTCTAGCGGTGGGGAAACTGGAGATCCGGGGGGATGGGCTTACGCACGTGGGAGTGGGGCTTGGCCATGAGGGAGAGGAGGAGGCGGAAGGCGTCACGGACGGCGCCATCGGAGGCTCGCGCCGAGGACTTGATGGCGCGGAGGAGCGCAGGGTCGACGGAGGGGGCCGTGGTGGAGGTGGCGCGGTCGATGAGGGCCACGACGGAGGAGTCCGCCGCCGGGGTGGAGGGGGAGGGGCTCGGGCCCTGCTCCGACGGCGGCGGCCGGCCGGAGGTACGAGGCATCGCGGAGGTTTGGTGTGGTGGCGTGGCGGGCGGAGAGCCGTGCGCTGAATCGATTGGCTTTGCGGTAGCGGGCGGTGATCTGCCGTCATGGGTTTCGTTCGGCTTGTGGCTGCGGGCCGGGCCGGGCCGGGCTGGTTCGTCCCAGTCGGTTTCGACGGGAACAAGAGCGTAGTGCGTTTTTGCACGAAATCACTAATTAGAGTACTCATGTCTAAAAAAATGAATTAGAGTACTCTTTTTAAATAACACTCATACCTTGCCAGGTTGCTACAAGTGCAAGTGATGCGTTACATGTTCCTCTCGAGCAAATCCGTGCCTTCAAGAGAACTAAATCCATGTCTCTCATGAAAAAAACACATTTTTTTTCTTTTTGATAGGCTCTCGCGGAAGCAAATCCGTGCTCCACTAGAAGTAAAACTATGCCTTGAGAAAAAAAATATTTTTGCGCAAAATATATTTTTTGTATTGTCCAAATCCTAAAAAAACCTGGGGAAAACAAAAAAGCCGAAAAAACCAAAAAAAATCTTTTAAAAGCCGGAAACGCCTATAGAGAAATAAAATAAAATAACAAAATCCAAAGTGAGCGTCCAGAACGTATCACATGCCGACGGCTGAGAGAGCGCCAAATGGCACGTTGCCAGCCACCCCAAGTGACCCCTGCAGGGGCTCCCGATGGAATACTCCTCAATTAGTTGCTCCCACTGTTGGATGTTGGTCGACGTCGATGGTACTGCGAGTTATGCCTTCGCATTGTCAAATAATAAGACAACATAGCCTTCGCGTGGAGGAAACAAAAAACAGAACTAGTCAAGAGCTTTCTCTTAAGGGCAATGCAAATGGGCCAGCCCACATTGCCCATGCCCGATTTTCTATTTTTCCTTTGTTTTCTTAGTCTGTGTTTACACCCAAAACAACCGGCTTTAGAAGTTAAAATTTAAAAAAAAACAACTAAAAATATATAATATATTTTAGAATATCATCGTCCTATATATCAATATTTACCCCTCGACCATTTCAAGACTCCTTGTCATGTCCGTGATCTCATCCGGGACTCCGAACAACATTCGGTCACCATATCACATAATTCATATAATAAAATATCGTCATCGAACGTTAAGCGTGCGGACCCTACGGGTTCGAGAACTATGTAAACATGACCGGGACACCTGTCCGGTCAATAAACAATAGCGGAACCCGGATGCCCATATTGACTCCTACATGTTCTATGAAGATCTTTATCGGTCGAACCATTATGACAACATACATTATTCCCTTTGTCTATTGGTATGTTACTTGCTCGAGATTCGATCGTTGATATCTTCATACCTAGTTCAATCTCATTACCGGCAAGTCTCTTTACTCGTGCCATAATACATCTTCCTGCAACTAACTCATTAGTCACTTTGCTTGCAAGGCTTCTTATGATGTGTATTACCGAGGGGGCCCAGAGATATATACCTCTCCGATACTCGGAGTGACAAATCCTAATCTTAATCTATGCCAACTGAACAAAAACCTTCGGAGATGCCTGTAGAGCTGAAGGAAATATGCCCTAGAGGCAATAATAAAGTTATTATTTATTTCCTTGTATCATGATAAATGTTTATTATTCATGCTAGAATTGTATTATCCGGAAACATAATACATGTGTGAATACATAGACAAACTAAACGTCACTAGTATGCCTCTACTTGACTAGCTCATTAATCAAAGATGGTTATGTTTCCTAACCATAGACATGTGTTGTCATTTGATTAACGGGATCACATCATTAGGAGAATGATGTGATTGACATGACCCATTCTATTAGCTTAGCACCCGATCGTTTAGTATGTTGCTATTGCTTTCTTCATGACTTATACATGTTCCTATGACTATGAGATTATGCAACTCCCGTTTGCCGGAGGAACACTTTGTGTGCTACCAAACGCCACAACGTAACTGGGTGATTATAAAGGAGCTCTACAGGTGTCTCCAAAGGTACATGTTGGGTTGGCGTTTTTCGAGATTAGGATTTGTCACTCCGATTGTCGGAGAGGTATCTCTGGGCCCTCTCGGTAATGCACATCACATAAGCCTTGCAAGCATTGCAACTAATGAGTTAGTTGCAAGACGATATATTACGGAACGAGTAAAGAGACTTGCCGGTAACGAGATTAAACTAGGTATTGAGATACCGATGATCGAATCTCGGGCAAGTAACATACCGATGACAAAGGGAACAACGTATGTTGTTATGCGGTCTGACCGATAAAGATCTTCGTAGAATATGTAGGAGCCAATATGAGCATCCAGGTTCCGCTATTGGTTATTGACCGGAGACGTGTCTCGGTCATGTCTACATTGTTCTCGAACCTGTAGGGTCCGCACGCTTAAAGTTACGATGACAGTTTCATTATGAGTTTATATATTTTGATGTACCGAATGTTGTTCGGATTCCCGGATTTGATCACAGACATGACGAGGAGTCTCGAAATGGTCGAGACATAAAGATCGATATATTGGACGGCTATATTCGGACACCGGAAGTGTTCCGGAGAAGTTTCGGATAAAACCGGAGTACCGGGGGGTTACCGGAACCCCCCGGGGGTTAATGGGCCTCATGGGCCCAAAGTGGAGAAGAGGAGGGGCGGCCAGGGCAGGCCGCGCGCCCCCTCCCCCTCTAGTCCGAATTGGACAAGGAGGGTGGGGCGGCGCCCCCCCCCCCCTTTCCTTCCTCTCCTCTCTCCCTTCCTTCCCCCTCTCCTACTTGGACAAGGAAAAGGAGGGAGTCCTACTCCCGGTAGGAGTAGGACTCCTCCCTGGCGCGCCTCTTCCTGGCCGGCCGCCCCTCCCACTTGCTCCTTTATATACGGGGCATGGGGGCACCTCTAGGCACACAAGTTGATCTTTGTGATCGTTCTCTTAGCCGTGTGCGGTGCCCCCCTCCACCATAATCCTCGATAATATTGTAGCGGTGCTTAGGCGAAACCCTGCGATGGTAGAACATAAAGATCGTCACCACGCCGTCGTGCTGATGGAACTCATCCCCAACACTTTGCTGGATCGGAGTCCGGGGATCGTCATCGAGCTGAACGTGTGCTAGAACTCGGAGGTGTCGTAGTTTCGGTGCTTGATCGGTCGGGCAGTGAAGACGTACGACTACATCAACCGCGTTGTCATAACACTTCCGCTATCGGTCTACGAGGGTACGTAGACAACACTCTCCCCTCTCGTTGCTATGCATCACCATGATCTTGCGTGTGCGTAGGAATTTTTTTGAAATTACTACGTTCCCCATCAGTGGTATCCGAGCCTAGGTTTTATGTGTTGATGTTATATGCACGAGTAGAACACAAGTGAGTTGTGGGCGATATAAGTCATACTGCTTACCAGCATATCATACTTTGGTTCGGCGGTATTGTTGGATGAAGCGGCCCGGACCGACATTACGCGTACGCTTACGCGAGACTGGTTCTACTGCCGTGCTTTGCACACAGGTGGCTGGCGGGTGTTAGTTTCTCCAACTTTAGTTGAACTGAGTGTGGCTACGTCCGGTCCTTGTGAAGGTTAAAACAGCACCAACTTGACATACTATCGTTGTGGATTTGATGCGTAGGTAAGATTGGTTCTCGCTTAAGCCCGTAGCAGCCACGTAAAACTTGCAACAAACAAAGTAGAGGACGTCTAACTTGTTTTTGCAGGGCATGTTAATGTGATGTGATATGGTCAAGACATGATGCTTAAATTTTATTGTATGAGATGATCATGTTTTGTAACCGAGTTATCGGCAACTGGCAGGAGCCATATGGTTGTCGCTTTATTGTATGCAATGCAATCGCCCTGTAATGCTTTACTTTATCACTAAGCGGTAGCGATAGTCGTAGAAGCATAAGATTGGCGAGACGGCAACGATGCTACGATGGAGATCAAGGTGTCGCGCCGATGACGATGGTGATCATGACGGTGCTTCGAAGATGGAGATCACAAGCACAAGATGATGATGGCCATATCATATCACTTATATTGATTGCATGTGATGTTTATCTTTTATGCATCTTATCATGCTTTGATTGACAGTAGCATTTTAAGATGATCTCTCACTAATTATCAACAAGTGTTCTCCCTGAGTATGCACCGTTGCGAAAGTTCTTCGTGCTGAGACACCACGTGATGATCGGGTGTGATAGGCTCTATGTTCAAATACAACTGGTGCAAAACAGTTGCACACGCGGAATACTCAGGTTATACTTGACGAGCCAAGTATATACAGATATGGCCTCGAGACACGGAGACCGAAAGGTCGAGCGTGAATCATATAGTAGATATGATCAACATAGTGATGTTCACCATTGAAACTACTCCATCTCACATGATGATCGGACATGGTTTAGTTGATTTGGATCACGTGATCACTTAGAGGATTAGAGGGATGTCTATCTAAGTGGGAGTTCTTTAGTAATATGATTAATTGAACTTAAATTTATCATGAACTTAGTACCTGATAGTATCTTGCTTGTTTATGTTTGATTGTAGATAGATGGCCCGTGCTGTTGTTCCGTTGAATTTTAATGCGTTCCTTGAGAAAGCAAAGTTGAAAGATGATGGTAGCAATTACACGGACTGGGTCCGTAACTTGAGGATTATCCTCATTGCTGCACAGAAAAGTTACGTCCTGGAAGCACCGCTGGGTGCTAGGCCTGCTGCTGATGCAACTGACGACGTTAAGAACGTCTGGCAGAGCAAAGCTGATGACTACTCGATAGTTCAATGTGCCATGCTTTACGGCTTAGAATCGGGTCTTCAACGACATTTTGAAAGTCATGGAGCATATGAGATGTTCCAAGAGTTGAAGTTAATATTTCAAGCAAATGCCCGAATTGAGAGATATGAAGTCTCCAATAAGTTCTATAGCTGCAAGATGGAGGAGAACAGTTCTGTCAGTGAGCATATACTCAAAATGTCTGGGTATAATAATCACTTGATTCAATTGGGAGTTAATCTTCCAGATGATTGCGTCATTGACAGAATTCTCCAATCACTTCCACCTAGCTACAAGAGCTTCGTGATGAACTATAATATGCAAGGGATGGATAAGACAATTCCCGAGCTCTTCGCAATGCTGAAAGCTGCGGAGGTAGAAATCAAGAAGGAGCATCAAGTGTTGATGGTCAACAAGACCACTAGTTTCAAGAAAAAGGGCAAAGGGAAGAAGAAGGGGAACTTCAAAAAGAACAGCAAGCAAGTTGCTGCTCAGGAGAAGAAACCCAAATCTGGACCTAAGCCTGAAACTGAGTGCTTCTACTACAAGCAGACTGGTCACTGGAAGCGGAACTGCCCCAAGTATTTGGCGGATAAGAAGGATGGCAAGGTGAACAAAGGTATATGTGATATACATGTTATTGATGTGTACCTTACTAATGCTCGCAGTAGCACCTGGGTATTTGATACTGGTTCTGTTGCTAATATTTGCAACTCGAAACAGGGACTACGAATTAAGCGAAGATTGGCTAAGGACGAGGTGACGATGCGCGTGGGAAATGGTTCCAAAGTCGATGTGATCGCGGTCGGCACGCTACCTCTACATCTACCTTCGGGATTAGTATTAGACCTAAATAATTGTTATTTGGTGCCAGCGTTGAGCATGAACATTATATCTGGATCTTGTTTAATGCGAGACGGTTATTCATTTAAATCAGAGAATAATGGTTGTTCTATTTATATGAGTAATATCTTTTATGGTCATGCACCCTTGAAGAGTGGCCTATTCTTATTAAATCTCGATAGTAGTGATACACATATTCATAATATTGAAACCAAAAGATGCAGAGTTGATAATGATAGTGCAACTTATTTGTGGCACTGCCGTTTAGGTCATATCGGTGTAAAGCGCATGAAGAAACTCCATACCGATGGACTTTTGGAACCACTTGATTATGAATCACTTGGTACTTGCGAACCGTGCCTTATGGGCAGGATGACCAAAACACCATTCTCCGATACTATGGAGAGAGCAACAGATTTGTTGGAAATCATACATACAGATGTATGTGGTCCGATGAATGTTGAGGCTCGTGGCGGATATCGTTATTTTCTCACCTTCACAGATGACTTAAGCAGATATGGGTATATCTACTTAATGAAACATAACTCTGAAACATTTGAAAAGTTCAAAGAATTTCAGAGTGAAGTTGAAAATTATCGTAACAAGAAAATAAAGTTTCTACGATCCGATCGTGGAGGGGAATATTTGAGTTACGAGTTTGGTGTACACTTGAAACAATGCGGAATAGTTTCGCAACTCACGCCACCCGGAACACCACAGCGTAATGGTGTGTCCGAACGTCGTAATCGTACTTTACTAGATATGGTGCGATCCATGATGTCTCTTACTGATTTACCGCTATCGTTTTGGGGTTATGCTTTAGAGACGGCCGCATTCACGTTAAATAGGGCACCATCGAAATCTGTTGAGACGACGCCTTATGAACTATTGTTTGGCAAGAAACCAAAGTTGTCGTTTCTTAAAGTTTGGGGCTGCGATGCTTATGTGAAAAAGCTTCAACCTGATAAGCTCGAACCCAAATCAGAGAATTGTGTCTTCATAGGATATCCAAAGGAAACTATTGGATACACCTTCTATCACAGATCCGAAGGCAAGACTTTTGTTGCTAAATTCGGAAACTTTCTAGAGAAGGAGTTTCTCTCGAAAGAAGTGAGTGGGAGGAAAGTAGAACTTGATGAGGTAACAATACCTGCTCCCTTATTGGAAAGTAGTACACCACAGAAACCGGTTTTTGTGACACCTACACCAATTAGGGAGGAAGCTAATGATGATGATCATGAAACTTCAGAACAAGTTACTACTGAACCTCGTAGATCAACCATAGTAAGATCCGCACCAGAGTGGTATGGTAATCCTGTTCTGGAAGTTACGCTACTAGATCATGATGAACCTACGAACTATGAAGAAGCGATGGTGAGCCCAGATTCCGCAAAATGGCTTGAAGCCATGAAATCTGAGATGGGATCCATGTATGAGAACAAAGTATGGACTTTGGTTGACTTGCCCAATGATCGGCAAGCAATTGAGAATAAATGGATCTTCAAGAAGAAGACTGACGCTGACGGTAATGTTACTGTCTACAAAGCTCGACTTATCGCAAAAGGTTTTTGACAAGTTCAAGGCACTACAGGAAACAAGTAATTTGCCGTCTGTGGATCACAGACGGCAAAGACCCAAATCTAGACGGCAAAGATTTTGCCGTCAGGAAGCAGACGGCAAATTCAGACGGCAAAGATAAGTCGACAAAGAGTACTTTGCCGTCAGCCTTTTGTCAAGATGGCGACAAAGATTTTGCCGTCAGTCATTACAGTTTTGTCGTCTGCCGCAAAAATAACAAACATCAAAAAACGTGTTCTTTGCCGTCAGTCAAAACGTGTGCTTTGCCGTCATCGAGAATAAAATACAGACAGCAAAGATTGTTTTTCATTTTTTTAAATGACATCCGAGCAGAGCATCTCGCCGGACACACGGACACAGGAACAACAAACCAAAACAGGTTCAGCTCAGGGAGATTTTGGTTTTGACACGGCGTGCCGTCTTGCATTCATCTTCGGTGGAGTTACAAAGAAGTTACACAGCTGTCCTAAAAATTTACACAAGGACCCCTAAAAACTAAAAAGGAAAAGCAATCAAGTCCTCCATCGCAGCAACAGATACTTCACCGCCTGCGGCCGTCCTTCTCGCCGAGGACAATACCACAAGGACACCACTGCCGCTGCCTCGCCCTTCTCACCGCGGCGCTCGCCTGGCCCTACTCCTCGCGCCACCGGACAACCACGCTCACGCGCACTGCTCGCCCAACACTGGTATCCGCACTGCCGCCCGGCCGTGCTCACTGGTTCCTGGAGAGAGAGAGAGAGAGAGAGAGAGAGAGAGAGAGAGAGAGAGAGAGAGAGAGAGAGAGAGAGGCACCACTGCGCGCCAGTGCGGCGTTGGGTGGCCGACGCCGGAGGGAGGAGCTCGTCTGTAGTGGTCGCGTCATGCTCGAGGAAAGAGGCCACCGAGCGCTCAAGCGAAGATGATGCCGCGCGCCCGAGGCAAGAAGCCGTCGCGCCCCTGTGCTGAGCAGTCGACGATGGAGTGAGCCGCCGCCGCGCGCCATGCTCGTCGCCCGCGCGTCCGCCCAGCTCGCTGCCAGCGCGGCCGCCCTGCTCCCCGCCCGCGGGGCCTCCCTGGTCACCGCCCGCGCATACGCCAAGCACGGACGCCCTGCTCCCCGCCCGCAGGGCCTCCCTGCCCACCGCCCGCGCATCCGCCAAGCACGGCCGCCCTCCTTCCTGCCAGCGCGGATGGCCTGCTTGCCCGCGCCGGCCATGGATGTGTTGGTGGGTTGCTGTGTGGTGTGCGTTCGGTGGCCATGGATGTGTTGGTTGGTGGGTGGTTGTGTGATGTGCGTTCCGTGGCGTGAGGGGCTATGTGGTGTGCGTGGGTGGGTGGGGGCGGGCGTGCGTGGGTGGGTGGGGCTGTGGGCTTGGGTTAGTGGGTGTGTCAGGATGGGTGGGGCTGCGTGCGTTTGGAGCGACCGCCACGTCATCGATCCATGGGATCGATCCGCGTGGTGTGCTTCTTCTTTGTCGTCTGCATTTTTAATTACAGATGGCAAATATCATACTTTGTCGTTTGTAATAAAAATGCAGACGGAAAAGTTTTTGTCATCTGTGTATTCTATTATAGATGGCAAAGAATGACATTTGCCGTCTGTAATAAAAAACGCAGATGGCAAAGACTACTTTGCCGTCTGTAATAAAAAATGCAGACGACAAAATATGTTTTGCCGTTAGTCATTCTTTGCCGTCAGCAGCTGATGGCAAAACTACTCTTTGCCGTCTGCCCCGATGAAAAGCTGACAACAAAGATGTTCACTGACGGCAAATTATCTGTTTCCCGTAGTGAGGGATTGACTACGATGAGACCTTCTCACCTGTAGCGATGCTTAAGTCTGTCCGAATCATGTTAGCAATTACCGCATTTTATGATTATGAAATTTGGCAGATGGATGTCAAAACTGCATTCCTGAATGGATTTCTGGAAGAAGAGTTGTATATGATGCAGCCGGAAGGTTTTGTCGATCCAAAGAGAGCTAACAAAGTGTCCAAGCTCCAGCGATCCATTTATGGACTGGTGCAAGCCTCTCGGAGTTGGAATAAATGCTTTGATAGTGTGATCAAAGCATTTGGGTTTGTACAGACTTTTGGAGAAGCCTGTATTTACAAGAAAGTGAGTGGGAGCTCTGTAGCATTTCTGATATTATATGTGGTTGACATATTACTAATCGGAAATGATATAGAATTTCTGGATAGCATAAAAGGATACTTGAATAAAAGTTTTTCAATGAAAGACCTCGGTGAAGCTGCTTACATATTAGGCATTAAGATCTATAGAGATAGATCTAAACCCTTAATTGGACTTTCACAAACCACATACCTTGACAAAGTTTTGAAGAAGTTCAAAATGGATCAAGCAAAGAAAGGATTCTTGCCTGTGTTACAAGGTGTGAAGTCGAGTAAGACTCAATGCCCGACCACTGCAGAAGATAGAGAGAATATGAAAGATGTTCCCTATGCTTCAGCCATAGGCTCTATCATGTATGCAATGCTGTGTACCAGACCTGATGTGTGTCTTGCTATAAGTCTAGCAGGGAGGTACCAAAGTAATCCAGGAATGGATCACTGGACAACAGTCAAGAACATCCTGAAATACCTGAAAAGGACTAAGGATATGTTTCTCATATATGGAGGTGACAAAGAGCTCATCGTAAATGGTTACGTTGATGCAAGTTTTGACACTGATCTGGACGATTCTAAATCGCAAACCGGATACTGAAAGTGCGTTATATCGACTAGAGGGGGGTGAATAGGCAATTTTTATGAAATCTTCACTGAGGAATTTGCTCGTGAGGAAATTCCTTAGCGAAGAACTACTAGCAGCGGAATAAGTACTCAGAGGTAAACATAGCAGAATACATGCATGGTCATCATGATGAAATGAATACAAACACAGAGTACAGAAAGCGTAAACACAGGATAGCACAAGATGAAGACAAACAGACTGAAGAAATTGAACTGAGGAAACTGAGAAAGTCTTCAGTCAAAGTCTTCAAACACAGATATGAACAAACACACAACACAGTAATGAGGAAATGAAAGTGTTGAGGAAATAGAACCAGTAAGCTTGGTGAAGACAATGATTTGGTAGACCAGTTCCAACTGCTGTCTCAGTTGTACATCTGGTTGGAGCGGCTGAGTATTTAAACTCGAGGACACATAGTCCCGTACACGCAGTCCTAAGCACGCAGCTCGGGACACCAAGTCCTCACCGTATTCTCCTTGAGCTAAGGACACACAGTCCTCGCCCAGTCACTCGTGGTAAGTCTTTAGGTGACTTCCAAACCTTCACAGACTTGGTCACTCGGCGATCCACAATTCCTCTTGGATGCTCTAGACCATGACGCCTAACCGTTTGGAAGAAGCACAGTCTTCAAAGGTAACAAGCGTCGGATCACTTTGGGTTCTTAGGTGTTTTGGGTTTGGGTTTGGTTTTTCCTCACTTGATGATTTTCGCTCAAAGTCCTCGAAGGATGGGTTGCTCTCAAATGACAAGTGTCAAGTTCTCGCGGAGCAGCCAACCAGCTAGTGGTCATAGGGGGCGGCTATTTATAGCCTAGGGAGCAGCCCGACATGATAAGACATAAACGCCCTTCAATGATATGACCGTTAGGTGGACAAGATATTTTAGGACAGCTGGCGCGCAGCACAGCAACGGTCGGAAATTTGAGGTACAAATTCCTCAGGGCTATCATGTTCCTCACTGTGTAGGCAATTCGCACTGGCGAATTCCTAACTCCTCTGTCAGAGCAAAGTCCTCAGTGACCAGAAGAACTGCGTCGAATTTGACTGAACTGTATGAGATTTCCAATGGCTTCACTCGAAGGGATTGGTAGGTGTAGGATTTGAGTTGAGCATCACATGGAAATTTTCTCCTTAGTATTTCCTCGACCCCCTTTAACAGTACGGTGTTTCCTATGACTCAAGAAAGAGAAAATGAAACTACGAAAACAAAAGTCTTCACGCTTCATGTTCCTCGAATGAATACAAAGTCTTCAAGGTCACACCAATTTCTTCACTTTCAAAGTCTTCAGAAAGTCTACAAAATATCAAAGTCTTCAGTCGAAGAACTTCATTTTTAGGGGTCGACTTTCTCTGTAAATATCAAACTCCTCATAGACTTATAGACATGTGTATACTCATAAATACATTAGATACTTAACCTATAAGTCTTCAATACACCAAAATCACTAAGGGGCACTAGATGCACTTACAATCTCCCCCTTTTTGGTGATTGATGACAACATAGGTTAAGTTTTCAACGGGGATAAATATATGAAGTGTAAAAACTGATATTGAGGAATTTGATTGCAAGATATAGAAGAACTCCCCCTGAAGATGTGCATAGTGAGGAATTTGCTTTTGAAGCAATGCACACTTGAAGAGTTGAATCATGGAGATCTCCCCCTATATCTTGTAATTCATACACGCATTTGATATATAATACGAAGAATTTGAAATGCATGATGAAATATGGTGCCTGATGTAATTCAGCATGCGTGCGATAATATTAACGAGGAATAAGCATGCAGAAATCAAGGTATCAAAGCATAGTGCAACAAAAGTATCAGCGCACCATCGGACTTAAGATTACAACTCGATCCAATAAAAGTTTCGGAAGAACGAGAGTTGTAACTTAGCAAAAAAACGTCCTTATTATAGACCCGCTTGAAGACTAACTCAGATTTCTCCCCCTTTGTCATCAAATGACCAAAAGGATCGAAAACTGAGGACTAACGCCCCTGAAGATATTCAAGTTGATGAAGGAGCGCCAACGTTGTTGGGGTCGGTCGTTGATGTAGGGCCTGCCGCAGTGTCGTCCAAGTCTTCATTTTCATCAGTCTCACGCGATGAAGAATATGAACTGGCCACCAAAGAAGGAACTGGGACCTTCTTGTATTTTTTCGGAGGAGGTGCAGACCAGGCAAATTCTTCGTTGGGACCCATTTGCTTCAAATCATCAGCACTGTAGACTTGAGATAAAACAGCCCAGGTGCGGTTGAGCGTTTCATGAAGGTAGTAGTGGTTTTTCTTCACTGCATTGTGTGTGGAAGTCATGTTGTGAAGAATTGAACCAAACTGACGCTTGACCCATTTGTGATTGCGATCAACCTTTTGATGAAGACTGAGGAGTAACTCACGGTCAGTCATCACCCTGGGTGCTGTGGCTTGAGGATTTGGCTTGGCAGTGTTGGCGGCAGAGTCATGTGTGGCAGAGTCATCATTGGTGGAATAAGAAGCAGCCTTGCGAAATTGACCATCCAATGGACGAATGCCTTAATCTATCACAGCAGTGGCCTTGCCCTTTTCTTCAGCTGAGGAAAATGTCCGTTTGAGGACTTCAATGGGAGGCAAGTAGCTGCAGTGGTTGAGAGTTTCAGCCTTGTAGTTGAGTGAAGACCTTGTCCTGATGAATTTCATTATCCAAGGTGCATAAGGCTTCAGCTCAAATGGTGACATAGCAATGTTGGCCAGAGTCCTCATGAAGAAATCATGGAAGTTGACGGGAACGCCATGAATGATGTTGAAAAGCAGATTCTTCATGATGCCAACGACTTCTTCATCACTTGAGTCGTGGCCCTTGATGGGACTCATTGTCTTCGTCAGAATGCGATAGACAGTCCTTGGCACATACAACAATTCCTTGACGAGGAATTTGGTTCTAGGAGCTTGCCCTGGCTTCAAAGGCTTCATCAGCACTTGCATATAGTGATTTGAAAGCTCAGGTTCGTTGTACACACAACGTGCATCTTCAGTGGGTGGACTCAAAGGAAGGACACGAAGCAATTCAGATGCTGGGGCCTTATGATGTGTGTTCTCAGTCATCCAGTCCAGAACCCATGAATTGACATCTTCTGAGTTGCCGGTGATGTGTAACGTTACATAGAATTGAAGAATAAGTTCTTCATTCCAATCGCATATGTCTGTGCAGAAATTGAGCAGCCCAGCATCGTGAAGAACACTAAGGACTGGCGTGAAGCACGGCAAAGACTCCATATCCACGTGAGGAATATGAGCATGGTCGAAGACTTTGTCTTTGTTATAAAGCACTGAGGAATAGAAATTGGCTTGGCTGGCTGTCCAGAAACGCCTCTTCCTTATGCGAGCAGAGTCATATGGGTTGTATTCAGTAAAGAACACGTGCTCGCCATAGAAGTCTTCAGCCTTGAATTTTTGTTTTCGTGAGAACGAATCCTTTGGCCTTGGCAGAGGAGTGTCAGTGAGTTGCATCACGACCTCAGGAATCACAATCTCAGGTTCTTCAGGCTGAGGAATTTCAGGATGTTCCTCAGGTGCAGTCACCTTGTCAGTTTCAGCAGCAGTTTCTTCAGCACTAGTGGCTGGAATTTCTTCATTCACAGATGCAGTGGGATGAGTTTCTTCAGAGCCCATTTGAACAGATTGCGCAGGGGAGTGAGGAATTTGCTGCAGTGGGGTGAAGAGTGGGGAATTGGGGTGCTGACTTTCCCAAAAGTCATCATTCATCAACGGAGTTGTGCTGCCAATATCCACAGCCTCTTCAGCATCAAACTGAGGCATTGGTGATGAGACCATTGGGGTTGAAGGGATTGCATCCGCTTCAATTTCTTCATCAATCTGCTCTGACGAAGCAGCAGATTGAGTTTCTTCATCTGATCCACTTGGGATCTCATAATCTTCACCAAAAGGAACAAGGTCCTTTGATGGCATGGAGGAGATAGGAATGGCATCAATGGGATTTGCAAACGAGCTTGTCATCGGCTTCATCTTCTTGGGAGCTGAAGATTCTGAAGCATTGGATGCCTTCCTTTTCTTCACAGCAGCTCGCTCTGCAGCCTTGGTTTTCTTCACATCTAATGCAGATGGAAGAACTGGAGTTGGCGTAGGCGCAGGTGGAGCTGAGGAATCTGGTTCATTTTCCTCAGGCGCAACTGATGCAGTTGCCCTGGTTTCTTCAATCTCTTCAGGCGCACCACTAGTGGATGCCCTGGCAATTTCATCAGCGGCTGGAGCAGAGTCATCAGCCCTTGAACTAGCATTTTCTTCAGCAGCCTGAACTTCATCAGTGGTGCTGGCATGTTCTTCAGTTTGCTGAACAGATGCTTTAGCTTGAGGAATTTGTTGTGTTGAGGCTGCACCCTTGGTGAAGGTATCAGTCAGCCTCACAAATCTGACCTTGGCTCCCTGCCAATCAGCATAGTACGAGTCAAAGTTGTCGCTGAGGGCTTTGATGTCAGCCTGCATCTTGACGAGTTCTTCAGGCTTCATTGTGAGAACATTTTTCCTCAGTAGCTTCTCTTTGCGGTACTGCGATTTCTTGATCTCTCTGGCCTTATCATATTTCCACTTCTCCTCTTGGATGAAATGAGTCAACATGTGACTTTGGCCAGGTGTCAGCTTGAAATCAGGCATAGGTGTGTTAGGGTCCTTATGCCAGAGATCAATATAATCTAGGATCGCCCTCGGATCCAATAGCAGGGGCACAGGTGTGCCTTTAGCTTTAGCTGCCCTTTCTTTGGCGGCCCCTGATGATTTCAGTAAGTTCTTCTTCATTAGCTTCATCATCACCAGATGGCACAGTGAAGACTACCTGCTTCTTCTGAGGACTTGTGCGAGTGCCGCGTCCAGCAGTAGCCTTTTTCTTCAGCAGCGAGGGTCCTGCTGAGGAATTTGGTGCAGCTGAAGAACTAGCTGAGACACCAGAGGCAATAGAGATGCCAGTCGTCCTTTGGCACGAGGCCAGATGCACGGGTGCTGAGGACTTTGTCGGGACAGCTGAGGACTTTCGTGGAGCAGGAGCAGCATGAGGAATTTGCTTTGAAGATTTTGAAGATTCTGGCCGTGAGGGCGCAGCTGAGGAACTTGGCCGTGAGGGCATTGATGTTGAAGCACTTGGCTTGCGAGCGGGCTTTTTGAGCATTGCTTTCTTCGGCTTGACAGAAGCCTCAGTGGCAGCAGCAGCAGCAGAGTCTTCATTGAATTTCCTCACTGCTTCTCTGGCTTGCCTTGCCAGTTTAGCTTGGCGCTTGGCCCATTCGGTAGGAAATTCCTCACCATGCTTGATGCTAGTGGGATCAGCCACTTGGCCAGGTGCCAATGGGGCTCTTGGGCATGGAGGGTACAGTGCGAATTTCTTCATGTACTTTGGAGTAACATATCTGTACTCCCTCCATTCACGTGGCCATGTCCGTTCAATCCTCTGGATTCGCACCTTGCGCTGATTTTTATCTTCTTTGCCAAATTTGGATTCATCAGGCGTGCAGTAATCTTTATAAATATCCTCAGGGATTTCAAATGCAGTCATAACCTCAGGCCTCTTTCCTCCTTTCTGTGGCCTTTTACCTTCAGCCATTTTCTTCAGTTGAGGAATTTGAACAATTGAGTTCTCTGAAGAAGTATGCAACTTTTTTTCGAGGAACGCTGCAAATGAGTTAAGTTGATGAGAACCTAATGATTCAGCAGCGGACATGTGTACCTGTGAACAGAGTATAGTTGCGAGGAATTTGAAGAGGTCATATGCGTTCTCAGAGGGTTTTTCATAAATAACAAGTTTGAGGAATTTGACCAGATTCGTCTTGAGGAATTTCACTAAGCGCTTTATATCTTAGGTTCCAGAGTTGTATAGATCGAGGATCCACACAATTGAGGAATCTTGAAGAAAATGAGGCTTAGTGAAATGAATCAAGAACAGATAACATGAGAGGTGTTTTGTGTGTGAGGATTTGAAGTATAAAAACACCTTTGAAGATTTTGTAGAAAAGTTTCGAATCAAAGAGGGCAGTAAAATTAGCTTTTAATTACCCTGAATGAAGAACACCACGAACTGGGAGTTGGAACAGTGAAGTTCGTCGATGCAGATCATCCACGCCCTAACTTGGCGGAGGAAGACGTCTACGGCGGCGGCGGAGGTGAAGATTTCCGCGGTCGGCGCGAGTACGACGGCGACGAGGTCGAGGCAGTGAAGCTCTTCCTCACCGGCGACGATGGAGTAGCGAAGGCGCTAGGGTTTGGAAGCTCGAGCGGGGGAGTGAGATCGAGCGGGGTAAAGGAAGTGAGGACGGTGACAGGGGTATTTATAGCCGCGGTGAAAAACTGCTCGTCCGAAGATTTAGGACGAACGTGCCCCTGGCCGTTCTCCTTCTCGCGATATGTGTCACCCACGTATTGTGTAGTGGAGATGGTGTAGGATCGTGGGTGGATAAAATAATGCATCGTGGGATGCGGAACGGTTTGAGCGGCAAAACCGAAAGTTTGGATAAGATTAGTTTTAACGTTCCGTTCGCAATTTCTTCAGCTGACAAGGACACAGTGAAGAATTTGAACGAGTTTCAAATAGAACGCACATGAAGAATTTGTGAACAGATTGGATTGAGTATAGCATAGAGGGGAAGGGTCCGATCACATTCATTTAGCACAAAAGATCCAACTTGAAGAAATAGCTATAAGTGAATACTGTAGAGGACATAAACTCATATATATATATATATATATATATATATATATATATATAGCCAATGAAGAAAAACGACGGCACAAGTGAAGACTTTGCAAGTTGAAGAATTTGAAAAACTGAGGAATTTCAAAAGTTGAGGAAAAACTCAAACTGAAGATTTTCAACTTTTGTGGTGGCGTGACCCACCGTATAAGAATGATGATTTCAGACCTCGCGTACAATTGTCGTAGGGTTCTAAGAATCAAATTCTTCATTAATTTTTTCACACTTAGAGTGTTATTCTTCATTGATTGAAGAAAAACGTTTCTTCATGTGTTGCACATCTAAGTCATCAATTTTGCATAAGTGTTAGGATGAGTGCCTTTTCAAAGTACATTCAAAGATTCTAAGATATTTAGCTCACACCGCAACTTGCTAAATCTCTTCTCATCCAAGGGCTTAGTGAAGATATCGGCTAGCTGTTCTTCAGTCTTCACATGCTCAATAGAAATGTCGCCCTTCAACACATGATCACGTAGAAAATGATGACGAATCTGAATGTGCTTTGTCTTCGAGTGCTGAACTGGATTGTGAGCAATCTTGATGGCACTCTCATTATCACAGAGGAGAGGCACATTCTTCACGTTGATGCCATAGTCCTTGAGTGTTTGCTTCATCCATAGCAGTTGAGCACAGCAAGAACCAGCAGCAATGTACTCAGCTTCAGCAGTAGATAGTGATACGCAGTTTTGTTTCTTCGAGGACCAACAGACCAAGGATCGTCCAAGGAAATGACAAGTACCATATGTTGACTTGCGGTCCACACGATCACCAGCATAGTCAGAGTCTGAATATCCAATGAGATCAAAATCCGAGCCCTTGGGATACCATAATCCTAGTGTTGGCGTGTGAGCTAGATATCGAAGAATATGCTTCACAGCCTTATGGTGTGATTCCTTCGGTGCAGCTTGAAATCGTGCACACATGCAAACACTAAGCATTATATCTGGCCTAGATGCACATAAGTACAATAAAGAACCAATCATGGAGTGGTATACCTTATGATCGAAGCCAGTACCGTTTTCATCAGTGCATAAATGACCATTTGTGGGCATAGGAATTTTGATGCCTTTGCAGTCTTGCATGCCGAATTTCTTCAGGACATCCTTGAGGTATTTCTCCTGAGATATAAATATGCCATTGCGCTATTGACGAATTTGAAGACCTAAGAAGAATTTCAACTCTCCCATCATAGACATTTGATATTCTTCACTCATCATATAGGCAAATTCATCACTATAACGTTGGTCAGTACAGCCAAAGATGATATCATCAACATATATTTGACACACAAACAGTTCACCATCATAAGATTTAGTAAAGAGAGTGGGATCGAGTGAACCGGGTGTGAAGTCTTTCTTCATGAAGAATTCCTTCAATGTATCATACCACGCCCGTGGGGCCTGCTTGAGGCCATAGAGGGCCTTGTTAAGTCTGAAGACTTTGTCAGGATGTTTTGGATCTTCAAAACCTGGGGGTTGAGCAACATATTCTTCTTCCTCAAGCTTACCATTGAGGAATGCACTTTTTACATCCATTTGGTATAAGATGATATCATGATGGTTAGCATAAGCAAGCAATATGCGAATAGCCTCAAGTTTAGCAACAGGTGCAAAAGTTTCATCGAAATCAATTCCTTCAACCTGTGTGTAGCCTTGAGCTACTAGTCGTGCCTTATTCCTCACCACAACACCATTTTCATCTTGCTTGTTGCGGTAGATCCACTTTGTGCCAATGATGTTATGCTTGCGAGAATCGGGACGATTGACTAGTTCCCATACGTTGTTGAGCTTGAACTGATGTAATTCTTCTTGCATGGCCTGAATCCACTCAGGCTCCAGAAATGCTTCATCTACCTTAGTGGGCTCTGTGATAGAGACAAAAGCAAAGTGCCCACAAAAGTTAGATAGATGTGAAGCTTTTGAGCGTGTGAGAGGACCTGGTGCTCTAATGTCATCGATGATCTTCTCCACTTGCACTTCTTTTGCAACGCGAGGATGAGCTGGTTGTCGTTGAGGAATTTGATCAGCATTTTCTTCACCATCAATTTCCTCAGCATTTTCTTCAGGTGCATCAGCTCGACGTTCTTCACATTCTGGAATGAATTCTTCAGCAGATTCTTCAGTAGGAATGACATCTTCAGTAGCCTTGTGCTTGATAGAATCCTCAGGTGCAGGTTCATCTAACACAGAAGGTAGGTGCTCTCTTTGCGAGCCATTAGTTTCATCGAACCGCACATCTACAGTTTCAACAATCTTGTGAAGAACATTGTTGAAGACTCTGTAGGTGTGTGAGTCCTTTCCGTAACCAAGCATGAAACCTTCATGTGCTTTCGGTGCAAATTTAGAGTTGTGATGAGGATCTCTAATCCAGCATTTAGCACCGAAGACTTTGAAATAACTCACATTTGGTTTCTTGTCAGTGAGGAGTTCATAAGCAGTCAATGAGGATCTCTAATCCAGAATCTTGAAGAATTTGTGAAGATATACTCTATTGAAGATGTGGCACGCAATATCAATTGCATCAACCCAGAAACGACGAGGGATTTTGTACTCATCGAGCATAGTGCGAGCCATCTCAGCAAGAGTCCTGTTCTTGTGCTCCACGACGCCATTCTGTTGAGGAGTATAAGGAGCAGATAACTCATGAGTAATACCAAGTTCATCAAGATAGTCATCGAGACCCGAATTTTTGAACTCAGTGCCATTGTCACTTCTGATGTGCTTGATCTTCACACCAAAGTTGGTTGAAGCCCTCGAGGAAAATCGTTTGAAGACTTCCTGCACTTCAGTTTTGTAAGTGACAAGATGTACCCATGTGTAACGAGAGTAATCATCAACAATAACAGAGCCATATTGAGATGCTTCATTTGAAATAGGGGAATAATGATTAGGACCGAAAAGATCCATGTGAAGCAATTCAAATGGACGAGTAGTGGTCATGATAGTCTTCGCTGGATGCTTGGTCTTTGTCATCTTTCCAGCTTCACAGGCACTGCACAGGTGATCCTTGAGGAATTTGACATTCTCAATGCCATTGACATGCTTCTTCTTCGCAAGCGTGTTCAAATTCCTCATGCCTGCATGACCAAGTCGTCGATGCCATAGCCATCCTTCTGAAGCTTTTGCAAGTAGGCACACGGCTGGTTGTGAATCTGCAGAGAAATCAACAATATACAAGTCTCCTCTCCTAAAGCCTTTGAAGACTTTGGAATTGTCAGCTTCCATAATCACAACACAATGATACTTGCCAAAGACAGCAACCATATCAAGATCACAAAGCATTGAGACAGACATAAGATTGTATCCTAAGGACTCAACAAGCATGACTTTGTCCATGTGTCGATCATTTGTGATAGCAACTTTACCTAGACCCAATACCTGACTTTTGCTTTTGTCAGCGAAGATGATATGCTTCATATGTGACAATGATAAGGGAGCATCCATTACAAGATTCTTGTCACCAGTCATGTGATTTGTACATCCACTATCAAGTACCCATTCAGTGGCTTTGGGTTGATCATCCTGCAGATGAATTAGTGCAACTTACGACCTCATATACTTCAGCAGTGAAGAATATGATATCACAATTCATCAGATCAATTTCATCAAGTAGTAGACAGATAAAACAGAGGGAGGACGTGTGAAATGAAAGTTCATTTCATCATGGTTAGCCTGCGTCCTTTCAGGCATTTTGTCAGGTCCCCAGCAAATTCTTCAGATGTGACAATACATCTGGAGACCTGACCCTGCAGAAGAGATTAGTTCTTTTTCTTCACCACCCACATCTGAAGGGGTGGCAAAGAGTTCATCACTCTGCGAGCTCCATATGAGAATGGTGGCAAAGCAGCCAAACCATTTCGTTTCACATAATAGGGGTTAGGGTAAGCATATGCATAAGCAGAGAAATTCTTTGAGGACTTATGAACATAATAACTTGAAGAATAATGCTCATATTCATAGCCCTTGGCTCTTCCCTGCGAAACAGAGTTGTTAGCACGATGACGTTCATATGAGGACTTTGATCCTTGTGAGGAATTTGATCCCCTTGAGAAATTTGGTCCGTATGAGGACTTGGATCCATATGAAGAATTTGGTCCATATGAAGAGTTTGATCTGGGGTTCCTTTTCTTCACAGGTGGTGTCATGAGGACATTCACCTGAAGACTTTCAAGGCACCTTTTGGGAACCTAGATTTTCTTCACAGGGGAACCGTTCCTGCAGTTAGTGCCAACATATCTAGCAAATACTTCACCATTCTGATTTTTGAACAGTTTATAGTTGGAGTCAAATGACTCATCAGAAGAATGAGAAGATTCACATGTATAGCCAGATAAATTAGATGGATCAACTGGAGGTCCCTTTGCAGCAACCCATGAGGTTTTGGGGTACTGCTCAGGCTTCCAATATGTACCATCAGCATTGAGTTTCCTCTCAAAGGCAATACCCTCTTAACTAGGGTTCCTGTTGAGGATCTGCTTTTTAAGCACATCACAAAGAGTCTGATGCCCTTTGAGGCTTTTGTACATGCCTGTCATGTACAATTCCTTCAGTCCTGCATCGTCAGTAATACTAGCAACGTCCTCAGATGAGGAATTAGTGATAGCAGAGGCAGGTGAAGAATTTGTAACATTTGAAGCATTTGAACATTCAGGTGAGGAATTAGCAGATTCTCGTTCAATGCATTTTAAACATGGAGGAATAAATTCTTCCTGAGCAGCGCTGATTTGTTGAGCAAGTAATGAATCGCGCTCCTTCTGAAAATCTTCATAACTCACTCTGATCTTCTCAAAATCAGACAAGAGAGAGTTATGCTGATCTTGAAGAGAGCCATACTTAGAATGAAGTCTCTGAAGACTTTCAGCCAAAGCTTGTGACTGATCCATTTCTTCACCCAACATATCATTGCTCTTACTAAGCATGTTATTAGCGTTTTCCAAAGCTCTTTGTTGTTTAGCAGCAAGTGAGGCAAGTTTGACATAACTGGGTCCAAATTCATCACTGGATTCAGACAGATAGCATTCAGTTACCTTTTCACCATCTGCCATAAGACATGGTGAGGAAGATGATGATTCTGGTTCAATTGTCATTGACTTGAGAGATTCCTTGAAGTCCTCAAACCAAGGATCATGACGAGTTCGATGACCTTCATAGACATCAGAGATACAGTCCCAGATAAGCTTCGCCTGATCGAGATGCATGACGTTCCTGAACTGATTTCGAGACAGACTGGAGCAGATGACGGCCTTTGCTGTGAGGTTGAGATGAGTGTACTTGCGAATGTCATCAGCCCCCGCCGTCTTGCATAGATCGGTAAGACCAATCTCAGTGACGGTCCACAGCTCGCTGTTCATCGCCATGAGACGCTTCTTCATCATGGCCTTCCACTTGGGATACTCGTGATCGTCAAAGATGGGGCATGTCACTTTCTTCATATCTGCGGTCGACATAACTAAAACTCCAGGCGGTTAAACCAAAATCACACAGAACAAGGGAGTACCTTGCTGTGATACCAATTGAAAGTGCGTTATATCGACTAGAGGGGGTGAATAGGCGATTTTTATGTAATCTTCACTGAGGAATTTGCTCGTGAGGAAATTCCTTAGCGAAGAACTACTAGCAGCGGAATAAGTACTCAGAGGTAAACATAGCAGAATACATGCATGGTCATCATGATGAAATGAATACAAACACAGAGTACAGAAAGCGTAAACACAGGATAGCACAAGATGAAAACAAACAGACTGAAGAAATTGAACTGAGGAAATTGAGAAAGTCTTCAGTCAAAGTCTTCAAACACAGATATGAACAAACACACAACACAGTAATGAGGAAATGAAAGTGTTGAGGAAATAGAACCAGTAAGCTTGGTGAAGACAATGATTTGGTAGACCAGTTCCAATTGCTGTCTCAGTTGTACATCTGGTTGGAGCGGCTGAGTATTTAAACTCAAGGACACACAGTCCCGGACACCCAGTCCTGAGCACGCAGCTCGGGACACCAAGTCCTCACCGTATTCTCCTTGAGCTAAGGACACACAGTCCTCGCCCAATCACTCGTGGTAAGTCTTCAGGTGACTTCCAAACCTTCACAGACTTGGTCACTCGGCGATCCACAATTCCTCTTGGATGCTCTAGACCTTGACGCTTAACCGTCTGGAAGAAGCACAGTCTTCAAAGGTAACAAGCGTCGGATCCATACAGGATCAATCTCTTCAGTGATGCTCAATCACTTTGGGTTTGCAGGTGTTTTGGGTTTGGGTTTGGTTTTTCCTCACTTGATGATTTTCACTCAAAGTCCTCGAAGGATGGGTTGCTCTCAAATGACAAGTGTCAAGTTCTTGCGGAGCAGCCAACCAGCTAGTGGTCATAGGGGCGGCTATTTATAGCCTAGGGAGCAGCCCGACATGATAAGACATAAATGCCCTTCAATGATATGACCGTTAGGTGGACAAGATATTTTAGGACAGCTGGCGCGCAGCACAACAAGGGTCGGAAATTTGAGGTACAAATTCCTTAGGGCTATCATGTTCCTCACTATGTAGGCAATTCGCACTGGCGAATTCCTAACTCCTCAGTCAGAGCAAAGTCCTCAGTGACCAGAAGAACTGCGTCTTTGTCACTGAAGAATTTGACTGATCTGTATGAGATTTCCAATGGCTTCACTCGAAGGGATTGGTAGGTGTAGGATTTGAGTTGAGCATCACATGGAAATTTTCTCCTTAGTATTTCCTCGACCCCCTTTAACAGTACAGTGTTTCCTATGACTCAAGAAAGAGAAAATGAAACTACGAAAACAAAAGTCTTCACGCTTCATGTTCCTCGAATGAATACAAAGTCTTCAAGGTCACACCAATTTCTTCACTTTCAAAGTCTTCAGAAAGTCTTCAAAATATCAAAGTCTTCAGTCGAAGAACTTTATTTTTAGGGGTCGACTTTCTCTGTAAATATCAAACTCCTCATAGACTTATAGACCTGTGTACACTCATAAACACATTAGATACTTAACCTATAAGTCTTCAATACACCAAAATCACTAAGAGGCACCAGATGCACTTACAGATACGTGTTTACATTAAACGGTGGAGCTGTCAGTTGGTGCAGTTCTAAACAAAGCGTTGTGGCGGGATCTACATGTGAAGCGGAATACATAGCTGCTTCAGAAGCAGCAAATGAAGGAGTCTGGATGAAGGAGTTCATATCCGATCTAGGTGTCATACCTAGTGCATCGGGTCCAATGAAAATCTTTTGTGACAATACTGGTGCAATTGCCTTAGCAAAGGAATCCAGATTTCACAAGAGAACCAAGCACATCAAGAGACGCTTCAATTCCATCCGGGATCTAGTCTAGGTGGGAGACATGGAGATTTGCAAGATACATACGGATCTAAATGTAGCAGACCCGTTGACTAAGCCTCATCCACGAGCAAAACATGATCAGCACCAAAGCTCCATGGGTGTTAGAATAATTACTGTGTAATCTAGATTATTGACTCTAGTGCAAGTGGGAGACTGAAGGAAATATGCCCTAGAGGCAATAATAAAGTTATTATTTATTTCCTTGTATCATGATAAATGTTTATTATTCATGCTAGAATTGTATTATCCGGAAACATAATACATGTGTGAATACATAGACAAACTAAATTCACTAGTGTGCCTCTACTTGACTAGCTCATTAATCAAAGATGGTTATGTTTCCTAACCATAGACATGTGTTGTCATTTGATTAACGGGATCACATCATTAGGAGAATGATGTGATTGACATGACCCATTCCATTAGCTTAGCACCCGATCGTTTAGTATGTTGCTATTGCTTTCTTCATGACTTATACATGTTCCTATGACTATGAGATTATGCAACTCCCGTTTGCCGGAGGAACACTTTGTGTGCTACCAAACATCACAACGTAACTGGGTGATTATAAAGGAGCTCTACAGGTGTCTCCAAAGGTACATGTTGGGTTGGCGTATTTCGAGATTAGGATTTGTCACTCCGATTGTCGGAGAGGTATCTCTGGGCCCTCTCGGTAATGCACATCACATAAGCCTTGCAAGCATTGCAACTAATGAGTTAGTTGCAAGATGATGTATTACGGAACGAGTAAAGAGACTTGCCGGTAACGAGATTGAACTAGGTATTGAGATACCGATGATCGAATCTCAGGCAAGTAACATACCGATGACAAAGGGAACAACGCATGTTGTTATGCAGTCTGACCGATAAAGATCTTCGTAGAATATGTAGGAGCCAATATGAGCATCGAGGTTCCGCTATTGGTTATTGACCGGAGACGTGTCTCGGTCATGTCTACATTGTTCTCGAACCCGTAGGGTCTGCACGCTTAAAGTTACGATGACAGTTTCATTATGAGTTTATATATTTTGATGTACTGAATGTTGTTCGGAGTCCCGTATTTGATCACGGACATGACGAGGAGTCTTGAAATGGTCGAGACATAAAGATCGATATATTGGACGGCTATATTCGGACACCGGAAGTGTTCAGGAGAAGTTTCGGATAAAACCGGAGTACCGGGGGGTTACCGGAACCCCCCGGGGGTTAATGGGCCTCATGGGCCCAAAGTGGAGAAGAGGAGGGGCGGCCAGGGCAGGCCGCGCGCCCCTCCCCCTCTAGTCCGAATTGGACAAGGAGGGGGGTGGCGCCCCCCTTTCCTTACTCTCCTCTCTCCCTTCCTTCCCCCTCTCCTACTTGGACAAGGAAAAGGAGAGAGTCCTACTCCCGATAGGAGTAGGACTCCTCCCTGGCGCGCCTCCTCCTGGCCGCCCCCCCCCCCTTGCTCCTTTATATACGGGGGCAGGGGGCACCTCTAGACACACAAGTTGATCTTCGCGATCGTTCTCTTAGCCGTGTGCGGTGCCCCCCTCTACCATAATCCTCAATAATATTGTAGTGGTGCTTAGGCGAAGCCCTGCGACGGTAGAACATCAAGATCGTCACCACGCCGTCGTGCTGACGGAACTCATCCCCGACACTTTGCTGGATCGGAGTCCGGGGAACGTCATCGAGCTGAACGTGTGCTAGAACTCGGAGGTGCCGTAGTTTCGGTGCTTGATCGGTCGGGCCGTGAATACGTACGACTACATCAACCGCGTTGTCATAACGCTTCCGCTATCGGTCTACGAGGGTATGTAGACAACACTCTCCCCTCTCGTTGCTATGCATCACCATGATCTTGCGTGTGCGTAGGATTTTTTTTTTTGAAATTACTGCGTTCCTCAACAAGAGCATCTTTATAATCACCCAGTTACGTTGTGACATTTGATAGCACACAAGGCATTTCTCCGGTATCCAGGAGTTGCATAATCTCACAGTCGGAGGAATATGTATTTGACATGAAGAAAGCAACCACAATAAAACTGAACGATCATTATGCTAAGCTAACAGATGGGTCTTGCCCATCATATCATTCTCCTAATGATGTGATCTCGTTATCAAATGACAACTCATGTCTATGGTTAATAAACCTTAACCATCTTTGATCAACGAGCTAGTGAAGTAGAGGCTCACTAGAGAGAAAATGTTTGTCTATGTATTCACACATGTATTTAGATTTCCGATCAAAAAAATTCTAGCATAAATAATAAACATTTATCATGAATAAGGAAATATAAAATAACAACTTATTATTGCCTCTAGGGCATATTTCCTTCACGAACTCTCTATCTTCATGGCACCACAACAAAGAACTAGAGTAACATGTGTGCCTGGTCATGCCTTCTTGAGGGATACCGCTAGCATTGGTCGTGGGCTTTTGGCAAGATCGACTTGCAAGCTGCCTTCCAAGATCCAGCGTCGCTCCAAGGTCCTCACGAATTCATCCATGACTTCTCCAAAATGATGGACTATTATCGGTTCAAATATGGCTCTGGTCACACTAGCAAACCTGCTTGGGACCACAAGTGCGCTGTCCAGACCAACAAAAGGATTGTTCACCTGCATCTCAGTGATTGAAAATGAGCCTTCATCTTGGATGATCTCCCTCAGCTCTTTGTTGGAAGGTTCATACACAGGCAAATAGAAAGAGTCCAACTTTGCTTTGTCGATTACACCCTGTTAAAAGCATGCCAAAAGATTTGGTGGTTAAATACTCGGTGTTTGTTAGCAAATTATAAACATGCTATACTAGAAAAAACCATACCTCTGAGACCATGACGCTTAGAATCTGAGCTATGAATTCCCAGAGGGGAGAGAATTCGGGGGTGATTACATCAGAATCCCTCCCTACAAGAGAAACAACCATCCAGCCTCCTGGGACCATTTCTTTCGCCCTCAGCTCGAGGAAACATGTAAAATCTTTCATGAATTGTTGTGCATAAGCCTCAAGGACCATTGGGCGCCTTTCAAGCCTGGTATGCTCGTCAATGTCATACGCCGGGATCTGGTTCCTTGTCAGACTTTCAGGAGCCTGTAAAGGTAAATAAGGTTCTGCTTACGGAATTAACAAGTAAAGCAACGAATCGAACAGTTTTAAACTCACACCTTTGAGAGCCAATGCAGGCTGTTGGACGAGCAAACAAGATTCAAGGAACCACTAGTGAAGAGCCTCTCGTAAAATGACCCGGGTAAAACCCCAGTCATGACAATAGACTTGTTGCTTCGACGTAGCGTGACCAAGCTCTTCAGCACCATGTTGAAGTCGTTGTCAGGCAGGTCATTGAGGAGCACAGACACTTCGGGAGGTGGCTGTAAGAACTGGTGGTAGTGATTGTGGATGGCCTCTATGGCAATCGACACTAGCGCTATCGCGTTTGGTCCAGAGGAGCACCCCAGGTCGGCAATCACCATCTTTGTGGGCAACAAGGTGCTAGTGCTGGGGCATAAATCGAGGATAGCCGCTTCTATCAGGGGCTTCATCCTCTTCTGCTCACCATTCTGTAATCGAGATCGAGGTGCAGTTATTTAGAAAATGTGGTCCTTATAAGATTCTCATTCTTCTTTAAAATGCTCCCAACCATGTGTGAAGAAATTCTTGACGGAATTGTCGATGGAAGCCAGGTGTCAACAACATAATGAGTTAATCCGGAGGAAAAAAATTTATATACCTGAACAAAGGAGTTGCGAGCATAGCTTGTTTCCCCTTGTCCTTGATTCATATGCACCGTCAACATGGACGCCATTGCCAGCTTCTTGGAGCAGGACTAACCTTAGTCACCTCCAGATTAAAACTATGTGAAGGAACCAGTTTATAGTAGCTAGCAGGAAAGGCCTGGCTCGCATATATATACCCAATTATGATCGCACGCTGCGGAATAATTGTCGCTTTAATGAGATCCGATTGTTTGGAAATAGTCATGCCGCAGAAAATTTGCCGCTTTAATGAGATCCAATTTTAGGGTATAGCTGACACCTTTTAATGACTTTCGGATCGCGTGTCGTCAAATTGTTGGCACTTTAATGAGCTTTGATTTTACAACGTATTTTTCTGATGTCGTGATTAATGACTTTCCTGTCATGCGCCCTGAAATTATTTACACTTTAATGAGATCCGATTTTGTAGGATATTTTTCTATGGTCCGATAAGGCAGGTCGTAATGGGAATATGATAATCGCTATCATGCATGCCAACTAGACTTTTTGAATGACTCAGCACACAATTAAATGAGGAAAGAGAGGACATGGTATCATATCATGATAACATATAATATTAAATGTTGTACTAATTTGTGTCATACATGATAATTAATAAGGCAATCTAAAATACTAAATTATGATACTATGCATTTCGGAAGTAGTATCATACACTAGTATCACATGCATGATACTAGTATATGATACTCTTCATTACAATCAGCCTAAAATAGCCGATCGCATGCTCCAGCTTTAATGAGATGCAATTTTAGGGAATAGCTGACACATTTTAATGAATTTTGGATCACGTGCCGTGGAATTGTTGGCGCTTTAATGGGCTTTGAATTTACAACGTATTTTTATGATGTCGTGATTAATGAATTTCCTGTCATGCGCCCCAAAATTATTATGCTTTAATGGGATCTGATTTTGTTGGAACTTTTTATATGGTGCGATAAATAGCCAAAAAAATATATTTTTTATAAGGCGTGCCGTGCCGGGCGTGTCGTGCCTCCGCCCGCCCACTGGCTAGGCGTGCCGTGCTGGGCTGGCACGTGTGTCCAGCCTCTCGGCCTAAGCACGACCCTAGCCGGGCCACGTGCCGGGCACGGCCCGTTAAGCCACGTGTCGGGCCGACCCGTGACGGGCCGGGCATGCGGGCTATCGGGCCGACACACTAAGGCCGGCCCATCTGGCCAGGTATGCCTGTATGACGCTAGTCTTTGAAAAAAGAACAAAAGATTGCCAACACTTTATTGATCAATGTGAATGTTTATGGGAATACATGCTACTCCCTCAGTTCCTAAATATTTGTCTTTCTAGATATTTCAACAACTGACTACATACGAAACAAAATGAGTGAATCTACACTATAAAATATGTCTATATACATCCGTATGTGGTAGTCATTTGAAATCTCTAAAAAGACAAATATTTAAGAACGGAGGGAGTAGATCATAAAGATGAAATTGGCCACAAATGACCACCCTGATCAAGCATGACAGACTGTTTTGGCAAGGTTGTGAGCTTCACTATTTGATTCTCTTCCTTCGAAAACAACTACACAATTAACAAAAGGACTAGCCCTTGAATTAAACTCTTTGACAATGGCCGCGTAAGCTCCCCCTTCACCTTCATTGATATCATCTACTACATTCTTGCTATCATATCCAATAATGATCTTGATGTCTTCTGCTGAAGCCAACGCTTCACAGAAAGCTAGCATCTCCAGGGTTGCCGATTCTATTAGTGTTGGTAGAACGATCCATGAAGAATCCAAATAGCCTCCATCTCTCCCTCTGCACACTACTGCTAACGCTCCTACCGCTCAATTACGGGAGAGCCCTCCAACCACATGAATTTTACAGTAGTCCTCAGCTAGTGGATTCCAGGACGAAGACACGACAGCTGTATGATGCCCGTAGGTCATCGGACAAGGGAGAGGGCAGCGCAAATGGGCCAGCCCACTTTGCCCATAACCGAATTTTCTATTTTTTCTTTGGTTATTTAGTCGGTACTTTCACCCCAATAAATGGCTTAAGAACAATACAATTTAAAACCTTTTCAAAATAGAATATATATTTTGGAAAATTATAAAAAAATTTGAATTTTGAACGTTTTGTGAGTTGTGAACAAATTTTTTCAAACATGAACAAGGTTTCCGAAACTTTGAACATTTTCCAAAATTACAAAAAGAATTGAAATCCGAACAACTTTTTTGAATTTTGCAAATTTTAAAAGTGAACATTTTGGAAAACATCTTTTTTGAAAATATGAACAGTTTTTATGTGAACTTTTTTTAATATTGCGAGCAAATTCTGAAAACAATTAACAATTTTTGAAATCTTGAACAAAATTTGGAATTTCAAACATTCTTTGAAAATGAGGGAAAAAGAAAGGAAAGAAAAAAAACAAAAAAGATAAACGAAACATAATCATAAACAGAAAAATGCAAAAAAATAGAAAAAGAGAATAAACTGTGAAACCTGACCGCGGGTCGGCCCAAACTGAGGTGTCGTGGTGGGCGCCTTCAGCGAAGCCGCCTCTGTTTGCTGCTAGTAGGATTAGTAATACGCTTTTGGTTGACAAAGGCATACACAAAAAGTGCTTCTCCAATTGGGCTGACGGGTAGGGCCCACTTGCTAGCGACACACCCAATATTTAAATGACGTTTTAGTATTCCCGTCTCTAGTCCACTATGGCTTTGTTTGTTTGGGTTGTTTAGTTTGTGGATTTGTTGTGCTAAAAGTTGATGTGGATTTGTTGTGCTAACAAAGTTGATGTGTTGAGAAACCTGCTGCAATGAAATTAAGCCGCTTGGTAACACAGCCGTGGAAACACTATGAGATGCTGAAAGCACTATATTTCAGGATGGGGGCAAAAGGAGAGATGCCTACAATGACATTTATGACATAATTACGACCAAACGGTAAGGGTAGGGGGCTCGAAAAACAACTTTGGGTGTGAAGTACACCGAGTGCGTGCTTTGGGTTTTTACACTGAAAATAGCCCAAATCAGTTTTCGGTTGTGATTCGACAATTGCTCTAAAATAGTTGTATATTTCAACTCCATCCTTCCCTTATCCTTCCCTTGTCCAAAGATGAAACAAACATGGCTATACATATTTGTTCATTTACATGAGTGCCCCTACTAGGCCCAACACTCTGCCCCACTTGGCCAAATTTCTTACGTAGTTTCCAAGGTCACCCTACTCTAATGTGTGAAGAAGCGGAGTGATTATGTATCGCTCGCGGCGACTCCTACGCGAGCATCGCCAGCATCGCCACTAGCTAAAATGTGCCAGGCCCAGATAGCTAGAAGCGCCCCTTTGGCCAACGAACATGTGCAGTGGTCGTGCGTCTTCCCTATTTTTGAAAACATTTTAAATACATACATTCTGACATTTATAATTAAATTAAAAATGGTAACACAATGTAAAGGTTTTGTTAGCGTAATTTAAAAAATGTTGATAAGAATCAAACAAGAGTTAGGGCATTTAAAAATGTTCACGCGTTTCAAAAACACATGTATGTGACATGTAAAAGATGTATATATAATGTAAAAAATTATGTAATTAAAAAAAATGATCATTACATATAAGAAAAAGTTAAAGTTACCACGGTGTTTGTATGTAAGTAAAAGACTACGGTGCATAAATTACCGTGCTATTTACACAAAAGTTGTCGGGTACGTTTAACCAATCCCCTCCCATGCAGTGCGGTCAAAGTGAGCATGTGGTTAGTACACATGTACTCGGCTCTTCTTCCTTCGCGAGCGAGTTGGTTTTTTTAGGGTTCCCGAGCGAGGAGTTAATTGCAAGGCAGTACCACACTTCGGCACGTCGTAACGAATCAGTACCATTAGTTACTTTTTTTGCCATGCAGTACCAACTCTAAGCCTAAGTGTTACAAAACGGTCTGACAGCCGTATAAGCACGCACTAACCACGTATCGGACTGAGTGGCCCCACATGTCAACCATTACGATGAAAATTGTCAACCATTTTGCCATCCGTGTCGACGCAAAACAGCCGCTGGCCCTTACTGACAAGCAAGAGGACATCACCATCTGCCGACAAAACACTGGCATCCCAATCGAAACCATCATTCAATCTTCCAAATCGCCCTCTGATTTTCGCGACCGGCAATTCGACCCGATACTTGTTGTCCCAAATCTTGTTTGCTCTAAAAACAAATCAGATGCAGTTTGCAAATTAAGAAGACAACTAGGTAAGAAGGTAAAGTCAACTCTTCAGTTGTACAGTAAACAAAGGAGACTGGCTCTAGAAGGTTATTGGACCAAGTGCTGAACATGACTTTGCTTGACCCGACATTTAGAGATATAGAGGTTTCAGCGACCAATGCGAAAATTCACAGCATAACCTTCTAGAGCCAAAAAGAAGGTATGCTGTACAAGACTTCGTTTGAGCCGCCATTTTGTCATACGGGGGTTTTCACCAATATTGAAATTTTCAAGCATTTCTCCATCACTGTCAACGTGAATCAGATACTGACCAAGAAGGAGCAGCACCAGCACGCCATCATCCCCAGAAACAACATCCAAACAGTACTCATCGTGGTTCCAAAACTGATCCCTGATTTCTGCAAGCGGCAATTTGATTCGGTGCTTTTTCCCAAACCTCTCTTTCGTAGTTCTGCAACGCCCATATATCAATAGTTTATTTTTCTTTCAGAAAGGGTTCCACATCAATTTCTTTTGTGGCATAGCTACGCGTGTAGATGCCGAGTGTACCATGACCATCCATATCAAACATGTTTGCTTGGGTGGAAACAACTGGAGCATGCATCCGCCGGAATGACTCAAATACGGTGTCGAATACGATCACCCGTTTGCCATCCCTCTGATGCTGCCGGCTGCTTTCACTCAGATAAATCTCTGAGTACCAATGCAGGGCATCATGCACTTGGACAGGTATGTCGAAGCACCATGGCGCTGCCTCTGGCCACCCGATGTACCTCGGTGGCTGGTTGGAGCCCAAGGAAACGGCATAGCAGCCAATTTGGCCTTCGGACAACTTCATGTCGATCATCCGTTGCAGTAGTAGCCGGTACTCGCCGGTGGGTCGGTGGGCGTACATCCCAACGATGTGGAAGTCCCACGATGGACATCGGAGGGAGGCATGCTCACATGTGGCAGGGTTGCAGGCAAACAAGGTGCGAGAGTGAGTTTCCGCAGGGATGTCGAACATGGAGAGGACAAGGAGGCCGTCACAGGAGGCCTCCAGGTCGAAGGAGTTGTCAATCCGGGTGATGGTGTGGACGTCGTCGGCTCGGTGGTCGAATACGCACATCTTGTCGCTGACGAGGAAGACCGGGAGGGCAGGCATCTCCTACAGGAGGCCGCGGCGGCTACGGCGGAGAGGTGTCGCTCCTGCTGCCCTTGAGGCCTTGTGCATTTTTTTGAGGGAATTGCGGCCTTGTGCATGGTTGCCGCCGATCTGGAGAGGAATGTGGTTTGGTCTGGTCTGTACGAGACTTGTCTGCTCCCCGCACGTGCGCCCATCCATGCTCCCGCGTACGTGGCTTGATTTGATTGAAACAAAATATGGTCCGGCTCCACCCCTTTAAAATCAGGGGGGAGATGATTAGATTAGAATGAAAAAAGAGAAAAAGACAGCCGTAGGATGAAGTGAAAGCACGGATGGGAGCATAGGGAGGGAGCAGGCAAGCCGGATCCGTCTGGTCTGGGCTGGGTTATTCCCTAGTCCGTTTGCAACTTGGAAAGAAAATAGTTTCTAAAAAAACTTGAAAAGAAAAAAGATACTACTAGAAATACTCCAGTTTTATTAGGGATCAGTCACACTACATACAAAAAATCATTGCCAAAAGTATGGCGTGCAATAAATAAAAGGGAAAAGCTTACCTTCATCCCTAGTCCGTCCGCGCTTGTGTAGCCGTCGGATCAATCATGATCAAGCGGCCACGCTGGCCACAAGTCAGTCCCGTGTGGCCAGTCTTTTTCTTGCAATAAGGGTCTTGTTTCAGTAGATTTCTGCAGCATAGGACTAGTTTCAGAAAGAAAGAAAAATGATTCGGTGGTGAAGGTTTATTTTCTGCAACTGGGGTCTTGTTTCAAAAGATTTCTGCAACATATCTTCTGTTTCAGACAGAAAGGAAATGTTTTGGTTGTGAAAGTTTTTTTCTGCAACAAGGGTCTTGTTTCAAAAATATAGCCCGAGTTTCAGCGCCCCAGGAGTGCCCGACGTTAGAGAGTGAGTGGTCAGACATTGCAACATGAGGCATGTTTCAGAAACATAGCTCTGGTTGCACAAAACACCGAAGAAGCGTCGGGCGTGAGAGGCCGTTGACGTCATGCTTGATTGAAGCTAGCAGCTGCTCGAGGGGCCGAGACCGAGGAGGAGAAACTCCGGCGAGCACAACAAGGACTAGTTTTCCCGGCGCACCGGCGCGACGATTTTGCGGTGGTGGGGGCTGGCACCGCGCTGGGCGCAACTGTGTCAGGATGGCGGAAAGGAGAATCTGTTTCCGAAACTGAGTGGTTGTTGCAGGAAGTAAGGAGTTGGTCACGTGCGTGGTGGTTAGATCTAACGGCTGTCAGAGCACTGATCTAACGGAGCTTCATACGATGGATGTTTCTAATACATCCACCGGTGGACGCGTAGCGGCTCCCTAAATAAAAAGAATGTCAGATTGTCACTCCAAAAGAAATAAAAGATATTGGTGGAAAGAAATCATGCTACCACTACCAAATCCGTGCAAGTAATCTCGGATGATTTTTGACAGGTCGATGGCGATTGCAGATGTGCTTGTGTGATGGCTATTTTTCTTTTACAATTTGTTTCACTTTACTAGAAACAAGCCACAATACATGTTTCTTCGCTTTCGCATTTCTTCTTGATGAAAAGACAATGTTCCCTTCAAATTCTCGAAAAAAGGAGAACCCCTTTTGGATCACTGAATTGATGAGAGGGGGCCCCATATCAGAGATAAAAAAATGTGTGTTTGCATCTTTTATTTGCATAATAAACGAAACGTCACTCGACCACATCTTTTTTTTGCGGGTGCTAAGCTAAATTGTTTTCTTTGCTAGAAAAAGAGTTTTGCAAAGAAAAAAGAGTTGAATTGGCTTGGGATGCATTTTTTTTTATAGGTCGTGCATACATATTTGGAGTAGGGGTTACACATATTAGTGGAAATAAGTTTTTTTCCAACATGAAAAATCTAACCGGGAGAGAAGAATGGGCGACGAGAGCTATCATGTTTCAAAAATATGTCGGCACCGTTTTGTGAGAAAGGCTTCATCTCAAAACCTAACCAAGATAGAAGAATGGCAAGGAGAACTATGCGTGTTTCAACAATATGGCAGTGTTTTCTCACAGCAATGTCATTTCATTATAATTCATGAGGGCATGGTGTGCATGGCGTGTGATACCTTTCCTTTGAAATATAATACTAGGTTTAATTTCTCCGAATTTCATGTATGAAATGTTCCAGATGGGGTGAATTATGGGGATAGGGTTGGATTTTGTTTTTTCAAAAAGAAGGATGACATCCGGCCTCTGCATTTGGAAGATGCATGCAACCATTTTATTAATTATTCACAAAGACCTTACAAAGTAGTATATCAGATAGTCTGAAACGACCATCTTAGTAACATCTTTCGCTACTCCTATCCACTTGATGAAGGTTGCCGATAGCCCGAGCCTAATATCAAACAGAGATCGCACAAAAATGCCTAACATCTAAAGCTGGAGGCCCCAACCAAGCCACATGCTGAGTTTGGGGCGCAAACCGGTCCGACGCACTCTCATATGTCGCCGCTGCCGTTTTTTACTGATCCATCTTCAGAGTAGGTACCGACGCATCAATCTTGCCAGGCCCGCCATCGATGCCCCCATGGCGCCAGACAACGCCTCCCCCCTTCGCGTGTCCAGCATCACACATCCGTCGCCGAGGCCCTGCCGCGCCACGCCGTCGAGACTCCACATCGTCTATGCGTCACATGGAATGCCGCTCCACTGCTGGGACCGTCCACTGGTCCCTCAAGCCAATGCACACCTCCAAGAATGACGCCCTCAAGGAGGGAACGACACAAGTGCGCCCCATCATCCGATCGACTGATCTTGGCTTTCCCCCGAAGGTAGCGGAAGGAGTTGAGAGCTTCACCTCGATGATGCCTTCAAGAAGGAAACAACACAGAGTGCGTCACAATCACTGGCTCCGGCCACCGAACGGAGACCAAGTTTTCACCCGGATCTGTCCCATGAGTATCCAACCGACAACATGTGCACCGTTCAGACCGCCTTCAAAGCCCCAGATCTGGTCACCCAGATCCGGCGATCATCCACAACAACTCTGCCACCATGGGAGCCCTGGCACACCAGCCACTGCCTGCGTGTGCCACCACTGGAGCCCTGGAGAAGGGCCGCCAGCCCACTTAGCCAAACCGCGAGAGCCGCCGAGATAAATCTCGCGCGCTTGTCACCATCGTTGATCCGATCCAATCTGAAGCCAAACACACCAGATCATCGGCGTAGATCCACCTTGGAGAGGGACATCACCACGCCATGCCGTCGTGAGAGGCTTGGGCTTCACCTACCACCACCTTCCAGGGCTGCCGCACCGGGTCGCCACCGCCATAAAGTCCTCCACGCCGCTGCATCACCAATGAAGGCATCCCACGCCGGTGAGCCACCGCGCCGCGGCACCCTGTGGCACGCCCATGCCCGAGGAGGCTGGCCCGCGCAGCCCCATCGCGCGTGGGGAAGAAGACGCCCCGCCACTGGTCGGGCTTTGCCCGACTACGCCCTTGGGCGGCGGCGAGGGAGAGAGAGGCAGGAGGAGGAGACCGATGGCGCAGATGGAAGGTTCCTCCCCATTGCCTTGCCGGAGCGGCACGGGAGGGTTAGATCGCGAGAGGTTGGGTCGCGGGGAGAAAGACTGCTCTCAGTAATGATATCCTTAGGATAGGGTTGGATGGTCAAATGTCCATGGACACGCCCGAACGTGTCCGCGAACTTGGGTAATCACCGTTTGGTGATTACCGAAAAAGGGTTTCCCCCCGCTTTGTATACAAAGCAACCAACCGAGACATCCAACGACAGGTGCTGGGGCGGAAGCAGCACAGTCAGGCCCAAAAGAAATGAAAGAGGAAATACAAGAGAAACAAATTTCAACAACGGCGGATCAACAAAAAACGAAGAAGCCTCGTGGCCGCTGCATCCACCGAAGATCGCCCACCAAAATCCGAGCCTCCGAAGCACCGGTACCAATCAACACCTCCAAGAAGGGACGCGACGCTGGCGACGCTGCTGCCAAGGGTTTCCCCCGGTACATGGTGAGGAGAGAGGAAGGATAGCCCCGACACCCTCCAGGAAGGTCCGGCGGCACCCTCATGCGCCACCGCGTCAGTGTTGGCCAAACCAACAAGGATTTTTCCTGATCCCAACCTTCTCCTCAGGTACTCCGGAGCTCGCCACCAAACAGACCCTCACCCTGCGCCAACCCGGTCATGAAGCTTCCCACGCTGTCTCACCACGGCACCATGAAGTAAGGCATGCACAATGAAGAAGAGGAGCCGGGACTAGGGCAGCAGCACCGTCGGCACGCGGGAGGGCCCCACCTCCACCGTCGAAGACGGTAGCTGACCGGACGCAATAGCGGGAACATACCAGGCCCGTGGCCGCACATGCCCGGCCGGGATCTCCGAGACCTGTAAAGTTCCCGCCTTCTCGCTGCAGCCGGCACGCCGTCGGCGCCGCCACCCCTATCCAAGCTGCACCTCGGCCTCACCACGCAGAAGACAACTAAGCCACGCCGGGGACCGACCCGCTAAGACCCAGATGGGGCCTGCAAGGCCCAGATCTGAGCCGGGGACGCACCGCCGACCACCCCGCTCCACCAAGCCGCCCCGCCGCCAAGTAGCAGCGCCGCCACCACGGCCGCCGCCGGCCACCGCGCCGCCGCAACCCGAGACCTTTTCTATCTGTCTTTGGTCACTGACATCTCACCGTTCGGTGATTGCCGCTGAGGATGCTTTGAACCCTCACTGGGCCTGTAAAATGCATCAAAAAAGTATAAAGTAGAGAGAGCCTTTTTTTTTAAGATCACACATAGAGCCCTGTTATTGCTATCATGAGAATGTTCTTGGCCTGAGCCTTTTTGAAGTACTCCAGTTTTAGTAGGCACCCTTGTGATTGCAAAGGCGCTTGTGTTGTGTGCTGATGTTTCTGGTTCTTCGCATAAGTGATACCAAAAACAAGTCACCCATATACAAGTAATTGCGTTGATTCTCTGAAATAACACTGGTACCTGGTACTACTTAAGACTGACCCACTTGTCTTGCATGTTGTTGAGTACCTCCTGTTCAATATAGCTCACCCACTTGTCTGGTCTATGTTACACTCAAGTTTCAACTACTGTTCTCTGCATGATTACTTTTGCAGCATCACAAGGGCATTTTGAGATCTCGAGATGGAGTTCAGTTCTAAACCACATTGATTCATACTCTGAACATGATAGGGTAACTATGAAGCACAAGACCTGCCCAGCAAGAATATGTAAACATCTGAATCTACCAAACCCATCTAGAAACAACAGAAACAAATTGTGCCTGAAACTTTGATACAGTAGTAACTGTAAAGTACAACACCTGCTCGGCAGAAACATGTTAGCATCTGAATCTACCAAACGTGTCTAGAAACGGCAAAAGACAAATTATGTCCAGAATATGCACGGCAAGATGACATTATTAACAGCAATTGTGCTACAACATCCGCATGAACCATTTGTCCAAAAAGGTCGACAGCTGAATTGAAACAATAACAGATAATAACTGCAAAGTGTGCAACAGAGAAATGCAGTAAGATATTCATGGATTTTCAGGTTGCAGTACAGTACCACTCTTTTTCTAGAAGAATACTACTAGTTTACTACAGCCATGTCCAATTAGCGCTATAGTGGTGATCTTACTTTCCATAAGACCTACCTAACCATCTCCATTGTTATCTAAAGATTCGGAACCATTGTGTTAGAGTAAAGCACCAAGTTCTGCAACAAAGAAAACTGTTCTAACCTATCATGGCAGACAGACGTAAAATGGCCAACCGTTTGACCATCAGTTCCCACAACTGCATATTGCTACAATCCAATACATGATCCTACATAGGCCAAGTTTGATTTAAGGAGAGAAGCACATCATCTGCCCTCAGATCCTTGTTACAAGCAGCAACACAGAAAATCAATGTTCACAGTGGTAGATGCAATGGATAGATGCATCAAGAGAACTGAATTATAGCAGAATACTTCGTTCAGAAGTTGACTATGATACAACGTTCAAGCATTTAATTTGATTAGTAGTGCTCCAAGCTACTTCCTCCGTCCCAAAATAAGTGTCTCAACTTTGTGCTAACTTTAGTACAAAATTGTACTAAGCTTGAGACACTTATTTTGAGTATTCTACAAGGCAGGTGCAGCTTGCTAGTCAGTAAACAGAAAAATCCGTCACTTCTCTTTGTCAGCTACAACAAAGGGTACGAACAGCAAATACACTAAAAGTTGACTAGTAGTTAGACCACTGATCAAGAGGTCAAATCAATTCTCCAGTTCAAGAAATAGTGATATGAGGCATAAAGGCTGCTAATTATGAAGTACTGAGAAGACCACTAAATAAATCGAATAAAGCAGAGAACATGAGGTGTATCAGCTGGCAAACAGTTCAAAAGCAAAGTAAAACGGCTTGGTAATTTTAGCATCAACCCAAGCGGTAATCATTTCAGCCCGAAAGGGTGTCAAAACAAGCATTGCTTTCATGCAACTACATAACAAGTCACTTCTGATCAACACAAAAATAAGAAATTAGCAGGCTCGTCTTGATCAAATCCATGGACATTGCGGCTCATGAGGATACAACATCGAGGCCGCTAAGAAGCAGTGGAGCACCACCAAAAATGAATATTATCTGAACTCATCCCATCCCTATCCTCTGAACCTAAGCCCTGTTCGTCCCATTTTCACCCCCTTTTCCTAATTGTGATTACTTTCTAAGAGAGGGACATCACAAATTGGTAATCAGAGTTTGTGTTTCGGTCCATCGCGTGCTTCGTATTCCTGAGATTTTAGTGGTAACATCGACTAACTGGTTGGAGTTCATCCTCCACACCGAACTCCCGTTCATCCTCTTTGCACCGTCAGTTAGAATAGAGGCTAGAAACAGAGAAACACCCTAAAATTGACTATTAAGAAGACCACTAGATAAGACGGTAAAGTCAGTTCTTCAGTTCAGGAAGTGGGACATGAGGCATATAGCTTGCAAATAATTGAGTACTAAGAAGGCCACTTGATAAATAAAATAAAGCTAAGTCAATTCTTCAGCCCAATAAAATAGATACATGATGCATATTAGTTGGCAAATAT
The DNA here is from genome assembly GCA_032464435.1 of Aegilops umbellulata. NCBI lineage: Eukaryota > Viridiplantae > Streptophyta > Magnoliopsida > Poales > Poaceae > Aegilops > Aegilops umbellulata. The sequence continues at coordinate 529,625,783 of CP136056.1, read as the reverse complement.
TGTAAAAGCAGAGCACAATTGATTGTTCATTTTAGCATCAAGTCACACTTAGTCACTTCAGCCCAAAAAGTTAACAAGACAAGCATAGATTAATTGAACCACATAACAGTCAGAGCTTCTGACCATATTTTGATTACAATAATGCAAAAAAAAAAACAGGGCAGCAGGCTCATACTTGATCTGATCCAAAGATATTCCACGAAAACTAGGCACAAAAGAAAGAATTCACTCAACAACCGTCAGATCAAAGGCAAAATGTTCACACCATTAACCTTCCAGAGCCGGAAAAAAAGGTATGCTGAACATAACTTTGCTTGAGCCAGTACTCAGAGATACGTAAGTTTCGGCAACCAAGGTGAACCATTCACAGCATAACCTTCTAGATCCGGAAAGAATGTATGCTGAACAAGACTTTGCTTGAGCAGCCATTTAGTCATACGGGAGTTTTCTCGACCGATATTGGAATTTTCAAGCAATTTTCCATTGCTGTCAACACGAATCAGATACCGACCAAGAAGGAGCAGCATGAACACGTCACCATCCCCAGAAACAACTTCCAAACAATAATCATCATGGTTCCAAAAATCATCCCGTATTTCTGCAAGCGGCAATTTGATTTTGTACTTTTTGTCCCAAACCTCACTTTCGTAGTTCCGCAGCACCCATATACCAATAGTTTCTTTTTCTTTCATAAAGGGATCCACGTCAATTTGTTTCATCTCATAGTTACGCCTGTAGATCCCAAGCGTGCCATCCATGTCAAAGATAGTTGCGTGGGTGGAAACTACTGGAGCATGCATCCGCCGGAACGACTCATCTATGGTGTCGAATACTATTACCGGTGTGTTGTCCCTCTGATGCTGCGGTGGGTTGCTTTTACCCAGATAAAACTGTGAGTACCAATGCAAGCTATCATGCACTCGGACAGGTACGTCGAAGGTCCACGACCCTGTCTCCGGCCACCCGATGTACCTCGGTGGCTGGTCGGAGCCCAATAGGAAGACATAGCAGCCAATTTGGCCTTCAGACAACTTCATGTCGATTGTCCGTTGCAGTATCAGCCTGTACTCGCCGGTGGGTCGGTGCGCATACATCCCCAAGATGTGGAAGTCCCACGGTGGACACCTGAGTGGGGCATGCTCACGCGTGGCCGGGTTGCAGACGGAGAAGCTGCGAAGGCGAGCAGTGTAGTCGAACTTGGAGAGGACGAGGAGGCCGTCGCAGGAGGCCTCCAGACCAAAGGCCTCGTCAAGCTGGGCAACGGTCTGGACATCATTGGCCCGGTGGTCGAAGGCACGGATGTTATGGCAGGGGACGCCGAAGATCTCTTCGCCGGCGAGGAAGACGGGGTGGGCAGGCTGGTGGGTGTGGTGAGCGAGGAGGAAGCGGCGCTTGGAGGTGGCGCGGCGCCATGCACGGCAGACGGCACGACAGCGGAGGAGGGACTTCGGGGGGAGGCGCACAAGGATATCCGAGAAGATGATCTCCTCCGGGAGGTCAGCGCGGCGGCGGAGAGGCGTCTCTCCTGCTGCCCTTGCGGCCTTCCCCATGGTGCCTCGCCGCCGATCTGGAGAGAAATGTGGGCTGGGTTTAGTAGAATGGCTTGGGCTGGGTTTATTCCTGATTCATTTGCAACTTGAAAAAATAACTTGCTGGAAATACTTCAGTTTTATTAGGGATCTGTGTCACTACATAGAAAAATATCTTTGCCAAAAATATGGCGTACAATAAATAAAAATAATGCCAGATTATCATTCCAAAACAATAAGGATATTGATCGAAAGAAATCATGCTACCACTACCAAATCCGTGCAAGTAATCTCGGATGTTTTTTGACATGTCAATGGCCACAGGCGGAGGACGCGGTAGGGCGAGGTCGGGCGCCCGCCCTACCTTGATTTTTGGAAAAAAAAAATACTAGGTATAGGTATACGTATATCAGTCGATCGCTACAGATCGAATCGATCAATAAAACTCCCATGAAACGATTTACCGGGCCGCGTCCCTGGTTGGGCCGTCACAGGCTCATAGCGGATCGGGCTGGTTTCTCTCGATCCTCCCATCTCGGTCCACTCAGCCACGCACCCACGCACGCGAAACGCTCCAGAGGACCAGAACCCTCGCTCGAAGCCTCGCAGAGACAGGGAGTGCACGACGGCGGCGCGAACCTAGCACGGGACGACGGCGGGGCGAGGGCGGCGGCCAGCAGGAGCTTGGCGGCTCGCCATGCGGGGGCGAGGGCGGCGTTCAGCGGGACTACGGCCTGCAGGAGTGCGCCGGGGGTGGCGGGGCGGCGGCCAGCAGGAGGCCAAGCGCGCGTGGGAACGGCCGGGGGCGCTTTCCCGGCGGCTACGAGAGCTCGCGGTTCCTGTCGGACAGCAGGAGCTCGCTGCTCGCGTGACAATTTGATTTCAACGGGCAGAAGGAGAAGATGGACATGAACAAGAAGGGGAAAAGGGCCGGCAAAGTCAAAGGGCATTGGTAAATTTCTTGAATTTTAGTGTCATTTTGAGATAATAGTTTGATATACAATGATGTGGCAGTGATTAGTTGCATTTTAGAGAATGTCATGATATTGTAAGCCTAGCTAAAAAGATGATTGAACTTGAAAGATACATCATGTTTCCTACGGTTTACCGCCTCATTAAGTTGGCATTGCTACTACTAGTAGTGACGGCAACAATTGAAAGGGCTTTTTCAGCAATGAAAATCATCAAGACCGCGTTGCGGAGCAAGATGTCCGGTGGCTGGCTTAATGACTTGATGGTGTATTAGTGAGGGATATTCAAAAGTGTTGATCTTCGTAAAATTAAGGAAGCTTTTCAAAAGAAGAGTAGGGCACTACCATTTGCCCGGGTCTACTACACGCTATTAAAGCTTACTTATCGGTATGTTTTAGGCTGTGCTTCTATTTAAAATATGTTCGCATTTTCATTGTGCTTGGCTATGTTGTTTAGGATCATATGAAAATATTGGCGTGCTGCTGGTTCGTATTATTTATGTTGGTTTTGCATAAAAATATTCGTCATTTAAGAGTTCGCCCTACCTCAAAAAAGTTTCGTCCTCAGCAGTAAAAAAACATGTTTGTCATCTGTTATTTGCACAATAAACCGAATGTCACCCCACCACATCTGGTAAGCTAAATTGTTTCTCCGCTAAAAAAATGGAGTTTACGCAAATTGGCTTGGGATGCAATTTTTTATAGATTATGCGTAAAAAAATTTATAGCATATGCGCACATATTAGCGGAAAAAGTCTTTTTCAAACATGAAAAATCTAATCCAGGGAGAAGAATGGGCAAGGAGAGTTATCATTTATTTATTTTCTTAACAAGCAGAAGAGCTATCATGTTTTAACAATATGACAGCATCGTTTTGTGAGAAAGGCTTCATCCCAAAACCTAACCAGGAGAGAGGAATGACGAGGAGAGCAATGCGTGTTTCGATAATATGGCCGTGTTTTTCTCACGGCGATGCCATTTTGTTGCTATTCATGAGGGCATGGTCTGTGATACCTTTCCTTTGGAAATATGGTACTAGGTTTAATTTCGTCCGAAATTCATGTTTGAAATGTTCCAGATGGTGGAAATTATGGGGATAATGTTGGATGGCCAGCGTCTGGCCGGATGTCCACGGACACGTCCGAACGTCTCCGGGAACTTGGGGTAACTGTTTGGCGATTGCCATTGAGGATGCTCTGAACCCTGACTGGTATCAGTTTATGAAATACTAGTATGACGTTGCAGTTTGGTTTCGCATGCTGGCCTGTAAAATGCACCAACAAAGTATGTAATGTAGAGATACTTTTTCTCGGAGATCATATAGAGAACCTTGTTGCTAGCATGATGTTTTTGCTGGCCTGAGATAAATAAACCATGCGCCTTGAAGTAGTCCAGTTTCACTAGGCACCTTTTGTGTTGTGTGCTGATGTTTCTGGTTCTTCGCATAAGTGAGATTTGCCCCTTTTCCTTTTCTTTTTTTTCGAACTACCAAAAACAGGTCACACATGCACATGTTTCTTCACGTGAAATGCATCAGTACGGTATAAAAGTATAGGGAGCCTGATAATTGCGTTGAGTCACAGAAATAACACTGGTACTACGTAAGACTGAACACAATGATATTCAGGAGATGATTAGGCCATGGCTTTCACTAGTGTAGACACACTATAGCATGGCCTTCAGTAGTTGTGCGTGTACGTACCTCCTGTTCATTATAGCTCACCCACTGGTCTGGTCAGTGTTACTTTCAAGTTGTGATTACTTTAGTAAGTATATGATATACTAGTAAATTTGAAGTACAAGACCTGCCCAGCACAAATTTGTAAACATCTGAATCTACCAAACCCATCTAGAAATAACAAAAACAAACTGTAAAGTACGACACCTGCCCGGCAGAAACATGTTAGCATCTGAATCTAGCAAACGTGCCTAGAAACGGCAAAAACCAAATTGTGCCCAGAACTTCTATATGCACAGCACAGCTGACATTATTAACAGCAATTGTGCTACAGCATCCGCATGAAACATTTATAAAAAAAGGTCAACAGCTGAACTGAAACAGTAAGAGATAATAACTGCAAAGCATGCAGCAGACAAATGCAATAAGATAATCATAAATTTCAGGTTGCGGTACATTACCACCCTTTTTCTAGAAGAATACTACTACAACCAGGTGAGCTTAGTTTCTAGAAGAATACTACTACAACCATCTCCATTGTTATCTGAAGATTTCGAACCATTGTGTTAGAGTAAAGCACCAAATTCTGCAACAAAAAAAAACTGTCCTATCATGGAAGACAAATAAAACGGCCAATCGTTTGGCCATCAGCTCCCACAAATGCACATTGCTACAACCAGCAACTAATACAGAATCCTGTATAGGCCAAGTTTGATTTAAATAGATAAGCACAGCATCTGCGCTCATATCCTCGTTACAACCAGCAACACAGAAAATCAATTTTCACGGTGGTAGATGCAATACATAGATGCAAGAAGAGAACTGAATTATAACAGAATACTTTGTTCAGAAGTTGACTATGATGCAACATTCAAGCATTTAATTTGATCACTAGTGCTCCAAGCTATTCTAGAAGGCAGGTGCAGCTTGCCAGTCAGTAAACAGAAAAATCTGTCACTTCCCTTTGTCAGCTACAACAAAGGGTATGAACAGCAAACACACTACAAGTTGACTAGTAAGAAGACCACTGATCAAGAGGTCAAATCAATTCTCCAGTTGAAGAAATAGTGATATGAGGCATAAAGGTTGCTAATTATCAAGTACTGAGAAGACCACTAAATAAATCGAATAAAGCAGAGAACATGAAGCGGATCAGCTGGCAAACAGTTCAAAAGCAGAGCAAAACGGCTTGGTAATTTTAGCATCAACACAAGCGGTAATCACTTCAGCCCGAAAGGGTGTCAAAACAAGCATTGCTTTCATGCGACTACATAACAAGTCACCTCTGATCAAACATAAAAATAAGAAATTAGCAAGAAGCACCACCAAAAATGAATATTATCTGAACTCATCCCATCCCTATACTCTGAACCTAAGCCCCTGTTCGTCCCGTTCTCACCCCCTTTTTGCTAATTGTGATTACTTTCTAAGAGAGGGACATCACAAATTGGACCACAAGTAAGAAAAATCCAAAACCCGTCTCTCGCCTAGAACAAGAAGTTGCAAAATGAACAAAGCCAACAGGGAAGAACGAGGCACAGTGTCAAAGATTCAATTGCTGATGCAGAATTCAGAAAGGGAAAAGGTGATCCAACACTTTCTAATGCAAAAAATAAGCAGCAGAGTGCATTGCTAATGAGGTAGGTCTACAAGGGAAGAACAAGTTGATAGACAGACAGACAAAAGGCAGAATCAAGCAGTGCAACTGATGGAGCATTAGCTTGATATTATGCCCTAATTAAGATAACAAACAACAAACAGTAGTTCCACTTTCACCACAGGTGATCTAACCTAGTGACAACCTGTTTCATGCTTGCTCGGAACAAGTCAAGGCATAGAAAATTAACAAAACAAAGGACCAGAGTCAAAACAAGAACAGTTTTGCTAATCAAAAGCCCCCAGAAGTTACACCAAGATTTATCCATGCCGTATAACATTTCTTGCAAGATCAGTTGAGAATCCAAGACATCGATGGCGTGTTGCTGGAGAGAAGCTAGATGATCGTGAAAGGACGGTCGGCGACAAGGAACTATTGTCCTGCTTCACGAAATCAATGGCTTTAGAGATCATCTCTAGTTACTACTCCCTCCGTCCGGAAATACTTGTCGTAAAAATGGATACAAATGGATGTATCTAGAACTAAAATACATCTAGATACATCCATTCCTCGGACAAGTATTTCCGGACGGAGGGAGTATATTACTTGTCGATGGGAGTGGACAAACCAGGTGTTCAGTCCAGTCCCAGTCTTCTCTAGAAGAATACTACTACAACACCCCACAAAAAAAAACTAAAAAGATATACTACTACAACTCCTAGAAGGAAACAAATATAATCTATCCAATTACCGTAATAGTGGTGAGCTTACTCTCCATAAGACAAACCTAACCAGACGCACCAGATGCATGAAGAAAACATAAATACTTCGAAACGGGGCAGTAGCCCAATGGCTAGGGTCACGGTGTGCACCCGGCAACCAGAGTTCGACTCCTGTGTGGAGCGAATGTCTCGGATTCTCACAAAGGATGCGCATATGTCGGCTCTTTCCTATCCGTTCAACAAAATTTATTTTCACCTACCTGACCGTTTCGAAACACTTCATTGCAAAGTTGACTATTATGATGCAATACGGAAGCATTTAATTTAACCAGTAGTGCTCCAAGGTCTTCCAGAAGTCAGGTGCGACCTGCAAATCAGGAAGGAGGAGAATCTGCCTCTTCTTGTTGCCAGCTACAACAAACGGTCAAAACGGGAAACAACTAAAAAAACTGACTATTAAGAAGGGCACTGGATAAAGTGGTAAAATCAATTCTTCAGTTCAAGAGATATGGATATGAGGAATATATAGATAACAAAAAATTGAGTACTGAGAAGACCACTAGAAAATAGAGACATGCGGCAGATTAGTTGGAAAATACTTCAAAAGCAGACCCAAATGTCTTGGTAATTTTAACATGAACATAAACAGTTGTCACTTCATCCCAAAAGGGTATCGAAACAAGCATTTAATGCAACCACATAACAGTCACTTCTGATCATAACATCTTATACAACAACACAAAAGGAAGACATCAGGATATTAAGAACCTCACCCAACATCCGTCAGACAAAAGGTGAAGCATCCACGGCATGGCCTTCTAGTGTGGTGAAGAAATCATGCCGAATAAGAGTTTGTTTGAACCGACCTTCACCAACATATAAGTCTTGGAAGCTAGCAACCAGTTTTCCATCAGTGTCAACATAAAACAGCCAGCTCTGCGATTGCCCAAACCTGACCAGCAAGAGCACATCACCATCACCTGAAACAACGGTCACATGCCAATAGCTATCAGCACCAAGGCCTGCAAACTTCCCCCAGATTTCTGTGGTTGGCAAATCAACCCGGTACTTTAAGTCCCAAACCTCACTTTCATAGTTCTGCAGCACCCATATATCAACAATTTTCTTGGCCTGGTCACAGCTATAGATACCAAGCATGTCATCCATCTCAAAGATACGTGAGTAGTTGGTGGGAGGAGCAAGGGGAGCACGTATCTGCCGAAATAACTCAGCTATTGTGTCGAACACAATTAATAGTTTGCTTTCAAGCTGAAAAAATGCAGTCTCCCCGTCCACTGGGGTATAACACACTGGGTACCAATGCAAGCTATCACAGACCCGGACAGGCGCACGGAAGATCGCCGACAGTAATTTGGTCTTGGAGCACCCAATGTACCTGGGTGCCTCATCGGAGCCCAGCTCCAAGACATAGCAACCAATTTGGTCACTAGATGAGTCCATGAAGCTCCTCCCTTGCAGTAACAGCCGGTACTTGCCGGTAGGGCGGTGTGGGTACATCCCCAAGATGTTGAAGTCCTTGGGTGTCCGCGTGAGGGACGCATGCTGACGAGTGACCGGGTTGCAGACGGTGAGGAGGGCGCGAGAGCCAGCCATCTCAGGAGGCTTGGAGAGAATGAGGAGGCCATCGCAGGAGGCCTCGAGCTTGAAGGGCTGGGAGAGAGCAAGCCGAGCGACGGTGTGGAGCTGGGAAGCTGCGGCGGCCCGGTGGTCGAAGGTGAGGATGTTACGGTGACCGTCGCTGAAGAGGATGGGGAGGGCGGGTTGGCGGGCGTGGTGGGCGAGGAGGAATCGGCGGTTGGTGGTGGCGCAGCGCCAGTCGCGGCGGACGGCGCGGCTGCGGAGGATGGATTTGGGGTCGAGGCGGACGAGGATCTCCCACACCACGATCTCATCTGGGAGGCCGGGGAAGGCACACAGCTGGGCAGCTCAAGGCGTGAAGCTGCTGCTGCCGCGGCCTCTTCCGCCATGGTCGCCGGCTGGGTAGAGTTGTGGTGGTGTGGTGGCGGCGGAGGGGAGAATGGGAATGGAGATTTTTTGTTCTTAGGGTTTCAGAGGAAACAAATGCGAATGCAGATGCGCTCTGGGCCCAGAAGCGCATCACTCACATCCTTTTGTTCTAGAAAAATAAAACTTTTAATTACGAAAACTCAAAACGGTGCCCGGGCTCATCTGCTCCCTCTCAGCAAAAAATTCAAAAAAAATACTAGAAAAATTCAAAAAATTCCAATTTTTTTTGTGGTGGTAGATAATTTGACGCGTGAGGTGCGCCCCGAAATTCATCTTATTTGGACATCTGAGTAGCTCTCGGCAAAAAATAAAAATCGGGGTCAAAACAGTGCGTGAACAGTAAACAATTTTACAGACCCTGATTTTGTCTTTTTTGCCGAGAGCTGCTCAGATGCTCAAATGAGTTGAATTTTAGGGCGCACCTCACGCGTCAAATTATCTACCACCACAAAAAAAATTGGAAATTTTTGAATTTTTCTAGTATTTTTTGTGAATTTTTTTCTAAGCGTGGGTGCAGCTGAGCCCGGGTGCAGATTAGCCGCACCCTTTTAATTACCCATATTCTCAGTTCTCATCAAACGATAAAAAAAACCCTCATGTTCTGATAAGATCACCAGCATCTTGGAGCTTGCCACCTTAAGTTTGTTTGCGTAATTATATAGCGACAATGAGATTAACAAAAATAGGAGTGAGGAGAATGCAGGGAAGCTGAAAGGGGCGAGGCTATCTTGCGCCCACGCCCACAGTCGTTTTCCGACAGGAGCACCTTCCCTTCTTTGGCACTCATTCCTTTTTCTAATCTGGACCAAAAATTGTACGTAGTGACGGTCCACCTTCCTTCATAGCATCTCCCCACGGTTGAATTCGGTGTGGGGAATTCATTAGAGGAAAAACACCGACACCATGGCCCACAATGCATGCAACAATCCACCATTTTCCTGCATAGCACTAGATGGTGGGGCCTGCTATAGCACCCGACAGCGACATCCATGTGGGCATCTCACGTAGCAGCGCTCGCGCACAAAGGAATTCTGCTTCGAGCTGAAAGTGGCATTGCTGATGACGGAGAAAGTCTTGTAATATCTCTTGCTATTCTGGAAAATTGATGGGAGCAATACATGCCATTGATAAAAGAAAGAATAATGGGTGGTTCAAACTCAAAATCTTGTGAGAAGAATGTAGGGACTTTGTCAATCTCAAGATGTTGTGCAGTATCTCGAAGGGCATAGGGGTAGGGTGATGAAACCTAAACCGGCATATCTCGAGGTAGGGGATCCTAAGCTTGATATCTTGAAATGAGAGTATCTGAGACACAGAGGTTTTATCTAGGTTTAGGCTCTCTGAAGATCTAACACTCTACGTCATGCTTGTTTATTGTGTTGGAGTAAGTACAGAGTACAAATTAATATCTATCAAGAGATTGCAATGTGTTGTCTACAAGCCTGGCCTCTATATTTATATATGTATCGTGTTGGGTAACGTTGCAGAAAACAAAAAAAAATCCTACGGTTTCAGCAAGATCCATCTATGAGTTCATCTAGCAACGAGTGATCGGATGCATCTACATACCTTTGTAGATCGCGAGCGGAAGCGTTCAAAAGAACGGGGATGAGGTAGTCGTACACGATGTGATCCAAATCACCGGAGATCCTAGCACCGAACGGACGGCACCTCCGCGTTCAACACACGTACGGTCAGCGTAACGTCTCCTCCTTCTTGATCCAACAAGGGGGAAGGAGAGGTTGATGAAGATCCAGCAGCACGACGGCGTGGTGGTGGATGCAGGGCGTCACAGCAGCAGGGCTTCGCCTAGTACTGCGAGAGGGAGAGGTGTAGCAGGGAGAGAGGGAGGCGCCAGGGGCAAGGGTGCGGCTGCCCCTCCCTCCCCCCCCCCCTTTATATAGGCCCCCTGGGGGGCGCCGGCCCCTGGAGATCCCATCTCCAGAGGGGGGCGGCGGCCAAGGGGGGTGGATTGCCCCCCAAGGCAAGTGGGCGCCCCCCCCCACCCTAGGGTTCCAACCCTAGGCGCAGGGGGTGGGCCTTGGGGGGCGCACCAGCCCACTAAGGGCTGGTCCCCCTCCCACTTCAGCCCATGGGGCCCTCCGGGATGGGTGGCCCCACCCGGTGGACCCCCGGGACCCATCTGGTGGTCCCGGTACAATACCGGTCACCCCCAGATCACTTTCGATGGCCGAAACTGCACTTTCTATATATAATTCTTCACCTCCGGACCAATCCGGAACTCCTCGTGACGTCCGGGATCTCATCCGGGACTCCGAACAACATTCGGGTTACTGCATATACATATCCTCACAACCCTAGCGTCACCGAACCTTAAGTGTGTAGACCCTACGAGTTCGGGAGACATGCAGACATGACCGAGACGGCTCTCGGGCAATAACCAACAGCGGGATCTGGATACCCATGTTGGCTCCCACATGCTCCACGATGATCTCATCGGATGAACCACGATGTCGAGGATTCAATTAATCCCGTATACGATTCCCTTTGTCAATCGGTATTTTACTTGCCCGAGATTCGACCGTCGGTATCCCAATACCTCGTTCAATCTCGTTACCGGCAAGTCACTTTACTCGTACCGTAATGCATGATCCCGTGATCAAACACTTTGATCACATTGAGCTCATTATGATGATGCATTACCGAGTGGGCCCGGTGATACCTCTCCGTCAAGCGGAGTGACAAATCCCAGTCTCGATCCGTGTCAACCCAACAGACACTTTCGGAGATACCCGTAGTATACCTTTATAGTCACCCAGTTACGTTGTGACGTTTGGTATACCCAAAGCACTCCTACGGTATCCGGGAGTTACACAATCTCATGGTCTAAGGAAAGGATACTTGACATTGGAAAACTCCAGCAAACGAACTATACGATCTTGTGCTATGTTTAGGATCGGGTCTTGTCCATCACATCATTCTCCTAATGATGTGATCTCGTTATCAATGACATCCAATGTCCATAGTCAGGAAACCATGACTATCTGTTGATCAACGAGCTAGTTAACTAGAGGCTTACTAGGGACATGTTGGTGTCTATTATTCACACATGTATTACGATTTCCGGATAACACAATTATAGCATGAATAAAGACAATTATCATGAATAAGGAAATATAATAATAATGCTTTTATTATTGCCTCTAGGGCATATTTCCAACAGTCTCCCACTTGCACTAGAGTCAATAATCTAGTTACATTGTGATGAATCGAACACCCATGGAATTCTGGTGTTGATCATGTTTTGCTTTAGGGAGAGGTTTAGTCAATGGATCTACTACATTCAGGTCCGTATGCACTTTACAAATATCTATGTCTCCATCTTGAACATTTTCACGAATGGAGTTGAAGCGACGCTTGATGTGCCTGGTCTTCTTGTGAAACCTGGGCTCCTTGGCAAGTGCAATAGCTCTAGTGTTGTCACAGAAGAGTTTGATTGGCCCCGACGCATTGGGTATGACTCTGAGGTCGGTGATGAACTCCTTCACCCAAATTGCTTCATGTGCTGCCTCCGAGGCTGCCATGTACTCCGCTTCACATGCAGATCCCGCCACGACGCTCTGCTTGCAACTGCACCAGCTTACTGCCCCACCATTCAAAATATACACGTATCCGGTTTGTGACTTAGAGTCATCCAGATCTGTGTCGAAGCTAGCGTCGACGTAACCCTTTACGACGAGCTCTTCGTCACCTCCATAAACGAGAAACATTTCCTTAGTCCTTTTCAGGTACTTCAGGATATTCTTGACCGCTGTCCAGTGTTCCTTGCTGGGATTACTTTGGTACCTTCCTACCAAACTTACGGCAAGGTTTACATCAGGTCTGGTACACAGCATGGCATACATAATAAAACCTATGGCTGAGGCATAGGGGATGACACTCATCTCTTCTATATCTTCTGCCGTGGTCGGACATTGAGCTGAGCTCAATTTCACACCTTGTAACTGTGACGCCCCGTTACGTCCAACAGAGTCAGGCGTAACGGAAGCCGTCACTTCAGAGTTGCGCCAGGATCAGTTAAGGAGAACAGTATCATGTACATGACGGAGCAGCTGCCATGAGTAGGCAAGCTTTATTACATAGACACCTCAAGTGTCGACTAAGCCTAAGCGGCCATGACGATAGATCGTCACCCGTCTCTAGTACGAGCCTTTTAGACCAACCATGGAGGGCATCTACTCTTCATGGCCTTGATTGTCGACTTCCTCATAAACATACTCCACCTCAGAATAAGCGAAGTCGTCAAGATGACCAGACTCATCATAAGTACCATTCTCTATCGCCTCGGAGTTCTCATAACTCACTTGCTCTGAAAAACAACATAAGTGCAGCTGAGTACGTATAAAATACGTACTCCGCAAGTCGCCGGGAAAAGTGGATGCATGAGTTTTTAAAGAGGAAAAACTTCATCGGCCATGGCTACCACCAGCGAGCCATTATCTCAAAATACTATGTAGGTAAAAATATTTTCCCTTAACCCATTTTGTTGAAAACCAAATTTTATTCATAAAATCTACTGGCGACAGAGCGACGTGGGATCTTACATCCTGTGTTAGAGAAAAACCCACACGACGCACTTCCAAACCCGGAAGCTGGGAGTGATATCACATTTACTCTGATCAAAGGTGTACTGCTTTGCCCATAACATCTCTTGGTACAAGTTGTCCATGCGCTACCCGTGCGCATGACTAGACCAAGGAACCAAAACATTTAACCAGCCCGTACACTACCTCTGCTTTTCCACCTTGCCTTACTAAAGGCCCGCGGGTCGAGACCCCTGACCGGCGGTCCCGCCCTAGGGTGACTGTACCTACCCGGCTCCAGCCACCTTCTCACCCATGCAGAGGCAGCTACTTGGCATGGGTAGTCGGTTCAGCCCGTCCCATTCCAGGTCTATGGTCAGTACGGTTTGCGCCGCTTTTGAAGTAAGCGCCAGTTGGTTGTGTCCTAATGTGATATCCTATGTAGAGGAGCCCGCCATCCAAGCCAACCCTACCCGGGTTGCCTTCACCAACATGAGCTTCCCTACCCATCAAATATTTATTTATAATGTAACCCTGCCCGGGTCACAACTATTTAATACAGATACTTCACCTAATCTGATCCAATTGCCAAATCAGTGGATCCACCTGATCCAAAACTCATTTCATTTATGAAAAATATTTATTTTTAATTCTTATGCAATTTTTTTGAAATGACCCATAGCCCGAAAAACATTTATCAAGACATGGTCAAGGAGATGACGACTTGCCGGATAGTGCTTCGATCAACTCGGAACCACCAGACGTGGCTCCTACGGGTCCGAGATCGACTCCTGATAATTATTTCAGGAACATGTTTATATTATTATTTATTTTCCTAACTAAAAATCTAACATCCAGCAACACGGCCATGATGAGCAAGCCACATGTAATTAACTAAGTGGTGATACGTCCTAGTGTTCCATTGAGAGATAAAATACATTAAGCCATCCAAAACAGAGTAGCATGCACGTATGTCATCCAGTCCAGAGAATGGTAAAAGAACTTATAAGTAAAAAGAACAGTAGCCTACTGTACTACTAGTACTACGCGGGTTGAGCCCCAGCCCGAGTCTATCAAAAAGACTACTCATCTTCTCTGCTGTCCCACGAACAGAACCAGCCCGCTCACCTCTCTCTCTCCCCCAAGAACAGAGCACGGCCGCCGTCGCCTCGATCTGCCCCGTCCGGGCATCTCCGGCGACACGGCGGACACCTACAGATTCCCCTCGTCTCCCTCTACCATTTCCCCCTATTTATTTGATCCGCCGCCGCCAAAAACGTCGCCACCACTCAATCCTAGCGCCGCCTGATCCAGGTCCGGTGGGCTTGCCACCGGCTGCAGCGGCAACGACGTCTCCATGCCTTCATCCTCCGCCAGCGCAGCCACACGCACGAGGCGTGCAGCCACGGGCATCGGGCGTGTGCGGCTTCACCGGCGCTGCTCGGTCGCCATGGCTCTGCTGTTAACGGTGTGGACTAGCCACATCCTACTGCTATTACTGGTAAGTACTAATCCTAATTCCTTCTCCATGAAGTGCTCCAAATTTCACAACAAGTGCCTGCTATTAGTGAACGTGGGTGTGCATATGTTGTTCATTTTATCCCAAGCCCTACTATTCCCCACTCAGCCATATTGCCTTCTTTCTCTTTGTTTATCTCAAGGCCACGAAATTAATCAAGATTTAATCTATGGTGTGGTCATGGTATTGCTACTGATTAGATCTAAATGCTGTTCCTAACTAGTGCTACTCATCCTTGAACACCATATAGAAGTAAACAGTGGCAGTGAAACTCCAAAAATAATTACTTGTGAGTAGATTATAAATATCAATCTCTCAGTGTGTGCTACAGATTGGCAGGGATTAATAATTAGGATAAGGCAGTATACACAGGAAGGTTGATCTTTTGGATACACACATACATGTCTTAGCAAGTTACTAGTACTTAGGATTTGATTATTGGCATGTTAGATCTAGTACAAGCCACGGATGTCATTCAAGGAATCTTTTACAAGCTTTTGCAATTGATCTAATTAGTTTTGACTAACTTGGGTGTTTACGCAAACATTTTGTTCTTTTTTACAGCAAGGTAAAGAGATCAAGGTGAATAGATGCTTATGGACTGATTCAAACCAAGGTGGAGATAGATAAGAAATCAAGCAAGAAGGGCTAACACAACAAGGTACTTGATTAGTACCTAGTGGCGCATGCAACCCAAAGATCTTCACCGCAGTGAAGGACAACAGTGTGCTAGAAGGTGAAAAGGCAAGTGGTGGGGGTACTCCAGCGTATGTGTGTGTGAGGTAGAATGGTCCAGTGAAAGGGATGGCTCCTATTTATAGTGGGGTGAGTAGCTATGTCGGTTTGAAGACACATTACATCTGGCATGCATGCGTGGCTAGTCTTGCATGCATGCCTCCACTTGTGTCTCTTGTGGGTTGTACTAGGGACAAGTGTAATTTGCTTGGCTGGCCATTAGTTGGTAATTACTTTGTGTGAAACAAATGAGACAAGGGTCTATAAAATATATGGAGGTTTGGAGAAGAATTGTTTTGCATGACTAAATGCTATTTGCTGTAATAATAAATGTAGTTGCTTCTATTATTTTAATTATTGTTTTGGCAACGCCGTTGAAATTATCGTTATCTAATTTATTTATTTATTTACGGTTTTTACATCCTTTCCCCCTTAGAGAAAATTTCGTCCTCGAAATTTGTTGAGTCGCACCTCGAAAAGGTAAGGATATTTTTCTCGGAGGTCATCTTCTTTTTCCCAAGTCGCTTCTCGCACCGGATGATTTCCCCATTGCACCTTGCAATATTTAATTGTTTTACTCCTGAGCTTCTTTTCCTCGGTGTCCAAAATATGACTAGGATGCTCCTCATACGTTAGGTCCTTTCGGAGGGTTAATTCTTCCTCCGAGACTCTCTCAAATGGTGGCTTTACGCTCTTGCGTAATTGGGAAACATGAAATACATCATGAACCCCTTGTAGGTGCGCTGGCAATTCTAATTTGTACGCCACGGTCCCTCTTTTTTTTAAGATCCGATGGGGACCAATATATCGCGGACTTAGTTTTCCTTGTACTCCAAAGCGCTTGACACCTTTAATTGGTGAGACTTTTAAATAAACAAAGTCTCCGGGTTGGTATTGTATATCGCGTCGTCTCTTGTCCGCATAGCTCTTTTGCCGGCTTTGCGCCGTCTTGAGCCGCTCCCTAATTATACGAACTTTTTCCTCGGTTTCTTGGACCAAGTCGGGTGCTAAGAGTTTCTTTTCTCCGGTTTCCACCCAACATATTGGGGTTCGGCATCTTCGGCCGTATAAGGCTTCAAATGGGGACATACCAATACTAGCTTGGTAGCTATTGTTATACGCGAACTCTGCTAAGGGTAAGTGCTTGCTCCATGAGTCACCAAATTCTAGCACGCAAGCCCTTAGCATGTCTTCTATGATTTGGTTCACCCTCTCGACTTGACCGCTAGTCTGGGGGTGGTAAGCGGTACTAAAATCCAATTTTGTTCCTAATGCTTCTTGTAATTTTTCCAAAACTTAGATGTAAACATAGATCCACGATCTGACACTATTCTGGAAGGTGTTCCATGTAGAGCTACTATCCTGTGGATATATAGCTCAGACAATTTTTCTCTAGAGCAACCCGGGGTTAAAGGGATAAAATGGGCAGATTTAGTGAGTCGGTCAACTATGACCCATATGATTTCCTCACGATTTCTTGTCCTGGGCAGTCCGGTGATAAAGTCCATGTGGATTTCCTCCCATTTCCATTGCGGAATTTGGAGAGGTTGCAACAATCTAGGTGGTCGCTGGTGTTCTGCCTTTACTCTCTTACAAGTGTCACACTCGTCCACATACTGAGCAATTTCTCTTTTCATATTTCTCCACCAAAATGTACCTTTGACATCGCGGTACATTGTGCTACCAGGGTGTATGGTGTACGGAGTGTTGTGTGCCTCCTGGAGTATTATTTGCTTAATATCAAGGATATTTGGCACACATAACCGGGTTTTATACCAAAGTGACCCGTCTTCTGCTATTCGAAACTCTGATGGTTGACCTTCTTGTATTCTGCGTTTTCCTCACAAATGAACTCATCTTTGGTTTGGTTTTCCTTGATTTCGTCCAACAAATTGGGTCTGATTGTTAATGTGGTTAGGATTTTCTCACCCTGTTTATGTATGAATTCAATTCCCATCATTCCCAGCTCATGCATCAGATGCTTATCATAGGATGGGATCTTGACATGATTGCATGAGGTTTTTCGGCTAAGGGCATCTGCCACCACATTAGCCTTTCCTGGGTGGTAGTTAACACTGAGGTCATAATCCTTAATGAGTTCTAACCACCGTCTTTGTCTCATATTCAACTCCTTTTGCGTGAAGATATACTTGAGGCTTTTATGGTCCGTGTACAGTTCACAACGGTTTCCATAAAGGTAGTGCCTCCACATCTTCAACGCAAATACCACGGCAGCTAACTCGAGGTCATGGGTGGGGTAGTTTTGTTCATGGGGCTTTAACTGGCGAGAGGCATAGGCTATGACTCTCCCATCTTGCATTAGCACACATCCCAAACCAACTCTAGAGGCATCGCAATATACTGTGAATGCTTTGCCTGGTTCGGGTAGAGCCAATACAGGAGCGGTTGTGAGCCGTTTCTTTAACTCCTGAAAACTTTGCTCACACTTGTCATTCCAGTCAAATGGAACTCCCTTCCTTAGTAATTTGGTCATAGGGGCTGCTTTCTGGGAGAAGTCTTCTATGAACCTTCGATAATATCCAGCTAAACCAAGGAAGCTACGAATCTCTGTTACGTTGGTTGGGGATTTCCATGCCAACACTGCATCCACCTTAGCAGGGTCTACGGCTATCCCTTTCCCTGATATAATGTGTCCTAAGAAGGACACTTCTTGTAGCCAAAATTCACACTTTTTGAATTTGGCATAAAGTTGTTTTTCTCTCAAGGTCTGTAGCACTATCCGGAGGTGTTCAGCATGTTCCTCAATACTTCGAGAGTATATGAGGATATCATCGATGAACACTACCACAAACTTATCTAAGTAGGGCATGAGGACTAGGTTCATGAAAACTGCTGGTGCATTTGTGAGCCCGAAGGGAACAACCATGAATTCATGGTGACCATATCGGGTTATGAAAGCAGTCTTAGGTATATCTTCTTCCTTTACTTTTAGTTGGTGGTACCCTGACCGGAGATCTATTTTTGAGAACACGGTGGCTCCTCTCAATTGGTCAAATAGATCATCTATTCGGGGTAGTGGGTACTTATTCTTAATGGTCACCTCATTCAAGGCTCGATAGTCCACACATAGCCTCATACTTCCGTCCTTTTTCTTAACGAATAAGACTGGTGCTGCCCAAGGTGACACACTTGGTCGAATAAACCCCTTTTCTTCTAGTTCATCCAATTGTTTTCTTAATTCCTTTAGTTCGTCCGCAGACATACGGTATGCTCGTTTTGATATGGGTGCCGTACCTGGGATGATATTAATAGTGAACTCTATCTCTTTGTCTGGCGGCATCCCGGGCAATTCTTCCGGAAATACATCCAAAAATTCTTGGACCACAGGTACATCTTTAGCCTCCTTTTTGTCCAAAGTGGCTACTGAGGCTTGGTTTGATTTCTCTCGGGTTCTTCTACTATTAAAGGTTATCCGTTTATTATCTGGGCATCTCAAGGATATGGATTTTTCTGCACAATCCATTCTTGCTCCATGATTCGCTAACCAGTCCATTCCAAGAATAACGTCTAACCCTCTTAGGCCAATGACAAATAGGCTAGCATTAAAGGTTATGCCCTCAATGCAAATGGGACGGTTGTGGCAGACATGCTCAACAATTATTGGGCCTCCAGGTGAATCTACTTTTATGGGTTTGGCTAGGGGGGTCCGGTCTAGATTATGCGTCTCAACAAAGCGTTGCGATATGAAAGAATGTGTTGCTCCTGGGTCAAACAATACTAGTCCTACTCCGGGAGGGATTAGTAGGTTACCCGTCACTATGTCTGAAGCCGAGTCCACTTGTGCCACATCCATATGTGCCAGGCGGAATGGTCCACGTGCAAGACCGCCACGACCACGCCCGCGGTTGGCAGTGGACGCACTCCCGTGTACTTGTGCTGAATTAGCCTGGCGCTTATTTTGAGGTGGGACAGCTCCATTTGTGCCAGATTGTGGTTGACCCTTGCTTGGGCACTGATTTTTGAAGTGTCCCTTTTGTCCACAACCAAAACAGACAACGCTCGCCTTTGGGCAATCTCGAGCCAAGTGTGGTCCACTGCACACGTGACATTTGATAGGGGCTCTCGGAGGCATAAAAGGTGGTCTAGGAGCTTGACGGAAAGGAGGACGGACGGGCCCGACCATTGGTACACGGACTAGGCCAACAGGACGATTCCCACTTCTCATGGCAAACCTCGGGTCCATCCTAGCTTTCTTCCTTAGCTCTTCCTCTACGGCGATTTGCCGGTTCTCGATTGTAATGACTCGGTCTACTAGTTCCCGAAACTCGGTTATTTTTATAGGAGCTATAATAAGCTGTATGGACGGGTTCAATCCTTCTATGAACCGGTACACCTTTTTGGTCTCAGTGTTTGTGTCCTCTGGTGCATAGCGGGATAGTGAGTTAAACTCATCTAGGTACTCTGCGATGGTCTTAGACCCTTGCTTGAGGTTCAGGAATTCCTTCCTCTTTATTTCCATTGCACTTTGCAGGACGTAGTTATCTCGAAATCTCCTCTTAAATTCATCCCAAGTAACTATGTAGTTTTCGGGTATGATAATTTGGACATTTCTCCACCATGTGGCAGCAGGACCAATTAACTGATGGGACGCATACCGAACTTTTTCTTGGTCCGTGCATCCCACAGTGTTAAGTTTCAGCTCTATGTCCATCAACCAATCATCTGCGGCTAATGGATCTGTGGCGGTTGAAAAGGTTGGTGGTCTAGTCTTTTGGAAGTCTCCAATCGTGACACCTTGTTCTGGGTTTTTAGTCAGTTGGCCTCTCATCATACCGAACATCTGCTCCATGAATTTATTCTGGTGTTCTAGAGAGTCCCGGCGAGACTGCTCCAACCACTGATACATTAGAGCAAGTTGATCGGATCCTGAGGCATGATGGGGTAATGGTGGAGGTGGAGGTAACGTCACTCTAGACGGCAAATCTGCCATGTTCCTTAGCGACTCGGGTGCTAAATCTGATGGGTTCCCATTGTCTTCAAATGACCGACTACAAGATGCCATCGCTACCGATCTGGTGGGCAAGGCATAGGTTATAACGATAGCTTCTACATGTGAAAATATTTTATTTATTTGCTTAGAGGTGAGATTTTAGCTCAAACAGTACACTTCACGCTTCTTGTTTTGAAGCATCAATTTAAACAGTGCACTTAATAGCGGCATACTACAAAATTTTGCGAAGTATTTTTTTTTTGACTTTTTGTTGGCCGAAGAATAAAAGCAGTCAAACAAAGTGAATTTTTTTATGACAGAGGCAAGAGATTAATCACAAGTCAAAAATAGAGCCACTTGCACATGCACATGCACACACAAGTTCTTCACGTACTGGATTAAAAGCATGCAACCATCAAGTGTCTGACATACATCAGTTGAACTCGTAAAGTGCTAGGAAAAAGGTAGCAGCATCAGCAAATAATATATATACTAACCCAACATGTGATGTACCAAGGCATGTACTTGAATGAAGATATCACCCAAAAAAAATATACCATACATCAGACGCCATTATGAGGCATTGGCAACAATGTGGCAACATCACATACAGTATTCCATCATCCAGAGCAAGGAGCATAAAAAGAACCAGAATTTAAAATGAATATGGAGGCATGGCATATGCATCACACGAGATCATCTAGTAATAGAATATCAGTACATCCATAAGTCCACCAGTCCACATGGATACATCACATATCATAGCAGCAACACCACACATGACTCTGTGTCGCACATCATCAGGCTACCACGGCTATCTACACGTGTACCTGGAACAAAAGTATACCTGCCGACCTATCTATCCGTCGGAACTAGTCTGGCTAACTACTGCTGTGCAAACTCTGGAAGGGTAGCTACGGCTACAAAACCTTTCCAGGTATGTACAGAATCCAAAAGGACAGCCTTCATGCATCTACCTAGACATCTAATAAGTGGCGGAACTAACTCTGGGAGGTGTAGCTATGATGCTTCAACCTTGCCAGAATACCAACTACTACTAGTAGTAGCACGTCAATCCTCCCTAACAAGAGGACTAGGTGAAACGATGAGGAGCAAGTCGGGGTCGAGGGTAGAAGTCAGTGCAGGCAGAGACACACTCGGTGCAGCAGCGTCAGACTCGGGTGCGCTGATGGTGCTAAGAGGTTACTCAGAGGGAGTGTGCTCAGAGGGTGTGACGTCGGAAGCGACACGAAGGTACTCCGGGGGCTGAGAAGACACCTGGCGGGAGTCGAGTGCTAGAAGCTCTGAGTAAGTGACGCCAATCACTGAAAAGTTGGGGGTGCCATCGGGAGAAGGTGGAGCAGGGTCGGTAGCTGGAGAACCTAGTGGAGTGTGGGGAGTGTGCTCTGGAGGTGGTGGAACTACAACGGAACTCAGAGTAGGAGCAACCTGAGAGGAAGGCTCGTCGGCGACAAGAGACTCCTGGTCAATCGGGTACCCTACCCGGCCTGGAGAGGCTGAAGGTGAACTGTCGATCTGAAGAGGGTTGAGGGCCATACCCGGACGGGTGTAGTCCCTCAACGCAGTGGACATCTCGCTGTTCGCCCGCTCAAGCTCGGAACAGCGCCTCTGAAGAGTGTCAACCTGATCTAATAGGTCCTGAACAAGCTGAGGTGCAGGTGGACGCTCGTACGGTGTGGAGGGACGTGATACTGCACGAGAGGAGGAACCCCTGATGACTCTAGGAGCTGGGTGGTCTGCACGAGCGGGTGGGACTGTCGGGTACAGAGGTGGACGAGCGGCAGTCAAAGCTGGTGGTGGTAAAAATGTGGGAGGTAAAACAGGAGGACGTGGTGAAAGTGGAGGGAAAGTGGAAGTGGACGCAAAAGGCGAAGGAGCGACAATGGGCATAGGTGTAGACGAACCCCCTGCCTCCTCTAGCTGATGAGGCCACTCGCCTCTTCCCACGTACTGAAGGAGAGGGTGGTAGGCGTGGAAAAGGTGTAAAGCAGCATCCCGTGCCGCACCCTGAAGTGCTGAAACAAAGTCGTAACGTGCAATACTGTACCTAGAAGGGACATCTAAGCCCTCAGGAATGTGCACTGTGACTAAGTACCCCGTGGAACACGGGTCGTGAAACACTGTGTAGTACGGTGCAATCAACACACCCAGAAGACCAAGAAGCTCAACCAAGAACAGAGCAAAACCACCATACTCAGCACCCGTACCAAACATCCTACCACTCGTCATCCTACATTAAGCAATTTAAGAATTTAGTTAGTTATAACACAGTGTAAAATTAATTTTACCAAGGACAGTAACTAAATAAATAAACACATTTTTCTTGCACAATTGTGTGGTCTAAATTATTTAATCTTCACTTGACTTGAGTCATTTTTTTTAAAGAAAACTTTAGTTTATTTTAGGTAAGGAGGGAACCTATCTTTCCTAGGGCTCAGACGGTTTCTAATCAAGTACATGACTGTTTCCTTAACGTGGCTCTGATACCATCTCTTCTGTGACGCCCCGTTACGTCCAACAGAGTCAGGCGTAACGGAAGCCGTCACTTCAGAGTTGCGCCAGGATCAGTTAAGGAGAACAGTATCATGTACATGACGGAGCAGCTGCCATGAGTAGGCAAGATTTATTACATAGACACCTCAAGTGTCGACTAAGCCTAAGCGGCCATGACGATAGATCGTCACCCGTCTCTAGTACGAGCCTTTTAGACCAACCATGGAGGGCATCTACTCTTCATGGCCTTGATTGTCGACTTCCTCATAAACATACTCCACCTCAGAATAAGCGAAGTCGTCAAGATGACCAGACTCATCATAAGTACCATTCTCTATCGCCTCGGAGTTCTCATAACTCACTTGCTCTGAAAAACAACATAAGTGCAGCTGAGTACGTATAAAATACGTACTCCGCAAGTCGCCGGGAAAAGTGGATGCATGAGTTTTTAAAGAGGAAAAACTTCATCGGCCATGGCTGTTGGGGAACGTAGTAATTTCAAAAAAAAATTCCTA
Source organism: Aegilops umbellulata (assembly GCA_032464435.1). NCBI lineage: Eukaryota > Viridiplantae > Streptophyta > Magnoliopsida > Poales > Poaceae > Aegilops > Aegilops umbellulata. Next base: position 529,602,480 of record CP136056.1, on the reverse strand, counting down.
CGCACACGCAAGATCATGGTGATGCACAGCAACGAGAGGGGAGAGTGTTTGTCTACGTACCCTCGTAGACCGAAAGCGGAAGCGTTATATCAACGCGGTTGATGTAGTCGTACTTCTTCACGATCCAACCGATCTAAGCACCGAACGTACGGCACCTCCGAATTCTGCACACGTTCAGCTCGATGACGATCCCCGGGCTCCGATCCAGCAAAGCGTCGGGGAAGAGTTCCGTCAGCACGACGGCGTGGTGACGATCTTGATGTGTTACCGGCGCAGAGCTTCGCCTAAGCACTGTAACGATATGACCGAGGTGGAATTTGGTGGAAGGGGGCACCGCACACGGCTAAGGAACGATCCGTAGATCAACTTGTGTGTCTATGGGGTGCCCCTTGCCTCAGTATATAAAGGATGGAGGAGGAGGAGGCCGGCCAAGGCAAAAGGTGCGGCCAGCATATGGAGTCCTACTAGGACTCCAAGTCCTAGTAGGAGTCCACCAAAAGGGGAGGAAGGGAGAAGGAATAGGAGGAGTAGGAAAGGTGGCCGGCCCCCTTTTTCCCTAGTCCAATTCGGACCAAAGGGGAGGGGGGGGCGCAGCAGCCTTTTCCTCTTCCCACTAAAGCCCATCAAGGCCCATTACTTCTCCCGTAATCCCGTAACTCCCCGGTACTCCCGAAAATACCCGAATCACTCAGAACCCTTCCGATGTTCGAATATAGTCGTCCAATATATCGATCTTTACGTCTCGACCATTTCGAGACTCCTCGTCATGTCCCCGATCTCATCCGGGACTCCGAACTCCTTCGGTACATCAAAACTCATAAACTCATAATACAACTGTCATCGAAACCTTAAGCGTGCGGACCCTACGGGTTCGAGAACAATGTAGACATGACCGAGACACGTCTCCAGTCAATAACCAATAGCGGGACCTGGATGCCCATATTGGCTCCTACATATTCTACGAAGATCTTTATCGGTCAGACCGCATAACAACATACGTTTGTTCCCTTTGTCATCGGTATGTTACTTGCCCGAGATTCGATCGTCGGTATCCAATACCTAGTTCAATCTCGTTACCGGCAAGTCTCTTTACTCGTTCCGTAATACATCATCTCACAACTAACACATTAGTTGCAATGCTTGCAAGGCTTATGTGATGTGCATTACCGAGAGGGCCCAGAGATACCTCTCCGACAATTGGAGTGACAAATCCTAATCTCGAAATATGTCAACCCAACATGTACCTTCGGAGACACCTGTAGAGCACCTTTATAATCACCCAGTTACGTTGTGACGTTTGGTAGCACACAAAGTGTTCCTATGGTAAACGGGAGTTGCATAATCTCATAGTTAAAGGAACATGTATAAGTCATGGATAAAAGCAATAGCAACATACTAAACGATCGGGTGCTATGCTAATGGAATGGGTCATGTCAATCAGATCATTCAACTAATGATGTGATCTCGTTAATCAAATAACAACTCTTTGTTCATGGCTAGGAAACATAACCATCTTTGATTAATGAGCTAGTCAAGTAGAGGCATACTAGTGACACTCTGTTTGTCTATGTATTCACACATGTATTATGTTTCCAGTTAATACAATTCTAGCATGAATAATAAACATTTATCATGATATAAGGAAATAAATAATAACTTTATTATTGCCTCTAGGGCATATTTCCTTCAGTCTCCCACTTGCACTAGAGTCAATAATCTAGTTCACATCGCCATGTGATTTATCAGCAATAGTTCACATCGATATGTGACCAACACCCAAAGGGTTTACTAGATTCAGTAATCTAGTTCACATTGCTATGTGATTAACACCCAAAGAGTACTATAGTGTGACTTTTGCTTGTGAGAGAAGTTTAGTCAACGGGTCTGCCACATTCAGATCCGTTATGTATTTTGCAATTTTCTATGTCTACAATGCTCTGCACGGAGCTACTTTAGCTAATTGCTCCCACTTTCAATATGTATCTAGATTGAGACTTAGAGTCATCCAGATTAGTGTCAAAACTTGCATCGACGTAACCTTTTACGACGAACCTTTTTGTCACCTCCATAATCGAGAAACATATCCTTATTCCACTAAGGATAATTTTGACCGCCGTCCAGTGATCTACTCCTAGATCACTATTGTACTCCCGTGCCAATCTCAGGGTAGGGTATACAATAGGTCTGGTATACAGCATGTCATACTTTATAGAACCTATGGCTGAGGCATAGGGAATGACTTTCATTCTCTTTCTATCTTCTGCCGTGGTCGGGCTTTGAGTCTTACTCAATTTCACACCTTGTAATACAGGCAAGAACTCTTTCTTTGACTGTTCCATTTTGAACTACTTCAAAATCTTTTCAAGGTATGTACTTATTGAAAAACTTATCAAGCGTCTTGATCTATCTCTATAGATCTTGATGCTCAATATGTAAGCAGCTTCACCGAGGTCCTTCTTCGAAAAACTCCTTTCAAATACTCCTTTATGCTTTACAGAATAATTCTACATTATCTCCGATCAATAATATGTCATTTACATATACTTATCAGAAATACTGTAGTGCTCCCACTCACTTTCTTGTAAATACAGGCTTCACCGCAAGTCTGTATAAAACTATATGCTTTGATCAACTTATCAAAGCGTATATTCCAACTCCGAGATGCTTGCACCAGTCCATAGATGGATCGCTGGAGCTTGCATATTTTGTTAACACCTTCAGGATCGACAAAACCTTCTAGTTGCATCGTATACAACTCTTATTTAATAAATCCATTAAGGAATGTAGTTTTGTTTATCCATTTGCCGGATTTCATAAAATGCGGCAATTGCTAACATGATTCGGACAGACTTAAGCATAGATACGAGTGAGAAACTCTCATCGTAGTCAACACCTTGAACTTGTCGAAAACCTTTTGCGACAATTCTAGCTTTGTAGATAGTAACACTACTATCAGTGTCCGTCTTCCTCTTCAAGATCCATTTATTTTCTTTGGCTTGCCGATCATTGGGCAAATCCATCAAAGTCCATACTTTGTTCTCATACATGGATCATATCTCAGATTTCATGGCCTCTAACCATTTTGCGGAATTTGGGCTCATCATCGCTTCCTCATAGTTCGCAAGTTCGTCATGGTCTAGTAACATGACTTCCAGAACAGGATTACCGTACCACTCTGGTGCGGATCTCACTCTGGTTTACTTACGAGATTCGGTATTAACTTGATCTTGAAGTTACATGATCATCATCATTAGCTTCCTCACTAATTGGTGTAGTAGTCACAGGAACAGTTTTTCTGTGATGAACTACTTTCCAATAAGGGAGAAGGTACAATTACCTTATCAAGTTCTACTTTCCTCCCACTCACTTCTTTCGAAAGAAACTCTTTCTCTAGAAAGTTTCCGAACTTAGCAACAAAAGTCTTGCCTTCGGATCTGTGATAGAAGGTGTATCCAACAGTTTCCTTTGGATATCCTATGAAGACACATTTCTCCGATTTGGGTTCGAGCTTATCAGGTTGAAGCTTTTTCACATAAGCATCGCAGACCCAAACTTTAAGAAACGACAGCTTAGGTTTATTGCTAAACCATAGTTCATACGGTGTCGTCTCAACGGATTTAGATGGTGCCCCTTTTAACGTGAATGCAGTTGTCTCTAATGCATGATCCCAAAACGATATTGGTAAATCGGTAAGAAACATCATAGATTGTACTATATCCAATAAAGTACGGTTATGACGTTCGGACACACCATTATGCTGTGGTGTTCCAGGTGGCATGAATTTGTGAAACTATTCCACACGGTTTTTAACTGAAGGCCAAAACTCATAACTCAAATATTTTACCTCTGCGATCATATCGTAGAAACTTTTTATTTTCTTGTTACGATGGTTATCCACTTCACTCTGAAATTCTTTGAACTTTTCAAACGTTTCAGACTTATGTTTCATTAAGTAGATATACCCATATCTGCTTAAATCATCTGTGAAGTTCTGAAAATAATGATACTTGTCGCGAGCCTTAATATTCATCGGACCACATACATCAGTATGTATGATTTCCAACAAATCTGTTGCTTGCTCCATTGTTCCGGAGAACGGCGTTTTAGTCATCTTGCCCAAGAGGCATGGTTCGCAAGCATCAAGTGATTCATAATCAAGTGATTCCAAAATCCCATCAGCATGGAGTTTCTTCATGCGCTTTACACCAATATGACCTAAACGGCAGTGCCACAAATAGGTTGCACTATCATTATTAACTTCGCATCTTTTTGGTTTCAATATTATGAATATGTGTATCACTACGATCGAGATCCAATGAACTATTTTCATTGGTGTGTTTTACCATAGAAGGTTTTATTCATGTAAACAGAACAACAATTGTTCTCTAACTTTAAATGAATAACTGTATTGCAATTAACATGATCAAATCATATTCATGCTCAACGCAAACACCAAATAACACTTATTTAGTTTTAACACTAATCCCGAAAGTATATGTAGTGTGTGATGATGATCATATCAATCTTGGAACTACTTCCAACACACATCGTCACCTTGCCCTTTAACTAGTCTTTGTTCATTCTGCAACTCCCGTTTCGAGTTACTAAATTTTAGCAACTGAACTAGTACCAAATACTGAGGGGTTGCTATGAACACTAGTAAAGTACACATCAATAACACGTATATCAAATATACTTATGTTCACTTTGCCATCCTTCTTATCCGCCAATCACTTGGGGTAGTTCCGCTTCCAGTGACCAGTCTCTTTGCAGTAGAAGCACTTAGTCTTAGGCTTAGGACTAGACTTGGGCTTTTTCACTTGAGCAGCAACTTGCTTGCCGTTCTTCTTGAAGTTCCCCTTCTTTCCTTTTGCCCTTTTCTTGAAACTAGTGATCTTGTCAACCATCAACACTTGATGTTTTTCTTTGATTTCTACCTTCGCTGATTTTAGCATCGCGAAGAGCTTGGGAATATTTTCCGTTATCCCTTGCATATTATAGTTCATCACGAAGTTCTACTAACTTGGTGATGGTGGCTAGAGAATTCTGTCAATCACTATTTTATCTGGAAGATTAACTCCCACTTGATTCAAGCGATTGTAGTACTCAGACTATCTGAGCACATGCTCACTAGTTGAGCGATTCTCCTCCATCTTTTAGCTATAGAACTTGTTGGAGACTTCATATCTCTCAACTCGGGTATTTGCTTGAAATATTAACTTCAACTCCTGGAACATCTTGTATGGTCCATGACGTTCAAAACATCTTTGAAGTCCCGATTCTTAAGCCGTTAAGCATGGTGCACTAAACTATTAAGTAGTCATCATATTGAGCTAGCAAAACGTTCATAACGTCTGCATCTGCTCCTGCAAAAGGTCCGTCACCTAGCGGTGCATCAAGGACATAATTCTTCTGTGCAGCAATGAGGATCAACCTCAGATCACGGATCCAATCCGCATCATTGCTACTAACATTTTTCAACACAATTTTCTCTAGGAACATATCAAAATAAACATATGAAAGCAACAACGCGAGCTATTGATCTACAACATAGATATGCTAATACTACCAGGACTAAGTTCATGATAAATTTAAGTTCAATTAATCATATTACTTAAGAACTCCCACTTAGATAGACATCTCTCTAATCCTCTAAGTGATCACGTGATCCAAATCAACTAAACCATGTCCGATCATCACGTGAGATGGAGTAGTTTCAATGGTGAACATCATTTATGTTGATCATATCTACTATATGATTCACGCTCGACCTTTCGGTCTCTGTGTTCCGAGGCCATATCTGTATATGCTAGGCTCGTCAAGTTAAACCTGAGTATTCCGCGTGTGCAACTGTTTTGCACCCGTTGTATTTGAACGTAGAGCCTATCACACCCGATCATCACGTGGTGTCTCAGCACGAAGAACTTTCGCAACGGTGCATACTCAGGGAGAACACTTCTTGATAATTTAGTGAGAGATCATCTTATAATGCTACCGTCAACCAAAGCAAGATAAGATGCATAAAAGGATAAACATCACATGCAATCAATATAAGTGATATGATATGGCCATCATCATCTTGTGCTTGTGATCTCCATCTTCGAAGCACCGTCATGATCACCATCGTCACCGGCGCGACACCTTGATCTTCATCACAGCATCGTTGTCGTCTCGCCAATCTTATGCTTCTACGACTATCACTACCGCTTAGTAATAAAGTAAAGCATTACATCGCGATTGCATTGCATACAATAAAGCGACAACCATATGGCTCCTGCCAGTTGCCGATAACTCGGTTACAAAACATGATCATCTCATACAATAAAATTTAGCATCACGTCTTGACCATATCACATCACAACATGCCCTGCAAAAACAAGTTAGACGTCCTCTACTTTGTTGTTGCAAATTTTACGTGGCTGCTACGGGCTTTAAGCAAGAACTCATCTTACCTACGCATTAAGACCACAACGATAGTTTGTCAAATAGACTCCGTTTTAACCTTCTCAAGGACCGGGCGTAGCCACACTCGGTTCAACTAAAGTTGGAGAGACAGTCTTCCGCAAGCCATCTATGTGCAAAGCACGTCGAGGGAACCGGTCTCGCGTAAGCGTACGCGTAAGGTTGGTCCGGATCGTCTCGTCCAACAATACCGCTGAACCAAAGTATGACATGCTGGTAGGCAGTATGACTTGTATCGTCCACAACTCACTTGTGTTCTACTCGTGCAAATAACATCAAACCATAAAAAACCTAGGCTCGGATGCCACTGTTGGGGAACGTAGTAATTTCAAAAAAAAAATCCTACGCACACGCAAGATCATGGTGATGCACAGCAACGAGAGGGGAGAGTGTTTGTCTACGTACCCTCGTAGACCGAAAGCGGAAGCGTTATATCAACGCGGTTGATGTAGTCGTACTTCTTCACGATCCAACCGATCTAAGCACCGAACGTACGGCACCTCCGAGTTCTGCACACGTTCAGCTCGATGACGATCCCCGGGCTCCGATCCAGCAAAGCGTCGGGGAAGAGTTCCGTCAGCACGACGGCGTGGTGACGATCTTGATGTGTTACCGGCGCAGAGCTTCGCCTAAGCACTGTAACGATATGACCGAGGTGGAATTTGGTGGAAGGGGGCACCACACACGGCTAAGGAACGATCCGTAGATCAACTTGTGTGTCTATGGGGTGCCCCTTGCCTCAGTATATAAAGGATGGAGGAGGAGGAGGCCGGCCAAGGCAAAAGGTGCGGCCAGCATATGGAGTCCTACTAGGACTCCAAGTCCTAGTAGGAGTCCACCAAAAGGGGAGGAAGGGAGAAGGAATAGGAGGAGTAGGAAAGGTGGCCGGCCCCCTTTTTCCCTAGTCCAATTCGGACCAAAGGGGAGGGGGGGGCGCAGCAGCCTTTTCCTCTTCCCACTAAAGCCCATCAAGGCCCATTACTTCTCCCGTAATCCCGTAACTCCCCGGTACTCCCGAAAATACCCGAATCACTCAGAACCCTTCCGATGTCCGAATATAGTCGTCCAATATATCGATCTTTACGTCTCGACCATTTCGAGACTCCTCGTCATGTCCCCGATCTCATCCGGGACTCCGAACTCCTTCGGTACATCAAAACTCATAAACTCATAATACAACTGTCATCGAAACCTTAAGCGTGCGGACCCTACGGGTTCGAGAACAATGTAGACATGACCGAGACACGTCTCCAGTCAATAACCAATAGCGGGACCTGGATGCCCATATTGGCTCCTACATATTCTACGAAGATCTTTATCGGTCAGACCGCATAACAACATACGTTTGTTCCCTTTGTCATCGGTATGTTACTTGCCCGAGATTCGATCGTCGGTATCCAATACCTAGTTCAATCTCGTTACCGGCAAGTCTCTTTACTCGTTCTGTAATACATCATCTCACAACTAACACATTAGTTGCAATGCTTGCAAGGCTTATGTGATGTGCATTACCGAGAGGGCCCAGAGATACCTCTCCGACAATTGGAGTGACAAATCCTAATCTCGAAATATGTCAACCCAACATGTACCTTCGGAGACACCTGTAGAGCACCTTTATAATCACCCAGTTACGTTGTGACGTTTGGTAGCACACAAAGTGTTCCTATGGTAAACGGGAGTTGCATAATCTCATAGTTAAAGGAACATGTATAAGTCATGGATAAAAGCAATAGCAACATACTAAACGATCGGGTGCTATGCTAATGGAATGGGTCATGTCAATCAGATCATTCAACTAATGATGTGATCTCGTTAATCAAATAACAACTCTTTGTTCATGGCTAGGAAACATAACCATCTTTGATTAATGAGCTAGTCAAGTAGAGGCATACTAGTGACACTCTGTTTGTCTATGTATTCACACATGTATTATGTTTCCAGTTAATACAATTCTAGCATGAATAATAAACATTTATCATGATATAAGGAAATAAATAATAACTTTATTATTGCCTCTAGCGCATATTTCCTTCAATGGCTACCACCAGCGAGCCATTATCTCAAAATACTATGTAGGTAAAAATATTTTTCCTTAACCCATTTTGTTGAAAACCAAATTTTATTCATAAAATCTATTGGCGACAGAGCGACGTGGGATCTTACATCCTGTGTTAGAGGAAAATCCACACGACGCACTTCCAAACCCGGAAGCTGGGAGTGATATCACATTTACTCTGATCAAAGGTGTACTGCTTTGCCCATAGCATCTCTTGGTACAAGTTGTCCATGCGCTACCCGTGCGCATGACTAGACCAAGGAACCAAAACCTTTAACCAGCCCGTACACTACCTCTGCTTTTCCACCTTGCCTTACTAAAGGCCCGCGGGTCGAGACCCCTGACCGGCGGTCCCGCCCTAGGGTGACTGTACCTACCCGGCTACAGCCACCTTCTCACCCATGCAGAGGCAGCTACTTGGCATGGGTAGTCGGTTCAGCCCGTCCCATTCCAGGTCTATGGTCAGTACGGTTTGCGCCGCTTTTGAAGTAAGCGCCAGTTGGTTGTGTCCTAATGTGATATCCTATGTAGAGGAGCCCGCCATCCAAGCCAACCCTACCCGGGTTGCCTTCACCAACATGAGCTTCCCTACCCATCAAATATTTATTTATAATGTAACCCTGCACGGGTCACAACTATTTAATACAGATACTTCACCTAATCTGATCCAATTGCCAAATCAGTGGATCCACCTATCCAAAACTCATTTCATTTATGAAAAATATTTATTTTTAATTCTTATGCAATTTTTTTGAAATGACCCATAGCCCGAAAAACATTTATCAAGACATGGTCAAGGAGATGACGACTTGCCGGATAGTGCTTCGATCAACTCGGAACCACCAGACGTGGCTCCTACGGGTCCGAGATCGACTCCTGGTAATTATTTCAGGAACATGTTTATATTATTATTTATTTTCCTAACTAAAAATCTAACATCCAGCAACACGGCCATGATGAGCAAGCCACATGTAATTAACTAAGTGGTGATACGTCCTAGTGTTCCATTGAGAGATAAAATACATTAAGCCATCCAAAACAGAGTAGCATGCACGTATGTCATCCAGTCCAGAGAATGGTAAAAGAACTGATAAGTAAAAAGAACAGTAGCCTACTGTACTACTAGTACTACGCGGGTTGAGCCCCAGCCCGAGTCTATCAAAAAGACTACTCATCTTCTCTGCTGTCCCACGAACAGAACCAGCCCGCTCACCTCTCTCTCTCCCCCAAGAACAGAGCACGGCCGCCGTCGCCTCGATCTGCCCCGTCCGGGCATCTCCGGCGACACGGCGGACACCTACAGATTCCCCTCGTCTCCCTCTACCATTTCCCCCTATTTATTTGATCCGCCGCCGCCAAAAACGTCGCCACCACTCAATCCTAGCGCCGCCTGATCCAGGTCCGGTGGGCTTGCCACCGGCTGCAGCGGCAACGACGTCTCCATGCCTTCATCCTCCGCCAGCGCAGCCACACGCACGAGGCATGCAGCCACGGGCGTCGGGCGTGTGCGGCTTCACCGGCGCTGCTCGGTCGCCATGGCTCTGCTGTTAACGGTGTGGACTAGCCACATCCTACTGCTATTACTGGTAAGTACTAATCCTAATTCCTTCTCCATGAAGTGCTCCAAATTTCACAACAAGTGCCTGCTATTAGTGAACGTGGGTGTGCATATGTTGTTCATTTTATCCCAGGCCCTACTATTCCCCACTCAGCCATATTGCCTTCTTTCTCTTTGTTTATCTCAAGGCCACGAAATTAATCAAGATTTAATCTATGGTGTGGTCATGGTATTGCTACTGATTAGATCTAAATGCTGTTCCTAACTAGTGCTACTCATCCTTGAACACCATATAGAAGTAAACAGTGGCAGTGAAACTCCAAAAATAATTACTTGTGAGTAGATTATAAATATCAATCTCTCAGTGTGTGCTACAGATTGGCAGGGATTAATAATTAGGATAAGGCAGTATACACAGGAAGGTTGATCTTTTGGATACACACATACATGTCTTAGCAAGTTACTAGTACTTAGGATTTGATTATTGGCATGTTAGATCTAGTACAAGCCACGGATGTCATTCAAGGAATCTTTTACAAGCTTTTGCAATTGATCTAATTAGTTTTGACTAACTTGGGTGTTTACGCAAACATTTTGTTCTTTTTTACAGCAAGGTAAAGAGATCAAGGTGAATAGATGCTTATGGACTGATTCAAACCGAGGTGGAGATAGATAAGAAATCAAGCAAGAAGGGCTAACACAACAAGGTACTTGATTAGTACCTAATGGCGCATGCAACCCAAAGATCTTCACCGCAGTGAAGGACAACAGTGTGCTAGAAGGTGAAAAGGCAAGTGGTGGGGGTACTCCAGCGTATGTGTGTGTGAGGTAGAATGGTCCAGTGAAAGGGATGGCTCCTATTTATAGTGGGGTGAGTAGCTATGTCGGTTTGAAGACACATTACATCTGGCATGCATGCGTGGCTAGTCTTGCATGCATGCCTCCACTTGTGTCTCTTGTGGGTTGTACTAGGGACAAGTGTAATTTGCTTGGCTGGCCATTAGTTGGTAATTACTTTGTGTGAAACAAATGAGACAAGGGTCTATAAAATATATGGAGGTTTGGAGAAGAATTGTTTTGCATGACTAAATGCTATTTGCTGTAATAATAAATGTAGTTGCTTCTATTATTTTAATTATTGTTTTGGCAACGCCGTTGAAATTATCGTTATCTAATTTATTTATTTATTTACGGTTTTTACATCCTTTCCCCCTTAGAGAAAATTTCGTCCTCGAAATTTGTTGAGTCGCACCTTGAAAAGGTAAGGATATTTTTCTCGGAGGTCATCTTCTTTTTCCCAAGTCGCTTCTCGCACCGGATGATTTCCCCATTGCACCTTGCAATATTTAATTGTTTTACTCCTGAGCTTCTTTTCCTCGGTGTCCAAAATATGACTAGGATGCTCCTCATACGTTAGGTCCTTTCGGAGGGTTAATTCTTCCTCCGAGACTCTCTCAAATGGTGGCTTTACGCTCTTGCGTAATTGGGAAACATGAAATACATCATGAACCCCTTGTAGGTGCGCTGGCAATTCTAATTTGTACGCCACCGTCCCTCTTTTTTTTAAGATCCGATGGGGACCAATATATCGCGGACTTAGTTTTCCTTGTACTCCAAAGCGCTTGACACCTTTAATTGGTGAGACTTTTAAATAAACAAAGTCTCCGGGTTGGTATTGTATATCGCGTCGTCTCTTGTCCGCATAGCTCTTTTGCCGGCTTTGCGCCGTCTTGAGCCGCTCCCTAATTATACGAACTTTTTCCTCGGTTTCTTGGACCAAGTCGGGTGCTAAGAGTTTCTTTTCTCCGGTTTCCACCCAACATATTGGGGTTCGGCATCTTCGGCCGTATAAGGCTTCAAATGGGGACATACCAATACTAGCTTGGTAGCTATTGTTATACGCGAACTCTGCTAAGGGTAAGTGCTTGCACCATGAGTCACCAAATTCTAGCACGCAAGCCCTTAGCATGTCTTCTATGATTTGGTTCACCCTCTCGACTTGACCGCTAGTCTGGGGGTGGTAAGCGGTACTAAAATCCAATTTTGTTCCTAATGCTTCTTGTAATTTTTCCCAAAACTTAGATGTAAACATAGATCCACGATCTGACACTATTCTGGAAGGTGTTCCATGTAGAGCTACTATCCTGTGGATATATAGCTCAGCCAATTTTTCTCTGGAGCAACCCGGGGTTAAAGGGATAAAATGGGCAGATTTAGTGAGTCGGTCAACTATGACCCATATGATTTCCTCACGATTTCTTGTCCTGGGCAGTCCGGTGATAAAGTCCATGTGGATTTCCTCCCATTTCCATTGCGGAATTTGGAGAGGTTGCAACAATCCAGGTGGTCGCTGGTGTTCTGCCTTTACTCTCTTACAAGTGTCACACCCGTCCACATACTGAGCAATTTCTCTTTTCATATTTCTCCACCAAAATGTACCTTTGACATCGCGGTACAATGTGCTACCAGGGTGTATGGTGTACGGAGTGTTGTGTGCCTCCTGGAGTATTATTTGCTTAATATCAAGGATATGTTTTGCCGGCCTTCTTGTCCGCTAAGTATTTGGGGCAGTTCCGCTTTCGGTGACCACTTCCCTTGCAATAAAAGCACTTAGTCTCGGGATTGGGTCCATTCTTTGGCTTCTTCCCGGCAACTTGCTTACCGGGCGCGGCAACTTCCTTGCCGTCCTTCTTGAAGTTCTTTTTACCCTTGCCCTTCTTGAACTTAGTGGTTTTATTCACCATCAACACTTGATGTTCCTTCTTGATTTCTACCTCTGCTGATTTTAGCATAGCAAATACTTCGGGAATGGTCTTTTCTATCCCCTGCATATTGAAGTTCATCACAAAGCTCTTGTAGCTTGGTGGAAGTGACTGGAGGATTCTGTCAATGACCGCTTCATCCGGGAGATTAACTTCCAGTTGAGTCAAGCGGTTGTGCAACCCAGACATCTTGAGTATGTGTTCACTGACAGAGCTATTTTCCTCCATCTTACAGCTGAAGAATTTGTCGGAGACCTCATATCTCTCGACCCAGGCATGAGCTTGGAAAACCATTTTCAGCTCTTCGAACATCTCATATGCTCCATGTCTCTCAAAACGCTTTTGGAGCCCCGGCTCTAAGCTGTAAAGCATGCCGCACTGAACGAGGGAGTAGTCATTGGAACGTGACTGACAAGCGTTCATAACGTCTTGTTCTGCAGGGAGAACCGGTGCGTCACCCAGCGGTGCTTGTAGGACATAATCTTTCTTGGCAGCTATGAGGATGATCCTCAGGTTCCGAACCCAGTCCGTATAGTTGCTGCCATCGTCTTTCAGCTTGGTTTTCTCTAGGAACGCGTTGAAGTTGAGGACTACGTTGGCCATTTGATCTACAAGACATATTGTAAATATTTTAGACTAAGTTCATGATAATAAAGTTCATCTAATCAAATTATTTAATGAACTCCCACTTAGATAGACATCCCTCTTCTAGTCATCTAAGTATAACATGATCCGAGTCAACTAGGCCGTGTCCGATCATCACGTGAGACGGACTAGTCAACGTCGGTGAACATCTTCATGTTGATCATATCTTCTATACGACTCATGCTCGACCTTTCGGTCTTCTGTGTTGCGAGGCCATGTCTGTACATGCTAGGCTCGTCAAGTCAACCTAAGTGTTTGCATGTGTAAATCTGTCTTACACCCGTTGTATGTGAACGTTAGAATCTATCACACCCGATCATCACATGGTGCTTCGAAACAACGAACTGTCGCAACGGTGCATAGTTAGGGGGAACACTTCTTGAAATTATTATGAGGGATCATCTTATTTACTACCATCGTTCTAAGTAAACAAGATGCAAAACATGATAAACATCACATGCAATCAAATAATAAACGTGACATGACATGGCCAATATCACATAGCTCCTTTGATCTCCATCTTGGGGCTCCATGATCATCTTTGTCACCGGCTTGACACCATGATCTCCATCATCGTGTCTCCATGAAGTTGCTCGCCAACTATTACTTCTACTACTATGGCTAACGCGTTTAGCAATAAAGTAAAGTAATTTACATGGCGTTTCTTGATGACACGCAGGTCATACAAAAATAAAGACAACTCCTATGGCTCCTGCCGGTTGTCATACTCATCGACATGCAAGTCGTGATTCCTATTACAATAGCATGAACATCTCATACATCACATATAGATCATTCATCATTCATCACAACTTTGGCCATATCATATCACAAAGCACTTGCTGCAAAAACAAGTTAGACGTCCTCTAATTGTTGTTGCAAGTTTTACGTGGCTGAATTAGGGTTCTAGCAAGAACGTTTTCTTACCTACGTGAAAGCCACAACGTGATTTGTCAACTTCTATTTACCCTTCATAAGGACTCTTTTCATCAAATCCGCTCCAACTAAAGTGGGAGAGACAGACACCCGCCAGCCACCTTATGCAACTAGTGCATGTTAGTCGGTGGAACTGGTCTCACGTAAGCTTACGTGTAAGGTTGGTCCGCGCCGCTTCATCCCACAATACCGCTGAAGCAAGATAAGACTAGTAGCGGCAAGAAAGTTGACAAATCTACGCCCACAACAAATTGTGTTCTACTCGCGCAAGAAGAACTACGCATAGACCTAGCTCTGATACCACTGTTGGGTAACGTTGCAGAAAACAAAAAAAATTCCTACGGTTTCACCAAGATCAATTTATGAGTTCATCTAGCAACGAGTGATCGGATGCATCTACATACCTTTGTAGATCGCGAGCGGAAGCGTTCAAAAGAACGGGGATGAGGTAGTCGTACACGACGTGATCCAAATCACCGGAGATCCTAGCACCGAACGGACGGCACCTCCGCGTTCAACACACGTACGGTCAGCGTAACGTCTCCTCCTTCTTGATCCAGCAAGGGGGGAGGAGAGGTTGATGAAGATCCAGCAGCACGACGGCGTGGTGGTGGATGCAGGGCGTCACAGCAGCAGGGCTTCGCCTAGTACTTCGAGAGGGAGAGGTGTAGCAGGGAGAGAGGGAGGCGCCAGGGGCAAGGGTGCGGCTGCCCCTCCCTCCCCCCTTTATATAGGCCCCCTGGGGGGCGGCCCCTAGAGATCCCATCTCCAGAGGGGGCGGCGGCCAAGGGGGTGGATTGCCCCCCAAGGCAAGTGGGCACCCCCCCCCACCCTAGGGTTCCAACCCTAGGCGCAGGGGGTGGGCCTTGGGGGGTGCACCAGCCCACTAAGGTCTGGTCCCCCTCCCACTTCAGCCCATGGGGCCCTCCGGGATGGGTGGCCCCACCCGGTGGACCCCCGGGACCCATCTGGTGGTCCCGGTACAATACCGGTCACCCCCAGATCACTCCCGATGGCCGAAACTGCACTTCCTATATATAATTCTTCACCTCTGGACCAATTTGGAACTCCTCGTGACGTCCGGGATCTCATTCGGGACTCCGAACAACATTCGGGTTACTGCATATACATATCCTCACAACCCTAGCGTCACCGAACCTTAAGTGTGTAGACCCTACGGGTTCGGGAGACATGCAGACATGACCGAGACGGCTCTCGGGCAATAACCAACAGCGGGATCTGGATACCCATGTTGGCTCCCACATGCTCCACGATGATCTCATCGGATGAACCACGATGTCGAGGATTCAATTAATCCCGTATACGATTCCCTTTGTCAATCGGTATTTTACTTGCCCGAGATTCGATCGTCGGTATCCCAATACCTCGTTCAATCTCGTTACCGGCAAGTTACTTTACTCGTACCGTAATGCATGATCCCGTGATCAAACACTTTGATCACATTGAGCTCATTATGATGATGCATTACCGAGTGGGCCCAGTGATACCTCTCCGTCAAGCGGAGTGACAAATCCCAGTCTCGATCCGTGTCAACCCAACAGACACTTTCGGAGATACCCGTAGTATACCTTTATAGTCACCCAGTTACGTTGTGATGTTTGGTATACCCAAAGCACTCCTACGGTATCCGGGAGTTACACGATCTCATGGTCTAAGGAAAGGATACTTGACATTGGAAAACTCCAGCAAACGAACTATACGATCTTGTGCTATGTTTAGGATTGGGTCTTGTCCATCACATCATTCTCCTAATGATGTGATCTCGTTATCAATGACATCCAATGTCCATAGTCAGGAAGCCATGACTATCTGTTGACCAACGAGCTAGTTAACTAGAGGCTTACTAGGGACATGTTGGTGTCTATTATTCACACATGTATTACGATTTCCGGATAACACAATTATAGCATGAATAAAGACAATTATCATGAACAAGGAAATATAATAATAATGCTTTTATTATTGCCTCTAGGGCATATTTCCAACATACCGAGGGTCTCCGGGTATATGGAACATAGTCGGCTATGTATGAGGAGATAGAATCGTCCATGAATCTAGCGTCTTGGACTATACACAAAGTCTTCTGGAGCATTGTAATTATGCGCTAAGGGCCTCTAGATGTGGCCCAGGTCAGAACCGTCAAGGGATCCTCAGCCCGGCCCACCAGGCTGGGAGTCGACATGGTGAGAGGCCCCTGAACAGGTCTTCAAGACTGGACACACCACGACTCATCCGAGCTGCACATCATATTTAGGGAGGGACGTGCGCCTTGATCCCCGCATCAACGACTTCTTGCAGCCGAGCACCATCAGTCGAGCTGCCATCTGTGGTGACACAAATGTACGTGAAATATTGAACGAGAAGCCGACCTGCATACAGGCAATATTTCCCACGCAGCGAGTGATGGTGTCCTAGACTAAGGGTACTCATCGGGTCATCTCCTCGCTAAGACAGCCGGGCCAAGGACCCCCCCCCCCCCCCCCCCCCCCCGTTGACGATTTACACATGAGCCATGTTCATCAGGCCCATGACGCCAAGGGGGGCACATGCACGGAGACTTACGTATACTCTAACTAAGACTTATTAGAGTTCGTCTACACCACAATTACATTAGAGTAACCGAGCTCTGTGTAAACCCTAGACCCCTTTGGTATCTATATAAGCTAGGGGGGGCTTGTAGACGGATAGACAGACTCATTATGATCTCGAAATCAATACAATGAAAACAGGACGCGGGGTATTGTCTTTGTTGCCATCGCACCAAAGATGCTTGTTCGGGACCCCCTCCCCAAGATCTCCTGGATTTGAGGACTCCAACTAAGAGTATTTCAATACGTGCTCATCCGAAGACAACCATGAGTAGTTCGTTTCAGCTAACTATTATGCTTTCTAAGTATCCCTAGTTTAGTCAATTATGCAGCGATGTTTAAGATCCCTAGTTTATTTAATAATGTAATGGACGTTTAGTTCAATGATGCAACGAGAGGTGCAATGATGTTTTTAGGGCACGGGCGAGTGCGGTGGTGCACGGCGAGCTTGATTATTTCCTCGGCTAGCCTCGGGATAGATGGAGATGAGGGGGCCTAGCTTGTTGGAGTTGCGACACATCAAAGAGCTTCAGGTCGAGGTCGAAAGCGACAGATTAAGGCTCTCTGCATTTGCAAAAATCATCAAGAAGATGCGACGGAGAAAGGCGAACATGATGGATGCCATGAGCTTGTTCAGTCCCTAGCTCTTGAACACCAAATCTTTATGCCAGCCCCAAAAAGTTGTCATCATCCAAGATTGAGAGATCTTGGTTTTTGCCCCAACTGGGGGTTTTTCACATAAAAAAACTGGTGTTCATCTCTGTTGATTTTATGCTTCTATTATGTGTGATTTTGCTTGGCACTAGACACATCTGAGATGGATGTCTGAAGTGCAGCGCCACGATAGAGAAACTGAAGAATAGTACTCCTTCCGTTCCATAATGTAGTGTGTACAGATATTTTTGAAAAGTTAAATTTCGCAAACTTCGGCCATGTTTATAGCGAAAACTATTTATGTGTATAATACTAAATATATATAATATGAAGCTACATCTTAGGCTCCGCTTGGTATCGGTGTATTTTATACACATGTAGTTATTTTACAGGTGTATGATACCAGCTACACTTGATTTTTGCCTGGAAATGAAAATGATGGATGGAGGTCCGTATATATTATAGGTGTATGGCGCTGTGAAGCACCAATCCAATCAGCGCCTTACGATGAGTCTAATGATATATGTTTGGCATTATAGATGTAATTGTTTTTTCTCTACAAACTTGATTAAAATTGTAAGGTTTGACTTTAAAAAAGAACTATGTGCACTACATTATGAAACAGAGGGAGTATTAAGTTTCTTCCCAAGTTTTGGCTGACATAACTTACTCCATATCATCCTTTTGGCTTCCACGACTGAGAAATGATCCGTGAGCTACTGCATACAAGTGGTGTCGAAGTTACGTTACTTCACTGCAGTGTTTTAGATGTCGTTAAGAACTTAAGAGTGTGCTAACTCCCAACGTCAAGCAACACTGAATCTTGTTTTGCTAACTTAATTTTTCTACTAGGACTTTATTAGAGCATCTCTGGTAGGTGCCCTATTTTAAGCCAGTAGCTCTTTTTAGGGAACTTAGGGGCAAAAAGATCATCCAAAGCTGCTCTATCACAAACTTGGGCAGCCCTAAAATGCCGCAGCCGATGCTGTAAATATACAACACGTGGGCGGTTGCTGCAAAACCAAAATGGCTAGCAGATCGCATGCGCCGCCGCCTCTAGATCCGCGACCGCCGCACCCTCCGTTGTCGGATCCACACACTACACCCACCCACCGTCCGCGAGACCAACGAAATCTCGTTGCCGCAGCTGGAATGCGCCGAAATCTATCGCGCACCCGCAGCCGGAATCCGCCGCCGCCCCACCCGCATCGCCTCTCCTCATCCTTCCCTAGAGTCACTGCCTCCTTCCCTGGCGCCGTCGCATCCTCATCATGCCACCGAAGGGAAAAGGCAACGCCGACTACAAGGGGGTGTGGCCGCGCCCGTCCGGCCGGTTCGGCGTCGAGTTCTAGCATGACGGTCGAAGGTATTGGCTCGGCACCTACCGGACGGCCGACATTGCCGCCCGTGCCTATGATGTTGCGTCATGGAGGCTCGGCCTGTTGATGAGTGGATTTTATGCGTACTTTTTAGAGTGTATTCTAGTGCTAAAATCCCTCATATTATCCATCTAGCGCTTATTCATGTCTCCATTGCATAGTTTCCGGTATTTACTTGTTTTACCAAGTTGGTTGCACACTTCTTATTTTTATTTAGTTTTTGTTAGTTTTCCTTTGTTTTGTGGTCTTTGTAGGTGTGTTGATCTTTTTATATATTGTTAATGTTCTTTGTGATGTTGGGTGAAGTGCACCATCCAACATTTGCCAATTTTGGACACAAGGATATCACTATTGGATGAAGTAGAGAGCGGAAAAAGCAAGTGATAGCGCAATCTCTAGGAAAATGGAGGAGAAAAAGTGACAGTAGTATCCTCTACCTATCATGTCTCTACCAATTCGATAGGGGAATAACCAGACCGCCCTTTGGCTGCGTCCATGGGGTAAATCCTTAATTGTCATGAGATGCAACCCTCTCGGGGAGACTATGAAGGTGGCGTGTGTGGCACGAAGTCTACCACGAGTAGAACGTATTCTGTACCAGGCTCCACCCACAAATAACTACATGAAAAGTATTTTGAGTATCCGTAGGACGTACGGGTAGTAATGATTCCGAACACGTTTTACTCAAGCATCCCCTTCTTATTGTGCCGTTCTTTTATTTATGCTTTTACCTCCATGTAGTTGTTTAGTCAAAACCGCCCTTATTATCATTTTCGCTAGCAACCAACGAATAGACTTTTTTTAGAAACGTTCTCGGTGTGAATGTAGCCACGTGCGTGACGACGTAGCTGTGTTGGTAGTTACCAGTGCAACCACCGCTCCATGTGGGATTGACATGCTCTACTTACCGTGAATTGCAATAGCCCTGTGCACTTGCAGGTCATCACCTGCCGCGCAAGAGGCTCAACTTTCCGGAGATCGAGTCTCGGGCGGCAGCGGAGCACGTCGAGCCTCCGGTGACCATTGATTCTAGCCTGATCCCACGACCCTCATTATTATCGACAAGTGGGACACCATTCGATAGAGGAGACAAGGAGGCGATGGCGAGGTTTGAGGGAGCACCCGGAGTACATGCAGAACGAGATGGAGTTCTACTGGAAGAGGAATCTAGAGAAGTCCAAGCGCAGGAACGACGCCGAGGCAAGGCCATCATGAGTCAAGAAGGAGGAGGATCCCGATGATCATTGACTGGGATAACATGTAGGTGTGTTTGTAGTTTGCACGTCGTAGTTTAAGTTTACATGTTGTAGTTGAACTATGTTGCATGTATAAACTTTGAATGTGGTCGAAGTAATTCTAAAGTATGAAATATGATCGAAGTAGTTTAAATGTTTGTTTAAAAATATATATGGCTTCGCTGTTTTGGGTGCCCTATTATAGAGCAACTGTTGGAGATGGTACTTCCTTGTTCCAAAAAAATGCATTTTTATGCCCTAAATTTTACTCCAAATCCAAAATGATGCCCTAAAATAAAGCAGCTATTGGAGATGCTCTTAATACAAAGAACGTGGTCAACTTTAAAACAAAAAACTGGCGGAACAAATCGCAAGTGCCCCAGAACAAAGGCTACCATTAAAACTTTAACTTCCCTACTAGTAGCAAGTTAGCAACTCATTTCATGTGTGGGATGTGCGACAATTACATAATGGAGCCACTAAGAGACACAAGCACACAAAAATTCACACCATCTAGAAATAAGCATCCGATTTGAG
The DNA here is from genome assembly GCA_032464435.1 of Aegilops umbellulata. Lineage (NCBI taxonomy): Eukaryota > Viridiplantae > Streptophyta > Magnoliopsida > Poales > Poaceae > Aegilops > Aegilops umbellulata. The sequence continues at coordinate 529,581,647 of CP136056.1, read as the reverse complement.
GCCGTGTGCGTGCATTCATGCACTAGGCAGCAGGCGGTACAATCCAATAAGGTTTGACACGTGCAAGAGTCAAGTCACGTTCATGAACTACAAGAATCTCCATGATTTGTTCCGCCAGGTCGTAGATGCACAGATCCCCATCATCACTGAGGAAGTTCTTCATGAAGTAGACGCGGTTCCCCTGCAGGTTGCATGCGCTCGCCGGGCAAGAAACCGCATTGCCCCCGCGAGCCAACATGAAGACCCTGTCTCCAATGTCATGCACCTTGCGCCAGCAGCGGCCATGGTCGAAATCCATCTTGAAGACAAGGACGGCGCCGATGTCGTCGGGGTTGAATTCCCGAAAGCAAACGCAGACCCGGAACAGCTCCCCGAGGGACTCCAGCAGCCAGGACACGCCGGAGCACATGCCTTCCGGCATAGTGATGGCGGCGTCCACGTCCTCGAGCGTATGAAGCTCGGCAGTGGGAGCAGGAGGGGTGCCAAAGTCGAGGTGAACAACGCCCATCTTGTATTGGTTTGATTCCGAGAAGATGAAGTGCAGCTTCCCTCCCTGCGCGGCGACGAGGGTGGGGATGACTCGCTTGGTGGGGGGAGTGGAAGTCGAGTCGCCGTCGCCATCGCTGACCTCCTCTGGCTCTGGGTCTGGGAGAGTGTACTCGCCGACGTCGTATGTGTGCTGTCCCCATGCCCTGTTGCTTCCGCCGTTGACTCGGCAGAACCACATGTCGGGGTCCTCGACGTCGAACAGAACGACGGCGCAGTCGGGATGCGCAGCGGAGCTGTGGGTTAGGAGGCAGGTGCAGCTGGTGGGGACATAATGGTCGTCTCGTATGGGCGGGAGGGGTATGGTCTCTCCGGTGATGGGATGCCACAGCCAGGTCTCCCACGGAGAGGCGCCGTGGATGATGAAGATCCAGCCCTGCGGGGTGGCGAAGCAGATCTGGTTGTCCTGCGGGGATAGCATGGCCGGTGTCGCCTCCATGCATGTTCTCTCTTCCGATATGCTGAACATGAGCAGCTCGGGGAAAACTTCTTGATCATCGCCTCCGACTCTGATCGACTCGTTCCGTGTGGGCTGGTGCTCGAAGACGAGCAGCGGCAATGACTGGAGGGCGCCGGTGCTGCTGCACGCCATCGCTGATCGATCGTCGTCGAAACTGAATTCAATCTCCGGCCGGTACGTACGCGCCGTCGTCGTCGGTGGACGCGAAGAAATACCCAATGGCTCTGCCTCTGCTCTCAGCTTATTTCGCTCCGTGGTTAATAATTGATCTACGGACGGCAGATACGAATATGACTATATAGAAAAGAAGCTACGTTGACTAGAGTCCGACTCGACCATGAATTCTTTTACCGAATCTAAATTGGACTTTTTTATATAAAACATCTAAATTAGACTCTGATTGTCCTAGTCAGTATGCAAATAGAGTTTTCTGTGCGCAAAAAAGGAAAAGAATAGAGTTTTCCTTGTTTAAAAAAATGCAGAATATACACTAAAATGCCATATATGGCGACACTTTCCTCATGGCCTGCACGCTAGTAGCGTGGTTTTATTTTCGAAAATGTTAACGCTCACACGTGTGGACGTTAGCCAACTCTTCTACACGCCTTCATCACCGTCCAGTAACTTTTGCACGAATCTTGGCACGAATTAGCTGATTTTATATGCCACTTAGGACAACTCGCGTGTGTGGTGTGTGAGAGAGGCCGCCCACACATCCATTTTACCATACGGAGGGGTCGGTGTGTGGGCGTTTAGCAGTCCGCCCACACACCAGTTTTCAGTCACGCACAAGGGCTGGTGTGTGGGCGTTTGCCATCTCGCCCACACACACCCGCCTCCTCTCCCACACCCAAGTTGCCAGTTGCCATGCGTTTTGCAGTGTACATGGCAACTACCCTAGTATGATTGCAAGCAGATGGCAGCTCTTTCTTTTTTTACCCGAACATGTCAGTTGCCATATGTTTTGCATGGTGCATGGCAAACTGCTTTAGCGTGCACGTAAGCAGATGACATCTCTTTCTTTTTAAATGGCAACTGCCCTAGCGTGCTTGTGAGCACATGGCAACTCTCTCTTTTACCCGAACATGTTTTTTGCCATGCCTTTTTTTGTAGTGCTACATGGCAACTGCCTAGTATTAGTAGGTGGCAACTCCTAAAGTTTTGAAATCATGTCAACTGCAGTATACCAGACCACACATGGCAACAGCTGTAGATTCTCCAAAAAATGGCAATCTGGAATTTTGACCTGAGATGGCAATTGCAGTTGAGCAAACATGGCAACTATAGTTGTCCGACATGGCAACCGTAGTTCAGCGACATGGCAACTGCACTTAAACGAACATGGACGAGGGTCCGGCCCATGGCAACTGCGGGGCGCGCGGTAAAGTGTCACATGGGGCATGCAGGACCACGAGGTACGAGGTCTGACGTACCGGTCGTGTGGGCGTTATCTATTTCGCCCACACGCACGCGTGTAAGAGGGACCGGGACGGGAAAAAAGAGGTGTGTGGGCGCTAATTGTTTTGCCCACACACAGACGTGTGGGCTGGTCCTCTTAGGCACCACACAGAACTGTGGGCAGATTCCTTAACGCCCACACGTGTGGCAGTTAGCGGCGTCCTTTATTTTATGTTTTCCCTTTTATTTTCTGTTTTATTTTTTATTTTTTGATTTCTTTTTTCAGGACACTTTCGATCTATTCATCTTTAATCATGGCACTGCAACAATCATTAGAAATAATAAAAATTGAATTAAAATTCGTCGAACATCTACCAACGACTACAAGCACTGAAGCGAGCCAAAGGTGCGTCGCCGTCATCGCCCCTCCCTCGCCGGAGCCGGGCACTACTTATTGTAGCAGACTGCTAAAGCCCCATAGGACCGACGCACCAGAATAGCAACCGCCGCCGGTCAAGATAAATTTAGATCGGAAGGATCTAACCCCAAAGACACATGACACAAAGACAAACAAAGATTGGATCCGAGTAGATCCACCAAAAGACAACCACAGACCGAATCCCGCGAGATTCGCCGAAGACGCACCTCCACACTCCCTTCGACGATGCTAGATGCACCAAATGGGGGCTAGGCGGGAAGAACCTTGTTTCATCTTCGGCGAGCCGCCACCGTCTCGTCTTCCTTATTGAACAGGAGGACGATGCAGTCAGGGTGCGCAGCGGAGCTGTGGGTCAGAAGGCAGGTGTAGCTGGTTCGGACATAGTTGTCGTCTTCTTTGGGCAGGAGGGATATGGTCTCTCTGGTGATTGGATGCCACAGCCAGGTCTCTCACGGGAAGGCGCCATGCATGGATGATGAAGATCCAGCCCTACGGGTTGGCAAAGCAGATCTAGTTTTTCTTGGGGGATAGCATGGCGGGTGTCGCCTCCATGCATGTTCTCTTTTCTCATATGTTGAACATGAGCATCTTGGGGATATGCTCTTGATCATCGCCTCTAACTCCGATCGTCGTCGTCGAGTCGTTCCGGGAAGGCTGGTGTTCGAAGACGAGCAGTGTGGCAAGGACCGGAGGGCGCTGGTGCTGGCGCTGCTGCATGCCATTGCTGGTCGATCGTCCTTGAAACTGAGTTCAATCTCCGGCTAGTACGCGTGCGCGCTGTCGTCATCGGTGGACGCGAGAAATCCTCTGCCTCTCCTCTTATACATACATGCGAATCTAAAAACTAGACTGATTTTCCGAGACAGTATGTGAATACAATTCCTCCCTTTTAGACAAAAGGAACGCGAAATATACCCGAATATACCCAGAGGCCCGGTTTACTGTTTTTTCTTTTTTTAAATGCCATAAATAAAATACATATTTACCTTGCAAAGACAGAGAAAAAGCGTTGTGCAATTGCCATGCATATAAAAATTTAAAAAATGCCATATTAATTTATAAAAAAGGACATGGTACTTTACAAAAAACTACTATGATGTAATTTTTTGCTTTATTTTTTCCACTGCGCACAATTCATAGAAACGCCATGTTAGTGAATTGTCTTTTGGCCATGGCAAAAACAAATTGTTATCCTCTTACTAAATAAAATTTCCATCCTATAGTCAATAAAAAATGCCATGAAAACAATATTAGAATGTCATGCTATCAATAATAAAACTGCCACCTTCCAAATAATAAAGCTGCCATCCTCATAACAATAAAAATGCCATGCTCTTTACCATAAATTGACACCCCTCTTGATAAATAGAAATGCCATGTAACTAAAAAATAAAAATGTCATGTTACTAATAATAAAACTGCCATCCACTTAGTAATAGAAAACACCACTTTATTAAAAAATTAAATGTCATGCTCTTTACTAAAAACATGCCATGCTCTTTATCATAAACTGCCATCCCTCTTGATAAATAAAAATACCTTGTCACTAAAAAAAGTCCATGTTACTAATAAATAAAACTGCCATCCTCTTAATAATAGAAAATGCCATGTTATTAATTATTAAAATGTCATGATCTCTGCTAAAAAAAAGCAATGTGTGGCACTAAAAAGGACCTAAAAAATGACATGCACTTTACTAGAAAAAAATGCCATGTGAGCTATTAAAACAAGGACCTAGAAAAAATGACATGCTACATATCATAAAAATGCACATCGCAAGTTTAGGGAAAAAAACTCCAAAAAAATTATATCTCTTCTACCAATAATTAAAAAATTGGCATTTTTTTATTTTTCAAATGAAACATTGTATTTTTTAAATAGCTTCATAAGATATATAGAAACATGTTTAAACTGCAAATGTAGACAAAACACGCTATAGTACAGGTGGTAGGCGGTGTGCGCCGTGGGCGGGAGGTCTCTGGTTAGAGACCCCATGCTTGCATGTTTTTTGGGACACAAAAAACAAAAAGTTGGTTGGGAAACCTAAAGCTGCGACCTCCTCGAGCTGACCTAAGTTGAATCGGATGTGCGTCAAGATGCGTTTGACGGTGATGGGCCGTTCGCTAGGGTGGGCCTCCCAGCGAACAATCGCCAGATAACATTTCCATTTTATTTCCTGTTTTCCTTTTCTTTTCAGGTTTACATTTCATTTTCTTTTGGTTTACTTATGGTGTTTTGGTTTATTTTTGAACTTTTCTTTGTTTTTTTTCTTGTACCTTGTTTTATTTTTTTTCAAAATGCTGCATAAATATTTGTAAATTTGTGTTTAGAAAAAATATTTAATCTTTTAAAAAATACAACATATTCTAAATTACACGATTTTTTATATAAATATGTGGATATTGTTTCAATTCTATGAATATACAAAAAAAAACTGGTAATCACTTTTAATTACAAGAATACAAGAATATGTTTACAAAAATACATCAACACTATTTTAAAATACATAAAATTTTTAGTGCTTTGTAAACAATTTAAAATTACACGAACCATTTTTGAAAGACGAATATTTATTGAAACATATGAAGACTTTTTATAAATACAAAAATATCTATTAAAGTTCATTAATCCCATTTGAAAATACATGGGCATTCTCTTAAATTATGGGAAAAAAATCCATGACTACAGATACATTTTTTACATACACATTCTTGATAATTTAGGCAATTTTCAAAAATGATTTTTTCTACCTATTGCTCATGGTTATTACTCCCTCATTCATGTGCAAATGCACAAGTAATAATTCAACACAAGCACCGCCAAGGCCAGATCTCACCAACTAGTGGGGCACATTGTCCCGCCATATCTGTATGGGACCGTCCAGATTTCTCGAATCACCTCCAAACCGATTGCGATGTTGGGCCTGAAATGTCAGCATGGAAAGTTGACTCCTCTTCCCGTCTGCATTGCAAGCAAGTGGCAATCTGGTCAAGATGCCGATAACATTTGAGGTCCCCAGTCCACAACCCTTTGAGCAACTTCCATACACAAATTTACATCTTTTGTGGAACTAGGATTTTCAACATTTTCTAGACAAGTAGGTCCCCACAATGTCTCGAGCTGGTCACCACGCCCCCTAGTTCTTCAAGAGGTTCGCAACGGCTAGGTGATATGCGCTTTGCACCAAGATATCCATCCTTTTCAGTTTGCCATGCTATAAAATCATCTCCCATCCGTGTTGATTGTTTGATATCTTCAATATTTCTTCTACATCAGGAGACATCAGTTATGAGATACTGGTTAAACCGCTCTTCATCCCATGAACCTACATGACGAATAAATTGGGACACCCCCGTAAACCTACACCGCCGTTGAGGTTTAAGAGATCTCCATAAAGTGCCCCTCAGAATTCATGTGTCACGCCAAAACCTCACCTTCCGTCCATCACCAATTTTCCCATAGGACTCCCTTCTTTAGTAGCTCCAAGCCATACTCAATCCCCTTCCAGACCGCCGAAGAATTCCCCGTAAACACGATATCAATAAAATTATCCCGTTGGTAATATTTTGCTTTCACCATTCTAGCACATAAACTGTCCGGTCCTTCGATTAAATTCCAAGCTTGCCTCGCCAGCAAAGCTTGGTTAAAGAGGCGCATACCACGAAAACCAAGACCACCTTGATTTTTGGGAGCATTATTTTTTCCCATGCAATTTGGTGTGTTTGTGTCTTCCTTTCTCCACACCCCACTAGTAACTTTGAGCCATTTTATTCAAATCATCACAGACCTACATCGGTAGTTTGAAAATGCTCATCACGTATGTCAGGATAGTTTTCGCCACTTCTTTGATTAACACTCGTTTGCGATCGAGGACATGAATCTCTCTGACCAATCAACAAGTCTCTTGGCCAAACTGTATTGAAGTGATTGAAAATGCCCATTACTCTTTCCCCCCTCTGGTACAGGTAGTCCCAAGTACTGGTCCTCGAAATCCTGCCGCCCAATATGCAACACATTTTTAACCACCTCTTGTACTACCAAGGGCAAGATTCTCCAAACAATATGCTACACTTTTCTGGGTTTAGTAGTTGGCCTGTCCCACGTTCATACCTATGCATCACATCATTTACAATGTTCACCTATACCTCAGAACCTTAAAAAAATAGCAATGTATCATCACCAAACAAGAGATGAGATATCCTCGGTGCCATTGGGAAGATAGCAACCGATATAAGACCTCTCGTTTCAATGACATCAAGAATCAAAGCCGACAAGGAATCAACCACAAATAGGAATAAAAACGGTGATAATGGGTCACCTTGGCGGAGTTCTCGTGAGGGAGAAAAACGCTCCGATAACTTCCTATTAAACTTCACCGAGGAACTAACTGTTTGCACACAAGGGCGGATCCAGCATAGTTACACGCAAATTTTTCTGCAAAAAATCACACACACACACACACACACACACACACACACACACACACACACACACACACACACACACACACACACACACACACATATATATATATATATATATATAGAGAGAGAGAGAGAGAGAATTAAAAGAAATCATATATGGGTATATGGCAGATATGCTAACAGGTCCAGTCCATCGGCAGCAGGCCAACAGCCCACTAGCTAGCCCAGGAGAGCTAGCAGGAACCACCAATTTCCTCCGCCCAGTGCCCACGCACGAGATCCACACCCCCTCAAAAAAGGAAAAAGAAAAAGAAAAAAAAGACCACCCACACCCAAGTACTCCAAGAGCCAGACGACGGCGGCGGCCTCCCCCTTCACGGCGGCGGAGACCTTCAGGTAAGCTGTCCTCCCTGCCCCCTTCTCCTACAAGCAGCGCCGCCTCCCTCGCTCTGATTTTCAAATTTGATGGTTTTTCAAAATTAATGAACTTTTTTCAAATTCAATGAACATTTTGAATTTTGTGATTTTTTTCAAATTCAATGAAGTTTTTTCAAGATCAATGAACTTGTTTTTTCAAAATCAATGATCTTTTTTCAAATTTGATGAACTTTCTCAAAATTTGATGGACTTTTTTTATAAATTGATGAATTTTGGAGTTTATATTTTTTTTTTCAAAATCATCGTTACCATTTTTTCATTCATGATCTTTTTTGTGTTATTTTTTAAAAGTTAGTGGTGCTCTGGATGTGGGCCCCTTCTGACATATTATCTTGGGCTTTTTGGGCCTCTCCTGGGCCCCTCGATGCAGGCCCACATGGAGATAGAAATAGGCCCAGAACCGTGTCTGGTCACTCGACCTGAATCGGACCAATTCTCAAAAAAAAAAAAAAAAAAAACTGAATCGGACCGGACCGCCCCCGCCCACCCTCCCAACACACACAGAGGGGAAAGTAGCTGCTCTCTCGCGTGCGGCAGCGGCGGCGTCCCGGCGGCCGGCGGCGCTCCAAGCAAGGTGACTTCTGGGCCCAATTCCCCCTCTCCCCCTGACTCGGGTCTGCTTATCCTCCCCACCGAGCCGAGCTCCCCTCCTACCCCCCTCCCCCCCCCCCCCCCACTCCCGACTTAATCGCGGCGGCGGCGGCGGCGGCGGCGGAGGTAAGCTCTCCTCCCTGCCCCCTTCTCCTACGAGCTGCGCCGCCCCCTCGCCCTGCTGCATCCCATGCTCTGACGACCCTGCGCCGTCCCCATCACCCACTCCCCCTTCCTGCTGCTCCCCCGCCCCCCCTTCCCCCACACGCGCGGCTGCTCCTCTTTCTGCTCGACGCCACCCCCCCTCTGCTGCTCCCCCTCGCCTGGCCATTGACTCAATGATACTATCGACAGTTCCTCAAACTGGAATGGAGCAAAACATTAGTCAAGATAATAACATAGTATGCATAGCAAAAGCCTATTAAATAAAACTGTGATCAGGCATACTACCTCTATTTCTCTGTGCATTGTTAATTTTGACCTGTAGGGGGCTTCCCAGTTTAACATTTTTGTTTTTTTCTAACTTTGATACATTTTGATTTTGAAGTTATTTAGTACATTTAGAAGTTAAATTTGTGTTACAACTTACAATCTGGTTCGGAATTTTAGCAGACCGACAAGACTGACTGAATACTTGCATCTATAAGATTGGTCAATTAGTTTGGAAAGTTTGGTTAGTGGACATTAATCTGGTTGCAAACCTGTTTATTTCTTGGTGCCCTGTTGTAGGACTTAACTTTCTGTTTGTTTTTTTAAGATGGATGCCACAGCCCTTCATTATGAAAACCAGAAGTTGGTGCAGCAATTGGAAGTACAGAAGTCTGAAATGCATGTGTTGGAAGCTAAGTTCAAGGAGCTGAGGAATGAACAATCTTCTTATGACAATACTCTGATTTCCCTGGATACGATGTGGAATCAGGTTCTATCCCCTGAATCTCATGTAAACTCTGTTTTATGGTTCTTTTCCGGTTTGTAATGCTTCTTACTAATATATGTTAATTATAGCTTGTTGATGATTTAATTCTGCTTGGAGTTCGATTTGGTGGTGGCTTGAACAATTTGCCTGCACTTGACCATGAAGAGTTGTCAGAAGGTTGCTGGCTTATTTGTTTATTTAACTGTTAGATGTTGCTTTGTGAGATGTGCTTTTTTGTTTCAGTAGCGATGTTGCCTTAGCTGATTGTGTGTTCTTTTTTGTTGCTCAGAATCTATCGAGTCGTCTCCTTCTGAGGACATTTTTCTCTTCATGCTCTTGAAGTCCAACAATTATGGAAAAAAGGATGACAATAGCTTCTTGGAATTCGCTGAAGAAGCTCTTGCTTTGCGCCGTTCGGCAACTCTTGCTCTCATGAGGTCCCTTCAAGAGGCTATTGCTGCACAACACGCCAGAAGTGAATATTTGTCATTAGCTTTAAATGGAGAGAAGTCAAATGAAGGTAAAGACAAAAAGTAATATCTGGCTTTTCCCCTCCATTTTTTTGCAGTGCACCTTTATTATTTGCTAATTACCCATCTGCTTGAACTTTCATTATTTAATTTAGATGTTCTTGTTGCCCTTCAAAACCATAATGATCACTTGAAAGAGGTGGTTGGCAATGTCCGTGAAGCTATTTCTATTGTCAATGAGAAGCATAAAAGGTATCTGGATGAGATTGAGGCATTCAAAAGCAGCTACTCAAAAGAATTGCAGGAAATCAAGCATCTGTCAGGTGTTAAAAAATGTCACTCCTTTTCTCATTTGATATATTTGTTAAATTTTTGTCTTGTGTGCATATCTGGGCATTCAGAGTTATTATCTTCTCCGTAGTTACCAGATTCACTAAACTACCCTCTGAACCCCAAACCCCAATCTCGATTGGGGTTCGAGTTTGGTGCCAATCGGTAAGGATGCGCTGACCGATCGTTCAGGTGGACCATTAGATTCTAACCAAGGAGATTGAGAGGAAAATGGAAGGAATTGCCATGCAGCTATCTCATGTCGAGTAGATCAAGTTGAACGTCACCATTGGGTGCTCTCGAGTAGGTTTGCATGGTATGGGCTGCGGCTGCGGCCATAGCTGTGAACCATGTGTGGATGAGGTGAGGAAGATGGAGTCGACGAATCCCTAAGGAAAGCTTTTTGCAAGCAGATCAAAGAAACTGGAGGGGAGGCGCTCCATGCTCGGCAGGGTAGGCAGTCACGATGCTTATTAGGGATGCGAGTTGGTAGTTGGGACCCAGGATCGTTTATGGGCTGTGTGGGCTGACTAGGCCCGTTTCTTGCTTTGCCTATTTTCCAATGCTTCTGTGTGCAGAACCATGTGCTACTTTAGTGTTTGTGCCTAAAGATCTAGTGTTCACAAACCCTAACCTCCGATTTGCCGAACCCTGATCTCTGATTTGCCGAACCCCGATCTCTGATTTGACGAAACCGACCATCGATTCGCCAAACCCCAATCTCTGATTTTCCGAACCCGACCTTCAATTCGCCAAACCCCGATCTCTGATTTACCGAACCCGACCTTCGATTCGCCGAACCCCAATCTCTGGTTTGCCAAACCCGATCTCTGTTTCGCGAATCAGAGATGTACAACACCCATTGAACCCGATACGGACTGAGGTAGCTAATCGTGCAGCCGAATAGCAAATCGCGAATCAGGTAACAATACACGAATGCATTTGGCTTAATTTTAAAACATACCATTTCCTTCTGTCATCTGGATGATTAAAAGTTGCCCCCCGCCCCCCTTTTTTTAGACTAAAGAACTCTTCTGTTGGCAAGGCGCGCAAATGCACAGCCAGCTCACCCGCATTCGAGTCTCGGCTCGCACGAGTGATGCTCAAGGTTACCTCTTCTATTAAAAAATGCCGCCAAGGAGTTAGTCCTGGCTGGTCCCTTTTTTCTAAAGCTGCCCCTTTTCACAACAAGCTCGGCTTTGCATTCTTGACAAGATTGACCTTGCATCACAGTTTGCATATTTCATACGGAAATAATGTGTGGCATTAATTGTGCTAAAACTTGCTGCCAATACAACTGGAAGAAATGTACTAAGATATGTTAACAGACCCTTGCCAAATCAAAAAAAAATATTATCTTGTTCTGTGCTTCCAAATTTTGAGCTATAAAACTGGTCAAGCTTTGATTCTAAAGCAAAGCAATCCATATTCATGTGCTTATGCAGGAGAGCTAGAGGAAACCATGGCGGAGCTTGAGGAAAGTCGACGGAAGTTGGTTATTCTCCAGTTGCAGAGGCATGGAGGTTCAGTAATGAACATGTCTGGTCCAAACGCTGTGAATGGTGCTGTTTCGGCTGATAAATCTTCAGACAGAAACATGGGCTGGGGAGATCTCAAAGATGCTGTTGAAGAAGCTAAGGTACATTTAACCAGACCGAATTCCATTGCATATATGCTTTTTATATGCCTTATCTGCTCAGCATTCATCTTATAGTATAATTTGTCCAATGGAGGGCAGACCCTTGCAGGAGACCGCCTGTTTGAACTCCATGAGACTCAAGAGGATAATCTAATACTGTCTAAGCAGTTAGAAGATCTGCAGGTTGGCACCTTCTTTGTAATGGATGGTTGACATATTTCTTGTACTTTCAAGTTGTATCCTGGGTCTTCTTATTCCTATAATTTGCATTCTGGTGTTATGTGTGCAGGGTCAATTAAAAGACGATAACTATATTTTCACATCAAAACCATATACAATTCTTAGCGATCAGTTACATCATCTGAATGCTGAGATAGAACGATACAAGGGTTTGGTTGAAGTATTGCAGGTAATATGCTTTTCCTCTGTTGTGATGTTGTTTTGCAAGGTATTTTCTCTTGACGAGCTTTTACTTTCTTTGACTTTAGAATGATAAGAACCAGTTCTTGCAAAGGGAGAAAGAAATGTGTGCAAAAGGAGAATCTGTCGACAATATTAAACAATCCATTACCGCTTATGAGGCCAAAATCGAAGAACTGGAACATCAGATTCTAAAATCTATGGCTGAGAAGAATGATCTTGAGATCAAAGTTGAGGAATCATTGCAGGATTCAGGTATTGAGGCCTGACTTAGTGGTTTGCTAAATCGAGATCTGGGTTAACCTCCTTCTGCAGTGTAATATACTTTGTTCTCAATTCCACCACTGTCTAGGTAAAAAAGACTTCAAGGATGAGATTCATGTCATGGCTGCAGCACTCTCCAAAGAGATGGAAATGATGGAGAATCAATTGAATAGATCAAAGGATGCGGCTTCTGAAGCACTTGCATTACGTGAAGAAGCTGAATCGTTGAGAACCTTGTTAGCTAAGAAGGTATGTCATTGATCTGGATCTATCGATGTTTCCAGACTGGATCTCAGTCTCCATCTGTTGCCATGTCGGTTAATGTCACTGAAACTTAACATGTTTGTACGTGGTAGTGAGATTGCCACACAGTGTGTAATGAAAAATAAATCATTTATGTTTCTTCATCGTGATTCCTGTACATATTTACTCACTTTGCATTGATTTTATCTGATAGGATATTTTCTGTATTCATATATCTGACATATAGATTAAGTACAAAGAGCAAGCACCACATACCTGAACTAGTCCATTCTTACCGTGTCATGAACTGAGTTGAACAAAGAGTTGGAAATGGAATAAGATGGATTAAGGTAGAACGACATTAGATTGAAGGGGTGACCAGTTGGGGTAGTAACACTAGAATAGCTGGTCAAGGGAAGTTTGTTTACTGATCACCTTCTACAAAGAAGCAAAGTCATCACTTAAATAGTCGACTGCTAGCACATAACCATCTCAATTTAAACCAACCAAATCTAAAATATAGCATGTTCTAACAGATGCACATATGTGACTTTTTTGAGAAGTTTTCCAGATGCACAAGTATCTAAAACCTAGCTCAAGCAACCACCTCTGTATGTACGTTTACTTTCCCCAATATAGTATGCAGAAGTGTTTATGTTTGTCATTCAAAATATATTTGTCATAAAATTTATTCTATGTCATTTTCCTGAATATCTTATCTCTAAAGTATATGAAAAGTTATAGTTAATTATTTGTATCAGAGACCGTGTCTGATCTCCAAAATGAGAAGTGAAGAGAAAGGTTATATTATCTTCAGGCTGTCTCTGCTTTATTAAAGCTGGGTGATTATTTACAAAAATAGGATTAACTCAATACTCTCGGGTATACTCATGTGTACTTTGATGCTGTTATATGCTTGCATTGTTACATGTTTTTTGGATCATTGTTAGATCTTCAAACAATATTATTCACAAACTATTTCCGTAGAGTTTTATCTTCTGAACTATACCTGAGAAATTGTGAATAGACCTCTAGCATAATCGAAACATCTGATGGAAGTATCTCCAATTTTCAGATCAGTGAACAGAAGGAAATATCTGATAGATACAACACACAAGTCTCTGAGATCAAGTCCCTCAAAGAATTGGTATGGTATCATGAAAATCTCTCGTCTTCTAATTGTGCTGACAGCCTGAGATATATTTGCGTTCTCTGAAAGTGTTTGCTTTTCCCTCCACCATGGTTCTCTCAGCTCGGAGAAATTTTCGAGTTATTACACAAGCAATAATATTTGATTTTTTATTACTTATTAGCGTAGACTCACCCCATAACTGGCCAAAGGAGCAACTTGGAGAGCAAGTAGCTTGGGCCTTAAGCCAATTATATATGAGGAAATATAAAATTAGTAACGTTAGGGCGAGATATGATCAAATAAGGTTAGATCCGTCAAGATTAGTCCTTGCTATCTCTATGTCCGTTAGGGTACATGCTACTCCCTCCGTTCCGATTTACTCGTCGTGGTTTTAGTTCAACTCGTCGTGGTTTTAGTTGAACTAATACCACGACGAGTAAATCAGAACGGAGGGAGTACCTGTGAAGATTTAGTCTTTGCTCTCTGTAACAAAGCCATTCTTTAAGAAGAGATAGCATGCACCATTAGGTTATCTCTACTTTTCATTAAATAAGGTTAGATCTGTCAAGATTAGTCCTTGCTTGATACCTGGTTTCTGAAAATATATTATGGATTAATAGTTAGTTCTTAGTCTTTCAAGCATTGGTGTATATTCAGCTTTTGCAACTAACCACCTGAAATTGTTGTTATTTTCCAACTGTGGGCAAACAAATATCTTGTAGTGAATATGCAACTAACAGTATGGGCCCTTAAATTGGGCAAACAAACTCTGGTAGTGAATATGCAACTAAGTAAGGTTACATATATGCGAAAATACAAAGGTGAACATGGGAGTAAATTCATAAAAAATACTAGAAAAATTTAAAAATATCTAAAATTTCGCGGTATGAATCTTAGTCGATCACTCTACTTACGTGTGAAGTTTCATGATGTATTAACACCCATGGTATTCTTAGTGAAGAAAATACAAATGCGATCATACTATTCATTAAACAGTGTTTTTTAATATAGCTTCGATTAGCTTTGATTTTGTCATTTTTGCCCAGATTACCACGGATGTGATTTCTTCGTGAAACTTCATATGCGAGTATACCTGTTGACTATGTATATTTAAAAATAAATTCAGATTTTTTTGATTTTTTCCAGCATTTTTTTGAATTTACTATTCATAAAGGATGCGCGTGCACCCATGTTCACCAAATCCGCGTCCACATATATGAGCCTAAAATATAAAAATCTTCCATTTTCTGAAGAAAAACAAGGAAGTATTGCCCTTCGATGGTCCGAAGCCAAGCTCTTGCAACTTTGCACTGTGTCAGGATTGCCATTCTAATGTTTTCTGAATGAAATTTCAACAGATTGAGACGTTGGAAAAGGAAAATCAGGAGTTGGAATTTATTGTGGATATGTATGGGAAAGAATGTTCTGAGTCGAGGTATGACTTGATTGTTATCGTTATCACTTATCAGTTGTGTTGATTTTTGATGATTGTGACTTATGCTATTCTCTTAGATGATCTCGTAGACCTCCACCAGATCTTGAAATTCTCTGTTTGAAAATGTTTTCTACTTACATCCCTTTATGATTCTTATTAAAGTTCTATCATTCAATGCATTTTTTTCTTCTGAATAAACATGTTCTGCTGTATGCCTGAAAGAAGTCCATCTTTACTCTAATCCTCAATTTCAGCTATATACTTCACATATGAAAATTTGCAGTCAGTTAAATCTATCAAGTTGTTAAAACATGTGATTGTTAAGCTTCATGCAGTCAATTCACAGCTTAAAAATATACTAGTTTAAATCATATAAGCTAAGAACTCAAAAAAATGAAAAAAATAAACATAGGTTGGTTACCTCTACGCTTTCCTCCATTACCATTGATTTCCCCTTCGAAAACGATCCATAGAATGATAGTCAATTCACAGCTTTCATCAAGTTTACATACTAATATATTTTGCTTCATTCGTTAGATTCTTATTTTACTCTACTGTGAATCTAGGACAATTACAGAGATCAAGGAATCAGAAAATCGAGCTCGCAAGCAGGCTGAATATTTGAGAACTAGTCTAGAGGAGCATAGTCTTGAGCTTCGTGTAAAAGCAGCAAATGAAGCCGAAGCTGCATGCCAGCGAAGGCTTTGCATTGCTGAAGCAGAACTGGAAGAGTTAAGGACCGATGTAGATGCATCTGAAAGGTCAGTTATCTTCTCCTAGTGACAATTCGATATCTGTTCTCCAGTTTACTGGGGTTGAAATAGTTCTCCAGTTTACTTGGATTGCTATTTCAAATGAGTTTTCCATTGAGGGGATCAGGATCTTAATTATTGCAGTTGTTTCATCCTGGTTGTTGCTATTGATGATGTGAAAGATGTTCTGTGTGTTAAATACATACTTCCTCCGTCCGGAATTAGTTGACGTTCAAACGGATGTATCTAGCATCGAAATACATCTAGATACATCCGTTTGAGCATCAATCAATTCCGTATGGAGGAGTACTATTTAATAACGGTTAACATAGTCCTTTATAGGTTTCAAAACCGCCCATTTTGCCGCTCAATGGCCAATACACTCCCTTAACCCCCCATACTTGATCACAACTTCCATTGGAAATCCAAGCATATGCACCTTGTTCCTAAATTCCATTTACTAAATTCTTGATAAACTCATAGGCTCAAATGCAGAAACAAACTGGACTTTTTTTTGGCAGCCGTAAACCAGCCCAGGTGAAATCAGAACTGGCTAGGTTCCAGTTTAACTCCTGCAACTGGTTCCTGCACCTGCTAGTAATACATATATTTTGTGCCTTACTGTCCTGTTTGGCCAACTAGGTTAAAACCTAATTCGAACTCAATAATCCTCATCTTGCTATCAAGTATTATCCAACTAGTTCTAGTGATCAGTAATTTAAACGAGCTTTTATATTTTCCTACAGCTGGCAGCATATGTTATGTTTGTGAACCAGTAGATATTTTCTTGTTTAATGAGGACTTGGTATTCTGTATCATCTCTGCAGCTTCATCCCTTGTATGATCTGTTTTGCAGAGATGTTCTGGAACTCAAGGAGGCAATAAGAATTAAAGAAGCAGAAGGAGATGCTTATATCTCTGAAATTGAGGTTAGCTCATTTTTAGTTTTCTTATCAGCAGTGTTTTTTTTTTGTGTGTGCGAGTGTGTTTGAAAGGAAATGATGCTGTCACTGCAGACAATTGGTCAAGCATATGAAGACATGCAGACACAAAACCAGCATCTTCTTCAACAGGTTGCCGACAGAGATGATTTTAACATAAAGGTGCGTATCTGATATCAGGGCAGCTCTTCGCTGCCAGCTTGCTGGGCTTTCTGTGGTGGAATCCGTGCTTCTATCTCACGGGCGTTTCCCCTTTACTGTCGGCATGGCACCCCCCTCAATATAGCAACACACCGCTAGGATCCTGTTACATGCTCCATGTGCACAAGCATGGTGACAGCTGCCGCTGTTTGGCTAGGTGGCCCCATCTCTATCTATTAGATAGTTACTCCAGTTGCTGCTACTTGTTGATTCATATAGCGTGTCCTTGCAGCACGTCTCTAGCACCTCGATGCTGCGTGTCCTTGCCTTATTGCGTTATTAACCATGCACTGCAACCCCACATCATTTATACTCCGTTGAATTGCCAGAAGAAATACTGTTTGTTTTTCTTATTGGTTCCATCAGTAACTTGTTTCTCATCTAACAGCTAGTATCAGATAGTGTGAAGACAAAGCAAGCCTCTGCTTCCCTTCTCTCTGAAAAGCATTTGTTACAGAAGCAACTCCATCAGGTTAACAGTTCACTGGAGTCTTCTAAACAAAAACTCTCCCGTGGTGAAGAGCAGGTAATCTCTGACTCATGCCCTATGTGTTATTCAGTAGTTCAATTTGCTATCTGCCAACAGTATTTGAAGATCACGTCAAAGCGAATATTGTATTAAAAGAATATATTTTGTGTGTGTCTGTTTACCACTGAGCTGATTTTGAAGCGTCTTTATTTGAGTAAATGTCTCAGATGAAAGCCTATGTCGCACAAGCTATAAAAACTTCTTCAGAGAACAGGCATCATGCAATTACCATTGAAAAGACTCTGCTGGAGGTATCTGAAGCAGAAAAGGAGGTCAAGTGGCTTCGGTCCGCCGTTGGATCCTCTGAGAAAGAATATGAGCAAAACCAGAAAAAAATAGCTGAGCTCAGAACGGAGCTGGAGCGTGAGAGGTTAGGCTTGGTGGTGTGGTGTTAATTTTTGGTTCCAAGTTGGTCTTGCTGTTCTGCCACCAGGGCTTGTTACATTCTTTTGCTATCTTATAGAAGCGAGAAGAGAAAGCTCGAGGAAGAATACGAGGAGGTGAAGAATGAAGTCATGGAGCTGACCTCCGAGAACGAAGAGGCTACTATCCAGAAGCTCCAGGACGAGATAAAAGACTGCAAGGCTATTCTCAAGTGTGGCGTGTGCTTTGACCGACCCAAAGAGGTAACTCGCTGTCCATTGAATTGCATAACCTTATTTTTGGATGATGCAGATTTGTATGTGATTCGAGATGGTAGAAGCTGAGTTATACATCTAGTTTTATTTCCATGTGACCGAAGTTCCAGTTTCTCTGTTATGCTCTTAAACCTGAAGACAGACCACCTACTGCTGAATGCTGATTAGCCTTCTGTTCCTTGTTTGGTTGTTGGCAGGTTGTGATCACCAAATGCTTCCATCTATTCTGCTCAACATGTATCCAGAGGAACCTTGAGCTGCGCCACCGGAAGTGCCCGGGCTGTGGCACCCCTTTCGGGCAAAACGACGTGCGAGAGGTGAAGATCTGAAGCCTCGGCGAGTTTGCCTTTGATGGCCTGGTAGTAGGTCGTTGGTGCCTCTGGACACCATCATCCATCTGCTCTCCGTGCTTGTCTCTTGTAGATATGTAATGGTTTCCGTTGTCCCGTGGGGGCGCCTTAGATCCAGCAAAGAAGTCATAAAACCTAAGTAAGATAAATGAGTAAGTAACAAAGAAGTGAAAAAGAAGTTTGTTGTAACTTTACCACCTGTGATGTTTGATTGCTGGGTGATCTCTTGCCATTGCAATGATGGTTTGAAGCGTGTTATTAGGAGTAAATAAGAAATGAATGGATGGTGAAGATTGTTTCTGCCTTAAAAAAGGTTGGCCTGCCTTGTGTGTTTTTGTAGATCATAAGCAACAGTTGTTTCTGCCGAGCTGCTCTTGCTGGAGTTGAGAGGCTCCTGTCCTCCTGCAGTACAAATATACATGAAGATGAGCAAGCTAGACGGGCAATTCCTTCATAATTATTTGGTCAGCCATTACAGTCAAATTATGCATAATCAAACTAGTAGCCTTCTCCTTATTTAGACACCACTGACGATCAGAGTGTAACCTATGCATATTACCCTGAGTAGTGACCAGAGTACAAAACTGCGCACGAAGTTTCCTAAAGGGAACCTAACATATCAAAGCCAATACTAGAAGCAGGAGGCAACCAGGTCCAGAAACCTGCATCACCGCGGGTTTTTACCCTATTAGGGGACGGGTATCAACGACTTTCTATCCCCGCGGGGTTGCTGGAGTTGAGAGGCTCCTGTCCTGCTGCAGAACAAATATACATGAAGAAGCAAGCTTGACGGGCAACTTCCTTCATAATTATTTGCCAAAATCATACTCCCTCCGTTTTAAAATAGTTGACTCAGATTTGTCTAGGTACGAATATATCTAGACATGTTTTAGTACTAGATACATCCGTATCTAGATAAATCCAAGTCAACTAATTTGGAACGGAGGGAGTAGTTAGAGTACAGCAGATGCAGATCATTCTCATTGAAAGAAAAAAAAATCATAGTTAAGATATTTTGAACATATAAAGATAGCAAATAGTTACATACTCCCTCCGTCCCAAGTGTCAAAAATGTTCTTATATTATGGGACGGAGGTGTAAGGGCATATTTATTCCTAAGGTGTTTTGGTGATTGATGACAATGCTTTTGTGGACTAATCGTGTGCCTTGAGTTTCTCAGACAATTCATCGCTAGGCACAAGACGGTTTGGTGCCCCTCGATGACTATTGAAGACGGCGTTTTTCTACGTTTCTTTTTGGTGGATTTGAGTCGTAGGAAAGCCGTACTATTAAGAGAGGGTCCGCGTCGGAAAGATTCGGGTGGAATCATCACGTACACGTTTCCTTCCTTCTCTCCACCTTTCCCCTGCACTTTGGAGCATCCCCCGTTTATCCTCTATGCGATTGTCCTGGCTGCTGTTGCTGAACTTGCGGTAGTACTGCTCCCTGGAGCGGTAGTACCGCAGGCACCTACGGTAGTACCATGCTACGGCACGGTAGTACCGCGGGAGCCCACGGTAGTACCGCTCCTCTGGAGCCGTAGTACCGTGGCCCCCAGGCCAAGTGCCGCTGCTTCATGGTAGTAGGGGCGGATGTAATTTTTTACATCCGCGCCTCTGCGGTAGTACCGCACTTCGTGCGCGGTAATACCGCGCGCGGCCTGGTTCAGCTGCCATGCGGTAGTACCGCTCCCCAACGGTAGTACCGTGTCGGATTTTTGCATCGTTTGATTTCCAGCGGAAGTAGGCACGGATGTACTTTTATTCATCCACGCCCTTCCCAGGCTAGGACTTTCCTGCCTTGCGGTAGTACCGCAAGGGGGAGCGGTAGTACCGCGCTCGCGGAAGTACCGCTCTCAGTCAGGCATGTTCTAGTCCCTGCCGCTGCTGCGGTAGTACCGTGGTCCCTCACGGTAGTACCGCGTTTCTGGAGCGGTAGTACTCCATGTCGCGGGCTGGTTAAGTGGATAACAGTTGGATTTTGTCCACAACTATAAAAGGGGTGTCTTCTTCCTCTAGTTGACCACCTCTCCTAACCCTAAGCTCCATTGTTGCTCCAAGCTCCATTTTCGCCCGATCTCACTCCCTAGCCAATCAAACTTGTTGATTTGCTCGGGAGTGGTTGAGAAGGCCCCGATCTACACTTCCACCAAGAGAAATTTGATTCCCCCCACTAATCCCTTGCGGATCTTGTTACTCTTGGGTGTTTGAGCACCCTAGACGGTTGAGGTCACCGCGGAGCCATAGTCCATTGTGGTGAAGCTTCGTGGTGTCGTTGGGAGCCTCCAATTAAGTTGTGGAGATTGCCCCAGCCTTGTTTGTAAAGGTTCGGTCGCCGCCTCCAAGGGCACCAATAGTGGAATCACGACATCTCACATTGTGTGAGGGCGTGAGGAGAATACGGTGGCCCCAGTGGCTTCTTGGGGAGCATTGTGCCTCCACACCGCTCCAACGGAGACGTACTTCCCCTCAAAGGGAAGGAACTTCGGTAACACATCCTCGTCTCCACCGGCTCCACTCTTGGTTATCTCGTGCCTTTACTTGTGCAAGCTTTTTGTGCTATATGTCTTCTTGCTTGTGTGCTTATCATTGTTGCATCATATAGGTTGCTCACTTAGTTGCATATCTAGACAACCTACTTTGATGCAAAGTTTAAATTGGTAAAGAAAAGCTAAAAATTGTTAGTTGCCTATTCACCCCCCCTCTAGTCAACTATATCGATCCTTTCAATTGGTATCAGAGACTCGTCTCTTTATTAAGGACTTTACCGTCCGAAGAGTATGGTTGTTGTCGTAGACGAGGTGGAGGAGCACTCCGGTGCGAATCCGGTCTCGTCTACGGGAGATGGGGAAACCGCGGTCTCTCGTGAGGAATTCAATGTGGCTTTGGAAACATTGAAGACCTCCATGACGACCGAGGTTGAAACCATGTTTAATAAATTCATAGAAGGGCTTAAACTTTCCACCGCACCTTTGAAAGTGGGTGTTCCCTCTAACAAGGTGACGGATGCTAACCCCGACAAGGGGGAAGCTACTAGTGAGAAAGCCCCTTTGTCTAGTGGTAAGAATGGCACCGGCATCTTTGCCCATGTGGAACCTCCACCGGTTTATGGTGGACCGATTCCTTCTACTCACTTGAATCATGCCGGTCCTCCCCCAAAGATTGATAAAAAGGAGGATTTTGATTCTTGGGTCTATCGTTTTAAGCGTCATTTAAATCATGTGAACACTAACCTTTAGAGAATCATTGAAGAAGGTTTTTTATTTGCATGACCGGAGCAACTTCACTCCTAGAGAAGCCGTGGATGATAAATTCAATGAGAATGCTCTCTTCATCATCCAAGAAGCAATCCCTCCCGAAGACCTTCCTCATCTCCGGCCCTACTCATTGGCCAAAGATGCTTGGCGCCAACTGGTTTCCCTCTATCGGGAAGCGCAAGCATTCAACGTTCCAACTATGAAGTGGTACAAGATGAAGCCGATGAGTTTGTAATGAAAGAAGATGAAGAACCTCGTGAGCTCTATCGGAAAGTAACCGAGCTCGCGGTCTCTCTCTGAGATCATGGAAGTAAGGACACGGATGACAATTGGATCAAGCGCAAATTCCTCAAGGCAATGATGCCCTACCACAAAGCCATGTCCTCCGTCATTCGTCAAAGGCCGGACTTCCACACCTTGTCCTCAAGTGAGGTGTTAGATGAGTTTGTGGCTATGAGCATATTGGACAAGACCGACAACAATGCGGTACTTCGCTCTCAAAGAGCAAAAAGGCCCAACCTTGCATTGAAGGCCAAGGTCTACATCGAAGAAGAGGAAGAGGAGGAAGAAGAGGAGAGCAACCTCGAAGATACGAAGTATGCCTACGATGAACACATGGCACTTGCTTCAAGGCAATTTTGGAGCAAGAAGAACTCAAGGCCCAACTTCAACAAGAACAATTCAAGTGGCACAAAGGGCAAGCAACGAGTGAGGACTTACTTCAATTGTGGCAATGTGAGCCACTTTGTTGCGGAGTGCCCTTATAAGAGGGAAGACAACGTGGCAAGCTCATCCGTAAGGACAAGGACAAGTCGTTCCCCAACAAGAGCAACTTCACCAAGAAGACTCCTCCCAAGGCATTGGTGGTACAAGAAGAGTACAATGAGGATGATGACGATGGTGAAGATGGTGAGTCGGTTGCCATGGCCTCCGTTGCCATTGCGATGACTCCACGGGTGTCTCTCTTCGACTCACCCAATGAAAGCATCACCGCCAAGCGCCTCATGGCTAAAGTCACCAACAAGGTAACCCCCAACATCAAAACTATCATCATTAATCATCCTTCTTCGACGGATAGCATTGATGAACATGAGGGAACTAATGTGGAGGAGAATGAGTTTGAGACCTTTATGGGTAAACTCAAGGGTAAATACAAGAAGCACTTCGTTGCTCTATTGGAACAACTTGGTGAAGCCAATGTCATGATCGAGGCTCACGAAGATACCATCTCTAAGATGGAGGGGCATAGTCGTGACTATGCCGATGAGATTTCGGATCTTTCCAATGCTCTTGAGGAAGAGCGTGGTCTTTGTTTGGCTCTTGAGGAGTCACACAACGATGATCATGCTAAATTAAAGAAAGATCTTGATCATGCTCTTGTTGTTTCTCGTGTGCTAGACTCTGAGAAGGCAAAGCTTGGGGTTGATCTTGCTAGACTCAAAGAGGAGTTTGACATTCTCGACAAGGCTCACAAAGTCTTGAAGGGTGTTCATGCTAGCCTCAAGGAGTCTCATGATCAACTCCAAGTAAAGCTAACCAAGGAGAAAGCCACCTTTCCTCATATGGTGTTGATTGATAATGCAAATGCTACTAACCCGTGTTGTGAGCATGTGCATCTTGTTGAGGAAAATGCTAAGTTGAAGGAGCAACTTGAGAAAGGCCTTGTGTCATGCATACAAGGTGAGAAGAACCTCAATGACCTTTTGAGCAATCAAAAGGAAGTTGTGGCCAAGGAAGGGATTGGGTACGCACCCAAGCCCAAGAACAAGAAGAAGAATGACAAGAACAAACAACCTCCTCCTCTCAAGAAAACTTTTGTGAAGGAGGGAGAGGGTGCTTCCAAGGAGAAGAAGAACAATGCGAATGGTGGCGGTGTCAAGAAGGACAATGCCACCCCTCCCAACAAAGCCGGCGACTTTAATCCTTCTTATGTGTTATGCCGTGCTAGTGATGGGCATGTTTATGCCAAATTTGTTGGTTCTCCTCATGAATATATTGAATGGTCTATTTGGGTTCCTAAGACCCTTGTTACTAACATCAAAGTACCCATTACAAAATGGGTACCTAAAACCAAGCATTGATCTCTTGTAGGTGTCTGCTTCCGGTGGGGGATCATGGTTGCTCGACAGTGGAGCTACAAATCATATGACCGGAAGCAAGGACTTGGTGGTGGACGTGCACAAGATTCCATCTATGCCCACCAATGTCGAGTGGGGTGATGCCTCATCTTCTAAGGTATTGGGACTTGGCAAGGTTGTCATCTCTCATGATCTCACGATCGAGAAGGTCATGCTTGTTGAGTCCCTTGCATACAATTTACTTTCCGTTCGTCAACTTGCAATCATGGGCTTTGCCACTTTCTTTGATACTGATACCGTGGCCCTCTTGTGGAGCAAGACTCTTAAAGCAGCCTTTGTTGGGCATGTCAAGAATGGTCTATATGTGATTAACTTTTCAGAGCGACCCACTAAGACCACGACATGCCTAATGGCTAAAGTTGATGTGGGATGGCTTTGGCATCGCCGTCTAGCCCATGTCAATATGAGATCTTTGCAAAGTCTTTGTTGGAAATATGCCCTAGAGGCAATAATAAATGGATTATTATATTTCCTTGTTCATGATAATTGTCTATTGTTCATGCTATAATTGTATTGTTCGGAAATCATAATACATGTGTGAATACATAGACCACAATGTGTCCCTAGTAAGCCTCTAGTTGACTAGCTCGTTGATCAATAGATAGTCATGGTTTCCTGACTATGGACATGGGGATGTCATTGATAACGGGATCACATCATTAGGAGAATGATGTGATGGACAAGACCCAAACCTAAGCATAGCACAAAGATCGTGTAGTTCGTTTGCTAGAGCTTTTCTGAATGTCAAGTATCATTCCTTAGACCATGAGATTATGCAACTCCCGGATATCATAGGAATGCTTTGGGTGTATCAAACGTCACAACGTAACTGGGTGACTATAAAGGTGCACTACAGGTATCTCCGAAAGTATCTGTTGGGTTGGCATGAATCGAGACTGGGATTTGTCACTCCGTGTGACGGAGAGGTATCTCTGGGCCCACTCGGTAAGACATCATCATAATGAGCTCAATGTGATCAAGGTGTTGTTCACGGGATGATGTATTACGGGAACGAGTAAAGAGACTTGTCGGTAACGAGATTGAACAAGGTATCGGTATACCGACGATCGAATCTCGGGCAAGTATCGTACCGATGGACAAAGGGAATTGAGTACGGGATTGATTAAGTCCTCGACATCGTGGTTCATCCGATGAGATCATCGAGGAGCATGTGGTTGCCAACATGGGTATCCAGATCCCGCTGTTGGTTATTGACCGGAGATCGTCTCGGTCATGTCTGCATGTCTCCCGAACCCGTAGGGTCTACACACTTAAGGTTCGGTGATGCTAGGGTTGTTAAAGATATTAGTATGCAGCAAACCGAAGGTTGTTCGGAGTCCCGGATGAGATCCCGGACGTCACGAGAGGTTCCGGAGTGGTCCGGAGGTAAAGAATTATATATAGGAAGTGTCGTTTCGGCCATCGGGAATGATCTGGGGGTCACCGGTATTGTACCGGGACCACTAGATGGGTCCCGGGGGTCCACCGGGTGGGTCCACCTATCCCGGAGGGCCCCGTGGGCTGAAGTGGGGAGGGAACCAGCCCATAGTAGGCTGGTGCGCCCCCCCATGGGCCTTCCCCCTGCGCCTAGGGTTGGAAACCCTAGGGCAGGGGGCGCCCCACATGGTTTGGGGGGCAAGCCATCCCCCCTGGCCGCCGCCCCCCCTTGAGATGGATCTCCAGGGCCGGCGCCCCCCCTAGGGGGCCTATATAAAGGGGGGGGGAGGGAGGGCAGCCGCACCCTGCAGCCTTGGCGCCTCCCTCTCCCCGTTACACCTCTCCCTCTCTCCACAAAAGCTTGGCGAAGCCCTGCTGGAACTCTGCTGCATCCACCACCACACCGTCGTGCTGCTGGATCTTCATCAACCTCTCCTTCCCCCTTGCTGGATCAAGAAGGAGGAGACGTCATCCCAACCGTATGTGTGTTGAACGCGGAGGTGCCGTCCGTTCGGCGCTGGTCATCGGTGATTTGGATCACGAGGAGTACGACTCCATCATCCATGTTCTTCTTGAACGCTTCCGCTGCGATCTACAAGTGGTATGTAGATGCTCTCCTATCCCCTCGTTGCTAGAATACTCCATGGATAGATCTTGGTGATGCGTAGGAAAATTTTAATTTCTGCTACGATCCCCAACAGTGGCATCATGAGCTAGGTCTATGCGTAGTTTCTATGCACGAGTAGAACACAAAGTAGTTGTGGGCGTCGAATTGTCAATTCTTCTTGCCGTTACTAGTCCTATCTTGGTTCAGCGGTATTGTGGGATGAAGCGGCCCGGACCAACCTTACACGTACGCTTACGTGAGACCGGTTCCACCGACTGACATGCACTTGTTGCATAAGGTGGCTGGCGGGTGTCTGTCTCTCCCACTTTAGTTGGATCGGATTCGATGTACAGGGTCCTTATGAAGGGTAAATAGAGATTGACAATTCACGTTGTGGTTTCAACGTAGGTAAGAAACGTTCTTGCTAGCAACCTATAACAGCCACGTAAAAACTTGCAACAACAATTAGAGGACGTCTAACTTGTTTTTGCAGCAAGTGCTTTGTGATGTGATATGGCCAGAAGTTGTGATGAATCATGTGATGTATGAGATGATCTTGTTATTGTAATAGGAATCACGACTTGCATGTCGATGAGTATGACAACCGGCAGGAGCCATAGGAGTTGTCTTTATTTATTTATGACCTGCGTGTCAACTTAAATCGTCATGTAATTATTTTACTTTATTGCTAAAGCGTTAGCCATAGTAGTAGAAGTACTAGTTGACGTGACAACTTCACGAAGACACGATGATGGAGATCATGATGATGGAGATCATGGTGTCATGCCGGTGACGACGATGATCATGGCGCCCCGAAGATGGAGATCAAAGGAGCGAAATGATGTTGGCCATATCATGTCACTATTTGATTGCATGTGATGTTTATCATGTTTTACATCTTATTTGCTTAGAACGACGGTAGCATAAATAAGATGATCCCTCATTAAAATATCAAAAATGTGTTCTCCCTAACTGTGCACCGTTGCTAAGGTTCGTCGTTCCGAAGCACCATGTGATGATCGGGTGTGATAGGTCCTTACGTTCGCATACAACGGGTGTAAGCCAGATTTACACACGCAATACACTTAGGTTGGATTGACAAGCCTGGCATGTACAGACATGGCCTCGGAACACGGAGGACCGAAAGGTCGAACATGAGTCGTATAGAAGATACGATCAACATGGAGATGTTCACCGATGATGACTAGTCCGTCTCACGTGATGATCGGACACGGCCTAGTTGACTCGGATCATGTATCACTTAGATGACTAGAGGGATGTCAAATCTGAGTGGGAGTTCATTCATTAATTTGATTAGATGAACTTAATTATCATGAACTTAGTCTAAATCTTTACAATATGTCTTGTAGATCAAATGGCCCACGCTAATGTCACCCTCAACTTCAACGCGTTCCTAGAGAAAACCAAGCTGAAAGATGATGGCAGCAACTATGCGGACTGGGTCCGGAACCTGAGGATCATCCTCATAGCTGCCAAGAAAGATTATGTCCTAGAAGCACCGCTAGGTGATGCACCATTCCCAGCAAACCAGGACGTTATGAACGCCCATCAGTCTCGTGCTGATGATTACTCCCTCGTTCAGTGCGGCATGCTTTATAGCTTAGAACCGGGGCTCCAAAAGCGTTTTGAGCAACACGGAGCATATGAGATGTTCGAGGAGCTGAAATTGATTTTCCAAGCTCATGCCCGGGTCGAGAGATATGATGTCTCCAACAAGTTCTTTAGTTGTAAGATGGAGGAGAATAGCTCTGTCAGTGAACACATACTCAAGATGTCTGGGTTACACCACCGCTTGACTCAGCTGGAAGTTAATCTCCCGGATGAGGCGGTCATTGACAGAATCCTTCAGTCGCTCCCACCTAGCTACAAGAGCTTCGTGATGAACTACAATATGCAGGGGATGGAAAAGACCATTCCCGAGTTGTATTCAATGCTGAAATCTGCAGAGGTGGAGATCAAAAAGGAACATCAAGTGTTGATGGTAAATAAAACCACTAAGTTCAAGAAAGGCAAGGGTAAGAAGAACTTCAAGAAGGACGGCAAGGAGGTTGCCGCGCCTGGTAAATCAGTTGCCAGGAAGAAGTCAAAGAATGGACCCAAACCTGAAACTGAGTGCTTTTATTGCAAGGGAGCTGGTCACTGGAAGCGGAATTGCCCCAAGTACTTAGCAGATAAGAAGGCCGGCAACACTAAAGGTATATGTAATATACATGTAATTGATGTGTACCTTACCAGTGCTCGTAGTAGCTCCTGGGTATTTGATACCGGTGCCGTTGCTCATATTTGTAACTCGAAACAGGAGCTGCGGAATAAACGGAGACTGGCGAAGGACGAGGTGACGATGCGCGTCGGGAATGGTTCCAGGGTCGATGTGATCGCCGTCGGCACGCTACCTCTACATTTACCTACGGGATTAGTTTTAAACCTCAATAATTGTTATTTAGTACCAAGTTTGAGCATGAACATTGTATCTGGATCTCGTTTAATACGAGATGGCTACTCATTTAAATCCGAGAATAATGGTTGTTCTATTTATATGAGTGATATGTTTTATGGTCATGCTCCGATGGTTAATGGTTTATTCTTAATGAATCTCGTACATGATGTTACACATATTCATAGTGTGAATACCAAAAGATGTAAAGTTAGTAACGATAGTCCCACATACTTGTGGCACTGCCGCCTTGGTCACATTGGTGTCAAGCGCATGAAGAAGCTCCATGCTGATGGACTTTTAGAGTCTCTCGATTATGAATCATTTGACACGTGCGAACCGTGCCTCATGGGCAAAATGACCAAGACTCCATTCTCAGGGACAATGGAGCGAGCAACCAACTAGTTGGAAATCATACATACAGATGTGTGTGGTCCAATGAGCGTTGAGGCTCGCGGAGGCTATCGTTATGTTCTCACTCTCACTGATGATTTGAGTAGGTATGGGTATGTCTACTTAATGAAACACAAGTCTGAGACCTTTGAAAAGTTTAAGGAGTTTCAGAGTGAGGTTGAGAATCAACGTGACAGAAAAATAAAGTTCTTACGATCAGATCGTGGGGGAGAATATTTAAGTCACGAATTTGGCACACACTTAAGAAAATGTGGAATCGTTTCACAACTCACGCCGCCTGGAACACCTCAGCGAAACGGTGTGTCCGAACGTCGTAATCGCACTCTATTGGATATGGTGCGGTCTATGATGTCTCTTACAGATCTACCGCTATCATTTTGGGGATACGCTCTAGAGACAGCCGCATTCACTTTAAATAGGGCTCCGTCAAAATCCGTTGAGACGACACCGTATGAATTATGGTTTGGGAAGAAACCTAAGCTGTCGTTTCTGAAAGTTTGGGGTTGCGATGTTTATGTCAACAAACTTCAACCTGAAAAACTCGAACCCAAATCAGAAAAATGCGTCTTCATAGGATACCCCAAGGAAACAGTTGGGTATACCTTCTACCTCAGATCCGAAGGCAAGATCTTTGTTGCCAAAAACGGGTCCTTTCTAGAGAAAGAGTTTCTCGCGAAAGAAGTAAGTGGGAGGAAAGTAGAGCTTGATGAAGTACTACCTCTTGAAAATCAGAGTAGCGCAGCTCAGGAAAATGTTCTTGTGGTGCCTGCACCGATTAGAGAGGAGGTTAATGATGATGATCAAGATACTTCTGATCAAGCTCCTACTGAACTTCGTAGGTCCACAAGGACGCGTTCCGCACTAGAGTGGTACGGCAACCCTGTCCTGGAAGTCATGTTGTTGGACAACGGTGAACCTTCGAACTATGAAGAAGCGATGGCGGGCCCAGATTCCGACAAATGGCTAGAAGCCATGAAATCCGAGATAGAATCCATGTATGAAAACAAAGTATGGACTTTGAGTGACTTGCCCGATGATCGGCGAGCCATAGAAAATAAATGGAACTTCAAGAAGAAGACAGACGCGGATGGTAATGTGACCATCTATAAAGCTCGACTTATCGCTAAGGGTTATCGGCAAGTTCAAGGGGTTGACTACGATGAGACTTTCTCTCCCGTAGCGAAGCTGAAGTCTGTCCGAATCATGTTAGCAATAGCCGCATACTATGATTATGAGATATGGCAAATGGACGTCAAAACGGCATTCCTTAACGGCTTCCTTAAGGAAGAATTGTATATGATGCAGCCGGAAGGTTTTGTCGATCCTAAGAATGCTAACAAAGTATGCAAGCTCCAGCGCTCTATCTATGGGCTGGTGCAAGCATCTCGGAGTTGGAACATTCGCTTTGATGAGATGATCAAAGCGTTTGGGTTTATGCAGACTTATGGAGAAGCCTGCGTTTACAAGAAAGTGAGTGGGAGCTCCGTAGCATTTCTCATATTATATGTGGATGACATACTATTGATGGGAAATGATATAGAATTCTTGGAAAGCATAAAGGCCTTGAACAAGTGTTTTTCAATGAAGGACCTTGGAGAAGCTGCTTATATATTAGGCATCAAGATCTATAGGGATAGATCGAGACGCCTCATCGGTCTTTCACAAAGTACGTACCTTGACAAGATTTTGAAGAAGTTCAAAATGGATCAGTCCAAGAAGGGGTTCTTGCCTGTATTGCAAGGTGTGCGATTGAGCACGGCTCAATGACCGACCACGGCAAAAGATATAGAAGAGATGAGTGTCATCCCCTATGCCTCAGCTATAGGGTCTATTATGTATGCCATGCTGTGTACCAGACCCGATGTAAACCTTGCCGTAAGTTTGGTAGGTAGGTACCAAAGTAATCCCGGCAAGGAACACTGGACAGCGGTCAAAAACATCCTGAAGTACCTGAAAAGGACTAAGGATATGTTTCTCGTTTATGGAGGTGCCGAAGAGCTCGTCGTAAAGGGTTACGTCGACGCTAGCTTCGACACAGATCTGGATGACTCCAAGTCACAAACCGGATACGTGTATATTTTGAATGGAGGGGCAGTAAGCTGGTGCAGTTGCAAGCAAAGCGTCGTGGCGGGATCTACATGTGAAGCAGAGTATATGGCAGCCTCGGAGGCAGCACAAGAAGCAGTTTGGGTGAAGGAGTTCATTACCGACCTAGGAGTCATACCCAATGCGTCGGACCCGATGACTCTCTTCTGTGACAACACTGGAGCAATTGCCCTTGCGAAGGAGCCCAGGTTTCACAGGAAGACCAGACATATCAAGCGTCGCTTCAACTCCATTCGTGAAAGTGTTCAAAATGGAGACATAGAGATTTGTAAAGTACATACGGACCTGAATGTGGCAGATCCGTTGACTAAACCTCTCCCTAGAGCAAAACATGATCAACACCAAAATTCTATGGGTGTGCGATTCATCACAATGTAACTAGACTATTGTCTCCAGTGCAAGTGGGAGACTGTTGGAAATATGCCCTAGAGGCAATAATAAATGGATTATTATATTTCCTTGTTCATGATAATTGTCTATTGTTCATGCTATAATTGTATTGTTCGGAAATCATAATACATGTGTGAATACATAGACCACAATGTGTCCCTAGTAAGCCTCTAGTTGACTAGCTTGTTGATCAATAGATAGTCATGGTTTCCTGACTATGGACATGGGGATGTCATTGATAACGGGATCACATCATTAGGAGAATGATGTGATGGACAAGACCCAAACCTAAGCATAGCACAAAGATTGTGTAGTTCGTTTGCTAGAGCTTTTCTGAATGTCAAGTATCATTCCTTAGACCATGAGATTATGCAACTCCCGGATATCGTAGGAATGCTTTGGGTGTATCAAACGTCACACGTAACTGGGTGACTATGAAGGTGCACTACAGGTATCTCCGAAAGTATCTGTTGGGTTGGCATGAATCGAGACTGGGATTTGTCACTCCGTGTGACGGAGAGGTATCTCTAGGCCCACTCGGTAAGACATCATCATAATGAGCTCATTGTGATCAATGTGTTGTTCACGGGATGATGTATTACGGGAACGAGTAAAGAGACTTGTCGGTAACGAGATTGAACAAGGTATCGGTATACCGACGATCGAATCTCGGGCAAGTATCGTACCGATGGACAAAGGGAATTGAGTACGGGATTGATTAAGTCCTCGACATCGTGGTTCATCCGATGAGATCATCGAGGAGCATGTGGGAGCCAACATGGGTATCCAGATCCCGCTGTTGGTTATTGACCGGAGATCGTCTCGGTCATGTCTGCATGTCTCCCGAACCCGTAGGGTCTACACACTTAAGGTTCGGTGATGCTAGGGTTGTTAAAGATATTAGTATGCAGCAAACCGAAGGTTGTTCGGAGTCCCGGATGAGATCCCGAACGTCACGAGAGGTTCCGGAGTGGTCCGTAGGTAAAGAATTATATATAGGAAGTG
This sequence comes from Aegilops umbellulata, assembly GCA_032464435.1. Classification (NCBI taxonomy): domain Eukaryota; kingdom Viridiplantae; phylum Streptophyta; class Magnoliopsida; order Poales; family Poaceae; genus Aegilops; species Aegilops umbellulata. Next base: position 529,549,283 of record CP136056.1, on the reverse strand, counting down.
TCGTTTCGGCCATCGGGAATGATCTGGGGGTCACCGGTATTGTACCGGGACCACCAGATGGGTCCCGGGGGTCCATCGGGTGGGGCCACCTATCCCGGAGGTCCCCGTGGGCTGAAGTGGGGAGGGAACCAGCCCATAGTGGGCTGGTGTGCCCCCCATGGGCCTTCCCCCTGCGCCTAGGGTTGGAAACCCTAGGGCAGGGGGCGCCCCACATGGCTTGGGGGGCAAGCCATCCCCCCTGGCCGCCGCCCCCCCTGGAGATGGATCTCCAGGGCCGGCGCCCCCCCTAGGGGGCCTATATAAAGGGGGGGAGGGAGGGCAGCCGCACCCTGCAGCCTTGGCGCCTCCCTCTCCCCGTTACACCTCTCCCTCTCTCCATAAAAGCTTGGCGAAGCCCTGTTGGAACTCTGCTGCATCCACCACCACGCCGTCGTGCTGCTGGATCTTCATCAACCTCTCCTTCCCCCTTGCTGGATCAAGAAGGAGGAGACGTCATCCCAACCGTACGTGTGTTGAACGCGGAGGTGCCGTCCGTTCGGCGCTGGTCATCGGTGATTTGGATCACGACGAGTACGACTCCATCATCCACGTTCTTCTAGAACGCTTCCGCTGCGATCTACAAGTGGTATGTAGATGCTCTCCTATCCCCTCGTTGCTAGAATACTCCATGGATATATCTTGGTGATGCGTAGGAAAATTTTAATTTCTGCTACGATCCCCAACAGTCTTCTCAAGGGGGACCATGTCCGTGGACTAACGAATGTTAGTTTTGCTAAAGGTCGTGCTTGCAGTGCTTGTATAGAAGGAAAGCTTCATGAGAAGGCTCACCCTCCCACGACTATCATTTACTCGAAGAGGCCTTTGGAGCTCCTTCACTTGGATCTCTTTGGGCCTCCATCCTTTGATAGTCTTGGGGGTAGGAAGTATTACTTGGTGATTGTGGATGACTATTCAAGATATACTTGGGTGTATTTCTTCAAGAGGAAGAGCGAGACCCAACAAACCGTCATTGACTTTGCAAATGAAGCACAACGTCAACACAATGCAAAGATCTTTACAATGAGAAGTGACAACGGCACCGAGTTCAAGAACTACACCTTGGATGAGTTTCTTAGTGATGAGGGGATCAAGCATCAATATTCCGCACCATACACCCCTCAACAAAACGGTGTTGCGGAGAGGAAGAACCGGACGTTGATGGATGCGGCAAGGACCATGATGGCGGAGTTCAAGTCTCCATACAACTTTTGGGCCGAAGCCATCAACACCGCATGTCATGCATCCAATCGGCTCTACCTTCGCAAGGGCTTGAACAAGACTCCATATGAGATACTCACCGGTAACAAGCCCAACCTCAAGTACTTTCGTGTGTTCGGGTGTAAGTGTTTCATTCTCAAGAAAGGTGTTCGATTGTCTAAATTTGAGGCTAGAGCTTATGAGGGCATATTTGTTGGTTATGCTATAAACTCTCATGCTTACCATGTCCTCAATAAATCCACAGGACTTAGTGAGGAGACGTGTAACGTGGAGTTTGATGAGAATAACGGCTCCCAAGTGGAGCAAAGTGGCACTTGTGATGTAGGTGATGAAATTTCTCCTCAAGCCATAAGAAGAATGGGTGTTGGTTTTATCCTACCCATTGAGGAACCCCTTGTGGCCGAAGGAGAAGGACAATGCTCCACTCAAGTGGAGCCATCACCAACCCAAGGCCCACACGCTTCCGACGAACAAAGTGAAGGCCCTCAACCTCATGAACAAGATCAAGGGAAGATCATGCTCAAGACGGTGTTGACACACCAAGTGATGCCCAAGGTCAAGTTCCACTAGTAGAAAACGGAGCTTTAGCGCTGGTTCGTAAGGGCCTTTAGTGCCGGTTCCATAACCGGCACTAAAGGGTGGGCACTAAAGGCCCCCCCTTTAGTACCGGTTCGGCACGAACCGGCGCTAAAGTGCCACCACGTGGCGTGAGCTTGCGCCCTGGTATGGGGGAGCTTTTGTACCAGTTGGTGTTACCAACCGGTACTAAAGGTTTTTTTTTGAATTTTTTCTGAAAATTTTGGATTTTTTTGATTTTTGATTTTTAATTTTTCTGAATTATTTGATGATTTAGTCTCTAATCACCTCTCTTAATTGCTCAAGTGTGGATCACTCTTTCCAAATCATCTAACTTCCCCCGACCGGTCGCCCATCCCTCTCACTACTCTAGCCCGAGCACGCTTAACTTTCGGGTTCTATTCTCCTTCGTTTCCGAGTCTGCACTTGTTGTTTTCCTGACAATAGTAAGATGTCAATCCTATTAACCCTTAGGAGTTTAGCTTGAGCATGAAGTCACACATTTCACCGTTTGAGTTTGAAACTATTATTCTAAAAAAACAGTAATTATTTAGTAACACTAATATTTCTTGAATAAGTTTGACCATAGTTTGACCTGATTTGACCAAAATTCAAAAAATTGAAATAATTATTTAGTAACACTAATATTCTTGAATAATTATGTAGTAACATTAATACTTCTTGAATAAGTAGTTTGACCAGATTTAACCAAATTTTTTTAAAAAAACTGAAATTTAACCATATCTTTTTTTCCTTTTGGAATTTGAGGATTCTAAAAAATTCCAAACAGGCCGTAGGCAGTCTCCATCGGATGCGGATTTTTGTGCTGAATTTTTTTATATATTATACGTTTTTTTTCCGACATCGTATGCAAAAGTTATAGCCGTTTTACATTTTCCCTACACTTTTTGCAAAACATGTCCAAATTGTAGTTTTCAAATTTTCCTAACTAGTAGATGTAGTAATATAACTACCTCTCGAAGGATTTTATCATTTTCTTTTGATTTTTTCAAAACAGAAATGGCGACACACGGGGGGGGGGGGGGGGGTAGAGTTTGAAAATGGCCCTATAGTGCCGGTTTGTGTCACAAACTGGTACTATAGGTCAGACCCCTTTAGTACCGGTTCATGGCACGAACCGGTACTAAAGGTTAGACCTTTAGTACCGGTTCGTGCCACAAACCGGTACTAAAGGTGATCGTGGGGCCCCGGCCTGACCCCAGCCTGCCACCACCCCTTTAGTACCGGTTTGTGGCACGAACCGGTACTAAAGGTTCAACACGAACCGGCATTAATGCAAATCAGTTCGAACCGGCACTAATGGTACCATTAGTACCGGGCCAAAATCAAACCGGCACTAATGTGCTTCACGTTTGACCCTTTTTCTACTAGTGTTCTCTCCCCCGAGCAAGTTCAAGATAAAGAACAAGCTCAAGACGGCGCTCAAGATGATCAAGTGACCGCTCCTCAATGAAGGAAATATGCCCTAGAGGCAATAATAAAGTTATTATTTATTTCCTTATATCATGATAAATGTTTATTATTCATGCTAGAATTGTATTAACCGGAAACATAATACATGTGTGAATATATAGACAAACAGAGTGTCACTAGTATGCCTCTACTTGACTAGCTTGTTAATCAAAGATGGTTATGTTTCCTAACCATGGACAAAGAGTTGTTATTTGATTAACGGGATCACATCATTAGTTGAATGATCTGATTGACATGACCCATTCAGTTAGCTTAGCACCCGATTGTTTAGTATGTTGCTATTGCTTTCCTCATGACTTATACATGTTCCTATGACTATGAGATTATGCAACTCCCGTTTACCGGAGGAACACTTTGTGTGCTACCAAACGTCACAACGTAACTGGGTGATTATAAAGGTGCTCTACAGGTGTCTCCAAAGGTACTTGTTGGGTTGGCGTATTTCGAGATTAGGATTTGTCACTCCGAATGTCGGAGAGGTATCTCTGGGCCCTCTCGGTAATGCACATCACTTAAGCCTTGCAAGCATTGCAACTAATGAGTTAGTTGCGGGATGATGTATTACGGAACGAGTAAAGAGACTTGCCGGTAACGAGATTGAACTAGGTATTGGATACCGACGATCTAATCTCGGGCAAGTAACATACCGATGACAAAGGGAACAACGTATGTTGTTATGCGGTCTGACCGATAAAGATCTTCGTAGAATATCTAGGAACCAATATGGGCATCCAGGTCCCGCTATTGGTTATTGACCGGAGACGTGTCTCGGTCATGTCTACATTGTTCTCGAACCGTATGGTCCGCACGCTTAACGTTACGATGACAGTTATTATGAGTTTATGTATTTTGATGTACCGAAGGTTGTTCTGAGTCCCGGATGTGATCATGGACATGCTGAGGAGTCTCGAAATGGTCGAGACATAAAGATCGATATATTGGAAGCCTATATTTGGACATCGGAATCGTTCCGGGTGAAATCGGCATTTTACCGGAGTACCGGGGGTTACCGGAACCCCCCGGGGGTTATTGGGCCTTCATGGGCCATAAGGGAGAAGAGAAGGGCCGGCCAGGGCAGGCCGCGCGCCCCCTCCCCCCTAGTCTGAATAGGACAAGGAAGGGTGGGGGCGGTGCCCCCCTTTCCTCTTCCCCTTCCCCCTTTCCTTTTCCAACAAGGCAAGAGGGGGGAGTCCTACTCCCGGTGGGAGTAGGACTCCTCCAGGCGCACCCCAAGGGGGCCAGCCGCACCTCCCCCTCCCTCCTTTATATACGGGGGCAGGGGGCACCCTAGAACATACAAGTTGATCTTCGTGATCGTTCCTTAGCCGTGTGCGGTGCCCCCCTCCACGATATTACACCTCGGTCATATTGTAGCGGTGCTTAGGTGAAGCCCTGCGATAGTTGAACATCAAGATCGTCACCACGCCGTCGTGCTGACGAAACTCCTCCCCGAAGCTTTGCTGGATCAGAGCCCGGGGAGCGTCATCGAGCTGAACGTGTGGCAAGAACTCGGAGGTGCCGGAGTAACCGTGCTTGGATCGGTTGGACCGGGAAGACGTACGACTACTTCCTCTATGTTGCGTCAATGCTTCCGCTTCGGTCTACGAGGGTACGTAGACAACACTCTCCCCTCTCCTTGCTATGCATTACCATGATCTTGCGTGTGCGTAGGATTTTTTTTGAAATTACTACGTTCCCCAACAGTGGCATCCGAGCCTAGGTTTTATGGTTTGATGTTATATGCACGAGTAGAACACAAGTGAGTTGTGGGCGATATAAGTCATACTGCTTACCAGCATGTCATACTTTGGTTCGGCGGTATTGTTGAATGAAGCGGCCCGGACCGACATTATGCGTACGCTTACGCGAGACTGGTTCTACCGCCGTGCTTTGCACACAGGTGGCTGGCGGGTGTCAGTTTCTCCAACTTTAGTTGAACCGAGTGTGGCTACGCCCGGTCCTTGCGAAGGTTAAAACAACACCAACTTGACAAACTATCGTTGTGGTTTTGATGCGTAGGTGAGATTGGTTCTTGCTTAAGCCCGTAGCAGCCACGTAAAACTTGCAACAACAAAGTAGAGGACATCTAACTTGTTTTTGCAGGGCATGTTGTGATGTGATATGGTCAAGACATGATGCTAAATTTTATTGTATGAGATGATCATGTTTTGTAACCGAGTTATCGGCAACTGGCAGGAGCCATATGGTTGTCGCTTTATTGTATGCAATGCAATCGCCCTGTAATGCTTTACTTTATCACTAAACGGTAGCGATAGTCGTAGAAGCATAAGATTGGCGAGACGACAACGATGCTACGATGGAGATCAAGGTGTCGCGCCGGTGACGATGGTGACCATGACGGTGCTTCGGAGATGGAGATCACAAGCACAAGATGATGATGGCCATATCATATCACTTATATTGATTGCATGTGATGTTTATCTTTTATGCATCTTATCTTGCTTTGATTGACGGTAGCATTTTAAGATGATCTCTCACTAATTATCAAGAAGTGTTCTCCCTGAGTATGCACCGTTGCCAAAGTTCGTCGTGCCCAGACACCACGTGATGATCGGGTGTGATAAGCTCTACGTCCATCTACAACGGGTGCAAGCCAGTTTTGCACACGCAGAATACTCGGGTTAAACTTGACGAGCCTAGCATATGCAGATATGGCCCCGGAACACGGAGACCGAAAGGTCGAGCGTGAATCATATAGTAGATATGATCAACATAATGATGTTCACCATTGAAAACTAATCCATTTCACGTGATGATCGGTTATGGTTTAGTTGATTTGGACGACGTGATCACTTAGAGGATTAGAGGGATGTCTATCTAAGTGGGAGTTCTTAAGTAATATGATTAATTGAACTTAAATTTATCATGAACTTAGTACCTGATAGTATCTTGCTTGTCTATGTTGATTGTAGATAGATGGCCCGTGCTGTTGTTCCGTTGAATTTTAATGCGTTCATTGAGAAAGTAAAGTTGAAAGATGATGGTAGCAACTACGCGGACTGGGTCCGTAACTTGAGGATTATCCTCATTGCTGCACAGAAAAGTTACATCATGGAAGCACCGCTGGGTGCCAGGCCTGCTGCTGATGCAACTGACGACGTTAAGAACGTCTGGTAGAGCAAAGCTGATGACTACTCGATAGTTCAATGTGCCATGCTTTACGGCTTAGAACCGGGACTTCAACGACGTTTTGAACATCATGGAGCATATGAGATGTTCCAGGAGTTGAAGTTAATATTCCAGAAGAGTGCCCGGATTGAGAGATATGAAGTCTCCAATAAGTTCTATAGCTGCAAGATGGAGGAGAATAGTTCTGTCAGTGAGCATATACTCAAGATGTCTGGGTATTGTAATCACTTGATTCAACTGGGAGTTACTCTTCCGGATGATAGCGTCATTGACAGAATTCTCCAATCACTTCCACCAAGCTACAAGAGCTTCGTGATGAACTATAATATGCAAGGGATGGATAAGACAATTCCCGAGCTCTTCGCAATGCTAAAGGCTATGGAGGTAGAAATCAAGAAGGAGCATCAAGTGTTGATGGTCAACAAGACCACTAGTTTCAAGAAAAAGAGCAAAGGGAAGAAGAAGGGGAACTTCAAGAAGAACAGCAAGCAAGTTGCTGCTCAAGAGAAGAAACCCAAGTCTGGACCTAAGCCTGAAACTGAGTGCTTCTACTGCAAGCAGACTGGTCACTGGAAGTAGAACCGCCCCAAGTATTTGGCGGATAAGAAGGATGGCAAGGTGAACAAAGGTGTATGTGATATACATGTTATTGATGTGTACCTTACTAGAGCTCGCAGTAGCACCTGAGTATTTGATACTGGTTCTGTTGCTAATATTTGCAACTCGAAACAGGGACTACGGATTAAGCAACACTGGCAAAGGACGAGGTGACGATGCGCGTGGGAAATGGTTCCAAAGTCGATGTGATCGCGGTCGGCACGCTACCTCTACATCTACCTTCGGGATTAGTATTAGACCTAAATAATTGTTATTTGGTGCCAGCGTTGAGCATGAACATTATATCTGGATCTTGTTTGATGCGAGACGGTTATTCATTTAAATCAGAGAATAATGGTTGTTCTATTTATATGAGTAATATCTTTTATGGTCATGCACCCTTGAAGAGTGGTCTATTTTTGATGAATCTCGATAGTAGTGATACACATATTCATAATGTTGAAGCCAAAAGATGCAGAGTTGATAATGATAGTGCAACTTATTTGTGGCACTTCCGTTTAGGTCATATCGGTGTAAAGCGCATGAAGAAACTCCATACTGATGGACTTTTGGAACCACTTGATTATGAATCACTTGGTACTTGTGAACCGTGCCTCATGGGCAAGATGACTAAAACGCCGTTCTCCGGTACTATGGAGAGAGCAACAGATTTGTTGGAAATCATACATACAGATGTATGTGGTCCAATGAATGTTGAGGCTTGTGGCGGATATCGTTATTTTCTCACCTTCACAGATGATTTAAGCAGATATGGGTATATCTACTTAATGAAGCATAAGTCTGAAACATTTGAAAAGTTCAAAGAATTTCAGAGTGAAGTTGAAAATCATCGTAACAAGAAAATAAAGTTTCTACGATCTGATCGTGGAGGAGAATATTTGAGTTACGAGTTTGGTCTACATTTGAAACAATGCGGAATAGTTTCGCAACTCATGCCACCCGGAACACCACAGCGTAATGGTGTGTACTAACGTCGTAATCGTACTTTACTTGATATGGTGCGATCTATGATGTCTATTACAGATTTACCGCTATCGTTTTGGGGTTATGCTTTAGAGACGGCCACATTCACATTAAATAGGGCACCATCAAAATCCGTTGAGACGACACCTTATGAACTATGGTTTGGCAAGAAACCAAAGTTGTCGTTTCTTAAAGTTTGGGGCTGCGATGCTTATGTGAAAAAGCTTCAACCTGATAAGCTCGAACCCAAATCGGAGAAATCTTTCTTCATAGGATACCCAAAGGAGACTGTTGGGTACACCTTCTATCACAGATCAGAAGGCAAGACATTCGTTGCTAAGAATGGATCCTTTCTAGAGAAGGAGTTTCTCTCGAAAGAAGTGAGTGGGAGGAAAGTAGAACTTGATGAGGTAACTGTACCTGCTCCCTTGTTGGAAAATAGTACATCACAGGAACCGGTTTCTGTGACGTCAAAACCAACTAGTGAGGAAGTTGATGATGATGATCATAGAACTTCAGATCAAGTTGCTACAGAACCTTGTAGGTCAAACAGAGTAAGATCCGCACCAGAGTGATACGGTAATCCTATTCTGGAAGTCATGGTACTAGATCATGATGAACCTACGAACTATGAAGAAGCGATGGTGAGCCCAGATTCCGCAAAATGGCTTGAAGCCATGAAAACTGAGATGGGATCCATGTATGAGAACAAAGTATGGACTTTGGTTGACTTGCCCGATGGTCGGCAAGCAATTGAGAATAAATGGATCTTCAAGAAGAAGACTGACGCTGACGGTAATGTTACTGTCTACAAAGCTCGACTTGTTGCAAAAGGTTTTCGACAAGTTCAAGGGATTGACTACGATGAGACCTTCTCACCCGTAGCGATGCTTAAGTTTGTCCGAATCATGTTAGCAATTGCCGCATTTTATGATTATGAAATTTGGCAAATGGATGTCAAAACTGCATTCCTGAATGGATTCCTGGAAGAAGAGTTGTATATGATGCAACCAGAAGGTTTTGTCGATCCAAAGGGAGCTAACAAAGTGTGCAAGCTCCAGCGATCCATTTATGGACTGGTGCAAGCCTCTCGGAGTTGGAATAAACGCTTTGATAGTGTGATCAAAGCATTTGGGTTTGTACAGACTTTTGGAGAAGCCTGTATTTACAAGAAAGTGAGTGGGAGCTCTGTATCATTTCTAATATTATATGTGGATGCCATATTATTGATTGGAAATGATATAGAATTTCTGGGTAGCATAAAGGGATACTTGAATAAGAGTTTTTCAATGAAAGACCTCGGTGAAGCTGCTTACATATTGGGCATTAAGATCTATAGAGATAGATCAAGACGCTTAATTGGACTTTCACAAAACACATACCTTGACAAAGTTTTGAAGAAGTTCAAAATGGATCAAGCAAAGAAAGGGTTCTTGCCTGTATTGCAAGGTGTGAAGTTGAGTAAGACTCAATGCCCGACCACTGCAGAAGATAGAGAGAAAATGAAAGATGTTCCCTATGCTTCATAGGCTCTATCATGTATGCAATGCTGTGTACCAGACCTGATGTGTGCCTTGCTATAAGTTTAGCAGGGAGGTACCAAAGTAATCCAGGAGTGGATCACTGGACATCGGTCATGAACATCCTGAAGTACCTGAAAAGGACTAAGGATATGTTTCTCGTATATGGAGGTGACAAAGAGCTCATCGTAAATGGTTACGTTGATGCAAGCTTTGACACTGATCCGGACGATTCTAAATCACAAACCGGATACGTGTTTACATTAAACAGTGGAGCTGTCAGTTGGTGCAGTTCTAAACAAAGCGTCGTGGCGGGATCTACGTGCGAAGCGGAATACATAGCTGCTTCGGAAGCAGCTAATGAAGGAGTCTGGATGAAGGAGTTCATATCTGATCTAGGTGTCATACCTAGTGCATCGGGTCCAATGAAAATCTTTTGTGACAATACTGGAGCAATTGCCTTAGCGAAGGAATCCAGATTTCACAAGAGAACCAAGCACATCAAGAGACGCTTCAATTCCATCTGGGATCTAGTCCAGGTGGGAGACATAGAGATTTGCAAGATACATACGGATCTGAATGTTGCAGACCCGTTGACTAAGTCTCTTCCACGAGCAAAACATGATCAACACCAAGACTCCATGGGTGTTAGAATCATTACTGTGTAACCTAGATTATTGACTCTAGTGCAAGTGGGAGACTGAAGGAAATATGCCCTAGAGGCAATAATAAAGTTATTATTTATTTCCTTATATCATGATAAATGTTTATTATTCATGCTAGAATTGTATTAACCAGAAACATAATACATGTGTGAATATATAGACAAACAGAGTGTCACTAGTATGCCTCTACTTGACTAGCTTGTTAATCAAAGATGGTTATGTTTCCTAACCATGGACAAAGAGTTGTTATTTGATTAACGGGATCACATCATTAGTTGAATGATCTGATTGACATGACCCATTCCGTTAGCTTAGCACCCGATCGTTTAGTATGTTGCTATTGCTTTCTTCATGACTTATACATGCTCCTGTGACTATGAGATTATGCAACTCCCGTTTACCGGAGGAACACTTTGTGTGCTACCAAACATCACAACGTAACTGGGTGATTATAAAGGTGCTCTACAGGTGTCTCCAAAGGTACTTGTTGGGTTGGCATATTTCGAGATTAGGATTTGTCACTCCGAATGTCGGAGAGGTATCTCTGGGCCCTCTCGGTAATGCACATCACTTAAGCCTTGCAAGCATTGCAACTAATGAGTTAGTTGCGGGATGATGTATTACAGAACGAGTAAAGAGACTTGTCGGTAACGAGATTGAACTAGGTATTGGATACCGACGATCGAATCTCGGGCCAGTAACATACCGATGACAAAGGGAACAACGTATGTTGTTATGCGGTCTGACCGATAAAGATCTTCGTAGAATATGTAGGAACCAATATGGGCATCCAGGTCCCGCTATTGGTTATTGACCGGAGACGTGTCTCGGTCATGTCTACATTGTTCTCGAACAGTAGGGTCCGCACGCTTAACGTTACGATGACAGTTATTATGAGTTTATGTATTTTGATGTACCGAAGGTTGTTCGGAGTCCCGGATGTGATCATGGACATGACGAGGAGTCTCGAAATGGTCGAGACATAAAGATCGATATATTGGAAGCCTATATTTGGACATCGGAATCGTTCCGGGTGAAATCGGCATTTTACCGGAGTACCGGGGGTTACCGGAACCCCCCCGGGGGTTATTGGGCCTTCACGGGCCACAAGGGAGAAGAGGAGGGCCGGCCAGGGCAGGCCGCGCGCCCCCTCCCCCCTAGTCCGAATAGGACAAGGAAGGGGGGGCGGCGCCCCCCTTTCCTCTTCCCCTTCCCCCTTTCCTTCTCCAACAAGGCAAGAGGGGGGGAGTCCTACTCCTGGTGGGAGTAGGACTCCTCCAGGCGCACCCCAAGGGGGCCGGCCGCACCTCCCCCTCCCTCCTTTATATACGGGGGTAGGGGGCACCCTAGAACACACAAGTTGATCTTCGTGATCGTTCCTTAGCCGTGTGCGGTGCTGTAATGCCCTCGATGCGGCTATATCTCCCACGTGTCGAAGCACGACTTAGAGGCATAACCGCATTGAAAGCAATGTCGCAAGTGAGGTAATCTTCACACAACCCATGTAATACATATGGTAAAGAGATACATAGTTGGCTTACAATCGCCACTTCACACAATACATGAGTAAAGCATTACAACATACAGATACAATCAAGGTCCGACTACGGAACCAAAATAAAAGAAGACTACCCCAAATGCTACACAGATCCCCGATCGTCCCGACTAGGCTCCACTACTGATCAACTGAAACGAAACAACACAATGAACAAGATCTTCATCGAACTCCTCCTTGAGCTCGGATGCGTCACCTGCACGGTTTCATCGGCACCTGCAAACAGGTTTTGGAAGTATCTGTGAGTCACGGGGACTCAGCAATCTCACACCCGCGAGATCAAGACTATTTAAGCTTAAAGGTAGGACAGGGTAGTGAGGTGGAGCTGCAGCAAGCGACTAGCATATATGGTGTCTAACATACGCAAATGAGAGCGAGAAGAGAAGGCAAAAGCACGGTCGAACAACTATGATCAAGAAGTGATCCTGAAACTACTTACGTCAAGCATAACTCCAACACCGTGTTCACTTCCCGGACTCCGCCGAGAAGAGACCATCACGGTTACACACGCGGTTGATGTATTTTAATTAAGATCAACTTCGGGTTTTCTACAACCGGACATTAACAAATTCCCATCTGCCACATAACCGCGGGCACGACTTTCGAAAGTTCAAACCCTGCAGGGGTGTCCCAACTTAGCCCATGATAAGCTCTCGCGATCAACGAAGGATATTCCTTCACCCCGGGAAGACCCGATCAGTCTCGGAATCCCAGCTACAAGACATTTCGACAATAATAAAACAAGTCCAGCAAAGCCGCCCGATGCGCCGACATCCTGATAGGAGCTGCACATATCTCATTCTCAGGGCAACACCGGATAAGTCAAGCTACGAGTAAAACCAGGCCTCGAGTTTCCCCGTGGTGGCCCCGCAGGCTGCTCGGTTCGGACCAACACTTAGACAAGCATTGGCCCGGGGGGGGGGGGCTAAATAAAGATGACCCTCGGGCTGGCCGACCCAAGGGAAAGGGATAGGTGGTGGTGAGGCAAATGGTAAAACCAATGTTGGGCCTTGCTGGAAGAGTCTTATTCAAAGCGAACTGTCAAGGGGGTCCCATAAATCACCCGACCGCGTTAGGGACGCATAATCTGGGAACATAACACCGATATGACGGAAACTAGGGCGACAAGAGTGGAACAAAACACCAGGCATAAGGCCGAGCCTTCCACCCTTTACCAAGTATATAAATGCATTAATTAAATAAGATATATTGTGATATCCCAACAAGTAAACATGTTCCAACAAGGAACAACATCTCCATGTTCCAACAAGGAACGAACTTCATCTTCACCTGCAACTAACAACGCTATAAGAGGGTCTGAGCAAAGCGGTAACATAGCCAAACAACGGTTTGCTAGGACAAGGTGGGTTAGAGGCTTGGTTTAACAATATGGGAGGCATGATAAGCAAGTGGTAGGTATCGCAGCATAGGCATAGAAAAAGAGCGAGCATCTAGCAAGCAAAGATAGAAGTGATTTCGAGGGTATGGTCATCTTGCCTACAAAGTTCTCAGAGTTGTCGAAAGCTTGGTCCCTAGTTTGCATGAACACATGGCATAAAAATAACAGCAGGACATGACTTAGTGAAATTACTAAGTCTCTGAAATCAGCAACATTATGATCCTAGTTTGCATGCTTGTGCTAGTCACCACAAGGATCACAAAAATACATGGCATACACCCCTGTAAAGATGGCATGGCATATTACAAAACACATGTAGGACTCAACTTCATAGGGTGCACACATCAATCATGGCAAAAATGACAAAAGTGCATCTACTGAAACAGATCTGAAACTAACATCACATAGCCCTCTTCTAACAGCATTTAGGGCATCAAGATGAGCTCAAAAGAAAATGATGCAATGAGATGAAATGATGTACTCATCGAGACGAACACTCTGATATGCTACACGCCCAAAACGGGGCCACGAATGCAGAGTTACGATGCGATGAACATGGCAACATAATGCAAAATCCTGGGGACTTAGGGAAAATCGGGGTCAACCTCGAGTTTGACTGGATCTGGCACGGTTTTCAAAGATGGCCGGAGTCGCTTGCCGGAGATGACGGAGATGGCCGGATCTTGGCGCGAGGGGGCCTCCTCCGGCCGGATCTCGCCGGATCCGGCGCGGGGCGAGGTGGAGCGGCGAGGGCGGCGCGGGGCGAGGGCACCGGAGGAGCTCGGGCAGCGCAGGGCGGAGCGCTCCGGCGAACCCGGGGCCGGAGCGGCGACGAGGTCAGGCGGCCGCGGGCCCGGGACGGCGGCAGCAGTCCTCCAGGGCGGCGACGGCGAGGAGGAGCGCGGGCGCGGCGCGCCGGGCGGAGCGGCGCGGGACCGGCGAGAGCACAGCGGCGGGGCGAGGACGGCGCGGGCGCCGGCGGGAGGCGGCGGCGCTCGGGGCAGCGCGCGGGAGGAGGCGGCGGAGCGGGGCGGCGAGCTCGAGCCGCGGCGGCGGCGGACCGGGCCTGCGCGGGCCCACGACGGGCTCCGCGGGCCGGCGGCTGTGGGGAGGAGAGAGGAGGGCCGGCGGAGGCCACGTGTCGCGCTCCGGTTGGCCGGGAGCGGATGCGGGGCGACGTGGCGGCCCCAGATTGGCCGGGCGACGTGGCTGGTGGGGCGGCGGACATGTCCGGCCGTCGGCGGACGCGTCCGGCGGCGCGGAGGGAAGATTTGCTAGGGTTTGGACTGCGCGAAAAATCCGAGGGGAGCACATATTTATAGGCAGAAAGAGCTAGGAGGCTCCAAATGGAGAGCGGTTTTCGCCCACACGATCGTGATCGAACGGCGATGGACATGGGAGTGACTTAGATGGGTTATTGGGCTGATTTGGAGGGGTTTTGGGCTGCAACCCAAAGAGGCTTCCGCGCTTACCCGGTTAACCGTTGGAGTATCAAACGACCTCCGATTGACCCGAAACTTGACAGGCGGTCTACTGGTGCTATACCAGGGCCGCTTGGCAAACCTCGGTCCATTCCGAGAAAGTTTAATACCCGTTCACGGAAAAAGGTAAAAGGGGACGCCAGAGGACGTAGGGGCGCCGGATTGCAAAACGGACAACGGGGAAAATGCTCGGATTCATGAGACGAACACGTATGCAAATGCGATGCACATGATGACATGATATGAAATGCATGACATGAACAAAATGCAAAAGAAAAGACAAAACCCAACCACGAAGGAAATAAAATATCTTATCTCCGGTAAATGCAAGAGTTAGAGTTACAAATATGGAAAGTTGTATCCGGGGCGTTACAGGTGTCTCCCTCCACGATATTACACCTCGGTCATATTGTAGCGGTGCTTAGGCGAAGCCCTGCGACAGTGGAACATCAAGATCGTCACCACGCCGTCGTGCTGACGAAACTCCTCCCCGAAGCTTTGCTGGATCGGAGCTCGGGGAGCGTCATCGAGCTGAACGTGTGCCAAGAACTCGGAGGTGCCGGAGTAACGGTGCTTGGATCGGTTGGACCGGGAAGACGTATGACTACTTCCTCTACGTTGCGTCAACGCTTCCGCTTCGGTCTACGAGGGTACGTAGACAACACTCTCCCCTCTCGTTGCTATGCATCACCATGATCTTGCGTGTGCGTAGGATTTTTTTTGAAATTACTACGTTCCCCAACACTCAACTCACCACCGAGGAGGAATTAGAGCATCGTGCCGCCAATATTGCTTCCAAGCTCTCCACCAAGGGTCATCTCATGAAGAATGTATTTGGAAGCATTCAAAAGGGGGTAAGCACTCGTAGACAATTGGCAAACTATTGTGAACATCATGCGTTTGTCTCTTGTGTTGAACCCCAAAAGGTATATGAAGCACTCGAAGATTCGGATTGGCTTAATGCCATGCATGAAGAACTCAACAACTTCGAGTACAACAAAGTGTGGAGATTGGAGCCAAGGCCAACGGGGAACCACAATTTCATTGGAACCAAGTGGATATTTAAGAACAAGCAAGATGCTCATGGGACCATCATTCGCAACAAGGCAAGATTGGTGGCACAAGGCTACTCCCAAGTCGAGGGTATCGACTACGGTGAAACCTTTGCTCCCGTTGCTCGCCTTGAATCCATTCGTTTGTTGATTGCTTATGCTTCTCATCACAACTTTAAGTTGAAACAAATGGATGTGAAGAGTGATTTTCTTAATGGTCCTATTAATGAGTTGGTTTACGTCAAGCAAACCCCCGGGTTCGAGGATCCCTACTTTACCGATCATGTGTATCAACTTGATAAGGCACTCTATGGCCTTAAACAAGCCCCACGTGCGTGGTATGACCACCTTACCGAGTTGTTACAAGATCGCGGGTTTGAAGTTGGGCTAATCGATCCCACTCTTTTTACTAAGAAGGTCAAAGGGGAGTTGTTTGTCTGCCAACTATATGTTGATGACATTATCTTTGGTTCCCCTAACAAAGCTTTCAATGAGGAATTTGCTGCACTAATGACCTCAAAGTTCAAGATGTCTTCCACGGGAGAGTTAAAGTTCTTTCTCGGTTCTGAAGTGAAGCAAAGAAGAGAAGGTACCTTCATCAACCAAGCCAAATACACTCAAAACATGCCCAAGAGATTCAAGCTAAGTGATGTCAAGCCGACTTCCACTCCAATGCCCACCAAGTGCCAACTTGACATTGATCCCAATGGTAAAGCGGTGGATCAAAAGGTATATCACTCCATGATTGGATCCTTGCTTTACCTTTGTGCATCTAGACCGGATATCATGTTGAGTGTGGGAATTTGTGCACGGTTTCAAGCCGCACCTAAGGAAAGCCACTTTGTGACGGTCAAGCGAATCTTTCGATATTTGGCTTATACCCCAAACTTTGGCTTATGGTACCCAAGAGGAACAAATTTCAAGCTTGTAGGATATTCGGATTCCGATTGGGCGGGAGACAAAGCGGATAGGAAATCCGCTTCCGGAGGGTGCCAATTCCTTGGTTGCTCTCTGGTAAGTTGGTCTTCTAAAAAGCAAAGTTGTGTGTCTCTCTCGTCCACCGAAGCAGAGTATGTGGCGACCGGTAGTTGCTGTGCACAACTCTTATGGATGAGGCAAACTTTAAAGGATTACGGTGTCATTTGTGACAAAGTGCCTCTTTGGTGTGACAATGAAAGTGCCATCAAGATTTCTCTCAACCCGGTGCAACACTTCAAGACGAAGCATATTGAGATTCGGTATCACTTCATCCGGGATCACATTAGGCGAGGGGAGATCGAGCTCAACTACGTCAACACTCATGATAACCTTGCAGATATCTTCACGAAGCCTTTGCTTGAACCCTTGCACACCCCACCATACTCAACTTGTTGTCTTGTTTAGGTGTAGGCATGGACATAGGGGGAGTGTTGTTCTCTCAATGAACTCTCCCTCCCCCCATTATGCATAAATTGATCAACTCTTTCACATTAGCCATTTTTTATGGTACTTGTGCTTCAAAGACGAGTTTTGGTCATGGGCCCAAGGATAATTCTTCGTGGTGCCATACCAAGTGACTCAAACATAGGTGGCTCCGGCCACCGCCCTCTCTTTGAAGAGGTGGTGTCTCGTGGTTGTCTCTTGTTGTCGTTTTGAGAGTGGTTTGTGGTGTTTTGTTTGCTTGAAGTTTCCTTGCGAAGACCTCTCTTTTCTTGTGTTTGAAAACATGCCTTTTATTGAGTTCACGGTACTACCGCGGCCTACCACGGTACTACCGTGTGTGGAGAGTACGGTACTACCGCCCCAGCGCGGCAGTAATTTTTTACTGCCGCCTGGGAGAGCGGTACTACCGCTTCGGTGCGGTACTTCCGCCCAAGAGGTACTACCACGATGACTTGCGGTACTACCACGCTGTTGACGGCGCGTGGGGTATAAGGATGGGCAGGGGGAGTTCTAACTCCCCCATACCCATTCGTCAGTTTTCCCCACTTCTTCTTCTCTCTCTCTCTCTCTCTCTCTCTCTCTCTCTCTCTCGCTCAAGAACGGGGCCGGAGCCCCTCGCCGGTTCTCCATCTCCGGCTGCTCTCCTTGGATTCCGACCGATGGGATCGTTCCCCACCACTTCCTCTTGCCATGGAACAAGGTTTCTCCCCAAATCCCTTTCTCTTTTGGTTGTTTTCTTTGCCTTTAGGTTTTTGGGGAGATGCATGTGTTCTTGAGACTTTAGGCTAAATCTTTGCAAGAGTAGGATGTAGGAGAGTAGTATTGCGTAGAGATTATACTTGATATGATGTCCCGTGGTAGATTTGATCAACCGTAGTACCGTCGTGGTTTCGCGGTTCTTCTCAGATTCAAAAGTGGTTCGGATCTGACGCGGTGCGGTACTACCGCCGTCTGGTGCGATACTACCGCCCGGTCTGGACGGTACTACCGCATGAGCTGCGGTACTAAAATTGTACTACCGCTCCGAGCCCCGGTACTACCGTGCTCTCACGCGGTACTACCGCGCCTAGGAGCAGTACTAAATTTTTAGTACCGCGCGACCTGGCAATACTACCGTTGTTGTCCCATCTTCCTCGTGGCATTTATCCCGTATGCTTTCTACCTGTTTTCCTTGCTTTGTTGTCACGACCGGTTTTCCAATAAAAATATTTATTGAGAAACCAATCTTTAGAATCCAGTTTGAGATAAAACCTCCTCACTGGTAGACAAACTTTTGATACAATAAGCCAGTAGCATAAATATATTACAGGGTTGAGCTGACGATGCTCAACAATTTATTACAAGCGTGCCAATAATTATACATAAAGGCGATTAATGACACAAGGGAGTGGTGGCATACTACTGACTCGCAAATATGGTAGAGGTGGAGTAACACAGTGGGGAGTGGATATGGGATTCTCAAACTAACATCCCATCGAGCGTCGAGGTGAAGCTCGATGAATTTATTAGGGTAGAGGAAGCGGATATGAAACAGTGACCAACTCCAGGGTTGCACGAGACTGACTGCGACTCCTCTAGGCGTCGGATTCGCTATCGAACTCTTCATCCATGAGATCACCTTTGTCAGCATCTGGCCAAATCAACAAGCCAGTGAGTACTTTGAAAGTACTCGCAAGACAGTTCGGACGTAAGATATAACAAATGCCAACATGAAATACATGGATAAGTTAACCAGTACGATCAGACATAGAAGTGATAATGCTGGGTGCCAAACGAGTGTCTGAAAGACTCCTCGAGCGGAAAATGCAGAATAATAATACAGGTGCCAAACAAGTGTCTGAAAGACTCCTCGAGCGGAAAATGCGGAATAATAATACTGGTACCAAACGAGTGTCTGAAAGACTCCTCGAGCGGAAAATGCGGAATAATAATGCCATAATCGGGCGTCTGAGCGACACCACATAAAGGGCTTTAAAAGAAATGCCATAGTCGGGCGTCTGAGCGACACCACATAAAGGGCTTTAAAAGAAATGCCATAGTCGGGCGTCTGAGCGACACCACATAAAGAGCTTTAAAAAGAAATGCCACAGTCGGGCGTCTGAGCGACACCACATAAAGGGCTTTAGACTGATAAGGAAATAATATATTCATCATAAATATATTCAACTCCTGGAAATAAACGGGTTAGTACATCCACAAGGATAAACATTTAACCTGTCTTAGTGCCCATGTGTCCCACCGGGTAATCTGTCACCAAACTGGCACATGACTGTTAGCAGGGAACTTGGAAATAGATTAAGGATATAGAGCTCTCCAGAGTTTGTACAAAAATTTCCCACAGTCGACGGATTTCCGTAGTCACTAGGACTAGTTCCGTTACGGTATTTCAGAAGAAAACACAGCAATCCAGTACACACCCATCCAACTCTTCGATGCCAGGAATCACCCTCAACATCGTCCAAGAAAAACTATTGAGACGAGGAGATCACACTCTCGAATAGCATGGGATCAAATTTATATACGCGCGCTCTAAGGGGTGCCCCCCTCTCGGTCCCAACCGGAAACACCCATGCCCCCTGACCGGATGCCTGGCTTTAATCCAGGGCCATGGAACCAGCATCCCGGCCTCTCCTTTTTGGTGTGTACCCAGAAAGCGGTTTGCATCTTACTAAACCATATCCCTTTCGGGAAACATGTGGTAGTAC
This sequence comes from Aegilops umbellulata, assembly GCA_032464435.1. Taxonomy (NCBI): domain Eukaryota; kingdom Viridiplantae; phylum Streptophyta; class Magnoliopsida; order Poales; family Poaceae; genus Aegilops; species Aegilops umbellulata. Next base: position 529,529,426 of record CP136056.1, on the reverse strand, counting down.
AGGGAAAGGAAATGGATTTGAACCCAACCGATATGGGTTGGTACTGAAGATAACTTGCATGGCCTAAGACTGGCATGCTACAACACTGCCATCTTACCCATCTTCATGCCAACACATGGCCTTGCATACTCACGTCCAATGACGTGTGAAATCATCGGGCTTACTTGCTCCAACAATGCATAATGAACGGTTCATCGGTATGCTTCACACATGCCATGGAACTATCTATATGCAAACATGCCAAGACACTCATCATATCAAAAGTTCGAACATGCTTGCCTGGTTCAGAGTAATCGGAGCCTAGCTCGGTGAAGTTCGCAGCCCCGTCACCTCCGTCGGTATCTACGGTACAGAGAGAACATACGCGCTAACGTGAATACCAAGAGGTGCATAAAAGGTATTGCAAATATTTTTCAAATAAATCTGATAAAAAACTAGACAAAATTTTGAAGAGAACAGAAAAAGGATCAATCAAAAATATGCTTCTGATAAAAAGTTATGAAGGTTTTCATCCAGGGACTCATCTGTAATGAAACAGAAACTTCCCAGGGTTCTAACTGAGAAAACAGAAAACGGTTCATTTGGAAATGCGCAAGCGCAAGAGAGAAAACGTATTTTTCCCGAAGGCGCCAACAGAAAACGGTTCGCGAATAAAAGAACAGAGGCTGACATGCGGGGTCCGCATGTCAGGTTTGAAAAGGCTCGCCGGCGCCCGAAGACGGTGGTGGACGCCGGCGTCGAACTACGGCAAATTAGGGGAAACGGAGGGTACCAAGAGCTTCAGTGTCTTCTTCCGCATCGGTGGGTGGTGGACTCGTCCAACAGGGAGCACCACGTCGACGACGACACTAACTCCGGCGGACGGCGGTTCGGGTGAGGACGGGGAACTCCGGTGGAGGGCTGCAAGCTTCAAATTGAAGTGCGGGTCAGAATGAGGGATGCATGGAGAAGCTACTGGCAGGAGAATGGAGGTGGAGGAGCACACACGGGGGCGAATCGGGCTGGATCCAGTGGCGGGTCGCGGCGGTCGGAGTCGAGGAAGGAGACCTCCTCGGGGCTCTTCCAGAGGCCTGGCATGCTCTAGGGGGAGTGCAGGGCTAGTGGGTGCTCGAGTTGAAGCTCGGGGCCTCTATTTATAGGAAGATCGACGGGGTGGCCGTAAACGGAGAATCTCCGGCGAGCGATTACGGCGGAGCAGTGGATTAGAGGGTGGTTTGAGCAGTCGGGCAGCATCAGTGGAGGTTACTGGACTCGTTCCGCTACTAAACGGAGCTGGCCCCGGCGTAATGGCGTCTGTCCACGGTGAGGTGACCGCACGGGCTCAACGGCGGCAGAGAGCGCGCGCTGTGCGCGTCGCGCCACGGCGACGGTGCTGCATGCGTGCGCTGGCGTGGAGATGGCCACGCGGAGCCATCAGCGGGGTTGTGCGGCGCGGAACGGCGTTGAGCCGCCGTTCTGCTTCCTGTTGGCTGCCACGGCGGTTCAGCCGCCGCGAGACACGCCGGCGTGGTCGGGCCAGGGCGCCACCGACGCCAGGAAGAAGACAAGCGTGCGTGCGGGGCTCCGGACAAGCGAGCCAGGCGTCGAGCAACGTGCCAAAGGCACTGTGGGCGCGTGACTGAAGATGATCAACGTGTTTGACACTGAAACTGAATGTTAACTGAACTTGGCTGAAATAGTGCATGCAAGGTGCTCGATGAAATGATTCAGGCATGTAGGCATTTTTCCTGGGCCTGATTTTTGGTGGAGTGACTTCTCATTGCTCCAGTAGGCTGCCTGATTTTTGGTTGAATTTTTGGGGAAGTGTAGATATGAATTTCACCAAATTTGACAAATCTGGTCCAAACTTGCAGCAGATGTAATTTGAAAAATTTGAACTAGAGACCAGTGGATCATCATAGTTCTAGGTTGATGGTTCAAAGGACTAGGAGGGGAAAAAGGTTTGGTGGCAAAAATCAAAACAGAAAAAGGAGTTCTTTTGCAAAACTCCAAGTGCTATAAGAGAAGACAGAAAATTATTTGAATAGAATTTGAATGGAAATGATCACATGGGGAGGTTCAACTTGCTGGGTTTGATGCAAATCTTGATCCAAAGGTGGGAGAAAGGTTAGGAGAGAGTATTTGCACCAATGCCATGGCAAGAGGGATAGTTGCAAGTGGCAAAGGACTTTTCCAAAGGCCATAGTGCATTCTCAAAAAGATCTTCAAAAGCTACTTTCTCAAAAAACATTTTTTTTTCTTAAGCCCAAATGAAGAGCAAGGACTCCCAAGACCAAAGGCTGACCTTGGGTGAATCCAAATAAAACTTTTGCCCTAAGGAAATTATATGAGAGGGAGAGTCCTCTTGAAAAAAAATATTAAAACACTCCCCTCAAGTCAAATAAAACCTTTCGAAAAATCTAAATAAAACTTGGGTGTCACAACACCTACCCCCTTAGGAAAAATCTCGTCCCCGAGATTTCAGTGGATTAAGTGAGGATGCTCTGTTCGGAGAAAGTCCTCTCTTTCCCATGTTGCTTCACTTTCGGTGTGATTACTCCACTGAACTTTGAAAAAATTGACGGTTTTCTGCCGGGTCCTCCTTTCAGACTCCTCTAATATGTTTATTGGGTGTTCCCGATAAGTGAGGTCTGGCTGCACGTCTATGTTCTCATGGGATACTTGTTTCTCTGGGTTGCTCACGTATTTCCTTAATTGTGAAACGTGGAATACGTTGTGGATATCTGATAGTTCCTTAGGTAGGTCTAGCTGGTAGGCTACAGTGCCTCTCCGTGCCAATATACCGAATGGTCCGATGAACCTTGGCGCTAGCTTTCCCTTAATTTTGAATCGTTGCAAACCCCTCATAGGTGACACTCGTAGGTACACGAATTCACCGGGTTCGAAGTTGACCCCACGACGTTTCTGATCGTAATAACTCTTTTGTCGGCTTTGGGCGGTCTTGAGTCGATCTCTGATTAACTGGACCTTTTCCTCGGCTTCCTTGAGCATGTCTGGGCCGAAGATACGGCTGTCTCCGGTCTCTGACCAATTTAACGGGGTACGACATCTTAGTCCATACAAGGCTTCAAATGGTGCCCTTTGCAGGCTGGCCTGATGACTGTTGTTGTACGCGAACTCGGCGTATGGCAGGCTGTCTTCCCAACTGGCTCCATAGGTGAGGACACATGCTCTCAGCATGTCCTCTAAAATCTGGTTTACCCGTTCTGTTTGTCCATCTGTCTGGGGGTGGTATGCCGTACTGAAGGCTAGTTGAGTTCCTAGAGCCTGTTGTAACTGCTCCCAGAATCTCGAGACGAACTGTGTTCCTCTGTCAGATATTATAGTCTTCGGGACACCGTGCAGACAAACTATGCGAGAGAGATATATCTTGGCAAGCTTCTGAGTGGTGTGGGTCGTCTTTACTGGAATGAAATGTGCCACCTTAGTCAATCTGTCGGTGATAACCCATATGGCATCATTCCCGTGTCGTGATCGAGGTAGTCCGACAATGAAATCCATCCCTATTTCATCCCATTTCCACTCAGGTATTTTATTTGGTTGCAGTAGTCCGACTGGTCTCTGATGTTCGGCCTTTATACGTTGGCAAGAGTCGCAGCATGCAATGAAGGTGGCTATGTCCCTTTTCATACCGTGCCACCAAAATCCTTCTTGGATATCCTTATACATCTTGGTTCCTCCAGGGTGGATCAAATATGGAGCGGTGTGGGCTTCAGCTTGAATTTGCCGTTTGAGGTCTTCTATGTCTGGCACGCAGAGTCTGTTTCCGTACCATAGTGTCCCTTCCTCCTCTATGATGAATTCCGAGGCCTTGCCCATACTCACCTTTCTTTTGATGCCTTCAATGCTAGGGTGACCCGGCTGGGCTTCTTTGATTCTTTTCACAAGGTTGGGTTGTATCTCCAAGTTTGTTATGGTGCCTTCTGCTACCATCAACAAGTTGAGTCTGGCAAATTCCCGTTGGAATTCGGGTCTTAAGTTGGGCAGACTGTTGTTGTCGGCGCTGGGGTTCCGACTAAGAGCATCGGCTACTACATTTGCTTTTCCAGGATGATAGTGGATTCCGACATCATAATCCTTTACTAGCTCCAACCAGCGTCGTTGCCTTAAATTCAGCTCTGGCTGTGTGAAAATATATTTGAGACTTTTATGGTCCGTATATATTTCACATCGATTTCCAAGTAGGAAATGCCTCCATTCCTTGAGTGCATGAATAATTGCTGCCATTTCTAAGTCATGAGTGGGATAGTTTTCCTCATGCTTGCGAAGTTGCCTTGAAGCGTATGCGACAACCTTGCCTTCTTGCATTAATACGCATCCGAGTCCCTTCCTGGACGCATCACAATATACTTCAAAATTCTTGCGTATGTCTGGCATAATCAATACTGGTGCTGTTGTTAATTTCCGTTTTAGCTCTTGGAAACTTTTCTCACAGGCTTCTGTCCATTCAAATTTCTTATCTTTCTTGAGCAACTGCGTCATTGGCTTGGCTATGGTGGAGAATCCTTCAATAAATCTGCGGTAATATCCTGCCATTCCCAAGAAACTTCGTATGTCCGTTACGCTGGCTGGTGACTTCCAGCCAAGTACGGCCCTGACTTTCTCTGGGTCCACGGTGATCCCGTCTTGGGTTAGCACATGGCCTAGAAAGCCTACTTGCCTTAACCAAAATTCACACTTGCTGAACTTGGCGTACAATTGGTGTTTCCTGAGTTCTCCTAGTACAATTCTGAGATGTTCAGCGTGTTCTTCTGGTGTTTTGGAGTATACTAAAATATCGTCGATGAATACCACAACGAACTTGTCCATAAACTTCATAAATACTTTGTTCATGAGGTGAACAAAATATGCAGAGGAATTTGTTAATCCAAAAGGCATTACTGTGAACTCATACAGTCCATATCTGGAGGTGAAGGCTGTCTTGGGGATATCTTCTGTTCGTACCTTTAATTGATGGTATCCTGACCTTAGGTCGATTTTTGAGAATACCTTGGCCTTAGCGAGTTGATCGAATAAATCATTTATTCTTGGCATCGGGTATTTGTTCTTGATCGTGACCATGTTGAGTGCTCGGTAGTCAATACACAATCGCAGTGTTCCATCTTTCTTTCTGGCAAACAAAATTGGTGATCCCCATGGTGAGGAACTGGCTCGAATGTATCCCTTGTCAAGCAATTCCTTTATTTGTTTCTTCAGTTCAACTAACTCGGATGGTGCCATTCTGTATGGTTTCTTGTATATGGGGGTGGTCCCTGGTGCTAGCTCAATGCTGAATTCTATCTCTCGGTCGGGTGGCATGCCTGGTAGCTCTTCGGGAAATACGTCTGGAAATTCTCGTACTACTGGAACCTTGTTTAATTCAGAAATGTCCACCTTGTTCAGTCTTGGTTGTCTGGGCATTTCTCTTTATTTGGCGGATACTCTTATTGTCTTACCATGGTGGTGTGTGAGAATCATGGTCCGATTGAAACAATCAATGAAACCTTTGTTGGTGGTTAACCAGTCCATCCCTAGGATGACATCTAGTCCTTTATTTTCCAACACAATGAGATTGGCGTGAAACTTCAATCCTTTGAACTCAATAATCACATCCTGACAGTAATTCTGAGTAACTTGCTGAATTCCAGGGGACTTGATGATCATGGATTTCTCAAAAGGAAGCATCGAAAAATTATTTTGCGAAGCAAAACTTTTCGAAATAAAAGAGTGAGAAGCTCCAGAATCAAACAAAACCATTGCAGGTATTGTGTTGACAGGGAACGTACCGAGTACGATATCCGGAGCGTTTTGTGCCTCCTCTTTGGTCACGTGGTTCAGATGACCTTTCCTGTGGTTATTGTTGGGATTGAAGTTGTTTCGCTTGGGCGCTGAATTATTGTTGCCGTTGTTCGGCTTTGGTGCTGAGCTTCTTGGCTTGGGACACTGCTTGGCATAGTGTCCTTCTTCTCCACAGGCGTAACAAGTAACACCTGGGCGATATGTGAACTCCTTGTCCCTAGCATGAAAATTCTTTGTTGGGCGTGAGACGTTGGATGATGATTTGTGCGTCCCACCCTTGTGAAAATCGGTCTTACTTCGGTGATTGCGAGCATGGTTAGTCTGGTCCCTTTTTCGCTTGCGGATATCTTCCAAACTGCGTCTTTCATTTTCCAGAGTAATAGCTTTATCCACCAGCGTCTTAAAATCTGGGAAAGTGTGTATGACCAGTTGGCATTTAAGCGCGGGCGCTAGGCCGTCAAGGAACTTCTCCATTTTCTTGCTTTCAGTCATACGCTCTTCGTTGGCGTAGCGGGATAACAGAGTAAATTGGCTGTTGTAATCTGACACTGTCATGTTCCTTTGCTTGAGGTCATCGAACTCTCGTTTCTTGATTTTCATAATACTCTTAGGAATATGCGCGCCACGGAAACCTTCTTTGAAATCATCCCAGGTTATATCATTTTCGTTGGGATGCATGTGCAGAAAATTTTCCCACCAGGATGCGGCTGCTCCCGTGAGATAATGCGGTGCGTACAGTACCTTTTCTGGGTCTGAGCATTTTGCAATAATTAACTTTCTCTCCATATCGCGAAGCCAGTCTTCGGCCTCAAGTGGCTTGTCAGTATGAGAAAATGTTGAGGGACGTGTCTTCTGTAGCTCAGATAACTTGGAATGCTGCGGATACTGCCCATGGTGATTTCCCATGTTAATGACTTGGTTCATCATTTCCCGATGTTGTTGCTGACTCTGTTCATAGAGGCGGCACATTTGGGAAAGTGCCGTTTCCCTGTCCTGTTGACTTGTCTGACCTCGTGTAAAATTATTGCCTGATTGAGTATTATAGTGTTGACTTGACTGCCCTTGTGCAAAATTGTTGCCCGGTTGATTGCCATAATTTTCCTCTGGTGGGGCTGGCATGGAGCGAGTCCAAGGACGAGACATTTTTCACTCTGTGGATGTATTTGCAAAACCCATAAAAAAAATGGAAGGGTTGCGAAGATAAAACCCAAAATGCACAAGGTTGACAAATAAATTTTTAAAGCCAAGATTACTCAAGGGAAAACAAATCGATTTGCGCATAGAGAAGGACTGCGTCATTACATATCTTACACGCGACGATAAATATACAATACATCACTCAGGATATGCGTACATAACCCTGACATGTTATTTAGGCTAGTGCACTACTCTAGATTTTACATGATGCGCAAACAAGCTGCTTCTCACAATATCTTACATGGCGATGCAACGCATGGCGGCTAAGCGTACTCAGTCGGAGATGTTGATGACGTCCTTGGCCCTGCCAAGGGTGAGGCGTAGCGAAGCCGGGGACTCGACTTCTTCCTCGCTAATAGGCTCCATACGAGTAGTGCTGCGCCGAGTAGATGGAGCGGGTGCCAGGGGCGGAATGACGCGGATTGGAGTCGGCGCGAGTGGCGGTGCAGTGCACGCTGGAGTGGGTGCAATGACCTGGTTGAACTCCTCGGTGGTAGGCAGGCGACGAGCAGGAGCATGGGATGCAGAGGACGAGACAAAAGTCAGTGGCGGTGCGGTGGGTAGGAGCTCCCTCCTGTTGGCGGCACAACCGTGGACTGAGTCCATGCGGGCGGCCACAAAGTCATCCACCAAGTTGTCGAAGGCTGCCTCCAAGGCCCGGAAATACTCAATAAGCATCTCAAAAGCCTTGTCTCGTTCTCCTCTGGGGCAGGAGAATGCGTAGTGGCAGGTGTAGGGCACATGGCATGGAAGATATCGGTAGCGACGAGCCTTCATCGTGGGAAGGGCATCCCTGAGACGAGCTATCGCCTCGCGGGCTGCCATCTGGATGGCATGCTTCTCCGAAGGCATGGCTCTCCCCAAGAACCGGAAGCGGCGTAGCTCACCACGCCCTCCCTTGAACTGCACCACGGCCTGGTGCATAGTCAGACTGTCGTTGACTCTGTGCTGACAGAGAGTGACGACTGGGCGCACAGACGGCCCCATCGCGACCTGAACGACGAAGGAGAGAAGCTTGACGAACCCATCGGGTACGTTGGCGAAGGTCTAAGACTTGCAGCTGCGGTCGGCCATCTACAAGAGTAGGCAAAAATCCTGAATGGTCAGATCATAAATATATGCTGACTGTCAGAAAAATGACTACTATTGTAAAAACATGAATAAGCTCTATCATGCTCATAACCGATTAGCGATCGCACCTAGTGGCTTCCTACAGTCAGCCTGGCTATGGTACCAAGCTTGTCACGACCGGTTTTCCAATAAAAATATTTATTGAGAAACCAATCTTTAGAATCCAGTTTGAGATAAAACCTCCTCACTGGCAGACAAACTTTTGATACAATAAGCCAGTAGCATAAATATATTACAGGGTTGAGCTGACGATGCTCAACAATTTATTACAAGCATGCCAATAATTATACATAAAGGCGATTAATGACACAAGGGAGTGGTGGCATACTACTGACTCGCAAATATGGTAGAGGTGGAGTAACACAGTGGGGAGTGGATATGGGATTCTCAAACTAACATCCCATCGAGCGTCGAGGTGAAGCTCGATGAATTTATTAGGGTAGCGGAAGCGGATATGAAACAGTGACCAACTCCAGGGTTGCACGAGACTGACTGGGACTCCTCTAGGCGTCGGATTCGCTATCGAACTCTTCATCCATGAGATCACCTTCGTCAGCATCTGGCCAAATCAACAAGCCAGTGAGTACTTTGAAAGTACTCGCAAGACAGTTCGGACGTAAGATATAACAAATGCCAACATGAAATACATGGAAGTTAACCAGTACGATCAGACATAGAGGTGATAATGCTGGGTGCCAAACGAGTGTCTAAGAGACTCCTCGAGCGGAAAATGCAGAATAATAATACAGGTGCCAAACGAGTGTCTGAAAGACTCCTCGAGCGGAAAATGCGGAATAATAATACTGGTACCAAACGAGTGTCTGAAAGACTCCTCGAGCGGAAAATGCGGAATAATAATGCCATAATCGGGCGTCTGAGCGACACCACATAAAGGGCTTTAAAAGAAATGCCACAGTCGGGCGTCTGAGCGACACCACATAAAGGGCTTTAAAAGAAATGCCACAGTCGGGCGTCTGAGCGACACCACATAAAGGGCTTTAAAAAGAAATGCCACAGTCGGGCGTCTGAGCGACACCACATAAAGGGCTTTAGACTGATAAGGAAATAATATATTCATCATAAATATATTCAACTCCTGGAAATAAACGGGTTAGTACATCCACAAGGATAAACATTTAACCGGTCTTAGTGCCCATGTGTCCCACCGGGTAATCTGTCACCAAACTGGCACATGACTGTTAGCAGGGAACTTGGAAATAGATTAAGGATATAGAGCTCTGCAGAGTTTGTACAAAAATTTCCCACAGTCGACGGATTTCCGTAGTCACTAGGACTAGTTCCGTTACGGTATTTCAGAAGAAAACACAGCAATCCAGTACACACCCATCCAACTCTTCGATGCCAGGAATCACCCTCAACATCGTCCAAGAAAAACTATTGAGACGAGGAGATCACACTCTCGAATAGCATGGGATCAAATTTATATACGCGCGCTCTAAGGGGTGCCCCCCTCTCGGTCCCAACCGGAAACACCCATGCCCCCTGACCGGATGCCTGGCTTTAATCCAGGGCCATGGAACCAGCATCCCGGCCTCTCCTTTTTGGTGTGTACCCAGAAAGCGGTTTGCATCTTACTAAACCATATCCCTTTCGGGAAACATGTGGTAGTACAGGGAAAGGAAATGGATTTGAACCCAACCGATATGGGTTGGTACTGAAGATAACTTGCATGGCCTAAGACTGGCATGCTACAACACTGCCATCTTACCCATCTTCATGCCAACACATGGCCTTGCATACTCACGTCCAATGACGTGTGAAATCATCGGGCTTACTTGCTCCAACAATGCATAATGAACGGTTCATCGGTATGCTTCACACATGCCATGGAACTATCTATATGCAAACATGCCAAGACACTCATCATATCAAAAGTTCGAACATGCTTGCCTGGTTCAGAGTAATCGGAGCCTAGCTCGGTGAAGTTCGCAGCCCCGTCACCTCCGTCGGTATCTACGGTACAGAGAGAACATACGCGCTAACGTGAATACCAAGAGGTGCATAAAAGGTATTGCAAATATTTTTCAAATAAATCTGATAAAAAACTAGACAAAATTTTGAAGAGAACAGAAAAAGGATCAATCAAAAATATGCTTCTGATAAAAAGTTATGAAGGTTTTCATCCAGGGACTCATCTGTAATGAAACAGAAACTTCCCAGGGTTCTAACTGAGAAAACAGAAAACGGTTCATTTGGAAATGCGCAAGCGCAAGAGAGAAAACGTATTTTTCCCGAAGGCGCCAACAGAAAACGGTTCGCGAATAAAAGAACAGAGGCTGACATGCGGGGTCCGCATGTCAGGTTTGAAAAGGCTCGCCGGCGCCCGAAGACGGCGGTGGACGCCGGCGTCGAACTACGGCAAATTAGGGGAAACGGAGGGTACCAAGAGCTTCAGTGTCTTCTTCCGCATCGGTGGGTGGTGGACTCGTCCAACAGGGAGCACCACGTCGACGACGACACTAACTCCGGCGGACGGCGGTTCGGGTGAGGACGGGGAACTCCGGTGGAGGGCTGCAAGCTTCAAATTGAAGTGCGGGTCAGAATGAGGGATGCATGGAGAAGCTACTGGCAGGAGAATGGAGGTGGAGGAGCACACACGGGGGCGAATCGGGCTGGATCCAGTGGCGGGTCGCGGCGGTCGGAGTCGAGGAAGGAGACCTCCTCGGGGCTCTTCCAGAGGCCTGGCGTGCTCTAGGGGGAGTGCAGGGCTAGTGGGTGCTCGAGTTGAAGCTCGGGGCCTCTATTTATAGGAAGATCGACGGGGTGGCCGTAAACGGAGAATCTCCGGCGAGCGATTACGGCGGAGCAGTGGATTAGAGGGTGGTTTGAGCGGTCGGGCAGCATCAGTGGAGGTTACTGGACTCGTTCCGCTACTAAACGGAGCTGGCCCCGGCGTAATGGCGTCTGTCCACGGTGAGGTGACCGCACGGGCTCAACGGCGGCAGAGAGCGCGCGCTGTGCGCGTCGCGCCACGGCGACGGTGCTGCATGCGTGCGCTGGCGTGGAGATGGCCACGCGGAGCCATCAGCGGGGTTGTGCGGCGCGGAACGGCGTTGAGCCGCCGTTCTGCTTCCTGTTGGCTGCCACGGCGGTTCAGCCGCCGCGAGACACGCCGGCGTGGTCGGGCCAGGGCGCCACCGACGCCAGGAAGAAGCCAAGCGTGCGTGCGGGGCTCCGGACAAGCGAGCCAGGCGTCGAGCAACGTGCCAAAGGCACTGTGGGCGCGTGACTGAAGATGATCAACGTGTTTGACACTGAAACTGAATGTTAACTGAACTTGGCTGAAATAGTGCATGCAAGGTGCTCGATGAAATGATTCAGGCATGTAGGCATTTTTCCTGGGCCTGATTTTTGGTGGAGTGACTTCTCATTGCTCCAGTAGGCTGCCTGATTTTTGGTTGAATTTTTGGGGAAGTGTAGATATGAATTTCACCAAATTTGACAAATCTGGTCCAAACTTGCAGCAGATGTAATTTGAAAATTTTGAACTAGAGACCAGTGGATCATCATAGTTCTAGGTTGATGGTTCAAAGGACTAGGAGGGGAAAAAGGTTTGGTGGCAAAAATCAAAACAGAAAAAGGAGTTCTTTTGCAAAACTCCAAGTGCTATAAGAGAAGACAGAAAATTATTTGAATAGAATTTGAATGGAAATGATCACATGGGGAGGTTCAACTTGCTGGGTTTGATGCAAATCTTGATCCAAAGGTGGGAGAAAGGTTAGGAGAGAGTATTTGCACCAATGCCATGGCAAGAGGGATAGTTGCAAGTGGCAAAGGACTTTTCCAAAGGCCATAGTGCATTCTCAAAAAGATCTTCAAAAGCTACTTTCTCAAAAAACATTTTTTTTCTTAAGCCCAAATGAAGAGCAAGGACTCCCAAGACCAAAGGCTGACCTTGGGTGAATCCAAATAAAACTTTTGCCCTAAGGAAATTATATGAGAGGGAGAGTCCTCTTGAAAAAAAAATATTAAAACACTCCCCTTAAGTCAAATAAAACCTTTCGAAAAATCTAAATAAAACTTGGGTGTCACATTTGTTGTGGTCTTTGCATTGATCCTTCTTGCTTGTCGTGTGTGTTTTGCGCTTTGTGTCTCAGGTGGTTGCTCTCGCCGTTCCAATCCCAGTCGTGACACTGGTTCCAAGCATCTGCGCAATCAAGATGAAGCACCAGAGGGCTCCAGTGCCCCTAAGCACAATGTCAAGACCACCGCTAGCAAGCACAAGGAACCCGCTAAGGGCATGGACGAGGTTCCCCTTGCTGAGTTCATCCGTCTCAGGCAGGTCAACCCTTATGTGCATGCTCGTGCTACCATCAGAGGCAGTGAGTTGTTTTGGACCAAGCAGCAGACTCTCATCTATCTGGATGTAATCAAGAACAAGCAAAATACCTACGTGGATGTCAAGTGGATAGACATGCACCACCTGAGGAAGGACAAGTTTCGTGAGTACTTTGGAGAGGCTCTGGATTTGGTGGAGCAGTTCGGGATTGAACATGTGATCTCTTTCCACCTTGACTATGACCCTGAGCTTATCTGCCAGTTCTTTGCCTCAGTTTACTTTCATCCTAGGGAGGAGCGGAGGATGACCTGGATGACCAATGGTCGTCAGTTGACTGCTACCTGGAAGGAGTTCATGGATCTGCTCCAGGTTCCTGATGACGGGCTCAACACTCCCGTGGGTGTTCGCCCCCATGCCAATCCGGAGTATGCTAGCAAGAACAAGTTACAACCGTTCTATGTTGAGAAGGTGCTTCCCAATGGGAAGTCGACGTGGGTGCTGAACTCTTTTCTGGATATCATGTATCGCATCTTCCGCAACTCTCTGTTCCCTCGCATTGGCGACAAGGACAAGGTTCATGCCTATATGGTGGATATGATGCTCCTGTGCCAGGAGGCACGTGTGTCTCAGACTCAGCCACTTGATGTCTCACACATCATGTGGTGTGAGCTTCGGTTTGCAGTATTCAACCGAAAGGTGCCTATCTATGGGCCATACATGTTTCTGTTGATCTCCAAGACTTGGGAGAAGTTGTACCCTGGTGATGAGTTCCTTGCTCCAGACTGGATTCGGCATGAGCCCATCAGTCTCCGTGTCAAGTCCAACTGGGCCAACACTACTACTCGTGCTGAGGCGTCTGCTGCTAGGAGGGCTGTTGATGAGGAGGAGGCTGGCGCAGAGGATGTTGTTGAGGACCGTGCTGCTAGGTCTTCCCATCGTTCCTCTGAGCCCTCGTGGGCCAAGAAGCTGAAGGACAAGATGAAGACTCTTTTCTGCATGCAAGAAAAGGGGGCAGTACAGGACTCATGTGGCATCCAAGGAGAGTCGCCGTCGCGACAAGAAGATTATGAAGGTCTTTGGAGAGGACGTGTTTGGCGGTTCTGAGGAGGTCATCACCCCGGAGGCCGAATGGATGGCGAAGCAAGGCTTCAAGTGGTCTGATTCTGACAAGGACATCGAGGAGGACTGGGGGAGTCCTGGATTAGGGGGTGTCCGGATAGCCGGACTATACCATCAGCCGGACTCCTGGACTATGAAGATACAAGATTGAAGACTTCGTCCCGTGTCCGGATGGAACTTTCCTTGGCGTGGAAGGCAAGCTTGGTGATGCGGATATTTAGATCTCCTACCATTGTAACCGACTTTGTGTAACCCTAACCCTCTTCGGTGTCTATATAAACCAGAGGGTTTTAGTCCATAGGGGGACAGAATATTCAACAATCATACCATAGGCTAGCTTCTAGGGTTTAGCCTCCTTGATCTCGTGGTAGATCTACTCTTGTACTACCCATATCATCAATATTAATCAAGCAGGACGTAGGGTTTTACCTCCATCGAGAGGGCCCGAACCTGGGTAAAACTTCGTGTCCCTTGTCTCCTGTTACCATCCGCCTAGACGCACAGTTCGGGACCCCCTACCCGAGATCCGCCGGTTTTGACACCAACATTGGTGCTCTCATTGAGAGTTCCTCTGTGTCGTCGCTTTTAGGCCCGATGGCTCCTTCGATCATCAACGATGATGCAGTCCAAGGTGAGACTTTTCTCACTGAACAGATCTTCTTCTTCGGTGGCTTCGTACTGCGGGCCCATTCGCTTGGCCATCTGGAGCAGATCGAAAGCTACGCCCCTGGCCATCAGGTCAGGTTTGGAAGTTTAAACTACACGGCTGACATCCGCGGGGACTTGATCTTCGACGTATTCGAGCCACAGCCGAGCGCGCCGCACTGTCACGATGGGCATGATCCAGCTCTGCCGCCGAATAGTGCCCTGGAGGCCGCACATGCTTTGGTTCCGACCCTTAATTCAGAGCCGGCTGCGCTGATCGAGGATGAGCGGTTGGACGCCGCCTCGGGGGCTACAATCTCAAAGGCGATTGAGCCGAACACCAGCCCCGTACTCCGCAAGGCCCGTGACTCCGAGGGGCCGGATTCCTCTCCGGACTCCAAGCCCTCCGCGCGCCTACCGATCGAATCCGATTGGGCGCCGATCATGGAGTTCACCACTGCGGACATCTTCCAGTACTCGCCCTTCAGCGACATCCTGAAGTCACAAAAGTCTCTCTCTTTATCAGGATAGCCCTGGCCGGACTACAGTCAGCAAGGTTGGGATACGGACGACGAAGAAATTCAAAGCCCACCCACCACCCATCTAATAGCCACCGTCGATAATTTAAACGACGTGCTCAATTTCGACTCCGAAGACATCGACGGTACGAACGACGATGCAGGAGACGCATATGAACCAACGCCTATAGGGCATTAGACAGCCACCTCATCTCATGATGTGTACATGGTGGATACACCTAAAAGAAGTGACAACGAGGAATACGGGGATGCAACGAGGGATCGATCTCTCGAAAAGCAATCAAAGCAGCGGCGTAAACGCCGCCCCAAGCCCCGCCTCGACACAGACCCAGCCATAGAGCAGGGCGAGCCGGCAGACGACGAGCATGCCTTAGAGAAACCGTCCGAACAGGGCAACTCGGATAAAGAAACCGAACAACCCGTCCCCGGTGAAAATGGCATTCCGGACGCCCTTACGCCGGATAAGGCCACAGAGCAGAAGAACCTCCACAAAAGGCTCGTTGCAACTGCGCGTAGCCTGAAAAAGCAGAAGCGGAAGCTAAAAACTGCGGAAGATGCACTCAGAATCAGGTGGAGCAAAGTAATCAATACCGCAGACAAATACGGCGATAGTCGCCGCACTAAAAGCTACCCGAAGCGAAAGCTACTACCTGAATTCGACGAAGAGGCCTTAGAGCCCTCGCATGCAAAAAGTAAGAAAGCCACCCGGTCGGATAGACGACCCCATGGCCAGCATAAAACGGCAAGCGATGCCGCACTCAAGACGGCATGCGACCCACTCAAGGACTCGCATCAAAAAGATGGCCCAGCCAGGTCTATTTATGGGCCAAGAAAGCAAGCTCTCGAAAGCAATGCAACAAAACCAGTATCCGAACGCCACGGCACACCCAAATACAGGGGTGCCGCACACCCCCTATGTTTCACCGATGAGGTCCTGGATTATGAATTTCAGCGGGATTTAAACCCGTAAACATAGAGGTGTACGACGGAACAACAGACCCTGGAGTCTGGATCGAGGATTACATCCTCCACATACATATGGCCAGAGGAGATGACCTCCACACCATAAAATACTTACCCCTCAAGCTTAAAGGGCCAGCCCGATATTGGCTTAAAAGCCTTCCTTAAAACACAATTGGAAGTTGGGAAGAGCTCGAGGACGCTTTCCGAGCAAATTTTCAAGGGACTTATGTCCGCCCTCCGGATGCAGACGATCTCAGTCACATAACTCAACAGCCCGGAGAGTCGGCTCGGCAATTCTGGAATAGATTTCTTACCAAAAAGAATCAGATAGTCGACTGTCCGGACGCCGAAGCACTAGCAGCTTTTAGGCATAACATTCGAGACGAATGGCTAGCCAGACACCTCGGCCAAGAAAAGCCAAGAACAATGGCCGCAGCCTCATGACCCGCTTTTGCGCAGGAGAGGACAGCTGGTTGGCAAGATGTAGCACCAGCGACCCAAGTACATCCGAAACTAGGGATGGAAACGGAAAACCGCGATGCAACAAGGATCGTCGCCGGACTAAGGAAAACAGTCCGAAGAGCACGGCAGTCAACGCCGGATTCAAAAGCTCACGACAGAATCAGAAAAAGCCGCCCCTCCAGGAGAACAGGGACGAGCTATCCAACCTAAACAAAATCTTGGACATGATATGTCAAATACACAGTACTCCCGGGAAGCCTGCTAACCATACCCACAGAGATTGTTGGGTCTTCAAACAATCCGGCAGACTTAACGCCGAACACAAGGGGCTCGACACACCAAGCGAAGACGATGACGAACCCCACAAGCAGAGCACCAGGAAACAAAAAGAATTTTCCAAAAGAAGTAAAAATAGTAAACTTACTTCACATAACAAAACATGCGGCGCCCATAAAGATACGCGCCATACGGCCTATCCCAAAGGAGTCCCGCCAATGGCTGACAAAACCGATCGTCTTCGATCATCGGGATTACTCTAGAAGTATCAGGAGCGCAGGCTGGACTGCCTTGGTACTCGATCCAATAATTGGCGGACTCCAGTTTACAAATGTCCTGATGGACGGCGGTAGCGGTCTAAACTTGATATATCAGGACACAATCCGCCACATGGGGATAGACCCAACAAGAATTCGCCACAGCAAAACCTCCTTTCAAGGGGTAGCGCCAGGTCCGGATACCCATTGCATGGGCTTTCTCCGGCTTGAAGTCATATTCGGCTTCCCCGATAACTCCTGCCGCGAAAAGCTAACTTTCCACATCGTCCCATTCTCAAGTCGCTATCAAGCACTGCTGGGACGCGAAGCTTTCGCCCGCTTTAACGCAATACCGCATTACGCATCTCTTACGCTCAAAATGCCCGGTCCACGAGGCATCATCTCTTTAAAGGGAAAACATTGAGTGCGCCCCCCGCGGAGGATCGTGCGGCTGCCTTAACAGCCCCACAATGATACGGCTCCATCAGCTAAAAACATCCAAACATGTCGTTAAGACCACGGACACGGCTGGACTAGTTCGGCGTAACCATACCATTAATAAAGGCTTAATAAACCGTATACCCCTGCGCTAGGGGCTCCGCGCATATACAATATGAGACAATCAAGCTCAATTTTACACATTTCAATCTATACTTTGATTATTTAGTATAACTTTTGTTCGGTACGACCCTTTTTTCTTTCTCAACTAAGTTCCTCTCTTTTACAGATGAACATCGTGCTGCGCCCGTCCAGGATACGACACAACGGAGACACAGGCGCAGACGTGCAGCAGGGACCCGTTCCAAGGATTCTTTTCAGATTAAGACCCTGCGTAAACCTTTTTTTCTGTCTCTTGTTGATACACACCCTCCGGTTTTTCGTTATAATCAAGGAGGGGACTGACGTCTTGGCATGTGGCCACGTCAGGAATTTTGCGCGTACCTGGACACTAGGGGCTTATAACCAAGGGTGTTGTCCCGCCCGCACTTATAAAGACCGAATACCTTAGGGAGTGTTCGGCGTCGCGAGTTTGGCCTTATATGCATCAGCTCCGAATCATGTCTTTGGTCAAATGTTGGGTTGCCCGGCTCCTGTGTTTGGCTGCCTTACGTTCTGCACTATCGGCTAAGGCGGCACCAGGAGAACTACTGCGATTGTGCCCCGGTTCGGCCAAGCGAGCACCTCAGTAGAGAAAGCCGAAAACTGACTGTCATGATATAGCGTGAGACTGGTCAATCACTCGATGACTCACCGGAATCTATAGGATTCCTCCGCATTAACGAAGGGTCGTTTCGCGGCCAGGCACATATGCGCCCCGACCTCGGGTGAGCGCAGGCGCCACCAGGGGCTATTTAAGTAGCCTCAATCAAGCTCCTATGGCTAAGTGAAAGTGTTAAAGCATTATAGTCCGTTTGCCTAGCCCGCTGCGCTATCACCTCCTTTGTAGGACCAAGACGTTGGATTAAGTGTGAAAATACGCCTTCTGCGAGCACCCCAGCACTATGTGCATGGGGGCTGAAGCCAACGACTGCCATCTTTCAGATTTTATATATATTAAAACGGCCGCACAGGAGGTGTTTCAAATACTTGAAGGCACAAGTATAAAAGGCTATTATCTACACAGGGTGCGTCTTATTTATGCGCAACTGTCAGAAAATGTACATTATTTCACGTACCTCAAAACCTGTTGAGGGAGTCCTGGATTAGGGGGTGTTCGGGTAGCCGGACTATACCTTCAGCCGGACTCCAGGACTATGAAGATACACGATTGAAGACTTCGTCCCGTGTCCGGAAGGGACTTTCCTTGGCATGGAAGGCAAGCTTGGCGATGCGGATATTCAAGATCTCCTACCATTGTAACCGACTTTGTGTAACCCTAACCCTATCTGGTGTCTATATAAACCGGAGGGTTCTAGTCCGTAGGACAACTCCATGATACAACATTCATACCATAGGCTAGCTTCTAGGGTTTAGCCTCCTTGATCTCGTGGTAGATCTACTCTTGTACTACACATATTATCAATATTAATCAAGCAGGAGTAGGGTTTTTACCTCCATCGAGAGGGCCCGAACCTGGGTAAAAACATCGTGTCCCCTGTCTCCTGTTACCATCCGGCCTTAACGCACAGTTCGGGACCCCCTACCCGAGATCCGCCGGTTTTGACACCGACATTGGTGCTTTCATTGAGAGTTCCACTGTGCCGTCGCAATCAGGAAGGATGCCTCCTCCTGTCTTTAAAGACGGCGCCGTCGCTAAGGGAGCCTTGGCTGTCGGCCAGACTCTCCGGCTAGGTGGTTTCCTCATGATCGCCTGTTCGGCCGTTGCGCCGACGGTGACCTCTCGGGTCATCAAAAGCAACCTTCACGTTAGCTCGGAACTTGTTGAGAAACTGGATCCGATGGATCTCTCTTCCGTAAACGAGCTCTTGGATCGCATCGCCGCCCTGGGGTCGCCACGGATTACGACCAGGTTGGGCTTAGACCCGATCTAAGAGAAATCAACTCTCCCCAGGCCACCCACCACGTCGCCGTGGTAGAGGCGCAATGCGGCGACCCTTCATCTATTCTAAGGACTAGTTACGTCCGAATCCCCGACCCCTCCAAGCCGGATACCCGCGGAGGGGAGGATGTGACTCAAGACCTGAGCTTAGAATTAGGCAACGGGCTAGACTCATTGGACAACATCCAAGAATCCGAACCTCAGAGTTCGGAAGTTCTTCGGCCTCTGAATCTTAGATCGGGCGAGGCTTCAGATTCAACGCCACCCGCCCACCCAAACATAAGTGATCTTTCCCAAATCAGGCAAAAGCCTGAGGAAACAATACATCATTACTGGGCCAGATTCCTCCTGGTTATGAACAAGATAAAGGATTGCCGCGAGGGAGACGCAATATCAATCTTCTGCAGTAATTGCACGGACGAGGGAATCCTTAACGCCATAAGTCGTCGCGATATTACACGCTTTATTGACTTGGCGTCCATAGTACAAAAGTACTGTGCGATGGAAAGTGCCTGGGAAACCGAAACAAAATTTTGGGATAATCCGGCCTTGAATAGCAATCCCGTCCGAACTAAGGGGGTGCATCATCGTAAGTCACCCAGGTTAAACACCAAAAAATCAAAACCCTTTACAGGGCATGGAACCGTACTGGATAGATGGCTTGATGGACCCTGTAAAATTCATAGTGCAGAGGACGCCACACCAACTCACAGCCTTAGGGCATGTTGGATAATCCGGCAGGTGGCCAAAATTGGCGAGGACCTCTTAACTTTTGAGGCCACGGAAAACCATCCCGGGGACACCAGTACCGTTCTCACAGTCTTCGAGACCTTTGCATCAAATAATATGCAAAAAAGAACACTCCGCAGCCTTGCCGAAGTCTACCAAGTAGCAACAATAAACCCATGGAGCCACACGGCTATTACCTTCAACGCAAGTGATGAACCTAAATTCCGAACAGCCCGGGCACCAGCCGCATTGGTCCTCAGTCCAATAGTGGATGGCTTTCGCCTCACAAAGGTACTCATGGATGGAGGCAGCGGATTGAACCTCATCTATGAGGAAACCCTTCAAAAAATGGGATTAGACTGGAGCCGCGTTAAGCGAAGCAGCACAACCTTTAGAGGAATAATCCCCAGTCAGGAAGCGCGCTGCACAGGAAAAATCACACTAGATGTGGTGTTCGGCACGCCGGATAATTATAGATCCGAAGAGGTCACATTCCAGGTGGCCCCGTTCAGCAGTGGATATCTCGCCCTACTAGGGCGGGAAGCATTCACAATCTTCCAAGCAATACCCCATTACGGGTACATGAAGCTCAAGATGCCCAGGCCGAACGGAATTATCACTCTCGCTAGTGATCCGGGCATAGCACTCCGCGCCGAAAACAAGATAGCCGCATTAGCCCTCGAGGCACTATCCGAAGCCTTAGCAGCTGAGGAACTGACTTCACTGCGCTCCACAGTTAACAGGGATGATGTGATACTCGACAAGAGATCCAAGTCCACATCCTTTAAGCCAGCAGACGAAATAGTCAAAGTCCAGGTCCATCCAACGGACCCCAATAAAACAGCTTCCATCAGGGCACGATTAAACCCTGATATGGACGCCGCACTGTGAGAATTTCTACGTGAGAATTGGGACATCTTCGCCTGGCACCCTTCAGACATGCCAGGAATCCCACGCAGGCTGGCCGAACACAGCTTGAATATCTTAAAAGGATTCAAACCTGTCAAGCAAGCCCTTCGGCGTTTTTCCGAACCCAAGAGACAGGCTATGGGAGAGGAGCTGGCCAAGCTATTGGAGGCCGGATTCATTAGAGACATAAAACATCCAGACTGGCTAGCAAACCTGGTGATGGTACCAAAGAAGGACAAATCCTGGCGCATGTGTGTCGATTTTAAAGACCTTAACAAGGCTTGCCCAAAGGATCCCTTCCCCCTCCCCTGTATCGATCAAATTATCGATGCCACCGCAGGACACGATTCGTTGTGTTTCCTCGACGCATACTCCGGTTACCATCAAATCAAGATGGCAGAATCAGACCAAGCTGCAACAGCATTCATCACACCATACGGCCCATTCTGCTTCAACACAATGCCCTTCGGGCTGAAAAACGCCGGCGCAACATATCAGCGCATGATTCAGACATGTCTGGCAAGCCAGATCGGCAAGACAGTGGAGGCGTACATGGATGACGTGGTCGTGAAAACAAGACATGTCGAATCTCTAGTAGAAGACTTGAGGCTAACATTCGAAAACCTCTGAAAATACGACATCAAGCTCAACCCGGAAAAATGCGTTTTCGGCGTTCCAGCCGGAAAGCTTTTGGGCTTCATTGTATCCGGTAGAGGAATTGAAGTGAATCCGGCCAAGATTCAAGCTTTGTCGCAACTGGATATCCCAAAGGACCTCAAACAAATACAGAAATTAACCGGATGCGTGGCGGTTTTAAGCCGCTTTATCTCTCGCTTGGGAGAAAAGGCACTGCCCCTTTATCGCCTCCTTCGGCGCACCGAACACTTCGAGTGGACGGACGCCGCCGCGGCCGGACTCGATGAAATAAAGGCCATATTGGCAACAAACCCAGTCCTGGCCGCGCCGAACACCGGCGAACCAATGTTATTATACATTGCAGCAACACATCAAGTTGTCAGCGCAGTGCTCGTTGTCGAGCGGGAAACGGACGGACACAAACTCCCCCATCAAAGGCCGGTCTATTACGTGTCCACTATCCTTACTCCATGCAAATCACTGTACCCACACTATCAAAAGATTGCATACGCGGTATTCATGCTATCCCGGAAGCTACGACACTACTTTCAAGAGTGTTCCATAACAGTAGCCTTGGAAGTACCACTTAACAATATTATCAACAACCACGATGCAACGGGCCGGATCGCAAAATGGGCCATTGAGCTCCTCCCGTTCGATATAACCTATAAGCCACGGCGAGCTATTAAATCGCAAGTTTTGGCCGACTTCGTCGCAGAATGGACGGAGGCCGAGCTCCCTAAAGAGTACGACACATATTCAAACTGGATCATGCATTTCGACGGCTCCAAAATGTTGGCCGGACTAGAGGCTGGCATCATCTTGACGTCCCCCACAGGAGACACAGTTCAATATGTGCTCCAGATCCTGTATACGGACTCCAACAACGCAACCGAATATGAGGCCCTCCTACATGGTCTCCGGATGGCAGTATCCATGGGCATTCAACGCCTAGAGGTACGCGGGGACTCGAACCTCGTGATATCCCAAATAAACGGAGACTTCGACGCCAAGGATCCAAAAATGGCAGCCTACCGCAACGCCGTCCTAAAAATGTCAGCTCGGTTCGAAGGGCTGGAGTTTCATCATATAGCCCGAGAAAACAATCAGGCAGCGGATGTCCTGGCGCGCCTTGGTGCAAAACGCGATGCAGTACCCCCCAACATCTTTTTAGAAAGACTGTTCAAGCCATCCGTAGCATGGGAGGGGGAACCCGCAGATAACAACCCGGACCTAACCGCACCACTCGACGCCGAACAAACTGACATAATTGGAGGCTCTGCCACCGAAATTACACCCTCAGCCCACGTAATAATGGTGGTCATCGCCCTGTGGACAGAACCATTCCTAGCCTGCCTTACTAGGCAGGAACTCCCAGAGGACCAAAACAAGGCACGCTGCATAGTACGGCGATCTAAAGCCTATAAAGTCCACGAGGGAGAGCTTTATAAGAAAAGCACTACCGGAGTCCTTCAAAGGTGCATCTTCGAAGAGGAAGGGCGGAACTTGTTGGCTGAAATTCATGCCAGACTCGGTGGCCACCACGCTGCAGCTCGGGCCCTTGTAAGCAAGGTTTTCCGTACAGGCTTTTACTGGCCGACGGCCCGAGCAGACGCTCAGGACTTGGTCCAATGATGCGTAGGTTGGCAAGTTTTTGCAAACCAAAGCCATATGCCACCCACCGCCCTCCAAACTATCCCCATCACTTGGCCTTTCGCGGTCTGGGGGCTTCACATGGTTGGACCCCTTAAAGGCGGAACCCACAAGAAAAAATACTTACTGGTCATGGTGGATAAGTCACCAAATGGATAGAAGCCAAGCCTGTTAAGACGGCCAAATCCGGACTTGTGATAGACTTCATATCCGGGGTCGTACACTGTTACGGCGTCCCCCATAGCATCATCACTGATAATGGTACAAACTTCACCGCCGACGAGGTAAAACTCTGGTGCAAAAACATGGGCATCAAGCTCGACTATGCTTCGGTCTATCACCCACAAACTAACGGTCAGGTCGAACGTGCAAATGGTCTTATTATGAGCGGCATTAAACCCAGACTAGTGCGGTCCCTCAAGGAATCTAATACGCACTGGGTAGAGGAGCTCGACTCCGTACTCTGGGGGCTGCGGACCACGCCGAATCGCGCCACCGGATACACACCATTCTTTAGGGTGTACAACGCAGAGGCAGTTTTGCCCTGCGACATAATTCATGACTCACCTAGAGTGCGCATGTACGAAGAAAGAGAAGCCGAGCTAGATCGGCAGGACAACTTGGACGCCTTGGAGGAGGAGCATGACGTGGCAAAAGCCCGTTCTGCATTTTACCAACAGCAGGCTCGAAGATATCAAAGCAGAGAAGTACGGGCCTGAAATTACAATGTTGGCGAACTAGTTCTACGCCTGCCGGATAAGAAAAAGGACAAACTCAAGCCCAAGTGGGAAGGTCCATTCATAATCGACCAAGTCCTGACTGGTGGAGTGTACCGCCTGCGAGATGTGTCAGAAAACCGACTCGAGCCGAACCCATGGAACGCCGCCCGTCTCCGAAGATTCTATGCCTAGCGCCGGACTCTGTGTTTGTCTCCTTCCTCTGTCCAGTTTTTACATTTTTTGTCTTAAATTTCTCTCCTTCCCCTCTTTTCTCTTATAGCCCTTAAAGGCTCATCACGTGACGTGCTACCCGCGCTCATTTAACTTGGGGGCTTCTCTAACAGAAGCTTATTTATATGGGCTTCATGCCCAACACATGCGTCAAACTTCCGCATGTACCTTTTCTTCACCATTATATGCATCGATATGACTTAAGTTTTGGCCAAGCTGGGTTGCCTGGCTCCTGTGCTTACCCCTACGTTCCCGATTGTTCGGCTAGGCGGTAAAGGGAGCACCTCTGCGATTGTTACTGCCGGATCAGCCGGATGTGTACCTCAGACTGGGTGAAGCCGAAAGCTAGCGTTCTTAAGGGAATATTCGGTCGGTGAACTAAAAGATGACCTTTTTACTTATTCATATACATGCCCCCAGATGATTTTTCTGCATTTGCAGTCCGGACATGCACTTTAGGGCATGCCTCCCAGAGAAAGGAACCCCTAACAGAACTGTTCTCTCTGGAAGATGTTTCTTACTAAGCATGTAATATAACATAACTAGTTGGGCACTTGTCTGATAAAGCACTGATGACCCCTACGCCTGGTCTCCACGCATACCCAGGTTCTTACATAACTGGTAGGGTATTCGGACACACTCTGGACCGTCAGGTCCCGAGGCAGAAGCGAAAAGGTCGGCAATGACAAACGATCTACAATTCGGCTAGAAGGCATTACACATGTCAATTACATAGTCACTCTGACTAATTGTATTCCTCTTCTATACCATCTAACAGGCTGTCTAATTTACAGCCTTGCTGGGAATACTTTGCGGCCAACTCTACTTGGTCGTACACTAGGCTTACAGGGATCTCCTTCCCGTCAGGCCCCACGGGTCCGACCTCGGCCATGTGGTTTGGGTCAGACTTCGTAAACCGGGTCTTCACCATGGCCCAGGCCTCCCTAGCGCCTTGTCGGCAGGCCGATATCTTCCACAACCGGCAGCGCCGCCGAGCTCCCTTCAGCTTCTCCGCAAGCTCTCCAAGGCCCTCGGAAACGGAGTGGGAAGGCCATAAGGCTTGGGCAACGCCTCGCATCGCCCGCCGAACTCGCTCGTGCAGTTGCAAGAGCTCGGGAAGAAGGTCACCCGTTGAACCGGGCATCTCCTCGGCAGGACGACCTGTGAGCATACCTACAGACATTACTCTGTTAGTCGACTTCATCGCCGAACTCTTTTTTCAAAGTTTGCTTAAGCACTTACTAAATATGCCGCGTCGAAGCCGCTGATTCTCCTTAGTGGAGTCCGACAGCTGGCCACGAACATCTTTCAGTTCAACGTCCAGCTTGGTGTTGGCATCCTGAAGATCATTCTTCTCCTGCCTCACCTTTGTCAGCACACTCTCACCGGCCTTTAGCCGGCGTAAGAGTTGTTGCCTCTCCGGATCTAGTCCGGCACCATCTGCAATGCGATTTGTCAGATCCGCACCCATGCCGCAAAATACTAATCTTTCGAAGTATATCTTACCAGAAGGGGTTTCTTTCGGCTCCCCTGCCGCGGCTAGTGCGGCCTCTAGTTGGGCTTTGCACTCTTTCAGCTCCTGGGACAGTACGGTATTCTTCTCTATAAGAACCTGCATAAACAAATGATCCTTAAATCAGTTACTTTAACTGTTTTAAGTCTCGAGGGCTACGGGTATATATATATTACCAAAATTTTCTTACCCGTATGTCTTTTACATACTGCTCCGTGGCTCTGGCTAAACCATTTTGAGCGACACGGAGGTACGCATCTCCCGAATTAAAGGCATCTAAAGCCTCTTGGGAGAAATAAGCGTCGCGTAGAACTGTCCGGCGACGCCTGTGGTTCATGGCACTCTCCACCTCAGAATTTGTGGCACAGAGCCTATCCGCATCCTCTATCCGAGGAGCGTCCGGTGCACGCCTTGTGCTCGCCTCCGCCTCCTGGCCAGACGTTGGAGCCTGGCTGGTAGAGGCACGATTGGCAGCCTCTCCGGATATAGTTCGGCGAGATCTCTTCGTCCTGAAGATAGCACGAACGTTAATATGCCCTGAAAGAATAACACCAGGGAAGCAGAGGGTGCGCTATACCTTTGCGCCAACATCTCAGTCCGGACCACATTCCCTTTTGCCCCACGGGGCCCTGCGGCCCCTCGTTGGCTAGCCGCCGCAGGTTCGGCCTCCCGCCTCGGAAATCTCCCCTGCAAAACACGGTTGTCGTCAGAACAATCGGAATACGTGAAAATGGAACCTCTCTCAAGGGAACGAGACTCCGATTTCTGTCACCTTGGAGGCCGGGATTAACCCTGGGTAATCAGCCATAATGGCTACCAAGGTATCGTCCTTGCTTAGTTGATGGAACACCCCGTCGATAAGCTCCACCGAGATATCCGGATCCTCTTCGAAGTCCGGATCGAGGGACCGTTCTAGGTCCTCGGGTTGTGGAGGACGGCTGTTTATATCCTTTACCTCCTGTCGCAGTTCCTGCATTGAAGTCGTTAGACTACATATCTAATCATGGGAGTATAAAACGAACGGGCGAGCACAATTGTTCACTCACCCAACTAGGAGGGTCGTACGTAGTAAATCTGCCCCGCGGGTTGACGTGGAGGAATTCCTCCTTTCCCCCCTTGTACAAAGAGGACATGATCTTTACTAGAGCGGCAGCTGAGGCTGGCCCCTTACGACCGCAACGGGTGGCGTCATCCTCCCCGTTAAAATCCCACATGGGGTGGCCTCTATATTGAAGCGGCTGCACCCACCGCATAATGCATGCGGCCATGACTCCAATCATGGTTAGTCCGGAATGAGCCAATAGCCTTATCCGGCCCATCAAGTAAAGGACGTCTCTGTCACTTTCTCTCTGAGAGCTCCGCGGACGCCAGCTCAAGCGTTTCTTTAATGGAGCACTGTTGAACTCGAGGAGACCGACCCGGATAGGGTCCGGCAGGGGGACATCATCTATATAAAACCATTCTGAAGGCCAGTCCTCGGACGCCTTCTTTGGGGTTCCGGATAAGTATCCGGTCCCGGCGATGCGCCATACTTCGGCTCCGCCCACTTGATATATGGACCCCTCTTGAGAATGGGGCACCAGGCAAAATATCCTCTTCCACAGCGCGAAATGAGCCTCAACACCCAAAAATAGCTCGCAAAGGGCGACGAAGCCCGCGATATGCAATATGGAGGCGGGCGTGAGATTGTGCAGCTGGAGGCCGTAGAACTGCAGAAGCCCATGGAGAAATGGATGAATTGGAAATCCCAGTCCCCTTATTAGATAAGGGACGAGGCACACCCGCTCTCCTTTGGAGGGATTGGGGGTGCTCTCCACTTGCTTTCCGCCATTGTAGGTGGCGAGTCCGGCTCGGACCGGGACCATGTAAGCCTGAGGGAGAAATCCCTTAGTCTGAAGCGACACTAACTCGTTGTGCGGGATGGAACAACTCTCCCAGTCTCCGGGTTTAGGACCGGAAGGGTGAGGGGAGGAGCTGCGACTGCTGGCCATGTTGGAATGGACCTTTGCTGGAGGCGCTCTGATGATAGCTCGCGGAGGGGAGAAGATGTGATTTGGATCTAAATCCCCATCCCGTTAAATAGGAGGCTCGTTTATGCGGCAAGGGGTGTGGATGTAAAAACACCCCGGCTTTTCGCATTCGTTTGACACGTGGAAGACAGCCATTATTGGGCATGGAAGCCGAGGAGCGCAGCATTATAAAAAATCGGACATTATTCCTACAGGTACACAGAATTTGGAGAAGAACCCGCCTTGCAATGCCGAAGACAATCTACGTGCCGGACTCGTCGTCATTGAAGCCTGGTTCGGGGGCTACTGAGGGAGTCCTGGATTAGGGGGTGTTCGGGTAGTCGGACTATACCTTCAGCCGGACTCCAGGACTATGAAGATACATGATTGAAGACTTCGTCCCGTGTCCGGAAGGGACTTTCCTTGGCGTGGAAGGCAAGCTTGGCGATGCGGATATTCAAGATCTCCTACCATTGTAACCGACTTTGTGTAACCCTAACCCTATCCGGTGTCTATATAAACTGGAGGGTTCTAGTCCGTAGGACAACTCCATGATACAACATTCATACCATAGGCTAGCTTCTAGGGTTTAGCCTCCTTGATCTCGTGGTAGATCTACTCTTGTACTACCCATATCATCAATATTAATCAAGCAGGAGTAGGGTTTTACCTCCATCGAGAGGGCCCGAACCTGGGTAAAAACATCGTGTCCCTTGTCTCCTGTTACCATCCGGCCTTGACGCACAGTTCGGGACCCCCTACCCGAGATCCGCCGGTTTTGACACCGACACCTGTCAGTAAACTTCTGACAGCCTCGTGCAAATCGCTTTCCACGGACGAAATCCTTTCAATCACCGTGCCCATCAACGCACGGTGCTCCTCTGAGATAGAAGCTCGCCCTAGTAGATTCTTCAGCTCCTCCGACCGAGCACCGGACGGTGCCGGATTCGTCCTATGGCCTCCTTCAAAGGCCGGACGCGGAGAACCTTGGGGGGCTATATAGCTACCTTCCGCCCCTGCCGGATTCGGAGAAGCCCTCCGCGACGACACCTCGGGGTCGCCCGCCTCGCTAGGTGGTACGGCAGGGGGAGGCGTCCCACTCTCCATCATCTCCGGAAGAAGGTCCCCCGAAGACGAGCTCTGCTGAGAAGGGCTGAGGTCCGAGCTACAAGGTAAAATTTCGGTTAATCTCCTTAGATATAAAGCAAGGATTTCTCTCTCAGAAATATAATCTTTCTCTACTTACGGCTCGCTGGAGGGCTGGCCCCCTTGAGGGCATATTTCCGCCGAGGTATCCCCCGGCGTAGGACCCTCTGATAAGGATTT
The DNA here is from genome assembly GCA_032464435.1 of Aegilops umbellulata. NCBI lineage: Eukaryota > Viridiplantae > Streptophyta > Magnoliopsida > Poales > Poaceae > Aegilops > Aegilops umbellulata. The sequence goes on along the minus strand of CP136056.1, from coordinate 529,500,534 downwards.
TTTCCCCCGCTTTGAGGCCATAGTCTCCGGGTTTTCAAAGGCAGTCCTCTTCTTCCCCAGAGGACAGGAATTTTCGGTTCCTCCCTTCCGAACAGCCTCCTTCGAGGAGGCCGTAGTTTCCTTGTCCCCTCCCTCACTTTCCCCCAAAGGCACAATCTTCAGCATCCTGACTAGCACGGGATCCGGCCTGGTCTCGGGGAGGGGAGTCGGACACCTGATCAGCTTTGCTTTCGCTATCCACTCCTGATTCAAAAGGACAGCTCTTTAGGGGCAAGTTTATGACAAATATACAGATAACGAGTCCGGGCACAAGGCTACTTACTTGAGTATCCGGGCGATTGCAGCTCAGACCTGCGTCCTCGGTCAAATCCGGACACATTGCTTGTGATCCGAAGAATAGTCTATACAACTCCGCGGGCGTTGCGCCCATAAAATGCTGGAGAGCTCGTGGTCCCTCCGGATTAAACTCCCACAAACGAAGGGAGCGACGTTTGCCGGGCAGTGTTCGGTGGATCAGCATGACTTGCGTCACTTTGACCAAATTGAGACCTCTTTCTAAGAGATCCCTAATGCGGCCTCGCAACAAAGACACGTCCTGGGGTGGCCCCCAATCTAGGCCTTTATTGACCCACGACCCTAGCTGCTTTGGGGGACCCGAGTGAAAGGCAGGTGGCGCCACCCACTTGGTGCCCCTGGGAGCGGTGATGTAGAACCACTCTCGTTGCCACAAGCCGAGCTCCTCTTGAAAAGGGCCTGAGGGAGTCCTGGATTAGGGGGTGTTCGGATAGCCGAGCTATACCTTCAGCCGGACTCCAGGACTATGAAGATACAAGATTGAAGACTTTGTCCCGTGTCCGGAAGGATCTTTTCTTGGCGTGGAAGGCAAGCTAGGCGTGCGGATATTCGAGATCTCCTGCCATTGTAACCGACTCTGTGTAACCCTAACCCTATCCGGTGTCTATATAAACCGGAGGGTTGTAGTCCGTAGGACAACAGAACCATACAACCATCATCATACACAATCATACCGTAGGCTAGCTTCTAGGGTTTAGCCTCCTTGATCTCGTGGTAGATCTACTCTTGTACTACCCATATCATCAATATTAATCTAGCAGGAGTAGGGTTTTACCTCCATCGAGAGGGCCCGAACCTGGGTAAAATAAAGTGTCCCTTGTCTCCTGTTACCATCCGACCTTGACGCACAGTTCGGGACCCTCTACCCGAGATCCGCCGGTTTTGACACCGACATTGGTGCTTTCATTGAGAGTTCATCTATGTCGTCGCTTTTAGGCCCGATGGCTCCTTTGATCATCAACAACGATGAGGTCCAGGGTGAGGCTTTCCTCCCCGGACAGATCTTCGTCTCCGGCGGCTTCGCTCTGCGGGCCAATTCGCTTGGTCATCTGGAGCAGATCGAAAGCTACGCCCCTGGCCATCAAGTCAGGTTTGGAAGCTTAAACTACACGGCGGATATCCGCGGAGACTTGATCTTCGACGGATTCGAGCCATAGCCAAGCGCGCCGCACTGTTTCGAGGGGCATGATATAGCTCTGCCTCTGAACAATACCCTGGAGGCCGCACACGCTCCGGCCCCGATCCTCGACTCGGAGCCTGCTGCGTACTCTGAGGATGAACGGTTGGACGTCACCTCGGGGGCTGCGATCTCAAAGGCGATCGAGCTGAACGCCAGCCCCGTACTCCGCATGGCCCAGGACTCCAAGGAGCCGGACTCTTCTCTGAACTCCGAGCCTTCCGCGCCCCTGCCGATCGAATCTGATTGGGCGCCTGTAATGGAGTTCACCGCCGCGGACATCTTTCAGTGCTCACCTCTCGGTGATATCCTGAATTCTCTCAGGTCTCTCTCTTTATCAGAAGAGCCCAGGTCGGACTATGGCCTGCGAGGTTGGGATTCGGACGACGAAGAAATTCAAACCCCACCCACCACCCAATTAATAGCCACTGTCGATGATTTAACCAACATGCTTGACTTCGGATCCGAAGACTTCGACGGTATAGACGACGAAGGCGGAGACGAATTGGAACCAGCACCTATAGGGCACTGGGCCTCCACCCCACCTAACGATGTATTCATGGTGGATACCCCTAAAGGAAACGACAACGAGGAAAAAGGGGGCGAAAAAGAGGTAAAACCTCCGAAAAGCAGTCAAAACGGCGACGTAAACGCCGAGCCAAGCCCCGCCTCGATCAAAACCCAGCCCTATAGCAGGATGAGGCAGTAGACGACGAGCTTGCCTTAGAACAGCCGTCCGAACAGGGCAACACGGATAGAGAGGACGGACAGCCCTCTCCCGGCCATAACAGAACTCCGGACGATCTCACGCCGGATACAACCACGGAGCAGAAGAATCTCCACGAAAGGCTCGTTGCCACGGCACGTAGCCTGAAAAAGCAGAAGCGGAAGCTGAAGACGGTGGAGGATGCACTCAGAACAAGATGGAGCAAAGTAATCAAGATCGCAGACAAATACGGCGACAGCCGCCGCACCAAAAGCTATCCGACAAGAAAACTACCGCCCGAATTCGACCAGGAGGCCACACGGTCGGATAGACGACCCCACGGCCACTATAAAAAGGCAAGCGGCAACGCACTTAATGCGGCATGCGACCCAATCAAATACTCGCACCATGGCCCAGCCAGGTCCATTTACGGGCGAAGAAAGCAAACTTTCACAAGCAATGCAAAAAATCCACCATCAGAATCCGGCACACCCAAATACAGGGGCGCCGCACACCCCCTATGTTTCACCGATGAGGTCCTGGAATATGAATTTCCAGAGGGATTTAAACCCGTCAACATAGAGGCATACGATGGAACAACAGACCCAGGAGTCTGGATCGAGGATTATATCCTCCACATACATATGGCTAGAGGAGACGATCTCCACGCCATAAAATATTTACCCCTTAAGCTTAAAGGGCCAGCCAGGCACTGGCTTAAAAGCCTTCCCGAAAACACAATTGGAAGCTGGGAAGAGCTCGAGGATGCTTTCCGAGCAAACTTTCAAGGGACCTATGTCCGTCCCCCGGATGCAGACGATCTCAGTCACATAACTCAGTAGCCCGGAGAATCAGCTCGGCAGTTCTGGAACAGATTCCTCACTAAAAAGAATCAAATAGTGGATTGTCCGGACGCCGAATCCCTAGCGGCTTTCAGGCATAATGTCCGAGACGAATGGCTCGCCAGACACCTCGGCCAGGAAAAGCCAAGAACAATGGCCGCACTCACAAGCCTCATGACCCGCTTTTGCGCAGGAGAGGACAGCTGGTTGGCACGATGCAGCCCCAGCGACCCAAGTACATCAGAAATCAGAGATGGAAATGGAAAACAGCGGCGAAATAAGGACCGCCGCCGAATCAAAGGCAAAAGTCCGAAGAGCACGGCAGTCAATGCCGGATTCAAAAGCTCACGGCAAAATCATAAAAAACCACCCCTTCAAGATAATAGGGATGATCCGTCCAGCTTAAACAGAATCATAGACAGAATATGTCGGATACACAGTACTCTGGGGAAACCTGCCAATCACACCCATAGAGACTGTTGAGTTTTTAAACAATCCGGACAGCTTAACACCGAACACAAGGGGCTCGATACACCAAGTGAAGAAGAGGACGAACCCCAAAGGCAGAACACCAGGAAACAAAAGAACTTCCCTCAAGAAGTCAAAACAGTGAACGCACTTCACGTGACAAAACGTGTGGCACCCATAAAGGTCCGCACAATCAAACCTACCCCTCAGGAGTCCCGCCACTGGTCACTAAAGCCAATCATTTTTTATCAGCTAGATTATTCTAGAAATATCAAAAACGCAGGCCGGACTGCCCTGATACTGGATCCAATAATCGATGGATTCCAGTTTACCAATCTTCTTATGGACGGCGGCAGTGGACTAAACCTGATATATCAGGATACAATCCACAGCATGGGCATAAAACCAGCAAGAATCCGCCACAGCAAAACCTCCTTTCAAGGGGTAGCACCAGGCCCGGACACCCTTTGCATGGGCTTTCTCCGGCTTACAGTCATCTTTGGCTCTGCCAATAACTTTCGTCGCGAAAAACTGACCTTCCATGTAGTCCCGTTTTCAAGTCGCTATCAAGCACTAATGGGACGCGGAGCTTTCGCTCGCTTTAACGCAATACCGCATTATGCATCCCTCATGCTAAAGATGCCCGGTCCTCGAGGCATCATCTCTTTAAAGGGAATGCACTAAAATACGCCTCCTCCAAACGGAGGATTGCGCGGCCGCTTAAACAGCCGCACAATAAAGTGGCCTCGCTAGCCAAAGGACCTTTTTATAAGTCATTACAGGCCACGGACCCGGACTCAACAAGTTCGGCACAAGTCCATCATTAACGCAGGCTCAGTATGCCATACACCCCCATACCAGGGGATGTACGCACAGACAATAAAACTCTACTTTATATATCCTTTACTTTATACTTTGTTTATTATTATTTTTGTTCCGCACCACCCATTTTTCAATTTAGTTCCTCTCTTTTACAGATGAACGTCGTGCAGCGCCCGTCCAGGACACGGCACAGCGGAGACACGGGCGCAGACATGCAGTAGGGACCCGTCCTAAAGGATTCTTTTTAGATTAAGACCCTGCGTAAACCTTTTTTACTGTCTCTTGCTGCTATACATCACCTGGTTTTTTCTTCTATGCTATAACCAAGGAGGAGGCTGGCGTTTTGGCATGTGGCCACGCCAAAAATCTTGCTCATACCTGGACACTAAGGGCTCTTTTATTTTGTTTAAGGGTGTTGTTTCACACGCACTCACAAAGACCGAACACCTTAGGGAGTGTTCGGCGTCGCGAGTTTTGGCACTATATGCATCAGCTCCGAATCATGATTTTGGTCACATGTTGGGTTGCCCGGCTCCTGAGTTCGGCTACCTTACGTTCCGCTCTATCGGCTAAGGTAGCACCAGGAGAACTACTGCGATTGTGCCCCGGTTCGGCCGGGTGAGCACCTGAGTAGAGAAAGCCGAAAACCGACTGTCATGATGTAGCGAGAGACTGGTCGCCACTCGATGACTCATAGGGATTTATCGAATTCCTCCGCTTTGACGAAGGGCCGTTTCCCGGTCAGGCACGTACGCGCTCCGAACTCGGGCAAAGCGCAGTCGCCACTAAGGGGCTACCTAAAGAGTCCCACTGTCAAGCTCCTATGGCTAAGTGAAAGTGTTAAAGCATTATAGTCCGGTTGCCTAGCCCGTTGCGCTATCACCTCCTTTGTAGGACCAAGACGTTGGGTTAAGTGTAAAAATGCGTCTTCTGCGCGCACCCCCGCACTATGTGCGTGGGGGCTGAAGCCAATGACTGCAATCTTTCAGAATTTATATATTAGAACGGCCGCACAGGAGGTGTTCTTAATACTTAAAGGCACAAGTCTAAAAAATGCCACTAAAATTTATCAAAATACTAATTTATGATTACATATGCTATCATAATATAGCATTCTTCGAGCACTGTGTATCTATTACGCGAGCGCCTTCGAGGACTTCCTCAAAATAATGCTCGACAGGTATTCGGCTTTTATCCGAATCCCGGGACACAACAATGGTGGGCTCCATACCTGCCCAGTATGTCTTGATACGGGCAAGAGCCAGCTGAGCGCCCTCAACGCACGCTGACCTCTTCATAGCATCGGCACGTGGCACCACGTCTAGCAATTGCTGCACCAAGCTGAAATAACTCTTCGGCTTCGTTCTCCCCGTACACAGACGATCCATGACGTACTTCATGGCGAGTCCGGACAACCTATTCAGCTCGGCCCATTGGGCCAAGCGATCGTCCACTGCCAGCGGACGCTCTGGATTGACGAATTGCGACCAAAAGAGATTCTCCACTTCGTGATCCTTTTTATCTCGAAAGTGTTCGGTCGCATCAGTGGCACTAGCAGCCAAATCCAAATAGGTGTCCTCTATACTCCACATCCGGTTTAACGGGGCAAACTTCGGATCACAAAATTTTCTCCGCAGCGAGAAAGGCTTTCCATCCGCAATCTGTCCGGCCTGACGTAGCTCTTCCTTCGCCGCTCTCAATATAGAGCGGGCGTCCTTGGCGTCAGCAACAGCCTTCTCCAAGCTCGTTTGCTTCGCCCGATCTTCTTCTTCAAGAAGCTTACAACGGTCAGTAGCGCTCTTTAACTTTTTGGCCATATCAGCCATTTCATCCTTGCTTCGGCAATGGGCAGCCTGTTCGGCTTTCAGCTCTTCAAGGGCTTTTACGGCGGCCGCATCACTTTTTCTGGCTTGTTCCTTCGCTCGGGTGAGTTCGGCCCTAAGACCTTCCACGGCGGCCGCACCATCTGCATCAAGCATACACACGGTAAGATATTGACATAAAGCTCCTCTTACTAACAATCGCCCAATCATTTTAAGTACCTTGAGCATCATCAAGCCGCTTGTTAACAAGAACGATGTCGGCTTCTGCCTCATCAAGTTGTCGCTTCAGTTCGGCAAATTCTCGAGTCCGGCTTGACTCCGGACAATCAGCCACCTACACATAAAGGTGCCACTTAAAGGACCTGGGATTAAGATCCTCTACGCGCCGTACATCTTCACGACCCACAGAGTCTCAGGGGCTACTATATACACAGGGCGCATTTTATTTATGCACAATTAATTCAAATATACGTTATTTAAAACGTACCTCAAGGCCTGCCACTAAACTCTTGACGGCCTTGTGCAGCCCGCTTTCTGCGGATGAAATCTTTTCAATCACCATGATCATTAACGCACGGTGCTCCTCTGAGACAGAGGCTCGCCCCAGCAGAGTCTTTAGCTCCTCCGACCGAACACCAGACGGTGTCGGACTCGTCCCATGGCCTTCCTCAAAGGCCGGACACGGAGAACCTTGGGGGGCAGCACCATCCGCCCTTTGCGGATCCGGAGAAATCCCCCGCGATGACACTTTGGCGTCGCCCGCCTTGCTAGGCGATACAGAAGGAGGAGGCGTTCCGCTCTCCATCATCTCTGGAAGAAGATCCCCCGAGGATGAGTTCTGCTGAGAAGGGCTGAGGTCCGAACTACAAAATAAGGTTTCGGTTAAAACTTCTCAGATATAAACCGAGGATTTCTCTTAAAAGAAAAACTCTTCCTCTACTCACGGCTCGCTGGAGAGCTGGTCCTTTTTAGGGTTTAGTTCGGCCGAGGGGCTCCCCGACGTTCGGTCCTCTGACAAGGATTCTTTCCCCCGCTTCGAGACTACGGTCTCTGGGTCATCAGAGGCGGCCCTTTTCTTTCCCTTAGGAGAGGAATTATCGATTCCCCCCTTCGGGAGGGCCTCTTTCGAAGAGGCCACGGTTTCCTTGTCCTCCCCCTTATTTCCCTCCAAAGGTACTTCCTCCAGCATCCTGACTAGCACGGGATCCAGTCTGGTTTCGGGAAGGGGAGCCGGACACCTGATCAGCTTCGCCTTCGCTATCCACTCCTGCATAAAAAGAGAAGCACTGTTAAAAGCAAGTTAATTATGCGGATAGAAGGTCCGGTCGCAAGGTCACCTACTTGAGTGTCCGGGCGATTGCGGCTTAAACTAGCATCCTCGATCAAATCCGGACTCACATCTTGTGATCCGAAGAACAATTTATACATCTCCACAGGCGTCACGCCCATAAAACTCTGGAGAGCTCGTGGTCCCTCCGGATTGAATTCCCACAAGCGAAGGGGGCGACGTTGGCCGGGCAGTGTCCGGCGAATCAGCATGACTTGTGTCACCTTGACCAGGTCGAAATCTCCCTTCAAGAGATCCTTAATGCGGCCCTGCAGCAGAGGAACGTCTTTGGGCAAGCCCCGATCTAACCCCGTGTTAATCCACGATGCTAACCGTGGTGGGGGACCCGAGCAAAAGGCTGGAGGCGCCACCCACGTGGTGCCCCGAGGAGCGGTGATGTAGAACCACTCCTGTTGCCATAAGCCGAGCACCTCTTGAAAAGCGCCCTCGGGCCATGGAGCGTCGGCATTTCTTTTTATAACAGCGCCTCCGCACTCTGCGTGGCGCCCCTCGATTATCTTCGGTTCTACTTTGAAGGTCTTAAGCCACAATCCGAAGTGAGGGGTAACATGGAGGAACGCTTCGCACACAACTATGAACGAGGAAATATGGAGGATGGACTCCGGAGCTAGGTCATGGAATTCCAGCCCGTAATAAAACATCAGCCCCCTCACAAAGGGATCCATTGGGAAGCCTAATCCCTGAAGGAAGTGAGATATGAACACGACGCTCTCACCAGGCTGAGGGCTGGGGATCACCTGTCCTTGAACAGGCAACCTGTGCGGAATCTCGCTGGTCAGGAACCTAGCTTCCCTCAACCTCGACACGTCCTCCTCTGTAACGGAGGAAGGCATCCATCGACCTTGGAGGTCGGAGCCGGACATTGTTGAAGATCCGGTGCGCTCGGAATCTGGAAGCTTAGGGTGTTGGAACTCGAGGTGACGGGCGAACTCGTTTTGAGAGTAAAAGAGGGGGAAACAGAGTCTCGGTCTCTTTATAAGAGGCAGAATATCAAGCGCCCTCCCCGTAACCGTCTTGGACTAGCCTTTAATTAAGGCAAGACGTGCTAACAGGCACGGTTGGGTTACCCATGTCTGTATTAATGAGAATCCCGCTAAAGGGGGCACATGATCTCTGCTTCGACAAGACGTGCCAAGGAAACCGCCTCGCTAAATGAGCTGAGGTGGAACAATGAAAACAATTTATGTAGAAGGCTTGGCCGCAGTGTTATGACGCACTGCGGGATACGTCAGCAGATTTTATTTGTGTTAATATTATTCTCTGTATGGCAATATGTGGAAACTTATTTTGCAGAGCCGGACACTATTTTGTGGTGTTTACAATCTTTTTGAAGAACTTGGAGGAGGAACCCGCCTTGCAATGCCGAAGACAATTTGTGCGTCGGACTCGTCGTCATTGAAGCCTGGTTCAGGGGCTACTGAGGGAGTCCTGGATTAGGGGGTGTTCGGATAGCCAAACTATACCTTCAGCCGGACTCCAGGACTATACAAGATTGAAGACTTCGTCCCGTGTCCGGAAGGATCTTTTCTTGGCGTGGAAGGCAAGCTAGGCGTGCGGATATTCGAGATCTCCTACCATTGTAACCGACTCTGTGTAACCCTAACCCTATCCGGTGTCTATATAAACCGGAGGGTTGTAGTCCGTAGGACAACAGAACCATACAACCATCATCATACACAATCATACCGTAGGCTAGCTTCTAGGGTTTAGCCTCCTTGATCTCGTGGTAGATCTACTCTTGTACTACCCATATCATCAATATTAATCTAGCAGGAGTAGGGTTTTACCTCCATCGAGAGGGCCCGAACCTAGGTAAAATAAAGTGTCCCTTGTCTCCTGTTACCATCCGACCTTGACGCACAGTTCGGGACCCCCTACCCGAGATCCGCCGGTTTTGACACCGACAGGGCCCTCGGGCCATGTAGCATCAGCCTTCTTGCTTATAACATCGCCTCCGCACTCTGCGTGTCGTCCCTCAATCATCTTTGGCTCTACCTTAAAGGTCTTGAGCCATAATCCGAAGTGAGGTGTAACGCGGAGGAATGCTTCGCACACGATGATGAATGAGGAAACATGGAGGATGGACTCCGGAGCTAAGTTGTGAAATTCCAGCCCATAATAGAACATCAGCCCCCTCACAAAGGGGTCCATGGGGAAGCCTAACCCCCGAAGGAAGTGAGACACGAACACCACGCTCTCACCGGGCTGGGGACTGGGAATAGCCTGCCCTTGAGCAGGCAGCCTATGCGAAATTTCGCCGGTCAAGAACTTGGCCTCTCTCAACTTTAGCACGTCCTCCTCCGTGACGGAGGAGGGCATCCATCAGCCTTGATGGTCGGAACTGGACATTGTCAAAGGTCCGAAGCGCCTGAAATCTAGAGCCTAGGGTGTTGGAACTCGAGGCGACGAGCGAACTCATTTGAGATTGAAAGAGAGGGGTAAGGCCTTGGTCTCTTTATAAGAGGTTGAATACCAAGGGCCCTCCCCGTAACCGTTTGGGACTCGACTTTAATCGAGAAAACGTGCTAACGGGCACGATTGGGTTACCCACGTCCGTATTGATGAGAATCCCGTAAATAAAGGGGACACGATCTCTGCTTCGACAAGACGTGCCAAGGAAACTGCCTCGCAAAATGCGCTGAGGTAGGGAAGTGGAAACGATTCGGACAAAGGCTTGGCCGTAGTATGATGTCACGCTACGTAATACGTCAGCAGATTAGATTTGTGTAAATATTATTCTCTCTATGCAGAGTCGGACACTATCCTTAGTGTTGACAATCTTTTATGAAGTACTTGGTGGAGGAACCCGCCTTGCAATGCCGAAGACAATCTGCGCGCCGGACTCGTCGTCATTGAAGCCTGGTTCAGGGGTTACTGAGGGAGTCCTGGATTAGGGGGTGTCCGGATAGCCGGACTCCTGGACTATGAAGATACAAGATTGAAGACTTCGTCCCGTGTCCGGATGGGACTTTCCTTGGCGTGGAAGGCAAGCTTGGCGATGCGGATATTTAGATCTCCTACCACTGTAACCAACTTTGTGTAACCCTAACCCTCTCCGGTGTCTATATAAACCGGAGGGCTTTAGTCCGTAGGGGGACAGAATATTCAACAATCATACCATAGGCTAGCTTCTAGGGTTTAGCATCCTTGATCTCGTGGTAGATCTACTCTTGTACTACCCATATCATCAATATTAATCAAGCAGGACGTAGGGTTTTACCTCCATTGAGAGGGCCCGAACCTAGGTAAAGCTTCGTGTCCCTTGTCTCCTGTTACCATCCGCCTAGACGCACAGTTCAGGACCCCCTACCCGAGATCCGCCGGTTTTGACACCGACAAGGACGTCCCTGCTGCCGAGTCTGACGGGGAGCGTTGGGATGATTTCTCTGCTTGAGCCACCCTTGTGTGTAGGTGTCCTCTCTGCCTTTTTGGCGTCTCGATGCCAAAGGGGGAGAGAGTGTAGGGATTTGCGTACTTGCGAGTCGTGTATCGTGTTCGTTGTGTTTGCTTTCTCGTTTGAACCTCGTTTCGGTTGCTTTGGTTTGGTTTGAGACTTATTCTTCATATGGTGTAAGATATATGCACTTTATCCTATCTTAGTGAGCTTTATGATATATTGTGCTACCTATGTTTTATGCTCTTGTTTAAATGTTAGTCTTTCTATTGCAAGATATGCCTTGTCTCTAAAATATAGGGGGAGTGTTGGTCCTAGTTTGTGTGTTGTGCAGTCTAAAGCATCCATCTAGATTGCACACATTTAGGGGGAGCCCGTCTATATTTTAGAGAGGAGGGGTTTGCCTCTGCTCAATATTATTTCCCTTTGTGCAAATCCCGTATTGTCATCAATCCACCAAAAAGGGGAGATTCTAAGGGCATATTTATCCCTAAGGTGTTTTGGTGATTGATGACAATGCTTTTGCGGACTAATCGTGTGCCTTGAGTTTCTCAGACGCTTCATCGCTAGGCACAAGACGGTTTGGTGCCCCTCGAAGACTATTGAAGACGGTGTTTTTCTACGTTTCTTTTTGGTGGATTTGAGTCGTAGGAAAGCCGTACTATTAAGAGGGGGTCCGCGTCGGAAAGGTTCAGGTGGAATCATCACGTACACGTTTCCTTCCTTCTCTCCACATTTCCCCTGCACTTTGGAGCATCCCCCGTTTATCCTCTATGCGATTGTCCTGGCTGCTGTTGCTGAGCTTGCGGTAGTACTGCTCCCTGGAGCAGTAGTACCATGCTACGGCGCGGTAGTACCGCTCCTCTGGAGCCGTAGTACCGTGGCCCCCAGGCTAAGTACCGCTGCTTCGCGGTAGTAGGGGCGGATGTAATTTTTTACATCCACGCCTCCGCGGTAGTACCGCACTTCGTGCGCGGTAGTACCGCGCGCGGCCTGGTTCAGCTTCCATGCGGTAGTAGCGCTCCCCAGCGGTAGTACCGTGTCGGATTTTTGTATCGTTTGATTTCCAGCGGAAGTAGGCACGGATGTATTTTTATTCATTCGCGCCCTTCCCAGGCTAGGACTTTCCTGCCTTGCGGTAGTACCGCAAGGGGGAGCGATAATACCGCGCTCGCGGAAGTACCGCTCTCAGTCAGGCATGTTCTAGTCCCTGCCGCTGCTGTGGTAGTACCGTGGTCCCTCACGGTAGTATCGCGTGGCCTTGCGGTAGTACCGCGTTTCTGGAGCGGTAGTACCGCATGTCGCGGGCTGGTTAAGTGGATAACGGTTGGATTTTGTCCACAGCTATAAAAGGGGTGTCTTCTTCCTCTAGTTTGACCACCTCTTCTAACCCTAAGCTCCATTGTTGCTCCAAGCTCCATTTTCACCCGATCTCACTCCCTAGCCAATCAAACTTGTTGATTTGCTCGGGAGTCGTTGAGAAGGCCCCGATCTACACTTCCACCAAGACAAATGTGATTCCCCCCACTAATCCCTTGCGGATCTTGTTACTCTTGGGTGTTTGAGCACCCTAGACGGTTGAGGTCACCGCGGTGCCATAGTCCATTTTGGTGAAGCTTCGTGATGTCGTTGGGAGCCTCCAATTAAGTTGTGGAGATTGCCCCAACCTTGTTTGTAAAGGTTCGGTCGTCACCTTCAAGGGCACCAATAGTGGAATCACGACATCTCGCGTTGTGTGAGGGCGTGAGGAGAATACGATGGCCCTAGTGGCTTCTTGGGGAGCACTGTGCCTCCACACCGCTCCAACGGAGACATACTTCCCCTCAAAGGGAAGGAACTTCGGTAACACATCCTCGTCTCCACCGGCTCCACTCTTGGTTATCTGGTGCCTTTACTTGTGCAAGCTTTTTGTGCTATATATCTTGCTTCCTTGTGTGCTTATCATTGTTGCATCATATAGGTTGCTCACTTAGTTGCATATCTAGACAACCTACTTTGATGCAAAGTTTAAATTGGTAAAGAAAAGCTAAAAATTGTTAGTTGCCTATTCACCCCCCCCCCCTCTAGTCAACTATATCGATCCTTTCAGGAGGGAGTACAAAACATTTTATTTATTGAAATATCTTTGGGTTTTCTCACAAACATTTTATTTAACACTGAATAATCTTTTTGTATATGTTAAAACATATTGTTTTGAAAATACTTTTGAATAAAGTATTTTCTTAGAACTCTTACAAAATTTGAAAATAATAATCTATAGATCATTATATATTTTTATTCGGCAATATCATTTACTGTTGCTACTTTCTATCGGCGCATCTTGTTTGCTCCTCCCCCCCCCCCCCCCCAAAAAAAAGTTAATAAATTGCTCTGTAGCTCTAAGTAGGCATACCATCGTTGTGATGCCCTACAAAAAGAAAAGCTCCGATCACCTAACCCTTAGATAGCAGTCGACCCTTGGTGGGCTAGCGCTAACCGTGCCTCATAATTTATATGGAAAGGGTGCAAGGTTTCTTGTGTGACCTTATGAATCTATTTCTACTTCGCTTTTGGTAAATTTTATACCTGTCATTCTAATAATTTTGCCACCCCCTACCTGTTGCGGTAGCCGATGGTATAGGGTGGGCCGGCAGCATGCGAAGCAACACACACATGAAGTCGTTTGCGGTGTGGCGGGCGCGGGGAGGAGGAGGCAGGGATGTTGCTACCCGTTGTCCATGTGGTGGCTATGCACAGTGACGCACGTCACTAGCCATGAACTCCGCTTCCATGGATTGTTTTTTTCTTAAGTATTGGTGATGATTATGTTCCAAAAGGGACCATGCATACGATGTTTGGAGTTGGGTTATTGTAGACGTGAATCTCTGCAACGTAGACAATTGGATCGACATGTTAAAAAAAGAAAGACAATTGGATCGACATCAATCGATGGGTGATGTCACGTTTCAGCTTAAGGGTTCAAATTTTAGAATTGGCAAGATAAGTTTGACAACCTCTTGGTGGGAGAAAGTTTTTTATTTTCGAGCATAGAAGTTTTTGAATAAATTAAGAGTTTGTAAAGGAACCTGAGCCCGGGCCAGCTGGTTTCATCTCAGTGAGATACGCTAAGCCCAGCCCAAATGCATTTATGTTCGTTTCCACGAGAAAGGAAAACCTAACACTCCGCCGCCGCCGCCGTCGCCGTCGTCACTACCACACACACACACAAGCAGAGCAGGATGAGCTCCCAGCCGGCGACCATGGCGGCGGCCGCACGAGCAGCGGCGGCGCATCTCCTCCCTGGCCTCCCGGATGAGGTCGTGATCTGGGAGATCCTCGTCCGCCTGCCCCCCAAAGCCATCCTCCGCTGCCGCGCCGTCCGCCGCGCCTGGCGCCTCGCCACATCCACCCGCGACTTCCTCCTCGCCCACCACGCCCGCCAGCCCACCACCCCCCTCCTCTACGGCTACAACTGCGCCGGCGACGTCGTCGAGTCCCTAGACATCATTCCGCTCGACAACGTGGCAGGGGCCGACGCCGCCGACCAGCTCCAGTACAGCGCGCGACTTCGCATTCGCAGCGTTTACGGCCACGGCCTCCTGCTCCAGGACTCCTGCGATGGGCTCCTCCTCCTCTCCCTCTACAGCACGGATTTCTCAATCTACAACCCGGCAACTCGTCAGTATGCTCCCCTCCAGCAGCTTAATGGCTTTATGCCCTTGGGGATGTACCGGCACGGCCCAACCGGCGAGTACCGATTGCTGCTGCACCCGTTCCGGAGGTCGATGGCGCCTGCCGCTCAAGATGGCGCCTACGTCTTCTCTTTAGGCTCCGGCCAGCTGCCAAGGTACATAGGGGGCCCTGATACGAAGGAATTGATATACCTTTCAGCTGAATCTGTCCTATTCCATGGTAGTCTGCATTGGTACATGAACCGCATTGTAATGGTATTTGACACCATTGCTGAGTCGTTCCGGTCGATGCAATGTCCGATTGTTATTGGCTGCGTGGACCTGTTTGAGATGGGTGACATGCTTGGCATGTTTAGTCTCAATTATGAAGGGACAAGCGTTGAAATCTGGGCGATGCAGGACTACGAAGCCGAGATCTGGGCCTTAAAGTACCGGGTCGAATTTCCGGTTGCGGAGATCAGCTTGCAATGTGGAAAGTTTGACCATCATTGGGAGGTGATTGTCACATCATGGGACAGTGATGTGCTTGTGCTGCTCCGGTTTGATGATTGGCTACTTCAGGTTGGCATGGAAGGCCAGTTGGTTGCCAGTTTCCATCGCAAAGGCCTCCGTCCTACTCGACTTCGACTCAAACAAAGTCTAGTTTCACATGCCTTCTTTCCGACACTGGAGGGTTATGTTGTGAACGGCTCGCCCTTCATCAGATGATAATGTGGTGGACACACATATCCTTTCATCTGAGGGTTGTTGGCTGTGGTGGTGCTTCTTATGGTCTCACTCTGTATTCACATCAGCTGCAGTACTGAGGGTCAGTTCGTTTCAGCTGCAGATTCTGCAGTGGTGGATTTTGCTGAAACTGGATGCATTATGAGCCTGCTAGCTTCTTTGTTGAAGTATAAAAACATAAGATCAAGAAGCTCTGACTGCATAAGATCAGGAGTACCATTGGTTGAAAGCAGATTGCCTCAAGCAGGAGATCACGAGGAATTGTGTCTCAAGCAGATTGTGTCAAGTTCCCTCCAATTACTATTTTTTGTGGGAGTCTAATCCTTTGATTCTGGATGTATTATGTGCCATTGGTAATTGCTCAGCTACCCACATTCAGTTTTTTGCAGTATGCGCGTTGCCATCTCTGTGTGTGTTGAGTTTATTTTCCTGTGATGAATGCACATACTGATGAATTGTGTGTGTTTGTGGGGTTACAGTTTACACTTTGATGGTATATAGTACAAGAGTAACACCCAGAATATCAGTGTTGAGGTTGATGCTTACAAGTCATTTGGCTTGCTCAGACTCATCTCTGTTTTCTTAAACTGAAGAATGTACTTTTTTCCCCTTAGCAAGAGTTGTCTTCTTAGTACTCAATACTCGTTAGCAGTTCAACCTGCCTCTTGTCTCTGTTTATTTAATTGAAGAATTGACTTGTCCATTTATCAGATCTTTCTCAGATATCACCTGGTGGTTTTCTTAATACTAGAATTTAGCGAATATACATGTGTTTCCTGTTTCTATATTTTGTTTTAGCTGACGATGAAATAAGGCAGATCATCCTCCTTGCTGACTAGCAAGTTGCAGCCGATTTTGCACAAGGGTTCAGAGCACTAGTTAAACTGAAAGATTGCATTATAACTCTGGCTAAGTATTGAAACATATTATAATTCTGCTTTTGTGTTGCTTCATTTGGAACTATATTTATCATTTAACTTTTGTGTTGCTTCATGTGATGTTGATCTCAACATCGGCTCGAGAATTGGAACCTGTACTGATAAGTGACAAGCAGAAGAAAGGTTTATCATGGTCCAGCCCAGGTCCCAGATTGTGCACCCCTTTAGACTCTGTAACCGCCAGCCATATGTTCATTTTTTTTCTCTGTGAGCGGTGCAAGACCATCTTAGTACCATCGGTCGAAAGCAGATTGCCTCAAGCGGGCAAATCACCAGGAATTGTATCTCAAGCAGATTGTCTCAAGTTCACTCCAATCATTTGTTTCTGGCTGTATTATCTGACATTCGTAATTGCTCAGCTACCCACATCATTTGGAGGCTACTCAGATTCAGTTTTATGTAGCATGCACATTGGCATCTGCGTCCATGTGAGTTCCTTTTTCCTGTTTGATAAATGTACATACTGGCGAATTTTTTGTGTATGTGGTTACAATTTACATTGTTGGTGGAATATAGAAGTGTAACTGCCAGATTTTTATATTACAGTGTGTCTACAGTCTGAAACCAGCGGAAAGTATCTTGATCTCTAACTGTATTTTCTGTTTTTCTTGTTGCAGGGTTTCACTTTTTTACCTGAGCTGACTGGCTGATTGCATGCATAGCCAATATATGAGTAACCATGAGGAAAACTAGCATGTCAGAACAAAAGGGTCTAGGTATGCTCTGCTTATCGAACTAGGTGGCTTCTTTGGTGTTCTTAATACAGTATATTTGAGTGACCGTGAATAAAACTAGCATGTATATGTAAGAAGGATACCAGCCAGCTATAGATTTGACCGTGAGCAACTTGCTCAATTGATCGCTTTGGTTATTTGACAATGGGATCTAACCACTGGAGAGTTAACTTTTACTTCAGCTTGCATGCCCAGGAACTCATGCATAAAATTTGATTGTTTGAACAGGGATATACAGTGACCTCAACCAAGATAACTTACATCCTAGTCATACATTATTTTAGTTAAGTTGCACAAATACATTTTATCAGAAAGGTGAAGCCCTTTGTTTATAATGAACTAAAAGCATGGAAAAAATGTACAAACAGGAGAAAACAGAAATTATATGATACCGACATTACACACGACGACAGGTTGGGCTCCATGTTCAGATTAACAAGACGAAGAGAATTAAGGCTTGGCATCGCGAAGCCCGGACCCAGAGCCGCCTCCACCACCGCTACCACCATTTGCGCCATATCCACTGCCACCGCCGCCACCATTAGAATTTGCATTTGCAGTACCTTGTGCATAGCGGTAGTTACTAACTGCATCACTAGAGCCAGATCCACCACCATTACCAGATCCATGACCACTAGATCTATAATAACCTCCAGTTGCTTGTCCTCCACCACCACCACCACCACCACCGGTACCACCTGGCTAGGATGCAGCTCTAGAAAGGAAGCTACAAGACGATTCGCCTGCTCAAGATCAAGCTAGTCACCCTAGTGCTACATATAGGAGATTATGCTTCAAATGCTCTTGATTTCTCGTATTCCCCTGTGTTCTCACATCTTTTGAATTCACATTCTCCTCAGAACCTCTCTTTGATCAGCACATTTTTTATGAAATGAGCTAGTGCTACCAACATGTGAAGATAGACATGTGAAGATAGAGCTCGATGACTTAGCTATTCAGTTGAAGATGAAATTGTACATATGAGAAGAGAACCTTATTCAAGCAAGTGAAGGTTGATATGGTATATATAAGGAAAGCATGGTGCACACAAATAGAGGTTGGTGGTGTAGTACTCTTTACTTTGTGGCACATGCAATGCGTGCTTATCGCAGGATACAACATATCAACACAGCCGACCGGATGATTGGAAGAATGATAAAAGGGTTGATAAAGTCATGAATATAGCTACCCCCAAAATCCTCCTCCTAATTTTTAGTTGAAGTATACACCTTCCAGCAATAATCAACGTGCAATATATATGTGAGCCACAAAGAATACACTATTTTATAACATTTCTTCTTCTGAAGCTTTTTTTTAGACAGGTACCTCTGATTCTAACTCTTGAAGAATGCTTCTTCTGCATCTTCTACCTCCTTTGCTTCTGCTAACTGCCCCAAGACTGTTGTGGCCAGTGGCCTACTCTTCTAACACCCAAGCGCGGGGTTAGGCAGTGAACCGCCACCCTTCTCACAACACGTCGATCATACCCACCGTAATGAATAATGCCCTGGGTAATACGTAGTTTCCAAATACACACTAGCGATATAAAGATCCTTTATTTGTATGACATCACCTTAGGTTACTAGATAGACATGGGGCACAAGTTGTACCCTGGTTCGAGCTCCAGGCGACATAGTCAGCGAAGGGAAAAAGAGACCCATAGTCGATCACAATGTAGTACGCCGGGTAGTCAGGATCAAAGCGCATGAAGGAGTCGATGCCTGAGCCCCGACGAGATCAGAGATGTTGATGTAGATCTGATCTAGAGCGACGAAGTCGACGTGGTTGAAGTTGATGAAGACGTTGTTGATGATGATGATGTCCGTGGAGACGTTTCAATTGCCATGATCCGACATGGCAGTGGAGGATCCACATGATAGAGAGAGACGACATAGGGGAGTCCATGCAGTTCGTGGCTATGGCGGAAGCGGAGGAAGGTGGTGGCGGAAGCGGCTAGGGTTAGGGTTGAGGTGGTGGCGGCAGCTGCAAGAGATGGCATCGGTGGCTGCGGTGTTAGGGTCAGGTAGTGGCAAGGGTGGGAGGGAGTACCGGCAGCGGCGGCTGCACAGAAGGGCGGTCGTGGCAACGGCTAGAGCAGCTAGAGGTGGCAGCAGCGGTAGTGGCAAGGGTGGGAGGGAGTACCGACAGCGGCGGCTGCACAAGAGGGCGACCGTGGCGACGGCTAGAGCAGCTAGAGGTGGCAGCAGCGGGTAGTGGCAAGGGTGGGAGGGAGTACCGGCAGCGGCGGCTGCACAGAAGGGCGGCCATGGCGACGACTCGAGCAGCTAGAGGTGGCAGTTGCGGGTAGTGGCAAGGGTGGGAGGGAGTACCAGCAGTGGCGGTTGCACAGCATGGCAGCCGTGGTGACGACTAGAGCAGCTAGAGGTGGCAACAACGGGTAGTGGCAAGGGTGGGAGGGGGCAGCGGCGACTGCACAGAAGGGCGGATGTGGCGACGGCTCGAGCAGCTAGAGGTGGCAGCGACGGGTAGTGGCAAGGGCCGGCAACGGCGGTTGCACAGAAGGGCAGCCGTGGTGACGGCTCGAGCAGCTAGAGGTGGCAGCGGCGGGTAGTGGCAAGGGTGGGAGGGAGTACCGGCAGCGGCGACTGCACAGAAGGGCGCCCGTGGCGACGGCTCGAGCAGTTAGAGGTGGCAATTGCGGGTAGTGGCAAGGGTGGGAGGGAGTACCAGCAGTGGCGGTTGCACAGAAAGGCGGCCGTGGTGACGGCTAGAGCAGCTAGAGGTGGTAGTGACGGGTAGTGGCAAGGGTGGGAGGGAGTACCGGCAGCGGTGACTGCACAGAAGGGCGGACATGGCGACGGCTCGAGCAGCTAAAGGTGGCAGCGATGGGTAGTGGCAAGGGCCGGCAGCGGCAACTGCATAGAAGGGCGGCCTGAAGGAAATATGCCCTAGAGGCAATAATAAAGTTATTATTTATTTCCTTGCATATCATGATAAATGTTTATTATTCATGCTAAAATTGTATTAACCGGAAACATAATACATGTGTGGATACATAGACAAACAGAGTGTCATTAGTATGCCTCTACTTGACTAGCTTGTTAATCAAAGATGGTTAAGTTTCCTAACCATAGACAAAGGAGTTTTTATTTGATTAACAAGGTCACATCATTAGTTGAATGATCTGATTGACATGACCCATTCTATTAGCTTAGCACCCGATCGTTTAGTATGTTGCTATTGCTTTCTTCATGACTTATACATGTTCTTATGACTATGAGATTATGCAACTCCCGTTTACCGTAGGAACACTTTGTGTGCTACCAAACGTCACAACGTAACTGGGTGATTACAAAGGTGCTCTACAGGTGTCTCCGAAAGTATTTGTTGGCTTGGCGTATTTTGAGATTAGGATTTGTCACTCCGAATGTCGGAGAGGTATCTTAGGGCCTTCTCGGTAATGCACATCACATAAGCATTGCAACCAATGAGTTAGTTGCGAGATGATGTATTACAGAACGAGTAAAGAGACTTGCCGGTAACGAGATTGAACTAGGTATTGGATACCGACGATCGAATCTCGGGCAAGTAACATACCGATGACAAAGGGAACAACGTATGTTGTTATGCGGTCTGACCGATAAAGATCTTCGTAGAACATGTAGGAACCAATATGGGCATCCAGGTCCCGCTATTGGTTATTGACCGGAGACGAGTCTCGGTCATGTCTACATTGTTCTCGAACCGTAGGGTCCGCACGCTTAAGGTTTCGATGACAGTTATATTATGAGTTTATGCATTTTTTATGTACCGAAGTTAGTTTGGAGTCCTGGATGTGATCACGGACATGACGAGGAGTCTCGGAATGGTCGAGACGTAAAGATTGATATATTGGACGACCATATTCGGACATCGGAATGGTTCCGAGTGGTTTCGGAGAAAACCGGAGTGCCGGAGGGGTTACCAGAACCCCACGGGAGTAGTATTGGGCCATATGGGCCTTAGTGGAGAGAGAGAGGGGCGGCCAGGGTGGGCCGCGCGCCCCCTCCCCCTCTGGTCCGAATTGGACTAGGAGAGGGGGGGCGGCGCCCCCCTTTCCCTCTCCCTCTCCCCCTTCCTTTCCCCCTCCTAGTAGGAGTAGGAAAGAGGGGACTCCTACTCCTACTAGGAGGAGGATTCCTCCTCCTGGCGCGCGCCCCAGGGCCGGCCGGCCTCCCCCCCTTGCTCCTTTATATACGGGGGCAGGGGGCAGCCTAGAACACACAATTGATCAACGTGATCGTTCCTTAGCCGTGTGCGGTGCCCCCCTCCACCATATTCCACCTCGGTCATATTGTCGCGGTGCTTAGGCGAAGCCCTGCGTCGGTTGTACATCAAGATCGTCACCACGCCGTCGTGCTGACGGAACTCCTCCCCGAAGCTTTGCTGGATCGGAGCCCGGGGATCGTCATCGAGCTGAACGTGTGCTAAGAACTCGAAGGCGCCAGAGTAACGGCGCTTGGATCGGTCGGATCGGGAAGACATACGACTACTTCCTCTACGTTGTGTCAACGCTTCCGCTTCGGTCTACGAGGGTACGTAGATAACACTCTCCCCTCTCGTTGCTATGCATCACCATGATCTTGCGTGTGCGTAGGAATTTTTTTGAAATTACTACGTTCCCCAACAGTGGTATCCGAGCCTGGTTTTTATGGTTTGATGTTTTGCACGAGTAGAACACAAGTGAGTTGTGGACGATACAAGTCATAATGCCTACCAGCATGTCATACTTTGGTTCGACGGTATTGTTGGATGAAGCGGCCCGGACCGACATTACGCGTACGCTTACGCGAGACTGGTTCTACCGCCGTGCTTTGCACACAGGTGGCTGGCGGGTGTCAGTTTCTCCAACTTTAGTTGAACCGAGTATGGCTACGCCTGGTCCTTGAGAAGGTTAAAACGGAGTCTATTTGACAAACTATCGTTGTGGTTTTGATGCGTAGGTGAGATTGGTTCTTGCTTCAGCACGTAGCAGCCACGTAAAATTTGCAACAAACAAAGTAGAGGACGTCTAACTTGTTTTTGCAGGGCATGTTGTGATGTGATATGGTCAAGACATGATGCTAAATTTTATTGTATGAGATGATCATGTTTTGTAACCGAGTTATCGGCAACCGGCAGGAGCCGTATGGTTGTCGCTTTATTGTATGCAATGCAATCGCCCTGTAATGCTTTACTTTATCACTAAGCGGTAGCGATAGTCGTAGAAGCATAAGATTGGCGAGACGACAACGATGCTACGATGGAGATCAAGGTGTCGCGCCGGTGACGATGGTGATCATGACAGTGCTTCAGAGATGGAGATCACAAGCACAAGATGATGATGGCCATATCATATCACTTATATTGATTGCATGTGATGTTTACCTTTTTTATGCATCTTATCTTGCTTTGATTGACGGTAGCATTATAAGATGATCTCTCACTAAATTATCAAGAAGTGTTCTCCCCGATTATGCACCGTTGCCAAAGTTCGTCGTGCCCAGACACCACGTGATGATCGGGTGTGATAAGCTCTACGTCCATCTACAACGGGTGCAAGCCAGTTTTTGCACACGCAGAATACTCGGGTTATACTTGACGAGCCTAGCATATGCAGATATGGCCTCGGAACACGGAGACCGAAAAGTCGAGCGTGAATCATATAGTAGATATGATCAACATGATGATGTTCACCATTGAGAACTAATCCATTTCACGTGATGATTGGTTATGGTTTAGTTTGATTTGGATCACGTGATCACTTAGAAGATTAGAGGGATGTCTATCTAAGTGGGAGTTCTTAAGTAATATGATTAATTGAACTTAAATTTATCATGAACTTAGTCCCTGATAATATCTTGCTTGTTTATGTTGATTGTAGATAGATGGCTCGTGCTGTTGTTCCGTTGAATTTTAATGCGTTCCTTGAGAAAGCAAAGTTGAAAGATGATGGTAGCAATTACACGAACTGGGTCCGTAACTTGAGGATTATCCTCATTGCTGCACATAAGAGTTACGTCCTGGATGCACCGCTGGGTGCCAGGCCTGCTGCTGGAGCAACGCCGGATGTTGTGAACGTCTGGCAGAGCAAAGCTGATGACTACTCGATAGTTCAGTGTGCCATGCTTTACGGCTTAGAACCGGGACTTCAACGACGTTTTGAACATTATGGAGCATATGAGATGTTCCAAGAGTTGAAGTTAATATTCCAACAGAATGCCCGGATTGAGAGATATGAGGTCTCCAATAAGTTCTATAGCTGCAAGATGGAGGAGAATAGTTCTGTCAGTGAGCATATACTCAAAATGTCTGGGTATTATAATCACTTGATTCAACTGGGGGTTAATCTTCCGGATGATTGCGTCATTGACAGAATTCTCCAATCACTTCCACCAAGCTACAAAGGCTTCGTGATGAACTATAATATGCAAGGGATGGATAAGACAATGCCCGAGCTCTTTGCAATGCTAAAGGCTGCGGAGGCAGAAATCAAAAAGGAGCATCAAGTGTTGATGGTTAACAAAACCACTAGTTTCAAGAAAAAGGGCAAAGGGAAGAAGAAGGGAAACTTCAAGAAGAACAGCAAACAAGTTGCTGCTCAAGAGAAGAAACCCAGGTCTGGACCTAAGACTGAAACTGAGTGCTTCTACTGCAAGCAGACTGGTCACTGGAAGCGGAACTGCCCCAAGTATTTGGCGGACAAGAAGGATGGCAAGGTGAACAAAGGTATATGTGATATACATGTTATTGATGTGTACCTTACTAGAGCTCGCAGTAGTACCTGGGTATTTGATACTGGTTCTGTTGCTAATATTTGCAACTCAAAACAGGGACTACGGATTAAGCGAACACTGGCAAAGGACGAGGTGACGATGCACGTGGGAAACGGTTCCAAAGTCGATGTGATCGCAGTCGGCACGCTACCTCTACATCTACCTTCGGGATTAGTATTAGACCTAAATAATTGTTATTTGGTGCCAGCGTTGAGCATGAACATTATATCTGGATCTTGTTTGATGCGAGACGGTTATTCATTTAAATCAGAGAATAATGGTTGTTCTATTTATATGAGTAATATCTTTTATGGTCATGCACCCTTGAAGAATGGTCTATTTTTAATGAATCTCGATAGTAGTGATACACATATTCATAATGTTGAAGCCAAAAGATGCAGAGTTGATAATGATAGTGCAACTTATTTGTGGCAATGCCGTTTAGGTCATATCGGTATAAAGCGCATGAAGAAACTCCATACTGATGGACTTTTGGAACCACTTGATTATGAATCACTTAGTACTTGCGAACCGTGCCTCATGGGCAAGATGACTAAAAAACCGTTCTCCGGTATTATGGAGAGAGCAACAGATTTGTTGGAAATCATACATACAGATGTATGTGGTCCGATGAATATTGAGGCTCGTGGCGGATATCGTTATTTTCTCACCTTCACAGATGATTTAAGCAGATATGGGTATATCTACTTAATGAAGCACAAGTCTGAAACATTTGAAAAGTTCAAAGAATTTCAGAGTGAAGTTGAAAATCATCGTAACAAGAAAATAAAGTTTCTACGATCTGATCATGGAGGAGAATATTTGAGTTACGAGTTTGGTCTACATTTGAAACAATGCGGAATAGTTTCGCAACTCACGCCACCCGGAACACCACAACGCAATGGTGTGTCAGAACGTGGTAATCGCACTTTACTTGATATGGTGCGATCTATGATGTCTCTTACAGATTTACCGCTATCGTTTTGGGGTTATGCTCTAGAGACGGCCGCATTCACATTGAATAGGACACCATCGAAATCCGTTGAGACGACGCCTTATGAACTATGGTTTAGCAAGAAACCAAAGTTGTCGTTTCTTAAAGTTTGGGGCTGCGATGCTTATGTGAAAAAGCTTCAACCTGATAAGGTCGAACCCAAATCGGAGAAATGTGTCTTCATAGGATACCCAAAAGAAACTGTTGGGTACACCTTCTATCACAGATCCGAAGGCAAGACATTTGTTGCTAAAAATGGATCCTTTCTAGAGAAGGAGTTTCTCTCGAAAGAAGTGAGTGGGAGGAAAGTAGAACTTGATGAGGTAATTGTACCTGCTCCCTTATTGGAAAGTAGTACATCACAGAAATCTGTTTCTGTAGCACCTACACCAATTAGTGAGGAAGTTAATGATGATGATCATGCAACTTCAGATCAAGTTACTACAAAACCTCGTAGATCAACCAGAGTAAGATCCGCGCCAGAGTGGTACGGCAATCCTGTTCTGGAAATCATGCTACTAGATCATGGTGAACCTACGAACTATGAAGAAGCGATGGTGAGCCCAGATTCCGCAAAATGGCTTGAAGCCATGAAATCTGAGATGGGATCCATGTATGAGAACAAAGTATGGACTTTGGTTGACTTGCCCGATGGTCGGCAAGCAATAGAGAATAAATGGATCTTCAAGAAGAAGACTGACGCTGATGGTAATGTTACTGTCTACAAAGCTCGACTTGTCGCAAAAGGTTTTCGATAAGTTCAAGGGATTGACTACGATGAGACCTTCTCACCCGTAGCGATGCTTAAGTCTGTCCGAATCATGTTAGCAATTGCCGCATTTTATGATTATGAAATTTGGCAAATGGATGTAAAGACTGCATTCCTGAATGGATTTCTGGAAAAAGAGTTGCATATGATGCAACCGGAAGGTTTTATCGATCCAAAGGGAGCTAACAAAGTGTGCAAGCTCCAGCGATCCATTTATGGACTGGTGCAAGCCTCTCGGAGTTGGAATAAACGCTTTGATAGTGTGATCAAAGCATTTGGGTTTGTACAGACTTTTGGAGAAGCCTGTATTTACAAGAAAGTGAGTGGGAGCTCTGTAGTATTTCTGATATTATATGTAGATGACATATTACTAATTGGAAATGATATAGAATTTCTGGATAGCATAAAGGGATACTTGAATAAAAGTTTTTCAATGAAAGACCTCGGTGAAGCTGCTTACATATTAGGCATTAAGCTCTATAGAGATAGATCAAGACGCTTAATTGGACTTTCACAAAGCACATACCTTGACAAAGTTTTGAAAAAGTTCAAAATGGATCAAGCAAAGAAAGGGTTCTTGCATGTATTACAAGGTGTGAAGTTGAGTAAGACTCAATGCCCGACCACTGCAGAAGATAGAGAGAAGATGAAAGATGTTCCCTGTGCTTCAGCCATAGGCTCTATCATGTATGCAATGCTGTGTACCAGACCCGATGTGTGCCTTGCTATAAGTTTGGCAGGGAGGTACCAAAGTAATCCAGGAGTGGATCACTGGACAGCGGTCAAGAATATCCTGAAGTACCTGAAAAGGACTAAGGAGATGTTTCTTGTGTATGGAGGTGACAAAGAGCTCGTCGTAAACGGTTACGTTGATGCAAGCTTTGACACTGATCCGGACGATTCTAAATCGCAAACCGGATACGTGTTTACATTAAACGGTGGAGCTGTAAGTTGGTGCAGTTCTAAACAAAGCGTCGTAGCGGGATCTACATGTGAAGCGGAGTACATAGCTGCTTCGGAAGCAGCGAATGAAGGAGTCTGGATGAAGGAGTTCATATCCGATCTAGGTGTCATACCTAGTGCATCGGGACCAATGAAAATCTTTTGTGAGAATACTGGTGCAATTGCCTTAGCAAAGGAATCCAGATTTCACAAGAGAACCAAGCACATCAAGAGACGCTTCAATTCCATCCGGGATTTAGTCCAGGTGGGAGACATAGAGATTTGCAAGATACATACGGATCTCAATGTAGCAGACCCGTTGACTAAGCCTCTTCCACGAGCAAAACATGATCAGCACCAAGACTCCATGGGTGTTAGAATCATTACTGTGTAATCTAGATTATTGACTCTAGTGCAAGTGGGAGACTGAAGGAAATATGCCCTAGAGGCAATAATAAAGTTATTATTTATTTCCTTGCATATCATGATAAATGTTTATTATTCATGCTAGAATTGTATTAACCGGAAACATAATACATGTGTGGATACATAGACAAACAGAGTGTCACTAGTATGCCTCTACTTGACTACCTTGTTAATCAAAGATGGTTAAGTTTCCTAACCATAGACAAAGGAGTTGTTATTTGATTAACAAGGTCACATCATTAGTTGAATGATCTGATTGACATGACCCATTCCATTAGCTTAGCACCCGATCGTTTAGTATGTTGCTATTGCTTTCTTCATGACTTATACATGTTCCTATGACTATGAGATTATGCAACTCCTGTTTATCGTAGGAACACTTTGTGTGCTACCAAACGTCACAACATAACTGGGTGATTATAAAGGTGCTCTACAGGTGTCTCCGAAAGTATTTGTTGGGTTGGCGTATTTCGAGATTAGGATTTGTCACTCCGAATGTCGGAGAGGTATCTTAGGGCCTTCTCGGTAATGCACATCACATAAGCCTTGCAAGCATTGCAACCAATGAGTTAGTTGCGAGATGATGTATTACAGAACGAGTAAAGAGACTTGCCGGTAACGATATTGAACTAGGTATTGGATACCGACGATCGAATCTCGGGCAAGTAACATACCGATGACAAAGGGAACAACGTATGTTGTTATGCGGTCTGACCGATAAAGATCTTCGTAGAACATGTAGGAACCAATATGGGCATCCAGGTCCCGCTATTGGTTATTGACCGGAGACGAGTCT
This sequence comes from Aegilops umbellulata, assembly GCA_032464435.1. Lineage (NCBI taxonomy): Eukaryota > Viridiplantae > Streptophyta > Magnoliopsida > Poales > Poaceae > Aegilops > Aegilops umbellulata. Next base: position 529,472,849 of record CP136056.1, on the reverse strand, counting down.
CGGTCATGTCTACATTGTTCTCGAACCGTAGGGTCCGCACGCTTAAGGTTTCGATGACAGTTATATTATGAGTTTATGCATTTTTTATGTACCGAAGTTAGTTCGGAGTCCCGGATGAGATCACGGACATGACGAGGAGTCTCGGAATGGTCGAGACGTAAAGATTGATATATTGGACGACCATATTCGGACATCGGAATGGTTCCGAGTGGTTTCGGAGAAAACCGGAGTGCCGGAGGGGTTACCGGAACCCCCCGGGAGTAGTATTGGGCCATATGGGCCTTAGTGGAGAGAGAGAGGGGCGGCCAGGGTGGGCCGCACGCCCCCTCCCCCTCTGGTCCGAATTGGACTAGGAGAGGGGGGGGCGGCGCCCCCCTTTCCCTCTCCCTCTCCCCCTTCCTTTCCCCCTCCTAGTAGGAGTAGGAAAGAGGGGACTCCTACTCCTACTAGGAGGAGGATTCCTCCTCCTGGCGCGCGCCCCAGGGCCGGCCGGCCTCCCCCTTGCTCCTTTATATACGGGGGCAGGGGGGCACCCTAGAACACACAATTGATCAACGTGATCGTTCCTTAGCCGTGTGCGGTGCCCCCCTCCACCATATTCCACCTCGGTCATATTGTCGCGGTGCTTAGGCGAAGCCCTGCGTCGGTAGTACATCAAGATCGTCACCACGCCGTCGTGCTGACGGAACTCCTCCCCGAAGCTTTGCTGGATCGGAGCCCGGGGATCGTCATCGAGCTGAACGTGTGCTAAGAACTCGGAGGCGTCGGAGTAACGGCGCTTGGATCAGTCGGATCGGGAAGACGTACGACTACTTCCTCTACATTGTGTCAACGCTTCCGCTTCGGTCTACGAGGGTACGTAGATAACACTCTCCCCTCTCGTTGCTATGCATCACCATGATCTTGCGTGTGCGTAGGAAATTTTTTGAAATTACTACGTTCTCCAACACGGCCGTGGCGACGGCTCGAGCAACTAGAGGTGGCAGCGGCGGGTAGTGGCAAGGATGGGAGGGAGTACCGGCAGCGGCGACTACACAGAAGGACGGCCGTGGCGACGGCTCGAGCAACTAGAGGTGGCAGCGGCTTAGGGTGTTGGCGGGGGGAGGGGGCGTTACCGGTAGCGGCGACTGCGCAGAAGGGCGGCCGTGGCGACGACTCGAGCAGCTAGAGGTGGCAGCGGCTTAGGGTTTTAGCGGGGGGGGGGGGGGTACCAGTAGCGGCGACTGCACAGAAGGGCGGCCGTGGCGACGGCTCGAGCAGCTAGAGGTGGCAGCGGCTTAGGGTTTGGGGGGGGTGGCTAGGGAGCGGATCGTGAGGTAGGCTGATATAATATAGAACGAGATTTGATGCAACGAAGTTGTATTACGGGCATCTAGTGCCATACTAGCCTTCCACGCGCGGCGGCACGCCGCGGCCGTCGATACGGCACATTTGTATTTTCATATTGAAATAAATGTTTATTATTTTATGATAGGGTATTATTTTACATTGAGTTACATTTATGTGCCCTATCAATATGTTGCGTTTATACATGATGCACGTTGCGTTTATACATGATGCATTCGTTGTATACAGTGAATTTCAGTTTAAGTAAAATATCTATGTGAATAAGGTTGTAACCACAATAGAGGAAGTCATACTTAATTAGAATCAAATAAAAAAGGAGACATTTATCTTCACCATGTGTGGTACATATTAGGGAAAGCACATGCTGATACATTTTTAATAAAATTAAACATGGTTCATTCACTTCTAGTGTACTTCATTCTGGTGGAGCTCCCTGTAGGATTCGTGCCCATGATGAAGTGTTAAATGGCCTTTGCAAATTGTTACAGAGACATAATGTGATTTTTTGTGTGCACAAGTATATATTTTTTTACCATTAATCTTTTTTCATTCCAGTTGTAGATTGTAGTGTGGAAAGTGTAGATGTCCCCTGAGTTACCTGTTCATTTGAGCCACTGCTCACTAGTTGGATCTTGTGTTATTTTCTATATAGTACATTAGCACTATATAATTTCTTTTTTGCGAGGAATTTTTTTATTCCATAATAATAGTGTTACAATCAAGAGGTAGTAATTGTTCTATAAATGGGGGTCCTTGCCCAAGCCACACAGATGTGGCACGTTGGTTACGACTATTTAAAGCCGACCAATATATAAATTAATTGTTTAACATACACAATAAATAATTATGCACTCCAGGTCAATATAACAATGTTTTATAAGTGAAATTAAGATATCTGGAATAACCAGTGGAGCAAAAATGTAAGAGCAAATGCTAGCAAAATGTCCATAAGCAAAATGTACTAAACCTTAAAAAAATGCATGGAAGCCTTCCCTTGAAATTCAGATCTTACATGCTCATGCATCATAGAGCAAGTTTAGATATCTTGAGACATGAGCATACAATTGGGATAAACATTGATCCAATATAAATAACTTAGACACAACAAGATCTAAGGTAAAAGCAAGAAGGCTGAACATTTATTGCCAGATATGCGCCAAGACTTTGCTCTCACTCTGACCGGCATTGGTGAACAAAAGTGACCAAACATGCTGTAATAATCTGTCCCATTTTAGTAGAACTCTCTCAGCTAAATAAAGCAAGCGAGGAAAACTTTGCTCTCACTCTGACCGGCATTGGTGAACAAAAGTTAATTGAAAAGTAAGAAAGTTCAGGCATGTAATATTGTGAATGCAATACGGGCCTGTTTCTGACCGTTGTACATGAATTAAAACACATAACCGGAGACCTGATTAAAAAAATCTGAAATCCCACGTATTCACAAGAAAAGCTTATTATGAGAAAAACTTAGCAAGTAACCAGACACATGCGGACTATTAGCCTGTACTGCATCCTCAAATTCACTTTCCATCAAAGGCTTGCTGAACCAAATCCTTTTGAAACGTACCAATATTCAGTGAACACGACATGAACAGTATTAGTCCGTCTCCTCTAATATGCCACGAAGGGCAAATTTGAAAGCAATAAAATTTTTGTGCACGCACTTTGATGCTTCAAGAATTCTCCGATGTACTTATTCAACCAACTATTGTTGGTAGCTCTTATCTACAAACTGGAGTTTATGTTGTACTCGTTGTAAACTAATATAAGATCGTTTAGATCACTAAGTAGTTCTCCTTGTACATAGCATTTTCCCCTGAGCTTCTAGTGACCGGGAAGACACATGATTTTTCCGACGGCCGGCGAGGCAACGGGGAAGCAGGGGTGAGTATGCGCATCAGCCGGCAATGGTGGTAGAAAATGGGCTGTTCCAGGAGACAAAGTTCTGTACCAGTGCTCCTATAATTAGTTCTCAGTCTTTTGATGCCTTAGAAGCACAAAAAATGCCATGAAGCCTAAAGAAAACAATCAACTATACAATTACAGAAAAACAGAAGGGAAACAACTCTTTAGCTTTCCTAAATATGTCTGTTTAGAGATTTCAATATGAACTACATAGTCCAAAATCTCTAAAAAGACTTATATTTAGGAACAAAGGGAGTATCAAATAGGAAATATACAGTTGTACGGATCACACATGACAGTTTATACCAATACTTCGGACAGAAATAAGCAAAACTAACATCCAATGGAGGTTATCTGGGGATTATTCAACTATTATGACGGTAGCAGAAGAGTGAGCGACACATCCGGTGCAGGTAGTGACCCTAGAAATAAGGAATAGTATTTTCATATACACGGTTCATCAATTTTGCAAGAGAATTCCGTGTTTTCTGGTGCAAAAGTGTGCCCTATGAATGATTTATGGTAATAAACAGCTAAAATTTGAGATGAAAGCAGAAGTTCTACTCTGCAAATGTGTACTGTGCTTGTACTCTAGGTTGGAGACATAAAAGTAGCAACGTAAAAAAAGAAACATGAAGAAGAGAACAGTACTCTTTTCCTGCAGCAACATCAAGTGAAAGTTCACATCAAAAGGAGAGGAAGATGTCGTCTGAACTCCAATTTATAGCAGCAGCAAAACAATGGTCAATGTAGCAAAAGGATTCCGAGCTGTACATGTTCATCTTGTGCTCGACAGTATTCAGCATGCCTGAGTCTTGGTGGGCCGCGACGCCGCTTGCGCTTCTCCACCGCTGCTTGTGTCGACTGCCACGTGCGGCAAACTTCCGCACTAAAAGTGCACGCGCAGGCATGGAAGAGCGGCTCACTCCACATTCTCCCCCAGCCACGCTCCCCTAGTGTACAGCAAGTGCAACGCAAGCAGAGAAAGGAGATCCAGCTAGAGTAAGAAGTGTAACACCCTCTCGCCGCAGTGTTGTACTCCCTCCGTTCCAACATAGATGACTCATCTTTGTACTAACTTTAGTATAAAGTTGGGTCATCTATTTTGGAACGGAGGGAGTATGATGCAACCGCCGGGCTCCTGAGCAAGCACCAAGTGATCGTGCTCCGGCGCCATCAATCGTCGTTGCAGCAGGGGGTGCCGCTGCCACATTCATGCTCCCCAAACAGGGCATCTTACTACGTCCCGATCGGATGGCCCCGCCAAGGGGACCCCAAGCGCCGCAAAGAAGGTCGACGGGGAGGAGACCTCAGGCAGCGACCGATGGCCAGGCGCGGCAGCGACGGCGGACCACACGTGAAGCCAAGCGGCGGGCTGAAGGGGAGAAGGCCAGCGGACATGCAGCCCCCCGTGGTGACCACCATGCGGCAGAGGCGGGGCGCGAGGCGGCGGCGCTGGCTGCAGGAGAGCCTCGTGGTGGTGAAGGAACCGAGGGACTCGAAGGAGGACTTCGGAGATGATCACGGGGCCTCGAGGAGCTGCTCGCGCGCTAGCCCGCCCTCAACACCGTCGAACACCACCGCGCCATCGTTGCCGTGCTCCGGCGCGCTTGGCTCTACGACACCACCGGCACCAAGCACTCGAGGCCACCATAGCGAGGACGCCTGATCCTTCGATGGGAGGCGCTCGGGGATGGTCCTGCCGGACGATGATGGCGCCATCAGCTGCGACTGCGCCCCGGCTGGATCGATGCCCGTGGCGCGAGCGGTAGAGGGCGTCCTCATGGCCGGTTGCGGCGGCAAGCATCGATTCTTTTGCTGGGAGGATGGGCGTGGTCGCAGGCTCGCAGCCTGGATCAGGAGATGCACGCCGAGGGGAGGTTTTTATACAAGGAGAGTACATCGCGCATCGCCGGCGCCTCCAGAAAATACGGGGACAGCGGCGCCGCCGTAGTTCCTGGAATATGCGTACGTGCCCATCTTCCGTAAGCACACGAACCTAAACACCAACGTGGCAACTGTAGAACTGGACAACACAAGGGCCACGGCAAACGCATGCACAGCAGGAGATCTCCAGAACCCAATTCCCACAAGGCAACAGAACGGGTCAACCTGCACATGCACAACACAACGGCAGGACAAAGAGAATGTCGCGGATCACCACAAAAATCGCTAGAGCCACCCAAAACGTACACAACCAGATCCCCCACTATATAACGTGGCAGCCTCCGATTGGATGGATTTTCACTGATTGAAAAAAGTCAAAAAAATCAGGTAAATCAAACTTGGCTAGATTTAGTATATTTAGAATATATAATTACATGCATGGCCCACGTCCTTATGAACAACCCTAATATGAGACTAATAGAGAGATAAGGGTGAACATGGCTAGATTACTATTGTACATGGCACATGCGATATGTGATTCAACATATTTATTTAACATTCCGCAAAAATAATATGAACTGGGAGTGAAAATAGAGAGCATGACATGACAATTCCACAAGGAAAAGTGGTACCCGAAAAAAAGGTTGGTAAATTTGCCATGGACGGCAAGCAATTTTTGCCATGGACACAATCTACCCAAAAGTACTATTTGTAGAAATGGAAGAAACAGAGCGGAAAAATCTCGTTTGAAATCAAAATTTACCATGTCCATGAGAAAAAACTGTACACTTGATTCCTGTGCACGGTGACTACAATTGCAGCAACAACACCGGAAACCCCACCCCTATCACCACAACTCCACAGATCTATGGCGGCTGTAACCGCAATTGATGACTCCAACCAACTAAACTCTGTGGTCAAACCCTAGCATGCCGAGCGGACAAAAACAACACAAAAATACGAAAGGGCCTCTGGTGATGACGCAAACACCCAAAACAGCACAAAACACGAAAGGGCCTCCGACGACGTTGCAACCGGCACGATACCGGTCGTCTCGCCATTGCCACCGCACGGCCAATTCGAGGATCTTGCGGGCTGATACAACGGAGATAACTACACACCTAGCAGATGCGGGCGGAGGGGAAACATGAGGGCAAAGTGAGCGTACCTCACGCGGTCGAACAATGCCGGTGCGGCGGAGTCGAGGGCCACACGGCGACGACTTCCGGCGATCGATACACCGACATGTGAGCCTCTAGCCGCGGAATCGCCCCAATCAGAAGAAAGCGAGAGGGGCGAACCAATCTGTGGTTGGATGGTTAGAGGGACAGTGGTATTTCCAGCCCACAAGGGTTCAAGTCCTGATGCTCGCATTATTCCTGAATTTATTTCAGGATTTCTGGCGATGCGCTTTCAGTGGGAGAAGATGTTCCCGTCGAGAAGAGGCGTCTAAGGTGACTTCGTAAATTTTAAGATGACAAGCCGGCTCAGTCTCTCGGAGGTGCTCATAGGGGTAGGGTGTGCATGTGTGCATTCATAAAGATGAGTGTATGCGTGTATGTATAAGCGTTTGCGTCTGTACTGATGTTAAAAAAATAAAGAAAGCGAGAGGGGCGAACCAATCTGTGGTTGGATGGTTAGAGGGACAGTGGTATTTCCAGCCCACAAGGGTTCAAGTCCTGATGCTCGCATTATTCCTGAATTTATTTCAGGATTTCTGGCGATGCGCTTTCAGTGGGAGAAGATGTTCCCGTCGAGAAGAGGCGTCTAAGGTGACTTCGTAAATTTTAAGATGACAAGCCGGCTCAGTCTCTCGGAGGTGCTCATAGGGGTAGGGTGTGCATGTGTGCATTCATAAAGATGAGTGTATGCGTGTATGTATAAGCGTTTGCGTCTGTACTGATGTTAAAAAAATAAAGAAAGCGAGAGGGGAAATGAGAGAGACTGAGCGGACAGTTTAGGAGAAAACTGAAGAGATGGCGGGAAAAAGGGAAGACGTGCGTCGGTGGGGAGCGTTCGTGACGGATGACGGTTAGCGCGAACGGCGGCGGATCTGACGTGGCACTGCCGGCTCCTCTAAGATTCGTGCAGCGAAACGGACGAAGATGAACGCGTTCGCGACGGGAGCCCAACAACCTGACGTAAGATTTTTATTGATTCCGGAAAAAAATGCTACAGCAAAACTGAAAAAAAATACTCCATCTTTCTCCTCATTTTCCTCCCAAATCCGTTTGGTCCGTTCCTCGCGTGCTTCCTCGATTTGATCCACTCCGTTGCCGCCGGTCTACTAATCTACTGACCTGGTAACTGATTTCTTGCCTGGTTCTTGATTTCTCGATCGATTGTTGCAAAGTTCTGTCCTTTTTCCTCACTCCCAATGCCCTGCCCCTTCTGCCAGCGAGGATTAGGGCATTGTTAGCACTAAAAAAATCCGTCTTCGAGATCCGGAATCGAGCGGGCAGCAATGGCGGCCGCACCCTCTCTAAAGTTCTTCCGCCGGCCAAGAGGTGGAAGAAGGACCCCGAGTGCCTGGAAACCTCACCGGTCCTTCCGGCCACGGCGACTGCAGACTGGCCCTCGCTCCCGCCCGACATGGTCCGCCGCATCGCCGACTCCTTCCTCGCCACCAACGACCTCGATTGGTACATGGACCCGCGCGCCGTCTGCCACAACTGGCGCTCCGCTACCGACGACCCCAGGAAGAGCAGCATGGATTCCCGGTTCCACCCGCGCCGCTGGATCATCCTCGACGAGGTCTTCGAGAGCGACACACGCCGCCTCTTGCTCAACACCGCCACCGGCCGGTTCCTCCATAAGGATCTCCCGGCGCTACGCGACTACTACGTCGTCACCACCACTCTCCGCGGCTTCTTCGTCCTGGCAGACAGGAGCCCTCCTCACGCCGCACGTTCTTGAACCCTCTCACTGGCGACATCATCCGTTTCACGGTGCCCGTGCCGCCCGAGGCGCTGGTCACCGCTGGCGTCAGCATTGGCTTGTCGCCGCCCATGCTCGCCTTGTTCTGCAACTCATGTTGCAAGATGTACATGGCCAGTCCTCACAGCTTTGACGCCCCACACATTGATCCTTCACTTTACAGTTTCTTCTGGAGGGCGGTTGGAGGTGGTTTGGTCGGCCGTTGGCAAGAATTGAGCACAACAGCTGACATGGCTCTCAAGATCAGCGAACTGGGGCAGTCGATTAGTGTCGATATGGGAAACTATCTTTTCGGTGATGCCACCAAGATGGGAATCGCAAACGACGATGCCATGTGTTTCCCAATGGAATTTGGTGGTCAGATGCTGGTCGTCATCAAGGGACAAGGCTTGTGCCGGGTTTTAAGATTCCAAGCCGAGAGCGGCATGCTTTTGCCTGTGAGGAGCATCGGCAACCATGCCTTCTTCATTGGTCATCATAGGTGCCTTGCTGTGGATGCTGATATGTTCCCATCAATCGAGGCAAACTGTATCTACTATACTGAACACCACGGTTCGTCTGCTCACATCTGGAAGTACAATATCAATGACTGGGAATCAGAGAGGATCTCGGAAGCTGTCGATTTTGTGAAGCAGGACAAGCAGTTTGTCCTGGTCAGCAACCGTCCTTTCACGATCATCCAGCTTCTCTCGAGCTATACCATCAGCACCCGGGATTCTGAACTGGCTGGCGCCGTTAAACTTGATGATCGATTGAGCCTATGGTATGCATGCATAGCTTAGAAAGGGTTGCTGTTTTCTAGGTTGTTTATTTTGGTTATGCCTTCACTTGTTGTGGGCAAGAATCTAGGTTGTATCTTCTGTGATGGAATTACTCTTAGCTATCTTAACTAGGACATGATATGTACCCAATGCTACACTGTTTAGCTTGATGCTGTTATCTTGTGTGCAATGTGGTTCTCTTAATTTCTCCAGCAGATAATGTCAGCTCAACATTTTCCCCCTTTTTTTTCTGTATTTAGCCCTGCAACTGCAAGTGGATCTATGAATATATGCTGTGCCTCGTTGTTCTCCATAAGCTTTGTAATTTTGCAATCCCCTGTTCTAGGCAAGAAACAGGTATCACACTCCTTGGCATTCTATGATTCACCCCTTGTACTCTTCCTTTCGTAGCTTGTTCATTTTCGTTTTCTGGGCATTGCGCGGAATGGTAACAATTTGTAGCACAACTGATGTTGGGAACCGTAGATGTTCTTTGCAGCTCTCCATGGCTGTTTTAAGATGTGCTTTGCTTAGAAAAAAAATAATTCTGACTGAATTTATTGTTGCTGCTTCTAGATGGATTTTGTAGATTCAGCTGTTGACATAGTTTTGCCTGACAGGTGTTTTATTTTAGCACACGCAGTATGTTGTTGAGAATACAGGTGTTGATTACAGTAACATACCATGAAATTTAGTTGGGAATGCTCATCGGCCGGATATTGCAGTCAAGAACAAGTAACTCAGATTTGTACTGTTAATGTAAGGCAATAGTTGGTAGGGGAGCTCAGAATAGTTGCTGCTACCAGACAGACCTATGTGGGTTGTGTGCATGCTTCAACCACTTGTCCTATTTGCCTTTGCAATTACACTTCTTTGTTGGGTCTCCAGGCTGTTAGTGAAGAATGGTGTGGCATAGTAGTCCGTAAGCACAACTGCACTTGAAAGCTTTCGGGCACGATAGATGCAGTAGTTGCTGTCTCCACTCTCCAAATGGGAACTTCAGATTCAGATGCCTTGCATAGTTTTGCTGCACAGATGTTATGCTTTTACATGCGCACATCATACGCTGTTTGGAGGATACACGTGTCGATTAGATTGGATCAGGCATAAAATGAGATCCATCTGAAACGAACATGACAATTGCAGGTCCAACTGATCACCCACCGGCGATCGGGCCCTAGAATCAAGAGACCGAATTTGCACTGGTGATGCAAGGCAGGAGTAGGCAGGGAGTTGAGAACAGCAGTTGGATATTGGAACAGCCTGACTAGTGGGTGATCCATGGAGCGGCAGGTGCAGGCACAGCTAGCAGTGGTTTTTCTTTTCGAGACATAGATCTCTCAAGTTTGAACGAGTTGTTGTTGCCTGCTCCAAGATTGCTGTGGCCCCCTCTTTGGACACCGTCACCGTTCTGACAGAATGTTGAACATATCCACCACAACATACAAGGCACTAGAGTCCTTGGCTCGCTGAAGAACTCACTTGGGGGATGTTATTCAACACTACTCAAAACCATCTGTCATGTATGCTTTCGAGATCTTTGCAGATTGCAGACCAATTGCAGATTGGGGTCGACATTGCAAAATGAGGATTACGAACGATATTACGAGTGCTATGATGTACTCGCTCCGTCCGAAAAAGCTTTGTAAAAACCCTCATAAATTTGAGACAAATATGATGTACTCGCTCCGTCCGAAAAAGCTTGTCCCTTAAATGGATGTATCTAGCACTAACTTGATGCTAAGCTTTTTCGGACAGAGTAAGTATAATTTAAGAAATCGTCATTTATGTAAGCAGACTATGACTGAACAATATTCAGTCACAGAGTAATAGCTGCAGAGTAAAGCGGCCCCTATTTAAAAGCTTGATGCAATATATTACCTAGTCACCTGGTACTATCAAGTAATGTCATTTCGGTGACTAAATGAAATTCAACAAGGTTTTGCACCTTGCTGATACATACTCAATAGCTCACAAATCAGACACCGACTAGAGTAAATAATGCAGAAAATTACGCTGTTTTGTTCTCGCTAGAAGCCTAACACTGAACCCAAACACGCAAAAAATTCACCAAGAGGAATAAACTAAAGGCTAATTAGCCCACAGGAGTACCCATGCAGTTTTTCGGGCGGTTCTATATAATGTAAACGCTGTTCTATACAGGCAGGCTACTGGCAATAACCCTGGTATGTTCAAAACCGGCTCAACTAATTAATAACAACGATGGTGCTGCTAACAGGGATGCTCCTGCAACATTTATGTATATAGCTGCCCTTCAACTCTTGGCGAAAGACCGAAGCGCCCAGCGGCTTGGATTTCCAACATACTCCAACTCATAGGCGCAAGAGGTAGCCGAGGGATGTGCCGAGAAGCGCCACATAGACCACAAACAGCAACGGGAAACCTAGTTGACTCTTTGGGGTTCCCTTCTTTAAGAATACCTGCCGAAGCCAATGCCTAATGTTAGAAACTAATAGACGCAGATCAACAGGTAGTCATGAACAATGTTTAGTAACTAAAAACATCTGAAATTTCAAAGCAAAGCAGATTCAAGAGCAATTCCGTCTGCGGTGTGCTGAAATAGCATCCAATAAATACTGCAAAATACACAACACGTATACCTCGGTATACACTACTTGAGAAACAATAGTGACAGTGACCATCTGTTTCAACTAAGATAAAGAATTCTACAAAGAACAATCACATTTTGTCCTGAGACTCTTTCAAAGTGTGCTGCTACTTAATATTTCAGATTACTTGACCAACACTTCTAATTTTTTTGAATAAATGCGTCGTGAGTAACAGATTATTTTCCGCAAGAAACAGATCTAGGGCGCGTGATAGATATGGAAATCAGACACAGCACTCTCATGGAACTGCCGCCTGAATTGTTTTATGTGCAAGCCTTAACATGAAAGATCATTGTAGTGTCTTGTCTAACTGCAATGAATGACCCTCGTGGTAATTGGCAAGACATTAGAGACGGTGTGACATGCAGGGGGGTAAGGCCTGGAGGAAGGCGCTTTTAGTTTTTCCTGCTTCTTCTTTGTGAATTAAAGGCTAGAACCCAATCTCTAGAGCAGCAAAGGATGTTCAGGTTTTAGGACACGGTTGATAATCCATTAAATAATGTTTTGTTTCGAACAACCAAGATATTCTGGAGACTGGATGTTGTGTTCTGTTATTGCAGAATAGCGGAACCTGGACAAGGTGCTTGTATGAAGAAAAAAGAAGAATCTAGATGTTTCTGTGAAGAAGTCATACCATCTCTTGCTGCAGCCTATCCCGCTCCTGAGTTGTAGTCCTGCTCTCTTCTCTCAGTTTTATTATCATCTTTTCAGCCTACAAAACAGAAGTATAATATTGTTTCACGTCAGAGGGTATTCTCCGAAATGTAAGCAATCTGAGATAATAAGACAACATAAGCTCTATCATCTCATGAGGATCTTATCTAGAAACTTGTTTGAACGATCCAAACACATTTTATGGTGGTCAACTTACCCCTTCCAATTTTGATTCAAGGTTGTTGAGTTTTGACTTCAGATTCTGAACATCTTCCGTCACCTGTTACATATCGATACAAGAAAGAAGTCAATTAAAATAACCTCGGTCTCTGCAAAATGAAAAGATCCGGACTCTAGCAGTGTCGAGATCTCCAGGTATATCATAGTTAAAGTGCATTATGCACAATAAACTTAACCTACAAAACTGTTTCTAGCTTAATTTATGTGGAGAATAAATCCATTTACAAAAGCCTACAGGATTTTCTAGCTAGGGCGAGGTGGTCAGATAATACAGGCAGCACTTGCCCAAAGTAATACCAAGTTAGACAAATTTGTGGCCACTAATTTAAGCTGATTCCAGCTATTCTTTTCAGTATTTTTTCCCCTACAACTGTACTAAAAAATCCGAGTGATTTAGACTTTAGACCATTTAGCTAGAAACATATATGTTTCTACCAAAATCTAGCCAGTCTCAAACTAGGTTCCACATGGGGGCTGTGCAAGATCTTGTCACCCAGCATTACAGTAACAGAACATGTTTAAAAGCCTTATGTTCTTTTTTGTCTTATTAAGTTAAACATAGGGAAAATAGGCATAAATAAAACTACAGGATGGATACTTACATGAGATAATTGATGATTCTGCACACTGAAAAAACCTCGGTCACTTACGGCGACAGTTTCTTTCGGAAGAGTTTCTTCCAGAGGAGACACCTTTGAAGTTACAGTCTCTTCCTTAAGAGGAGAAAGTTGTTCAATGGTAATTGCAGACGAATCCTTTATAGGGGGAGGAGAATCATGTTTTAGAGAGGGAGGAGATTCGTCTTTTAGAGGGGGAGGAGATTCTGCCAAAATAGCAGGTTCTTCATGCAGTAGCACAGGAACTTCTTGAAGGATTGGAGACTCCCTGACAGGGGAAGGTATGTTAGGAACAACAGCTGAAATTTTCTCCTGGGGGGCAGGAACCTTTTTCTCCATAGCTGGCACTTCATTCTGAACATTCAGAGTATCTTTTAACACGGGAACCTCAACTGCCACATCAGTGCTCGGGACATTATTTATCAGTTGCTCCACAGCAGGACGAGATGCATCAACAAGGACAACTCTCAATTTACTTTCCTCAATATATGCATTGGTTTCTTTGGAGAACTGTGGAGAAGAGTTAAGAAGATGAGGACAAGTAACATATAATGAATATTATGCATGTAAAGTTTCTCAGCTATATGCTTAGTTGCTTACAAAAGCAGGAATGAGGTCCTCATCTGATGTACCAGGAGGAACAACTGTTGTCTGCACCAAAAATTTGTCTTTTAATTGCATGTCCGGTGGCGCAGTACGCTGTGCTTGCATGGTAACTGCATTTAAGAGACAATAAAAAATAAATAAATCAAGAGGAACAGAAAAGAATAAACCTAACAGAGTCAAGTCTTGAATAGTTAAATACAAGAAAAACAAAATTGCATAATTCTACCCTCTCTCAGAATTAAAAGCATCATGGCATGGTTGCTTTAAGGAACAGATGGGTTGGTCCATCATGAGTGTTCATGCTATGATTTTTCCGGGATGACCCTTTTCCTCATTTATTCGTAGTGTGGTGCTAATGAGGAGCGAGGTGGCAATGGACCAACTTAGTTCATTCCACAAACCAAAAAAGAAGGTGAGAAAACAACTTAGCTGAGAATGAGCCCACTTACATAAATATAGAATGAGTCAAAAGCAATTCAGCTTTAGAGAGTACTTTCAATAAAAATCAAGTTGTCTATTACTATAATGTATCAATAAGGTCAGTAGCAGTAGTGTACACACCTGTGAAATCACATGTTGCCCTTGGAAGTATAACTCCAATATTTGGTCGGACACAATATCTTTTAGGGGAAGTAGTCTTAACCTAGCAATTTCAAAATGTGGTCAGATGCTGGAGTTCCTCTGATGCTCAAACCGTGATCAACCAATTGCAAATAAAAAAGCAACAGAACAGACAGTGTTTAGACACCAATCTGAAATGGTTCCTCTGTTACTATAAATAAATATTACTATACTAATTTTAGATAAATGTATCAGTCTTCCCTACATTGTACATAACATACCCATACCTAGAAAACTGAAATGTACCTTTGCACAAGATGCAGGAGTACAGTATAAGGATATTAAATAAAACTATCAAAATCGGCATCAGAAAAAAGAAGGGACAAACCTTGAAAGCGACATATTCATCAGATTTGTTGACAAGATGGACAGAACATGAACTCTGCTTCTTCAGCTCAACTGACAATAACAAAAGAGAGAAAACCATGTCAGATTTTTATCTTGATAAATGGCGACTTGGTATATTATACTGAAAATAAATTCACTCAGATTTTTTATTGGCATTTAGCAATTTATACATAATCATCAAGCATAGGCATAGAAATTCAGTACTGCATGGAACAAAATAAGTACAAGTAGCTGCTAGAATCATATGCTGAGAGCAGGTGTCAGCTTAAGACATTCTGAAATAGTAAAGAACTAAAGGCCACTTGATTATGCACTTAGTAACAAGGTATATTGCATGACTCATAATTTTATAGGAGACCCATAGTAGAAATTTGATTGGGAGCTCTCCATTTCACTAGCGGAAAGGTATCAGTAGCATGTGCATCACTGCATCAGGACATTAACAGGTGCAAGAATGAATGCACCGGATCCTGCATTGCATAGTGGAATACCAACTTTACAATCTGTGTAAGCCTTAGCTCCCCTTTGTGTCATCACAAACAGTGGAGTAAGCAAGCTACTCACACTGGGCCAGAGTATGTGCCAACTGCCAACTACCGAGAGAGAGACTTTACAACTACTCGTACCACAAAATCTACCTGTCTGTAACCAATCGAACCGAAAGGCAGCAACCAACTAATAACATGGTAGTAACGTAAAAGCTTTAGAAAAACAAAGCCAAGCCTGTTTATAAAATTACAGGAAAGGACTCTGTCATTTATTTTACAACAAAATACTACTGCCAGGCTCGCTCGGAAGAAGAATACAGCCATTCCTGCCTTCCAATGCCCTCAGGTTCAGGATACGAAAATGGCAGGTGCCCAAACCTCAAAAAATGTGTAACTAATCTGATAAAACTGATGTTTACAAAGCTGTTGCCTCCCAACTTCGTGTTCGTCTGTTGGGTCACACCAATTTCCAAATCAAATCCCATCTTCCACATCGCAGCCGGACCCAGAACAAACCAGATAGCACTTGACACTAAGCCTGTAATCCAATCAATCCCAGGGGAAGGAACACACGGACATAAAAAACTATCGGAACAAACCGCCAGTGGACTGAACGAGTTGCGGATTACGCGGCACACACCGTCGAAATGGCCGAATCCACGGCCGGCCGGCGGGACGACGCGGCCGCGCGGAACATCGAATCGGCGCAGGCGGGGCGGGAGGCCGCGCGCGAACGCGCAGCGCCGGCCGGGCTAATTCGCCGCCCGAGACGGATCGGAATTACTGAATAAGTACATAGGGGGGAGAAACCGTGCGCGCGCGCTTACAGGTGAACTGGAGCTCGCGGGGCTGGATCTCGACGACGCCCTGGCCCATCGCCGCCGCGAAGAGGGTCAGACGGCAGCGCCTCGCAAGCGAATCCGTAAACCGCCGCCGCCGCCGGTGGTTGCTGCGGAAGCCCCCGATTAATCCCGACAATCGGCAGGCAGGGGGAGGGGTGGAGGAGGGGTGGGGGGTTTGGACGGGGGCGGGGTGGGGAGGGAGGAGTTGGAGTGGAGAGGGGAGAAGGCGAGGGGAGGGGAGGGGGATTTGAAGGCGACGGCCACTTCGTCGCCGTCCTCCCCCTTCGTCGGCGGGTTTGACGAGGGGGCGGTTGCGGCTTGCGACTCTCTCTGGGCCTGGGGACGCGGAGCGGAGAGGGGAGGGGCGAGGTTTTCCAGGGTGACCCCGATGGTCGATGGGGCCACCTTTTGTGGGTGTGGGGGCTGCGCATGATTGCTTCCTTTTGCACATTGGCCCCCAGGAAAAGGCTATAATCTACTCCTACTACTTTCATTCCTACGATTCAAAAAACGGAGCAATATGAAAAACACTATTCTCTCCGATCCATATTAATTGTCGTTGATCTAGTAGATAGAGTACTAATACTCTCTTCGTAAAGAAATACAAGAGTGTTTAAATCACTATGATAATTTTTCTCTGATCCAATCGAGAAAATCAAGATCTTGTATGATTCAAATGAGCATGTCATTTCAATATAGTAGTCTCTATTGCCGTGCTTTTAGAACACGGTGAGTCGACGAAGTCTTACCTATAAAATCAACACACATGCAAAATAGCGAACTAGGAAACCATAGTGATCATCTTGAAGAAAGTTTCTAGAGCGGTTTGAGCCTGGAATCTTTTCTTTGAAATCAAAACGGTTGGTGTAGCAACGATTGAAAAACTCACGTGAGGGTGAAACTGTTCCTCTAGTTGCCGTTTGAAAAATTATATTAAATATTTAAGAAATAATAATAAGGATTCTAAACTTGTGAATCAAATGACCTACATAGGTCTCAAGAATTAGAGTCCTCCACACATCCATGGAAATTTATTCTAATCAAAGAAGATCAACATCTCGCTAATCAACATAGCTACGTGGATATCAGACAGAAGGTTTGTCTGCACTTTAATTTATACATGTAATCACGACATTGTGGCCCTACCAAGGGATTTGTTGAGACCACACATGAACGATCCAGGTAGTGAACAATAAAAGGCACATAAAGTTACAACTGGTCTAGATTCAAAGGCCATTAACAGAGAATATTACTATGTGGCACTACCTGTGGGACATGTTGTCATAGACAATCGATAGGGATTTGTAATGTTGCACCTTTCAAAAAAACATCACCCACTTTATTCAATAGATAAAATAGATACATCATCTGTGAGGAAGGTGTTGGGGAACGTAGTAATAATTCAAAATTTTCCTACGTGTCACCAAGATCAATCTAGGAGATGCTAGCAATGAGAGAGAAGGAGTGCATCTTCATACCCTTGAAAATCGCTAAGCGGAAACGTTACAAGAACGCGGTTGATGGAGTCGTACTCGCGGCGATTTAAATCGCGGAAGATTTGATCCAAGTGCCCAACGGACGGCACCTCCGCGTTCAACACACGTACAGCCCGGGGACGTCTCCTCCTTCTTGATCCAGCAAGGGGAGAGGAGAAGTTGAGGGAGAACTCCAGCAGCACGACGGCGTGGTGGTGATGGAGCTCGTGGTTCTCCGGCAGAGCTTCGCTAAGCACTACGGAGGAGGAGGAGGAGTTGGAGGAGGAGAGGGTTGCGCCTGGGGAAGGGGTGCGGCTGCCCTCTCTCTCCCTCACTATATATAGGGGGAAGGGGTGGAGGAGGCGCCCTAGGGTTCCCTAGGGGAGGGGCGCGGCCACAGGGGAAACCCTAGATGGGTTTGGGCGCCCCACCCCTAGGAAACTTGGCCCCCAAGCCGGGAGGGGCGGCTGCCCTAGGGGAGGAGCCCCCACCTCTCCAGGTTACGTAAGAGGGGGTAGGAGAGGCGCACAGCCCTTTAGTGGGCTGGTGTGCCCCCTCCCCTTGGCCCATAAGGCCCCCCAACGCTTGCCGGGCCTCCGAAACACCTTTCGGTCACGCTGGTCGTCACCCGGTACTCCCAGAACAATTTCGAACTCCAATACCCTTCGTCCAATATATCGATCTTCACCTCCGGACCATTTCGGAGTTCCTCGTTACGTCCGGGATCTCATCCGGGACTCCGAACAACCTTCGGTAACCACATACTATTTCCCATAACAACTCTAGCGTCACCGAACCTTAAGTGTGTAGACCCTACGGGTTCGAGAACCATGCAGACATGACCAAGACACCTCTCCGGCCAATAACCAATAGCGTGATCTGGATACCCATATTGGCTCCCACATGTTCCATGATGATCTCATCGAATGAACCACGATGTTGAGAATTCAGTCAATCCCGTATACAATTCCCTTTGTCTATCGGTATGTTACTTGCCCGAGATTCAATCGTCGGTATCCCTATACCTCGTTCAATCTCGTTACCGACAAGTCTCTTTACTCGTTCCGTAACACATGATCTCGTGACTAACTCCTTAGTCACATTGAGCTCATTCTGATGATGCATTACCGAGTGGGCCCAGAGATACCTCTCCATCATACGGAGTGACAAATCCCAGTCTCGATTCGTGCCAACCTAACAGTCACTTTCGGAGATACCTGTAGTGCACCTTTATAGCCACCCAATTACGTTGTGACGTTTGATACACCCAAAGCACTCCTACAGTATCCGGGAGTTGCACAATCTCATGGTCTAAGGAAATGATACTTGACATTAGAAAAGCTCTAGCAAACGAACTACACGATCTTGTGCTATGCTTAGGATTGGGTCTTGTCCATCACATCATTCTCCCAATGATGTGATCCCGTTATCAACGACATCCAATGTCCATGGCCAGGAAACCACGACCGTCTATTGATCAACAAGCTAGTCAACTAGAGGCTTACTAGGGACATGTTGCGGTCTATGTATTCACACATGTATTACGGTTTCCAGTCAATACAATTATAGCATGAATAATAGACAATTATCATGAACAAGGACATATAATAATAACCATTTTATTATTGCCTCTAGGGCATATTTCCAACAGAAGGTTGCAACCACATTCGGTGGTTCCTTGAGCCAATCAAAAGTCGTAGAAAAATTAGCTAATCTAGCTAGTTCGTGAGCGACCTTGTTTACTTCTCTATTATAATGTTCAAACCTAGAAATAGGAAAATCACAAGCAAGATGATAACAGTTGCCAAAAATCACCGCAGAACATCCTCGACGGTTCATGGTATCAATGACCTCTAGATTGTCAGAGTTAATAACGAGGTGATTGCACCCCAACCTTTGCACAAGGGACAAACTGTATCGGAGCGCCAAGGCTTCCGGCCTTCCGCCTCCAAGATATCTCCGCACAAGTCTATCTTTCCATCCCCCTGCAATAAAAAATCATCTATCATCCCTAAGGACCACCCCAAGAGTGCCCCTGAGCTCATCATGGTCAAAAGAAGCATCAAGAAGTGCCAATCTCAAGGGATAGAAAGATGCAGATATCAAGATCATCTCAAGAAGACAATGGGGCCCCGAAACCCGCATCCCTGCGGGTTCTTACCCTATTAGGGATGGGAATGGGCCAGTTTTATATCCCCATGGGGCTGTTGCTTGGTAAAATTTAAAACACGTCTGGTTTCGTGGGTGCAAACCCATTCTAGTACTACCCACACCTGAAACCCGCCAAACCTGTGAAACCTATGACACATGGGCTTCATAATAGACCTGGCTGGCCAAATCCCTATCATCCCGGTGCTCTCTCTCAAAAATTTGACTTCTAGTCGCTAGGCTGCCACACTCCAATATCTAAACACTAGGCCTAGCCCCATAAATGTTGTTTTGCTGAAATGTTGCAGATGTTTTTTCTTATCGCTCGCGGTTCCCCACGGGTATAGAAAACCCGACGGGGACGGGGATGGTAAAAAATTTATCCCCATGTACGATGATGGGAACGAGACAAGCTTGGATTTTCGTCACGGGGACTGAGATGGGCAAGCAAAACCTGACGGTTTTCGTCTTGGTTGCCATCTTGAATATCATCTATACACAAAAGCCATTTTCAATTTTTGCATGACGCAATCCTTAATTTCCCTCATCAAGTTACCATCACTCTAGAACTTTTAGATCTATGTTCCTTTGGGAGAAGTTTGATGTGATGCCAACCAACACATGGGCTTTAAGTGACCTTTGACTGTTTGCCAAAAAACCAACATGGAATTGTATGACATCATGTCATTAAAATAACAGATCAAATTGGAGGAACATATATTTGAATGCATACAAAGTTATTCTTCTTTTTCAAAATAAAATAAAGAACAAGGAATGATCGACCTTCTCAAAGACTCATACTACTGAATTCCCACCAAAGGAGAACCACCCAAGTTGGCGAAGACATGAGGAATTAGACCATTGAACTATTAACACATGGAAAACAATATCGTAGCCAAAACGGCATATGGAAACTCTGTCTCCCTTATAAACATAGTAGACCTCCTGACAACATATGATTGCTACCAATAAGAATAAATGCACATTGGACAAGACACTCGTTGATAGGACATACGTTGTAATTTCCTAATATATACTTCAAACTAAGCTAGCAAATCTTCATGTAGCTAGAAAGCTCTATTGGGATATTAATTAGACATATGAAGATACTTAAAATACTTAAATTTTAAATAATAACACATATAACCACCAGGTCGTATATCTAAGTGGCACAGATTATTGTACAAGGATGTGATTTTGTTGTAATTTAAGCTTGCATATCTTTAGAATAACTCATTTCAAGAAACATCTCAAACTAAAAATAAAATATTTTTCATAAAAATGTTCAACTTTATAATGTGTATTTGTAATAATATTTGTTCGATCATGCAAGAGACAACTTTGTTAGTAGTTATGTGCTTAATGTTTGTGATACATTAGAGGAAAACAAATATGATCGTGTATTTTAGTTGAATCATCAAAAATAACTGAAACTAAACTCAAATGAAGCTATACAAATTAAAAAAACTCAGTATAAATTATCATGTCAGATCATCGGTGCTATCTCTACCCAGTGCTGGGGATAAGTCATGACACTATTTGCCACCACAAAAAGTAGAGAAGCATTTCGAAATCGGCGCCCTCTAGTATGTAGGAACGTTCCAGGGCTGGCAGGAGCTGGGCCGCGGGGTTGCTGGGTTGGGCTTCGCTCTCTACAATTCTTTTTTTCTAATTTCTTTAAGCAGAAATACAAAGTGAAAAGCACGGGAGTTTGGAGAATGTTGAGGCTGAGACAAAAATATCTCTGGACTGTTGGGAGAGAAAATGCACAATTTAAATAAAATGCCCTGACATTATTTTAAGACAGAAAAATAAATCAAGTTCGAATTCATTTTTGAATCTGTCCAGAACATTCCCAAAAGGGCTGAAATTTGGTGGAGAGGCATTTGACATGATTTAGAGAATTTAGGGAAATTGTGAACATCTATTTGAAGCATAAAAAATTCCACTTGCAAATAAATGAAAGAATTGAAGAAGAACAACAAAAACATGTTCATGCATGGTTTATATGGACTTGGGTGGAATAAAATTGATGCTTGAGTGCAAGAAGTCAGAGAAGGGGTGATCACACACAAGCATACATGAAACAAGCATAACATGGCATGACGGATGCAATGCATAAGCAGCACAAAGAAGAAAATCGTGCACAAAAGTAAATGAAACATGCAAAACAATAATCATGATGCAACATAATTTATGTCAACATGGAATCCACTCATGACAAGATGGTTTAAGGTTACAAAATATGGAGCATCACACTTGGGCCGTTACAATTAGAGACGATGAGGTAAGACTGAATGTACAAACCATTAGCAACAAGACATGATTCAAAAGACAACAATTTTGTTTTGGAGGGTAATTCATTGGATGGCTCACTTACCTTGGGCCCGAAGTTGAGGCGGAAGACGTCGCCGTAGGTGAGGAAGAGCTCGTAGAGCAGCAGGAAGAAGGCCTCCCGGCAGCGGAAGCCAGCCACCGGACTGCCCGTGGGAGCTCCGGCCCCCTGCGCAGGGCTCCTCGCTGTCGTGCCCCGACAACGTATACTCTAGTTGCTCCGGTTCTTGACAAGCACCACTACAACTCATCGTCGAAGAGAAGATCGACAAAAAAATCCAAGCTTCAGTGCGGCAGCGCGGCTGTAGAAAACGAGGCAACGCGTCGTGGGGGAAGCAAGGCGGCAACGGTGGCGTGGGGCGACGGGGGGTTGGGAGGAGGGAGCATGCGACGTGGGTCGGGAGGGGAAGTGGTGGAGGGGGAGCAAGGTGGCGGCCGTTGGAAACGAGGAAGGAGGAAGAGAGCGAGTGAAGGAGGAAGAGAGGACTTTGGGTTCAATCGGGAAAAAGTTGAGGACATATTCACAAAATAACCCTTGCGGCATTCTTTTCTGTGCGGAGGGAGTATTAAGTAGCACAGACTCTTAAAATCATCTTTATAGAAAGCAATAAAATAAAAGGAAATTATTTGAGGGCGACAAAGTCTTTTTCCTCATGCATGCATCGACAGTTAAACTACTTTAAGATATGAGTTGTGTAATATAGTTAAATAGGGGTTACAATCAAAACCCCGGGTGTGGTGCTGCAGGGGATGATAAAAACATCCTTATAGAAATTCAAAATAAATCTTTGAGGATGCCCAAATCTTCCTCCTCCTGCATCCATCGGCGGTTCGACTATCTTAAAATAAGGGTTATGTGAAAGATAGCTAGGAGGCATAGTCAAAACCCTAGTGTCATGCTACGGGGGATGGTACTTTGTTTTTATCAATTTCTTGGGGCTATATTCATAAAAAATAAATAAAAAATTATAAAAAGTCCTATAATCTAGATTAGTTAGAAAAATCCATTCCATGTTAATTGCGTAATTTCCACATTTCTTGTGCAACTAATACCAAAACAATGACTATATGTTTAACTTATGCTCTGTTCCTTCAAATTAAATGGATGAATAGGCCACTAAGTGTAATACTTATAGTATTATATGTTCTCTCTACACTTTTCTTGTGATGCAAATGAACATGAACCCCTTTTTTTTGCGTGTAAAATGAACATGAACTTGGGACCTCACCACAACTGTTTACTTACACAAGCTTGTAATTTCGAGTGGCGGTCTAGCTTATGCAGGTACTTGTAAATACAAGATCCTTTGGGGTTCTTTGGACTGAAATGCGGGCACGAAACATTGTGGTGGATCTGTCAGGTGGAGGGTGTCAGGCGGGCCTGCAGCTTGCACGGCCATGTCGGCGGTGACGTGGATAGCGCAAAAAGCCCAGGCAGCGAGCGCCGCTCTCCCTCTGCCACCGGCACATGTTGGATCATCAGCTCACTGTTTTTACTTTCGAATAAAATAAATTTGAACTTATCAGTTCACTGTGGTGACCCGGTTCAGACGCTGTGCTGCTGCCTACCGTTACTCTATCGTTGTCGATGGACCGCCCAAGCACGCGGCAGGTCCACTGCGATGCTGCCATCTGGAACCTCTCCATTGGCTCGGATGTGCACAGCTCCTGCTGCCCGCCATCAAGGCACCAAGGTCTCCACGTGGATGCACAGTTCGCCACGTCATGTCTTCATCACAATGACACCATGTCAATTAGTAGCAGCAATGAGCAATCTGTCGATTGACATGTGGCGAGGGCGGGCCAAATTCACTGTTTTGACCCTTTTTCGTTAGTTTAGCACGATCTGACCCTATATGCAAAAGTTTTTTGGATCTGACCTTTTTCCTACCGCCATCGTCTATGGCGGTAGGGTAACATACCCTACCGCCAAGGCCTTTGGCGATAGGACTTACCTGCATCGTTATCTTCCTTTTTTACAAAAAAGACCCTACCGCCATAGTCTATGGCGGTAGGATGTGTTACCCTACCGTCATAGGCTATGGCGGTAGGGTCCTTTTTGCAAAAAATAAATCTTTTATTGCATGCGTGCCTTTAGTATAATTACATGCATGCCCCTACCGCCAAATACCATGGCGGTAGGGTCCTTTAATTTCACACCGAACGGACGTGATGGTGTAAGTAAATTCTATCGCCAAAGGCCTTGGCGGTAGGGTGTGCTACCCTACCGTCAAAGACAATGACGGTAGAAAAAGGGTCAAATCCGAAAAAAATTCACACATAGGGTCAAATCGTGCTTAAGTTAAGAAAAAGGGTCAAAACAGTGAATTTGGCCGCGAGGGCGCATGGGTAGCTGAACGCTTGCTACGGAGCAGTACCATCTAGCTAGTGCAGTACTGGTGCAGTGGTGCTAATGGCGGTGGTTGCTAGAAAGAAGAAATTGGCGTAGTGGAGTACCATATGTTTCCATGCATGTTCGCAAAGTTTATATACATATATGGTGCAAAGCACTTTAGGAAAAAGAAATGGCTTTGCATGCTGTTGTGTTGCTTAGCCAAACAGTGCTACTTGGCTACTCCCTCCGTCCTTTAAAGAGTGTACTTCCAACTTTGTTGGGAAAACAAACATTTTTATGTTTGACCGTATTTATATAATGTTTCATCAACATTTATGCTATCAAATTAGTGCATTAGATTCATGATAAAATATACTTTCATTATATACCTATTTGGTTTCATAAACATTGATATATTTTTGCACAAACCCGGTCAAACTTTGAGATAGTTTGACTCTCCAACAAACTTGGAAGTACACTCTTTAAAGGACGGAGAGAGTAGATGGTAGCTTGGTTGCCCCCTTCTCATTCATTTTTGTTTAGCAAAGCGGTGGAAGCTAGAGAGGAGATATGTTTTTTTCCAGTGCAATGATGCAAATGACTCACATGATGAGAATCATCATGGGTACAACAAAGTTGGCTGATTTGTGAAGCCAATCTTTCCGCAAAGGCTGACGATTTGGTGGATCGATCGATGCCTTTCTTATCTGTATGATGATAGTCTAAGATATCTATGCGATTTGAAAGTAAACTAAAATAGCGGCCATACCGTACGCACATACCGTATGCACTGCATGCTCCGTTGTGCATGCACGAGCGTATATGTATTATAACTACACAGAAGGGTTGGGCACGCTTTGCTGCATTGTTGGTGTTGTTGGATTTCTTCAAGAAAAAATTCACTATGTTTCAATATTATGGTGTATTACTTTTTTTTATAGAAAAGTCAAGCCTTTAAAGTTCAATAAAATTTGTAGACAAATTAATATAGCAAAACTCATAATATCAAATCGATATTTTTAAATTCACCATGAAATGAATTTCCTTACTTTTCTTAATATTGTGGATGTTGATATTTTTGCTCTGAGATTGGTCAAAGTTGGAGAAATTTGACTTTCTACAAAACTAATACCCCTTATATTTTGGAACTGATGGAATATTTAGTTGGCAGATGTTGGAGATGATAGAGTGTGTTTTATTTTAATTTATAATGCGGCGATTTGGTGGGTCTTTCGTGGTGTGAGTCTAAATTATCCGCTAAGCAGCCTATATTTATGTGGGGAAATTTCGGTGTCGGTGGTCACATGTACTACTATATTGGTGCTACAATACCACATGGTGGCGCTTCTATTTTCAATGTGGTGGGAGGGTTTGCTGGATTGATACATTTTTATAGGCCGCTTGCTGCTGGTTGATTTGAAAAATCATTGGCCCAGTCAAAATAGCAAACCAAATCTAAAATTGAATACATCAATTGAATGAAAGATCTTCCAAATTAGAGAACATAATGAGTTAAAAGAATTGAATGTGAGAGCTTGAGAAAGTGTTGACCTGGTCAAACTCGATGAACCGAGTTCTAAATTGAATACCTCAATTAATTGTGAGGCCTTAAAAATTAGGAAGCATAGTTTATAGCATAAGCGAATTGAATGGGAGAGCTTTGAGAAATTGTTGGCCCGTTCAAAATCGGGTGACTCAATTTCAATTAGAGACCTCAATTGAATGCGGGTTTACTTTAAAAATAGGGAGTTTAGTGTTATAGAGTATGTATATGCACGTATACATTGTACTCCCTCCGTTCCATAATATAACAGTGTTTTCTCCGTTACTTCTAGTGTAAAGAATGTTCTTGTATTATGAGACGGAGAGAGTATCACGAAGTAAAGTCAAATATCTAGCAAATATCAGATTTTTAGGCGTGATAAATCAAATGTATTTCATGACAAACTATACTTGTCGAGGGTGACAAATTTAGTTGGCTAGCATGGCTAATTCGCATAACTTCTTTTTTTTTCCAGAAAGTTACCGTGCTCGCCAACTAAATTTGTCATCCTTACTCTTTTTTTTTGCCATAAAGAATGTTTGATTTTTCATGCCTAAAAACTGAGCGCTACCTTTTAGCATTTCGGATTTTTTGTGTGTGGGGTACACAGTGTATCAGTATTTAGATATTACACATGCACGCACGTATCTATGCCAAACTGCTGGCCTGATTCGCGTCAATTATTGTGGAAAGCAAAGCTTGGATAGCCAAGGTAGATGGCGAGTTGGCTGCCATGAACAATTAATATGACTGCAACAATTCCTGCCGGTGATCAACCAAAGAAGCTCCTGATCCGATTCTTTTAATCATAGACTGTGCACACTAATCATGTACTACTATCTCAACCGAAAGGGTGGTTCATGATATAATTCTTTAACCCATTTTGTATATCTTATTATTATGTTTGCCTCCGTCAGGTTGGTTGGTTTCCTTCCAAGCTACTCCCAAAGTCACCGGCTCTTCTCCATGGCGTTTGTTTTTCTCCCCTTCAATTGGGTGCGCGGTGGTTGAGGTCTCGTCCGCTGCGTGCGTGCGTGCGTCCTCCAAGATTTCCTCTTGGCCAGTTTCAAAAAAAAAAAAAATATTTCCTCTTGGCCCGCTTGGTGGTCACCGGCCACGTAGTAGTACGACATTGTGGGTGCTGGTAGACTGCTGCCGGTGCTGAATCTTTTTTGGTTGGCGGAGAAGAAAACGACGTGCGCGTCGTCTTCGGCGCCTCTTTTTTCTCCCGCCTTTCCTTTGTGTCATGCGACGGAAAGGTGCGTGATGTGACGCCACCGGTCAAGACTTAGGGGCTCGATCGGGTCCTGGAATCGTGAAACTCTGCGTCGGAGTTACAGGGACGGCGTGTCGGCTCGTCGGCGTGAATTGCAAGCTGCTGCACGGTCGCCAACTCGCCATGGACCGAGCCGCGTTTCGGGACGGAGGGACGGACCGCGTAGATTGTCGATCGCTCGCTAGAACGGCACGAGAGCACGGGTTTTGTGACAAGGTTCCTGACCGGTTTTCGGAACATTCTAAAAAGTTCCCAAACCAACATTTTTTCCTTTTATGTTTTTCTGCATTTGTTTTGGTTTTCATTTTTCTGTTTCTTCTTTTGGGTTTTCCTTTCTTTTTCTCTTCTTTCTTAACTTTTGTCCCTTCAAGTTTTTTAAATTTAAATGTTTGACAAATTTCAAATTTTGTTCAGTATTTTCAAAATGTTCCTGCTTCTAATTATTTTTCAAAAAAAAAACAAATAATGGTCAGGAATCTCAAAAGATGGTCCTGTTTCTCAAAGTTGGTTCACAAATTCAAAAATAATTCATGTTTACAAAATGTCCAGGAGTTTCAAAAATTAGTTGGAGGATCCAAAATTTCCTCAATAATTTAAAACGTGTCCAGGAATTTCAAAAATGGTTTGTGATTCAAAATTTTATTCGGGAGTTCATGAAATGTTCCCTTCTTACAATTTTTGTTCACAAATTCAAAAAATGCTCATGGTTTCCAAATTTGTTCACAACTTCAAAAAATGTTCCACATGCTATTTTTTTTAGCTTTTTCTATTTTTTGTTCACATATTAAAAAAAAATCATGTTTTTGATGTTTCTAGAAATACGAAAAATATTCACACTTACTCAAAATATACACTTCTTAAAAAATGTTTCTCAATTTGTTTTAAAAGAACCATTCAGTGCAGTAAGCGATTCTATCTCGGTACAATACCACGGTCCGGTTCTACGGCTAATGTTTGTTCTCTAAGTTATGGGTTGCTCTACAATCAACAACGCTAGTCAGTAGGAGTGGCAACGAGGTAATCACCAACAACTGGTCGCCAATTCGAAACCTCGCATCGCGTCTGACTTTGCCTTTTTGCTATGCTTTTCGCCTGGTGGTACAGCTTGAAGGGCCGGACCAGTCAGGTTGCTTCCTGTGTGTGGAGCCGCCTATTTGATACGTGATTCAGTGAGCCGGGGAGGGGTGGATCTCCTATTACGCGTGCAACGCGCACATTAGAGAGGAAACACACACCTCTCTCGCTGCACATCATGTGTTGTTTCATCTGTGATTTGTTTTTTACGGAGGGACTACGTCCGAACCATTCAGAGTCCAATTTTCCTGCTCTATTCTGTCCTTTTACTAAGGAAAAATATGAAAACGTGAGAAATGTGTATTAACAAAAAATGTTCAGGAATGTGAGAAATGTTTGAGAAAAAAAATTTAATGAATACAAAAATTGTTCCCAAATTCAAAAAATCTTTCCAATTTTGAAAAAGGTTTGCTTGTCAAAAACAAATCGGTGGATTCAAATAATGTTTGAGAATTGAGAAAAATCCGTTTTGAAAAATTGTTCATAAATTTTTAAAAATATTCTTGAATTCATAAATGTTTGTGAATTAAAAAATATTTGCAAATTTTAAAAAGGTTTAAGTTTTTTAAAAAAAATCATGATTTAGAAAATGATTGTGAATTACAAAAATGTTCGCAATGAAAAAGGAAAAGCCAAAAGAAAAGAAATGGAAATATATGTGCGTCGGAAAAACCAAGCTGGCAAGGTTCTAGAACCTTCCAAAAACTGGAATAGGGAGACTTTGAATAATTTCTACATGGGGCGGCCCAATATTTGTGTGTAGCAAAAACACAGAGCGATGCGATTGGTCGCTACCCAACAACCTGTGTGACAAATAGGATGAACTAGCAAACTTTTTCGTCAAATGGAACAATAGCTTAATATAGTAAGAAACAAAAAAACATACATTATGGAACAATGGCCTAATATCTCACTCCGAAACAACATTCACGCAAAATAAGGAGTCCAACATTCACGCAAAATAAGGAGTCCTCCACTTTAGGATATATGCAACGCAGCCGCTTGTGGTGGGCACTAGGATCGTATTCCTGGCCAATTTGACAATTTCTAGATTCAGATTTGCGTCGATCCCTAACCAGTCATCGAGTGCAACATGCCGATTTATTGCGCGCTAAGTTTACTAGAGGCTGGCGCTATGCATGGTGCAAACAAAGCTACAAGAATCTAAGCTTGTTTCAACTAACTTGGTAGAGGCACTTGGTCACATGGGTTTGAGAGGTAAGCGCTAGTCAATTTTTTGATATTTTCTTATGTCAATTAGTCAGATGTAATCTCGCCCAACACTTGTGATATTTTTCCTCCACGTGCGTTCTTTAATTTGCGTGCCAAAAACTATATACCCTATATTTAGGAACAGAAGGAGTATGTTTTTTTTGCTCTTGTAGCGCCCTCCGAGTTGCAAGGACTCGACCATCAACGCTAAAGTAAACTGTAAGACAAAAAAACCTCTAGCTTCTGCACAAGCGGCTCAGTATTGGAGATGCCCTTAGGGAATTCCTGTTCGGCGCATCCGACACCATTTTCTTCGCTGCTCATAGAATGCGCAAGGGGGGTGGGGGGGGGGGTCGGCACATACTTCTTAAACGGGTCGGCCCATATAGCACGGAAACACAACACTGTTTGGTAAAGTTCTAGAAGCCTCCTTTGGCCGACTTTTTTCTTTTCCTGATTTTCTCTATTACTCCGTTTTTTCTGGCTGGTTTTCTCCAGATTGTATTTCACTAGTTTTTGTTTAGTTTCTTGGGTTTTCATTTTGCCTTTTTAGTATTTACTTTTATTTTCTGTTTATCTTTTTAATGCATGAACTTTTTCATCAAATTCAAGAACTTTTTAAAATAGTGAATATTATTTCAAATTCCATTTTTTTCAAATTCATGAGCTTTTTCAAAATTCACAAACTTTTTAAAACTTTGTGAACTTTTTTTCAATTCGTGAACTTTTTGTAAACTTGTAAACCTTTTAAATTTAAAAAACCAGCAATAGTAATTTTATTGCATAACGGCAGTCGAGAAAACTAAAGAAAAAACTCGAGCCGGTGAGGCACGCTGGCCCGCGGCCCGTGTGGGGACCTACGAATGCTACATACCTTAGATGGGGCATTTCCTATTTAGCGCTGCGAGCACCCGTTAAAGGCTTTTCATTTTACTACCAGGCGCCCCCTCGACCTGGACTTGGCCCATTTATTTTTCTTGGTTCCTTCAAATATAAAAAAATGGTGTACTTGGGGTTCGATCTTAGAACATCCCGGTTTCGTGTTTACCTACCGTTTTCTTCTTTTGTTGTGCCTTAACTTCTAGAAGCTTCCGATAATGTTGTTCTTCTTTTAGTTTTCTGACATTATTTATTTGGTTTTTTCTTCTTTATTTTTCTTCCCTTTTTCTTTTCTTTTCATTTTTCCTTTCCTTTATTTTTTATAAATGTGTGAACTTTTTTCAAATACAATTCTTCCTTCGAATTTGTAAACTTTTCTCTCACGTCCGTGAACTTTTTTTTTAATATTTCGTGAGATGTTTTTGTCAAAATCAATAAACTTTCTTTCAAAGTCGATGGACTTTTTTCAAAGACGATGAACAATTTTTTTAAATCATGATTTTTTTTCTGAAATCGCTGAACTTCTTTTCAATCTTGTGAATTTTTCTTCATATCAATGCATTTTTTTCATTATTGATTAAAATTTTCCACAAATTTGAGGAACATATTTTCTTAATTGATGATTTGTTTTCAAAAATTGATAATCTTTTTAAAGTAAATGATTTTTTTACACTCGATGATTTTTTTAAAATTGATGATTTTTTTTGAATTCATGAAGTTTTTTAATACGTGAACTTCTTTCAATTTCATGAAATTTTTTGAATATGCGAACTTTTTCCCTTGTTCTTCAACTTTTTTTTAAGTCTGAGAACTTCCAATGTTGTTTGATTTTTTTTCAAAAAAATCACGTATTTCCAAAATGTATTCTAGTAATTCAAAAATCTAAGGAATAGAGTAAGCCATATTGTATGCAATGCAATAAATAGTGCGGCTAGAGTTGTTCTTAACTAGTTCGCGACCAATTCAGTCACTAGTGATAAGTAGTCTGGTGGTTAGCCAAACATGTACATTAGTACTCCCTCCGTCCCAAAATAAGTGTCTCAACTTTGTACTATGGTTAAAATACTTGTTTTGGGACGGAGGGAGTATGATTCATAGGGTAGGAAAATTGTAGGAATAGAAAAGTCATAGGAAATGAGATGACATGTATCTCAAATCCCATGAGTAGGAATAAGAAAGGAGATGCCCTTTGATTCACATCATAGAATTTTTTTTATTGATTCTAGGTTAATGTTTATTTTTCTATAAAATGTGGAGGATAGGAAAAATTCCTTCATAAGAATAGGATTTCGTTCCTACAAATCAAAGGGCTCTAAAGGAATTTTCCCTATAGGAAGCATATCCTATGAAATTCCTACAAGATTCTTCTAAACCAAAGGCGGAGGGTGTGAGATAGATTCCTTTAGAGGCCACCTTTTTTGGGGTTTTTTCGCGGTATAAAATAGAATTCATGTGCACTTGCGTTCGTGAGCCGGCCTACAAGGGACTGCTGTGAGCGACAGCTTCCTTTCACGGCGCTGAAGGTGCTGCATCGGGCTAAATCCTATTCGGCGCCCTCTGCGCCCGCTACAGTACATCTCGCAAACGGGCGCATACCCCCCTCTCCGCTGGGCCGGCCCATCTTGCTTTTTTCTTTGTTTTTTCGAAACGCAAAAAAGTTCTACTAGTGCTGTGATTCGAACCAGAGACGTCCTGCTAAACTGCGAGCTGCGTTAACCACAGCGCCATCTGCAATTGGAAGTGCTATTTCTATCCTTTTGAGTCTTTACTTTCTTCTCTTTTGTTTTTTGTTTTTCTTTTTTCTTTTTCTTTTCTTTTTCGTTTTCCTTTTTGTTTTTTATTTTTCCTTTTTCTTCTTCCTGTGTTCGACGAACTTTTTTCAAATTCGTGAAATTTTTCTTCAAATTTGATGAACTTTTCTCAAATTTTATGAACGTTTTTTTGAGTTTGATGAACTTTTTCCATAATTGATGAACTTTTTTTCGAATTCGATGAACTTTTTCCAAATTTGATGAATATTTTTTCGAATTCAATGAACTTTTATCAAATCCGATTAACTTTTTTCAAAGTCGATGAACTTTTTCCATATTCGACGAACTTTTTTAAAATTGAATGAACTTTTTTCAAATTCAACGAACTTTTTTTCAAATTCGACGAACTTTTCTCAAATTTGATGAACTTTTTTTCGAATTCAATGAACTTTTGTCAAATCCGACGAACTTTTTTCAATGTGGATGAACTTTTTTCAAATCCGTTGAACTTTTTTAAAATTGGATGAACTTTTTTCAAATTCGACGAACTTTTTTTCAAATTCGACAAACTTTTATCAAATTTGATGAACTTTTTTTCATTTTTGATGAACTTTTTTTCATTTTTGATGAACTTTTTTGAATTTTGATGAGTTATTCTCAAATTCAATGATTTTTTTCCAAATTCGATGAACTTTTGTAAAATTCAATGAATGTATTTTAAAATTGATAAACTTTTTCCTAAGAACAAGAATACATATTGTATCCAACTGGTTGTTTTTTCCCTAAGAAAATGAATACATACCGTAGCAATTTAGCGATAGAAAAAAAAAAGCAATCTAGCCGGAGCCAGCGATCCAGCGAGCGGCGAGGCGCAGCGATCGAGTGAGCGGTGGGGGGCAGCGAGCGGGCGAGCGGAGGGAGCTAGCGAGCGATCGTCGCTGGGCCAGGCCCAGTCAAGCGACGCTGCGGGCGCTGCGTTCGCCAACTGGCGCTGAAGGCGCCAAGGAGGAGGTCTCCTGCATCGGAGCTCCCCTTAGTTGTCGGCGCTCAGGCGGGACGTAGCCGGCCGCGGCCCATGGGGTAGTTATTTCCCTGTTTTGCTCGCCCGCTCCTTTGAAGAGCGATTGGCACTCACGCCTCTCCACCACAAACATGACTGTTGACTTTTTAAGAAATGTTCATGGATTTGTTTTTCTTGATAATTTAAGTAAAATATTGTTGATTTAAAAAATGTTCATGGATTTGAAAAGGTACACTATTTGAAAGCGTTCATTAATTTTTAAAAAATCATGAAATTGAAAAGTGTTCACGATTTAAAACAAATGCTCACTGATTTGAAAAATGTCCATGAATTAAAATGAAAATGGGAAAAGGGAAAATAAGGAAGAATGACTGAACAAAAACCTGTAGAAAAACGAACAAAAGGAAAAACCAGCGTTGCACACCAAATGCACCGTAACTGACGTATTAAGCTCCAAATAGATTTGCGCAAATTGAGCACCGTATAGTAATGTCAGAAGTGGCTATTCTATACTACGTTCCAAAATACTTGTCATGGTTTTAGTTCAAATTTGTGAAATAAAACAATGACAAGTATTTTGGTATGGAGGGAGTATTAAAGATGAATTGCGACACTTATTAAGAAATTCGGCCGTAACACGTAGATATTATTAATTTCATGCCGAGGAGAACTATATCTCTTAGAGCATCTAAAACTAGGACTGCCGAAAAAGACCGGTCACACATAGATATTATTAATTGCAACGTAGATCAAACCTATAAATATATGTCGTTCAGAACTTGACATGCCAAAAAAGCATGCAAATCCATAAGTATTCTGATGCCTCTACTTTAAGTATGATGGTGACCCTTATTTAAGAGTCCTTCACCATGGCGTAAATAAATTTCATCATGGCCTCAATGCGTATGCTCTCCCCCATCTGAACTTACATCAACATCATCTGTGGCTTCAACTGCATTTCTATGTAGGAGAGAGTAACAATTGTCCATAACGATCCTATCTCAACGTGAAGTAGGGATCGTAATTCTTCACAACGTCCACTGCACGCAAGAATAAATGACAAGTGACACTGAACCCCCTCCCCCCTCCCCCGCCTCATGGAATACCGGATCAGTTTCAAGTAGCCATTTTAGAGACTCTTTCTGCCACTTATTCTATCTTAGGCAACAACAATCATGCCATTTATCGAACCCTTGAAGTTGAGAACACGCTCCCGTTTCTTATCAATTTCTTCGTGGATGCCAATCACCACCATCATTTCATCATTTTCGTCATCATCAATGTCTCAAAAATCGAATTAATCAATGAAGTCTTCGAATATGTAGTCATCAAGCTCAGTGTAATCAAATCATCATCCGACGAATCCATCATTTGCCAACAAATGAGTAAAAGAATCAGCTCCATCTTTTGACTTCTGATCGGTTGGGACGAACAGTAAGGGCATCTCCAATACGTACCCCCAAACTGCCTACATCCGTCCGGACTGTGCAGTCCAGACGAATTTTGCCATCCAACATTACCCCATCGGTCCGTTGACCAGATCGGTCATCCAATTTCCTGCAAACATGCGGTAAACTAGGAGCTTTGTGATGGTCTGCATGCGCACAGGGCTATGTAGCAATTTCGTGACAAGTAAGGTTTGTCGATCCCACTGTGAGCGAATAGGATGGCACCACAATCCCCGCTGCTGCATTGTTACTTAACACAACTATGCTCACTTAAGTAGGTTGCTAGGGAACGGAAAAAGGGGAACTAAACTAAGGTACTAGAGAAACGGAAAATAAATACTAAACTAAAATGAACTATGAAAAGAATGTGATGCTTTAGATGAGGTTGTTGGCATCTAGGTACGGTCTCGTTTGGTACGTGTGTAGAATGGAGTTAAGCTTTATGAGTTATGACTATGCCACATGGTGGCTAAGTCAATACCTGCATTATAGGATACGCCAATCTACTAATGGTAGGCGGTCCCTCACATAATGTTATCCCTCAAGACGTACCATATTGAGATAAATCATTCTTCCTATTTCTTGTCTCATACCCGCGGAAGCTAACATAAAGATATTAAGGTCACGAGGACCGGATGTAGGTAATAGGTTCTATGGACAACCTTGCTCCTAGAATAATTGTGTTCCCCTAAGATGTTTGCACCTGTCATGTTGCAGGTCTATCGGTTTCCACAACCATCAATTAACTTCATGTGTGGCTTAAGAGTTAAACTTCTCCAACTATGCCAATGGATTGAACGTATTCAATCACTAAATTACCACAGAGGTAAATAAGCAACACGAAGCAACACACATAAATAGACTATAAACATATCAAATAACCACATACTAATCGGCCGACCCATAGCCAACAATTACTCAAATAACGTCACATAAAGAGGGTTCAAGAGATGTTGCAATCCATCATGGAGACCGTGATGGAGGAGGAAGAAGGGGTGATGATGATGGCGCGGCTCCTTCCGGTCTCCCTCTTGGTTGCAACAATGGTGTTCTTGATGTGGATGACTAATGGACATCAAGATGAATGATGAATGAGGCGTGATGAAGCTTGATGGCGGCCGCTAGGGTTGGATGTGTATATATAAGAGCTCAACCATAGCCTTCTCCGTTGATGCAGTATCTCTCCTTTGATCGTTCAAGGGTTCTTGGTGAGCATTATCCTCTCCCAAAACATCCCTTGAAGGCCAAGGATGTCATAGGAACAAATGGGGACGGAATCAATGAAGAATCTCATGTGAAGAGGCAACTTTTGGGCCTGATTGCGCATATGACCAGGTGTGGTAGTATGAAATGTCGTCTTTTACTCTCGACCTCTTCGGTAAATCGGCCACCATTTCTTCATACGAACTCGGAATTTGACATTGTTGGGCTTGTTGGATTCATATGAAAAATGCCGGTCCATTTGTCGTATTAGATCTTGGTTTTGAGCATTTGAAAAAATGACCTTTTTCACTCTCCGAAACGGCCAAGTCTGGGGCTTGGATCTCTACGTTTGAACTCCTTTCATCGTGCTAAGTGCATGAGAAGTCCACATTGCCTAAAAGATACACAAAGACAAAGAAGAATAATAAAAAGTAACAAAGAATAAATATTATGCAATGCTTATGGTTAAAAGGATAAAAACTAGAAATCATGCATCTGGACATGTAATTGGCACAATGGGACATGATATAGCTTGATGTATGGAGATAATGTGCAACAAATGAGCTCTAAAGATGCGTAAACTATGGATCCATAACTTTGCGGGCGTCTGGACTGCTGCCACGCACGCGTTCGACACCCTGGTCCCACCCAAAACCTTCTCCCGCGCCCACACCCTCTCCGTGCGAAGCATCTACCTTGAATTCATGCCGGTCAATGCCGCTCCAGAGAGTCAACGCCGCATTCATGCCAGACTAGAGTGGACAGAACCTCTTACTAGAGCCGACACTGAAGCGACGCACCGACCGAGAGAGCATCGCCCGTGCCATGTGTCGCTCTCCGTGCCTGCTCAATGCTAGAGAGACTTGACTGGACGACTCTCTCCGCATTCAAACCGGTTGCCCATCCATCCTCATGCCGGCATTGAACAATCCACTACTAGGAAAAGGGCTATAGATGATATGGACATTAATGACACACCGTATATGTGGTGCGCCACTGCTATATAGGAGTGGCGCACCAGATACAGGTGCGTCATTACTGACATATTACTAATGGCGCACCTGGTGTGTGGTGCGCCATTAGTAGTTTTGAAAAAAAATTAAAAAAATATGAATTGTTAGTAGTTAAAAGATAAAAGAAAATAAGTTTCCCATGTCTTGCGCCTTTTCAGTTTTTTAAAAAATAAAAGAAAACGATGGAAATGTCAAAAAAATAAAAGAAAATAAGTTTCCCATGTGATATGTGTTCTAGTTGTTGGGAAAAATTACAAATATGAATTTCGACTTTATTTGCAAAATCTCTCTGGAATTTAGTAAAATGGCCATAACTTTTGCATACGAACTCGGATTAAAAAGTTTTTTATATGAAAAATCATCTACTCGAGAACTTACATCCGAGAGGGGGGAACCCCGTTCAACATCTTCAAAATCCCAAAAAACCTAACAGAACGAAAGATACGGGGCTTTTAAGATCTAGAGGGGGAAAAATAAAAAAAATTTAAACTTACTAGTGGCGTACCATTTACTAGGTGCGCCACTAGTAACAGAAAAAAAAATTGGTTTCAATTTTTTTTTGAATTTTTTTTCAAAATATGATACGTAATATGACCGGGAAGTTTGAAATATTTTTTCAAAATTTCATCACACTCATGAACATGAACAAAGTCGTAGACATCAACAAGGTTTAATAGGATTGATATGATAGATATATCAACAAGTGCCTGTGAAGTGAGCTGGTGCTGGGGTTGGATATAATTGCGAAGTTAAGTGTGTTCGGGCTGGAGTAGTGTGAGGATGGGTTACCTTCCAGGAAGTTTGACCACAGAGTGCGATTTGACTTAAGATTAAGCATATTGACCCGAGATTAAGCCATAGTGACCTGAGATTAAGAAAAAAAATTCTATATTTTTTTTAAAAATTGTTAGTAATGGCGCACTTCTATGTGGTGCGCCATTAGTATACAAGATACTAATGGCGCACCTGTGGGACATACTAATGGCACACTGCGTGGTGCGCCATTAGTATACCAGATACTAATGGCGCACCCGTGGTGCACCATTAGTAAAAAAATACTAATGACGTGATGCTAGTGGCGCACCTGTGGTGCGCCATTAGTATGCAAAACAGGTGCGCCACTAGTAGGCCTTTTCCTAGTAGTGAGCGCGGCTGCCGAGAAACCAACTCTGATGTCCGCGTTTCACACAACCCCCCCCCCCCCCCCCCGCTTGACCCGACCGGCATCCACTTTTTATGCATGGTGTTGGTGTCAAAACCGGCGGATCTCGGGTAGGGGGTCCCGAACTGTGCGTTAAGGCCGGATGATAACAGGAGACAAGGGACACGATGTTTTTACCCAGGTTCGGGCCCTCTCGATGGAGGTAATACCCTACTCCTGCTTGATTAATATTGATGATATGGGTAGTACAAGAGTAGATCTACCACGAGATCAAGGAGGCTAAACCCTAGAAGCTAGCCTATGGTATGATTGTTGTGTATGGAGTTGATTGTCCTACGGACTACAACCCTCCGGTTTATATAGACACCGGATAGCGTTAGGGTTACACAGAGTCGGTTACAATGGTAGGAGATCTTGAATATCCGCATCGCCAAGCTTGCCTTCCACGCCAAGAAAAGTTCCATCCGGACACGGGACGAAGTCTTCAATCTTGTATCTTCATAGTCCAGGAGTCCGGCCAAAGGTTATAGTCCGGCTATCCGGACACCCCCTAATCCAGGACTCCCTCAGTAGCCCCCGAACCAGGCTTCAATGACGACGAGTCCGGCGCGCAGATTGTTCGGCATTGCAAGGCGGGTTCTTCTCCAAATCCTGTGTACCTGTAGGAATAACGCCCGACTTTTGTAATGTAGCGTTCCTCGGCTTCCACGCCCAATAATGACTGTCTTCCACGTGTCAAACGCATGTGAAGAGCCGGGGTGTTTTTACATTCACACCCCTGGCCGTACAAACGAGTCACCTATTTAACGGGATGGAGATTTAGATCCAAACCACATCTTCTCCTCTCAGCGAGTTATCATCAGAGCGCTCCTAGCGAAAGGTCCATTCCAACATGGCCAGCCATCGCAGCTCCTCCCCTCGCCCCCCCCGTCCTAAACCCGGGGACTGGGAGAGTTGCACCATCCCGCATAGCGAGTTAGTGTCGCTTCAGGCCAAGGGATTTCTCCCTCAGGCATACATGGTCCCGGTCCGAGCCGGTCTCGCCACCTACAATGGCGGAAAACAAGCGGAGAGCACCCCCAATCCCTCTAAAGGAGAGCGGGTGTGCCTTGTCCCCTATCTAATAAGGGGACTGGGATTTCCAATTCATCCATTTCTCCGCGGGCTCCTGGAGTTCTACGGCCTCCAGCTACACAATCTCACGCCCGCCTCTGTATTGCATATTGCGGGTTTCGTCGCCCTTTGCGAGCTATTTTTAGGCGTTGAGGCTCATTTCGCGCTGTGGAAGAGGTTGCTCTGCCTTGTGCCCCGTTCCCAAGAGGGGTCTATATATCAATGGGCGGAGCCGAAGTATGGCGCATCGCCGGGACCGGATACCTATCCGGAACCCCAAAGAAGGCGTCCGAGGACTGGCCTTCGGAATGGTTTTACATAGATGACGTCCCGCTACCGGACCCTATCCGGGTCGGTCTTCCTGAGTTCAACAGTACTCCATTGAAGAAACGCTTAAGCTGGCGTCTGCGGAGCTCTCAGAGAGAAAGCGACAGAGACGTCCTTTACCTGATGGGCCGGATAAGACTGTTAGCTCATTTCAGACTAACCATGATCGGAATCATGGCCGCATGCATTATGCGGGGTGTGCAGCCGCTTCAATATAGAGGCCACCCCATGTGGGATTTCAACGGGAAGGATGACGCCACCCGTTATGGTCGTAAGGGGCCGGCCTCGGCCACCGCCCTAATAAAGATCTTGTCCTCCTTGTATAAGGGAGAAAAGGAGGAATTTCTCCGCGTCAACCCGCGGGCCGGATTTACTATGTACGATCCTCCAAGTTGGTTAAGTGAGCAATTGCGCTTGCCCGTTTGTTTTATACTCCCACGGTTAGATATGTAATCTAACGACTTCAATGCAGGAACTGCGGCAGGAGGTAAAAGATATAAGCAGCCGCCCCCACAGCCCGAGGACCCAGAACGGTCCCTTGATCCAGACTCCGAAGAGGATCTGGATATATCAGTGGAGCTTATCGACGGGGTGTTCCATCAGCTAAGCAAGGACAACACCTTGGTAGCCATTACGGCTGATTACCCCGGGTTAATCCCGGCCTCCCAGGTGATAGAAAACAGAGTTTTATTCCCTTGAGAGAGATTCCATTCTCACGTATTCCGGTGTTTCTAACGACAACCGTGTTTTGCAGGGGAGATTTCCGAGGCGGGAAGCCGAACCTACGGCGGCTAGCCAACGAGGGGCCGCAGGGCCCCATGGGGCAAAAAGGAATGTAGTCCGGACTGAGATGCCGGCGCGAAGGTATAGCGCACCCTCTGTTTCCCTGGTGTTATTCTGTCAGGGCATATTAACGCTCGTTCTATCTTTAGGACGAAGAGACCTCGCCGGACTATATCTGGAGAGGTTGCCAATCGCGCCTCCACCAGCCAGGCTCCAACGTCTGGCCAGGAAGCGGAGGCGAGCACCAGGCGCGCACCGGACGCTCCTCCGATAGAGGATGCGGACAGGCTGTCTGCCACAAATTCTGAAGTGGAGAGTGCCATGAACCACAGGCGTCGCCGGACAGTTCTACGCGACGCTTGTTTCTCCCAAGAGGCTTTAGACGCCTTTAATTCAGGAGATGCGTACCTCCGTGCCGCTCAAAATGGTTTAGTCAGAGCCACGGAGCAGTATGTAAAAGACATACGGGTAAGAAAATTTTGGTCAAATACATATATACCAGTAGCCCCCGAGACTTGAAACAGTTAAAGTAACTGATTTAAGGATCATTTAATATGCAGGTTCTTACAGAGAAGAATACCGTACTGTCCCAGGAGCTTGAAAAGTGCAAGGCCCAACTAGAGGCCGCACTAGCCGCAGCAGGGGAGCCTAAAGGGACCCCCTCAGGTAAGATATACTTCGAAAGATTAGTATTGTGCGGTTTGGGTGTAAATCTGACAAATTATATTGCAGATGGCGCCGGACTCGATCCGGAAAAGCAACAACTCTTACGCCGGCTAAAGGCCAGTGAGAGTACGTTGACAAAGGTGAGGCGAGAGAAGAATGACCTTCAGGATGCCAACACCAAGCTGGACGTCGAACTTAAAGACGTTCGTGGCCAGCTGTCGGACTCCTCGAAGGAGAATCAGCGGCTTCGACGCGACATATTTAGTAAGTGCTTGAACGAACCTTTGAAAAAAAGAGTTCGGCGAGGAAGCCGACTAATAGAGTAATGTCTGTAGGTATGCTCACAGGTCGTCATGCAGAGGAGATGCCCGGTTCTACGGGTGACCTTTTTCCCGAACTCCTGCAACTGCACGAGCGAATTCGGCAGGCGATGCGAGGCGTTGCCCAAGCCTTATGGCCTGCCCACTCCATGCCCGAGGGCCTTGGAGAGCTTGCGGAGAAGATGAAGGGAGCTCGGCGGCGCTTCCGGTTGTGGAAGATATCGGCCTGCCGACAAGGCGCTAGGGAGGCCTGGGCCATGGTGAAGACCCGTTTTACGAAGTCTGACCCAAACCACATGGCCAAGGTCGGCCCAGTGGGGCCGGACGGGAAGGAGATCCCTGTGAGCTTAGTATACGGCCAAGTAGAGTTGGCCGCGAAGTATTCCCAGCAGGACTGTAAATTAGACAACCTGTTAGATGGTATAGAAGAGGAATACAATTAGTCAGAATGACTATGTAATTTTGAATTGACATGTGTAATGCCTTCTAGCTGGATTGTAGATCGTTTGTCGTTGCCGACCTTTTCACTTCAACCTCGGGACCTGACGGTCCGGAGTGTGTCCGAATACCATAGCGGTTATATAAGAACCGGGGTATGCGTGGAGACAAGGCGTAGGGGTCATTAGTGCTTTATCATACAAGTGCCCAACTAGTTATGTTATATTACATGGTTAGTAAGAAACATCTTCCAGAGAGAATAGTTCCGTTAGGGGTTCCTTTCGCTGGGGAGGCATGCCCTAAAGTGCATGTCCGGACTGCGTAAAAAGACACAGAAAAAGCATCTGGGGGCGCATAAAATTAGTAAAAAGATCATCTTTTATTTCACCGACCGAATATTCCCTTAAGAACGCTAGCTTTCGGCTTCACCCAGTCTGAGGTACACATCCGGCTGACCCGGCAGTAACAATCGCAGAGGTGCTCCCTTTACCGCCTAGCCGAACAATCGAGAACGTAGGGGTAAGCACAGGAGCCAGGCAACTTAGCTTGGCCAAAACTTAAGTCATATCGATGCATATAGTGGTGAAGAAAAAGGTACATGTGGAAGTTTGACACATGTGTTGGGCGTGAAGCCCGTATAAATAAGCTTCTGTTAAAGAAGCCCCCAGGTTTAATGAGCGCGAGTGGCGCGTCACTTGGTGAGCCTTTAAGGGCTATAAAAGAAAAAAAAGGGGAAATAGAGAAATGTAAGACAGAAAAATGTAAAAAAATGGACAGAGGAAGGAGACGAACACGGAGTCCGGCGCTAGGCATATAATCTTCGAAGACGGGTGGCGTTCCATGGGTTCGGCTCGAGTCGGTTATCCGACGCATCTCGCAGGCGGTACGCTCCACCAGTCAGGACTTGGTCGATTATAAATGGACCTTCCCACTTGGGCTTGAGTTTGTCCTTTTTCTTATCCGGCAGGCGTAGAACTAGTTCGCCAACATTGTAATTTTTGGCCCGTACTTCTCTGCTTTGATATCTTCGAGCCTGCTGTTGATAGAATGCGGAACGGGCTTTTGCCACGTCACGCTCCTCCTCCAAGGCGTCCAAGTTGTCCTGCCGATCGAGCTCGGCTTCTCTTTCTTCATACATGCGCACTCGAGGTGAGTCATGAATTATGTCGCAGGGCAGAACTGCCTCTGCGTCGTACACCATAAAGAATGGTGTGTATCAGGTGGTGCGATTCGGCGTGGTCCGCAGCCCCCAGAGTACAGAGTCAAGCTCCTCTACCCAGTGCGTGTTAGATTCCTTGAGGGACCGCACTAATCTAGGTTTAATGCCGCTCATGATAAGACCTTTTGCACGTTCGACCTGGCCGTTAGTTTGTGGGTGATAGACAGAAGCATAGCCGAGCTTGATGCCCATGTTTTTGCACCAGAGCTTTACCTCGTCGGCGGTGAAGTTTGTGCCATTATCAGTAATGATGTTGTGGGGGACGCCGTAACGGTGTACGACCCCGGATATGAAGTCTATCACAGGTCCGGATTCGGCCGTTTTAACAGGCTTGGCTTCTATCCATTTGGAGAACTTGTCCACCATGACCAGTAAGTATTTTTCTTATGGGTCCCACCTCTAAGGGGTCTGACCATGTCAAGCCCCCAGACCGCAAAGGGCCAGGTGATGGGGATAGTTTGGAGTGCGGTGGGTGGCATATGGCTTTGGTTGGCAAAAAGTTGGCAACCAACGCATCGTTGGACTAGGTCCTGAGCGTCT
This sequence comes from Aegilops umbellulata, assembly GCA_032464435.1. NCBI lineage: Eukaryota > Viridiplantae > Streptophyta > Magnoliopsida > Poales > Poaceae > Aegilops > Aegilops umbellulata. The sequence continues at coordinate 529,429,686 of CP136056.1, read as the reverse complement.
GCCCGGGCCGTCGACCAATAAAAGCCTGTATGGAAAGCCTTGCTAACAAGGGACCGAGCAGCAGCGTGATGACCACCGAGTCCGGCATGAATTTCAGCCAGAAGATTCCGCCCTTCCTCTTCGGAGATGCACCTTTTGAAGGACTCCAGTAGTGCTTTTCTTATAAAGCTCTCCCTCGTGGACTTTATAGGCTTTAGATCGCCGCACTATGCAGCGGGCCTCGTTTTGGTCTTCTGGGAGTTCCTGCCTAGTAAGGTAGGCTAGGAATGGTTCTGTCCACGGGGCGATAACCGCCATTATTACGTGGGCTGAAGGTGTAATTTCATTGGCAGGACCTCCAATTATATCAGGTTGTTTGACATCGAGTGGCGCGGCTGAGTCCGGGTTGTTAATTGCGGGTTCCCCCTCCCATGCTACGGATGGCTTGAAAAATCTTTCCAAAAAGATGTTGGGGGGGACTGCATCGCGTTTTGCTCCGATGCGTGCTAGGACGTCCGCTGCTTGATTGTTTTCTCGGGCTATATGGTGAAACACCAGCCCTTCGAACCGGGCTGACATTTTTAGGACGGCATTGCGATAAGCTGCCATTTTCGGATCCTTGACGTCGAAGTTGCCATTTATTTGGGATATCGCGAGGTTCGAATCCCCGCGTACCTCTAGGCGTTGAATGCCCATGGATATTGCCATCCGGAGACCGTGTAGAAGGGCCTCATATTCGGCTGCATTGTTGGAGTCCGTGTACATAATTTGGAGTACATATTGGACTATGTATCCTATGGGGGACGTCAAAACGACGCCAGCCCCCAGTCCGGCCAACATTTTGGAGCCGTCAAAATGCATGATCCAGTTTGAGTATGTGCCGTACTCTTTAGGGAGTTCGGCCTCCGTCCATTCTGCGACGAAGTCGGCCAACACTTGCGATTTGACAGCTCGCCGTGGCTTATAGGTTATATGGAACGGGAGGAGCTCAATGGCCCATTTTGCGATCCGGCCTGTTGCATCGCGGTTGTTGATAATGTCATTGAGCGGTACTTCCGAGGCTACTGTAATCGAACACTCTTGAAAGTAATGTCGTAGCTTCCGGGATGCCATGAATACCGCGTATGCAATCTTTTGATAATGCGGGTACCATGATTTGCATGGAGTGAGGACAGTGGACACGTAGTAGACCGGCCTTTGGAGGGGGAATTTGTGTCCGTCCGTTTCCCGCTCGACAACGAGCACTGCGCTGACAACTTGATGGATTGCCGCGATGTACAATAGCATTGGCTCGCCGGTGTTTGGCGCGGCCAGGACTGGGTTTGTTGCCAGTATGGCTTTTATTTCATTGAGTCCGGCCGTGGCGGCATCCGTCCACTCGAAGTGTTCGGTGCGCCGTTGGAGGCGATAAAGGGGTAGTGCCTTTTCTCCTAAGCGGGAGATGAAGCGGCTTAGAGCCGCCACGCATCCAGTTAATTTCTGTATTTGTTTGAGGTCCTTTGGGATATCCAATTGAGACAGAGCTCGGATCTTGGCTGGATTTGCTTCAATTCCTCTACCGGATACAATGAAGCCCAAGAGCTTTCCGGCTAGAACGCCGAAAACGCATTTCTCCGGGTTGAGCTTGATGTCGTATTTTCGGAGGTTATCGAATATAAGTCTCAAGTCGTCTACTAGAGATTCAACATGTCTTGATTTGACGACCACATCATCCACATACGCCTCCACTGTTTTGTCGATCTGATTTGCCAGACATGTCTGGATCATGCGCTGATATGTTGCGCCGGCGTTTTTCAGTCCGAAGGGCATTGTGTTGAAGCAGAATGGGCCGTATGGTGTGATGAATGCTGTTGCGGCTTGATTTGATTCTGCCATCTTGATTTGATGGTAACCGGAGTATGCGTCGAGGAAACACAACGAATCGTGTCCTGCGGTGGCATCGATAATTTGATCGATACGGGGGAGGGGGAAGGGATCCTTTGGGCAGGCCTCATTAAGGTCTTTAAAACCGACACACAGGCGCTAGGATTTGTCCTTCTTTGGTACCATCACCAGGTTTGCTAGCCAGTCCGGATGTTTTATGTCTCTAATGAATCCGGCCTCCAATAACTTGGCTAGCTCCTCTCCCATGGCCTGTCTCTTCGGTTCGGAAAAACGACGAAGGGCTTGTTTGACAGGTTTGAATCCTTTCAGGATATTTAAGCCGTGTTCGGCCAGCCTGCGTGGGATTCCTGGCATATCTGAAGGGTGCCAGGTGAAAATGTCCCAGTTCTCTTGTAGGAACTCTCGTAGTGCGGCGTCTACATCAGGGTTCAGCCGTGCCCCGATGGAAGCTGTTTTATTGGGGTCCGTTGGATGGACCTGGAATTTTACTATTTCGTCCGCTGGTTTGAAGGATGTGGACTTGGATCTCTTATCGAGTATCACATCATCCCTATTAACCGTGGAGCGCATCGCAGTCAGTTCCTCAGCCGCTAAGGCTTCGGATAGTGCCTCAAGGGCCAATGCGGCCGTCTTGTTTTCGGCGCGGAGTGCTATGTCCAGATCACTAGCGAGAGTGATAATTCCGTTCGGCCAGGGCATCTTGAGCTTCATGTACCCGTAATGGGGTATTGCTTGAAATATTGTAAATGCCTCCCGCCCTAGTATAGCGTGGTATCCGCTATTGAACGGGGCCACCTGGAACGTGACCTCTTCGGACCTGTAATTATCCGGCGTGCCGAACACTACATCTAGTGTGATTTTTCCTATGCAGCGCGCTTCCCGACTGGGAATTATTCCTCTAAAGGTTGTGCTGCTTCGCTCGATGCGGTTCCAGTCTATTTCCATTTTTTGAGGGGTTTCCTCATAAATGAGGTTCAATCCGCTGCCTCCATCCATGAGTACCTTTGTGAGGTGAAAGCCGTCCACTATTGGACTGAGGACCAATGCGGCTGGTGCTCGGACTGTTCGGAATTTAGGTTCATCACTTGTGTTGAAGGTAATAGCCGTGTGGCTCCATGGGTTTATTGTTGCTACTTGGTAGACTTCGGCAAGGCTGCGGAGTGTTCTTTTTCGCATATTATTTGATGCAGAAGTCTCGAAGACTGTGAGAACGGTACTGGTGTCCTCGGGCTGGCTTTTCGCGGCCTCCGAATTTAAGAAGTCTTCGCCAATTTTGGCCACCTGCCGGAGTATCCAACATGCTCTAAGGTTGTGAGTTGGTGTGGCGTCCTCTGTACTGTGAATTCTACAGGGTCCATCAAGCCACCTTTCTAGTACAGTTCCATGCCCTGTAAAGGGTTTTGGATTTTTGGTGTTTAACCCGGGTGTCTTACGATGGTGCACCCTCTTAGTTCGGACGGGATTGCTATTTAAAGCCGGATTATCCCAAAATTTTATTTCGGTTTTCCAGGCACTTTCCATCGCACAGTATTTTTGTACTATGGACGCCAAGTCAGCAAAGCGTGTAATATCACGACGACTTATGGCGTTAAGGATTCCCTCGTCCGTGCAATTACTGCAGAAAATTGAGATTGCGTCTCCCTCACGGCAATCCTTTATCCTGTTCATAACCAGGAGGAATCTGGCCCAGTAATGATGTACTATTTCCTCGGGCTTCTGCCTGATTTGGGAAAGATCGCTTATGTTCGGGCGGGCGGGTGGCGTTGAATCTGAAACCTCACCCAATCCAAGATTCGGAGGCCGAAGAGTTTCCGAACTCTGAAGTTCGGATTCTTGGATGTTGTCCAATGAATCTAGCCCGTTGCCTGATCTTAAGCTCAGGTCTTGGGTTACATCCTCCCCTCCGCGGGTATCCGGCTTGGAGGGGTCGAGAATTCGGACGTAGCTATTCCTTAAAATAGATGAAGGGTCGCCGCACTGCGCCTCTACAACGGCAACGTGGTGGGTGGCCTGGGGAGAGTTAATTTCTCTCAGATCGGGTTTAGGCCCAACCTGGTCGTAGTCCGTGGCGACCCCCAGGGCGGCGATGTGATCCAAGAGCTCGTTTACGGAGGAGAGCTCCATCGGATCTAGCTGCTCGACAAGTTCCGAGCTGACGTGAAGGTTGCTTTTGATGACCCGAGAGGTCACCGTCGGCACAACGGCCGAACAGGCGGTCATGAGAAAACCACCTAGCCGGAGGGTTTGGCCGACAACCAAGGCTCCCTTAGCAACGGCGCCGTCTTTAAAGATGGGAAGAGGCATCCTTCCTGATTGCGACGACACAGAGGAACTCTCAATGAAAGCACCAATGTCGGTGTCAAAATCGGCGGATCTCGGGTAGGGGGTCCCGAACTGTGCGTCAAGGCCGGATGGTAACAGGAGACAAGGGACACGATGTTTTTACCCAGGTTCGGCCCTCTCGATGGAGGTAATACCCTACTCCTGCTTGATTAATATTGATGATATGGGTAGTACAAGAGTAGATCTACCACGAGATCAAGGAGGCTAAACCCTAGAAGCTAGCCTATGGTATGATTGTTGTGTATGGAGTTGATTGTCCTACGGACTACAACCCTCCGGTTTATATAGACACCGGATAGGGTTAGGGTTACACAGAGTCGGTTACAATGGTAGGAGATCTTGAATATCCGCATCGCCAAGCTTGCCTTCCACGCTAAGGAAAGTTCCATCCGGACACGGGATGAAGTCTTCAATCTTGTATCTTCATAGTCCAGGAGTCCGGCCAAAGGTTATAGTCCGGCTATCCGGACACCCCCTAATCCAGGACTCCCTCACATGGCCAGGCCCGACATGATCCGCACAACACCAAACTCCACTCCCATCTCCTCCGTACATCACATCTGACATGACCTCGAGCTCCAAAGCGCCATGCGAGAACCTCTCCATCGAACAGAAGCAGGAGCTGGTCGGCACTCTGGGCGTCTGGTAGGCCCGCTGTGCTCGCCGAATAGAGGCTGGCCTGCTGTCGAGCTCGCCAGTGGATAGCGACGCCGACGAGATGTTAGACAAGGCGTATGATGACGTACCGGTGCCACCGCCCTCTCCGGTCCATGCCGACATCACCTTGGAGCAGGCGCGGGCGCACTTCGACATTGTACTGGTGAAAGAGCACCATGTGCTGCCACTGTCGGTGTCCCGACATGCTTAGTAGGAACAAAGCTACAACCTTCGGCTCCTCGACAAGCACCAACTCACAGAGAGCATATCATCGGCGAGTAGGCGAACGATGATGACGTTGTGATCATGATTGTAGAGGATCCAGGCTTTTTGGATGAGCAACGAACGCTATACCAGTCCATGCGCAACACACACGAGATCTGTCGCGGGCGATGGTGCCTGCGCGTGCTGCGGGCGGAGAGGGACGCCCTGTTCGCGAAGATCGACGCGGAGGTGGCCGAAGAGGATGCACAGACGATCGACCGACCGTGGACGGCGCCAACTTTGTGTTGACCACGTCGTCACCGTGGTTCGCATCCTACCGACACGACCAGGAAGCTGGACCATCCACATCAGACTCAGGCGAGGAAGAGTAGGAAGGCCACTCCTATTCTTCTCCTCCTTCGATTTCACTTCCCGGGGCTCAGGACCATTGAGCTTGCCGGACATGGGGAAGATATAATGTGGAATATGGACTCCGCCACGACCGGTGATCTTTTAAATTAGGTTAAAAAGGTCTCATCCTCGTTTACATAGTTGAAATGTGTCGACCATGTAATGAATTTGATTCAGATTAAATGAAATCATTCTGTTTGCATAAAATGCATCCTCTTGTTTAAATTTGCTTTGAAATACATGCGTGAATGGTTGTATTGCCAGCTCCCATATCATTATCCGTGTCCGTCATTTTTAGGGGTTTGGGGGAGATGCCCTGAAAGTGACAAGCCGCGTGCACAAAAATGTCCGTATACTCGGACGATGTGGCCAAGCAAGGAACCTACCGCGAAGTTTCCTGGTTCCTGCTCATCCATCACCTTTCCCATCTCGTCTCACGCAAGCCAAGCACCACCTCTCCCATCACCTTTCCCATCTCGTCTCGTCTCACACAAGTCAGGCACCACCTCTCGTCCTCCTGCTCATAGCCATCGCCTTCCCCATCCCATCCCACACGAGCTAAGCGCACACAGCAACTGCCACAGATCCGTGCCCGGCGAGCTAGCCAGGACTCCATCGGCATCTCCGCCTCACCTCTCGGCAGCAAGCAGAGCAGAGGCAGGCAGGGGATGAAGCGCGTAGTGGGGAGCCCGGGGACATGGAGCGGCATGGCGCTGCGGCTGTCGCAGTGCGTCTTCGCCGCCGCCTCCACCTTCGCCATGGCCTCCGGCTTCAGCTACTCCAACTACAGCGCCTACTTGTACTAATTTCATTCCCCCGCCGCAATTGCTACTTCTTTCCTCCCACCTTCGTGTGTTTTCTTGCAAATTCATGAGCATCACTCAACTCAAGTAGCATCTAGCATGCTCTCCGAGTTCTACTCTTAGGTTGGGTGAGTTTTACTCTTTCTTTCAAGGGAAATTTTTGGGGAATAAGGTAGAGACCCTCGTTTAAGAGTACTCAGATGAGGCAGATTTAACGCCTTCCGAGCAGGGTGATGCTTTTTTTCTCAATTGAAAACCTGGTGATTACTTCTTTGTGTGCAATAGATTCTGAATGTTCTACTAAATCTCCTCGGCACTGAAAAAGCAAATCAATTAGGAAATTAATTCAGATGCGCAAATTTTTGGGGAACACATGGATAACTTCTTAAGCTATATCTGCTAATCAGCCCATCGTACATACACAAGTATCTATATGCATTTGACTTAGCACGTACGAAATACGACATAATCATGAGGCCTCCACCAACTTCCTCATTTGATAAACTCGGAATACCTTCAATGCTCTCAAAGTTAGCAACTACTGTAGTATTTGTCTGGTGACCCACCCAACTAGTAGTAAATATATGGCCTCACAGGAACAAATGAAATGATACTTCATTAGGTGATTTCCTTATTCAAGTTCTAAGACGGTTCCATTACAGAGTTCATGCATGTCTGCAGGAGTACAAGCTCGACATTGTACATATTTATCTTCATTTGTCGATAATCTTGGGAGTTTACTTGAACTTGAATGCTCTTTTTCATAACAAGAACTGGACTGTTCTGTTATCTTTATTAATGTTTTCTGTGAATGACTACAGATACAGTTTTTGTTTAAAATGCTAGTTGCAACATTTCAATCTCCTGATTGTCAGCAGTGTCCAAATCCTGATTGTCAGCAGTGCCCCTTTGATTCCCAATACCACTGGAAAAATTAAAGTGTTGCAGCTCGCATGTTTTATGTGTCAACATGCATGTCCTGATTGTGTGCTGGTGTGTGCCAATGATTTATATTTTTCACAGCAAGTTCATGTCATTGAGACTATGAACTGCATATATAAAGTGTTCAGTTTCTTGACTACTATTCAGAATTTTTTGGGCTCAAGTATGATTTGTTGACATCATCTAACGAGTGTAATCTTGTCTCCCTTTATTTCAGCTACATGAGTCTAGCGTTGATCCTGCAGCTGATGTGGAGTTTGGGCCTTGCTTGTAACGATATCTTTGCTCTAAGGAATAAAAAGGATCTTCACACCCCAGATAATCTATTCATCATTGTTATGGTTGAGTGGGTAAGTCGTTCAATTTATCACTTCTATTGTCCATGAGCTACGTCTGAATTAGCTGAAGGCATGCACTGAAGCAATTGAACCCAGATTTTTTATCATTAGTTCTTACGAACAAAAATTCAGGTTATGTGCAACTTGTGATTTTGTAGTGTCCAAGTTCTTGTTCTGCCTCCTCCTCTAAGAATAAGGTAGTCTTAAAGAGATTTGTTTGCACAAGCGCTCCATCGAACTTTGCTGATGAATTGTCCATTTGAGCAAGAAATTTTAGCAACCAATATGCTTTGCATGACATTTTGATCAACCAACGGTATAGGTTATCAAAGGTTCTTTTTTCCTGTTATTAGAACTAATGGCTGTCATTTCTCACAGCCAAAGTTGTTACATCTCACAAGCACAGTCCAGATACCCTATGAAATCAATTTTTTACTTGAGCAGTTCTTGGAATCTTGAGCTAGCAAAGGTCTATCTGAGTGAAAACATCAATTGTGAATGCATTGCAGGTCGTGGCGGTTTTCATGTTCTCAGGAGCCTGTGCCTCCGCAAGCCTGACAATTTTCTTAATGTGGGATGTGCACTTCTGCGAGACATACTCGAAGCTGGCCTGCCGGCAGTTCGCGCTTTCGGTCGTCCTGGCGTTCATCACATGGTTGCTGCAAGCTGCGTCTTCTTTCTCCGCGTTCTGGCTACTGGTTTCGTTCTACTAGTGATCTCACACGCTCATATTCGCCGTGACGTCATGCTAGTCAGTCAGGAGGGTAAATTGGTTGCAATGTGCTCGGGAGACTTGCTAGATTTCAGTTATGGGCAGTCCTTCATCCCTTGTTAGATAGATTGCCTGTTTGATAGTAGCTTATCTTTATTCTAGGAGTTGGTTATCAGCTCCTTGAGGTGGAGTAGTCACTGTTTAGATGACGTGGGATCATTACTACATGGAGATAAGTCGCGATCGACGATACCTGAAATATGCTCTGGTTATATTGTACAATGGAATGAGTTCATATCTCTTCGTGTGGCTGGGACCAACCGTTTCTGGTTGCTTCGCACAATGAACAAGCCTTTATTTTGTTGCCAAGCAATGTAGACATGTAGTCCTCATCATAGTTAGGAAGTCGAATACTAAGGATATCTTCTTCATCTAGAGGCATGAAAAATTGTTTGACCCTGTCCTCCTTCCTAGTATGGGTGTCATGGTCTATTAAGTCTGCCACGAGATGTTGTAGGGCTTGGGCTTATGTTAATTTTCAGAGTTCTTCTAGGGATCCAATTGTCCCTCCATAAGCTAACAGTGTGGCCGTCACAAATACGCCATACAAACCCTTTCTTGAGCAACTCTAAACCATGCATGATGCCTTGCCATTTCGGAGATGCATTTCGAATAAATGACGTGTCTAGTAGATCAACCACTAGTTTGGTTTGCTTCGGATCTCAGATGAAAAGGACAATCTCGTGGGGCACTGAAATTGTTCGTTTACCGCGGTAAACGAAAAATACCGGGTGGTTACCAATGCTATAAAAAAGATCACCACATGAAGAACTAAAAAAATTTTGGAAGTGTCAAACCACATATTTGAAGGCTCAAAAACTATATATTTCAAGTCTTAAACTAAAAAGAAAAAAAAGTAAATTTAAAGTCTCAAACTACATATTTTAAAAAATGTCATTATTTCCATTTAAAAATAATATAAATTTAATAAAAGTAAACTATAATATACTATAAAAAATATCACCACATAAAAAACTAAAAAAAAAAAATGGAAGTGTCAAACCACATATTTGATGGCTCAAAACTTATATTTCAAGTCTTAAACTAAAAAGAAAAAACTAAATTTAAAGTCTCAAACTACATTTCTATAAAAATGTCAATATTTCCATTTAAAAACAATAGAAATTTAATAAAATTAAACTATAATATACTATAAAAAATATCACCACATAAAAAGCTAAAAATAAAAAAAATGGAAGTGTCAAACCACATATTTGAAGGCTCAAAACTATACATTTCAAGTCTTAAGCTAGAAAGAAAGAAAAGTAAATTTAAAGTCTCAAACTACATATTTTAAAAATGTCATTATTTCCATTAAAAAATACATTTAATAAAAGTAAACTATAATATACTATAAAAAATATAAGAATGGTGGCATTGGCAAAATAACAATACTGGCATCGAAACCAATAGCACGCCACAACTAAATATAATAGTGCTGGCGTTCCTTGCTATTCCACGACAACACTATATTATGCCCGATACAAATTGTTGATCCCATATACTTCTGACGCTATCTAGTTTCCCCACGCTACCACTATGCCCCTACTAATGTCGTACCAAATAAGCCAACGCCACCACTATTTAAAAAATAGTGGTGGTGTCGGTTGTAAATGGCGCGCCACCAACGTAAGTTGTGGCTAGCACTATTTTCACTAGTGTTTTCTCTTGAAAAGAATGCTAGGTACATACATAACCATCAAGGCGTGAATCCATGCATGCATATATACTAAGAAGACTAGGCCCGTAAGGGTTCGATTGATTTACCTGGGAATTTTGGAATTTTTTCACAATAGCTGTAAAAATTACGCGTGTGACGGGAGTGCTTCATTCCCTTCATTGGCCACGTTGCTAGCCCCACCGTGTGAACTTGATTTTTTTTTGTTGAGAAAAGCTTGCTAGGCTTTATTGATCAGCTGAAATGTTTGCAGGAATTACAATTGGGTCGTGTGGAGTACCCAACCATAGGTGTCTTCCAACAGGAAGAGAAACACCAAACCTAGCTAGCTTATGAGGTTCAAAATTTGACACTCGAAATTCAAAGCAAAAATTACAAGAATTAAAAGTGGTAGAAGTTTCCAAAATTTCCTTAATGATAGCGCCATAATCTCCTCCTGCTCCCTGGTGAATGTGTTGTATCACTTGCTTGCGGTCCGAAGCGACTTGAATATTTTCCATGCCAAGATCTTGCGCCAGAGCCAAACCCTCCCTACATGCAATCGCCTCGAGCGACGGAGGATCAACTAAACCATGGATCACAATCATGGACGAGCCAAGAAAAGCTCCATCCCGATCTCTGCATACCGCGGCTGCTGTGCCCACAGTCTGATCTGTTGAGACACCTGCATCAACATTGATTTTAATAAAGCCTTCTAAAGGAGGAATCCATCTGCTAGTAACTCCAGGTTGTGCCCTTGCTGGTATATGTGCTTCTGGACGAGGTGCAAGCTGTTCTAACTCAGCAATAAAATTAACAACAAAGTTGTAAGTCGCATATGGACTCTGGTTTATCCCCTTGTGGATCAATTTCCTCCTAGCATACCAGATTGCCCACAATGTAACAGTCATCTTTGTCAGCTCATCGTGACTAAGTACATCCATCATAGAAAACAGCCAAGCTCGCGCTGAAGGTTCCGATGTTACAATCATATGTTCCAAAAGTTCATGGTCCACCAAAGCCCATACACATCTTGCCATGTTGCATTCTAACAGGCTGTGCCTCCAAGAATCTTGTGCACCACACACATAGCATTCCTCATGGTGGGACATATTTCTGTTTTTTCGAACATCTTCTGAAGGAAGTGAGTTTTTCGACAAGCGCCACAGAAAGTTCCTCACCTTTGATGGAACCGACACTTTCCACAACTTCTTCCATGACTTGACATTTTCAGTGTTGTTTGAGGAGGACGCTCTCTCCTCTAGCCAGTCCTCCCTGCGTCTCTTAGTTTCTGCCAACATCTTGTACGCAGACCGAACGGAGAAGATTCCGTTCTTCTCGAAACCCCAAGACCAAAAATCATCTATTATCCGTGTGCACAATGGAATACTTAATATAGCAGCTGTATCATAAGGGAGGAAGACTTGTTCAATCAGCTCAGTATCCCATCTCGCATTTGTTTGATCGATTAGCTCCGCCACCAAATGTGGTGGGTCATTAACTCTCGCCACTATAGGTCTCATATTCTCTTTGCGGGGAATCCAGTTCATATTCCAAATGTCAATGGTGTTTCCTCTACCCACCCGTCGGGTCAGGCCAAGTTTCAGAGTGTCACGACCCTCTATCATGCCTCTCCAAATCTGGGACGGGTGTCCACCAAGCTCTGCCATTAGAAAATCGCTGTCAGGGAAGTAAACTGCTTTAAGAATTCGGGCACTTAGAGATCCAGGATTTTCAAGTACCCTCCACGCTTGCTTTGCCAAAAGAGCCATATTAAAGATTTCAAAATCTCGAAAACCCAAACCTCCCATATATTTTGGCATGCTCATCGTGTCCCAAGAGACCCAATAAGGTTTCCGCTGACCTTGTTTGCTACCCCACCAAAACGCTTTGATCATTGATGTTAGTTGCTGGCATAAACCTCTGGGCAACTTAAAGCATGACATGGAATAAACTGGCATTGCTTGAGCTACAGATTTAATTAAGACTTCCTTACCAGCTGAAGAGAGAAGCTTTTCTATCCATCCTTTTATTTTACTCCACAATCTGTCCTTTAGATATTTAAAAGCATCATTTTTTGAACTTCCCACATCAGAAGGCATGCCGAGGTATTTTTCATTTAGTTGCTCGTTAGGCACGTGCAAGATGTTCTTGATAGTCGTCCGAACCTCCTCTGAACATCCCTTACTGAAGAAAAGGGAGGACCTATCCTTATTTATTCTCTGACCCGAAGCTTTTGCATATGTCTCCAACAAAAGAGAAACTTCTTCAGCTCCCTCACTATTTGCTTTAAAGAACAGCAGGCTGTCATCTGCGAACAACAAATGATTCACCGATGGGGCCGATGAAGCCACTTGTATGCCACTTAGGTTAGATGACTGAACACTGGTTTTTAAAAGGCACGAAAGGCCCTCTGCTGCCAGCAAAAAGAGGTATGGTGAAATAGGATCCCCTTGACGGATACCACGCGTTGGAATGAAAGCACCAAGCTTTTGCCCATTAAAAAGAACTGAGAAAGAAACCGAGGTGACCATGCCCATAACAATGTTCACCCATCTGTCTGTAAATCCCAGTTTCAACATGACTGCCCTCAAGTAAGCCCACTCCACTCTGTCATAAGCCTTCATCATGTCCAGCTTTAGTGCACAATGTCTGTGTTTTTGGGCTTTGTTTCTCTTCATGAAATATAAGCACTCATATGCAGTGATAATATTATCAGTAATGAGGCGTCCAGGAACAAAGGCAGATTGTTCCTCAGAAATTATCTCAGGCAACACTTTCTTGAGACGGTTAGCAATAACTTTTGAAGCTATCTTGTAAAGTACATTGCATAAACTAATGGGGCGAAACTGTGTAAGGAGTGTGGGATTTTTTACCTTAGGAATCAAGACCAAGACAATATTATTTATCTCATGTGCATTTTCTACCCCTTCCACAATTCTGAGAACTACTCTTGTTACCGCTTCTGCACAAATGTCCCAATGTTTCTGAAAGAACTGTGCTGGAAACCCATCTGGTCCCGGGGCTTTCTGGGGCGCCATTTGAAAAAGAGCTGTTTTTACCTCATCTGCAGTGTATGGAGCATTTAACATTTCATTCATTTGATGGGTTACTCTACGAGGGATAGTATCCACCACCGCCTGCATGGACTCTGTTCCTTCAGATGCGTACAGATTTGTGTAGAAGGAATTAGTCATCTCCCTCATTTCCTGCACATCTTCTGTTTTGCTCCCGTCCGGCCTCAATAGCGCTTTAATTTTATTTTTGGCTCGCCTCATATTCGCCCGCATATGAAAGTATTTGGTATTTTTGTCGCCTGCCCTAAGACATTCCAGCCTAGCTCGCTGCTTCCACATCAACTCTTCTCTCTTGTAAAGTTCAAGCAGTTCTGATTTTATCTCTAATTCACGCTGAGTTGGTGCAGTGCGCCCTGGAATTGACCGCATAAGATCTAATTCCCTTTTTAGTTTCTTTATTCCTCTTCTCACTCTGCCAAAAGTTTCTCTGTCCCAGTTCTGCAATGATTCCGAGAGGGAATTGAGTTTCGCAGCCAGGCCTGCTACTGAATCAGGCACTTCAGGGTCCGGTGCTGTCCACACATCGGCCACTTTGGCATGCAGGGATGGGTGTGTCTCCCACATGCACTCATATTTAAATGTTCTCTGAAAGACTGGCTCATCATTAGTCGCATGCATGCGCACGATAATTGGGTTGTGGTCTGACGATGCTGCGTTTAGATGTTCCACCGACGCATGGTAAAATGTACCCATCCATGCAGTACATGCAAGCGCACGGTCTAGTCTCACCCGAGTGAAAGACCCTCCAGCTACCCTTTTCTCAAAGGTCCAGCTCAAGCCATTGTAACCCAAATCAATCAATGAACAGTCATCCACCACCGATCTGAAAAGATCTATTTGGCTTTGGCTTCTTCTAGCTACTCCATCATGCTCTCTAGCATGTAAAACCTCATTAAAATCACCAACTAGCAACCATGGGGAATTTGACTGTCCCGCAAGTTCTCTAATTGTATCCCATGTTTTATATCTTTCCTGCACCTGGGCTTCTCCATAAATGCATGTCAGTCTCCAAGGACAAGGACCCAAATTATTAACCATAGCATCTATGTGATATTTCGAGTAACCCAAAACACTCAAATTTATTTCATCATTCCAAAAAATTCCTAGGCCACCACTTCTACCGTCACTTGTTACGGCATAACTCTTATTATAGCCTAAAACTCCTTTTAAATTTTCAACCCGTACCCTATCACCCTATCAATTTGAGTCTCAGCGATACAAAGTACAGTTGGGGTAACTTTCTTCGCTAGCTCGCGAAGTTCATGAACTGTCGCGGGGTTACCCACACCGCGGCAGTTCCAAAACAGGAGACTCATTGTGCTCGGCGGTACTCCCGTCCGGAGCCCGCCGTTGATGTGTTGATGTTTGAGGAGGCGTCAGTCCCATCAGCCGAGATAGACTCTGTGGCAGTTTCTTTCCTAGCTCTCTTTGGATCGGGCTTGGAAGGACTAGGAGGTACAGCACTTGGGTTTGGCCCGTTGTTGCCTGTCATGTTGCCAGCAATCAGCGCAACCGTGCCTGGTGGCGCACCCAAATCTACAGTTTTTGGTGTCTGCAAAGGGGGATTTGAAGAGAGTATCACCAGTGCATTGTTCTCTGATCTCTCGGATCTCTTTCTGGTTGGATCAGTCATATCAACATCTGTCTCAACTGCAGCTGGGTCATCTTCCTCATACATCTGAGTTTGAGCTCGTCCAGCTTCTCCTCTTCCACCTGTACGTCCTCCCCGGCGTCCCCCGCGCCGACCTTGACCACGGCCTGGGCCCCTTCCAGGGCGCATAAACCAGGAGGCTCTTATGTCTTTGAAAACTAGGGCTGTGGGGGGGGGGGGGGGGTGAATGCCATTCCCATGCTCCTTAAAAACATGACCTAGGTGGCCACAAACTGCGCACCAATCAGGGAGACGTTCATACTTGACTCTATAGATTTGCCTCTTCCCCTCACGGACCATTGAGACTGCATTTTTCAAGGGTTTCTGGACGTTGATTCGCACCCAAACACGGTAAAAATTCCCAGTGAAATCGTTTGAATGGGTTTCTGTGAACAGAACCTCACCACACTTGGCTGCCAAAGGACCTATTAGATGGGCAAAACGATCTGGTATGTCATGGATCTGAATCCATATGTTCAAAAAATCAAGGTTAACCAGCGATGGTTTAGTCACCCCATCATATGGTTCTAGTATGACAGCATTACCTCTGAAATTCCAAGGTCCTTCTTGCATCACGCGTTCCTAGTCCCCGAGGCAAGAAAACTGCATGGTGTACAGATTTTCCTCCAATGGCCTGATTTTCACCTCTTGTGCCAAGTTCCATGCCGATCGCATGTTTCTGTAGAACCAGTACTGTGAGTAGGGCTTATCTGTGTGTACTCTCACAATTGCGATCCATCTAGCCGCCTCTGGCGGTTCCTCGATCTCCTCATAGGTGACATCATCAAGATCTTCCTTCCGCAACCCTAGTTCAGCCATCATCTTCTCTACATCCTCCACAGGTGCAGAGCCTGACGTGCCGCCGGTTGCCATCAGTGAACACTATCCCGAGATCTGACGAGGTTCGAGACTTCCTTACGAAACCCTAGAAAAAACCGGCCCGTCTTCCCCTTGAACCCTAGCCAAAGCCGTGCGGCGATGCAGGATCACCCTGAGGTCAGCCCGAACCAGGATTGAGAGGTAGACGGCGGTAGGGAACAAGCTGGTCTCAACGGCGGCGAAGATCGCTAGCCGAGAGGAGAAAACCCTAGCGTCTAACGCAGGGAACCTTATAAGAGACGAATAGGTGTACCGTGTGAACTTGATGCGTGTGACGCATGGTAGAACCTTCGATCATATTTTTTTTTCATCTTGGGCCTGTAGCGTTTTTCACGTGTGTTTTCTTAAGCGGTTTGCTGCACTTTGACTGACTGGGCCTTCTGGGCTGTACGTGTCCTGCGCTGCGATTTTGTAGATATTTTTCTTGTCTCTCTCGAGTCCAATCCCGTGACACTACGCCGCCCTTTCCCGATATAAATGGGCATCAGACTGGCTCTCGCTCGCCTCTTCTCTTCTTTCTTTTTTTTTTTGCGAGGGCTCTTCTCTTCTTTCTGGATGCGCCCGCCCAGGCCGTCGGTGATCCTCGCCATCAGAGCCCTCCCCCACGTCGTCGTCGGAGGGAGTTGACGCTTTGGCTAGGCAGGGTCGTTGCCGAGGTGTGGAGGCGCCCCAGTTCCCCATCTCCCCGCCTCAGTGATGGAGAGGTGCGAGATGGATGTTGGGAGGGGCGGGCATGGTGCAGTGGCCGAAGGAGGCATTGGCCTGGTAGCGGCGTCGGGAGCGGTTGGAGGCGACCACGGGCATCCAGTCGTCACGGCAGGGGGCGATGTGGCTGTTCGAGGTCCGGTTCATCTTGGATGGCACGGAGGTAACCCATATCCGAGCAGTACTTCACTCGAATCGCATGACACGCTGCTCCCACCAGTGAGGCTAAATCCCCATATTATCCATCCAAATCTGTCGTGTTTTCTGAATGATGTGCTGTGAGCTTCATGGTTGGGTGCAGACTCCTGCTTAAAGTTTTCGATTTACACAGTTTCCTGGATGGACGAATGGTGTGACTAATTTGTTTCTGAAAATTCCAAGGTTTCCGTGTGGTTTCAGTAAAATTTGTTGATTGGGATAAGTTTGATTGATCTGATGATTTTGTCGTTTCTTACTGTCAAGAAAAGGTTGATCTCATGTTGTTTATTTTTTAGTATATGGATTTATTTTGCAGGACAGAATTTTGTGGGCAGAGTGGTAAGAATTCACAATTAATCGACCTAATTAGTTACATATTTTGTGTTTGCATTATAAATCAGTTCAATTTTTATGCAAAATATCTTTGCACCTGTGTTCATCTGCTCCTCTGACCACTCCATGCCATGCGTATGTGCAGTCCTTGCCTCATTGGACATGTTCACTCTCATGGCGAGCCTCGCTGGCCTGTGGCCGCCACCGTGCCCTCTCGGTGCCTGCCGGTGCGAGCAGGCTTTGACGGGGCAAATGGTGGCCCTGTACACTGGTTTGTGCCTGCTGCTCTGCCTGAATTTCGAAAATAAGTTTTCATGACTTCTTCAAGTTCAGTAGATTTCGTGTATGGATTTCTTTTCCTAGCATTAACTTTTACTTGTGTTTATTCGGTTTGTACGCAAGAATTCTAGAGCCATGGATGCAAGGAAATAAATTTGGGTCTGGTATTCCAATATGAGTCGTTTTGAGAAGTGAAAAATGAAGACTCTTAATTGCAAAGCAGTAATGGAAAAAGAAATAAATTTTTATTGATCTCAAATGACGATGGATCTGCTCTCTGTTTCTACAAGTTCATTTCATTCCGCAAGCTTCTCCAATAATTAACCTATAATTTTTCAGATATAGCATTGCCAATCATCTGAACTATTGCTTGTGAACATTGCAGGCAGCGCCAATATTCATGCACTTGGATAACCTCGGACAGTGAATAACATGGGAGTGCAAGGGCACGTTCTGTATTCTTGATATAATGGTAGGAAGTATGTAAATACTGTTATTTGTAGTGAGACTGACAAAGCTTATGAATGAGATAGAGCTTCATTGTACATTACTTTGCAGGTTTCAAGCCTTTTGATGGAAGCTCCTGTATCTTCCTAGCAAGGCTGATGGACTCTTGTGCTTGGTGAATGTTGCCCAGCCTTAGACCTCTCTTAAGTTTTGCATAAATACATCATCTGAGCTAATCAATTTATATGAAAACAAATCAGTAGTGATTTCGTCAAATATATGGGTTATTTTGATGTTAGTTTGCTTCTCTCCTTAGATGATCAAATCAACTATTTTAATCTCATTGAACAACTAGATGAATTGAGGTGCTAATCAAATTAATATGCCCCCACCAGTTTATTAGGTACTAATTGAATTAATATGCTCTCACAGGTTTATTAGGTGATAACTAAAACGAACATTCTTTGGCTGACATTTGACGTAAGATTAAAAATTACAACCTACAGAACAAACTGGAGATGGCTCCCTCCCATGGAGACTGAACTGAAGATTAATATTGATGGCGCCTTCCACCCTGAACCAAACACTGGTGGTTGGGGTGCAGTCATCAGGAAACATAAAGGAGAGGCAAAAGTATGTGGGTGCCTAGCTAGGAATGGATAAAGGAGTGATAGCCATTGGCCTTGAAACAGATTCAGTGCTGCTGAAGCAAGGGGTAAACAATGATGAATGTGGCATCTCTGCTGTCTACCTAGGCTTAGAGGAGCTCAAGGAATATCTGAAGCAAAACTTTGAAGTGTGTCGTTTTACTTCTGCTAGATGGAACTGTAATAAAGTAGTCCGTTGTTTTGCTAGCTATGGTAGTACCTTAAGCATGCATCATCTTCAAACAGATCATGTAAATCCACTTCTATAGGACCTGGTGGCGACTCTTCTCTAATTTCTGCATACATCTCCCCTAGATATGGATCACCCTGCTTTTGCATTATTTGTTTTCAAACAACAAGAAACTTAGTTCTGTAAATTCATAGAAGTAATATGCCAGTTAGAATGCGCGAGTATATGCACCCTTTGCTTTTAAATAAAAAGTTGTGTAAAATAAACTGAGGTGTAAAGCTTGATCATTCTATTTTGTGTTAATTAAGTACACATGTACATTATTGAGGGGATGATCTAAGGTAATGAAGCGTAAGGGGATAAATAAACTTTTATTTAGTAGTTGTGATCTGTCATAGATGGTGAAAATGACAATTGCTTATGCATTGTTTTTCTTAAAACAAGATTCACATTATGTCATCATTTTGACATTCTGCTTCAGTATATGTCGATGCAGATAGAACAAGCACCTGGCTGATGAAATTGCTTGGCTAGCGGGTATTCTGAGTTATTGTACTAAGATCAGATAGTTGCCTCTTCAGTTCTATATGCACATTATGTCATCATTTTGACATTCTGCTTCAGTTCTATATGCACATGCACATAGGTGTGTGCCAGTATTGGATAAACATTTCATTGAACATTCTGTTTGCAAGATATATGCTCATGTGATAATTGTATGAAACTACTAACGCAGTGGTTGTCAATCTAAGTATATGTTGTGGTCTAATCTCATCCTCGAACCAGCGCAACCTAAGAAAATGAGCAAGCCTTCAGGCGTTAATGGGCCATTTCTGTCGATGGGCTCTGGCCGAAGTTATCTCAGCCCAGTATAAATGATTTATTTTTCTGGTTTTAGCTACAGCACTGGGCTCTCTAATGAGTTGCCGTGGGTACTTTGGACTAAAATATTTCTGGCATTTTTCTGTCTTCCAGTACATATTAAGTTCTTTCACCAAAAAAGGTACATTTTATGTTTTTGCACTATTTTATATTTAAATTGCTGAAAATACCATGGACTAAAATTGTCATTTTTTTGCATAAAATTAAACCAAAGGTTTTATGATGTGTTAATTAAATTTCATATTTAATTCGAGAATTATAGTATGACTTTAAATTTAATTTTTAAAATATTCGTTTTATTTTTATTAGTCATAGTTTGCACAAGCTCTTTGCGGCACTAATCTGGCATGTGGCCATAAAAGTGATCTGAATCGTCAAAGATCACCAAATCAGCAAATTTGGTCCTTACTATTGAAATGTAGTTACCATTGTATGAAATGTATCTCTTGTTTTATGTAATAAAATCTCGCTTTTAAGATGTCTTATCGTCTATCCTAGCTTAACTTCACTATAAGATATCCATCAAAGTTCTCCATAATTTACAATGGTAATTCTGCATCCAGTACGACTATCACTAAATGATTTAAATCACTTATGCATGTACTTGTACCTTTTTCTTGTATGAACTACTTTGCAACGAGTCAAATCTTGGGACGAGTTACCGAGCATTACAAAGAAACTTAATAGCTTATCAGTTCACGTGGCGCGGCGTGCCGCCGCGCACTACCCGCTAGTACTTATATATATACTTATGTAATGTGTGTATAAAAAAGTATGTGTTTTCAGTAAAAAAATTGTAAATTATTGTTACATAATTTTCAAATTCGCTCAACTTTAGTTATTATGGTATATACCGAAACCATACCTTGATAAATTTGTATATGCAAAAACCAAACTGTATCTTAATTTCACTGTGTTTAGCGAAGTATTGATACCATAGAAACCAGAAAACCATATAAACTGAACCATGTCAGCCGAATAAACCGAATGTACATAGTTACCAAATGCACTATAATTGGCACTATAAGCGCAGAATATTGCGCAAATGAGCACCTTATCGTAATGTGAGGAGTGGCTAATTTTTCTACTTAAGGATGAATTGCCCGAAAATTACAAACGGTGCAAAGGTATCACGGTGCCCTTATTCAAAAAACTATTTTCTACAATGCAAAAATATTTGTTTTTTTTTGCAGAAACACAAACAGATGTATACTACGTATGTGCAAAATTTCACAAAATTTTACTTTCACATGTGGCGTACAAGGAAAAGATAAATATGTATTTTTCAGATGGGCCGCCTTTTTTCCCTTTTGGGCCGGACTTTTGTTTTTTGTACAGCTTACAAATTAAATTGTTTCAAAACAAAATTTCATGGATCCATAGTGGACACATACAAGTTTCCACAAAAAAAAAAATATTTTTGTAACTTGTAAATATGTTTCATTTTTCACAAAAATGGGCACCATGGTGTCGGTGCACCACTAGCTCGCACTCTGAATTGCCACACATTTTAAGAAATTCCTTTGTAACGCGCTGGTATTATTAATTTCATACTGAGGAGAACTACATCTCATATTATTATCACGTATGCATATATTTTGGCACATTTGCTTTTCGTTTGGGCAACTGAGAATGTTTCTCTGTTCAGTCGATTCTGGGTGCGGGCTGGGCTGGAGATGGAAGAAGAGGAGGAGCCACATGATATCAATCGGCTCTAGCCGAACGGACTGATTTTTTCTAAAATAAATTTTTAGGGCCACTGCATTTTTCCTTGCACATAACAGCTTTGAAGAGAATTCACGAGCGGCCCAGGAAGATGCCATGTGTCTCTCCACTCAGAGGTTGCCCAGGTAGGAGCCTCTCAGTTCTAAAAAAAAAGGTAGGAGCCTCTCCTAGTGTTTCAGGTGTAAAAAAAAAGAGGTTGGCCAAGCAGGCTTGCTGGCCGCATGATGCCATGACTTGAGTAAAAAAAGAGTTCGGTTGCTTAGAAATTTCATGTTTCCAACTCTTGTGGCAGCCAAATGCCCCTATTTTTAGAATTCGGTTTCAGTTTAGCACTCCCGGCACAATTCAGATGGGCCAAAAAAGGTGTCACGGCAATTTGCCATAAAAAAGTAGCATCTTAAGCATTTTTCTTTACGTTTACATCTTAAGCATTTTGGCCAGTGGTTTGCCCGTGCTTCAAAAATTCCTGGAGATCGTGAACTGAGCGTAGAACAGATCATTAGGTTCCTTGTGCTAGAATCAGCCCATCAGGATTCAAATCCTAGACTTGTCATTGGTACTCACATTTTCTTGAATTTATTTCAGGCTTTCCGGCGACGTTCGTTCATTCGGATGTGACATTCCCGTCGACTAAGAAGGCGTCTGTGATGGCTTGCTCAATCTCAAAATGTTGTGCCGGCACTACGTCAGACAGAGGCGGTGGCGGGGAGGGCGGTGTGCATCGTCGCCATCTTCCACATCCAGGGAGGCGAACGATCTCCACAGGGTCTTGAAGAATCGGCGATGCGCACAACACCGTTGGGTACGAGCTAGCTACCATGCTTCCTCGATCAACAACATCGGACGGGCAAGGGTGCACGCAGGGTCGTCAGTGTGTAGCCACACCTTGTAGCCTGACATGTTGAAGCGCCGCTCCGTTTGCTACGTCACGCCGACCACAAAGCCGAGGCCGTCGACGAGTGGCGCGTCCATGCATGAGCGGGCATGCCCACCAGCAGCGACAGAGGGACTAGAAATGACATGGAGACAACGGTCGCCTAGGCCTGCTGGAGCGACGACTGAAGAGAGAGGGAGAACCCTGTCGACGTCGCTCTGCCAGACCACGCCGGCTGGCTCGCCGCCCTGGACAATGGGTCCAAACGCCGTGCCCACCACCTATGGCACGATGATGGAGCGCAGCACCAGGTGTGGGGGAGGAGGGGATGGGGCCTCCGAGGAAGACGCGGAAAGAGAGATGCGGGACGCGATTTTTTTTTTGAAAAGGGGATCTCCCCGGCCTCTGCATCAAGAGTGATGCATACGGCCATGTGATGCGGGACGCGATGGCGCGAGGGAGGGGGGAGTGGCGCCGCGCCGGAGCCAGGGTCCTGCAGTCAAAATCACTGTCCCATAAATCCATCGTTTGCCTATAAAATGCAAATGAGCGAAAGAATCAGCTCCATCTTTTAACTTGACTATATGAGGATTTTCGCATCGTTGTATCAGTTGGAGCGAAGAGTAAAAATGAAAAACCGCCTGCCCAAAAATGCGGGTAGACTCGGACGATGTGGCCAAGGAAGAATCCTAGCGCGAAACTTGCAGATGATAGCATAGCAGAGGTACCCACTCCACATGGTGGACGGTGAGTAATTACTCCTTGCGTTCCATTTGCATCTCAAAAACAAGCAGGCACCAACCATCTCATACTCCTCTCCCCATCACATTTCCATCTCCTCTCCCATCTTGTCTCACACAAGCCAAGCGCCACCTCTCCGGCTCCTCGTCCTCCTGCTCATAGCCTCATACCCGTCACCTTCCCCATCCCACACGAGCTAAGCGCACACAGCAACTGCCACAGATCCACGCCAGCAAGGAGTCCATCAGCTTCTCCGCCTCACGTCTCCGCAGAAGCAGATCAGGGGATGAAGCGCGTAGTGGGGATCCCGGGGACATGGAGCGGCATGGCGCTGCGGCTATCGCAGTGCGTCTTCGCCGCCGCGTCCGTCTTCGCCATGGTCTCCGGCATCGGCATCGGCTACCCCAACCACGGCGGCTACTTGTACTACTCTCTCCCCCGCTACTACTAATCTCATCCCCCCGCAAATGCTAATTCTTTTTCCCCTATATAATGTCCTTCCTCTTTGTGTTTTTTCTGGCAAATCCATCAGCATCACTCAAGTAGCTAGCTATGTGAGTGTCCGTCTTGGTCTATAGGGTTTGATCTGGGTTTGGAGGACAAGGTTGGGTGACTTTTACTCTTTCTTTCAAGAGAATTCTTTTGAGAATAAGGTAGAGAAACATAATATTTAATTTTCCAATGGTATTTGGAATCCTGATTGTCAGCTGTGTCCAAATCTCTTGTTACCGTCTGGTATTCAAGTTGACCAAGTTAGGAAACATGTATGTTTTTGTTGAGGCCACCCTGCGAAGGGTTTATGATCTGGTAAAATGGTTTCTGGAATTGACGGGTAATTGATATTTGATCTCTAGCTAGAATTTTTCCAAGTAAACCTTCACTTGGTGCCATGTAGTCAGGGAGAACTCTGAACTGGGATGTTGAGGGGCCGGGATTAGTTTAAAGCTCAATTCCCCACAGGACGGGGTGAACAACAGCATACCATGTTCAAAAATGGAACCGGAATATTGGACAATGTTTTCATTGTGTATGTGCTTTTGTGGGTGTATGCGCAACGAAGGCATATGTTTTCATCTAATCTACTGTTTTTCTCTGATAATAATATTTTATTAGAATTGCTAAAAGTTAGGTTTTATGTGTCATCGCACCAAGTGCTGGGGTGCGCCAATGATTTATAAGTTTCACATCAAGTTCATGTCATTGAGACTATGAACCGCATAAAGTCTTCAATTTCTTGTCTACTCTTCAGAATTGCTTGGGCAGGAACTCAAGTGTGTTTTGTTAACATCATCTAACGAGTGTATTTTGGTCTCCCTTTATTTCAGCTACATGAATCTGGTGTTGATCCTCCAGCTTATGTGGAGTGTGTTCCTTGCTTGTAAGGATATCTTTGCTCTAAGGAATAAAAAGTATCTTCACACCCGGGATAATCTATTGATCATTGTTATGGTTGACTGGGTAAGCTGTTCACTTTGTCTCTTCTATTTCCCATTAGCTATGCATGTCTGAATTAACCGAAGACATGCACTGAAGCAATTGAACTCAGTTTTTTTTAATATTAGTTCTTACAAGAAAAGAAGGGGTACATTGGCCCAGCGGTAAAGCTGTTGCCTTGTGCGACCCTGTACAGGCGGAGCTATGTGCACCGGGCTGCCCCTTTTTTAGTTCATACGAAAAATGAAATTCAGGATAAGTGCAACTGATGCTTCTCTATTGGCCAAGTTCTTGTTCTGCCTCCCTCTAAGAGAATAAGGTAGCTTTGCTCCATCGCACTTAGCCAACGAATTGTCCATTTTATCAAGAAATTTTAACAACCAATATGTTTTGCGTGACTTTTTGGTTAACCAACGGTATAGTTTATCAAAGGTTCTTTTTTCCTGTTAGAAAGGCTGTGATTTCTCTCAGCCAAAGTTGTTACATCTCACAAGCAGAGTCCAAATACCCTGTGAAATCATATTTTTAATCAAGTAGTTCTTGGAATCTTGAGCTGGCAAAGGCATATCTGAGTGATCACATCAATTGTGAATGCGTTGCAGGCCATGGCGATTCTCATTTTCACAGGAGCAAGTGTGTCTGCCGGCCTGACAATTCTCATCATGTGGGATTTGAAGCTCTTCGGGGCATATCCGCGGCTGGCCTGCCGGCAGTTCACGCTTTCGACCACCCTGGCGTTCATCACGTGGTTGTTGCAAGCTGCATCTGCTTTCTCTGGGTTTAGGCTACTATCTTCGCTCTTCTAGCGATCTCACGCGCTCATAATTGCCGTCGCGACATGCCAAGTCAGGAGGGTAAATCGGTTGCAATGTGCACGGATCCTTGATCACTTGTCAGAGAGATTATCTGTTTGATAGTAGCTCATCTTTATTCTAGGAGTTGATTATGAACGCCTTGTGGTCGAACAGTTACTGTTTAGATGACGTGGGATCATTAATAAGGAGATAAGTCGCGATCGAAGGTACCTGAAAAATGCTCTGGTTATTGTAGAATGGAATTTCATATCTCTTCAAGTGGCTGGGACTAACCATTTCAGGTTGCTTTGCATCCATAGCTAATTTGTATGCGCACGGTGAACAAGCCCTTTTTTTGTTGCCAAGCAATGTACTCCCCTCCGTTCCACGATGTAAAACGTTTTTGCAAACTATATGTTAGCTTGCAAAAGCGTCTTATATTATGTATGGAACGGAAGGAGTAGACATGTAGTCCTTCTCATCATAGTTAGAAAGTCAAATAGTAGAGATAGGAGAGTGGCTTTTCTACTGGTGGGTGTGCATACACCCAGGATGAACAGTAAATTTGAAAACAATACAGAGATATCTGAAAGTTTTGCCTGACCTTCTGCGTCTTGAGGCATGAAAAATTGTTTGACCTTGTCCTCCTTCTAAGGATGGGTGCCATGGTCTATTAAGTCCGCCACCCATCGAATACGAGACTATATCGGGTTTATTGTTAGTTTTCAGATTTTCTCTCAGCATCCAAGGACGCGTTTGGTTGCTTGCATCATTTTTTCCTGGCCGAGGAACCGGACAAAGAACCATTATCTGCCCATCGTTTAGTAGCCTGCATGTAGGCTGGCTGTATCAGGGAAGTAATTTTACCATGGCGTTTGGTGGTTCATCCTACCTACTAACAAATGGCAGTACAAATAAAATGCCATATGGCTGAAGAAAAAGAAGAAGAAGAGGAGGATCTTAAACCTATTCTTCAGAGATTCAAATGCCCTCTCAACCATAACTCTAAGGCTGGAAAAGAACTTCAAATGATGCCTGGTTTTCCTGAACGGTCGAAGAACACCAGGCTGGTATGCATAGTCAGCATCTCCTTGGTAGAACTTACCACCGGGGATATTGATGCTATCAGGTCGAAACATGCTGTCTGTTAGAATGATAGCATCATGGGCTGATCCTTCCCACCTAGCTAACACATATGTGAACTTCAGATCGAAGTCAACAGCAGAACATTCTGACTTATGTAGTATTACATGACAGATCATCACCTGCTATACCGTCATCGGAGTCCACATCAGTGTAGCTCCACAAACAATATTCCAATGAGCTTGGAGCACTCCAAATGCCTTTTCCGCATCCTTCCTAGTAGCTTCTTGCATTTGTGCAAAGAGACATTGTTTGTACATTGGGGATCGGGTATAGTCTTCACAAACACCGTCCACTGAGGATACATATCATCAGCATGGTAGTACCCCATGGTATAGTAATCCTTGTAGACGATGTAATTGCACGTCGGGACATTCCCATCACAAAGTCTATTGAACATCATTGATTGTTGAAATACATTAATTCGTTGTAAGAACCCGACATGCCAAATCCACAAGTCTTTTGATGCCATTGCTTCAAGTATGGTGTTGACCTCTTTGGTGTGACCTTGACACTACCCACGCAAACCTGTCAGGGATGTTTTTCATTGTCAAAAAATGCCGGCAATCGTCTGAATCGAGCATACCTAGAAACATCTTGCCCCTTCAATTACTCTGGTCTAAAAACCATCACCATAGTGTAGACAAATTTCACCATGGCTCAATGGATGTGCTCTCTTCCATCCGGACGTTCATGAACATCATCTGTGGGTTTACCATATGCAAGTATCCTTAGAGTAGTCGTGCATTTCTGCATAGAGAGCGAAAATTGTCCGCAAAAATCTTTCCTTAGCATGAAGTAGGGATCATAATCCTCCACAACGTCCACTAGACGCAAGAACAAATGACAAGCGATGCCAAAAAAAGCCTCATGGAATACCGGGCGGGTTTGAAGTTGTTTATCCTATCTCGGGCAATAGCTATCATTCCATTTACTGAATCCTTGAAATTAAGAATGTGCTCATGTTTCTTATCCATTTCTTCCTAGATGCTAATCATCACCATCATCTCAGCGTCTTCGTCTGTCATCATTGTCTGAAAAATCGGATAAATGAACAAACTCTTTGAATATGTAGTCATCAAGTTCCATGCAATTAAAATCATCATCCGATTAATCCAACTTCTGCCAACAAATGAGTAAAAGAATCAGCTAATCTTTTGATTTTGCATCCGTTGGGACGAAGAGTAAAGGTGACAAAACGCGTGCACAATACCTATACTCGGACGATGTGGCCAAGGGAAGAACCTACCACAAATTTCCAGCTGCTAGGCTGCTAGCTAGCAGAGGTATTCACACCACATGGTGGATGCTTAGATAGGCCATCACCAACGCTGACCCGCAAATTTCTTCTGTTCGCGAACAGGGGGCCAGTCTACGGATACAGATGCGAGAGGAGGCCATCCAACAGTACCCTCATATGTTTCAAAGTTTCGAACAAGGTTAAACTAAACGGGACCATTTCAAAGTTTCAAACAAGGTTAAACTAAACGGGACGAGATTCATGCAAACACTGCGGATTTCATTAAAGTTCATTTATAATTTAATTAAAACAGATGATATTTTGATTGTTTAACTAAAAACTATAAAAAAAACTAAACCCTAGACCGAACGACCACTTTGTACATGTGGCTGCTCTATCCCGCCGCACCGTCGGCGCCTTCGTCATCGTTGTCCTCCCTCCAGTGATGGAAGGGCACCGCAGGGCTGTAGCAGCACTACTAGGGAAAACCTTATACACAGAATATTACCAGTAGCGCTTGTTAAAATGAGGCGCTACTGCTACTTAGCAGTAGCGCGTCTTGTAGAACGGCGCTACTGTTACCCGCTTAGCAGTAGCGCGACAGGAAAAGAACGCGCTACTACTATAATTGCCACACCGTTCCCGACGTGCTAGGTATAGTAGTAGCGCCCTTCTACGAACAGCGCTACTACTACGGATTTTAGCAGCAGCGCGTTTTGCCTCGCCACGCTACTGTTAAAGCTATTTTCACCTAACCCCCCGTGCGGCCTGATTCCCTCTCCTCTGCTTCCTCCCCCAATTCTCCTCTACTATTCCTCGTCGCCTCCGCCTCGCCGCCGTCTCCCCCGACCCCGCCTCGCCGCCGTCTCCCCCGACCCCGCCTTGCCTCCGCCTCGCCGCCGTCTCCCCCGACCCCGCCTCGCCGCCGTCTCCCCCGACCCCGCCTCGCCGCCGTCTCCCCCGATCCCGCCTCGCCGCCGTCTCCCTCGACCCGCCTCGCCGCCGTCTCCCCCGACCCCGCCTCGCCACGCCTCGGAGCCGCCGTCTCCCCCGACCCCATCTCTCTCCCCGCCCTCTGTAAGCACTCTCCCCTTCCGATCCCTCTTCTCTGCTTAGTATGAACCCTAGCTATTTAGTGCTAGTTAGTATGAACCCTAGGCTATTTTTAGTGCTAGTTAGTTAATTACTTATATGGTAATTAGGGCAGTAGTTCCTAGGTACTAATTAGTTAGTAAGAACTAGGTACTAATTAGGTATTAGTTTATTTTTATTTATAGTAAGTTTATTTTTAGCAAGAACTAATTGAATTAATAGAACTCGTTAGTAAGAACTTGTTGCTATTTTTTTAGTTAAAGCAATTTTTCTCGCATCGACGTGGACGATGCCTATCCCGCATCCTCGTCGTCGAGTCGGCGGAGGACGACACCTACTTGACCAGATGGGCCATGTCCGGGACTGGGCTCCGCCGGGGTGGTACTGGGAGGCGCTACCTACCGGGGGGCGCAGGTTGGTGAGGAGCCAGCCTGTCGTTGACCCGAACCTTCTTTGGTGGCGGTCGCGTGGGCCAGTGACGGTCCAGAGGCTCGAGGACTCCGCGGAGGTGGTGCGTCACCGTGTTAGTGAGGAGGACGCGCACGTCCGTCGCTACTTGTTTGCGTTGGAGCATAGGTTCTCTAATACTTGGCAGGTTCTCCAGGGATCTCACTGGAGCTATGATCCTGTGATGGTTCCTTCTCTGTGGGTTGTCCACCGCCCGCGCCAATACCCGTCGTATGCTAGGGTTTTAGTTGTACTAGTGATGTTATATGTATGACACTATTCGGGATGTATTAGTGATAATATTCGACGATGTACGGACGCATAAGATGATTTACTTTTGCTTATTGAATGCATGCTAATTTGAGTCCTATAAGACATTTTGAAATGTATATCTTGTGTTGCTCAATATCCAAGTGGCCGGTCATGTTTGCAGGTTACACCTCCGAGTGGCCTATGTTTTGCCGGAGCGTTGATTCATTTTCGTTCCGGCAAATTTCAGGCGCTTGATATGTCCTATTTTAGCAAAGGTCATGCCGTATTTTTCCGTGAATTTTGGCATGACTTTTGCCAGAATATGTAGGAAATATCGAGTACCCCGGATTTGTGTGTTGAGTATCCTGGTAGTTGTCTTCGATCGATTTTCAATTAATGTTTTAATTATGAACATAGGAAATGTCTGACGACGAAAAGGATTTCGGTATTTGCAAATACTGCGAAGACGAGCGCGGCCTGTGCGACGGAATCTTCCTAGATGATGATAGGCGCTTCAGCATCAAGCTGGACGAGAACTTCGAAGTGGATACAGTAAGTCACAACGACAAGTCTTTTTTCGTAATTAAGCATGACATCTGCTTCATTTGCTTCAACTTATATTTTTTTTACTATTCTACTAGCGTATCCCCTGCCATGCAAGAGTTTTTGTATTGGATAAGATAGGTTTTAGTCATACTATGGAGGTAAAGAAAGTTTACTTGAAGACCGAGCATGGTTATATTTTCCACGCAAAATTATACAATTCAGACGACTACACCTATTTTGGATGCAAAACATGGCGAGCACTATGCAAGACTTTATGCATTTGAGCCTGATATGGTTATCACCTTTGGTATTCGTCCGGAAGATGATATTGAAGGTAATACCGACATCTGGGTCGATGTGCAGACGCCTCCAGTTACACCATTATGTAAGTTTCTCAACCATATTTATGTCTTTGATATTGTTTATTCAAAAATAGTTGACAACTAATTTGTATTGTCAGCTTATTTCGGTGCAAGCAAACATGTCCAGCGCTTGGTAGACAGGACCTACTACTGTCCCGGGGCTGAATTAAACTGCGAGGAGCTAAGTCATTATGTTTCATGGCTTGAGGATCTTGACACTGTCAAGACAAATTTTCTTTCTGCACTTAGAAATGTTAGTACTGAAAACGTGCGACCAATAGTGTTCGTAATGAACTACGGTCACATCTATTTAGGAAGGATGGTAAGATTCTTACTATTTGTCCTCAGTGCATCTTTTCCATACACTATTTATGAAGCTAAACTTCATTGTTAAATATGTTACCATACGATGTTCTTCAACAGGGACTCCCAATGAATGTTGTGCCTTATGGGATCGAGACTAAATGTACTATGAGTATTATTAGCTTACGACCAAGATATCCTACATGTTACTTTAGTGCATTCAAAATCAGCGATGGATGCTTAATAGTGCAAGACTGGACCAAATATGTGATGGGAGAGCGCAGAGAAGTACTAGGGGGCAGCAAACAGATGTGCTACCCACAATTAGGAGACAGGTTCATCTGCATGCTCCAATTTGATCAAGGAGGAGAGCTACACATGTTTTATGTTATTTTACCTAAGAGAGAGCAGCAGGAGTGATTAGCTAGCTAAAAATGAGTTTGAGGATAATGATGTGCTACACTACTACTATGATGATAAAATAGCTTGTGTTGGTGATAATGACTATGATGATTATTATTAGCTAGTGTTGGTGGTGATTAGCTAGCTAGAATGAGAGTTTAAAGATGATGATGTGTGCTACACTATGACTATGATGATTCAATAGCTAATGTTGGTGGTAATGACTATGATGATGATTAAATAGCCTGTGTTGGCGGATTAGATTCAAGTGGAGGCAACATGTGATGCACATCGAAAGTACTACTAGTCCAAACTAGATCAAGTTTGGATTTGTAGTATACTTTTGACATGCACCACATATTGCCTCCACTTGAAACTAATCCACCTTCATTTGACACACTGTTATGGACATAATGATGTAAACCTCATAACTGGTATTGTACCAATATTTATACGACGGCGCATAAATACACTAAAAATAAAAAAATAAAAAAAAGAATACTAATAGCGATGGACAGAAAACGCGCTGCCAGTAGTTACATTAGCAGCAGCGTGGGATTGAACAAACGCTGCAGCTACTTGTGGCACGCGCTACTGCTAAGCAATAGCTGTAGCGCCTTATTAGTAGCGCGCCTACCCGCGCTACTAGTGAGCACAAAACCAGCGCTACTGCTAGGGTTTTCCCTAGTAGTGAGCCTTGTCCGGCGGCTGCCTGCCGCTCGTGGAGGAGCCGCTCCGCGTCCCGTTGTGTGGTGCGGAGGGCCGCCTTGGCTACTGCCAACGACGCCGACGGAGCCCTAGCGGCGGCTTTACGCCTGCCGGCGTTGGTGTAGCAGTCGTGAAGTGACCACTCCTCGCTGTCAAGGCGGTGGCGGCGCCTAGCGTCTGTCTCCAGGGTGGCGACGGAGTGGTCGAGCGCCCACACAGCAGCGTGGTCCGGGTCGTTGCGGACCCATTCCGGCACCATGTCGCTCTTGGTGAATGCGGAGCGGTGTGCGACATTGCACCGGTAGTACCGCGCCTACTGGCTCGCCGCACACTCCACCTACGATGACCCTCGAGCCCGAGGCAGTGCCATAACCACCTCCTCTGAAGCAGTGGAGGACCGGCCACCGTGATCACGGGTGGCAGCTGCTCCTTTATCGGGTGGCGGTTGCGGCGTGGCGACGACGAGGATCCATCAATGAGGGCATGCCGGCTGTTAGGTGGGGGCGACGCTGGCTCGTCTTTCGTGGTGGAGGCGCTGGGATCCGCAGACGTTCGATAGAAAATGCGGGAGAAGAGGGTGGTTTTTTTTTGGAAAACCTAGGGCAGTCAGAAGCGGACGTGGCAACGGTCCGGACGCCCTCAAAACCCTCCACCGTGTCTCTGCTTTACAGGAAAAAGTGTGTCTAGACCGATACAAGACTGTGCTGGATGGCAAAACATGTCCGGACGTATGTGGTGGGCAGTTTAAGGGTCGGTGTTGGAGATGCCCTAAGAGTATCTCTATCAGATCCGGCAAAACACCACTTGTAAAAATAGTATACGGGTCCCCTAAAACGAATTTACGGTATCGCGAGGCATCGGGCGGAACAGATCCTGTAAACTCGTACCGTAAAAGTCTTTCTTCCTTTTCTCCTCACGCTTCTTCTTTTCCGGGACGAACTCAAACTCCGGCCAGCTAGAACGGCGCCGCTCCGGCCCACCGCCTGCTCCGGCGACGCTCCAGCCTACCGCGTGCTCCGGCCGGCTGCTGCCCGAGCTCCTCCGCCTGCTTGCTGCTCGCGCGGGGCGTCGCCAGGCCCCCTGCTCCGGCGTTAACAGGTTTTACGGGATCCTCAAAAAATGGCTCGAATCCTCCATATATATATGACCGATGAGTGCTCTAATGCAAGAAACTTACAGGATATGTTATTCAGTTTTACAGAACATATTGGATGTTTCTTTTTAACCTGTACCATAAATCCGAAGATTTTACCGTTTTTATGGGATCTGTTAGATATGCTCAGCGTTCCATTTGCATTTCGCTCTGTATCTCAAAAACTACGAGGCAGGCAGAGGTACTCCGTACTCCCCCCACCCCCATCTCGTCTCACACAAAGCCAAGCAGGCAAGCACCACCTTTCCCGTCTCGTCTCATCTGACTCACACAGGCCAAGCGCTATCCTGCTCATCATAGCCATCACCTTTCCCATCCCTCCCACACGAGCTAAGCGCACACACAGCAATTGCCACAGATCCCGGCCGGATAGCCAGGAGAGGACTCAGTCGGCTTCTCCGCCTCACCTTCTCGGCAGCAAGCAGAGCCGAGGCAAGCAGGCAGGGGATGAAACGCGTAGCGGGGAGCCCGGGGACATGGAGCGGCATGGCGCTGCGGCTGTCGCAGTGCGTCTTCGCCGGCGCCTCCACCTTCTCCATGGTCTCCGGCTTCGGCTACTCCAACTACAGCGCCTTCTTGTACTCCCTCCCCTCCCTCCCCCTACTACTAATTTCATTCCCCCGCAAATGCTATTTCTCTTTCTTCCCTAGAATGCCCTTTGTGTGCTTTCTTGCAAATTCAAGAGCAATCAGTCATGTGAGTGTCCCTCTGGGCTCTGGGTCTGTTGTGTTCGATCTGTGTTTGGAGGACACAGGCCGGTGTGAAACCCTAAGCTTCTAGGCTTAGTATAAGACTTAGAAACCTACAATTGCCTGACAAAACATTATCAACCCTTGTTTAAGAGAACACAGATGAGGCAGATTTAACGCCTTCCAAGCAGCGTCATGCCTTTTTCTGGAGTGAAAACCTGGTCATTACTCTTTTATCTGCAAAGGATTCTGAATGCTCTGCTAAATCTCCTTGGCATTGAAAAAGCAAATCAATTAGGAAGATAACTCATATGTGACTGCAATGTACAAAATACTTGAACCAGTTGACAGATTAAAGCATTTTTGATACCTCAACTACGGGGACAACCATAAATCTTAGCAGCCTCTTACAGTTATCGTCGTGTTCTTTTCTGATCTGGAAAGGAAAGGAACAAAAACCTTATAATTTGCTTGAAGTTGGAACCATTTCATACACAAAAGGCTAGATGGTGTTGGTTCGAATACTATATTTTTTTCTTGAGCATCATGACATACATACCCACTGCCCAATTTTTGGGGCAACACTTGGATTAACTCCTTAAACTATACTTGCTAATCAGTCCATCGTGCACAGACAAGTATCTATCAAAGTTTTAAATAGTGAGCTAAGCTTCTTAGCGGCGGACCTTTTGTAA